>OZ017798.1:15737546-17043987 GCA_963969395.1 Pseudoscleropodium purum
ACATATATCTACAACTTTTCAAAAATTCAAGTCAAAATAAGATACTGTCCATTTTTTATGACCGTCCAAAGTTTCTTTTTCTCAAATCAAAAGCAACTTGACACTATTGCACTTCTGAACCCATATCTCTTACTACATAACTTTAAACTGAGCGGGTGATATCTTTTTGGAAATCTAACATAGATATCTACAATCTCTATAAAATTCAATTGAAAATAAGATACTATACATCTTTTATAGTGTGCTAAAGTTGATTCTCTCAATTTTGGCAGCAACTCTACACTCTCATACTTTTAGTACCATATCTTCTACTATACAAATCCAAATGAAGTGTGTAATAGCTTTTTAGAAAGCTAACACACAAATATACAGTTCCTTCAAAACTCAGATAAAAAAAAAGTATTTTACATAAGTTCTAAGCGGTCAAAGTTCTCTTTCTTCAATTCAAAGGTAGCACATCACTACTTTGCTTCCAAGTGCATAACTTTCACTTTAAAACTCTAAATCAAGTGTGTGATAACATTTTGAAAAGCTAACACAAGTATCTATAATCACTACAAAACTCAACTAAAACAAAAATATCGTCCAAAATTTGTAGACTCTCAAAGATTCTGCCCTCAAACTTCATGGCAAATAAAACCCTTTCACTCCCTCAAGCATAACTTTCACATAGAAACTCCAAATCAAGCAAGTGATAGGGATTTGGAATCACAAGAAGAAGAAGAACATGATCTCAAGATTTCATTATAAAATTTACATAACTCAACATGTTATCTCTCTCCAAAATCACGGCTCCCCTAAGCAAACTATGAGGAAGAAGAAGAAGACTCCACCTCATCTTCCACCTCATCCTCCATCTTTTCCACCTAAGCAAGTGTATTTTTCCAAACAAGCCACATGTACCATATTTCATCCATTGGCTAATTCCTTTCTACTTCATAATTCTATCCACATCCCTATGTGAAATTAAAATCAATTAAAAGAAAGATAAAACGAACTTTACCTTTCATTTTAATCATTTTTAACACATGAAGTAAATTTCAAAACATCTTTCTAAATCAAAATAAAAGAACTATAATCAAATGAATGTTTAACAAAGGTAAAAAAAATAGAATATCAATCCAATTGCCTCTTAATACTTTAAAAAAACCCTTCGATTTGATATATACTTATACATTTTTACATAATAAAAGCATTCACAATGTGACAACGTTGTCACTATACAGTCAAGTTCCTACAATTCATAACTTGTAGGCTTTTAGAGCCTTGAAAAATCTTCTCATTAGAAGAAATTTGGAGCCTCTACAAGGGTGTGAGTTATCAGGCCCTACGAACGCTAAAACTACTGCAGGAATGTGAATCCGACATGGTCGAGAGAATGCCACATCATAGATATATTTTTTTTTTAATAATTTTTTTTTTAATTGTTGGCTTAACAACAACCAATAGAATTGGGAACAAAACTGAAATGGCCCAATAGAGGCCTCAAATTTCTTCTCATGAATGTTTTTGAAGGTCATGAGAGTTTGCCATGTGGTTTCCACCTTCCCTCTGCATCAACATCAATGGGCTAGGTAGCGCTACACCAATAACTTTTTTCATTTGGGCCCTTATTGATGTCATTGGTGTTCTAAATCTTGTCAATTTGGACGTTTATTGTAATATGCACATGTTTTTTGGATGTCAATAGTGACATGAAGTTCATTTTTTTGAACATTATATAGCATCTGTCAAGTGTTATGATACGTCGATGGAGACATGAAAACATCACAAACAATGTCTTTTAGAACATGCTTGATGTACATGTCTCAATTTTTTGAGACATCATTATAAACATCTAAACGTTTTTTGAGACGCAAGCTTAGACGTCTAGAAATTTTGTGACATCAATCTTGACATACACCATATACATACATAATAGGCCATACATAATATACCATACATTATATACCACACACAATATATACGTCATATACAATACACCATATTTGGCTTAAAAAGTCACTTTTTGTGAATATATTGACATGAAGAAACAAACTATTTATACAAGTAGGGTGGCAAGAGGGAAGACAAACCATACATGGTATGTAAAAATTAGGGATTATATAAAAAGTAGAATTCCAAACATGAGCATCTTCATGAATACAACATTGTCTCAATTGATGTCACCCTAAACATTTTAACATCTCAATTGACGTCACATTTGATGTCCAAAATAATATCTTGACATCTCAATTGATGTCTAAAAAATAGTGTTAGAATTCTTAAACAACATCAAAATGTACTAATGTCATCCTTGTTGAATGCCACATTAGGTGACATTCATCATTTGTAGAAAAGTGCCACCTACTACCCTTACCTTGTTTTTTTCACATCTAGTCAATGTTTTTTTTTCAAACCCTAGTAACTTCTAAACTTACCCTAGCTAAATTGTAAGCCATTGATGTCATGGCACTTTTATGTTTTCTAGGATGTCTTTGAAATTGTGATTACGTTTTTCTAGATGTCTTATCCAACATAGTCATCAACTCTAGCATCAAGTTGTTTTTCTATTGACATCCACTTGTTTTTTGCAATGTTCACCCCAATTTTGTTGCTCATGGCTTGAGAGCCTTCAACATCCTTTTGTCTACAAAAACACATGATATTTTTTGTTTGATGTCACATAAACATGGGTTTCTTCTAAGATGGGACCATCCATTCCTAACTGGAGCCCCATGTCCAATTTGAAGGGTGTAGTTATTTCCAACTCAAGCTTGAAAAGTTTTTTTTTTCCTTTTCAAGGTTTGGACTAATAAATTCATGACACATATTCCAAAGTAGTAAATAAGAAAGTAGGAAGTAATAAGTGAAAAAATAGTTCTCAAATGATTAGAATTGGAAGAGTCTAAACATTGATTATAGGTCCGGATCATTTTTTGCCTTTCAAAATTCATAGTAATTTCAATTCAAGAAATAAAATTACCAAAGTTTTTGCAATGCCTATCATTTCTATTGTTGCACTTCCAAAAATATTTGCTCCACATCACCCTACTCCTAACCATGTCCATAATCACTTATTTGATTGGTTATGGGTGCCTTTACTATCACTATAAGAAACCAAAGTTTTTTAATGTCAAAAGGAACAGATTTTTAGGTGACATAGAAAAAAAATCCATGTTTATATGTCAACAACGATGTTCAATGTAACTTCAATGGACATCATTGTTGACACAAAAAACATGGGGTTTTTTTGGATGTCACCTCAAATGTCACCTAAAATCCGTTCCTTTTAATGTCAATTGTTATATTGAACATCATCTAAAACAAGTTTTTTTTTGTAGTGTATAGTGCTATATTTGTAGAAGGATTTCAAAAAATAGCATTGCAAAAGCTTCAAACTCTTGGTTGAAGAGGTCTATGATCCAAGTATTCTCATGGTTCATAAATGACTACAGATTTGACTTTTCTTCATCTTAAGAAAGTTCACTACAATGGCTTCATTTAAAAAAATAAAAGCCCCATATTTTTATAAATTCAAAAGAAAAACATTATTTCTATGGAAATTACAGCTCTTTCATTGTAATAGTATTGGAATGCAATTCTAAGTACTATAAGATACTTAGTCGGGCCCACCATAGACTTCTTAGAAAAGAGCTGGAAGGATGAAAAGTGAATTTCATTTGCTTGGGTTGACAAATGAAAAAGACATACATATATAAATTACCAAAAATCAAGGAACAAACTAATAGTTCAAATGTTGTGACTAGACTAGGAAATAGTACTCAATCATAGTTGTAGTATTGATGGTATCAATTTCCAAAACTAAAAAAATACAACAAACAATACAAGTGTTTCTTGCAGTGACCCATTAACCCCTGCAGGATGTTGAAAACATATGCCTTTGTAGTGAATACTATGCATTTTACTGTGCCATAAACTAACCTTGTTTTAAATGCGTCCCCTATTTAAAAATGAATGACACGTTCCGTAAAATATCTATTACTATCATTTGATGAAGTAGGTAAATTTAAAGAGACATGCAATTTATGAACCTCCTACCTTAATAATAATAAACCCTAAACCCTGTGGCTCTCTCTCTGCTCCAACCAAACCCTAACCACGTTGTGCAGTGTGAGTGCAATTGTAGATAGAATTTGGAAACTCCATTTCAGAAACCACAGAGTTGATGCCATAGTCTTAGTCTCTGCTGTCCAGAGCAGAGGACAGAGCCAACAAACGCGTCACCAGTCACACCACAGGACATGACTAACTAAACTTAACTGCCACATCGAGGTTCCACTCAACAATTTTGTCGAGACAGTGCTTTTGGTGCCACTCATGTTCAATCACACCAAGTTTGCTGATGAAAGAGACACACACATTGCAAGCACATTCAGAAAATCAGATGGGTAAACCAGTACTCAGCAATTTAGTCCACCAATTCAGTAAATTGGGAATCCTGCAATGTAATCTAGGCCTCCAAAACACGGTAATGAAAATGATGATGGAATGGTCATATTTGTTAACCCTTTTAAAGGACATTTCCAGTGCCTCGGGCATTCCTGTGTTGGAATAATCAAAATTGTCTGTCAATGTAGTAGTCAATGGTTCCTTGATTGGCATGGCTTGCCGACATAATCGTACTTGCATGAGGATCACGTCTGTTGTATTTTTTTTTTTCTTTCAAAACGGTGTGCATTGAAGGGAAAGGAAGAACAAATCAGTCCAGTTCACGCGGACAGTGCAGGCTGAGAGAGAAATGCCACCTAGGGTGGTGGAAACTACCAGAGCAAAACACCTCGTTTTTGCACCAAGACTCCAGGCGTCTGTTGTTGTATTGGTGCAACACATTTCAAATTTCTTGATTTGCACAACGGAAGGGAGATTGTTCGATCCAAAGGTTAGATCATGTGAAGCCCAAGGTTCCAGATGATTTGAGGTTCCAGATGTCCATTTGGAACCTCAGATCTACGCCTTCAGGTTTCTCAAAGCTTTGTGCAGTTGCATGTTGCAATGTCCACTCTTTTCGAGCCAAGCATGCCATTGATGTATAAAACAATTTGAATGTGATTTTACATTTGGCATTGTGATTCTTTGAATGTACAGGTTAAGTCACTCTCATGACACAAAGGCACATTTGCTTTAATATTTGCAATGGGGCTGACTTTGAACTCAAATGAATCGATTGACGTGTCATTCATTCCTACGACGGGTCTCAAAAACTAACAGAATCAGAATTCACTCAGTCTCAAAAATGTGATTGGATTTCTTCCTTGTTTTTTTGACTTCAAGTTCTGTTACCAAGTTGTTGTGCATTCAAGTGAGATTCACAGTGAGAGCTACATGAGCAAGTTCATGAAATTTCTAAAATGGTAACTGTTGCTTCATGCCCATTCCATGAAGATGTGAGCAGATTTAAAGACAATGCTTCTCGGCAGACTCTTGAATTTGTTTCACATCATTCAGGATTCTTCTCATGTGAAATATGGGATGTCAACCCATTTCCATTTTCAACTACTTAAGGAATTCAGCATAGCTGCTAGATGGGTGCATTTAGGGAAACATTTTTCCCGTGTAGGGAAATTGATTTAAAAAGGATAAAAAAAATTTACATTTAAAAAAAAAAAAATCCTAAAGATTTTGTGCAACCTATTCTTGTTATGTAGGCTATTGTAATTCTGACCAAAGGTTGGTTACAGAATTGATGTAAGTGATAATTATCTACATGCCGTGATCATTCTATGCTTTCAATGTACACTTCTTAAACATTTCTACAACTCCTGCAGGCATGGTTGTCATAACAGGCAAGTTAGGGTCATCATACGGGACGGACGGGCAAACCGGACCGGATGGACGGTCCGGACGGCTTTAATTTTGTAACTTGTGCAATTTTACGGAATGACACGTCACCTCAGAATGCGCCTTGACGATCTTGTCCGCGCCTAGCATGTTCCTTAATCCACATGGAATCCACGTGGCCTATTTTTCCGTTATCAAAAAGTCAACTATGTGTTGACTGTATCAAACGAGCGGGACCTCTAATGGACGGGCGAACCGAACGTTCGTCCACTATGACAACCATGCCTGCAGGTCATGCCATACGTAAGCTATAATGTAAATAGACCTATGATGGGAAATAGAGTAGCCTACACTATGAAAATTGGAGGGGGGGGGGAATGGGTTGCCTACTCTAGTTTGTTAATTGCATTCTAGACCTTGATGTTAAGATTGATAACACTTCTGATCTATTCATAGCTTCTTGGTAAGATAACAAGTCTAAGAAGCAACCTTTTAAGTTACTATGCTAATCAAAATTAGGGTTAGTTGGTGTAGTAGATGAATTTTTAGTGAAAGAGAATGAATTTTGTGTTGTGATCAAACGCAAAAAAAATGCATAATTTTTGGAATGTTGGATGCTTAGTTATAATTTTTGAAAGTGAAAGCTAGTAGGCCGCTATTTTAGTTCAAATATAGGTGGTGCAATAATTACATGGCATAGTTTAGTGAATGGATGATGATGTATCCCAAAAGCAATCTTTTTGTATTTAAATAGCATGCAACATAGGGTTTAGAAAGTGTCCTTCACTAATTGAAAATTGAGCTTTGAAAATGGAACATTCATTATCCTATTTCTACTAATTGAAAACAAAACATTTATGGAGAATAAGGATCGATAATGGCATCGACTCTTGTTGCCTTCTCTACCGAAGACAATCCGAGGAATCAATTTTGCATAGATTTTAGGAATGCTACCATGCTCAAGTCGTGTGGCAATGGATCTTCCATATCCTCAATCCCCTCTTCTTAGGAGCTTTGGCAAAAGGCCCTTGGCATCCTCTCACATGGAAACAAGGGATTTTCTCCATCGCCATCCCCAAGAAGTTTAATGCTTTCAAGTGCATCTAGATGGAAGCTTGCACGACAATGCTTTGGTCCTTATGGATTCAAAGGAACGATGCGTTTTTCAACAAGAAGTCTTGGCCACTAGTCCAACTGATGAGCCACATTTGGTGCGGTCTCATTGATTATGGGAGAACAGAATGGTCGAATATCCATAGCAATCAATGATTTTTTAAGTAGTGAAGAAAGGCCAAATTGCAAAAAAATTTGGGCAGGTTCCAAAATGTTTAAGAAATCAAGGGTAGGAGAGTAGTCTAATTCGCCAGAAACTCAGTACATCAGATTCTATCATAGCCAGAGTTCACCACGATGGTATGGGCATTTGCCTTCTAGTTTTGGCACCCTGTCCCCTCATTCCCTAGGATGGAGCCACATGGCGAAATTAGGAGGCTTGATTGAACAATTCAGGGCCATCCGATTTGGCCTGAATAGTGACCAATTCCCTCACGCCAACACGTCGTCACTAATGGTGCTCACCCATCATTACAACGTCATCGCCACTTTCTTATATTGAGTTCTTGGTAACGGACTAACGGTTTGAGGTTCTGTGGTGTTGTATGTGAATTTCTTCAGATTTTGCTCGTC
This sequence comes from Pseudoscleropodium purum, assembly GCA_963969395.1. Classification (NCBI taxonomy): domain Eukaryota; kingdom Viridiplantae; phylum Streptophyta; class Bryopsida; order Hypnales; family Brachytheciaceae; genus Pseudoscleropodium; species Pseudoscleropodium purum. The sequence continues at coordinate 15,745,014 of OZ017798.1, forward strand.
ATTAGCAAGAGTAGGAGGCCAATTCTACTTTAGAACTTGCACTTGGCGTCTTGGCAATGGTGATGATGGCGGGATCCTGGATTCCTGGCGTGAGAGTAGCGAGCTTCAACATATATGCATCATCAACACTAGGAGGTTTGCGTTTTTGTAATCTTCATTGCATGCTGCTTTGTGTTGTGTGGTTTCATCTCCTCCATGAATGTGCTCGTAATTTGTGGAAGCTTCTTGATAGCTTGGACGTTGTAGGGCTGGATTGCTCATGATTTTCCTTGCGGTTTAAAGGTCATGTGCACGTAAGGCTATTTGTTCTCTGTGATACCCAATTGTCATGAATTTCTACTTGTTGTGCTTGTTTACCATGATTGGATCATTCTACTAATGTGCTTTGCGTTTTGTGTGCTTTGCTAGTTTGCTAATAGATTCCTTGTAGTTGAATGCTTGCGAGTCATGACTGTATATTGGGATAAGGCAATGTAATTTTTCAAACTAGAGTGAAGTGAAAGTCCATTGCACGTCACTACTAGTTTTGTTTGGGTTTAGGATTGAAGTCAAGGTTACAATGGTACTTGATAGATTAGCCTTATTCTGTTACTATCATAGGATTCCAAGCATTGGTTCTTTGTCTTCATTGTCTGGATTCCCTCCAACGGGTTTACAATCTGACTCTACTCCGTCCACGACCTTTGAATCCATTGCGGTGTGCAATGGAAGCATCAGAAATGCTAGTTGCAATCAACGCGATGGGATGTCAATTTATGAAAATTTACAGAAGAAGAAGGGGACTTCATTCCAAATGAAGAACGCAGGTCTAATCCCGTTGTGCCTCTGCTTTCTACTGTTTTGCCTTCTGATTCTATTGTGGAGATCATTGCTTTGTCCTTGGATGGATCTATGTCTGTGCAAGGTGTGGAGATTGCAGAATCCGCCAGGGCATACAAAGGTAAGCAAAAGTTACTCGTCTTTGAGGAGGTTGACAATCAATCTAACAAGGAGTTTGTTCTAGGTGCCACCGAAGTAGTTTTGAAGAAAAATTATGACGCAATAAGGAAATTCCAAGACTCTTGGGCAGCTCGATTGCCATGGGTAGAGCTTTTTTGCGGTTCTAATGGCTTGTTTCAATATGTGAAATGCGTTGTTTGCTCTCAGATTACAGGGAAGCCGAAGATTCTTCATTCCAATTCCCAAATGGGATACTCTGACCAAGCATGGAGGAAAGATGAAGGCTATCCAAAATATGGCTAATGGAATAAAAAAGGGGCAACACTACATCACCAAAAATTGCAAGCATCTGCGTTTACGAAAGATTGTATACTACCAAGGACACCACCATCGAGGCGCAACAACTAGCCGTGGTGAAAGGAGAGCGAGTATGAAAGCACCTGCAGTTTGCTACAATCCTCCACTTGCTTCAAGAGGATCACCCCATGTTGGAGTACACGACACTCGAATCACTTTTGAGCTTCTTGGATGTTCCCAAGCTACTAAAGTAACACTGGTTTGACAATGTGGGATGGGAGCTCGTAGAGTGCCTGTTTCATCAAGTTTAACGCAAGACATCAGAAGTCATGTCTAAGGCTCGTTTTTTTTCCATAACCTATGATGAAGTAATGACCTTAGATACTCAAAGTTGGATTTCCATCCACGGGTATGTGTGTGAAAATTGGACCAAGAAATGTATGTTGCTATTGCTAGAGCGTATGATGGAGGATAGCAGGAGAGCAACAACTTGATGGCAATCATAGTCGATGTTGTAAAGACTTCTGGGGGCATCAAGGAAGCAGAAATCACCAAGTGCTTGGCTTCCTTCAGAGCAAGTTAGTCTCCCTATCAGCATCCTACCAAAGTTTTGTATTCATCTCTCTATACACAATATTGTTTGTTTAGTTTTGTCTACGGTGTTTGTATTAAGGTTGCTAGTTTCTTGAGTTTAGAGTATTGTTTTTCAATAACTTGAATTGCATGTGTAAGTAATACCAAATTCAGATGAAATTGTTGTTTAGGAGTAGAACTAGGAATGCAAAAACATAAGATTGATGTTGGGTCCATTTGAACTTCTTGGCAGATGGTGTTAGTACCTTTCAGGGGAAAGAAAACCGAGTTGTCAAACAACTGAAAGAGAAATTCGCACCTAGAGTACTTGACATCCATTGCATGGTGAGAAGCTCGTACTTTCAAAAAATCTTCTTACTGTTTGTAGACGAGAAAGTCAGATTATTTTGCAAAGGCTCTATAAGTCTCCATAGGGCCATCAGTGTATTTCAAATCTCTGTATTTCTAAAAAAATGGAGAAAATAGTGCCTATAATTGATGTTGCTAGCCCTCGCTGTAATGTCACAGGTTCACATGACAAACCTGGCCATGTAGACCCTTAGTGATCTTCTATTGGTAGGGAGAATTGAGGACATGTTGGCTTCATTATACGCCTTTTTTGCACATAGTTCAAAGTGACATTTGGATTTTTTGAAGTTGGCTAAACTCATGCAAGCTAAGGGCCTAAAAATCTTAAAAAATGTCCAAACGCGTTGGATCAGTACGCTCTCACTTGTAGTCAGAGTGATGAACGAGTTCAGGGTGTTGTTAGTGAAGATGTTAGTGGACTCTTAGCAACTAGTAGAAGATTACATGGAAAAGAAAGCAAAGGTCGACAAGAAGTGCATGGCAAAAGCTCATAAAAACCTGAACCACCTCACTGATATTTAGATTCTACTTGGTTTGTTTGCCTTATTGCCTTTGTTGCGATGTGTGCATTCCTTGATGCAATTTACTCAAGGCCACGATGTCTTCGTGTGCGATTACATGGTAGCCATCCACATATGCATCGCTGAGGTCACAACCTTCTACATTGACAGTAGTACTACGTTTTCACAAGATGTATTCTGGGATTTCAAGGCCCTAGTGCAAGTCAAACAAGATGCAATATCCATGACTTAGGTGCAGACAACATTTGACTTGAATTATGATGCTACAAAGGTGCTTCACTTCACTCTAGTCACGTACAACATCCCCGCTTTTTATAGATAGGAAGGCACCAAAAAAGGGGGTGTATCGGTGACTCAAGACATCCATGCATGCATTGTGGATAACGTCAAAGAGCTTTGCAAAGGTGATGAACTACCCTTCCCCTTCTTCTATGCAATCCAATGTCAACTTGGGTCTTACTCCATGAGTCTAAATCCTTTGCTCTTGTGACAGGTGCTATTGAGAAGCTCATAGGCGAAATGCAAGTCAAATTTCCTTCAACATCTCTTATGGATGCGTTTGGATTGGTGTATCCCCAGTATTGGATGGGAACAGCTGCTGATGAGGATTTTTAGCAACACCTTGACATCCTAAAAGAGTATTATGGACATACGAAGATGTTTAGCACAACAAAGAAGGACAAGCATTAGCCGACTCCTATTGGCCCTGGCTTGGAGGACGTGGCTCCGCAAGCTTCGAAGACTCCTGTTGTGGCTCTCAAGGACGACTCCCACGTAAAACAGTCCTATCCAATCTTGTCGATCTCTAAGCTTGATGAACAAGCTAACATGTTTAAGATTGCCATGAAAGGCAACTACCATGCAAGGTGATCTCCTCTTAAACCCACTAAGTCATTTGTGGCGTTGGATTGAAGCAAATAGTTTGCTTCAATATAAGTTGTTAGAGTATATGAAGGTCGTAGAGCTTGCAGTAGTCACGGTTCTTGGCAGCATTGAAGACGAGAGGACATTCAGTACTCTCAGCTTCATGAAAAACAAGCTTCGAAGCCAGTTATCAACACATCTCTCATTGATTGTGGAGATGCACACCCAAGATTTCTTTACCTTGTCCGATTTTCCATATGACGTTGCATACGAGGAGTGGAAGTCATCAACTCGGAAAGAAGACTGACCATTTTTAGCATATAAGTAGTGGAGGTCGTCAACTCTAAATCTTCCCTTCTAATTTTGGAGTTGTGGGATGTGCAAGTTTAGTTTAGAAGTCAATGATGATGATGGTTTCTATGAGTCTAACATCTATTGAACTGCAATAGGACAAACCCAGTTCATTACATCCCAATCCCCCACATCCCAATCACCTTGAAAGCTGATTCAGGAGTCTTCAAGTATTGGTTTTCAATTGTCTTTATGAACTTGCTTGCATGCATTCTATTAGTGTGTGGTACTTGTAGAATATGCATTGCGAAAGTCTATGCGTAGAGCTAGTTTGTGCGTTGTCATACATGAGTCTATAACAGGATTTATACTTCTCTATGATAGCTTGTGCTTCATTGCTCAATTCTTACTATTTCTAAATGTATTGCACTTCTATAAGTTGGCTTGTATTAGGTAGCAACAGATGTGCCTTGCATGTTTTCTCCAAAGGTACCCAAAGCGGCATTTGCTTGAATGCATGATCTTTATGATTTTTGTCTTTACTCTTTCTTTCACTTGGCATGCATGAATTTCTTTTTTGCTTTCATCTAGTATTCACGGTAGAGAGGGCAAGGGAAACACGGTAATTGGTAAACTAGATCTACGACTTATCCCAAGTTTCCAACAACAGGAATCCCGAAAGCAAAGACCCTAAACCTTGAAAGTAGTGCATTATTAGATTTTAATGATAAGAGTTTTAAAATTTAGTTTAAATTCTAGCAACTTTTGTAAATGCTTCTAATAATAAAACCTACTTTGCACTTGCTTGTTTTCCTCTATAGCCACATTTTTCTCCAGGTTATGAATTTCATCACTAGTGCTTGAAAAAGTGTCACACAGTAAAAGATGAGGTGTCGCCTATTGCAGAATAAATTTTTTTTCTCCTGTAGCCACATATCTACTCTGAAAAAATGAGTGGAGCCTATACTCTTTGCTAAGTTCTTTTTAAATATAGCCAAGCTTTTGCTATGCAAAGTCTATGTGTGGCCATCCAAACTTTATTTTTTAAAAGTTAGAAAAAACACTGATAGCAATTGACATCATTCAATGGATAAACAACACAGCCTACTCGACTCTTTTACAAAGTAAAGACGTAAATTTGGAATTTTTGCAAAGATGGAGGCTGGACAACCTTCCTGGTCGCCCTTTGGGCTAAGTGTCAAGTTCCTCTTTTAACCTCCCTGATCCCCTAGTAACTCTATAGTGAGATCCTAGTGGTTGGACACAATGGGTGTTCAACCTTCCTCCGAGCTTATGCATGTGGTTTCCCCTTGCTATTTTGAGTTTGTTTTGGTCCCTTAGTGCTTGGTGTCTTGTCCTATCTATCTAGCACCGGAACACTTGTGGTTGGTGTTTGTGTGTTTTCTTTCCTCTGCAATGAAAATTTTCTCATTTGCTTCAAAACATTTATGATTTTTCATTTGTTTATTAATTTTTTATGTGTGCTACATTGCTCTTTCTCTTTTCATCATTCTCAAAAGTGAGTTTCGTTCTCTGTAACTTTCCATTTTGTTTGAACACCATGGAGAGATAAGTATTGAACTTCTACATATCAATTCTTTAGTTCAACATCTACAGGTGATTTTAAAAACCTAGTCACTTTAACCTTTAAAGGAAATTTCATGTCTAGTCTCAGTTGAAATTCATTAGACATTTCATATCCGGTCTTAGTTGAACTTCAAACACATTTCAAAAATTTGATATATCTCTAAAATTTAATTTAATTTTTTTCATAACTAAAATCATCAACTTGAATTTTATATGATTTTTTAAAGAAATTTCTTTTGTAAAAAAATATAGTAATTACAAAAATTCTTTAAATAATATGAAATTTTTCAAAAAAATTGAAAATAATAGTGACAAACATTGCAATGTAATTGGTGTACTCTTTAAGCTCACACCAAGCGATATTTGATAGAAAAAGTTCAAAAGTAGTGTATTTTGAGCTTTGGAGATGCTATCTTCAAAGTACCACAAAAATCACAATTTTAACAATTTTGAAAAAATTCCAATGGAATAAAAAAAAAGATTATTGAAGTGACATTTTTTTAATTTTTCAAAATGCCTATGGTTTTTGCAATGCCCTTTAAGATGTAAAAGACATGTTACCTTAATGACACAATTCTCAAAGAAGATGTAGGACAATAAATCTATTGCATGAAGTGGGACAATTAGGGTGAAAATGCAAGATTTTTATCCCCCGAGAAAACACAAGAATTTTTTAATTTTTCATACATAACAAAATTTGCAAATTTTGAATTCATATTCACAATTAGAGGCCCTCAATTAGCTAAAGTAGGTACCCCAAATGTGCCACTGACCTTAAACAGCCATCTATACTATGTGTACATTTCCCAAGTCAATTTTGTATCAATGTGGAAAAAATGCTTTTAGAACCAAACTTTGTTCCTCAATAATTTTTGTATACAATATCCAAATGCCACGTTCTTTCTCCTCCGTTGGAAGCTCCTTTCACTTGCCAACAAGAACATATGAAAATTTGACTAGTCTAATAATAGCAAATAGGCTCAGTAGCAAAAATTGGTGGATTTGGGAGTACCTACCTCAAATGGTTTGAAGTAAATAGGATTAAGACAACACGAAATAGTTTTTTTTAATAAAAATTTACTACACAGAACTACATTATCACCCTATTTAGTGTCATGTGAAGATGACCATCAAACATCAATTTTGTTATATTGGCACACATCCGAATGGCAAAGAACTAGTAAGTTTGCAACATCCATAACCGTGATTGTACCCATAACTAGTTAGTAGAGTGTCCTTAAATTGTCTCCAAGAGTACCTTGAAACCGTCACCCATTCTTAATTGTGATTGGTAGGCTCTGAATTTTTTAGATTTTGTTGTGAGAATCGAGGTAGATTTTCTACAGTGCAGTTTAGGGTGCCCTAGTGAGTTCTCTTTGAAAATTCACAGAAATTAGATGCCTTGTCCAAAAATTCTATTTTTTTTCTTTTAAATTCATGATTTTCAGTTGCTAATACAGCAGAAATATTTTTTCTAAAAAAATATGCCTTTAATTCTACTGAATTGCTTATTCTCACGGTTATGGGTGTTGCTACCTTAGGACTTGGAATAGATTCAGGTTTTGGGTGCCTACCAAAAAAATTGCTGATGTCTTGAATTTTCTGTCAATGCATGGAATTGACATTATAACAAACTATACCTGTGAGCAGACACAAGAGAGGAGATCAAGCTGCTGCAACTGATGAGACTTAAGCTTACATTGAAAACAACATTGTATGTAACTCCATGTCATGAAAAGTGCATTGACAGAAGCACCTGTACATTAGTTACAAGCACATTGAATGCATTAACTTACAACAACATTACAACGACATTCCAATGACATTCCATAGTCTGTAAATGTTGTCAACACCAAACAGCTGGAAGCACCTGCTTCTCTTGTGAGAGGCAATTGTTCCTGATCCAATTCCAACTCCCAGTTTTCACAGTTTTTCCAGGTTCGATGTATTACAAAATTGTGACAACACCTTAACTGTAGTAAATGCTTGATTGCTGTAAGATAACAATGAAGATATCAAATGAATATAAGCTTTTAATAAGTTCCACTGATTGCAGAACAAGGACTTTCCATTGGCATGAATGACATCCTAATTGTATGTGAGTTCTATCATACATGAGAGTTAGAGGTATAAACAAACAAGTAAAAAAAATAAAACTTGAATGTTTTGTGATATGGACAGCCTTCACTGACTAGGGAATCAGTTGTCTGTGATGACGACGATATCTATCAACCACCTCAAGTTTGCCATTGTTTGGAGAATGATAGGAAGTTCAATGAAACAGCAGAAATAAAAACAAAAACTGGTGTAACTTAAGTAGAAAACGCTTGACAAACAAACACATTAATTTTTGGGTTCACTGCCATGATCCTGTTTCATACGTCTCTGAAATTTCTCAGCTTCATCTTGTCTTTGTGCTGGACAAGAAAGAATAAGAATTAATCTCAGTTGAATCGGTTAAGTTATGCATTTTCCATGAGTTTCGAGAACTTGGCAACGTTTTGATTGGTATGTTGAGTGGACTTCGTTGCACGAGTCCTGCATTGTTTTGGAGTAAATCTGTTCCACAGCTGGTCCTGAGGCTTCATGAATCTTGTACTTCTCGTCGCAGATTTTCTGTTTTTTTTTAATTTTGGAGAGTCCTTTAGATTGAGTAGGCATCTTGGAAACAAGCACTGCCAGAACTCATCAGGCCACAGCTCTTGTCAAACTCACAAGTGCTTGTTTCAATAAAATGAGTTTTCATGAGTTACTTACCCTACAAAGACACAACTGCAAATTCATTTATCAAGTATGATTCTTACACTTTTTGAATCTGCCTCAATGAACCTTAAGATATATATGTTGCACTCATCCAGCAATTCCTTCAAAAATTGTGCATAACGGAGAACCTGTTGTATCTACACACCGGCCTTTGCCCTTGTTTGAACCCAACCACACACTTGAGGAGCGGATGTGTAACTTGGGGGCTTGAAATATTCGTTAAAATGGTGTGTTTCAGAGATCCAAATTTGAGACAAAAGTGTTTTTAAAGCCCCTGGAAACTTCGACCTGAGAAGTTCGAACTTCTAAATGTCTGCAACTCTTAAACATATAGGGTTTCAGTTTATCAGGAGATCTAGAAAGGTTTCAGTCAGGCTACTAAACAATTGTGCCAGTTTTCGCTGAAATCCACAAAAAGCAAAAACCAAGCTGTTTCTCTCAACCTACATTTCGGCAAGAACCAACAGAGTTCAAAACTGCAAATTTGCAAAATTTGAATCTCTCTTATCAAGTTTCGAGGACAGGAATGAAGAGAAGGGCTCATCACACAATGGTTTGTTTGCAGTGCATGAGTGAGTGAGTGCTGGATTTCACCAGTAAATCTCTTCCACACCCAAGGATTTCATTGTTGAAAGATGAGGTTAATTTCGACGGAAAGGGGTCATGTTTGATGTCAAAAGAATCAGAGAAGAATGTTGCATGTGTTTGTCAAAACGAAAATGACATTGAACCAAAGAAACCCTTGCCTGTGTGACTTCATCAATCCAAGCTACTCAAAGAAAACATGAAATTAAACATGAAACTTGCATGGACTGCAAACAGCTGCTCATGAAAGCTTGAGCATTTAATTTCAGCATACACTTAGTATCCACAACAACGTTACATAGTTAAATTCAACTATGGTACCAAAGTTTTCCTTATAATCTAGAACTTCTAATTATATAGGGCATAGAAATAGATTGATTATAATTTATGATAAGTTTCATTTGAATGTAAGCTTAGAGACAATTTTTAAAAACTTTCTATTAAAAAAAGGAAGGTGAACAAACACGAATTCAACTTCGGTGTTAAAAACATGTTTGATCTGAAACAAACAGTAGTTCTCATTTTTACATTACTATAACAAATTTGTTGTAGCAAACCTCAAGTACCTTTTGATGGTGATCATACATGTCAATAGATAGAAAGTTGCATACTTGTGCTAACACACATGCATGTATTGAAGTTTCCAATGTTTTAAAAGAGAATATTTTCAAGGTGAAAAGTCTTTTAAAGTATCTTCTAATTCCAATTCAAAAAATTCAATAATGATTCAATAAAAGTCCAAAGGACATGAATCAAGTGCATAAGATGTTGTATCTTGTGTACATTTCAAGAAAAATTCACTCAAAAGTATTATTTGAGTTGTGAAAAGCCTTTTACAAAACCCCAAATCAATGCTAACTTTAGAAGTATACTCTATAAACACTACACCTTTATAATTCAAATTAAGGGGAGTTACAATTCCAAGATCTTAATTCAATAAACTTGTGGAACACCTTGCATAGTAACATGTGTACTTTGTCTTTTAAATGCATAGTCACTACAAGTGACAATTCCATTAACATGTGACAATTTGAATGTACTTGTACATGTGGCATCTATCACATATAACATATATATAGTGATAGAACATTTTTTTAAATTCCAAATCCAAAATCCAAAACACACACATATACATTCTATTTATAATTTCAAATTACAACTTCAAATGCAATTGATATGGAATATATTGTTATATCTGTATCCATATTCTATATAGATATCCTTATATATATTATATACATCCCATATATGTCTTCTACATCCATATCCATATCCATCTCTCATAGCCACTATAAGAAAATATTGTTTTAGGTGACAGATTGGCATCAAAAGGAATGGATTTTAGATGACATCCAAGGTGATATTGAAAAAAAAAAATGTTTTTATGTCAACAATGATGTCCATTGATGTCATATTGGACATCATTGTTGACATAAAAAATATGGATTGTTTTTTTCGATGTCACCTAAAATCCGTTCCCTTTGACGTCAATAAACTTTGGTTTCTTATAGTGAGCAATGGCCACTAATTTTTAACAAATTATTAGAGGAAATTTCCCTAGTCTGGAAGGTTGTGAATTCCCTGGGATTCTCAACCCATCAAAACTCATGGCAGCTACTATATGACATAGCAGAATGAGTGCCATGTCATTTTTTAAATATTTTTTTTCAAACCTTTTTTAAATTTACGAATTAATTTTTTTTTTCCAAATATTTTTTTGACAGACTAGTGTTCTTTAACTATGAGGGGAATTGTAAGGAATACAAGCCTGAAAGGGCCTTCCTCCCCCCCCCCCCCCCCCTCTTCTAATGTACTGCATGGTGTGGGATTTTTGGCAAATAGACAACATTGGTGGTACTTCCCTTTATTTATTTTTGGCAAATCAAAGAGCCATGGATTTTCAAGGTGTATGTTTATATATTTGGTAGGGGTGTTTGCGTATTTTTAGGAAATAGTAAGAGATAATTGATTCATTGAATTCCTCGACATTTCTTTTCCACTCAAAATGGTGAGTATATAAGTTCATCAAACTCATTGAATGCACCACGACTCCTTCTAATGTAGACACTAATAGAAATGTGATCTATGTAATCTAAAGAAGATTATATAGATTATATAAAAGATTATATAGAAGAATCCTTATCCATAAGAAGGTCCACAATGTACTAGTCAAAATAATTGGTCATGTTGGCTTTCTTGTGTGTCGTTTGTCCTTATCTACTCAAACCATCTTTTATCCTATTGAGAAGAAGTGTAATTCATGTCATCAAAAAATGAAAATCTAGAAATGTTCAATTCTATGCAAGAAGATGTTGGTCTCATATTTGAGGTACACTTCTATTTAGTGTTGCATCTCAAATAGTATTACTCCTACAAACATATATGGGGTCACACTAAATACAATTTTTTTCATCAGTTATTACTAATAGACTACAAGTCACTCCATTGCAAATACTATGAATGACAAAGACCACATTACATAGGTAATTGTAACACTATTCAAAATATAAAAAAGAACAATCACTAAAAAGTGTGGACTCCTTAAATTATGGAAGCAACACTAAACAAAATGATCTCAAATACTACAATGGTATCTATTTGGTGTGCCGAAGCTGAGGGAGTTTGGCGAATAGACCTAGGATCAACTTCCATATAGAGTTGGTTCAAGTAAAAGGCCACCGATCAATGGTAGAATGGGGACTCCAAACAAAACCAAAATCCCATTCCACCTTTGATTGGTGGCCTCCACTAATCCCAAGGCTTCAAATCAAAGCCAGCCCTTCAAAGCTTTTCATTCAGGTGAGTTTGCACACTTTACACTAAGCATCCCAACGGAACATGTGTAAAAGCACGATGCTCTAAATGTGACCCTACTCTAAAAGCAATCACTAATACAGAGGTAAATACATTTTTGCTTTCTTCCACGTACCGAAAGTGTACATTCCAGCGTAGGTGTTCGCTTGTCGTACCCAACCATTGCATCATCAACTTCAAAATTTCGTAACTAATTCCACGAAGGTTCAAAAACCATGAAACGACTTGGATTTAATGCCAATTCCATTTCCCTTCCTACGCAAATTTGCTGAAAATTGTTTCCAGGAATTTAGCTCTCACAATACATTGCTTTTTCACAGCAGACTACGGCCTGAACTCGCCCTGACCTGGAACCCGCGTTGGGTGACTGCACTTGGAGCCCAAACAAATGTTGTGATTGGCTAACTAGAGACAATAATGTGTTGACCGAGGTTACCCACGAGAACACACCAAATGGACCTGACTCAGATGTTGTCCTTTACCTTTCCCCAAGGGGGTCACCCGATCCAATGGACTTCCAGCAATTATAAATTACTACCAATGCAAACGCAGTCCGTCAATTCCTGATGCTATCGAAAGTCAAAAGCTGGTCGTCTGGAAGTGATATCGTATGAGAGTGTTTTTTTTATAAGTTACCGGCATCATCTAGATACGTCATAGAATAGAAGATAAGGAAACAAACAAATCGGCAGTACACAATATCTACTTGTTGGTGGGGGGGGATATGTTAAAAGCTTTATCCAATTGCAACTTGCAAAGGCAGCATGAAAGATGTGTGTGTGTTGGAACTGGCCGGACCATTTGGGACTTATGTTTTGAGTGTCCTTTTTTGACCTTATCAAAATTGTACTGGTGTATAACATTTTCTTTACCAATGAGGTTGGGGTCCCTTTTTGCATCCTTGGAAAGCGGGCCTGTACGTTATCTTGGAAACAGAAGCTCTAAACAAATGTTTACACTTGGTATTAAAGAAGGGTGTTGTTGTTACTAAAGGTCTTAGGAATGAATTTTACACACATTTCTCGACCAGATTCACATCCCAAACATCGTCTTTAATACTAAATAGAAACATACCTTATTAAGTCAGTTTGAAAGTAGGACCTGTAAGTTCTCTACAATGAGGAAAAATAGTCTTATTGAAGGCTCTCTTCATCCAACCCCAATCATTGAATTAATTGATAAGTCCCTTCTGTTTTCGAGTCTCTTCCATTTCAAGCATTTAGCAAAGTATGATACCTTCCCAACATGAGGAGGACCATGGCTTGGTTATTATACCATGTTTATGTACAAGGCAATGCCCGAGGAGGAGGGAATTCTGCAAATAAAGGTGCCAACAAGGAGGGTAGAGCCTGGCAAGGAGCCACTTTTATTAGCAGAATCCCTAATGACAAAAGGCCATTGCTCGACATAAACCTTAGGCAGGGAATAATGTAAGGAAAGATTTCCTTATAGGGTACCCACACCAACTAAGGAAATCAATGGGTGATAAACAAAATTTCAAACAATAAAGATTGTTACTTAATAGTGTAACAAATGAAAAACCCATAATCCATTGTTACATGGGTTTTCCTGCATAATGCTCAGATTACGCGATATAATCCACCCCTCCTTTTCTTTTTGAAACATAAGGACCAATCCACCCGCCTTTTTGACGAGCAATTTCCTGCCTGCGGTTTACAGTACTTCATGACCTTTTGTCCGCACAGAACTGTTAAGCTTGTTATGCTACAGATAATATATAGAAAGTTAGAATCAGTAGGACAAGTTGACAACTCCTCCATCTGAACCTCAGAAGCTTCTTATTAATTTGCCTACCCAATAAGATTTTCTCAAGAGGTGGGAAATGTTTTCTGGACAATGAAAAACATTGCTTTTGTTTTGTTTTGTTTTTTGAAACAAATGGAATGAAAACATTGTCTGAAAGCTTCTGCAAAGACAACGAAGCCGGATTGCACATGCCTTCATTTATGCCTCTAAAGGAGGGCACAAGCTATCCATTCTCTAAAATTGTCCTCTAACACAAAGGTACATACTAGTATAATGTCCCTATCATGAACATTTTAGGGTGGGGACAATTTTGGAGCATCTCCAATTCCAACTTCGATAATTGATAACTAATTTTTGAATGATTTTTGAATGATTGAGAGGTGTTTGGGGGGCTTTAATCAATTTTTGGGTGTGCAATACAATCTCAATTTTTTAATCCTACGGTTGGAATTTTGTAAATAGATGTACACAAGATTGTTTTGAATGCAAAACAAATTTCTTTGATTTTGGATTAGTGGTTACAAAGCTATGTCTGGACAATATAATTTTTAGTCTTTTCATTCTCAAGATAGATAAGTTGGGCAATAAGAAAACCTTTTTATATTTGAGTTTTTTTTTCCTTGAATTTTTTTTCCTAGATATTCAAATAAATTTCAAAGGAAGTCATTAAGTTGTAGAAGTTGTGAGACACATAGATTTTTGTTAAGGAAAAAAGAGAAAAGCATATGAACTAAACATGTGTAAAGCGATGTAAAAAAAATCTCCAAAGTTTCAAGGTCATTATCTTACTATCAATGAGATTTTCCACTTTGAAATTTTAGTAGAATATACTTCAACAAGTTAGCAAAGTGATGTTACAATTGAATTTTGAAAATTAATCAAAATAAAGTAATTTTAGAGTTTCTTTTGTGAAGACCCAAAATACATTTTATCTCATAATTCTATAGTCGCTTGGTCAAATTAGACACAAATCATTGTTCTAGAAGCTAATTATAATATGACATACATTCCTCTAAAAAAAAAATTTCAATTTTTGTTACTTTACAATGACCTACCTAAAAAAAGTAAAAGCTCAATATAGGCTTTTGGGTCCTTTAGAGGCTAATCAAAAGGATAAAAGTGAATTAGATGTGATTTCTTCAAGTTCACATCTTTCCAAAAAAATTGACTAAAAAATATTTTGAGCTATAAAACCCATATGAAAATATGGACCAATGTTTAGATGTTGTTTCATAAACACCCCACCTTACAAGGATTATTGAGGTGAAAATTTTCTTACTCATATGTTCATTTTTTATTTTCCATAGCTTTGGAAGTGATTCACTTGCCTTTGTATCCAAAACCCAAAGGGTGCAAGTCCATTGAATAATATATACCTTCAAGTTAAAGAGTCAAAGGCCTTCAATGGTTTGAATGAAAGATTAGTGTGATTTAATTTCTAAACTTTTTGTTGGCATATTTAATCAATTTTAGAATTGTAACTTACATCCATTCTAACAAGGAATAGAAGAACAATTTTCATCTTAGTTTTTTGTAATGAATGCAAGTTTAATACACACAAATGTCATAAATCTTCATATCCTTTCAAACATGGTATTGAATTTTATGGTATTTTGAAGTGGCAAATGACTTATACTACAAAATCCCAAAGCCTTTTTAAGAATTGTTTCTTCCTTGAGCCACAGTGGCCTTGAAAAATGTCCCAATTGAATTTGAAACTTTCCAATACAAAAAGAGGTTACTTAATCTATTTCTAACTCATTCCCAATTCTCAATATTCTTAAAATTCACAGAATTATTGCAAGTTTAGATGTCAAAGTTAATCCAAAAATAAAATTATCAATCTTGCAGAAGATGAATTGTAGGATCAAAAAGACATAAGTTTTAACATGAGGGAGTTCAAATTTGTCATGTATTGAGTTGTATTGAGTTGCATGCCTCTTTATAGAATTATCTTGTAAGTTAATTTGATGCTTCAAGAAAAATATTTTCTTTGGCTTTTCATTAGTACAATTGTCTTTTCATTACCACCCTATATTTCAATAAAATGTTTTTTTGACTCATAAGGTTTCCACATTGTAAAACAAAATGAAAAGGACAAAAGAAGACTTTTAACTCTATTAATCCAAAAATAATAAAATATTAAAATAAAAAAGAATCTATGAATGTAGTATTCAAGACCCTATGTTTCATATTTTTGTAGCAAGGGTACTCTATGACAAGTGTCAACAATCTAGGAAATATCTACAAGACAAATTGAGATTTATTTTTTGAAGATTCATACTTGTATTGTTGTTTTCACCTTGATGTAAAAGGACAAGTCTTTGTAGAGAATGAAGAGTCAATTTTCAATACTATAGTGGTGAAAGAAAAAAATGACAACATCAACTTCATGACTAAAGTTCAAAAAAAGAATAAGGTGACAACTCTTTTAGAATGAAGTGGTTGAAATGGCACGTGGATGAAAAATGAATAGATAATTCTCTTAGGATGAAGTAACAACTTCAACTTCAACTTCCTTAATAGAATTCAAATAAGAATAATGTAGTGATTCTTTTTAAATGAAGTCATGTCTTCCATGAGTAGATGGGTGGCATGAAATAAAATACTTGGGCTTCACACTGTTGCACACAATTGCTGATGATTGTGTTGCAAAGAAGAGATATCAAATTTATATTATTATTTATCTTGTTATTAAAAAAATCATCGACAAAAGAAAAGTCATTGTAAACACACCCAAAAAAAATGAAAAATAAACAACTAATTGTTTCTTTGTTTGTTGTCAACCAAAGTTTCATATTTCAATCTTGTGAACCTTCTCTCATATAAATATTATCAACAAAATGAAGTGACAAGCTTCAACTTCAGGATTGAAATGACAAGCTTCAATTTCAGGAATGAAGTGACAAGCCTCAACTTCAAAGTGCAAGATTGCAATACTCTACCTAATAGTCAAAGTTGACATTATGTAGTAAATAATTAAATAAAGTTGTTGAATGTAATTTGGAAATTGCTAAAAATAGGAAAAATCATTTTTTCATACAATATTTTATTTTTTTGAAAAAAACACATCCTAAACATTTTATTGGTTATTTAAAAATATATATTTTTTGTTGACTTTGACTATTGGATAATATAGTGACTATAAGAATGAAGTGACAATTTCATAAATAAAGAAGTGACTTTGAGAATGAAAGAATAAAATACAAGAATTTAAGTGTCAACTTTAGAAATCAAGGGACAACATCAACTTCATGAAGAAATGATAGAACATGAAGGAATAAATGGTGATTCTTTTAGAATGAGACTCGATGCTCTTAGTTGAAGTGTCAATTTCATGAAAGAAATAGTGAAGTAACTTCAACTTTAGATATGAAAGAACCAATTGCAAGACTAAAGTGTTTTGTTTCAAGAATGAAAAGAAAAGTGGCTAATTTATTGAATGAAAGAATAAAAAGGGACAAATTGAGTTGCAACTTTAGGATGAAGGGACAAGTTGAGAATTTCCAAAATAAATGGCTATTTCCAAAAATAAGGTTAGATGTCTTCTTCATCCAAAAATTTTGGGTGACAAAAAATGGGTCAATCCATTTTTTAAATGTCCATTAATGGACTTTTGAATGTAAAGAGTTGCTTGAACTTAGGCTCATCTTTGAATGAATCAAAGTAGCTATCAGGTGGTGTATTCAATTTTAGAACAAAATTCACTATTGAATTTACAAAAATTTACAAAGCATAGGTGGTCCAAGGGTTGTACCAAAGAATCATTTGATGGGGAATTCTAACCAATAAAATGGGATTACTAGCTTAAACCATTCATGTCCCTTTTTTCCTTGGCCCAATTTTTATAGGTAGAAAAAACCATTGGAATACACATCTTGCATTTGGATTTTAGAAGTTTTCCAATTTTAATTTTCTTATTGAGTGTTTTTTCTTGTGTTTTTTCACTACCATGTTCGATCTTGCATTGTGGCTCTAGATTTTTGATAAATCTTATCATTTTTAAATTTAATAGTAAATTGGTCTTCTAAAGAAGACCATATTTTCACTTGTTTTTGGTCCTAAAAGTACAAGACTTGTTTCCATGCATAAGAAACTGGGCTACCTTAAAAATGAGTATAGGATGCCAAATTTTTGAAATATTTTGTGACCAAAAGAGCTATTTAAAGCACAATTTTAGCTATGCAAAACATTGATTTCACTAAAGTACCCTTCACTTTTATGTTATAATCTTGTAATTTATGACTTAAATTGAAATCAAACTTTGTTTAGATGAAATCAGCTTAGCTTTCTACAAGATCCTATGGTTAATTTTGCCTAAAAATGACTCGTCTTACTTTGAGCTTCAACTCTTTATAAATTACAAAATCAAAGTCAAAACACCTTAAAAATGGTTGTAAAACTTAATGGTCTAGATATCATTGGATATTAAAAAATATAAGAAATATTTGGATCTATCTTTCAACCTTGTATTCTAGAATTCTAGTGGAATGTTTAAAAAAACATGTAAGCATTATTAAAAGATAGTTAAAAAAAATTAAAGGAAATTTTTAGCTACTCAAATTTTATTTTGAACTATATTTTGATCTTGATGTGAAGTAACAAGTCTTCAAGGTAAAAGGAATGAACTAAGAGAATACCATGGGGATGTTATAGGTGTTGGAATTTTGGAAAGAATAAATCCATTAATTATTTTGGGTGTATTATGCCAAAAATCTCTAAATACCTTAATGAAAATAGTTTCAAAAAATAAACTAAAAATCTAAAGTCACTCTTAGATTTTTTTTTTGATGATGTAAAACTCATTTTTGGTTATGAAAGGCTTCATAAAAGGATTATTAAGGTTTAATATCTCTAAGAATATAAATTTATAGGAAAAAAGCATCACCCTTGTAAATACAAGAAGGTAAAAAAGAAATAGAAATTGTAACCACTAAAGGGCATAGGATAATTTTCAAAAGAAATTGTCAAAAACTACCAATTTTTTGTGTGTTGACCAAAATTTAAAGAATTTTTTTTATAGAACTTCAATTATACAAAAGAAATGTAGTAGACTATTATAAAAATGTGTGAAAAAGTTTCATCCCGTTTGATAGTATGTATTGAAAGATTATAAACTTTGAAGTGAAAAAAAAATATGAAAGATGATAACATTTCCTACGAGACATGGTCAACATTCTTCAAACCTTCTTGGAGTAAATTTTTTCTTCTACACCATTGAATACTACATTTTGTTTCAATAGGTACAACTATGAATATTTTAGAAGCAAATAAGGGATTTACCTTACTCTAAATCACCTTGCAATACAAGGAGGTCAATACACTAGCAATTTTGATGACTTTTTGTACATTGAGTAATTTTTTATTTGAAATCCAAATAGTGGAAATTGAGATTCAAAAACTTAAAATATGTGGAAAAAATTTCAAGGTTTTTGAAAACAAAATGTTTAGCAAGATAAGAATGTTTGTAGTTACAAAAAATGTTTCTTTTCAAACTTGCTTAACAAAGTTAGTAGAGTTTTGACTCTATTTGGAATGAGATTTATTCACTAAACCTAGTTTTGTTTTTTTACATTTGCCTACTCCATCAAGCTAGTTACACACGTGAATTTCAATGATAGACAAGGAATTTAGCAAAGAACTACCAAATTACCTTGATTTTTTGAAGCAATATAACTTCAAATCCTAGCATCCAACTAGATTTTTTAATTAAATTCCCATTAAGGGAATGAATGTCCTTTTATCTTGTATCAAATTTTCAAAAAACATCTATTTATTTTTTTACTTAATTATCACCTACTTGAATTTCAAATGCCCTTGAATAGACACTTGGATCTTTAACGTTTAAGAATGAAAGGCCAACGTTCAAAATCCAAAAAGTAAAATGCCATTTTTTCAAGGAAGGCAATGTTATAAGCCAATAGCCATCTCCATTTGTACATTAGATTCTTCAACTTAGAAGCTTAATGTAATAATGACTAATAGATTTGGTCGTTGTTAAACTTTTTGAAAAATTCAAATCAAACTTTGATTTCTATTAATATAAAACTAATACATCTATTTTACAAAATTAAGAGAATTATTTTATCATTGTAAAAATTTGAATAATACTTATTTGCTTTGGATATATTAGAGAGACTGTACCAATTTAATTATAGTAAGTTTTGTATGAGAAGGTTTTTCAGATAAAATAATGAATGTTTCCATCAAACACTCTTTTTTAAAATATAAAAATAGACATGATAAGTATTACCTCTAAACTTCTCAAGTGTAACAAGCATTGCTACTAAAAACTAGATATTATTTTCTAATAGAAGAAACAAATGTGATGGATATTTTTGCTCTCTTCATTGTAAATGAAAGATTATTTTCTAAAAGAAAAATAAATGAGATAGATAATGCCACCATGGATACCTTTTTAAGGACTAGAATATTTTCTAGGATTGATTTCTAAGGGATAAAGTGAAGAAGGTTGACATCCTGATTTGTTTTCAACCATTATATTGAGATTATGACCTCAAATAAAATCCAAAGATATTTTAAATGATTATTGCATTTTGTACATTAACATGTCATAGCCATCAACAATTCTTTAAAAAAAACCAATGGATGGATTTTATTTCTTATGCATCGTGAACTTGAAAAGTAGTTACCATTTATAGGACACAAATTGCTAATACATAACATTATTTACCAACAAGGCACAAGTTCCTTTTGCATCTTTGAAAAGAGCCCCCTAGTGCACAAAATTGTCTTCTATGGTTTCTTAGCCTACTCCAATCTTTAAATAGTTCATAAGTCCCTTCTATGTATTTAACAAAGCATAACAATACTTTCTTGGCATGGAGGAGGACCATTGTTTGGTTATATCATCTTATGAACCTTCCTTTCAAGGATAACTCTAGAGGGATGCCGCATACACTGTGTGTGTCATGGATGACTTCACTTGAGATTGTAAGATGAAAAAAAACAATGTTTTTTCATCCATTTCTTTTTATGGAAGTTATTTGATTACAATTTCAATGAATAATATTGCAAATTCCCTGATTATGGTATTATTAACTTTTCTAACGAACAAGATGCTTCCAATATCCTCTATGTGCCCAAGCCTTTCTAAGTATGTTTTTCCTATGAAAAAAGAACATGGGCTTATAGTTGTTCCCAATGAAGAATTTATATTCTTTCATTTTTTCCTAAATCTAATTATGTAAGGTAAGTGCAACGTTGACCACAAATTTCCTAAGATTGGACACACACTGCACACAACCAAGCTTCAAATGACTAAGTGATGCAATGCAAATTTGCAACACCGCACAATCACCACACATTGTGCAACAAAGGACAGTAAAGATGTTTTTTAAAATAAGATTTTAGCCTTGATTGTTACTTTCCAATTTGGAATGAAATTTGCAAGTGGAAATTATTTTGAATATTTTTTGGGGAAGTAGGTGAATCGTAACATGGCATTGAATAATCATGCCAAGTTTTATAGCTTGAAAATCAGTACTATTGTATTGTGAAGAAGGATTTGAATCTCCCCTGTGCAATGATTTGCACTTTTATCTTAGTTGTTCCCCAATGGTGCTATTTTGTGAGTATGTGAACAATGAGTAGGGATTATGTAATCATTGAGCTCAGGAATTTGAAAAAGCTCTAAAAAAATGAATAGTATTTCTAAAATATATTTCATCTTAAAATTTTGGTCAAAATCTACTATTTTTAGTAAATTTTTGGACCTATTATTATGGACCTACTATTGTGAACCTATTACCATGGTTATATAGAATTTAGATGAAAATTATAATTTTCAATGTTGTGTTTAAAATATTAATATACATTATAAAAATGATCAACTCAATTGATGTGAATAATAAATGAAGATGGAAATAAGTTTGTATAGAATATTGGTTGATCACTATCATATAGCAATGTAGGTCTTCTCGGGGCTAATAGGAGGCTACCAATATTTTTTTTTGATGCACTGTAATTGTTGAACTTGCTTAGATTTTAGAAAAAAAATTGTTGATAAGAATTATTTTTATATATAATGATCTTTATCACAATGAATTTTATTTTGGTTGATCATTGTCTTTTAGCATTGTGGATCTTTTTAGGGTCAATAGAAGGGTACCAACATTTTATTTTATTTTATTTGTAGGTCAGTGAACTTGTTTAAATTTTAGAAACAAAAAATTTGTTTATAAGAATTCATTATTTGTCGAAAAGAGCTTAGCTGCATTGAATTTCATTTTTGTTGATCACTATCTTGTAATAGTGTGAATCTTCTTGAAGCAAACGGGGGATACCTATACTTCTATCTTAATATATTGGTAATTCAACTTATTAAGATTTTGGAAAAAAAATACTTAGTTGATATGGATTATTTTGTAAAAAATGAGCTTAATTACATTGAAGTGTTGATTAGTTGATCATTGTCTTTTTGTAGACTCTTTGGGGAGTCCAATTCTTTTATCTTTGATGAGATGGTTGTTTGGTTAATCACTTCTTGTTGCTTGGGACTTCGTGGTGCCGAGAAGAGGATCGAGTACTTGCTATCTTCATGTGCTCCTCATTGAACTTTGCTAGATTTTAAGAAGAAAAAAATCGGTTACTAATTAAGATTTGTTTGAAATCAACTAAGGCTATTCCATTTAGATTTTTATAATCATTCCCCTCTTGTTGTTGGATACCTCTCTACATCGAGAAGAGTCTCTCTTGTTGAAGGTGGGGAATTTTTTTTTTTCCGCTACTCGTAGGACTCTTCTTGGCACCGAGAGGTACCCAACAACAAGAGGGGAGTGATTATAAAAATTAAAATCTAAATGGAACATTCTCAATTGATTTCAAACAAATCCTAATTAATCACCAATTTTTTTTTAAAAATCTAGCAAAAGTCCAATAAGTAGCACATCAAGGTTGACTAAGGGACCACTATAATAGGTCCATAGAAATAGGTACTAAAATTTATCAAAAATAATAAATTTTGACCACGATTTTTAGATGGAATCTCTAAAAAATTATACGCTCACACGCTTTCAAAATAGCAATCTTGAGTTGTTCCCAATGAAAAAATTATTATTATTATTATTATTATTATTCAAAATCTAACTATATAGATGTTCAAGTTGTACACATAAAAAGAAATAAGTTAACAACAAGAAGTGATTGAAACCAACCCAGAAAATCCAGAACACCCCCAGCACCCCCACACCATGATTTTTGACCAAGGAGGATTGATCCTTTTCTTACCCTATGTTTTATCCTTGCAGATGACACTGGAATTTTTTATTTTCCACATATGATAAAATTCTCAAACTCTGAATTCATATTTGCATTTAGAGCCCCCGAATTAACTCGGGGATATGATGAAATGCAAAATTTAAGCGGCACAATATAGGGGGGTGGGTGGGATTTTTAACATTTACCCTCCGATGGGACAATAGAGGGGTCAACTCTCCCTGTCCTGCTTTTTTTTCCCATCCTTTGGATAAAACTTCCCCTACAGTACCTTGTAATTCTTAATTATTCCAGTGATGGATGAGAGTGACGGATGAATGCCAATGATGGATGATAGTTTCTGTGCCTGCCCGCCCCCTGTCTGTCTCCACCAGTGTTTGTCGGTCAGTGTAAGCGAAGCTTTCTGTCTGTCCCACCCCCCTCCAGCAAACCGGAACTGGAATCCCCACCTGACTGCATGTAACGAACTGAACCTTCACTGACCGACCGGACTTGGCCTTCAGTTGCCTGTTGGTGCTTCTCAACTTGGGGCCGCCCCTTCATAAGAGCCAGGGTACACAGAAAAAAAAGAAAAAAAAGAAAAAAAAGAAAAAAAAAAAAAAAAAAAGACCCCGAAAAAAGAAATCAAGGGGCTCTCTAAGTTCGTATGATTGGTGCAGACAAGCAGACAGGCAGACAGACCCCCTCCACTCTAGTCAGTAACATGCACCTCTCTTGGGATTGATCCAGTACATCCTTCCTTTTGAAAAAGAAAGAATTCCAAATCATTTCTAAGAAAATGTTTTAAAATAACATGCAGGCACCCACCTTAAGTGGGATTGGGTTGGTACCATTTTTCCATACCTTAATAATAGCTCTAAGGGGCCGACCAAGTCGAGAGGCTCGTGGGAGTTCATGGCCAAACTTTGGGTGAGAGTCCAAAGAAATGAGCAATAAATGGGCAATTTGACGAACTCTCGACCAAAGTTTGTCGTGAGGCCATTGCCATGTAGAAGCTTGGGCTTCCATGTAAGCACTTTGGAGGGCAACAAACTTTGGGTTGTACCGCCTTGAGTGAAGGGTCGCGAGGCCAAAATCAAGGTTTTCTGAAATTTGATTGGTGGAGGCCGATGGACTCTCAACCTTGGGCCCATATGTAAAGTGGCCCTAAGTTACCATCTCCATTTTTTGAACTTTTTCCTTATTTTTCTACAACTGCATGTAAGTTAATTTAGGGGGGGAGGGGGGGGGGAAGATCATCCCTTCATGGAGTGGATTCCGTAGGTCCCTCGTAGGGAGTGTGGCACTAATCCTAGAGATCTGACAGGCTCATTAACTATTTTATTTTATTTTATTTTATTGTGCACCACTTGGGATGTGGAGTGTGTGATTCGGTTTTCTATTTCTTCCCCTGTCGGTTGGTTACTCTATTAATTTTAGGAGGAGGGGGAAAAAACTGAACTGTGGAATCTGATATTTTATATTATTTGGTCTGATAAAAATTACAAACATGGTGGGCGGATGCAGTGTTTATTGTAACTTAATACACTCCCCGCCTGCCTGAGTGTTCTTTTTTTATTAATATTCTATTTTATCCATACTGACTGTGAAAGCCAGTGTGGGAGTCAACTGAACTTGCGTTTGTTCGTTCGGTTTACAAGTGACACAAGCACATTTACCTCATGTAAGCTTATGAGGGCAATGCCTGAGGAGGAGGGCATTTTGGAAAATAAGTTAAAGAACCGACCCATTTCTGACCATGGACCCATTCCCGTTAGATAGGCAACAGTCTTTTCAATCACCAAAAGAAAAGGAGGAACTATGGCACAATTCTCAATGCAGTTCTTGGCGTTTTTACAATTGGCTGCAGTCTTAGTTGATTTTGAAATCAACCTGTGGTTGGAAATAGGAAGATCTTGTATGACAAGAATAAGGTAAACCTGCCTATGACAGGCAGAATGGCTGATCTGTCCTATTGCCATTGACAAAAAAAATCTGATTTTTTTTGGTACAAAGACAAATGTGACAAATGAAGGAAGCAACTAGAATTTTATTTTTTCGACAAAATATGAATTTTTTGTGAATTTTCAAAGTTTGCTGTCCAGTTTGCCCAAAAAAGTCTGTAGACTACCCCAAATCAGCAGAAAAGTGTTTCCATGATGGTCATCTTACCACCCAAAGCAGTCATAACATTCTTTAACATGGTTACAAGATTTCCTAACATGGATATGACATAAAGAAATTAAAAAATAACTTTTTACTAACAGTTTACACTAGAAAGGTGTCAATGTTCTATCACAGTTATTAATAACTCCATAACCATATTCCAAGGCTTTGATGACAACTAAAAATCAACCTAATGTAGTTTTAATTCCATTTTTAAGAAAAAGTTTCTCATGGGTTGATGGAAGACTGTAATGGGGGAGTTCCCTAGGTGCCTATCATGGGTGATTTGCCTGTCATAGGCAGGTTTACCTTAGATCAATTAGAATCTTTAACTAAAAAATTCATAGAAATTATACTCTATGAAATAAAATTCTGAAAAAGAAAAAATATGGAATTCATCTAAACCCTATTTCTACACACGGGAAAATTTCTTCACTCAAGAAACTTATGCTCGAAATATGCGTAATTGCTTAGGTGGTCAAAAACGGGTTAGCTCCCTTAACCCCTAAGTGTCCAGTGAAATCCAGACCTTTTCCATTTCGATCCGCTCAAGCTTTTTCCTACGAAGAGATCCACATAATTCAACTATACCGATTGGTAGTCAAGAGAGACCCGAGGGTGTGGAGAAAAAGACACGTCCTTTGATTATACTACTCAAAAAATTACAGTAGTCAAACAAGAATGTTTTTCAAAATGGAGAGGCTAGATTTTAACCTCTGGGGCACTCAGGGCCAACAAAGAGGGTGGAGTCCAACGAGGAAGTCCTTTATTTTGCAAAGTACCCAACAATGAAGGGGCATTGCTCAATGTAAATTGTGGCCCAAAAAATGTCTTATACATGCACAATTGGATGAATTTTTGGGATGAACTTTTGGATGTCCGATGAAATAGTCGTCATGCCTAACTACGCAGGCGAAATTGCGTAATCGGGCACCATGACCTGGTTGCACAACAGGACCCGCCCATAAAATGTATTAGAAATATCCTGCCGGGGGTTTTGCGTAAGGGAAAATCATAGTAACTTAAGAAAAAAAAATACGCAATGTAAACTTAACTTTTACTATTGAAACAATATCGACCGCTGATTTTGCAATTCCAGGTGTCACTCAACCACGGGTAGGACGGGATGCAGTAAAACCTCCAGTTCAGTTGACAACTGAAACTGAAGCCGCCATGGGAGCAATGAAAATCATCCATCATCACCCTACAGTAAGTGACTCCTGGTAAGAAAATCAAGTCCTGTCAGTCAGAGGTAAGTACGTTCCGTTCTCATTATTAGCTCTCCTTTTTAATAGTAATAAGTATTTCACACGTATGGAAATTACTACAGTTCACTGCAAAAGTGCCACAAAGGTGAAACAACATCGGGGGGGGGGGGGGGGGGGGGGGGGGAGTTTAATAATTCTAGCAATAAATTAACTAAGTTTTATACACAAATGAAACGATAATCTCCCTGATGTTCGATTACACAAATGAAACGAAATTTCATAGGTTTTTTTAATTTTTATTGTCTTGATACACGAAATTTTAATATTAATATTAAATTTTTTTTCGTAAACAACTGAATCAAATTTTTAAGGTTTAGAATTATAAATGAAAATGAGTGAATAACTTATTAGTCTTTTTTCTCGGGAAGGGTTTTACCAGTAAGTTAATGAGAATAACGTACAACTGAATACAACCTCGAAGTGGCCGGACTGGAAGAGTGATTTTAGGGTCTGCTGGTCATCAATGACTGAGGAACTGCCGTGAATGGAGGATTTACTGCAGGGGTGGAGGGAGGGAGGGGGTAAGTTAAGGGAAGGTAACTTACACTATTATGGCTCCCCTCTGATTTTACTGCCAATCCGATCCGTGCAGAAGTTACTACTGTCAGTCTTAAGTTACCTTAAGTTACTGGGAAACCAATTTACTGACTTGACGGAACTGACTTCAGTTTGCCGGCTGTGAATGATATTTGACGTATGGTGAAACTACGGGAACTGAACAGTGAAGGAGTGAGCGACACGTGGTAAGTAAAATCTAGCCTGGGGTAAATTCGGCATAGCAGGGAACAACACATGGCAAGTAAAACTTAGGTAGCATAGGGTAAACTTGGCATTGAATGGCGGACACATATGTGGTTGCTTTTTTAAAAATGTCATTGTAGGGGGGTATATAATTTTTTGGGGTTAAAACCCTCTTTTGTGTCTAATTAATTTATCCGTTGTCCTCCCTCATGCCACAGCTAATTTGGGACCTCTGAATGATTGCAAATATGAATTCAGAATTTGCAAATTTTTATCATGCAATGCAAATACAAAATTTCAGCATTTTTCCTCAGGGACAAGCAAGGGGGGGTGTTCACCCTAGCCCTAATTGCCTTGCGTTTTACTCTTGGAAAAATTGGCAACCTCAACAAAATTTGGAAAATTTGAATTCACATTTGGAATCAAAAGTCCTGAATTTGTTCAAAGAGGTGAGGAAAAGCAAAATTAACACATCACAAAATATGGGGGGATTGTTGCATTTACTTTTGGTAGGGGCCTTAAGGGGGGCAATCTTCTCTAGTTAGTAATTAATCCCCTAAAGGACCCTTGTCCCTTCATGGGACAATTTGGAGTTCAGATAGGTTCCTGTGATCTCAATTTTTTATGAAACTTTTTTAGGACGTGTAGTTTTATGAGAGCTTTATGAATATATAATTTTTTAAGTTCTCAATCCAATGTTTATTTTTATTGAAAGTGGGAAGGGACAGGGTTTGTAGTAACAAGCTACAAATAAGGTGGACAACATGTAAAAATGAAGGATCCTACTCTTTGTTATGTTTGAATTTTCCTCGTGAATGATGCATTAGAGGATTTTTTTGGAGGAGGGATGGGAGGGCCGTTTCAGGCCTGTTCCTTTGACCTTCTTCCCATTGTCAATGTCGTTTTGTTTGTTTTTTTAATTTTCAAAAAAGAAAATTCAAACTTAGAGTGAAAAAAAGCAGGAAAAAAAAATTTTGAATTGTTTTTGGGGGGTGACGTTGCAATTGCAATGCCACACCAGGCAGTAGCTGTGAGGTTGTTCCCCGAACACTAGCAGCTTGGGGAACTCACAGCCTTCCACAGTTGTTGAAAATCCTCTAATGATGTAAGTCATGGCTCAAGTATCCATGATCCAAGTATTTTAGGTAAGTATCTTTTGAACACATTGTGATGAACACTTGTAAAATCAATTCATTCCTTTGTGAACTGAGCTTGTGAATACCTACCCTAAACATTTTTATTTTTATAGAACCTGTTTGGACTGCAATTGATTGCCATGTGCATGTTGTATATCCATATGAACTCATATCTGCATTTTGTGTATTATGTTACATATTCAATATGTTTTCACAATTCCCCCCCCCCCAAACACACAATTTGCCATTTGTATTTTGTTAGTATTCCATATCGTAGAGTTCTAAGTCCTAATTGTTCAACGGACAATCAATGGGTACCTTTTTTCATCTCATTTTCTAATCCATGGCAGTGGAAGTGTGTGTGTGTGTGTGGATTGCAGGAAGAGGTGAATTCATCTTTTAGCCACATTGTGAAATCAATTTTTGTTTTTTTGGAAACATTATGTTTTGAAAAAGTGAACTAGACATGACTAATGTGCACTTTTGTTGTTTAGGTATGCCATCTGACAAGCATGGGACATGAAGATGAAGACCAAAAAATATCGATTCGGTGGAAAGAAGAGATGGAGGAAAGTCATTAGGAAAAATCTGAACCCTGGGGAGGGCCGTTAGTTTTAATTTTCTGGGCACCACAGTGCAAGTACAGAAAAAAAAATTGAATTTTTTTAATTTTTTTTAAATAATAACTAAAAAATTAGGGCATCATCAATTCTTCAAGCGTTGTGTTGTTGTTCCATACATTTTTTTAAAGTGAAACTTGGTGGACATCTGTTGAATATTATCCTCATTATACTAGATTATTAAATTCAAAGTCTTCAATGCAAAAAAATTAACAATTGATGGTCAAAGTTAGCTCAAATTATAGGGTTGTGTTCCAAAAAAATTCCAATTTTGAATGCTTATCATATCTTCCAATTCATGCGCTCAAATTCAATGAAATTTTTGTTGCATGATGTCAATCAAGTAATTATTCCATTTATGCATAGCTTAAAATTCAAAGGTCTCAACATGTCATTGTTGCACATTATTTTAATGTACCTATGTACATGCCATAGGGCTCACTACAGTAATTTCTCCCACTCCCCTTGCAATCCCCTTAAACAAATTCATATAGAGGAAATTTGCATACATTAATTTTTTTAGATTTTTATATAAAATTTTGTACAAAAGAAAGAATGTTGTATGTCTAAGCTAATGTGTGAGTAAAAATTGATTGCAATAAAAAAAATTGGAGAACCCAACATATAGGGCATATATGCAATTTTTTTAATGATTTTGCTCATTTGCATTGCATTTTAAATATTTCAACATCTATAATCCAATATAAAAGTTCTTGAAATACAAAGATTTTCATGTATGCAAAAATTGCCATTCTATTACACCAAGGCAAATGTATGATGATCTCTTGAGGAGTTAAATATGGATTCAAGAGAGAAAGCATTCAAATTGTTCTTTCTTCCTTGTATAGAAATTTGACGATTCATTATAATACCATGGAATTGATGAAATTAAAGCTACATTCTAAAATCCATGGATTTGATATTAGCTACAAATCTATAATGCACTATTGGTACAAATTGGTGTACTAGCATACACGTATCAAATGGATTTGTAGTTGTAACACCTTTTTTGCAATGAAAATATTTTATCTTTATTATTTGTCTTAAGAGGAGGAAATAGGTTGTAGGGTTCTTTTTGCATTGGAATGAAATTGTTTCTTTTGTGGAAAAAAGAAATGATTTTTTTTTTACCAAATTGAAAATTTCATTGCAGAAGAAGAAGAATGTCTTATGTAGTGCTTGGTTATAAGTTATGTAATACTATTATTTTGCAATGAATTTTCACTTGTTTTCAAAATCTTAAAAAGTAAAAATGAGAAAAGCATAACAATGACCATTATAACATTACTTCATTAAGGCATAGTAAAATAAATTAAAAAAGAATTTGAGCATAAATAATGTGGAAAACCAAGTTGACTTTTTCATTGACATTTTCAAGCATCTTCTTTGAATATTGTCCATAACTTTTTCTTCGAGGTTCAAAATCACAAATGAATTTCTATAAATCAAATTGAGCTTGATTCCTCACTTTTTAAGTTTAAATTTTTTTGAAAAAACTTATTCTACTGTGCTCAAATGAAGTTTAACCCCTAAAGGACTAGCTTGCATATTTAGGCTATACAGAAATTTTGGGCATGTACTTGTGACCGAAAATTTCCATATTCTGGGCTGAAATTTTGGTAGAAGGTGTGGAAAGAGAATATCTTTCATATGCAAAAATTTCATAACAATTGGAAATAGGAGTCAAAAGTTATAGCCTAATATGTTACTTTCTTTTGTAACTGGGTAGTTTGGGCAGATTTGAAAAAATCACTTTTTGAGAAATCAAAATTTTTAATTGATTTTCTAGATTTATATATACAAGGTTAGCTTTGAACCATTCCATTTGATCAACGAGTCAAAAGTTATGAGGATTTTTTTGTTTGCGGACAGTTATGGATTCCCTATTCTAAAATAAACTTTAAAATCTTTTATCTTACCCAGTTTTCAATATTTTTGAAAAAAACTAAAATCCTAGGATGTTAATTTTTTATTACAACATTTCAACCATTGGGATTGTCATTTTTCAATTCCATATTTTAATTCTTAATAATTTAGTATTTTGAATCATTGTCTACTACTACCTACTTACTATTTTTTTCCTATATGTTGTATAATTCCATATGATCTAAAATTTTGCAAGCAAGTGGAAAAATTGTCTAGGAAAAAGAATCCAAAGAAGCACCATCATTTGGGTCATTTTTTCATAGAAAAGTGAGCTTGTGAAGTACAGTTGCTTGACTTTTCTCATGGCAAAAAAATGATTGTAGTGAATTTGAATGCTTATATCTTGCAATCCACATAGTGGAAATGCCTAAAATTTTTACCAAATATTTTTTATATTACATAGCACAAGATCCTATAGTTATATATGTCAAAAAAGTTTTTTTCAAAAATTTGCTACTTGTACTAAAAATGACAATTTTTGAGCACTCTTGGGTGAAAGATAGTCATGGAACTTTAGAGGTTAAATTATGCTTTGAATACAATTCTTGCATTTTTGACAATGAGCTACTGAGGTCTCGTCATCAAATTATTTCACATCTTTTGAAGATTCATGATGGACAATGGATTTCATTTTAAAAACAACCTCTCTAGCTACTCTTTATTCACACAAAGTTTCAATAAAGTAGACCCTTTCTTGATGATAAATGGACAAAAATAGATGCAGCATGTAATAGAAGTGGTTTCATAATTTTTTGACTAGTATTGAATTAGTTATGATTTTGCAAAGATTTTGATCCTAATCACCTATTTTTGGCACTAGGTATGGCTATAATCACACATTTGGCTTTTAAAGAGAGATGAAGAAACTAAAGAAGAATTTAAGAACTTGCATAAAATAACAAGCGACAATCCTAAATGTGATCAGTTGCAACCTTAATATAATTGTGAACAACTATAAGACATGGGTTATCAAGAGACTTAAAGTGATTAACCCCTAAACGCCCAAATCGTGTTTTTTGGCAATATAGAAATTTTAGTCAGCTCACTACAAATGGGTTTTTTTTATTTCTTTTTGCTGAAATTTTAATGCAACATGTGCTCCAAGGAATAGCTTTAAGGCCCAACAATTTTCATAACTTTTGACTTCATGGTTAAAAAGTTATAGTATGATATGTACTTTTCATTGCTCGACGGGCAACCTAGGTAGCAAAAAAAACTTTTTTGAAAATCATTTTTTTAAGAAATTAAAATTTGAAATTGGTTCTTTTAATTTTTATATACTTGGAAAGCTTTGAATCATTCCACTTTGATCTATGAGTCAAAAGTTATGAGGAAAATTAGTTAGTGGGAGTTTGTGGGTCGTTATAGAATCCCTACTCTAAAATAAACTTTGAAGTCCTTTATTTAACTCAATTTTCAATATTTTTGGAAAAAAAGAAAAAGAATTGGGTGTAGATTGTTTATTACAACATTACAACCATTGGGATTGGCATTTTTCAATTCCATAAATAAATTATTAACAATTTAGTATTTTGAATCATTCTCTACTCTTTTCTACTTACTATTTTTTTCCTATATGTTATATGATTCCAAATGATTTGAAATTTCTTAAGCATGTAGCCAATTTGACTTGAAAAATAAATTTAAAGAGAAACCATCATTTTGGACATTTTTTCATATAAATATGACCTTCTGAAGTGCAGCTGCCCGGGTTTTTGCAAGGCCAAAAAAAGGCTTTTTGTCACTTTAAATGCTCATATCTTGCAATCTACACGGTGGAAATTTCTGAAATTTTTTCCACATGTTTTCAAACAAGCTTACTACAAGATCCTACGGTTACATGTGGCCAAAAATGTTTTTCATTTAAAATTTGATGCTTGTATTAGAAATGGCAGTTTGGGAGTGTTTTTGGTGAAAACATAGTCTCTGACCTTTAGGGGTTAAGCCACCACACATTAAGTATAGTTGGCGTGCCAACTTTCCTTTTAAATGCATGAATGTCCATTTGTTAGTATATTTGAAAATGGACCCAAGTACATCTTTCTTCCATTCATACTTCAAATATAGAGGCAATATCTTACACATTGTACTACGCCTAATTTTATTCTCAGTGCATTTAATGGTTGTCACCTAACCATTTTAAGACCACATTATGTCCATTTATGACCTTATCATAGGGGCAATTTGAAGAGGACTAGCGGTTTACAAACAACCTACTATAGATTGGTATATGACTTAGTTGATTGTTATTGGATTCTTTAAATGATTGATACACGATATTTACATTTATTTGTAAATTTGATTATCTAACCCCAAAATTAGTAGAAAAATTTGGCACTTTTTTATTAATTAATTTAAATGAACTTGCTATATGAGTATGATAGTGTGCAAATTACCTTGAACTGATGAATTGCCATTTTTTTGGAACAAATGGAAATACCATTGCATTTAAAAAAAAAGAATCACAATACACAATGACCAAGTCATAAGGGTTGGACAATGAAGAGATGAGACCAAAAAAAAGACTCAAACAAACAAGCAACATAAATGAAAAGGCAAGAAGGCCCCTCCTTATTCCATACAATACACATGTTCACCATGTAAGCAAGCATTGGCAATTTAGGCTAGATGTTATCAAACTTCACCCAAGTGGACAAAGCATCTCGTGGATGAAGTTGAGTTCCAAACCGAGCCTTCAATTAATGAATTGCCTTCAACTTAGTATTTGAAATGAGTTGTAATTTTTCACATTTTCCAACCTAAATTAGGTCCTCTGATGTATGTGGGAATCATTGTGGAGTTGTTCTTTAATCTTGGTAGATGGTCTTGGGGAAACTTTGTCCCCCTTCACTCTTATACCACAAAACTTGGTCGGTCTCTTCTAACTAATCGTTCGATTCTTGTCAAACCTATTCATGAAAAATAGCATGGCGATATGGTGGTAGGATATCATCCAAAATAGAATGAAGTGTAGCATAAATCTTGTCTCTATAAAGATGCGGACTTTCTTTGGTCTATTTATCATTGTGCAGTGGCTGTTTATTGTTGGCGAAAGATAGCCAACCCCAACATTCCAACCCTTTGCTTGAGTTGCCAAAATCATATGGACAAAACTATCCTCCATAGGTTTCATCATTGTCCTAAAACTCAATATGCATGGAATTTTGGTCTCTTGGTCCTTTATCTTGCCCTAAAGATCCTTGCAGACACTGGACATTGGCTAGGTTTTACATGGCAACAATGTATTTTAGGTTCCTAGTTACTAAGATGTTTGTAGAAAGGGACCACGACATGGCCTCTATTTAGGGGCTCAATTATTTGGACCGCATGGTTAGACAAGAATGCCATCTGTTTCAACAATAGCATTTGGCTAAATCAAAAGTTGGAGCAAGTCTCGTGGGAAACTTTTATTGACCACGCTTAAGTTGTTTGGTGTAAATTCACCAAACTTTGTACACTCTACCCCCACAAAGCCGGCTCCTTCCTCAAGTGGTTTGATAACATATGGCTTCAAACAAATTTCCTAAGAGAGAGGAATCATTTACAAATGCAATGGAAGCTTGCTCTGCCTAAGGTGGGCAACTTTGCCTAAGCGTTCTAGATCTTCTTGTTGGTCCTTTAGCATATGCGCCTTGAAGTCACTTTAACTTGGTCACTTTCTTGGAGGCCATTGGGGATTTCTAATTGTGCTTGGTGGTCATTTGTTTTGTTGTGTTGCTCTCTCTCTTTTAGTTGTTGAAAACCCCCAAAAATTTCACCAGAGATGAGGTCCTCTGATTGTATGTATTGTTTCCCCTTTCAATGGAAATTGTCCATTTGTTTAAAAAAATGAATTATAATTTTTTTGTTGGTTTATTAACTAACTGCTTTGGGAAACTTTGCGAAAATGATTGGAATGCAAAAAAAAAAAGTTAGGTTCTTTATTGAGTCAAACGGCGAAGCTTAGGCAACAACTGAATGACTGAAGAAGCACTAGATGACATGTGAAAAGAAGGACAAAAGAAATCTTTTAAATTTAAAAAACAAAACACGTGGACAATTCCCATTGATGAAACCCCCAGGTTTTAAAGCCCAAGTGCTTTATGATCCTCCTCCCTTGCTTCCCAATAAACATACAGAAATCCATTCGGGTGCAGGAAGAATTGATTTAGTTGTTATTTATGTCTGACTTTATATCTATGGACAAAGCCTTTCTAAACAATAAATACAGTAGTTGGAAAAATTTAAACTTAGTTAAAGTATGGGTATGGTAGGACCCCAAATGACCTTCCTCAATGGCCCATCAGTTTCACTTTTTTTTTCTTTCAGAAATTCAAGTTACTACCACAGGAGAGGCCCCATCACCAATTTTAAAATGAATTTGCTTCCATAGACAAATCCAAAACGAATTCCATGGCAAGTAACACAAAATCCATACCAGTGTTTAGGAATAATGGGGAAAAAAAAATATCCAGTTGCAATTTTAAAACATCAGAAAAAAAAACTTGGGTGAAAAAAAACTGTAAAATTTCTATTTAGAGTAAAAAAATAGAAAAAAGAGTTGAACTTGGTACTAGAGGAACCATTTCAACATGGGAATTAGAGAATAATATATAGTAAAATTCAAAAAATATCCTGAACATTGATTTGTAGCATACATAAATCATGGTTTGTTCATGTATATTTCTCTTGGGAAGATAGAATAGGATGTCATCTACTTATTTAAGTGAATGAGTTTTCATTATCCCTCATATCTATTAATATTTTTTGAACGTGTTAGATTGCAATCAAAGATGAATCCTTGAAGGGCCCTAAAGCCCATTGTGTCCATAGTATATTATGAATTTGGTGGCATTTGATTAGAAAAAACATTGATCAATATTTTAGAATACGAAATAAATTAATGATCATGGTAATAAGTAAATAACAATGAATCACAATTTATATATATTAAACCATGATTGAAGAGTTATAAGGATACGTATGGATTGTATAAAAGCATCGCAAGGGTCTTTCATGGATAACAACCTAGATCTCCATATTCCATCGAAAAAAAAAATATAGATTGTTTTTTGCTTTCATTTTTTAACTGCTTAGTCTCATCCAAGCTCAATCTCGGTCCCTTCATGCTGCTCAAGTACGCAACGTACCCCCTCCTACTAGCCAGGGGGTACGTCGATTATTCTATACATATATCCATATAATATATCATATTAGGATCCATATACCATATTCCATATTCATCAAATATTTATGTATTTTGCATATATTCCATGTATCATATCCACAACACAATTGTTTTGGTTTTGGTGTGTAGGTAGGTGAATTGGGAGTAACTAATTTATTTAATTTTAATTAATTAATTAATTAATATTGATTTATTCAACTTATTTTATTCATTTATTTATAATTTATATTTGTATTTATTTTATTCTGTCTGGTTGTAGGGCAGGTCTCTTTTCAGGGAATAGTGCTGGGCATCTGGATTTTAGGGTCAAGTTGCAATAACTTATTTGTGAACCCCTTGCACATGTAGTGTGTAAAATTTTTTTGTCATCATTTTTTCCCCTTCCACACATGCCTTGGAACAGATAAGGGTCAGTTTCAGGGACCGTTACCTTACCTTCCATCATTTCTGTCTAAAAGAGGAACTGAGGAAGGAAAAGCCAATGCTCATCAGTTCAGGTCTATAACTTAGAAAAATTCATTCAACCAACCACGATAATGCAGCCCAACACTAATTCTTCTTCACACTATTAAGCTTAAGTGGATATGTCTGATGCATGTGCATGATGCACATGCCATGCACTCATGCATGATTGTTTGGAAGAGTCTGGAATCAGTCCCCCCGGGCCTTCCTTCTGTCAACTCACACAAATTGTATGGGAGACAAGGCCAGGGAGGATTGACCCCTCCTATTACCCCATGGTTTACCCTTGAACAGTTTTACCCTTGAACAGTTTTACCCTTGTACAAAACCCTGAAATTTTTTATTTGCCACACCTAATAAAATTTGCAAATTCTGAATTCATAGTTGCAACAAGAGACCCCAAATTAGATGGGGGACATCATGAAATATAGAATTTAAGTGGCACAAAATAGGGGCAATTTTTGATATTTATTCCTTTGGCGGGGCAATAGAGGGGTCAGTCCTCCCTGGCTGTTAGATAACAAGAAGAGGTGGAATTTGCTCAAGAATCCAAATGTTATAAATGAAGAAATGAAAAATCCAAATGCATCTGAAGGCCCAACTAAAACAAATCCATTGCTCCAGTGCTTTGCCCTCGCCCTTTGGCTTTCTGCTGTTTGTTCTTTTTTTTTCTTGGAATAAACTCCGGGTTTTAAAAAAAAAAGTTACATTTGTAAACTTTGCAATGAATGAGTAACCACATAGAATCATTTCTGCTATGATTTGACAGATTATGGGGAATTTTCTTCACAAGGGGGGGGGCCTCCTCTACTCCTCTAATACCTCGACATGTGAAAAAAAAATTAAAATAATTCAAAGTCAGCCAAACGAAAAAACAAAAGGATGACAAGACCTCCGGTTCCCACGTTCCCCACGTTCCCCACGTTCTCATGGTTTGTTCCCTTGTGACGTCACCTGGGCCGTTCCAGCTTCTGGTGCCTACCGACCTGCCTCCTCACCCAACGACGACGCACCGGAACTTCGTCTCGAAGGAAGGGTCACGAACGACAACGTGGTGTTCGTTCATCGAGGCGACGATTGCGGAACGAACGATGACGAACGAGAACGTGGTCTCGTTCATCCAGACGACGATGCCAGTCGATTCCAGAACGAACGTCACCACGAGGTCGCCATTCCAGGCGAAACGGTTGTCCTCCATGCACCCTTGCTCGGCACAAGGTCAGTTTGCGTTTTTGTTTTTTTTGTAATATTTGTTGATTTTCGAGGCAATTTTTTTTGTCGTGTTTGTTTGGTTCTGGTAATGTGGCTGGCCATTCTAGCTTCATCTGCCGGCTTAGAAGGTTCAGGGAGCTGGACGGAGTGGGTAGGATTGGTCGAGGGGCTTTCATAGGGCCGCGGGCGGGGGGTGGCGCTGCTGGCGGCGGTTATAATTTTGCGAGTGATTTTTTATTTTTAATGTGCAAGTAGAAACCGGTGGAGATTCACGCACGCAAACGCTTGTGTGCTGTGTTGAGTTCTTCCCTTATAGTAGTGTCGAAGCTCATCGCAGCTGGACGAAACTTTTTTCTTAGAGCTTAGCAGTTTATTCGGGGGAGCTCGTGGTGTCGTGTGACGAACGGGAGCTTCTTGGTTCTAGAAGATTCCAGAACCCTAGTTTGTGGAGTATTGGGAAGTGGAAGCGGTTCATTTCATTCCCTTGTTTAGAATTGGAGTGGGAGAGGGAAGCCTTTGAGGGAGAAGCAGTGTAGTTTTCTCATTTTCTTTGTCGTTTTGGTGTTGTGGTTGTGGAGGGGTGATTAATTTTTGAAGAGCTGGAAGGAGTAGTTTTGGTTTGTTGCGTTGGAGGTGGTGTGAGTCGATCTTGGTTTATAAGCCATGGGTAGTGCCGACGCAGCAGCACCAGCAGCAGCCATGGAGTCGAAGAACAACCCGAAGGTTTTCTTTGACGTCAGTATAGGCGGCGATATGGAAGGCCGGATCGTGGTCGAGCTTTTTGCGGACGTTGTGCCCAGAACCGCCGAGAATTTTCGCACGCTTTGCACGGGCGAGAAAGGCATTGGGCAAGTCACCGGACGGCCGCTGCATTTTAAAGTACGACAACAATTTTTCCAGCTCCGGTTTTGTCCATTGCATGCATGGATCTCGTGTCGGCGGTTTCGTTGGTTTTCAATGCTCATCGGATTATAGTGTTGCCTTTGTTGTGAATCTCGTGTAGTTGGAGCTCTGAAAATGGAAATTAATTAGAAATGGCCTTGGTCGTTTTGACGCGGGGTGGTGGTTTGATGATTACTACGCCGTCATTTTTTCTGCGGAAAATGCTGGCACTAATGCTGGGTCTTCCCGTTTTCTAGTCGCCGCTAATCCTGTGCAAGAGCTATTTGAAAATTCCTTGTTGTCTGTTGTGAGGGAACTTACATTACATCTTAAGTATCGTTATCATAACGAGGGAATAGGTGTTACAGGAAGTAGGGTGAATGCAAGGAGGTTGGTCTCTATCGGCAGGTGATGAATTTGTGATAGTTTTTAGTATTCCTAAACAGTTGGTCTGTGTAAGATTGTCAAAGTCTTGTCTTAAAGGTCTTAGAATTTGAATGGTCATTCTTGTCACTGATAAATTAGGCAGACATGCTCTGGTGGATTTTCTGTGCCCGTCTAGGAAATGCTGTCGTGGATGGTTAAAGTCTTCTATTGCATGCAGGCTTTAGAAGTGTGTGATTCATTATGTATGCACCCGTCTGGTTGCTCATTCCTGTTGACTGATCATTTTTTTATCCTGTATTATGTACTGGATGCTCTCCTTGCAACAGGGCACTATTTTTCATAGAGTTATAAAAGGCTTCATGATCCAAGGTGGAGATTTCGAGAACAGTAATGGGACTGGTGGCGAATCCATCTACGGGAAGAATTTTGAGGACGAGAATTTCCAAATGAAGCATGAACGGAAGGGTATGCTATCCATGGCGAACGCCGGACCAAATACTAATGGATCCCAGTTTTTCATTACTACGAATCGAACTCCGCACCTCGATGGGAAGCATGTTGTGTTTGGTAAGGTATTGAAGGGTATGGGAGTCGTGCGCTCCATTGAGCACCAGCCAGTCGACAGTGCATCCAATCTACCCTTACTTGATGTGCGCATCGAGGATTGCGGCGAGCTGCCGGAAGGTGCCGATGATGGCGTCGTGGGTATGCGCTTGTGTTTCTTGAATACGCTCCATTCTGCTTATATATTGTTCTGTTCCCGTGTTTTCAGCTAGTATGCGTTGGACTTCCTCTTGAATCTCTTATAGTCGGTGGCTCATATGTTAGTTTTCGAGGTGGTCGTGATTTTTTGGAAGCGAGGTTCTTTTTTTAATCCTGGAACTGTAAGCTGTAAAGAAATTTGCAGTGACTGACGATGTTCATTCCAGGATTCACACAAGACGGGGATAAATATCCGGATTGGCCCTCAGACTTGGACACGCAGCCAGCTGATGCAGCGTATTGGGAGGTAGCAGTTGATTCTGCCCGCGGCTATGGCAATGAGTATTTTAAGGTGATTGCAGAACTTCATTGTTCTAATGTGAATCTGGTTATCACGTCTTTAGTATTGCCTGAGGAGCGTCTTCAGTTCCATCCTCTGACCATTTTCTTTTTGCTGTTGGAGATCGTGTTTTTGTGGGTGTCCTTGAAGCATTGGTAATCTTGTGTGCTTCTTTCCAAACAGAAAGGAGATTACAAGACCGCACTCAGGAAGTATAGGAAGGCTTTACGGTACCTGGATGTATGCTGGGAGAAAGAGGAGATCGATGAAAGTAAGTTACTGAGGTTTTGCGGAGATGGCATTTCTTAAGTTTCGTAATGGAAGTCCTTTAAGGGGACATGTCGCTTGGTTTTAGTCTCCTGGCTGACACTAAAATGTCTGGCTTTTGCAGCAAGAAGCAATTCGCTACGCAAGATGAAGTCACTGATATTGACCAATAGTGCCGTGAGAATACCGTCGAACTTTTCATCTTAAATAATTGACGATGCTATTTTCAAAATTTATTAAACTGATAGCTGTTTAAAACTGCAAATGGTGTGACGGCAAGATGTAGTAATCGTTTGTTTTCACAACCAATTTTAGGGTGTGTTTTTGCGGTTCTTGATGTGGTTTATGGTTCTGGTGACAGGCTTGCAAGTTGAAACTTGAAGATCCTCAAGGTGCATTGACCGACTGTGAATATGCCATGCAAACCGGAGTTGATAATGTCAAAGCACTTTTCCGTCAAGGCCAGGTCAGTTCCTCTCTGTGGAATAGCATTATTTAGAAGTCGTGGAGAATTCCTGGGATTCTTTGGCCTTAAAGCATTACCATTCCAGTAGAAATCAGATCATATTATTATGGTGAAGAATTTGCATTTCTTGAAGCAGCATTCAATTTTGTCTATATTGCAGGCTCATTTAGCGATGAGTGACATCGATTCAGCACTGATGAGCTTCACTAAAGCCTCAAACATTGAACCAAACGACCGTAAGTGAATCCCTTACTCTCCGAATTACAGTGTTTTAACATCTACTGGGGATAGAATCTCTGACTTGAACTGATTCTTGCCCTTTCATGGCAATAGTTGTCTCTTGTTGAGTATCTGTATTGTATAAAGTTTTGGGTTGAAGGGGATTAGACGACATTATTTTGATAACTTATCCTTCTCCCATCTGTAGTTTTTGAGACGTGTAAATTGTCGCGAGTGTGCTTGGATGTACTCCTGAGAAATGCTCTTCTTAATGGCGTTTATTGGGTTTAGTGATCCTGGCGCTTTTTTGCGTTCAGAGTAAGCATCTTTGTTTACAGCTGTCAAAATACTTGCTGACGGTTTCTGATCTATATCTTTGCAGCTGGAATTAAGAGAGAGCTTGCAGCTGTTAGGAAAAAGGTGTGACTCTTAATTTCTGGCCGGCTCAATATAGAATAATTGCAATTCACTTGGACGGTTTGTGTGATTACATACTTTTTAGACTGGCCAGGGTCGGATATTTATGGTGACGATTGAGGTATCTATGTTGAATCGAATGTGATTTTTTTAAATATTTCTATTTCTAATGTTATTTCATGGTTTCAGATCAATGAGCGGAACGACAGAGAGAAGAAGTCCTATGCGCGAATGTTCAAATAGCGAGACTTCAATTTTGGCAGGTGATATATGTCTCCTTGCAAGTGCTGATATAGTTGTCTACTGTCATCTTTTTTAGTTGAATTATTAATACGAATCTCTAGTGTCTCAGACAAATGCTCCGAATCAGTATAATCAGACGAATAATCCACTAAAAATCATTTTTACTCGAGTATCAACAAGATGCTTAGTATGCGTCACGAAGAACTTTGAGTTATTTCATTCGGAGTGTGCAGGTGTCCTTGCAACAAGAGATGTGTGCAGAAGTGGACACACATTTTTACGATATTAGCATCACTGGATAAAAAAAAGCTTTTGGGTTAGCTTGCCACTATTTGGTGAATGATCGTAGTCATGTTTGTGAATTACAGGGATGCAGATGCAGATGAAAATGACTTACACGAAGTGTGAAGCCACGAAGTCCACTTACATATGAGACATTTCGTAGACGGATGTTTGAGGGTTGCAAGATAGGGTTTTGGCACCTTGAAAATTCCCTTAGGAATCTCGACATATGTAAGCTGCATCATTTACTATGCAATCAAAGGTCCCACATAATTTTCTCTCATCTGACCCTGTAGAATATGAATGATGCGTTTCATGTCACCTCCTTCAAATCAGTGACTCTAAATACATGCTCTTTAGCTGGAAGTTAGGAATGTTTTTTTCAAAAGTGTACCACTTAACTTACTTACGAATAAGGGGTCTTATCAGTTTGCAACTCTGCTGAAGTTTGTGTGTCATCACGGGTCTTGGGCCCACAGATTTCTGATATGCATGAAGCTGCTCTTCAACGTCCTATTGTGTTTTTGGAAAGGTGGCCTTTCCATGTTGTCAATGTGAGGGAAGAAGCTAAGCTATCATCACCAGAGGCACTGGGAGCCAGAAACGTACACACAAAAATGATGTGAGTGCCAGGGCTGCAGGGGCAGCATTCCCATGAGTCCTTGACTGACCCAATGCTGTACGTATCTTGTGCCTGAGGAGTGAGGACGTTGGAAGTGCAGGCAGTATGATGATTCTCAGGTTCCTCATAAATGCTCTTCGTTCATCATGTGCAATTACAGTACTTCGCCACTTTAGGTGTGACTCACTGTTCATATAAAGATGATTGTCATCCAATGTAGATGAGGAGCTCAGGGAGGGAATTGATTACACCCAATCCTCATTAACATCACAGCCTAGATGC
This sequence comes from Pseudoscleropodium purum, assembly GCA_963969395.1. NCBI lineage: Eukaryota > Viridiplantae > Streptophyta > Bryopsida > Hypnales > Brachytheciaceae > Pseudoscleropodium > Pseudoscleropodium purum. The sequence continues at coordinate 15,787,407 of OZ017798.1, forward strand.
CCAGAATGTTAATGATTATATGGAATTCTGTAACAGTGGGAAAATGGAGTGTGGCACTGTGGCATCTAAAAGTGACGTAGGGTGAGTTAAGTTAACTGAACTCAATGATGTCCAAATCTCTTCTTGTACAGTTGGGTCCAATAATCTAACAAATTGTATATTGTGCCATTCACAAAAAATTTGCATGATATTGTGGCATTTTTGTGTTGCATTATTACCATTCAATTCTTAGACAGTCCCAATCAAGCTTACCAAATTGCCTATTGTGCCATTCAATTTTTTTTTGCATAATATAGAAAACAATTGGTACTTTTCATGTTGCATGATTAGCATTCAATTCTTAGATGTTCAATCAAGTATACCAAATTTCAGTTTCAAAAAACATTCTCAATTAACCTTGTAAGGCTGTTGCAGACACTAAGTGTCCAATGGATGATGGAGAAGTCCTCTATATAGGACAAAAGTGCAACTATTCATCCTCCATATTTTGTTGTGAAAAGGGCACTTCTTCTATAGTAGTTTGACTTCCAATGAATACTTTTTCATTTTTTTAAACAATTGATTCCCATGGTATTAGAAAATGATGATATCAGTGGAGACCGGCCCATCCTTATAGGATTAAGCATACCAAATTTCAGTTTAAAAAAACGAAAATTTTATTTTTAATAAATCGTTTTATTTAATATTCATGATAATTGATTGAAAAACATTGGTGATGAAGATTTTAAGTTTGATTGTACACATATGTAGGAAACATCTACATGCACATCTTTCCTTCAATAAGTATCTCTAAATCTTCTTTTAGAATTTTCTTAATAGAGATTTCAAAGTTGGAATGACAATGTCCAAATTTTGTAAAATAAATATCTCTTTATTTTCACTAGATTTTGGCAAAGGAATTGTACCATCATGTTTATATAGTATGTACAAAATTATTTGTTACATAAGGGTGAAAAAGATAAAATCTAATTATAATTAAGAGATTTCTATATTACAAATTTTGGACATTGTTACCCTAATAAAAAAATTTCGGATTTTTTTTGTAAGGATGCTTGTTGTAGGTTTTCTAAGTTCTATTGGATCTTGTTGGATTTTATTGGGAGTCAAAAAAATAATGTACATAAAATGTAAATTTGTAAAGTGATGAAAATAAATGTATCCAAAATCAATCTTAGGTACTCTTGAAAAGAGGTCTATTTTGGTTGAAATTTTGACACAAGGTATGAACTTGTACCCTTTTAGTGGGAATGTAATTTTTTTATCCAATCAAATGCCTAGATTAAAAGTTACGTTGCTTTAAACTTCTTGGATATATATGATAGCTTCAAAAAAACAAACACTTGTGATGTAAAAATTTTACTCTAAGAGAAATTAAAGTCTATTGGCTATGCCAAGCAAGGTTATAAATAAACTTTTTTTTTCTAACTTCAAATGCTATAATCTTTCAATTTGTGTTGTCAAAGTTTTTGAAATTTTTCCAACACATTCCTATGGCACTCTAGTACAAATTTGTATAAAATGTACCTTGGTTTTTTAAAGGTTAGCCCTTTACAGACTAAAGAGCCTATCTATATCTTTTGAGAATTCAAATAGTCTCTATTGACTTCATAATCTGAAATTTTTGCATGAAATTTTTAGGATGGATGCTAATCATTCTAATCTACGTGTGAAGCTTTGTTTTATGTCATTTCAATAACAATTTTTTTGTTTCAATGTCAAATCTCATAGCTAAAATTACTTTCTAAAAGATCATTAATTAATTTTATTGGATTGCATATATTGATACCTAAGCAAAGACATTTGAACTATTCAATTCTAAGTAATGAGGTGAAAGTTATGAGGAGTTTATTTTGCTAGCAATGTGAAAGCAGAAAGAGTATAGAAAGTCGTCTTTGAACTCAATTTTGAAAGTTTTCAAATAAAAACTAAAATAAAGGATACCAATTGCTTACCATAATGTTTTCACCATTAGAATTAATAATTTTCAATTCCTTATAAAATTTATTAGTGTTTCAAGCTTTTTTAGCATTCAATACTACCTTCTACCTTATAGTTCTTTTAAGATGAAGATGAGATTTGCTTTTAGTTAAATTTCTTACATATATTCTCAATCCATTTTCCAACATATTAATTAAAAATCACAAATTATAGGATATACATGTTTATTTTTAAATGTTGGAGGGATTAGAAAAGCCTACATTTTGAAGTTTGGGTACTATATGTATGGTTAGTTTTGGAAATAATTAAGGAAATTTTGGATTGTGTCTAAAATTGAAAAATTGTACTATTATTTTTGAAAATCTTAAATATTTTAATTGTTGCTAATTCTGAATATCTAAAAATTATTCTTGAATTTTTTTAGAAAAAGGAACACATTTACATATGAATAGAAAAAATCAATCCAAAATTAGGAGTGTTGAAAAATTAGAAAAAACAAAGTGCTAAAAGCCAAGAAATCCAAATCAAGTTGTTGAGTTTTATCAAACTCCCAAAAGTAAACTATTTTGGTAGCAAGGTGCCAAACCTTACCTATGCGTACGGTACATTGAACTTGCAATTGGTGGAGATATTCATTCAATAATTTTGTGAGGATGCACTTGAACAAGTTAACTAAAGGATCCAATGCTTGAATTTGTTAAAAAATACATATATTGATGAAGATTTTAGCCTTGCTTTAGATATGAGTATTTGAAGCAATTTGATTTGGCCTCTACACATGAATGAACTTTAGGGGTTAAGGAAGATTGAAGAAAAATCAAATTTTGTATATGCTTAAGGCTTGTTTACACCCAAAAACTTTGGGTGTAAACATGCTCTTACTTATTCCATATTAGGGTTACCACCAAATTCGTTTATAATCTTCTATTATTGGTACAATTTCTAATCTAACCCTTTAGAGAATTAAAGAAACATCAAACTTACTTTTTAGGTGTAGAAAGATAACATAGAAAATAATAGGAAGTGAAATTATATATTTTTTTTGTGACAAACTATGAATTTACAATGAATTTTTTAAGTGATCATTTCTAAAATCCATAGGTGGTACTAAGCCCACTCAAAACAAAAAAATATGAATAGACAATGGTCATCTCATTCATCTAAAATGGCTACAATATTTTTCTAAAATAATTGTTTTGTTGAGGCTATAAATTGGTCACATTTTCTTGATAGTTTTATACTAAAATATAAATTAATCTTTTGTGTCCATACTAAGGTACGTTAAAGTTGTCTCTTATACACTCCAATAGAGTCATTGATATAGCCTCCAGAGGTCGTTTCCTTCCCTTTGCTTCTTTCAAGTAAGCTCTAATGCATAACCCAAATGAAGATATTTCTAGAATAGTAGAAATAGTATGAAGTGGACACAATATAATGGCTTATTGTAAGTGTAATTACCTTAATAAAATAAAACTTTAATTTTGAAGTCAAGTTTTTACTTTACTTAAAAATGTTGAAAATTTCTCCTATATATTGTTTTATTGTAAGTGAAGTTGAGGGTTTCTACTATACTTTAAAACTTTGAAAAATCCTCTAAATGGCTATTTTATTGTAGGTGAAGCTAAGAATCTATAAATGCATTTCTAAATATAGAATGGTTTAGAAATTTGGTTTACAAAAAAAACTTCTATCAATCAATAATTTAAGAATATTTGATATTTGATATGAATATTTTAAATTTTTCTTTAAAATTTCAAAGTAATTTCAAATCTTCACTAGAAACTTTTAAGATTTTTATAATTTTACAAAATATGTCGTGAATGTCTTTGAAAACTAAAACTAAAAAAATTCACTAACATATAATGGAAAAATAGGGCATATATTTTGTAGGATTTTGAAGTTTGACTTGAAAGTCATAGTCTCCCTCTTTATAGGGTCAAAGAAGTATTTGGATTTTAATAAGCCAATTTTTTTCTTACTAAATAATTGTAGTTGCAAAATATTTTTGGACATTTTTTTATTTTTGGACATTTTATGTTTAGAATATGGAGTAGACATATGGTACACAAAACCAACCTAGGAAGATATCAAGATTTAGTCCTATTCTTCTTGTATTGTATAAAAGACAATTGTTGGGATTTTAAGCAAAAGTTTCTTCTAGCCCAAAGTGAATCCTATCTTTTATTCCAAATTCCAACTCTTTGAAATCAAAAGTGAACTATCATGTGCCAAAAATGTTGTCTTGTAGGCTTTCCAGTGAATCATAACATAGGACTTGGATAGTATTGAGGGCTAGTTTACACTAAAGCCAAACCTTGAGCCCCTAAAGCTATTTTTATTGAGTAGTACCTTGCTTTGTTGGATGAGAATATTATAATGAGGGGACCATCAAAAATGCTAGTAAGGTCCCTAACAATGGTCTTGGTATAAACTAGAAAGTGACAACCTCACTTAAGATGAAATTCAAAGGCTTTAGAAGATTGTAAGTTCTTGGGCTTTGAAAGCACTAGAAATGCTACCAATTGCGTAGTTTGATGTGGTCGAGAGAGTGCCATGTTATTTTTTTTTAAATTCAATTTTTTTTCATTTTTTTTATTCCATTTTTTTTCCTGACAATGCTACATTCTATCACTATTGGGGGAATAGTAAGGGAAACAAGCTTGAAATGCCCCCTCCTTGCCCCTAATTTTCATCTAATACAAGAATTTTCAAGTTGTGATAGTAAACTAGGATCCAAATGGATTTAATGGCATCATTCTAATTTAAACTTGAATTCTTCTTCTTGATTAACTTTGTCTTCCACCTTCCCTTCCCTTTTCTAAAATATTGTTACTAAAACAATAATTTTTTATTTAATAAAATCATATTAAATTTTTTTTTTCTCTTTTTGTCATAGTCATGAATTTTTCACCCCAAAACCATAGCACCATTATCTTCAAGGGTCAAAGGGGATGTTGTTTAGAGTTGTAGATAGACTTGTCATTACCAAATTTTCCTTGAACTATGTGTCATGTGTAAACCAAAATTGAACCACCTCTTGTTTATCTACTAGGCTTAACCTTGGTATAAACCAACCTTAAATATTATGCTAGAAGTCCCCAATTTTAAGCTTTCACAAATCAGATTTCCAGAATTCAATTGAACTTGAGACTTGGGGCATATTAGAGCCCTAAGTCAATTAAAATAATATTAGGTCAAATACTTCTTTTTTTAAAGTAAAATAAATAATTAACTAATAAAAAATTAATTTTTTTTCCTCAAGTTTTCAACCCCTACGGAATTGAACAGTGAGTGTGCAATGAGCATCTACCTATCGTCTAAATTTATTAGGGCAAGCATTCGAGCACAGGCTCGCATTTTAGTTGTTGTTTGTTGTTGTTTCGGGTTTGCGAGCTTCAGGGTTCAAGTGCGTCGTCGTCCCAAAGATGGAGGTCGTTGGAAACGACCTGTCAGCGGGTGCGGACGATTTAGTGTTGGAAAGCGCGCCTCAAATGGCCGAACAAGTGGCCAAGGAAATCGCTGCACAGAAATCGACTCTGGCGGGGGCTGGCGACAGCGGGGTCATGGAATTGGAAGACGCAGGGGCGAGTGTTGTCACTGGTACGCTTTTCTGGCTACGACATTCAGAATGTCTTTCTTTCATTTCTTTTGATTTTCTGCGTGAAGAAGTCTTCAATTGTAGGTTTGGAAATGCATTTTTCTTCGAATTTAGGGTTAAGCCCGACTTTTTGGTTTGCAATTGAGAATCATTATTCCAGGACTCAATTTGTTTAAGAAACTTCTTGTGAATGTGAAGGTTGAGGATGATTGAATCGGTAGCGACCTTACCCCGTCCCTTGTACTGACCCCTGTTGCACTTGGTTGCTCTCAATTGGTTAAATGTCAATGGCCTCTGACCTTTGAATGGAAATTCGGTCGTCTACTGTCTGCAAATTGTGGTGTACAACCTTTGACTTCAAAATTGCATGAGAAATTCATACATTGTGATAATAGGTTGATCCGGAGAGACTTTCGCTCTTGTACTGAGAGTGGTCTCTCCCCAGCTCTATAGCGATCTGCTATTGAAAGTGCAGTCCTACATATGCTAAAATGCTTCAGGTGACGGAAAGAGTATCCTCTTACTTACTGTCAAAATGGTGATTAGTTTATGGATTGAAGAGTCATGATTAATTTTGGTCTCCTGGTTGGTCCGTGCCAGTTTCAAGTGTAGAAAATTACCCCTCAGCTGAGGAACTCATTGCCAAAGCGCGGGCGCCTGTCAAACGTGAGTATGTGATTTTCAACACTGGGCCGCGTGTCATGGCTAAGTCAATAGTCATTACCACTGCCACTGCTGCTGAGACTGGTGACATTGTGGCTGCAAGGCCAACAGTTGACAAGAAGTCTAAACGCCAATTAAAACGGGAACGGCAGGAGGTTTGCAGCATCTCCTTCTTATGTGGAACGCTTGCTGTCTGTTTTGGGAATTATTAGCCTGTGCATTAGGGTTTATGGGATTAGATATTGGTCGTGATGGGAATTACTCATCCCAAAAGAATTTCCTATGAGATTCACAGAGTTGTTGATTTCAATATCAAGATGACTGTTAAATTAATGTAAAGTTTAGGTGAACTTAATGTTAGCTTAAATATTTTCAATGTCAACTCAAGATACTGCCAGATCACGCTGTCTTTAAGTTGACACCATTTGTGTTTTACGAAGCATGAGGACGACGTAAATCTAATGCGTATTAACTTAGCATCAAGTACTTTTTCAATTCAATGGAAGGGGGAATCTTTTTAAATTATTGGTTTGCGTGTACGCATGCACCTCTGAATGTGCGTGATTGGGATCTTAATCTCAGGCTAGATCGAATAAATCGGCGGAGAATATTTGTGGCGCTGTGGCGAAAGCGGGTGACACGAAAGCTTGCAAATTCGGTGCGTCTTGTCGCTTCAATCACGATTTGACTGCGTTCATGGAACAAGTAAGTGATTAGAACCTTGTTCCCAACTGCCGTTGACATTTCTGCATTGCTGCTCCTAGAAAGTTCTATCTGCACACCATTTTCAAGTATTTCTCCATTTGCAGTCCAATTTCGAGCTCCCAGTGAGTCCCTTGTATGAACCGTGGATGTGTTCGTCACTGTGTCAGTCAAACCTCCTGTTCTCTCCCCGATTTTATGGCTGTAGGTAGAGGATATTATTTGCGTCACTTCAACCATTTTAACACATGCAGGAGTGCGATTCTTGTGAGATTTATAGAAATGTGGAAAAATCACTTTCGGGCGGATCAAATCTGGGCCATTTCAACTATTCATCACTATGGATGGATTGCTTATGCAATTTCAAAGTGGGAGGGTCTACACCTCTATAAGTGACAGTTGGACAACTCCTTTCACATTTAAAGAGGAGTGACCATAGACATTTGACCAACTCAAGTTTTACTCCACTTGCAAATAGATCCAACCCAGTGTATGATTTGACGAGCTGCTGTTAGTAACAGGGGTCAGTTTAGGAGACGGGATCCGGTTTCTAACACTATCCTCTGTATTAATTTGAAATCAGTTCTTAGTTTTTTCCAACTGCTCCTGCCATGGAATTTGAGGCACACTATGTCTTGGGAAAGCTGAAGCCTAGAATTTCGGTCGACTCAAGGAGGATGGAACTTTCTTCTATGTTGCGCATGTACGTGTGCCATTGACGCAACTTTTTCTTTGGTTGCAGAAACCTAAAGATCTGGAAGGTGTATGCCCTTTCTCGGGTGTTACTGCTGTATGCCCTTATGGATTTGCTTGCCGTTATTCTGGTTCTCACCCTGAGGTAAAGGGGGGAGAAGTAGCAGAAGTTTTGAAGGATGGGAACTACGAAGGCAAAAACCCTTTCTCCAGTATTCGGGAGCTCAACAGCTTGAACAAAAGTTTTCAGAAGCTATTATGGAAAAATGCGGTGACTTTTCCAAAGGCTGATGCTCAATTGCAAGCACTAGGTCTTCTGGTGCGCTTTCACAGACTCATCTGTTCCGTATAAACCTCTTTGCTGCTGTTGTAATTGCAACTATGGTTCCATGGATTGAAAAACTTGCTCGATATAGAATTTGTTGTGGCTGATTCTGAACTATTTATATGGGAGGTTTTATCTTCTCTAAAGAATTTTCAGAGGTGGTAGCTCTCTTGCTTTTCCTACTATTTCTGGTCATCATATTTCAATCTTTAAGTCAGAGTTTCGTAGCGATTACTCTCCATTCCGTCTTCGGTTGGGCAGGCCTCCAGAACATGCATCTTCATTTTAGAGTTTTCTGCTATGTATTTTGTAGAGTATTCCACTGATATACCACGCTTCTCGAGAATATGCTGTTCAAACACATTAGTAAGTTGACCTGTGGAACGATCAGCTTAGCGAGTGTCATAGCAACTTTTTGGTGAGGTCGTCCTTCTAAGTCTCGTGAACTGAGGTATGGATCTTCTGGATTTTTCACAGGGGAAAGCTCGGAAATTGGTGGTTAAGCCTTCTGCTGTAGAAAATGGAGATGATAGGGTGTCGGAGCAAGTACCGATATCAGTTCCTAATGTCTCTGCAGCTGAGGTGGAATCCGAAAGCGTTAATTTTGATGAAACAGTGCCCAAACTCGTGGGAATTATCCCAATCCCAGATGCTAAAAATATTGTGACTGAACTTCCTGGAAACGACGAAGGAAATATTATTGGAACTGACGGACTGTTACCGGCTGTTACTTCGGCAATTGATGAAGTTTACCCCCCTCATAAGAAGGTTCGAATTACTGAAGATGAACCAGCTGTGAATGCTATGGATGAACAAGCTCCGGACAGTGTAAATAAGAATACTAATGAGCATAGCAACCGTAGAGTGGATAATGATGATTCAATATATACAAACGATGAGGTGAAGGAACCGTTGCGAGAAAGGAAATTGATCGACTTCCGTGGAAAACTCTACTTGGCTCCTCTGACAACCGTGGGAAATCTACCATTCAGACGAGTTTGCAAGCGATTGGGAGCTGATATCACTTGCGGAGAAATGGCCATGTGCACTAATTTACTCCAGGTTTGTGGGTTTTTTTCTGCATCTTGAAAACTTTAACCTTCATACCTCGCATGCCATCTCATTTCTGTTTGGACCTGATTATCTTGAATCATCAGCTACATCTCCATGTTTAACCGTCAGTGATTAGAGCCTTGGCATGAATAATCTTTTTTTCTGGAAGACATGTTCAGACAAGTCTCATTCGACCCTATCCCATCCCATTCTATCTCAGTTGCCATACTTCGAAACGATTGCTTAGATTTTTTAGGAGTTTTCATTTGTTCTTCTTGAAATTCAGGGGCAAGCTTCGGAGTGGGCATTGTTGAGACGCCATGAAGATGAAGAAATCTTTGGAGTCCAGATTTGTGGGTCATATGCTGATACCGTAGCTCGAGCGGCCGAGCTGATAGAGCGCGAATGTACTGTGGACTTCATTGATCTGAACTTGGGATGCCCCATTGACGTGGTGGTGAACAAAGGCGGGGGCTCATCTCTGCTAACCAAACCCCAACGGCTTCAAGATATTGTGAAAGCAGTATCAGCATCAATCAACACTCCTCTCACACTCAAAGTAAAATTCGTTTCTAACCTTCTGGATAAGACGGCTTTTTAAATTTTTATCATTTCTTCCAAGAACAGTCTTCTTGAGATGGTATCATTGAGATCATTGTGAAGATTCTAAATGACTGCATGTATGCATTGGATATTGTTTTGAGTGCATTGATTTTACTTCCAATGTGTTTGCTCACATATGGAAATGATTGCTGGATGCTGTTTGCCCTTTTACTGTACTAACGTGCTCTCTGCAGCCCTGCGTCTAGGTCTAGGTCTTGATTCTATCATTATTTATTTGCGGTTTAAGAGGTGAATAATTTAGAAGGGAAATTGCTTGAGATGTTTTTTTGAGTTGCACTAAGCATTCTTAATCTTAAAGTCTGTCTATTCTACAGCTGCGAATGGGGTTCTTTGAAGGTCGAAATTGTGCGCATTCCTTGCTTCCCAATGTTGGATCTTGGGGAGCAACAGCTGTTACCATCCACGGTAGGACACGCCAACAGCGCTACAGTAAACTGGCAGACTGGGACTACATCAATCAGTGTGTATCCAATGGCCCAAACGACGTGCAACTTATTGGAAATGGCGATGTTTTTTCCTACACAGAGTACCAGGAGCACCTTGAAACTTCTGGGTCGAAACTTTCAACATGTATGATTGCTCGTGGAGCCCTGATAAAGGTGGGATGCTCTTTCACATAATCTTGTCAGTAAAATAATTTTAACAGCTGAATACATGAAGGTGAGGTAGTTATGAATTTAATGCTCAGACGATGGCAAGCAAGTAAATTAGGGCTGTGTTTTACGAATGTACTGGCTTTACAAAGTGTGTGTTATTACATCTCAGCTCGTCTTTCTTGGTGTTTGCCGGTGGATCAATATATCGCTAACACAAAGCTCTGGTTGCAGCCTTGGTTATTTACCGAAATTAAGGAGCAACGACACTGGGATATCACTGCTGAAGAAAGGCTGAACATTCTACGTGATTTTGTGAGATTTGGCTTGATACACTGGGGTTCTGATAGCAAAGGTACAATCTGCTCTAGTTTTGTCAGACATGTCCATGATGTTTTCATTGGTATTATCTACAGAGTAGGATCAGGAGCTTCCTAAGTTTTCGGGGTCGTATGTTTGAAATAATCTTTTTCGTTCACTTCTATAGTGGCCGCTGTATTTGCATATTCTATTTGTTGAACTGACTTTTGTACATGTAATCTACAACTAATTAAGGAATTCAATTTGATTGGGTTGGATAATCAGGTGTTGAAACAACAAGGCATTTTCTCCTGGAATGGTTGAGTTATACACATCGCTACATCCCTGTTGGTCTACTAGAGGTTATCCCGCAAAAGCTAAATTGGCGACCACCAAATTACTACGGACGGAACGATTTGGAAACACTTATGGCATCAGATAGTGGAGCTGACTGGGTGAGCTTCTTTGGATCTTGCTTTCAGACCCATGGCTTCAGTTTGTATTTCAAGTGCTTTGTTGGTTTGCAATGCGACTTTTGTAATGTTTCTGCTTACTCCTTTGGTGAACCTCTTGGAATGCCCAGGCTATTTCATTTTACATTATTAGGTATACCAGCTGAGGACACGAATGCCTTGTGATAATTAAATTGTTTTGAAATATGGATTGATTGTGTTCGAAGACTGTCACGCTCTCAAGGTGATGCCGTCAGTGACTGATTTCAATATCTGACGAAATGGACACAATGAGGGACCTGCCTTATATAGTAAGCTGGACTGGGCACCTAATAAGTGGATGGCACGGATGGTTTGGCAGGTCCGACTGACAGAAATGTTGCTGGGCCCTCCTCCGGCAGGATTTATATTTTCACCCAAACACAAGTCTAACGCGTATGACAAAGCTGAGAATGGCTGAGCGGCACTTGTTCCTGGGGCACGTTTTCTCCTCAGTAAGGACGGGATTCTTTACATGCCATGCGATCCCCTTTGGAGGTTCTTTTACACTAAAATAATCTGGGAATTCCAAGCCGAATTTTGTCCTCAGAGTTTTGTTTTTCAGGGGATTGGCGAGAGAGCCACCCATTGCATTTCGCAGAGGCAATGCTGTACAATGTACGAGCTTAAGAGGAAGCACATCTTGGTTAGATGATGTGAATGATACAATTTGATCCTGAGTGTACCTTCTGTGGTTTGGTTGTCCATCGGCACTTTCTTTTGCTGAGATAAATCTTTTGATCACTGCTGGTTGTTAAAAGTAGCAGAAGCCCTGCCCAGACTCAGTACTAACGCTTCTTGTGTAGTATTTTATTAGCCTCCTCATCTGAGGTGGGCTTCTGTTACATCAACAAGCAAAATCTACTTTAGCAATGCTGAATCGTAGGTTACCCCATTTATAGATGACTGCAGTTTTCTGTGCAATTACAGTGAGAGTACTCTGGAATTTACATCATGTTTCATAAGATTATTATTTTTTATTGGTTAATCTGTTTATTTGTAACAAACTTCTTAGCCCCTAACTGTTCAAGACCTTTTTTGAGCTCTTTGAGCATTGTTTAACCCCTAAAGTCCCATTGTCCCCTTGGGGGACAAATCAGATTTTGGGCAGGTTCCTTTTACCTCAATTTTTGGTGAATTGTTTCGATACTTTCCTGTAAGATAGAATAACTGATTATGTACATGGGAATATAATTTGTATTTCAATTGGTGCCTGGGAGTAAAAGTTATGCCACAAAAAGCTTGAAATTGAGCTTGGTGGGCAGTAAAAAAAAAATGCAGAAAATCAAAATAAATTTTAATTTTTTTTCTCTGAAATGTTTTATTTTTGTCTATGTGTGTGAAGTTTTGATTTGTTCTATTTGGACTAATAATGAGAGAGTAAAGGACGATCTTGTTTTTTGGGCAATTTTAGCATCTTCTTGAAAAAAAAAATTATAGGATTCATTCTTGAATGTAATTTTTACAATTTTTCTACAATTTTTTTTTGAGAATGTTGTGTTTGCTTGCTTAAACAATCTTACCATTGGGATTATTGTCTTTCAATCTTGGAGTTATTAACAATTTAGTTTTTTATCCAATCTTGGACCTACTTCTATTTAGCATTTTTTAAAAGAATGAAATTCAAATGTGCTTTTTTTTTTAAAAATTCCTAGACTTTCAATACAATTCTTCAATCTAAAGTTTTTTTAATTCAAAGTTTGTAGTGCAAAAAAATTGTAAAATAGGCAATCAAACTCATTTGAAATTGCAGGCCAATGTTCAAAAAACTTTCTTTTTCAACTTTGAATGCTAATATCTTCCAATCTATATGGTCAAACTTCATGAAATTTTTACAAAACAAGCTAAGACAAGTTAAGCACAAGAAAAATGGCCTTGGGACTTTAGGGGTTAAAAAAGAAATGCAAAAGCTAAATTTTTGATATGTTGTAAGCCCTTATCTTTTAGAACCTAGGGTAAGCTGAATTTTCAAAAACTTAGACATATGTTACAAACCCTAAAGAACCATTGTCTTCTTGGAGGCCATTGAAAGTTCAAGAAGGTAGATACAATTTCAAATTTTATTAGAATGAATGTCAATAATCTAAAAAATGTAATATTCAAGTAATCAAGCATAAGAGCACAAAAAGAAAGAAGAAGAAAATCTCCAAAGAATCTACTTTCCTATAATTTTCCATTAACCTATGTTTGGAGAATTTTTTCTTGAGCTTGAATTTCTTAGATTACATTATTTTTTGTATGTGCTTTCTTTATTTTTCAAGTGTTCTCTTATTTCTTAAAAAAAATCTTTCATCTTTTAAAAATATAAAATTAAATCATTGCACTCCTAGTATTATCAAATTTGATTTTGAATAGTGTTCTTTGTAACTACCTCTAATACAATATCCAACTATTAAGGTTGGCATTTCATGTCAAATAATAATTAAACTTGAAAAATGTAATTTGCATGAGATCCATTTTTTGATAGTTCAACATTTGTAGCATTAATTAATTTTTTTTCTAACTCAAAGTAGTTTTAAAAAAATTCAACTTTTGTTTTTTTAATTAATTTTTCTTGACCTTAATAGCTAGGTATAGTATGCAAAGAATTGCAATGGTTTGAGTGTTCAATATTGGCATGTAAGTCTATAATTGCTATGAGTCAATAATTATAGAATGATGAATGGTCATGTATTCATCTTTATAGTATTTCATTCAAAATTTGGAATTTCTTTGAACTTATAAAATCAAGTTCTTCCATGTGTTTCTATAACAATAAAGATGTTGCAAGTGTCACAATAGTTATATTGTTAGAATTATATGAATTATAATTTCAGTTTGTGACTTTTAATGTTAAAATTTTGCAAAACCTAAGAAAATTGGGGTTTGTTCTAGCAATAAGATTAAAAAAAATTCATTGTATATGGTTGTTGACAATTATCTAAGTGTTGTCTAAGATTTTGAGCAAGTGATGGCATTAGTCAATTCTAATGCAAATCATAGTTAGTGTTTATTTTTTGTTTATTTCACTACAACAATTAATATTGTAACCTCACTTAGTTATCTAGTCCCAAGATGAAGTGCTAAATTTCTCCAAGAATTATATAGTTTTACATATATGGTGGGAATATCTATTATTGACTCCTTCCCAATTGTGCCCTTTTCTACATTTGTCTTTCATTTCAATTTCCAAAATGTTGAACAAATGTAGATACGAAAGCAAGGTAAGCAATTAGAAATAGGGACTATAATGGATATGCCTACTTTAGGTTCAATTCATGTTATAAACTAGAATTTCTTAGAATTTCCACTTTGGAAGGATCTACAAGCTCAAATATTGTAGTCAATCCAAATCACTCTTATTTTCTTGCCCTTGTGTTTATCCGATAATGTTGTTTAGAATAATGTAGAAATATTCAAAAATTATTTGTCTATCCTTTGTTTTGTCATGTTGGGGATTTTTGAAGTATTATTAATATAAATTTAACTCTTAAAGGTCTAATGAGGACCATATATATAGTCTGGTATTTTACTCTAAGAATAAAAAGTAAGTCTTTTTTTATATAGGAAGACATACACCATTGGATTGAAAAATCAACAATGTTTATATTTGGAGGTCATTTTGATATTTGAACCATTATTTTTTATGTATATTACCATATTTGAATATGATAAGGTTTATCTTTCAATTTCTAAGACATGGAGGAGGTGCAAAAATTCTCTAAATTGGAAGTGTCATATATCACTAGATTTGGCTAAATATAAATATCTTTTTGTAACTCATATATATACATAGGATTGACAGGAACCTTGTACATCAAATACACCACAAAAACACCATGTTGTAATCCAATGTAGGCTTCCTAGACCTTTAAGGGTTAAGCCTTCACGATAGAATTTCTTCAATTTAACACATGGATGTAACGTAATGGAACCTTTATTGAATGGTAATTACCAAGTCTTTTTTAAATCAACTCAAATGTGCACCTATATGACATTTGAAGCTTCTTCCAAGTCTTAACTTTAAAATTTTTATAAATTTTTTTATATATATTACAAAGATTCTTCAAAAGTTATATTTATATTTTATTTCTTTTTGAAATTCTTTGTCTACAATGGAAAATGACCTCTAATTGTAGTTTTGACTCTATCTTGCATACCTTAGAAGTCAATATTAAGCCTAGAGCCATAAACTAGCATATAGGAGTTACTTATTTTTAAGTAGTATTGCTTTGGAAGTGATTAAGATGTCAAGATTGATTTCTTAAAATTTAACCTCCAAAAGTCCCAACATCTATATTTTAAATTATGAATAAATTCAAATGTATCCTTTACATCCAAAGACTTGGTATCTTCTATCAACAAATCTTGTGGAGATGTGTTACATAAATATAATCTATAGGTCATTGTTAACAACTATTGCTTAAAATTCATCATTGATTATTTTTTTCATTCACTCTTTATAACTCATTTTCATATTTAATTTTGGAAATTTGGACTACTTCAAAGACCTTTAAACCATTAGGATTGACAATGAATCATAAACTCATGCTTAAACTCCAAGTAGAATCACAACCAAGTGAATTCAATTTTTGGTGCAAAGTTTGGGAAGTCATTGACAGGACTATTTCTTGGATAATTCACAATTAATCATTAAAATTTATTTAGGAATTTTAATGATTATTGAATGTACGGGGATACATGTGGAGGAGTGATCAACAAAAAAGTTGACATGAAGGTTTACTAGTCTTTTTTACATCTAGCCCATGTAAGTTCTTGTCATGAAAAAGGAAGAAATATTTAATGTCCTCTTTATTTTGATGTTCCTCCCTTTCAATTTAACATCATTTTTCAAAGAAATGTCAACTCTACAAAGACCAAAACTTGTTCTATTGTGTTCAAGATTGAAGATATAGATAAATTAAAAAGGATTAAACATACAAATAAAATGTAAACCAATATATTTTCTAACATGTCACTCTAAAGTGTGAATTTTTAGTAAGGTTCTAGGTTTGTTGTAAGCAACAAAATTGTCCATTGGTATGCCACTTGATACAAACCACATTAATATTTTCAACTTTAAATTGTCCAAACTAACAATTGAAAGTTTATTCTTAGAATTAATAGTTGATAAAGTAAATTCAAAGTATATTTTGAGCGCAAAAATGCAATTGATATGATTTCTTCTCCAATAGTATATTTAGGCACCTTCTATAAACTTCTTAGATGATTCATTTCAACTACATAATTGTTTGGAATTGAAGCAACCAATACTAGCCATTTGGGCCCATAAAGGTAATTTTTATATATCTTTTGGTCATGTTAAGAAGTCGTGTGGCCCAAATAGATGCATGAGGTATCACTAAAAAATCTAAACAAGAGCACACAAATAGTTGTAGGTTGTTTACATTCATTGGCATAGCAAGTCACTAGAAAGTTCTAAACAAGAGCACACAGATAATTATAGGTTGTTTACACTCATCGGCTTGATAAGCCAAGTGACTCTACTAGTAAATCATGTGACCTTCACTCATTTCAATTGACTACAAATGTTGGTCTATGCTACCATGAAAATCTAAATGATGTAATAGTTGATACACTAGATGTCAAGGTAAACAAAGGGTAGGATTGCACAACCATTGTAAAATCAACATCTATTTTGTGAAAATTTGCACACTCTAGGTACCTAATTAGGTTACCAAGATTATGATATAGAATGATTAGCATAGAATTCCAAAGTACTCTATTGAGCATCCACCTTGCTTAATGAGGCTCTCATTCAATGACTAGTTTTAGAAAGATTTTTTGCCTCATCCTTTCCTTTGTAAACCAATGGATTTAAATGATCCTTTAGTTTTACACACATACTTGACTAACAAACTAAGATTTATTGAAGTCCAAACAATACCCATAGTTTTCCATAAAAAATTACAAATATTAGAAAAATGGCTCGAAATGGGCACATAGAATACAATTAGAAAGATCTTTCTAAAGAGCAGACTTAGTTTTATACAATTTTCACACATTTGTACTAATAAATCAAGAGATGTTTTAACCTTTTTGAACACAACATGCTATGTCCCTTTTTGTTGTTGAGACATGAATGTATGGGCAAGAAAGGAGAGCAAGAACTTAAGAATTCAATGGTATATGATAGTATTGTAAATGGAATAACTCTATCAACAATCACACTTTAGAAATTTGAAGAAAAAACATTATTTTCCTTCAAAAATGTTATGATATAATTCCAAGGTCCTTTTACCCTTAAAAGAATTAGAAAAGATATAAAATTTCATCCAAAAAGATTTAAGATAGTTGAGCCCATCATAGTAATGGCAACAATTATTAGTCATATTGGTAGAGTACCTAAAGCTAAAGCCTACAAAGAATTCATGTAACTTATGGGGTATTCACCCCAGGTCGTATTTTACTATTTCTGCACATGGCAACTTGTTTTTTTGTGTGGGTGATTGGGATTGGTAGATATTAATAGGTGAAACATTTAAGTGGTCTGAACCTTTCCGTAAATTTTAAGGTCTTAAACCCAGTCACATGTTCACCCAACACTCAATGTGAACGTCTTTTTCAGAACCATAAGATGTAACCACTCCTTTCCACCTTCCACATGTGGTCCTACTACCAGCTGTAACATAACAGAGTCGTAAATAAATGCAACAGCAACACTAGAGACAGCAAGTGGGAAATCAATTTCAGCAACTTCACTCACCAGATGAGCCACAAAAGCCATGACCCATGACAATCAAGAAAAATAAAGAAAAAAAGGCTTACTCTGGATTCCAAAGAGTGAGAAGATCCTCTTGAGACGCTGAATCAAGCGCAATTTCTTTTGCTTTTCCACATTTAAAGTCGGACAGGGAATCCATAATTTTGAAATGTTGTTATTTCGCCTCCCAAACCTGCAGTGACGATAACTAATCCCCAAGCGGCCGAAACACTACTAACCACATCTAAAGGCGGGGTGTTACTCCCCATCTCTCCACTCTGTGCACTTACGTTGCTGCAGATGGAGGCCGGCTGTGTCAAGTTGGGCAATGAGCTACTACGAAAAGAACCAAGCTTTTCCTCCGGCCAGGTAATAGCAGATCCTTTGGGTCCACACTCGGGGAAGAAGCTTGAACGACGGAGGGGAGGAGAGTTTTCACAAGCATCTAGTGATTGAACAGATACCTTGGTAGTAACAATATCTATGGGCGACGACGCATCGAGCTGATGACCATGTTGTTGTTTTCCACCCTCCACTTGTTGCTTTGTTGAGGTGAGTTCGTCCGCTACAGCAACGCTATTTTTCCTGCCGGACCCGAAAATCCCAAGCGGGGATCTGCCTAAGCAATACGATGGGCATTTCGAGTCCTTTGTTGATGAAAGTATCACATTCTCTTCCATTGGTGGCGAAGACTCTGACTCATTGGCAACCTGAAAGTCCTCTGACTTGCCCAGAGGTTCGTAACGGGAGCTACTAATAGGAGGGGTTGAAGAACCCGGCCATGCAATTGCCACGGACACATGGCGTGCTGTGAACTCCTCGCACGAGAGTTGCTTGTCTCGCCGATAAATTGATGTTTTGTTTGAGACGTCTCTGTTACAAGAATTCCAGACTAGAACTCGCGAGTCCTCGCTCGCACTGATGATGAAATCTCCTGTTGGAGAGAAGGACGATGAGATTTGGCTCTTCACATTTCGTAAACCTGGAATCAAACGAAGAGAAAAAAGAGAGTATCAGTAGTGCGGACTCGCATGGAATAAGCATTCGACAAAAGATGACTGAATCAACTTTGCTGTGAAAAACGCTGCACAGAAGCTAACAGTTCTCATGTGGTTAACCCCAAAGTGCCCACACTAAAAATATAAAAAACAGTTCACTAAAAATAGTACACTGTAGACGTAATAGTATGGTAACTTTCGAAACATGTTTTTTGTCGTTCAAAACTGTACGAGATTATTTCATCTTTCTATTGATGCATTTGTCACCTTCCTTGACGCTTCCAAATTATTTACTTCAACTCAGAGAAGGGAAGGTGATGAAGGTATTGCAGGAGAGAGCACTAATTCCAAAAAACGTGCGATGAGAACCGACTGAGGTAAAAGCAGAATACCTTTGTACTTAGCAACCAGATTCAGGCCATCGTAGACACGAACACGGGAGTCATTTGATGTGACAAGAACTTTTTGCGGATCTCCAGGCATGCACTGCATTTCAAGATTCCCCAACGACGTTAATATCATGTGAATTTGTTTTATAATTGTTCTCTTCAAACGTGTGTAATGGCAATTGTCAATGCATTGTACATTGACGTGATTGAATAGTGAACCGAAAAACCAAACTTATAATATAAATCAAAGGTTACCCATATCCAAGTCAAAGGCTGCTAACAACTCACAAACCATATCCAATGAGATTTGTATCCATGATACGTACATGTAATCCAGTTATCTTCTTGCCCCGTGCCTTTTTGTTCTCCTCGCGGACGTCTATGTGAGCATCCAGTTGCAACTTGTTTCCTGCACCATCTTGATCAAACCCTCAGAGTTAACGAAAAAGCAAAGGCTCGTTACAAATTGCAAAAAATTCAGCACTACTGAGAAGGCTTGAACACAAAATAGGGGAACTAGGTTGACCCACATCATCATTTCATGAAGATGCCAGCAAACATTTAAGATATGACGGCCTGCCAGCATCAAACAGCCACCTACAATGGAGAGTATATTAATCTCAAACTTCTATAATAGATGTTATTACACAGTAGGGTTTGCAACAACAAGTATTCTTATGGATAATTTTAACCATCAAAAACATGTACTAACCTGTAGCATTGTAGAAGCGACAAGTCCCCTTGTACGAACCAACAATTACTTTCTGAAACCCAAAACATTAAAATCTGTTAATCTCTCATTCAATTAAAAACAATTATCACAAAGTCGTGAAAAGTAAGATTCATATACAAACAAAAGATAAGTAGGATACCTTTCCATCCGGAGTGTAGCATACAGCTGTGACCATTTCTTGTAGATCATTCCAGTCAACTACGTGGTGTTCGGGAATGCTCCAGATCCGCACTCTATCATCAAGCGACCCACTAAGAAAGTAGCGGTCATCAAGAGGATTGAACTGAGCACAAGTAACTGTCATTCAGCACAAAACAATCCCACCGAATGTCATCAAACTATTCAAAGAAAGAAACAAGCAACCAATCTGTTCCTAGCACAAGTACAAATCTCATATAGGGCGTAACAATCTCGTAACACTGCACTTGATAAAATACTTTGAAAGCTGAATTCACCCCCAAATCAACTCCTTAAAACAAGAAATTAGTGTAATATCAGATGTATCAAAAATGTTCTGCAGCTCCTTTCATCACTAAGCAGTACTTAGTACACACACACACACACGGACACCAAGTAATTGAGTCAAACAAAACTTCGGTGAGAAACTGTACCGTAGTCATTGTGTGAGAACACCCGCAGGCATTCATCATATGAAATGTGCCACAAGCGTACGGTTTTGTCCATTGATGAAGACAAAAGAAACTGGAATACAGTCCCACACATAAAGCCTGTTAAAATTTCGCTATAGTCATTCATAAATGAGACCCGTCTGTGTGGGATGAGAAAACTAAATCACATATATGAGAGCAGAATTGTCCTGTAAAAATGTATCACACAGATAAGTGTAGTCATTGATAAAAGGATACCTGACTTCGAGACCATGACAAGTCCAAGATATCTTCTGTATGCCCCCAGAAAGAGCACATGGGTTTCTCAGAGAGCCAGAAGAGCTTAGGAACTGGGCCCTTGCTATGGTTGCTCGACTTGAGTTTTCGAGGTTGCGACCCTTTTCCACTCTTCGTACTTCTTTCTTTGTCGATCTTTGTCATACTTCTATCTTGGCCAGCCTTCACGCTTCCATCACTGCCAATTTTGATGCTACCGGTTCTTTGTCCCAGGTCTCCGTCACTCTTCTCAGAGCCCTTCCAAAGATCTGACACAGGTTAACTTTTTCAGGTTAATACACATTTCAAATTGACATGATTTTCGACTTGAATACTCTAGCAACATGCTTACTTTCCAAAACTATCCCCTCCGTCTCAAAATAAATCCAGGGTTTCCAAATATATTTGTCTCAAATTAAATTCGAAATTGACTCTCTACAACTTGATAGACAACAAATGAAGCTAATTTGAACACCCTGAAGCAAAAGAATCCATAGATACCACACTCCATAGACTATATAGCAGTTTGATCCCTGCAAAGAGAATCAAAACGCAACTTCTAACCAACCAAAGGCAAAGAACTCAACCCAAAACTAGACAAAAACTGCTACCAACAAATCTCTTGTTGAGAATTTATTAGAGTTGAATCATGTTGAAATTGAATATAGGGGACGTCAATGGATGTCACTGCACCAACGTTGCTCACAGAATGATCAAAATTAATACCATTGGAGTAGATTCAAGAAGGGCAAAAATTTGTCAATTTTGCCACCTGTTTTCAGCATGCGCCGGTTCACTATTGATTTCCATTCTTTCACAGCTAGTGGGGTTTAATAGAAGCTATGATAATTATGCAATCCCTTGAAAATTGGAACAAATCACACGTTAATCTGGCCATTTCTAGGAAACCTCGTATTTTTTTCAAGACGGTGGGAGTAGGTTTGAATATTAACTGCTTCAGATGTGAATATTAACTGCTTTTTAACGACAATATTAACTCAGAATCTGCAGCCCACTCATCTGACTCTTTTTCATTGTCCATCTAAGTCTTACTAAGTCTTACTAGCAGAAATCAACTCCGATTGAACACTTGTAACCTCAAATTTGTCATGCGGTGTCAAAAATGCAATGAACTATTTTAACCTTGTTATCTCAACCCTAGTTGCAAACGATGATGGTTCAAAAGCAATGGATGATTTTAAGCTTTGTTATCTCCAGGCTCTTTGCACATAGTGTTGGTTCAAATTTTAAGCTAGTTATCTCAAGCTTGTTGCTTCGACCTGCGCAATCTAAAGTGGCCCATATCGACTCAGGCAAAATGTTCACAGGAGGCTTACCAGGCTCTGCCATCAATGGATGGTCAACAACCTCCCAAACATGGACCACCCGATCCTGTCCAGCGCTGGCAAGGAAGCGTCCGTCAGGACTAAATTTCATTGTCCAAATGGCACCTTGGTGGGCTATAATCTCTTGGCTCAAATGCAGATCAGAAAGTTCCCTGGAGCTTTTTTGCCGAAGCTTCACTTTCACCTTCTGCGGTTTCCTCCAAAAACTGCCATCGCCGTCCTCAGTTGGCAAACTCCCACGTCTAGTGAACTCATTTCTATCCAAACCAGCAAACGAGCTGTCCCTTTTGGGTGATCCATCCCCGGAAAGGCTCCCCACTTGTGAAGACGTATCCGTGTCATCAATACTCCGTTGTGAAGATGCATCAAAAGTTCCAACACTCCGCCCACTTCCACTCCTGTCTTTGGAGCTTGTCTTCAGCGCACCCTTCAGCTTCTTCAACCAGCTTTTCCTTTTGGTAAAACTTGGAGGTTTGCTGTCAGTCTTTGGCTCCGGCTTGTCTCCAAATCGTTCTCGCCTGTGAAGCTCTTGAGTCACTGGAGAAAATAGACCTAGCGTCTTCTCAAACTCGGCAAGCGTCAAGTCTTTGCCTGTGGCCACCTCTCTAAGCATGTTCAACGAGCCATCTCTGTTGAACCGCTTCATCAGAAACTCCTTTCCGCTGTCCAGGTCACGAATCTTCAATCGCTCCTCTATAATGTTCTCAATAACACTCTGAGGACTACCACATTCAGATCCCAAACCCGTGTCAAAAGACTGAAAAAGCTTCTCCTGGGAACTGGATGCGCGGTGTTGGAGCCTTGAACCATCATCCAAGGAAGAGGAGCTCTCACTGTCCGGTTTCTTAATCAAGCCGCCCTGAAATTCAGTTCCATTCCCAAAACTTTCTTGCATGCAGTCCCTGCCAAACTCGACACAATCGCATGTTTTCTGATCTGGGGATTTGGAGCACTTGGCAGATTTAAGACCTGGTTCACTCTCGCCTTCACCAGAAACAGTATTACATTTGTCTGGAAAGTTCTCGTCACCTGGTCTGTGAACTTGCACGGCAACATTATTCAAATTAGATTTGCACCCACTCTCCGATGATTTCGAGGCCCACTGTACATCTGTTCCTGAATTCTCACCGTCGAGATGTGCACAGTTCTTCCGCTTCCCCCCACAGTTTCCACAAGTAGGCTTCACCTGCATCCATAATAGGTAGAGACGTCATGAGCTACTTAAGACTTAAAGCAGCACATGAAAAGTACAACCATTATAATAATACACTGAAACCCTCTCTAATGACACACTCTATAATTGTACATTCTCTGCATACCCTGACAATGTGCCATATTGTGCACATATTTTGATTGGACACCTTCCACATGTCAAGTTGTGAAACCTTTTTGTTCCCCCCCCCCTCCCCCCACAAGGCAGAGTCATTAGAAAAGCTCGAGTGTTAACCTAAAAGGAACAACGAATCCTTCCCTTTCGGCATCAGAGGGATTCAATCTACTGACCCTTCCAGACAGCTACAATTACGACTCCAATGATCATTGAACCACAAAAATTCTCATAACGGAAAGGGAGTATAAGAAATGCATTGTGAAAAGCTAAGATATTCAAAAATCCTCCCTGCACACCTTCACAAACAAAAACTCACTTTCATACTTTGGTGATGCTATATATACCAGCAAGGTAGTTGCGCAAAGAAACATAACTGGAGAAGGTTCAGCTGAGAGCTTACGAATTCACTTGCTGAACTCGCTTCCTCTTCCCCGAAATTCCGGGACGTTTTGGACCCCGTCTCCGCAACTTCATAGCCCGAAAGAGAAAAAACATCTAAAGACTCATCTCGTGAGTTTCTCAACCCCATCTGCTTGAAGAACCGCTGTCTGCGCTCATTGATACTCGAAGGGTCGTCCTTCCAAACCGAGAATTTCGATTGGAAAGAGGACGACGTCCAGACAGTGGAATCCTCCACAGTAGGAGCCGCTTTGGTAACACGCAAAATTCTGTCTGCACCTCTTCCTTCATCTTCCGCACTTTCAGAGCCTGATGTCGAAATAATGTCCTCGAACGTCTCGTGAAACTCATCGTCCGACACAAACTCCTCTCCCATGCTCACAGCCCTTCACACGCACCTACTACTGTCGCATCCTGCTCTTGGAACATGAAGGAAGCGCCACCCTCAAAACTGATTTCCCGACGTTCAAAATTCAGGTCCATTCAACATCTCCAAGAACCTAAAAAAAAGAATTGAACCAACGGGGTAGATCCGAAAGCATCCCCACGGGAAGCCTGTTGTTCAGGAGATCGCCAACCTCCCATAGGATTTGATAATAGATACCCTAGTCTGGATTCACTCGGCAGCCTTTGCAGAGTATTTGAAATGCCAATGGAAACGAAAGCAGTTGCCTCCAATGTCGACAACCCAAGCAAGAAGAGATGGTTGGGAAAGAGAAAAAGCTTAATGCATCCATTACTCCGACCTCTGGGTTCCAATACGCTCTCTAATCACGGTAGAAGTCGTCATCGTCTACTATTGTGCCACCATACATACCCCTACCAAAATCGGTAACACTCTTTGAAATCTCAACAGTTTTCGTCGGGATTCCAATCCAGTCGCAGTCGCAACCATCAGATCACCGAAATATGAAACCCAAGTTGAAGATACTAATTCGAAAACCAGATTTCCACCATGCCTATCATCTTCTATCCAAACATTCAACTGGATCCAGGGATCGTAACCGGAACGGTACAATCCACCGGCCACTTCCTCTCGTTCCAGTGCCAAATTCTGTCCACCATCGCCACCAAAACTCGTCACACCTCCTCCCACTGTACACACTCTCAAACCCCAAACCACCACCACCACCACCACCACCACCACCACCCCTCGATCACAACCCGAAAATCTCCCCAAAAGACTCCCTCTCCCTACCTCCGAAATCCGCAACCCTACACCTCTACACCTCTACAATCCTCCTCGTCAGGCTCCAATTTCACCGACACCTCTAATCCCAAGCGCAACTCACCACCGACGACACTCGCAAAACAACCTCGTCAAACTTTCAGATCTGCTCCCCCAAAGACCTCCAGATTCTCCACATCACCAGCCTGCCCTCCCCACATACACAATCCTCCCCTGAAACTCACTCACTCATCACAACAACGCCGTTCACAAGGTGCTTGTCTGCGACCTCCCCAGGAATGTATGTCAACACTCCACTTCTCCGCTACTGTACTGTTTCTTGAGGAGCTTGCACCAGAAGATGCCGGCGAGATGCAGAGTGTAACAATATTGTGACTGACGAAGGGGAACTGAAGCCACCCAAGTGTGGATTTCGTGTAATAATTGACTGAGACTCTGCGAGGAGTCAATGCTGGCGCGGGCGGGGAAGGCCCAAGGGAAGCAATTGTAGAAGTCCGAGGATCGAGACGGACACAAAACCGGTGTGCGGGCTTTCGCTCTATCGCCCGAGGGTGCACGATGGGTGGGGATGGATGGATGAGTGAATGGATGAATATCGTGGGGCGATCATGTTCAGTTGGGAAAGACTCGGGCGAGGTGGGGATGGATGGATGTACTTGTATGGATGAATGAAGTGTTGGTGTTGAAGGGCTTCTGACGGAGTCGCCACTGTGGGAGGCCCGTGGATTGCGGGTCATGGGCGGAGGGCGGGACTGTGATGCCAGCCAGCAGTGCAGGATGTTTTTTCTTATCTGTGGATGTATTTCATCGAATTGGAAAAAAGTGACACCTGCTGTCCACTTGGCAGTATCGAGCGGGATTGTGGGGTTGTTAGTTGCTAAGTTCAGTAAAAATTTCGGTGGGGAGTCCATTCTCGAAGTGCTTGCTGTTCGGGAGGAGCCGCATGCAATTGGGAAACTGTAAGCTAGGTGCTCCTTGGTTGAAAATCAGTTTAAATAAGGTTGACAGACCCAAAAATTGACCCCGGATCAATTGGAACCCTACTCATTTATGTAAATTTCGCTATAGTGCAACACCTTATTCTGTTGTGAAAACTATTGGCTTTGGGTTTATGTTAAAAAAATTAAAATAAAAAAAAGTATTGGCCTCTCAGGGACCCTACATTTGAATAGATAACAAAGCATTGTTTTTGTTTTAAAATTCCATGATTTGGTATTGGATCATATTGGGCATGAAAAGAATATAATTCTAGATTCTCTTCTTATGCATTTTTTGGACACCATATGAAGAAAATATGAAATTTTATAGAACTGATAATTGGTGTATCCAAAAGCGGTCAATTAGACTCTCATGAACAAAGGTAGTACATTTTAGGCAAAAATATATAGGGGCGGTCAAGTAGACTATCATGAACAAAGGTTGTAGATTTTAGGCAAAAATATTTAGGGTTTGGCTTTGGACAAGGAATACAATTATATGTAATCACCTAAACCTTGGTAAATAGCATCACTTAATTCCAAAGACCTTTGGCATCCATCAAGAGGATTATGAATGCATTTAAAATTTTACTATGTTAAATACAATAAAGGGATAACATGAATCCAAATTTGCTAAAAAAATGTGATTTTATAAACTCATACTATGACAAAAGATGAGGATTAAATCTAATGAAAAAGGCTTCAAATGGTTATGACCAAATGAATCCTAATGAATGTAGACAAATACTATATAGAGAGAAAAACAATGGAGTGTTTTCATATCATGGAATCCTCATGCATATTGAATGCAAGGAAAATTGTGTAGTGAATGAAAGGACAATAGAAAAGGGGGCAAAGTAGTCATGACTTCAATTACAAAACTTTAATGTTGTCATTAAATGGGATCCATGGTATGACTATATATGTCAATGCATAAACCAATTGTGACTTGAATTTTGCTACTAGAATAATTGGAAATAATTATGTTGGAAAATTTCAAAAATTAATCATCAAAATCACATAAGTAAAAATAACTTAAATTTTGAAAATGTATAAATTTTTCAAAATTCCAAAGAAACAAAATGAAAATAAACAATGTATAGATTCCATGTTTATTTGAAAATTAATTAAAATTCAACATTTTTGAAGTGGAAGTATGGTGAATTTGGTTGATGAATTATAAATATTGTACTAATTTACATACCAAACTAATTGAAATGTTTGAAAGAAGTCAAATATTTAATATAGATATATTAACATATATTTAATATAGATATATTTAATGTTCCCTAAAAGAAACTATTAGGATGAAAAATGTAGGCATGAAACTTTCAAGCTAGGATAGATCACTATTCAAGAAAAATATAGATGTGAAATTTTATTTTCAAAATTTTTCCTTTTTTATCATTTATATATGAACCTTTTAAAATATGTACAAAACCCATGAAACATTGAGTGACCGAATCACTAGTAGAATGGGGTTTTAAGAGAACCAATAGAGATGGAAGGACATCATGCAATTTGAGGTGGTGCCTAGGTCTGACATTTTAACCTTTAAATAACATACTCAATCCAAGGGGCTAAATTTTTAGAGATTCTTCAAGAAAATTCTTGCAGTGTTCACTTGCATCTGAACTCCCTTGGTATTGATCTCTTTGTCTTCATAAAATGAGTTTATTAATCTAAATCTTGGTTTTGAATCACAATTTGAACTTGTAGTTACAGCATTAAAAAATTTGATAGAAATTTTGAAGTGGCTTTGAGGTTGTCGATGACCTTGAAGAAGGCAACAAATCATCATTGATTAGTCATTTGAACAAGCTATACGTTGCCCATTGTGAAGGTTAAATCATGCCATTGACAATGTCAAAAAAATTCATATGAATTTGTCAAATTACATTGTTGAAGCTTTTTTCCATCCTTCATTGTCAGATTTCAACTCATGAGAGCCACATCCTATTCAAGAAAGTTGCATTCATGAAAGCCACATTTATTTATTGATGTTTTTATGTTAAGCTCTTCATTGACAAATCTGAAGTTCAAAGTTGATCCCCATTGAACCAAAGATTTGGAAGAATTTTGTTGTCCCTAGGGATGAAACACTAGCAATAATTAAATTCATTTGTCTTAGCTACTAAATGATTGATTTGAAGAGAGAAGTCAAGTGGTTTATAGAAGTGGTGGAGGTAGGAGGTACAACAATATATGTAGGGATATGTAAATTAGGACATGAAAGAGCTCAATTGATCTTAGTCGAGTCAAATGTACCAAATGTTTTCATAGTTGCACTTCAAACCTCATTTAAGCACAATACTACTAGATTTTTTAAAACTTAATTGCCTTAAAAAATTTAGGAAATAAAGTTAAATTTCACCTACAAAAATCCGTCTATGATTTGGAGTCTTGAATAAAAAGTTATGGACAAAAGAAGGTAGGGAAGAACATTGCCATACTTTGTCTCTTCACTTGTCCATAACTTTCTATTAGAGACTCCAAATCAGAAATCAATTTTTTATAGTTGAAAGTTACCTTGGTTTCCCACATTCATCCAGTTTACTACGATTTGAAAAAAAATCATTTAAAATGCTTAAATGAGGTCTAAAGTTCCGTTGTGAATACAATTACTACATATATTCTTTAAGTGGTCAAGCTCCCACCTTGCTTCAATAATTATCCCATATCCCATGAATAAAATTAGCCCTTCAAATTACCATACCTACATATCTTGATGATACTTAATCATATTTACACAATTGAATTTTTGACATTGTGAGTATTGAATTTCATTTGTGTTTGGAAAGATGTAATCATTCATTTCCAAGAAAAATGAAATTACTTTATAGAATTATTTTTTGTTGAACTTGCTATAGTAGTCTATAGTAGACACATCTTTCAAAAATAGACAAAAAAAAATAATGAAAATTGCATAATCAAATGTACTTCATTTCATACAACTCCAACAATAAGCTTTTGAAAACATTCATCGCCCACCTATTGAATGGTGGCTACTTTAGGAATTAAACTTGTTGTTAGAAACCAAATCAACAATTCTTTAGCCATAGCTAGACCACATTTAGTCTTATTGTCCCTAAATGCAAAACCTCTAAATTTGTCACCAAACAAATAGATGTAAAAATTTGCCTCCTATTGCGGGGCAATTATCTTTTAATATTTAATGACTTCTAGCCACAAATTCACATTCCTTGATTCCAATCATAGTATTGTTAACCACCCTAAATCATTCTTCCTTGTAGGTTAAAATAATCCCTCCATTTGGATCCTTTGAGTGAATTCAATTTATTCTACAGAGAGATCTTTGACTAACTAATTCTAGGAAGTTACAATGCTAGTATCACTAGTTGACAAGAAAGTTGCAAAAAGTCATTGACCGATTGGGAGGCTGCAACACTAGCATTGTTGTTTGATTAAGAAGTTACATAGAGTCATTGGTTGTTTGGGAAGTTGCAATGTTGAAGACTCCCTGACTCTCTATAGGAACTAAATCCAAAATTACTACCACACTTCATCAATCCAATATTTTTTAAATTAACTCCTAAATTCCCCAAGGCTGTTCTTCTATCAAAAACCACTCAAAACTGCCATTTTTGCTATGTTCACCCAAGAAAACAAAAAAAATCATTTTTTTAGAATCTAACCATAGGATCTTGTACTTCACTTGTCTTAGCTCATGTGGTAAAAATTTCATGAAGTTTGACCATATAGATTGGAAGATATTAGCATTCAAAGTTGAAAAAAAAAAATTTTAAACGCTGGCCTACAATTTCAGATGACTTTGACAGCAAATTGTGAAATATTTTTTTACTACAAACTTTGAATTAAAATTTAAAAAAAATTGTTGAAGAATTGAGTTGAAAGTCTAGGAATTTTTTTAAGAAAAAACACACTTGATTTTCATTCTCTAAAAAAATGCTAAGTAAAAGTAGGTTCAAGATTGGAAAAAACAAACTAAATCGTTAATAACTCCAAGATGGGATTGAAAGACAATAATCCCAATGGTGAGATTGTTTTAGCAAGCAAATACAACATTTAAAAAAAACTAACTGTGGGAAATTGTGAAAATTGCATTCAAAAATGAATCTTAAAAGTTATTTTGACAAGAAGATGCTGAAATTGCCCAAAAAACAAGATTGTCTTTAACTTTCTCCTTATGAGCCCAAATAGTACGAATCAAAGCTTCACATGTAGACAAAAATGAAACATTTCAGAGAAAAAAAAATTAAAATTTATTTTGATTTTTTGCGATTATTTTTTGCTGCCCGCCGAGTTCAATTTCAGGCTTTTTGTGGTATAACTTTTGCTACCAGTCACCAATTGAAATAAAAATTATATTCCCACGTAGATAATGAGCTTTTCTATCTTACAGGAAAGTTTCAAAACAATTAACCAAAAATTAAGGTCACAGAAACCTGCCCGAAATCTGATTTGTCTCCCCAAGGGGACAATGGGAATTTAGGGGTTAAAAAAATCCTTTTCCCATTTGTTAAAAAAAAAAATTTTAATGATTCTTGCGTGTCCCAAAAGGCAAAACTGCGGTCTACCTTACCCTCCCTCCCTCCCTGGCCCCCAAGTCTTCGTTCTTCTTATTATTTAGAATTGTTAAAATCCATTTTGTGGAAAAAGTAGGGAACTGAAGCCCCCTCAGTGTCGGTAAATAGAAAATCCCAACTGTATATTTATGATGACTCATGTCATCCCCCAGTGTCGGTGGCCACACCGTTGCCAGGTCAATTAATAATAATAAGGGGGGGGGGGAACCCAAAAGGCTATTTGGACAAGGGAGAGGGCCGAAGGACCCTCGGTTGGACGAGAAGTTGCCAAGTAACGACGGACGTCAATTATCAATAAAACTTTTTCAAAAAAAACAATTCCGGTGAGGGGGACGGTGGCAACTACTTGCTGAAGTGACACGTGCCGAGACTTATTATTCTGTCCAAATTCTGAAGCAAATACCCCCCAAATACTGGAACTAACTGATTGGAAAAAAACGGCAGTTAAGGTGGAAGCACCAATAACCGATCAAATAAGCAATTTGGGAGCAGATTCTGTGCAGTATGAGTTGGTGTTTATTTTTCCCATGTAGGACGACAGGAAATATGAGGATTGCTAAATTTTCAGATTTTTATTCAGAAAATTGAAATTATAGTGCATTTCGGGAGCTAAAAGAACTTTTGAACCATAAGCAATGTCTAGATTCTTCCAATTCTGATTATACAAGATAGTACTCTCTTGCTCATTAATTCAACTATAGTGGCATGGTCATACTAGTTCCAACCTTGGAAACAATAGAAATATCAAATTTCAAGCTTGAGAACCAGGTGAGGTTGGAAATAGCTCATCCTATTTGTTGGGTACTGGGTGTGGTTGGTAATTGGTGCTTCCACCTTAGATCAAAGTTAGTTGGTGGATTTGGCAAAAAAAAATAGTTGCATTTTGAAAACAACAACAAAATTTGTAAATTTTCTATCTAGAGTAAAAAATAGAGAAAAAAACCGGACTCATTTCTCCAAAAATTGGTTGAATATGTGAAGGGAAGGAAATTAGCTAGTAAAATTCAAAAAGTTTCCTAAACATTGGAACTAAGGTGAGGTAAGAGATCTTTAAATGGACTATTTAAGAGCTGGAACTGATTTTTGGGGAGGTGAAACTTCTTGAAATTGATTTTTCAATAAAAGACAAATAGAGTTGGCATTTAACTCAAGTCATTTCATATTTTTTGAAGCTTTGTAGAATTAGTTATGAAATTTTGAAGTTGATATTAATGGCATAGGGCTCTAAAAGTGTCTACCTCCTAAAATGTATATTATTTGTAAATTGTTAAAAGGCTACAAAAAAGCAACATGTCCACATAGTATACATTTGAAGAGGTGGGCACTTTCAAAGCTTGTGCGCTTTTAGAACCTCAAACCTTATGCGTAAATTAACTTAGGATAGCCCATTTTTGTTCACTACCTACAAGGATAAGAAGGCTCAAACACCACTCACATAAGGGTTGCTCTACCTTTTTCATGTATTTCTTTAGAAGGAAATATTTTAGCTCAATTTTTAGACAAAAGATGAATAATTTAAGAGTGTAGTACATGTGGTTGGTTTTATGTTTTTTGAGGCATTATTAAATTACTTATGAATTTTCGAATGGGTTGTGTAATAGGTACCTATTTTTGATCCTAAATCTTCCATCAACCATTCATTTACTACTTGTAAAGAGATATGGAGAAAGCAAGGAGAATGATTGTCTTGTGCAATAAATAATATTTTTTTCCTTGATCCATTCAATGACTATAGAGGTCAATTTAAGAACCACCTCATGTCTATTTTAGAGCTAATTATAAGGGTGGTTTTTAATGCCCAAGCAATTTTCATGCCTCCTACCTAAGTAATTCCATCATTCTATTTTTGACCCCAATTTCATTAAAAAAAAATGATCCAAATCAATTTATTTTTTGACAAAATCATTGCATTAATCCAACTAAGGGTAGTATGTCAATCTCTTAATGGTGAATACTTAAGTATTATTGGATACCTGAGAGAGTGGTTACAAGTTATTTATAGGATGTTCATGATTCCACTCTATGAATGGTATTGTAATTTCACGGCAAACCAATTTAATTATTTACAGAAATTATACTTTCAATAAGAAAATTAGAATTCCACGTAAGTTTGATTCGTGAAACAAGCACAAACCTTGAAAAAATATGAGCTCCTCTAAGAGTTGTCCCCAAAATATTTAAATTATTAGTGTTTTGCATGGTAACATGACTTGTCTACTATAAATTTACATAGGAATATTATCTTTTGAAATCATAATAAATAATTACATCTTTACATAATTATGTATATTACTTAATTAATGAAAAATATTCTTTGTTCTTTCACTTGATATAATATTTTGCATGATTTTCTGGAAAGTTTTTGAAATTAATATTCATTGGATGATTGAAGTGCACTTTTCAAAACATTCATCACGTAGTGAATGGATAGGTGGACATTTAGGGATTAACAAGCTTAAAATAACCATGGAGTTTGTTCAATATAACAATGATTATAGTAGAATTGCAAAGCTATGTGGTAAATTTTGTTTTGTGAAATCATCCATAAAAGCAAACATTCTCCAAAAAAAAATTATCTTTGTGTCTTCTCAATAAGTTAAGTTTAACTTACAACCTTTTCCATTCCAACCGTGTTCACACTGCAGGTTGGCTTGGCTCTCAAGGTCGGTTCAGTCGGTCGTTCGGTCCAGGCTGCTTTGGAGAAGATTCCATAAAGAGAATCCAATCCGCCCCAAGTCCTGGGGAAATGATCCCTTAATTTGCAAATAAAATTAAAATAATGAATATACCCTCAAGGTACTATCATATACAAAGTTACGACTATTCGCACTCGTAATACCAAGTGTGAACATACCCTTACTATTGGTTCTCAAACATCGAGAATCAATGTTGAAAGTGTCTTTTGTCTATGGAGGAATAAATTTTCTATTCATTTCGAAACTCAAAAAAATTTACATAAGGTAGATGAACCCATCACCATGTAGATTTTCAATCTGATTGTATCTTGGACAATGTGCTTATTGTTGCTTGGATTTTGTAGAGAAGGAATTAATTGAGTGGACTCAAATACAAGTGGAATCATAGTCATGGTAATATGAAAAGAACTAAAATTGATATTAATTTTCAAACACATTTGTTGTAAAAAAAATATAGAATTGCAAGTAAGTAGGTGGGGGACATGGCCATCTTAAAAGGCAAGCACTTGTTCACAACTAAATCTTGCCTACGTAAACCAATACTTAATGAACCACATTTTATCAATCTTAAATTGTTTATAAATAGATATGAAAACCATATTGATTCTCTGACAATAGCACCTAATTGCTTGAACAAAAAAAATAAGTCATATATTCTATAGAAATGTGTGATGTTTGTTGTGCAAATAGAAGAATTCAAATTGAGATGTTGAAATTGAGTGATTGATGCAATTTAGACTAATCTACCTTAAACAAACCCCCAAAGCTAGTCAATAATAGAGTTTGGTGGTCACATCAATCCATGCAACATATGATATTTTAACCCCTAAAAGACTAGTATAGAGAACACAATCTTAATTTCTAAATATGAAAAGGAGTTGAAAAGGAGTATCTTCAAATAAAGAAAAATGTATTTTTTTCTTTTAATTATTTGAGTTTCTTTTTACTATTTTCTAAAAATCAAATTCAAAAGTATCTATCTTCTTGCATTTTCCTAGGCCTCTTTTGTTGTCCATAACTTTTAGAGATAAATTTTTCTAGGCCTAAAATTTTATACATATACTATTTTGAATGCTTTACAAATTATCCATATTTTATTTTATTTAAAAATTATTATTCTAAAAGTCACAGTACTCCAATACTAAGGCTGCTTTGAGCCAAAACAGTAGGTGTTTCTTGCAACTACTCTACAACTTTAGAGGTTAAGCAGAGAAAAGCTTGTTATTGTTTTTTGGTGATTGTTTGATTTCACTCTCTCTTAAAAGCATTGTTAATCTTCTATTTTTTCCAATTCTATTAAAACTGATTTGTCCCAATAGGATATGTTTTGAAATGAATGGTCATAACTTTTTCTAAAGCATTGTTGATCTTTCATTTTTCCCAATTCTATTGAAACCGATTTGTCAAAATAGAATATCTTTCATTTTTCCAATTCTATTCAAACTAATTTGTCCTAATGAGGTATGTTTCAAAATGAATGGTTATAATTTTTTCTAAGGGACAATTTGAATTCCAAATTTTCTTCAAATTTTCAAACTTAAATTTCAGTTCTAAATAGTAGGACGATTACACTCTAAGGTTCACCAATTCCCACCAAGCATTGGAAGTGATTGAAATGCTTGATTTGCACTAGCCTAGTACATGATTGTCCATTTTTGTATTGAAATTTGCATCAAAAAAACACCCTACTTTGCCACAATCCATGATCATCAAACACCTACCAATTTAGCCAACTTGACTAGAGAATCAAGCCAAATTCATAATAAAACTTTGCAAACAATACTTTTGTCTTGTAGGTTCCATATATGAAATTTACCTTGCGCTAACTCCTAGTTACTCACATGAGCTAGTGTAGTTGTGGCATGACTTCAATTCAATACTTAGCTTGAATATTAATACCAAGAATTCATCATCTAATTAATTTTGAGCAATTGAACCATTGACAAAAGAACTACATGTATGGCAATCAATTAAAATAGATGTCACTTCAAAATTGTGTGGGAGTCAAATCTTCTTCATAGTCCAACTAATGATTTAAATGATCTTACATTGGAGGTTTAATTTTTTTTTATCTTACAATCTAACAACCCAAATATTCTTTAATTTCTTATTAGGTGCCAAAACTCAACAATATAATTAATCCCCAAAGGTTTTTGACTATATTTTCATCAAAACTCCAAAATTGCCATTTC
This sequence comes from Pseudoscleropodium purum, assembly GCA_963969395.1. Lineage (NCBI taxonomy): Eukaryota > Viridiplantae > Streptophyta > Bryopsida > Hypnales > Brachytheciaceae > Pseudoscleropodium > Pseudoscleropodium purum. Next base: position 15,822,791 of record OZ017798.1, read on the forward strand.
TAATACAAATATCAAATTATAGAAAAGTAAACATTTCACAACATATATAATTATAGGATCTTGTATTATTTTGGTTTGAAATGATGTGGAAAAAAATTAAAAAATTTTCAATGTGTTAATTGTAAGAAATTAGTGTTTGAATTGACAAAAATGCTTTTTTTGGTCTTCCAAAAAAAACCTAGGCAACTACACTTCACAAGGTCACATTTGTATGAATAAAAGTCCAAAATGGTAGTACTTGTTTGAATTCATTCTTCAAAGCAAGTTTGCTACATGCTTGAAAAAATTCAGATCATTTGGAATTGTAGAATATATAGAGAAAAAAGTAAAAAGAAGCAAAAAATGATTCAAAATTGTTAAGAATTTAGTTATAGAATTGAAAAATGTCAATCCCAATGGTTGTAATGTTGTAATAAACAATGTACATACTATAATTTTATTTTTTTCAAAAAATATTGAAAGATGAGTTAAATTAAGAACTTCAAAGTTTATTTTAGAATAGAGAACCAATAACTACCCGCAAACTCTTTCATAACTCTTTCATCTCATTGATCAAAATGGAATGCTTCAAAGTTTCATTAGATGAAATTTAAGGCCTCCACATGACCATTTCAATTTGTTCCTAATACTTTTGGTTGTTGTCAAACCAAAAATTATAAAAAAATTATAAAAAAGAAGTTTGGTCATGAAATGAAAAAAAAAAATCTTTAAAAAATTTTACCAAAATTTAAAAAAAAATTAACGACGTGGCACTTTCTTGACCGCATCAGATTTGCGTCCCTGTAGTAGTTTTGGCGTTCTGAGGGCTTAATAACTTGTAGTCTTTTAGAGGCCTTAAGTTTCTTCTAATGTCTACGTATACACAAATCTAAAAAACCAACTTCAAATTTTTATTTTTAAAGAATCTTTTTGAATGGCTCAGATTGCCCTAATTCATTGAAATTTACATATTATTCAATAAATTCTTAATCATGTAGTTAAAATTTATGAAAATTATTGGGTCTTAAAGCTACTCCTTGAACACATTTTGTGTGAAAATTTTCAAAGAAAAATAAAATAAAATTTCCATTTGTAGTGAGCTGCCCAAATTAAAAATATTGCCAAAAAATGCTACCAAATTAGGGGTTAAGTGTTGAGAAGCAATCAATGTTATCAAATAGTCAAAAGATACAAAGGAGAAAATTAACTACGTGTTTGACCCTATTTTAATGTATGTTGAAATGACACAAACTCAAATCACCAATTTTTCTATTGGACCCAGATTGCAAGGCACCTAGGCTCTATAGTTTAATAATGTTATGAACATTCGACTATGGTTAAATTTCTTTATTACATTAAGAATTGGCCTTATATTCTCATCTCCAAATGAAATCATTAATTTTATTTTAATTATATTTTGATAATTTTATGACATCAATTATCTATTTAGTCATAGGATATTTAATTTCTTAACCCCTTTTTTTCATAAAAAAAAAAGGCTCAAAACTAGCATGTCCAATATAAAGAGCAAAGATTTTGAAAATGGTATTTTCTTAAATCTAACTACAAGATCTTACATTAAATTAGTGTGAAAATGAGTGGAAAATTTTTCAAACACTTTGAGTGCATAGATGGCAAGATAAATGTGTTCAAAGTGAAGAAATCATGTCTTGGGCACTATGGCAAACTAGTTTATGAGACTTTGAACCTTCTTAACTTAAAAATGTTGCACTACAGATTTTGAATTGTAATAATTTTATTATGAAGAATTGAATTGAAAATAAAGAAAAATAATTTTTTTTTTTAAAACTTGATTTTCATTCTTTAAAAATTTATTGAATAGAAGAAGGTTCATGATAGAGGGAAAAACTAAATCACTAATATCTTTAGGATGGAATTAAAATATACTAATTCTATTGGTAAGATTGTTTTAACAATCAAAGTGAAACTTTTTGTTTTGAAAAAAAATGTGAAAATTGAGGTAAAAAATGAATCCTATACGTTATTTTTCAAAACACAAAGATGCTACAATTGCCAGTACAATAAGATGCTCCATGACTTTCACATCACAAATCCAAATGAAAGGAATAAAAACTTTCTATATAGACCAAAAGAATTTTTTTGAGAAATTAAAAATTATTATTATTTCAAATTTTTGTGGATTTCTTTTTTGGCCTATCAAGTTTAATTTTGGGCTTATTGTAGTATAACTTTTGCTCTCATGGACCAATTGAAATAAAAAATTTATTTTCCCAAAGCTAATAAGTTTTTCTATCTTACAAGAAAGTTTTAAAAAAAAATCACCAAAAATTGAACTCATAAGAACTTGCCCAAAATCCATTTTGTCCCATGAGGGGACAATGTCGCTTTAGGGGTTAGTAGAGATTTCCACCTTTCCAATAATAATATCTGCCGTGATAGATTTGGGGTTTTACAGTAATGGGAATGTTCAAAGCATATTTCAAAAATATTCCAGAAAGTAGAGACTATTTGTATAATACATCCAAATCACTCATTTTGTTTGAATTCTACAACCCTTACTATTGTCTTCCAATTATTTCCAATTATTGATTTACTTCTATAAATTAAACCAGACCCTAGGATTAATTGCATCATGGTTTCGGAAAAAAAGTTCTTCCCCAAGTTTTCAATGCCTAAGATGCTTGCTTACAATTATACTAGGGTGTCCCGTGCCGTTGCTATAGTCAAAACAAAAAATACATATTTTTCTAATTTTTTTAGTTCATGAAAACTTCAAAATTCAATAACTTTTGTGCCTTAAATCAGAACGCCACGAAACCAAGCCCATGCACCCTTCCTCACCAAGGACTTTCTTGACGATACCAAATATGTGGATGAGAGATGCACGGTCCAGGAGATCTTAACGTAACAAAACAAACAAACAAATTTAATAGAAGGACTACAACCCCATTGATACTATTTATAATTGTTATGGCATTTTCTATTTAGTTCATCACAAAAAAGTCATGCATCAATACCAATTTAAGAAATTTAATAACTAATTTTCCTTAATGAAAGAATCAATTGCTTATGTTTAACAATTAACTTTCTCTTTGTTTTAGGGCCGCTTCACACATGGGCCAAAGGTCGAGAGTCCGTCGGACTCCACCAATCACAAAACTTAGACTATGGCCTCTTGACCTTTCATACAAGGGGGCACAATCCAAAGTCCATCGCCTTCCAAACTACCTATATGATAGCTTAGCTCTTCCTCCTAGAAAAAGGAGGAGGCCACATGGTGATGACCTCACAACGAACTCTTGATTAGAGTTTGGGTTGACACTTTGTGGCAACCCAAACTTTGGTTGAGAGTCTATTGAATTTTACCATTTATTGCCCATTTCTTTGGACTCTCGCCCAAAGTTTGGCCATGGACTCCCATGTCCTCTCGACTTGGTCGGCCCATGTGTGAAGCACTCCTTAGAAACTTCGTGTGAAATGTAACTTACTTGAAATTTTAACATAACTTAACTTAGATCCATTGAGCTTCATTAAATAATAACAAGCAAGTGCAAATGTACTTTTGAAAAACAAGGGAAAAAAAAATCAGATACTGTAATTTGAAAAATGAGATAAAAGATTGATGCAATTATATGAATCAATTTGTCACAGGTGGGTACAAGGAACTGTCATACCAATTTTTTTTTTTAAATTTTTAAATTTAAAATTTAAAATTTTATTTTATTTTTTTACACCAATTGAAAGTGCAGTGGAGTGTGGTGCATACATTTATACATTCAGGGAACAAGATAGAGACTGTGTCTGTGGTTTTGACGCTCTCCAGCATCAGTTATTGTCTCCTCTTCAGTACTAAGTACTCCTGAGAGCTTCAGGTCTCTTTTCAACTTGCACGGAAAACTTGGTTGGTAAGATCAATACCGGACTTGACAAATATTCTTGACAACCCTTGTCGGATTTATGGTACCCATTTAGAGTTAATCCTAAAGTGTGTGCAATGAGGGACCACGTGCTGGAGATTGAAGAAAACAAATATAGGATAGATGAAACTCTTTTTAAGCACCTACGTTGGGGGTTTGATAGAGTTTGCTTGGCTGCATTTCTTTTGAAGGGTTGCTATTATGTGAGCATAGGAGTGTGAGCCCATGAGTTTAGAATACTACACACCTATGTTATAGGTATATATACTATAGAAATCGGCTATGATTGTAAGATGTATATGTTACAAATATCCATATTATAGGTGTTTATGATATATACACCTTCTATGGTGTGTGGTATCTATATTGTAGGGTCAATGCTCACAAGCTCACATTCTTCGGCTCACATACTAGCATCATTGATTTCTTTTGTATTATTCTTAGTTAAGCCTTCCTTTGACACCCTTGGTACAAACTGGGGTTCACTTTATGATTGATTATTTGATTTAGATTAGGAACATGTTACATTTGTACAAACTAAACCTAATCTGACTTGCATGCTCTCTTTAGAAGTAAGGCAAATATGCCTATTACAAAGCAAATTTGCTATCTAGACACCTTGTGGGGAAGCTATTTGTTGGCTCTAGTATTTTTTAGAGATTGAGAAGTTTGAGAGAAGCCATTTGCAAGTAGAAACAAGACTTGAGGCTTGAAGCTCTCATAAATATTGTAAGTACATTTTTTACTTATTTAAAACATACAAGGAAAACTTTGGTATCACTTTGTTGTTATCATACTAAATAAAATCACTTGCAATCCAAAAAAATGTATTATATAGAACCTTTAAGAACTAATATGTCAAATTCAAAGTAATTAAAAAGAAAATAATTGTTTGGGTTACTAAATATAAATTATAATTATTTATATTAATTGTATATAATTACAACAAATATCTTCAAATCTATTTAAAGTGGATGCAACAACAATTTCAATTGCAACCTATAAATCATTCGTGACTCTAAATGATATCTCAAGTCTTTAATTCATTTAGAATCTTCAAACTCCATTCACATTAAAATTATCTACAATTTTCTCTACATATAATTTTTTTGACCCATAAGTATGCCAAATTTTTACAATACCAATGGGAGTGGGTCTTAAATGGTATACAACAACATGCAATACAATATAAAAATCATCCAGGCTTTAAAAAAGAAGTATGGGCAATTTTTGAAGTGATTATGAAACTTGCCTCAACAATTGAGTCCATGGGGTGGTTAGCTTTGGAATTCATTTACTTCACCAAGCTGTAATTGCTTTTCACTTCCAATTTTTTTTCTAATTATAGTGCACAAGAGATACTACAACACTCATGTTTGCTCATTTGAATTTTGTCCACTCATTTTCAATATATGGTGCATGGAGTGAAACTAAACAAAGCGTAGACTAAGTTTTTGAAGTGACTATACTACCACTGACACGACCGCAGAAAAATTTGGTCCGTCCTTCAAGGATCATCCCTTTGGCTTATGTGGATCACTAGGAACAACAAGGTTTTCTCTCAACAAGCACTTTTGGAATGCTTTGCTGGACTCTGCTTGCGTGCAGCATAACTGAAAGCCCAATGTAAGGTAGGAGGCTGTAATTGCAACCCTCTCCTTGCAACCACCCCATAGCTGATTGTAAATTGGATGGGAGCTGATTTTTAAACGGACCACTGTTGCTATTGAATGAATCAAGAAAAATTTACTTATTTTATTCCAAGAGCCAATCATTTCCTCCATGGTTCAGAAATCGCTTTAGAAGTTGCAAGGGATAGATTTTGGGAGACCTATGGGTCACAAATAGGTCCCCTACTGCAGAAATCTTTGAAAATTCATAACTAATTAAAAAAATGCTTCAAAAAAATATGAAACCACTTGTGTTACATTCGACATCCATTTTTCTTTCTCTGAAAAATGAGCTAAAAAATTTTCTGTTCATGAAAAAATATGAAAAAGCCGGATCAGCCCTTAAAGGGTCGCTTTTACAGCCATCTACCTTAGTGCGAAACAATGTCTTCAACAAGTTGACACTATCTGGGCTAAATTTGATCAAATTTGGCTTCAAGTACGAATATCAGCTGCTTGTAATGGAGATCATATTACGGAGAAGGGAGAAGGGTCCTCCCTTGCTTGTTTTTTTAGATTTTAACTAATTCCGTTTGCTTTCATTTTTTGCTTGCTAGCTCTTCATTGTCTAGCTTGACTATTTGTACTCGGGTTCTTTTTAATGCAATGGTTTTCCCATTTGTTTTGTTCAATTTTTTTTTTTAAATTAAAAAAATCTACAGAGGTCGGTTTTAGAAAAGGATCAAAAGTAGGTGTGATTATCACCAAAGTGCCCAAGCCTTTTTAAGTGTATTTTTCCTATGAAAAGAAGACATGGGCATATGTACATTTATTCACACTAAAGCAATTTTTTTTTCAAAATCTAATTATATAGATATTTGAAGAACTTGCTTATTAGAGTGTATACCAATTTTGAGTATGATATTGCAAAAGAGTTATGAGATTATAAGAAGAAAATGAACACAATATGAATAAACTATGAATATTCAAGAGTGTTGAAAATAGGTATTTCTAAAATTGACCTTACAATAGACTCTCATAAATATTATGAATACATTTTAGGCCAAAATCTACAAGAGTTGGTTTTAAAAAGGGGTCAAAAATAGGCATAGTTACCTTAACCTTTGAAGGACTTGAAAGCCCTTTGCGTTACATAGTATATTACAAATTTGGTGGTACTTGATCAGAAAAAAACATTGACATGATATTTTTTTCCTTGAAACACATGGACAAATTCCATTGATAAGGAAAAAGTACACAGAACCAAAGGAACAAGCCGTGACACAAATATTTTCATTTTCAACAACTTTTCCAATTTTTTTAAGCAACTTGAATGACAAGAGAAGGAGGCGTAAATATTTTTCAATACAAAGTAAATTAACAAACACAATTGTATGTAAATAACAATGTATCACAATTCATATATTAAACCACAATTGAAGAGTTACTTCATAAGGCTAAAAATATGGATCATATAGAGCAGGGCTCTTTTTTGGGCTTTATAGTGCCAGATTGCACTAGAAAATAATAATATGATTGAAAGTTGATGACAATTTATGAATCTTTTCACCAAAAAACTTTAAAATATGAAAAAAAAACTTAGATGAAATTGCCAAATTGTGGATGAAAGATATATAATATATACCAATGTGATATTTTCTATCCAATATGTGGATGAATGTTGAAATTTGGAGCACTAAACTTTTTCTATCACCACCTTGGCACTTCTTAAAAGATGAAAAAATGAAAAAAAACAAAAAAAACCCTAATATAGAGGAACCCGAAGAACCTTTCAGGGATTAAAGACAAAAGCAGCCACATTCCCTCGGCCGCTTGTGCATTGGGGAGAGAATCCATTTTACGGAATCCAGGCTTTGGGTCCCCTCCTTTCCCGTACACCCCCCCCCCCCCAATAATCCAGGTGTCAAAATCCCCAAGGCCCAGATTGCCAACTCAGCAAAAGGAAAGTGCCAGTTGGCCACATTTCATTAGTGGGCTTCGTCACCGGAAAGAATGACAGCTTCAGTTGTTGCTGATGATTCTCCATTTATGCAGCCATGTCAGAGGGCTCTGTGCCACCGTGGCAGATGTTGACTGGAATCGTTGCGAGATCCGACTGGAGGTTGGTGTTCGAGCATGTACGAACGTCTGACATCTCAATCTGGATCTGAGATCTTCGTATTGTAATTATTAGAGAGGCAGAGAAGGGATATTATACTGTAGTAGTGTTCCAAAAAGTTTTCGAAGCTGCCCTAGTAATTTTTCCTCGTCTTACGTAAGTTATAGAAGCTTATGACCCATTTCCAACCACTTAAAGTCTGCATGTCTGCAGCATGGGTTTGGTGAGGGGGGAAATTTCCTTGTGTAGTGAAATAGATTTAAGAAGGATTTGAATTTTTTTTAATAATTTTTTTCTTCTAAAATACGAAATTATTATGAATTTTTATCATGAAGATTTCGTAAAATGTGTTCTTGTTATACATGTCATTCTATTGTTCGACCATAGGCTCGTTACATAATTAATGTAAGTGATAATTGTGACTTTCAATGTGCACGTTATGATCATTCTAGACTTTCGATGTACATTTTCTGGATATTTTTGCAGCTCCTGCTAGTCTTGTTGCAAATAAAGTATAATATAAACCATAGTAGGTTGGAAATACAATAGCTTATACGCTAGAAATGGAGAGGATGATTGATTATTGCATCCTCTCCTTATCAAAATTTCCTATTTCATTTCCTCTAATATTGACTTCTTACTATCCACTTTCAAATTTGCAAAAGGCTATAAACCTCCTCTTTCAAAGACATGTTGGTTTTTGAAACTAAACTCTAAATTTCACTACATTGGGTAAACACAAATAATAGACCAAGAGTTGATTGTTAGCTAGGGAGGATTGCCCCCTTGTTGTCCAAGTCAAGAGTAAATGTAAAAATTGCCCCTTCTTTTGAGCTATGTAAATTATGTACTTCTTCCCCTCTCCTAGCTAATTTGGGGCCTTTGATTGCAAATATCAATTCAAAATTTACAAATTTTATCACGGATGGCAAATAAAAAATTCCAATGTTTCTCTAAAGATAAAACACGAGGCACTAAGAGGGATAATCCTCTCTAGCCGTTGGTTGCCACCCACCTCTCTCATCCTAAAATACACTAGTTTCTAGCAACCCAAGTATTAGCCCTTGGATTCAAAATGGCAAGTGGCTCCAATCTGACAATTTTATGAAAGCAAAGGCTACACATTATCCATCTTTTATTTGTGCACACTAATTAGCTATCAATCCTACTAATTTCTTGTTTGATTTTAGATCCTCCATTTTTACACTCCACGCAATATATTTCTCCAAAGTCACCAACTAACCGGAAATTCTCCTCAAACATTGGTATATCCAAGTTAAGTGACTCACATGAGCAACACAAGATACTAAATCCTCCATTCAAAATGGGACCAACAAGATAAATGTTATGTATTCTCGGTAGTAAATGTAAAAAAAATGCCTCCTATTTTGAGCTGTAGTAATTTTATACTCTACATATCTCCTAACTAATTTGGGGTCTCTGATTGCAAATATGAATTCAAAATTTGCAAATTCTTTCACGTGTGATAAATAAAAATTCTTGCATTTTTTCGTGGGGTAAATTTACCCTGCTGGTCCCACTTCAAATGGAGGATTTAGGGTGCTCCCCTGTAACTTGAGTTAAACTTAAAAAAATACAATTTTTTCAAGTCCCACTAGGTGACGTGGCATGAGGTAGTGGAGTATTAATAACGTAAGAAGGTGGTGTACATGATTGTGTGAAGAAGTCTTTGCAGGATCCAAGCTGGCTTTTAATTTAGGGTTGACACATAGCAGCAGCCACATATCTCTCTGACATGCACTCAGTCACTCAATCAAAGCTTCGTGTGTTGGTGTTCTATTCCATGACATCAGTTTTTCTCACTATAAATCATGGATTTATTTTGAGACAGAGTGAGACACAAAAGACACCAACTTAACCTTGAAACGTTGCCACCAACATTAAGTATTTGATGGATGACAGAAAATTCTCCTGTATAGAACAAAAGTGCAACTATTCATTCTCAGAATTTAGTTGTGTATATATGCTGCAAAATTTTAAATTTAGAGTTGTGGATTCCAAGAGCTGCTCCCCTCTGAAGGATGCTTGGTAAGTTATAGGCACAACAATTTGGCCTAAGACCTCATCACAGTGCATGCTGGCAATTCAAGCATTTTGGGGAGAAGAACTAAAGCAACCTTTCATGAACAACTAGAGATGGCGTGCAAAACTATTTTAAATTTTAATATTAATTTTTTTTGAAAGGCTTTTTTTTTATAATACATTTTTAGTGTTGACTTAAGCTTTTGAGCATGGTGTTTCAGTATGTTGTAGAAGTATAATATGTGTGGTATGTGGGAAGCAACATTTCAAGAGCCTCAATGATGTTCTAAATTGTTGATGGTGTGTAGGGTAAGAGTTTTTTGAGCTTGAGTAGTATTTAGTGCAATATTAGCGAGGGTCTTAGGAATAAATTTGGGGAGCACTCAATGCATTTTATGTGAAATCATGTGGATGAGAAAAAGAAGTATTTTCTTGTGTATGTGATGTATAGTTTGCAAATAAGTACTTCCTATCTCCTTCTTAATCCCTTAATGATCACAAGGTGGTCAAGATTTCTTAAATGTACTATAAAATGAAAATTTAGAATAAGAATTCAATGATAGTTTATAAACAAAAGCAGTAAATGTAATCCATAGATCATATCTATTTGTTTATATTTACTACTATACTAACTCATAATTTTCAATAAGATTAGAAACCAAAAATTGAAAACTCCTTTCTAAAATTGATTATATATTGTACATGTAATTTTCATGAGATTTAAAAATATTCAAAATGTTTAAATTCTAAATATAGTGATTTTTATAGATATTTTATTTTATTGATTTATTCAAGGTATGTTTTGCAGGGCATTTTTCCAAACAAGACACTAAATCCATCTCACAAAGTAGGACATGCATGGTGAATTTATCTTGGAAAAAATGAAGGAATTTTTATATTTGTCATACATGATAAAATTTGTAAATTTTGAAATGAGAGACCCCAAATTAGCTAGCAGAGGTGAAGATTATAGAATCAACACGGCACAAAATAGGAGGCTTTTTCACATTTATCCCGTAGAATACAAAATTCACCTTGCAAGTTCTATTTCACGGAATGGGGTTAGTGTCTAGCTTTTTTCAAATAGAAAAAAAATACTTTTTGAGATCAAACACACCCACACCTCTTATGCTATAGAATATTTGTAAAGAATTTTTTTAAAAATCTATATTGCACAAATGTAAGAAAACTAACATAAAAATTTACACACATGTAGATGACTAACAAAATTAAGATTATGTGTGTTTGGGACATGTTTGCATTTGTTTGTTGTTTGAAATTTGGATGTCTTGTCATTCACCTCTTCATCCCTTTACCTCATGTAGATGAACAAAAAGAGTATTTATTGTGCACATAATAGATGGTGTACAAATACACGGTCCATTTTGAATGCAATTATCTTACAATTTACATAGTTAAAGTTTTTCAAAATTTCTTTCATACATTATTATGTTATTGGTGGTAGTTTAGAAAGAGATCCAATAGTTAGATATGCAAAGAATACAATTTTAAAACTTTTTTTGCTCTTTGCTATAGGAATGGCACTTTTGAGAGTGTTTTTTTTGATGAAAAATGGACTTCAGATTTGAGGGGTCAATAGTATGCATTTTGTACTTCAATTTGTAGCAGCTTTCATTATTGTTAGCTCATTTCCTTTTACTCTAACTTGTTTACTATCCCAATTTGAGTGACACATCACTGAATATTGGATTCACATGAAACCAAAACATTAGAAGAATTTCAGTTGTTGTGGAGGGTTGTGAGTTCCTTGAGGTTTTCAAACCCTAAGAACTCGCTGCACTTGTTGCGTGACATAGTATAGTGACTGCCATGTTATGGAAAAAGATTATTATTTAAAAAAAATCCGACAATGGTTGTTTCCTATCTTCTGGGGGAACAACAATGAGAATGGCCCTGAAATAGCCCTTCCAGGCCCCCCAAAATCCTCTAATGTGTTTTGACATCCCCAGCTTCTACCAGTACTTTTCTTTTCTTTTTGGAATTTCGAACTTAGCTTTTATCTCATAAATGTAACAGTTTCATTTATTTTTTATTTTGACTTGTGGGGGGAATTGAACGAGAAAAACTGAACCATTCTGTCTGTTTCATGTACCCTAAGAATGATTTAAAAAAATTCAAAATAATAGCTTAAAAGTTTTAAGAACTAAAGAAAACTACTTCCATCAGTCTCCAGTGCTGTAATTGCACCAAAAGTGAAAATGTAATTTATATAAAAAGTAAAAGGCAGGTGCACAGCCGCCATATCCCTCTGCCCCCCCAGAGACTAAGTCCTACTCCAATCAGAGCCGGAAGGCAGGTGCTCCTCCATCTTCTTCATCAAATCTCGACCAATCCTTCCTCCATAACTTAATAAAATAATAATAAAAAGATTTCACAACCACTCAACGGCTGGGAAAATTACAAAATTGCGCCCCCCCCCCCCCCCCCCGGCCCATACTCAATAATTATTGAGGCTTTTTTGGTACTTTTTTGAGTTTGTTTCGGAAAAGGTTCTCAGTGTCAGACGGAGGGGGGAGGGATCCAAAACTCATGGTTCCCTCCAAGTCTCAAACTTACTAATATAATAATTGGATTTTCATTGGTGTTTGTTTAGGGTATTTCGGATATTGATTTACATGGAAAAATAAAAAATAAAAAATTTCTTGTCATTTTTCATGTCATTTTTCTTGAATTTTTAAAATTTAAAATTGAGATTTTAGAAAATGAAATGACTTATCTTTTTCTAGTGGCTAAAATTTTCTACGGAAGAATGTCAACCCTTCAGATGATAGATTGTTGACATAACATATGCCATCTAATGTGACAAACTTTTGGAGGTGCAATTTATCAGGACAAGTCCCAATGACTCCTCACGACCATTCTATTTTTATTTTATTAATGTACAAAATGTGTAAACACCTTTATTTGCATCATATTGCAAGCAAGCAAGCAAAGTTTGGTTTCAACTTAAATAATGGGAAGACATAATTGTTTCTTTGAAAATGGAAAAGAAGGCATGTTAAAGTGACAAAAAAGAGTTTTGATCCCAAAATGAAACAATATTCCTTTCTAAAGTTTATTTAAGTAGAATACGGGTTATTGATAGGAAAGTCAATTATAAATCAAGCACATGAAATATAGACAAGAGTGTAATGATTGCATAAAATGATGTATTTTGATATGGACACCATTTAGTAACTTCTACCATGACAAGTTTCCTAGCCTTCTATTGCTTATATTTTAGGTGTTCATGTTTTTGCAAAGTCAATAGTAATGAATGCTCATATGCATAGTTATGAGTGATCCCCAACACACCTTAGGCCTTGGCACATTGGTGGGATAGTCTTGATTTCAAAATCAGGTATAGGCAAGGGGGGGTGCTTACGACCATAATCCACCAAATTAATAGCCAGAGGTCAAATGACCTTGTAATCATGTGGGGACTTGAAATTTTTTTGAAAGCAAGAACTTATTAGTTCTTTACATGGTCTACCTCCTAACGAAGGCATCAAGGATGGAATTCACAATCTAACTTCACAAGGCTTCCCAATGTATACTTCCTTCATGTTGGGTGTTTTAGACTATTGTTACCCCCCCTTTTTTTTTGGAGTTCTCCCTCAAGAGTGCCAACACACCTTCTTTGTGGTAAGGAAAACTTGTATTTGAGCAACTGACCTTTGCAATGAAAACTTGTTTTTTTTTTGTGAAAAACACAAAATCAATCAAAATAAGAAATTGTAGATTGAGAAATTGTGCAAAATACTACATTAACACTTAAAGAACGAGCTGGTCACCATAGAATTAATCTATTTCAGTACCATGTGAATTGTTGGCTTAAAAAGTGCAAAAACACTCATTGGAAGTCAAACTGATGTAGACGATCTTCCCTTTTCACACAAAATTTGAAGAATGAATAGTTGCACTTTTGTCTTACACGGAGAGATTCTTTGTCATTCATCGGTTGAAAAAACGTCCTCAGCATCGATTTATGGGTTGACCGTAAGTTGAAGCGGAAGCAGCCTGGGTAAGTTACTTGGTCCCCTTGTTTCCATTTACTAAGTTTATATGGAGAATAAAACGAAGGTTGGTGTCCTGTAGCTGAACTGGGAATTTTATTTCGAGAAATTGATGACAGGAATCACCTCATTTCATGGATCTGTGTGTCAGTTGTGGAGTGGATTGGGGAAGGCTCCAGCGAAGGTACTCTCCATGTAAGCTTAATGTAAGCTGACAAGAGTAACAAGAGTACAAGACCCATTTGATGGATTTGTTGGTGAATTTCTTCAAAAGTGTTGCTAGGAAAATTTTAGCATCTTTTTTCAACAGCATTATAATTTTGTAATCTATGTGGTCAAATGACTCCAAATTTGACTCACATCATCTATGACATGTTCACTACAAGATTGTACCACTGAGATTCCTATACCTTAGTGCCATTTAGCCCTATAACACTTCAAAAGCAATCACATTTTTAAACCCCAAAAGGCCTGGGCCTGGGCCTTTTGGTTGGAGTTTCTCTCTTTTTGAGTTACAGCTTTGCAATAGTTTTGTCTTGTGTGAATCGATTCCAGAGTGTCAATGAAGGTGGCCATGAAGGTACACAATGTGTAAAATGTGTGTTCAACAAAATGTAACCAAAGGCGATTCAAATTGCACATGATGCTTGGGTTCAATTTCCTTGTCCCATTCGCTGAGGTTACAACCCATCACAATATTACTTCCGTCACTTTTATTGAAATTTGAATTTAGGCCAAGTTTGAAATTGGAGCATAAGGTATTTTGAGCTTCCAATGGAAATCCATCTCTTTCGTTTTCCTCATACCGTTGAGGATGACGAATTGAAAACATAATGACGAATTTCCCACATTGGAAGATGTTTGATAACAAATTCCAATGTTCAAGATTTGTTGAAGAATGTGATTGTGCCACATGGTTCTGAATGAAACTTGCAACGATGGAAGTGATCCGTCTAAATCCACTACAGTACTGTAATGGTATTCGACAGTAAAAGTCATTACTTATTGAAGTTAACACCTCTTCTACAGTTTGTTCAAGTGGAACCATTTCATATTCAAGTAATCGACGTTCTGATGACATCCCATGAAATTATTGAAGACCAAAGTCGGCACACTCTCTACACGGGAGTCTCAGAATCGATAGATTCAATACAGTTGAGTCTGGTCATACTGTAGGGGCGCAAAAGCTGGGAGGGCTGAAAATACACCGGTAGAAACAAAGGGCAAAAAGGTGCTAGTTTCAAATTTAAAAAAAAATAATGAACTAGAAAGTCGAAGCATATAAAACTGAAGTAGACTTCAGGCGCCAAGATACGAAATAGTCCGATGTTGCTAATGTCTTCAAGCAATGACCAAGTATGTACTGCAACGGAATCAGGGTTACTAATTAATACATTGACCGACACATTACCTCTACACTGTTATTTGAGCTTGATTCAGCATATGGAGCCACTCCTGACCTGTCACCGACAATGTAATGGCATGAATACTGCCACCAAATCAAGAACGTGATAACTGTACTTAATTACTGAAGTAGACTAACAGCACAAGGACTACGTCCGCACCACAATCACGGCTATGAAAGCAACATAAGAAGACCGACAAAAGAGAAAAGATGCATCACCATGAACACATATTAGCGAGTCTGATAGTTCGCCTCCGTAATCCAGAAGGCTACACCCAGTTCAGATCACCCGAGCTCCATTTGTGTCGGCTGAAGAGTGCACAAAAGAGAGTGGTGTGGTATGTCAACGTACAGGGCTTGAAACAAGCTGCTTGGGAAAAAACAATGCCCCTAACGATATTGAGAAAAATACAATCAAGAACCTTTCAGCATCTCTATTACACATGCACCTCTGTGAGCTATCTGAGATTGAAAACACAAGCACATCAATTCTGTGGATCACAGCTCCTCTCTTTGACGATATATGACACTACAAACCACTCCCACTTGGTTGTGGCTGAAGTGAGTCATTTTGGGTTCCTGAGAACAATGATCACAGAATCCCCTCGCAGAAACATCTTGCTGATGAATCGGTCCTTGTTCACTGGCTTGGCCTTCTTCTTGCCTTTACCCGTCTTCGGGACCTAATCATACATGGCAGTAATAGCATGTTAATATCCTGTTCTGGAGATCAATTTCCTACAGTTCCGGTTTTCAATACAAGATCGTTCATCACAGGAGACTCTCCTAATTCGATTCGCAAAGGTATTGATGTTACGTTAATAGACGCTAGATATTAACAGTCCTCATGTTAAGGAAACGTTAGTTTAGTGCAAATATTGTTAAATTTGAATGAAAATGCGATATCAAGTTAATAACTAAACCATTGCCTTACCATTAAAAACTCTGTGAATCTAATAGGGCTACCTATTGAGATGTTCACCATCCCAAATTTCCAACAGAAATACTCGAACGAAAAGCATTGGAAGGCCAGGTTCAATTGAATACCTCAGTCCACATCTCCTTCACATTTTCAAGCACCATATTGCAGTGACGATCAAACGCTTTCACCCGCCCCAATAACTTCTTGTTATTACGGCAATTGATAAGTACCTGTCACATAGAAGAAATCACCATCCACGTAAGGCTTACCATCACACTACGAAATCTGCAGCAGAGATTCATGCTATGATTTCTAATACTGAACCTTCACAAATTCCAATATCAACAAGATAAAAACACATGAGGCAACTGGAGCCCAGGAGTTAAATAAGCTCCCCTAAAAACTACATCTTCCCTCATATTTGGTTTAAGACAGTTGCCCTCGAATCGAAAGGCTCAAAAACCACAAACCTGAGTGTTATTCTTCACGGACATGGTGAGCACTGACAGGGGACCAGTAGAGAATTCCTCCTCTTCTGTCTTTTCCTGTACACGGCAAGTTTCAATAAGAGATTCATAACACATGAAACAGGCACAACACCATAAAGCACTAAAAAGCAAAGGCATTCAGCGATGTTATAATTAGAGAAGAATGTCATACAAAAATGCAAAGAGACAGTGAAATATCAACTTACAGTGTCCTCCTCCATTGGCCTCGCACTGCAAGATACAACCCCAACCCAACCATTAGAATATCAACAAATGAAATGTGCTAATGTAACCCTACAACTACAAAATCCTTGCATAGAAACTCTAAGCCTCGGCGACGCGCCACTCCTGTTGGACCAATCGTCAAAAACCGTAACCCTACCAATAAAAATCACGAGAAAAATCACAATCACCATAAAACACCATCCGCTTGCGAAAATAATGCCCCAGCCACGATATTCCCGTTACAAGTCAGAACACACGAATATATTCCGTTACATGGAAACCCTAAACCCATTGAAGGTTCACTACACTCAGTATCATCGTCAAGAACCGTAACCTGACCCAAAAAAAGACGAGAAAAACTACAGTCGCCTCTTAGAACCTTCCGCTCGTGCAATAAATGCCCCGGTCAGGACATTCCGTTACCAGTTCATTAAAAAAAAAAAGCGACTGTAAAACCCTTACTTGAAAACCCTAAACCCCTAAAAAAGTTTCACTCCAGTTAGTATTCTCGTCCCAAACCATAACGTTACTAACAAAAAGACGTAAAAAACAGAAGTCACCATAAACACATTCCACTCGCCAAAAAAATGCCCCCCGCACGACAATCCGTCACCAGTTCGTTCAAAAACACGGACGGCAATGAACCCCTAAACCCCTGAGGACGCTTCATTCCAGTTCGTATCGTCATCAAAAACTTTAACCGTACCAACAAAAGGACGAGAAAAATAATAGTCACCATGAAACACCTTTCAATCGCGAGAAAATGGCCGAGCCATTGAATAAACGTGCAACTGTAATCAGTTGAATAAAAATAAACGTGCAACTGTAGAACCCTTGATTGAAAACCCTAATCCCCTGAGGAAGCTTCATTCCATTTCGTATCGTGTTCAAAAACCATAACCTTACCAACAAAAAAACAAGAAAAATAGTAATCACCATGAAACACCTTCCGCTCTCGCGAAAGAAATGCCCCTGCTACGACATTCCGTCACCAGCTGATTCAATAAACCGGACGACTATAAAACCCTTACTTGAAAACCCTAAACCCTGAGGAAGCTTCATTCCAGTTCATGTAGGCGTCAAAAAAACAAACCCTTACCAACAGGACGACGAGAAAAATAGTAGTCACCCTCAACACCTTCCGCTCGCGAAAGAAATACCCTGGTAACGAAAGACGTCGAAAATTGACAAATCAGTGATTCAGACAAAACTTCACGTACTTCATGGTGACGATTTTAATGTAACGAAACTCCGAGACGGCGCGTAGTCCGCGAAAACGTAGAAACTCGCTGGGGAAGAAGCGGCACCAACGACGGAGTGAGCCTTCGACAAAGAAAGTGAGGCAGGTGCGGCCAAGGCTGCGTTCAGCACAACGATAACCAAACTATATAAATAATGTCTCCGTTCACATTAGGGTCTCACTAGCCAAGGTAAGGTACCTACACTTAAAATCGCACAAATAAGCAATTCAGCATGGTTCACACTATTATATTGATTTTTTTGTGGGGTCTTGTTGGTAGTCAGAAGGGGATTTTAGATTCCCTTAGAGTGTATTTTTTAGACATTGTATGAATAAACTACAAATTTTTTAAAGGTTGAAAATAACTGTTTTTAAAATTGATCATAGACTATGATCAATAGTAGAAGTACATTTGAGGCAAGTATCTAGACTATGTAGTTTTAGAAAGTGGTTGAAATTAGGTGTAGTTGCCTTACCATCAAGTTAATTAGGGTGAAGCTTGCATTTGAATTAATAACAAGTATATAATTGGATATTAGACCATGAAATTTCTTCCCTATTGAGCTCCTATCCCAGTATAGGAAAGTCACTTTTATATTTAATCCCTAAATGCCCAAGGTCTTTTTTGAGCTTCATGAAATTTGATCTAAATTGAAAAAAAATTCAATATTTTGATAAGTTTTATCAAATATTTTTGAATTGTAAACATACAAATTCAAACTTGTTAAAGATCACATGAGAAAAGAAAACACAACAATTCATACTTTAAGGTAGGTTGTTTGTTTGTTTTGTTTGTTTATTATATTGAAATCTCTGGGACCATGCATCCCCCAATTGTGATCTTAGTACCATTAGAAAGTCCTTGGCGAGGAGGGGTGTAGAAGCTTTGTTTCCTAGCTTTTGGACTTACATTGTGAAAATTATGAATTTTTGAGTTATTTTTGGTTTTAAAAATTTGAAAATTATTTTGATTTTGATTGTGGCAATGGTATAGAGCATACTAGTTTATACCTTAAGTTAGGCTATTTGTTTTGTTTGTTTATTATGGTGAGATTTCCTAGACTATGAGTATCCTAATCATGATCTTGGTACCATTAGAAAGGTCTTGTCGTGGATGGATGCACAAACAACATTTGGACCTATATCATGAAAGTTATTGAATTTCAAAGTTTTATTAATGAATTAGAAAATTATCTTTGCTTTTACTCTAACCATGACAATGACACAAGGCACACTAGTCTATACAATAAAATAGTGGGTTTTTTATACATTGAGATTTAATAAACTATGAGGCATCAAAGAGGTGTCATTAGGAAAAATTTCAGTCCTTGGGAGGTCTATGAATTTTGTACCGCAAGGTGTAATTATAGAAGAAAATAATTATTTCTTATTTTTAAAATTTGAAATTTGATGTGGCACTATTGGTGCCAAGTCAATGCCACACTAGATTTGACTTTTTTTTAATACTTTTTTTTCAAATTTTTTATTTTTTATTTTTTTTGTACTTGCACTACAGAGTACCAAAAAATGAAAACTTAATGATCCTCTGAAGGGTTCAAAATTTTTGTAATGTCATAGTACAGTTGAAAAGCTTTTTGCAGAGAGGGCTGCATGGACTTTGTTTTGTAGGGTTTGGACCTACAATGTAGAAATGATTGAATTTCAAAAAAAATTGAATAAAAAATTGAATAAAATTATCTTTTATTTTGAAAAATTTATAACTTTTTCATTGCATGTCCAAATGTTATGAAACAAAGCCTTTGCACTTCTTTGTATGTAGAACTTTCTATTTGTGTCAAGTTCATGGCCTTTGGACCTATGGTGTGAAAGCTATGGATTTTTTTAATTAACCCCTAAAGTTCCTTGACTATGTTTTCACTAGAAACGCTCCAGAACTACCATTTTTAGGACACGTACCAAAAAAAAATTTAAAATTTTTTGGACACATCCAACTATAGGATCTTGTAGTATGATCATTTGAAATGATGTGGAAAAAATTTCAGAAATTTTCACTGGAGGGATTGCAAGATATTAGTGTTTCAATTAACAAAAAGCCTTTTTTTGGTAGTGCAAAAATCTGGGCAGCTGTACTTTACAAGGTCAAATTTGTATGAAAAAATGTCCAAAATAGTTGAAACTCTTTGGATTCATTCTTCAAGGCAAGTTGGCTACATGCTTGAAACATTTTAGATCATTTGGAATTGTACAACATATAGAAAAAGAATAGTAAGTAGAAAAAAGTAGAGAAAGAATCAAAATACTAAATTGTTAATAATTTAATTATAGAATTGAAAAATGCCAATTCCAATGGTTGTAATGTTGTAATAAACAATCTTCATCTAATATTTTTATTTTTTTCCAAAAATATTGAAAATTGAGTTCAATAAAGAACTTCAAAGTTTATTTTGGAGTAGAGAATCCATAATTGCCTGCAAACTAAAACACCTCATAATTTTTGACTCATCAATCAAAATGGAATGATTCAAAGCTTTCTAAGTATATATAAATCTAGAAAATTAATTTCAAATTTTTGTTTTTGAAAAAAGTGATTTTTTAGATCTACCCGGACTGCTTGAGTTGAGAAACAAACTACATTTTAGGCCATAATTTTTCACTCGTATTTCCAAATGTCTTAAAATTTAGTGCACATGAAAGATATTCCTTGTCCACACCTTCTATTAAAATTTGGACAAAAAATAAAAAAATCTCCACTCACACACACCTACACAAAAAAATTGTATTGCTAGAAAATGCACCTTGGTCCTTTGGAGGTTAAAAAATAGAACTAAATTACCTTTTATTTTGAAAAAATCATAACTTTTACATCGCATATCCAAATGCAATAAGACAAAGTCCTTGGACTTGTTTGTGCACAAGACTTCCTACTCATATCAAGAACACAACCTCTTCCATCTCATCAAAGCCCTATAATGTGAAAGATATTGAATTTCAAATTTTTTCTCAATTAAAATATTTAAAATATTATTATTATTATTTTATTTAGACTATAGCAATGGCACTATAGTGGAAACACCTAAAACCTTCAATTTAAGCAATTTAGCATAGTCGGAGGTACTTTAAAAAAAATTATTGTAGTATTAGTGAGTGAAAATTATGAATATAAAAAAGTAGATTTTTCGGATATGATGTGTAATTTCTATAAATTTTCAAAGTGTTGATTCATTAAACCTCTAAAATAGTCCTATAGCATCACCTTGAACCAAACTTTGTGAAAATCTGCAAGTATCAAGTGTCAATGGATGAAAAGTAAATATGTGTCTTACACTTGCGTTAGCGAATTAAAATCAAACATTTGTATGATACCTTAATAGATGGTCATAAACAGTTATAGTTATAGTCTAAAGTACAAGAATGGGGTCAAGGATAGTTTTAAATGTTTCTACCTTAAACACACTAGAATACAACTTCTTGCATTCCAATGTGAAAGTTACTGAATTTCAAAGTCTTAATGAATTAAAATATTCAAATTTTTATTTTTATTTTGGTTGTAGCAATGATATAAGGGACACTAGTCTATACCTTAAGATAGGTTGTTTTGTTTTGAATTGTTTGTTTGATATACTAAGATTTAATAAATTGTGAGGCTTTGGGTGGTGTTCTTGGTACTGCTCAAAAGCTCTTTGAAAGGAGGGGTGCATGGATTTTGTTTTGTGACATTTGGACCTACGGTGTGGAAGTTATTGAATTTTAAAGTTTTTATGAATCCAAAAATTTAATTTAATTATCTTTTTGTTTTGTAAAAATCATAATTTTTACATGGCATGTTCAAACACCAGAAAACAAAGCCCTTGCACTCTTTTGTGCACAAAGCTTTCTATTTGTACCAAGGACATAAACTCTTACATTATATTGTGAAAGTTATTGAATTTCAAAAATTTTATGAATTATAAAATTAAAAAGTTAGGTTTACTTTTATTTGGCTTTGGCTACTTCCCAAGGTTTACGAGGTGTTAATCCATACCTTATGATAGGCTATTTGTTTTGTTTATTTGTTACATTGAGATTTCCTAGACCATGCGTCCAGTAGTCATATTCTTGTATTGTTGGAAAGCCCTTGGCAAGGAGGGGTGCATGGGCTTTGTTTCATAGCATTTAGACCTATAACCTGAAAGTTATTAAATTTCAAAGTTTGAATGAGTTAAAAAATAAGAAGATTATTTTTACTTTTATTTTGACCATGGCAATAGCATAGGCTAAACTAGTCCATACCTTAAGATAGTTTTTTTTATACACTAGGATCTAAAAAACCATAAGGAATTTTAGGAGGTGTTCATGGTATCATTAGAAAAATCTTTGTGCAAAAGAGTGCACAAACTTTGTTTTGTGAAACTTGGACCTACAATGTAAAAGTTATTGAATTAGAAAATTTTATGAATTAGAAAATTGAATTAAATTATCTTTTATTTTGAAAAATTCATAACTTTTGCATTGCATGTCCAAACGTCATGAAATAAAGCCCTTGCAATCTTTTGAGTTCAAAACTTTCTATTTGTATCAATTTCATGGCATTTGAACCTATGGTTTAAATGTTATGAATTTTTTTAATTAAATTTTTTTTTGAAACATTCTTTTGTGCATAAATAAAAAATATCGAATTTCAGAAATATTACAAATTAAAAAAATTAGTTATTTTATTTTATTTTGATTTTGATTGTGGCAATGACATTAGGTATACTAAGTCTATACCTTAAATTAATTTTTTTTCTTCTTTATTTGATATGCTAAATTTAATAAACCATGACATTTCAAAGGATTTGAGGCCTTTAAAGAGTCGCAAGTTTGGGGATAGCAAGGAATAGTGGCCAAAAACGAGTTAGCAAACTATAAGGTTGAATCATTCAAAACAATTTAATGACATAAATAAAAAAAATGAAATTTTGTTTTTTAAATGATTAAAAAACATTATGTTCAAATGCATGGAAACTTTGCCACATTAGCAATATGACATACCCAAAATCATGCCACATTAGATAATATTACTTAATTTAAATTTTTAGATTTTAATTATTATTTTAAAATGAAGTTTGTCATTTTCAATTCATTTTTCAATCCTAACTAGTATTATAGTGGTACACAACTTAGTTTGGAAATAGGCTTGAAATGACCCTGTCAAGGCTCCAATTCTCTTCTTGGTACCGCTCAAAAGCTCTTTGCAACAATGAAGGGTGAATGGACTTTGTTTCATGGTGTTTGGATCTATGATGTGAAAATTATAGAATTTGAAAGTTTTTATGAATTTGAAAATTGAATTAAAATATCTTTAAATTTGAAAAATTAATATCTTTCAAATTACATGTCAAAATGCCACACAACAAAGTCTTTGTCATTCTTTGTGCATAAAGCTTTCTATTCATGCTAGTTTTGTGATGTTTGGACATATAGTGTGAAAGTTGTGGATTTTTTTAATTAAAAAATTGAATTAAATTATCTTTTATTTTGAAAAACCATAAATTTTACATTGCATGTCCAAACACCACAAAACAAAGCCTTTGCACTCCTTTGTGTACAAAGCATTCTATTTGTACGGAGAATACAAACTTTCATACTATGGTGTGAAAGTTATTGAATTAAAAAATTAGAAAATTTCTTTTACTTTGATTATGACTATGGCAACACAAAGTACACTAGTTTATACCTTAAATTAGGTTGTTTGTTTTGTTTGTTTGATATGTTGAAATCAAACAACCATAAGGCATCATGTGATGTTTTTAGTATTATTAAAAGCTCTTTTGCAAGGAAGGGTGCACAAACTTTGTTTCATGGCGTTTGAAGCTATGGTGTAGAAGTTATTTGAATTTTGAAGTTTTAATGAATGAAAATTTGAATTAAATTAAATTTTATTTAAAAAAATCTATAACTTTCACATCGCATGTCTAAAAGCTACAAAACAAAGCCCTTTCACTCCTCCATGCATAAAGCTTTCTATTTGTTTCAATTTTGGGGCATTTGAATCTATAGTGTAAAAGTTATGGATTTTTTTAAATGAAAAAAATTAAAACAAAAAAATTTTATCTTAAAAATTCATAATTTTTTCATAACATGTACAAATGCTATAAATAAAGTCCTTGCATTCCTTCTCATGTGAAAGTTATGAATTTTGAAAATGAAAGTTAGTTTGATTTAAAAACTTTTCTTAGTTTTTGAAAAAAAATGTTTTTCTATACTTAAATGACCTCTAAAGTTTAATAACTTTAAAATCAAATGGAAAAAACAAGCTTAAACTAAATAAATAAAAATGTACTTTCTACACACACATATACATGTGAGCATGGTGCAATGGTCAGGACTTTGTATTCAAAGCAAGGGGTGCAAGGTTTTAACCTTCATGGCACTATTGCCCACGTGGATGGGTTGCCTAGATGCCATGCCCATGTAGCAACCTTGCCTACATGGCTTTTAGTGGTGACATAGTACTTACCACATGTCAAATTTTGCATGAATAGATTTTTTTGAATTTTGATTTTATATATATATATATATATATTTTTTGATCAATTTAACAAAAAAATTAACAAAAAAATCAACACATTTGTGTTACAAACTATCCAAATCAACACATGCAAATCAACAAAGAAATCAATACTTTTATATTGAATTTTTCTTTATTTCGTCACTAAATTTTTGAGTAGTGTAAGGGATTGATGAATTCATTAAAAAAAGGTTTATTTCATGGTTATAGAATTAGATTTGGCATATGATTGAATGGTTTATGTCATTAAACACTTGTGTTTAGTAAATGATTTTTTATTATTGCTAAACTAAGTGGTTGAGGTTATGTTTATTCTTTTGTTGTATGACATTTAAAAATGATTTATCTTTAGGGCTGTCATAAGACTTTTTAAGATTCTCTAAGATTTAATGATGTCTATAAAAATACATGTAAATCAACTACAATTATAAATTATATTGTGTTTGCAAATTTAAATACAAATATGAATGGTTAATGCAAAAGGTTATGGAGTCAATTCTTCCTTTAAGAGCTTTTATTTTTTCATGTAGCTTCAACTAAAAATATATGTTGATATTTATTAAAGTAATGTATTGGGATGTGAAAAAAAATACTAAAAAACTTGTAAACAATGCAAACAAAAAGAAGTTTGTGTATAATCTTGACGTTACTAAAGAGTTCAAAAAAATTCAAGAGGTCGAGAGAAGCAAATCAATTATTGTGTGTAATGTTTTGATTGAATTGCAAATTCTTACAAAGAAAGAAAAGTCATTATTTAATTTTAGGATTAAGCTATAGATCCATCTTCTTGTACTGAAGAAAAAAAATGATGAAATAAAATTGAACAAAGGTGCTATAACAAGTAGCTTGATTAAGGCTTATTTTAGAGGTTATTCTATAGCAAATTTTTTAATCACTTTTTACAAGGATAGAATGCTTTTGTGGTCAAGATCAAAAATGGAGGTTTAGGTAACCCTATGAATCTTCACAAAGTTTGGGAGAATGCCCTTTTAAACAAAGTCTAATTCAACTTTATCTCCTATTTTTACAGTGTATTTCAATTTTCACATTATTACAAGAGTTAAAAATAAATTAGTTACTGACTCTTTTGAGCTCATTGTGACAAATTGTCACAATGAGCTCAAAACTCTTTTAATTAATTTTTTTCTTCTTATTTACCTCCAACCCCCTAAAATATTTTAAATTTTAAAATGAAATTTTTTTCGAAACCTCCCCCCTCCCTTCCTCTTTGTAATTTCAAAATTAAGTACTCTTACAAGGAATATGGGATATATGTTTCTTAAGTACGTATTCCAATATGTACATGTAGTTAGTATCTATATCTGCATCCATATCTAGATATTTGTACTCGTATCAGCATATTTGTATTTATATCGAAGTACATATCCATTTCCGTATCTATATCAGGTTTTTTTGAGATCAATGGTTGGTGGTTGTAATTTTATTTTTCTTCTTTAAATCAATGACTCTTGTTTTTTAAGAGGGAGGTGGGATTGTTATTTAATTGCTAAACTTACTGGTTTACTCTTTTTGGTACATTGTTACAAGAATTCTAATGAAGGTTTCAATTAATGAAAGAGAAGGCAACAACTTTGGAGTTTTTGGCGTCATGCTGATTCATAAAAAAAAATTATATATTGTATCACTTAGCTATGTGAATATATGATTTTGGAGGGTGCTTTTGACTACTTGATTATTTGGTCAATTTTTCTTCTTGAATAGATTGGCTTAAAGTTTGGCATTTATTTACTAATCCTTGAGCACCTTAGCTATATAATATTGTTGCTCTAAATTGAAAAATAAATAGAGACACTAGATGGGCTTATACTAATCAAATAATTATACTTAAAAGAAGTGAAGTGGGATGTTTGAGTGCAATTGATTGTAAATGCAAATTGCAGAGGTAGTCCTACATTGATTTTCACAAATCAAGGTACAAAAACTACATTTTGGAGTAAGTTTTTATGTACCTTCTATTGGTTTTTTTAAAATCTTTTTTAATGTGCTTACAACACGGCAAAGAATACCTACCCTACAATGATTTTTGTCTTACAAAACTTTGAAATTTTGTGAGTTCTTATATGGGTTGCTTCTTGACTCTTGCCAAAAAATTTGTACAAGATTTGATCCAATTGCACCTTTAGGCTTTTGTGAAGTGCTAATATCCCTTCTTTTGGAAAATGATCAAACTTTGATTATTATAATCTAAACATCTATATAATAATTCATTCTAAAACTTTCCATGCACCTCCTATCCTAGAGCATATACCAATATCAACAATCAGTTTTTGTGATTTTACATAATGAATTCTTGGTCACATCCCAATTGATAAGTAATCCTCTATTCCCAAATTTTGGCAGTCACAATCTAAGTGCTTAGGAATTAATGTTTACCTTTACCAAATTTTAATAATTAAGTAGTCTTTGTGAACAATCTTCTTTTCTTAATAAACAATATTCTATTGCTTTCTTGGTATTGATTTTGTATTGGCTCAATTTTAAAACAATCTTAGTTTATTCTTCTTTATAAGTAGAATTTTTTTACACTAGTTTGGTTCATTGATTCATGATTGAAGAATCAACAATATAGAATGCTTGGCAATTTTCATGTTGCTATTGATTGGTGTTACATGTTAAAGGTAGGTTATGATGTTCTAACCAATGTTAAATATTGGTATCTTTCTCTATAAGACCCTTATGTTTTAAGTGACAAATTTGAAGTGACATTTAATATAAGAATTCATTGTTTTATATCAACAATAACATTTGCCATAACATTTTGATGTTATGGTGAATGTTACTGTTCATATAAAATAATTAACTCTTATATTAAATGTCACTTCAAATTTGACACTTCAAATTTATCACTTAAATTACAAGTTTCTTATAGTGTCTTTAAATAGGATAATAATGAATACTTCAAAATATCAAATGGTTTTAAGGCCAGTGATGAGTCCTCACTTGTATTAACTATATTGTCATATTTGGTAAATACTACATTAGAAGATAACTCCAATTATAGTAATCAAATGATTAATGGTTGATTTTTGTATTGCTTGGAGGTGATCCTTCCAAATCTTGCAATGAAAACTTGAATGACGAAAACATAAATCCAAACTATTAGGGACCTAAGACAAATAATTGTGGTTTTGATATTCAAAAACAATTTATCTAGCCTATAATTCAAGTTTTTTTATGAAGTCAAACATGTAAATGGTAAACTAATGGTAAACTACAAATGGTAAACTAATGGCATTTTTGCATTTGTAGATTAGGAAAAACTTATATAGATGAGTATCAATGAACTTTGAAAGATATCTCTGTTTATCTCTATTGAGAACTTGAATTTAAAACGTTTGGGTATTATAAGTTGTAAAAATCAAGTGAATCATACAATGTCATTGGCCATTTATATAAATAACTTGTTGCATTTAGGTTTGTCTATATAGGCAAGAAATATGTATAGGAGAGTTAAATTTGTATCATGTAGAACATTTTCTCCACATTTTGAAGTTGATATTATTTTACTTAATTTGACATTGCATTCAAGAGGTCTTGTTTGTAACAATTTATATGGTTAACAATTCAAGGCTCAGTTTAAGGTAGATACAAGATTGAGTATGTTAGCATTTAAGTACACATAAAATTTATGACATTTTAATTATATGCAATCTTATTTTATTCAACTCATTGATCTTCAAGTCTTGCTTGTGTAGGCTTTTTTTTTAAAAGGTGGTTGTCTGTATAAGGATGTAGAAGCTTTGAAGGTGGGTTGTTCTTCAATGAGTAGAACATAAAGCCACAAATAGTGTCATGTTGTATTCATTGCCACTAAATTGATTGAAGGCATTGTATTTGAAAAAGGGGCAATTATTTTCAAGCCCTTTTGATTCATAAAGAAGAAGTTATTAAAAGACAAGTACTTTAGCTTGCTCATAAGGCAATATGGGCATGTTGATTTACACTAAGTTTGAAAATTTATGAACTTACCTAAAGGCTGCGGAATAAGGCCGAGAACAAATATATTTAATGACTGTAAAATGGGTTTCCATTATTTTTGTTGAATTGTCACTTTTAAGCTCTAGAACCTAACATTCGTAGCTTTGGTAATTCTGTCATCAACCATTGGACAATTCAGAGTCACAATGTAGGGAAGAGTTTAGTGGTTTAAGAAAAAGCTTTAAACACAACGGTCACTCATACTATGAATTTTGAATTCATCTTTGTTAGAAACATTAGAAAGTTAAGAACTTTAAAAGAATGGAAATGAAATAGCAATTGAAGCCATGAACATCATTATAATTTGTCCCCTTCAAGTATGTGGGATGCTGAAAGTCATCCTTCACACAAAATATATACCTAATATTTGAAAAGTGTACAAAAAATTTTAGGCAAAGAAAGGTGGAAATGAGAATAGTAATTGAAACCATAAATGTCGTTGTAATTTGTACCCTCCAAGTATGTGGGATGCTTTGAAAGTCATCCTTCACACAAAACATATACCTTACACTTGAAAAATGTGCCAAAAATCCTAAACAAAGAAGGATGGAAATGATATAGCAATTGAAGCTATAAGTGTTGTTGTAATTTCTACCTTTCAAGTGTATGGAATGCTTTGGAAGCCATCCTTCACACAAAACCATGAAAACATATATTTCATAATTAAAAAATGTACCAAAAATCCTAAATAAACAAGAATGGAAATGAGAATAGCAATTGAAGCCATAAGCCTTGTTCTAGTTTATATTCTTTAAGTATATGGGATGCTTTGAAAGTCATCCTTCACACAAAACATATACCTCATGCTTAAAAAAATGTGCAAAAAATCCTAGAAAAACAACAACAATAAATTGAATTTATTGTTGTAAAATATTAGTGTAAGAGAGTACTTAGATAGACTCAATGTAAACAAATATATAGATATAAAAATATATGTAAATATAAAATGAAATTATACATACATATAGTATAAAAGATAAAGCTTTTATTTGTATAATGTACACTAGTTATTTATGGATGTGAGGTTTAAAATTAAATCAAAACCAATATTCAAAGCAAGTAGTTTGTATTATTTTGTATATATTCTTTAAGATTCCAAGTGTAGAAAATTGAAAATCCTAACTTCTATTGATTCCAAAAGATTTGTAGTTCTTATTATTTGGTATTCTCTAACTTTTGTCTTTGATTTACTCTTTTTATGTTTTGACTATTTTATTTGTTTGATCTTTTTATATAAATATTGATTTTTTCCCGGACCTTTTATTTCCTAACCTTTCTATACCCTAAATTTGTTTATGTCCTTATGTATTTATTCCTAAATCATTTTTATTTTTTTTTATGTCCTTAATCTTCTTGTTTCCTTATCTTTGTTATTCAAGACCTTTTTTTAATTTCCTACATGTATTTCAAGCAAAATTTTGCTAAAAATTGCCTCAAAGGTCATCTCTTAAAATCTTATCTTTAGGACTATACTTAAAAACTCGCTTAAAACACCCCTTTTTCTTGTAGTGAAATAAACTAGGATATAGGCAAATAGATGGTGTGGCAATTTCTATATAGCACTCTAGCTCATTTATGTTTGGAAGAATATTATCTATGCTAATTGTAATATGAATTGGATATGATAAAACTATGCTATCATATGCTATTTACACTCATAATATATCTTGTTAGCTTCAACAAGGTTCTCAACGCCGATGCACTACTTAGCCCTAACAACCTTGTAAAATTGACTATCTAACACAAAAACTTTAGAAAAAAATGTGGATTTCAACATGGTTATTTTTAGTGTATCAACATACTTACAATAGGTGACTTTTCAAGCCATGTGATATAGTTGCCAAATATTGTGTATGGTGTATTATGTATTGACATATTATATATGGTATACTATATACTATGTATGATATATTGTATACTATGTATAGTATATTGTATACCATATATGGCCTATTATGTATGGTGTATGTCTAAATTGATGTTGTAAAATGTCTAAATGTCTAAGTTGACATCTCCAAAAATTTAGACATGCACATTAGGCATGTTTTAGAAGACGTTGTCTATGACGTTTTGATGTCTCCACAGACATGCCATGACCTCTAGTGGATGCTACATGACATTCAACAGAATTATCTTTATGTTACTATTGATGTTTAAAAAAACTTGTGTGTGTCACAACAAACATCCTAATAGACAAGACCCAAGGCACAACTCACTAGATACGTCATAAATTTTTCTCTCCTACATTGTCACCATGTAGTTGCTATGTCAACGAGGGCCCTGAAGAAAAAGTTGTTTACATAGCAGTGCTTGCCTATATGGCACTTATGTGGCAACTACATGACTATCACATGGTGCATTTTTGGCACCTTCTTTGACCATGTTTGTGAAGATGTCACACTAAAAATTAGATGCTCTTTCTGAGATTTTCGCATGTTTTTGTCATGTCAATTTGGACAAAAAAAATTTGGACATTCACAAGGGTATGTTTGTCATTAAAAAAACCATATTTCCATATTTTTTAATTTGTCAGAAAAACACAAGTTTCTTCTAGAAATAGCAATTGGAATCAACAAGGGTAGAGAGGCATAATCCAAAGCCCTATCTACAATGGTATTTGTGATTGGTGTCAATACTCTAAAAGTGACTTGAATAAAATAAATATATGTTGTGCTTTATGAAATTACCCTAATGACCTTTTCTTTCAGATCTAATTTCCAAATTTCAATATAATCCTTCTATTAAGTTAGGTTGTTTGTATGTATGTATGTTTGTTTATTTGTCATGTTGAGATATCCTGAACCATGCATCCCTTGTTTGTGTGTTTGGTATCATCAAAACACCCTCAACAAGTAGGGATGCATGGACTTGATTTCGTGGCATTCCGACCTACGACATGAAAGTTATTGAATTTTGAAGTTTTTATGAATTTAAAAAAATAAGAATTTAAAAAAAAATTCTTTAATTTTGACCATGGCAACATCATGGGGCACACTAATATATATAATAAAGGTAACCATACTGAATTTCTTATTTGTGCCATTTTAAGTATAGTTACCTTAACCCTGGAACGCCTAGGGAGCCATTTTGTGGCTTCTAGATGATTTCAGGTGGTCATAAGAAGACCTCAACAATAGATTTTTCATCCATTCTTTTTTTTAATGACCTTGTATGTTGAATTACAAAGAGTGTCCAATGGAGTTTTTGGTCTATTTGATGTTTATTTCCATATAATTGAGACGTAATGAAAAAAAACGGATGGCAAAATTTGCCATTTCAGTGTATTTTGGGAAATTGAGTAAATCTGAAATTTCTCCTTGAAAATGACTTTTTTTGAGTTTGAGTCCAACTAATGAAGTGAAGGTCTTCTACTCTAGTTTCTACTCCAATTCGAATTTTGGAAAAACTCATAAAATTGAATATTTCATTATAATTTGAACTTCAACTATATTTTTAATGAGAATTAAATGAGAATTATATAATGACATGGAAACTGAATTTACACCATGATGTTTTTCACTGTAATGTACACACATGGTGAAATTTTCAGATTTTTTGAGATAATTTTTTATTTGATACGAGTTTTTCTTCACTTTTTCTTCAAAAATTTGCATAAGATAAAAAATTCTCAAAAAAATTTAAAATTTTCATGAAGTATAGAAAACATGTAGCTTCATCTCTAAAAAATAAAAATAAAAATTTTCATACACATCTAAATACAAAGTGGCAACAAACTAAGTGAGGACAATGCCGTGTGAAACCAGTGACCATAGGCCCAGGCGTTTCAGGGCTAATAACATTATTTTCTTGGGAGTTTGGCAGGGGCCCCTGAACTCGTGATGTCTGCAGGCGGGTCTCATGTCTCCTCAGAACTGAGCCAGGTCAGCACCGAAAAGCCATCCAGCTAGGCAACCTCAGGAACAGGTCAGCGTCGGTAACCACGAAATCTGACAGCTGTCCTTCTGGCCGTACCACAACAGCTGGGTCCCACCGTCCTGGCGGGCAGGGTCTTGCCATGACGCCTCCAGCGCTCTTGTTGAGTTTCCGACTCCGGCTACCGTTCCGCTCCCGACTTGACTTTCGACGTTGTCGCCCTCGATCTTCAACACTTTCCCAGACATTGCCCCTCGATCTCGCCCGTTCAATCTCGAGGCCCTCGCCTTCTGCATCACAATCCACTTTCCCGTGCTCAGTTTGGTGCAGCATATCTCCTGAACGACTCAGCTTCGACCGCGTCCTCCACGACTTGGTGTGCCGAGCTTTAAACTTCCAAGAGCGTCGAATTCTTTCGATTCTTTTCTCTGGAAGGATTCAGATCTCCGCTTTAACTCGTATCCTCGCTGGGATCCGCTGGAATTGGCTGGAATTGGCTGTGTCGAAATTCAATTGGTTTTCGTTTTGCTTGATGCGCACGCAATTTTGGTGAGAGGTTTCGTTGGAGGCTATATACGTTGGAGAAGAAATCGATCATTCTATTGTTGGTTTCTCGAGTTTTTTGGAGGATTGATATTGCGGGGAAGCGTATTCGAGATATTTCTAGGGTAGGGAGGAGCACATCGAATCGTGTGGTTGTGGACAGGCGCTTGGTTTCTTGAGAGAGGGATTATCGTAATCGGTCGAGATGGGATCAATGAGCATTTCGCCGCTCTCGAAGTATAAGTTAGTGTTTCTTGGCGATCAGAGTGTTGGAAAGACGAGCATCATCACGCGCTTTATGTACGACAAGTTCGACCCCACTTATCAGGTACAGAATCGCGAAAATGTTTCCCTCGTTTTCTCTGTCTCTCTCGCGGTAGGGAGGACATGCTAATTTTCCATTTACCTTTCCGAATTGCGCTTTAGGTGTATGGTCTTTTTCGGTGAAGAGATTCCATAGGTAGGTTATGGCACTAACTTTGGGTTACTCTTAACCTCATTGAACTTCAAGTTTGTTTTGTGGAGCAATAATTAACTCCAAGCAAAATGAATTCTAATATTTAATTTACTTCAAATGATGACGATAGCTTTGCAATAGCTAGAGGTCGATCTGTGGAATTCACCAAGTCTTTTATTCGTTGTGGAATTTGTAACGTCATGTGCATGCTTATGATAACGCTCTCCTCTAGTTTCAAAGAGAATGCTATTGAGTTTATTATTCAGTTTCTGTATTCTCACCTGTCGTTACAACACAGTTTCTATTCTCAAAGCGAGGTTTCCGTTCATTACGAGATTGTGATATTGGGGTGGTATTGAATTATTTATCTAGGACCACTGAATGAGTTGTTTTGTTGAGTTTTACGAAAAGAGATTATATACCGGTACCTTAGTAGTGCTTCTTTTTATTGAGTCGTCGAACTAGTATTCAAGCAAATTCTTTCAGGTGTGTAATCCTGATACGATGTTTCTGACATCGACTGATGTTTGCTTTTCAGCCCACCATTGGGATCGACTTCCTGTCTAAGACAATGTATCTTGAGGACCGTACACTCCGATTGCAGCTCTGGTATGATAATAAATTCAGATCTTATCGTAGTTGTTTTCAGTATCTGCAAATACTATCCAAATTTCTATCGAATGCTCTGTTTCTTGTGATTTAATTTCAGACTCTAAGATATGCCAAGGTCGTAAAATGCACCATGCTGGATGTCCAGGGATACAGCAGGACAAGAACGGTTTCGAAGCCTGATACCTAGTTATATTCGGGACTCGTCTGTTGCAGTTATCGTATATGATGTTTCCAGTAAGTCGCATACAAAATATTATTTCTGGTTTTTTTGTTTTTTTCATTGAGATACTCTCCTCCTGGAACTTGCAAATTATTTCGCCTCTTAGCCGACGGAGATGGTTACTAATTTTTACTCATGTTCCTGATGCAGACAGACAGTCTTTTCTTAATCTTGCTCGCTGGGTGGATGAGGTGCGCACTGAGCGAGGAAAGGACGTTGTCATAGTGCTTGTTGGTAACAAGACGGACCTTGTAGACCAGAGGTAACAACCCAAATCATGCAGTTGCAGTGCCCTGTCTTCCTCCTTTTTTTCTGCTATGCCTCATTAATTTCTTTGCCCTCTGATATTTGAGTGTAAGAATCTGAGACTTGTTCCTTCTTAACATGGAGTTGGAATGAGGAATTTGCAGGCAAGTCTCAGTTGAAGAAGGAGAAGCGAAAACCAAGGAATTTGGTGCGCTCATCATCGAGACCAGTGCAAAAGCGGGGTTTAACATTAAGGTCAGTGCATTTGATCCCTCACGTTATCTTCAAATTGAGTGTAAGCCCATGAAAGCCCATGAGCATGCTCGTCAGTTTCTGAACATCTGTAAGCAGTCCATCGAGGATTTCCTTTCTACAATTTTCGTGCCTTCCAGAGATCAAACATGGGTCCGTCATGTAATCAAATTGAGGGATCGTTTCTTCTTTCTTGCAATCAACTATCACGGTAATATTAAGCATTGATGGAATAATCGCACCTGTTGTCGGGGATATGCACGAATCTTTTTCATTTGATTCATATCGACATACTCAGAAATGCCTTGTATTTCTTAAACTTGCGAAGTTACATCCTCTAGTACTCCCCATCTAAGCGCTGCAAGGCACAGAATCTTAACCCTTTCCACCATCCTTGCGAACAGGGACTTTTCCGAAAGATTGCTGGAGCGCTACCAGGAATGGATTCTGCCAATCAGACAAAGCAGGAGGACTATGTTGACATCAATTTGAGGACTACAGCGAACAACGCACCAACAGAGAGCCAATCTGGTGGTGGTTGTGCTTGTTGACTGCGTGACGAGTTTGCACAGAACTAGAAAGGACCGAGGAGCTGGAATCATGAAATCTAAACCTCAGTGACTGGTTTTGTTTTGTTTTTATCATTTCAGGTCTAAATGTTTTACTGAGGCGAAACTGCGCAGGAGATAGCCAGACTGGTAGTTGGTCTTCTCTCCGTCTTATCGGGAAATTCTGATATTGGTTACATTCTGGTGTACTATCACAATCGGGTCACTGACGTAGTTATTTCACAATTGTTGTAGTGTAGAGTTTCTTTCGGGGAATGAATATTCTGCCGCGCATAAGCTGATATTTTACTTGTTCATTCTGTAGAGAACATTTATTGTAAATTAGTGCCAGCTCCGTAGATTCTTTTAATTTTTTTTCCCCTTGAGCATCTTCTGTTCAAGAAACTGAAACGATGATGCATTTAGATACGTTACTGTCCCGTTAAGGGTTATTAAGCAATGTTATTAGGCCCTTTTACAGTTACACACTTCTATCAGAAAAAAAATTTATAAATCAACTTTTGGTATGTGTTTTTGTCCTCTCGCCCTGGCTCTAATCACTACTTTTCTCATGAATCCCTTTATTATGTCTAGGTGAGTGCGGAAAGGAATAGTCCAGCCATAGTTGCTCGTCTCTCGGTTGCCCAAATTTTCAGTGAAAGATGCTTTGATAGAAACTTGAGTGATTGATCCTACTGCACTAATCGGCATCACTATAATGAAGGACTCTTGATTTGCCACTGAACAGATAAATATTGGATGAATGGGTTGGATGCTCAAAGGTAGAAGTACTGCACATGACTGCACATGTCTGAAATTGCCTTGAATGAACACTTCCATGACTAAAAACCACCACAATTTCAATGGGTTGAATGCTCAAAGGTACAAATCCTTCACATGTCTGGAATTGCTTTGAATGAACACTTCCATGACTTAAAATCATCACAATTTCAATGGGTTGAATGCTCAAAGGTACAGGTCTTTCACAATAAACTTTTCAAAAGCAACCAATGAGAGGTGTGCACATCAAGGCTCTGGAAATTGCCTTGAATGAACACTTCTCCATGACTAAAAAACACCAAAAAGCTTTAAATTATTTGTCACAAATGCCAATGGAAAGTGAATTCAACTATCATGTTCAATTCAATTTCTAGATTTTCCTTGGTTTATTGCACAATGAGGTAGTAACAACATTGTAGTTGTGGCTACTCATATTAAAAAAGCCAACTTTTCTTGAATTCTAAGTCTAAGAAGGCTAATATAATGATCAAATTGCTCTTTACCCAAGGGATAGAGAATCTCCAAAGCCTATTAATTCCTAAAGGACCAACATGCATTGTTTGGTTGTATAGAAATTTTAGGCAGCTTGCTGTGAATGAGGATTTGTATATTTTAAGTTGAAATTTTAATAGAAGGTGTGGAAATAGAATATCTTTCATATGCAATAAACTTCAAAACTTCAAGACATTTGAAAATATGAATCAAAAGTTATGGCCTAATATGTTATTTTTTTCGTAAATGGGTAGTTTGGGTAGATATGAAAAAATCACTTTTTGAAAAAATAAAAATTAGAAATTGGTTTTCTAGAATTATATATACATGGAAAGCTTTGAATCGTTACATTTTTATCAATGAGTCAAAAGTTATGAGGCCATTTTCTATTTGTGAGCAATTATGGATTTTCTACTCTAAAAGAAACTTTGAAGTCCTTAATCTTTCTCATTTCAATATTTTTGGAAAAAAATAAAATCATAGGATGTAGATTGTTTATTACAACATTTGCAACCATTTGGATTGGCATTTTTATTTATTTAATAATTAAATTCTTAAAAACTAATCTAGTATTTTGAATCATTTTGTACTTATTATTTTTTTCTTCTATGTTGTACAATTCCAAATGATCTCAAAATTTTCAAGCATGTGACAAACTTGTCTTTGAAAAATAATCCCTAGAAGCACCACCATTTTGGACCTATTTTTATTAAAAAAAAGTGAACTTGTGAAATGCAATTGCCCTGCTTTTTGTAGAGTAGAAAAAATGATTTCAATGAATTGGAATGCTTATATTATGCAATCTACGTGGTGGAGATGTCTAAAAATTTTACCACATGTTTTCAAATTAGCATACTACAAGATCATGTGGTTACATATGTCAAAAAAAAGTGTTTTTCCAAAATTTGGTACTTGTACTAAAAATGTCACTTTTTGAGCATTTTCGGTGAAAACCTAGTCATGGAACTTTAGGCTAAGTTTAATTCTTAAAAGACATTACAAGTCCAAGGTGCATTTTGAATGTCAAATCTCAATTTTCATATAGTTCTTGATTTTAAATGTTTGTAAGCTTAACTAAGAAAATGTAGCTCTAATGATCTACTTTTATTCCATATTAATCTTTTTTTTTCAAAATTGTTAAAATAACAATTTTTGTAATGCTTTGAAGGTAGCATTGTGAAGGCTTTTTAAATAAACCACTTTCAAGCTTATTCAATCAAATTTTTCTTAGTGTGAGCTCAAAGAATACACCAATTACACCATGATGTTTATCAATATTATCTTCAATTTTTTTATGCTATTTAAACCATTTTAAAATTATTATCATTTTTTATCAAAAAAAATATTTCTTAAATCATATAAAAATCATTTTAATATTTGTGATTATGAAAATTTTAAAATAAACTTCAGATATATGTTACTACACAAGAAAATTATTAAAATTTCAAAATGTATGTTTTATTATTGAATACTAAAGAAGTTTGACCAAGAGGGAAAATGATTTGTCCTTTAAGAGTTAAGCCTCTTCTATTCATCCTCAATAAGAAGTGATGCAATGTTGTGTCTAAATTAAATTCAAATTCTTGCACACTAAGTTTCAGCTACTTAGGTGATACTTGCAGCTCCATTGCAGAGAAATTTGGGAGACCTGAACTTTAGTTCATTAAGTGGAAATCCAAAAATATACAAAATGTCCTTCATTGAAGAAATTATTTAAAATTAGAATTGATTCAAAGTAGCTCATCAAAATTGGTATTCAATTTCAGACTTACTTTCAATGGCTGGCTCTCATAAGTATTCATACACTTCAAAAATAGCCATAACTAAAAAATCCGGAGAGTGTCCTCTAGTTCTTTGTACTATTCCTTTTTCAATGGGAATTGTCCATTTGTTTCTAAAGAAATTAAAAATAGCCATAACTAATTGAGAAATTAGATTTTATCAACAAATTTTGGATAAGTTGAAGTAAAAGCAATACATATGTTTAAAATGATTTTTCAAAATTTTCAAAAAAAAGTTTGATTTAGAAAAAATTAAATCAAACTAATTGATGAAAAATAAAATTTAATACTTCTTATGACTTTCTTAAAATTTTCAAAAATTTATTGAGTGAATTATAAAAGACATAAAAACTTGGAGTCATATTTTAGTCAATACTATTTCACTCAAAAAATAAATTTCGACACTTTAAAATTCTTACTAGAAAATTCTTGAAATCATTTCCATTCCACTTACTAAAAATCATGAAAAAAATTTATAGCAATCAACAAAACGAAGTACAAATTTGAAATATTTTCATTTAAACAACCATACCATAATTATCAATGGACAAAGTTTCAAAAGTAGATATATGGAAGTTGTAGTATACAACATATTACACATTATCATGGAAGTTTAAAGAAAAAATTACTTTTGATTTGAAAAAAAATTAATATCAAAGTTAACAATGTCTAAAAATTAGTTTTGTTGACCATGATTTGGAATTACTTTATCTATTGTCCATTTTTTCTTATAATGTTTCTTTGGAATTGAGAGCATGGGATTGCATTAGCCTTTGTAGGGAGTGTATAGGTTGTAGCATGGACTATTGTTATATCTTAATGCACTTGCATTTGAAATATTTAGTGAACAAACAATGCGTGCAATTTATATTTTACAATTATATAATGCATTTTTAGGTTCAATTTTTGGTATGAAGACTAAAGTTTATGATGTACATAATTGATCCAAAAAATCCCCCCAAATAAATCCTGCATAGTCTATTTCATCAAAAAACTGAATTTTTTTTTAAGGTTAATATACTCTTTATATATATATATATATATATATATATATATATATATATATATATATATATATATATATATATATATATATATATATATATATGTCAAATTTTTATCATACCATTGGGGTTGGATTTGAAATGATTTACAACATCAATGAAACTATTGTAGTCATAGTGGTTCCAAAAAAAAGGATTGACAATTTTTTAGAGTAATTTTGAAAACCACTCAAACAATTGAATCAACAACAATGGTTAATTTTGAAATTCATTCATTTCTAAGCCATAATTCTTTTTCACTTCAATTTTTTTTAACATTATAGTTTATATAGGATACTGCAACATTTATATTTTCTCATTTACATTTTGTCCACTCATTTTCAAATTATGGTGCATAGATTGAAACTAAACAAACCACAGACTCAATTTTTGAAGTTAAGGTAGTCTGCTCATAAAGCAACCATTTAAAAACTGATTGCCTTTGAGGACAAGCTACACTCCTTGAAACAATTTCTTACTAAATTTCAGTGAGAAGAAAAATGAAATTGGCATGTAACCCAAGTTGTTTCATATTTCTTGAACCTCCATGGAATCAGTTACGAATTTCTGAAGTTGAAACGTAGTAGTCACTAAAATCAACCACCTCCTAAAATGTACGCCGGTAGTACATTAGAGAAAGAAAAATGTATCTCTATCTCTTGATCGCTTTAAGAACAGACTCAACCTTAATGGACCGAGAGCTATCATGCAGTCAAACCGATGCTGCTCCGACGCCAGCAAAGCGCACCCTGAGCGTCAGCAGGAGGCACGACGGAGTTACGTAGATTGAGTTTGGAAACCGTAGATTTTGTAATATTGAGTTCGATTTAACCAGACGCTGACGGTGATTTAATGAAATTTTCGTAGATGTGGAGGGACTCAAGTGCATTTGCATTCCGATATCTGGATCCTGGAAGGGCTGGCAAAAGGGCACCCACCTGGCATCCTTGTTTCACCCGCCAGCAGGCCAGGGAGGATTCCCCCCTCTATTGCCCCCCCATGTTTTACCCTTTAGAAAACCCCGAAATTTTTTATTTATTTGCCACACATGATAAAATTTGAAAATTCAGAATTTATATTTGCAATCAAAGACCCCAAATTAGATAGTGGACGTAATGATATACAATATTTAAGTGGCAGAGAATAGGGGCATTTTTTGACATTTTACCCTCTAGTGGGGCAATAGAGGAGGTAATCTTCCTTGGCTAGCACCAGGAGGCTTCCATAAGTAATTTTGAGGGCTAGCACAGTCCGGTAATTTTGTACAAGCTGCTTGCAAGGCCAAGGAGGATTGACCCCTCTATTGCCCTGTGTTTTATCCTTGTAGGAAACGCTGAAATTTTTTATTTTTCATATATATGATAAAATTTGCAAATTCTGAATTCATATTTGCAATGAGAGAGCCCAAATTAACTAGGGCACATGATGAAATACAAAATTTAAGAAGCACAAAATAGGGGGCAATTTTGACATTTACCCTCTATTGGGTTAATTGATGGGTTAATCCTCCTTGGCCCTGGTATTTTAGAGGGTCAGGGTGAACTAGCCCCCTTACTTGTCTCTTCCAAGTCATTCCAAGGGTGCAAATAATTTTTTTTAAAAGCCCCTTATTTTGTGTTCGATTAATCTACATAGTGCACCCCTCTTAGCTAATTTGGCACTTGCAATTGCGATTATATATATATATATTCTGAATTTTCAAATTTTATTATGCACGGCAAATAAAAAAATTCAGTGTTTTTGCGAGAAGACAAGGGAGGGCAATAGTTCACCCTGATCATTTAGAGGGTTATTTTAGGTTCAAGTGCTCTAGTATGTTAATTGGTTTTGTTGTTCATTTTTGGGGGAATGCTTATACATGTTGTGAGGGATTTATTTACAAAGTTTTGGGACTTTTAGGGGGTGTCCAAGGTAAGGTTTGAG
This sequence comes from Pseudoscleropodium purum, assembly GCA_963969395.1. Lineage (NCBI taxonomy): Eukaryota > Viridiplantae > Streptophyta > Bryopsida > Hypnales > Brachytheciaceae > Pseudoscleropodium > Pseudoscleropodium purum. Next base: position 15,863,996 of record OZ017798.1, read on the forward strand.
GGGTTTAATAATTTACTTAGGTTTTGGGACAAAATTTAACAAAACAAAAACATTTGGGAGAGTGTAGCAAATCAATATGTATGTATATTTTTTCATTAACAAATTCAACTAAAGGATCCTTTAGTTAACTTGTTAGACTACACCCTACAAAAATTTCAAAATAAGAAATCTTACCAATTGCAAGATCAAGTTGCTTGAATTTCAAAAAGAAGTATTTTCAATTCTTCCTAAATGGGTAGATTTCATCTTTCAAACTTTTTACACAAAAATGTGTAGATCCTATAACTTGTTACTCTCCATAATATGTTGAACAAATAAGTTGGGAATATATTAAAAAAATTCATATTCATGCTTGAAAAAAAATAGTAAGTAGAAAGACTAGTAGAATATGGTTCAAAATACTAAATTGTTAAGAATTTAGTTAAGGAATTGAAAAATACCAATGCCAATGGTTGTAATGTTATAATAAATAATTTACACCCATAGTGTTGTTATTTTTAAATATTAAAAATTGATTTAAACAAAGGACTTCAAAGTTTATCTTAGAATTAGCTACCTTCAAACTATAACTCCTCGTAATCTCCATCTCATTAATAAATAAAAAAAGGAATGTTTTAAAACTTTCTACATACATATATAAATCTAGAAAAACAATTCCAAATTTTTATTTCTTAAAAATTGATGTTTTAAGAATTTTATTGAGCTACTTGGGCTACCTACCAAGCAATGAAAACTACATATCATACAATAATTTTTTAATCATATAGTCAAAAGTTATGAAAATTATTGTGCCCTTAAAGCTACTCCTTAGGCATATGCACTAGAGAAAATCTAGCCCTTGGAGTGGGCCATTTGACTTTTTGCATATATACAAATTCAAGGACAAAAAAAAATTTGAATTCTTTTTAGTCCCTAGTCTTGAATGATATAACAAATGATCATGTGGACGCAAAATTTCTTCTAATATTGTGTGGAAATTTCAAAGAAAAAAAAGTAAAATCTGATTTATAGTGAGCTACCCAAAATTACTATGTTGCCAAAAAAACATTGTTTATATATATATATATATATATATATATATATATATATATATAAGGAACTCTGGCTCCTATTAGGAAGCTGGTGTGAATAAAGTGTCTGTTTGTAATGACAATGAGCTGATGTCCACTAGATCAAAGGCCATTGGTATAAAACTACTCTCCGCCTTTGTTTATACCTTTAAAGGTGAAGGAATGTTTCACACTACTTCCCAAGTTCCGACTTTCTTCAGTTGTAGGAAAGTGAATAAAAAATAAAAAATGTGGGACTTGGAACTCATAGTTTGAAGGCCAAAGTTCCAACTTGTCCCTTGAATAATATTATAAAGCAATTAAGTACCCCTTCAAATGGGTCAAAAGTCAAAAAATCATTTTGGGGGCACTTTTAGCATCAAATTTTTAATAGATAGATTTGAAGAAAATTGAGCCCATTAGAATGCGTTACTTGGTATTTTTCACTTCCTTTTACATCCAAAAAATTGTTGGGACTTGAAAATCAAGTTGGATTTTCATTTCAACTGATTAGATCCACTTCAACTTCCATTCCAAAATGGCTTCCAAAAAGTGCTACTATGTAGGTGTTTTGGAAAGATGTGGGATTTGGAATACTGTGTGAAGTTCTAAATCCCAATTTTTAGCTCTCCACCAATTAGATTTTGAAAATTTATCGTGACTTAGGACTAGAAACATAGTATGAGTGGCCTGAAGTTGATGTTTAAACAAATGGATTTAGATGATTTTCCCCCAAATGGGAGTTCAAGTCCACCACACCAAACGGCTTTGCCATTTGAGCTCAAATCCATTCAAGTATATCACCTACTATGGATAATGTTTAGTATTTTAGCATAAACATGTCCAATTGAGCGATGGTGGTGGGGATAAAAATAATGAAGATTGCACTATTTTTTGCTAATTTTTCATCTAGTTTAGAATTAGTAAAAAATTAAGGAAGTATAAATTACAATCCAACCTATTCTTAATATATAAGCAAACTTATTTCCGAAAACTCCGATACTAAAACATCGTATTGAAAAGTGTCAATGTGTTATTAGTCACACAACAATAAACTAAGTTACTAAACCACATCATATTTCCTTCATGTATGAAAACAATAGGTCATCCTATAGTGCACAAATGGGGCCATTGTCTGAAATAGGTGACATACCTTACTTTCATGAAATTTCCTTTTCAGATACTAACTTTAAAGGACTGGGAGTGCAAAAAATTGTGTTGCAGAAGCCACCTTGTGGGCTATAATTTAGGTCCTTTAGGGGCTAACTTGAAAAATTCCAAGACCATGAAGTTCACAGAGTTTCTGAAAACTAGAAATTGCTCAACAATGTAACAAAATTCCTTTTCCTGCAACCGCCATAATTCCAGTCCCCTCCCAAGCGTGTAGCGCACAAGCCTGCCAACGATGCCACCCTCCCCAGCCCCCATCTGGCAACCCCCCCGTCCCTGATTCCAAAACCTCGGAAGCGGTCGACGCAACCGCCCGATCACAAGACACGAGTTACGGACATTCACCATCGCTTTTCCGAAAGTGAAATTCCCATTGCACATGACTGCCACTGCAACATGCAAGTTTGCCTCTGTAACGTGGCCAACGCAAACATCTCTGATCTGGCATCACCTTTGCAACATCGCTTGCAGTATAAATACAGCTCCTCAGAATCTCAGATTCATCGTTCATCAATAATACGAATTCTCTCAATACTCACACCAGTCTGCACTTTCAAACTCTGATTTCGTTTTGTACACTTTGAGATCGATCTCGAGAGGTGAACTTGTACTTTTGAGACGAGGATCTGATCGATTTAGACGAAAGCCATGGCAGCCATGATGATGTCTACCTCTGCGGCGCTCGGGGGGTTGCAAGCTCTGCCCATGCAGAGCAAGTTCACGAAGGTGGGTGGAGCTGGAGGTGCGAGTATTCAAGCTCCGAGGTTGATGGTTTCGCTTGCTGGGCGAGTGCGGTGCGAGGCGGGACAGGGTGAGGGTCCTCTTGCGGACGCTAAGGGCGTGGTGGACCGACAAACCAAGATCCCCATCACCAAGGATGACATTCTCCGCAACCAAGAAACGAACGAATCCGAGAAGAAGTCCGTGATGGGCACGCAGCCCTCTTCCGGCGCGCCGTGGCCGCGTCCGGAGGTGGAGCGTCGTCCCGAGACCGGCAGCAAATCGTTCTTCAGCCTGCTCGCGTTCGACGGTGCGGCGCCCGAGACCATCAACGGCCGCCTGGCCATGCTGGGCTTCGTGTGGGCGGTGGTGGCGGAGAGGGTGACGGGGCTGACGGTGTTGCAGCAGCTGACGGACGCGGGGCAGCCGGGTCTGTTGTACTTTTTGGGCGCCGTGCAGTTGTTGACGTACGCGTCGCTGGTGCCGATCATGAGCGGGGAGAGCACGGATGCCCGCAAGTTCGGGCCGTTCACGGCGCAGGCGGAGCGATGGAATGGGCGCGTTGCCATGATCGGGTTCCTGGGACTTGTGCTCACGGAGCTCTTCACGCACTCGCCCGTCTTCGGCATGTAAATGTGCCGTGTTGAGGCGGTGAAGACCTTGCGTTGGAGTGTCAAAATTCTGTCAGTTTTGGAGTGTATTGTACAGTTTCAGTAATTAGTTTGTGATAGTCGCTTATAGAGCGATCTGGCTTACATTTTATTTTGAGAATGTAATCATCATATCGATCGAGAAAGTAGTAGTTGTATATTGAGAAATGGCTGGCACCAATTCGTGCTGAGTTTGTATCCTGTTTCATGACATTGGATGTCTGGTTAACTTGAGATTATTTTACTGAACTTGTGAATCATATACACCACTCTGGTTTGAGCGGGGGTCTGAATCACTCCTTTGTATCGGATGTTTGGATTGTGTACTCCTGATTTTGTGCAGCTCTCAGCTTGATTGGAATTTTTCTGCTGCATCAGTGATTACCTTGACAAACTCTGGCACTGTTATTACCAACTCATAACCGATCCTCTCATCTTTAATGCTGGCCGTCTTCAACATGTAATTTGCGCAAAGTCGAAGCAGCGAGTTCCTGAGTTCGAGTGTAAACTCTGTCAGTTTGAAAGTGCATTGTTTAGCTCCAGTAATTAGTTTGTAACCGTCGCTCATAGATTCAGCTTACAATCTACTTTGAGAACGTCGTATCTATGTCGGTCGAAAGCTGTAAGCTTAGCCCGTCCGCACCTGACATGGCGAAGCAACAGGCGTTGATTGAGTAATCTATTTGGATGGAGTGAATTGTAATCTATGTGCCTTAGAAGCTTTGCAAGCTCTGGAAGTGGCCATTATTTTGTTTCATATGCTTTTGACCATATGAGAGATGAATTTCTTGCCAATTTTTAGATCTGTATAAATTAAAAATCTATTTGTTCAAGGCCTTAGACTAAAGTCCACAGGACATTTGGAAAGATATGTGGAAAGAATGGAGAAACTTTTGTTTATCAGATGTAAACAACTAAATTAACGCATTCTCGGCCACCATAGTACACCGTTTGGGAAACACAATCCTCCATTCTTGCAAGGTACCCTCATCCAGCAACACATGTCAACGATGTAGAACAAAATTACTGCTCAAACTGAAAACCATTGGCTCTTACAATCCAAGAACAATCCCTCGATTTTGCAGTCCATGTTCAATATGATGTTTCTGAGGAGTGGCGAGGTCAAACTTGCATTGTCCACAGCTAGTTCTCTTGGTTATATAGCCCTATTGTACATACACAATTTAACGTTGTGAACAAAATTATTATGGTGTACTGTTCACAATTGCAAGATAGATATTAACAACTCTTCGAAACGCATGGTATGTGTAGGCTTCATGAATGTCTTTCCACCCTGAAGATTGTAAATAGAAAACTACAACAACAACGTGTGGGTAGTTATGAAATTCAACCATACCCTTGTAGTACCATCAACCTGTACAAAATAATTTCGACCCCATCTGTGTGATCTCCTGCCGCACACCACCTAGCAAAGCCGGGTATGTATCATCACATCTTCTTCACCAAGACTTGGCTCTTGATGACAGTTTCTCCTACAACAAAGCCTGGCGCAAGAACGAGCATAATAACATGTGGCTCCGTCGCTTCAGGGAGACGAGTGCGAGATTCATGGTACTGTGTATCGTAGCGAGTGCCAAGTGGAACCGGACGGAATATGCTTGGAGAAAGAGCACTGCCCCGCCCTATCTGGTGGAGCATCCAAATCTTCTGTGCAATGATCTTGAACTTAGAGTAGACATCGCCATCCAGAAGCATCAGAAGTGGTGCCTGGTATATCCACGGTGGAAACAAAAGCTGATGCTTCTTCTTAACAAATGCCAGAAACCGGCTACAATTCCCATCAAACACGCCCAGTTTAGTCGAGGCATCGAGATTCTCCGGTGAGCCAACAGCTTCTTTCATACCAAAAGACGTGTCCTCAAAGTCATGGAACATGATGGCGCTAATCCAGTGATTCCACACCATCTTAAAGACGGTGTTGGTATCCAATCGGTAGCCCGGAGGGACGATGCGACTGATGCAGCGGTTCCAGTGCAATTCTCTGGATAATTGTGGGTTTGCAACCATATTCAACACTTGCATTTTGCAGTCTAAGGCTTTACCCAAGGTCATGATAGCCGTCAATAAACCGGACAGTTCTGCTTTAAACTTATTGTGAGCAATAGCATTCATGGATCCGGGAATGAACACACTTGGACAGTCCAAACCTTTTTTGCACCGATTCTTTTTCCGCTTCGGTCCCTCCGTTTCTTGAGTGACTGGATCGCACTGAGACAATTCCAGTGGCACTTGCTTCAATTTTGGTGTTACAATAGGCGGATTAGGGGTTGTTTCAGGAATATGATAGGTTTCCTTGCCTACGCGCTCCCTGAGTACCGTCATCTCTTCGTTTTGCAAATCTATTTTCTTGTCCTTATCCCGAATTGCCACCGTCAGCAGATTCACTTGTTGCAAAGCGCGGGACCCATTTTCAAGTATACGGCGCTGCTCTTTCTTCAGCTTTTCAATCCCTATTTTTGTACTCAGAAACTCACTCTGCACTCTATTATACTTCTCCTTCAGCACATCCATGTCCACGCCCATTGTCAATACGACGGTTTTGAGCTCCTCATTCTCATGCTCCAAGTCACTTGAACTTCTCACACCCTTCTTCAACTCCTCCTGCTCAGATTTTGACTTTTGGAAATTCCCCATGGCCAAGTTGTGCTGCTCCTCCAGCTTCAGGTTCTCGTCCTTCAACCTTTCAATCTCAACAACTGCCAAGGCTTTGTCTTCTTCGTACTGCTTGCAAAGAAACTGCAGCAAGTTGGATACCATGATCCTCGTCCCCGAGTTGGAATTGCTTCCCTCACAGGTCGCAAAGGCGTACTCCACCATTTCTGCCACCACTTGTGCTTTTTCAGTCGCCCTGGCATTTGGAGGTTCATCCAGCTCCGAAGCAGAGATTATATCAGAAGCAGCGACCGCCAACCGCTCCAAGCCGTTGGTATGGTGCACCTGGAAGTTGCATGATCCAGATGGATTGATAAACTTGCATCCACATCGTACAACTTCAACCAATAGCATACACAACGCAATCAAAGCAGCATACATATTGGAAGGAAAAAAAATGCTATCCAATTAACACCCTCTGAAAACTTACGTTGTCGGTCTCCACATTAGGTGTGGTTTGCAGTGTAGCACTCAATTGTTCAACAGGGGGGTTCAACGCTCGCTGGAACTTCACCAACGGCAATTCTATCATAGTAGGATCATGATACTGCCTTTCATTTGTGTGGTTGAGTGATTGAGGACAGTCGAACTCATAAGGATTCTCCTCCTGCTTGACGACCCTCAATGCATGCACTTCCATTTCTGCACACGGAGCAAGTGATTGCATTGAAGTCGATAACTAATTTGGATAATCCTCATTTGTGGGAAGTACCAGTTATGAACCCTAAAGTGCCAAGGATTCACAGTTTTAAAAGGTCAATTCGAAGAATCATTTTGTGAAAATTTCAATTCAGATGAGACTAAATTTTAAATCTGTGAAGAATAGGGCATGTATTGTCCCAAAAACAAAGAAAACAAAAACAGACTGAAGAAAATCCGAATATGATTTACTCAAAACCGGCAAAAAAATACATGAGGCTCAACTTAGCCCTCCAAGGATTAAGCAAGAATGTGCGAGAATTGGAGTGCGGTTGTACCGCACTTTGTGATAGCTATTTCTTTGCCAGCTGCTGAAACGAACACTGTAGACTCGTAAGTAGAATCGGCACCTCCACAAGGAAGTCTTCCACTACCTGCATTGCCATTTTGTAACGCATTTTCAATCCCTCCCTTAAACCCTAAACCCTACAAGACACTGGTCGTCACCCTAAGAAAATCCGCCACATATCAATTGCCTTGTCAATCACGCAGGGATCGAGTGCAAGTGAACAGAAGAATGACCAATGCAATGGATACAATGGAGTGAGTCAAGCTTGAGTATTAATCTATAACCAAATCTAAAAAATTCGTTTCTCTGCCACAATCAGCAATGCACTTGAAGCATTATCAGTCACACATCACTCACTCAATTACTCTCTTTTTTAAAAGTTACAGTAGGAAGCTGACAATACAGAAACTGCCATGATCAGCATCACATTCTAAGCAAAAAACGTAGATATGCACGGAGCAAACCAAAGCCAAAAAATTAGGCTCCACCCACCTCAAATGCTTGCCGCAAGCATCTCTAAAAATCCTCCTGTGAAGTTTGACAACTTAAATTTCTGTCAGTGCGCCTACTTAACTTCGGCTTCGTTAACCTTCACTCTTGGGATCCTGACAATGCTCCACCTTGATAGCAATCACAATGCCAGCAACCTCGTTTCACGTAGTGCCACCACAAATACAGGCAACCTCGAATTCGTTCCCCGTTCAAAGACCTTCACCGAATACTACGATGAAATGTGCTGAAGAGCAACAACATTGATTTTCACGAAGCACTACTTGTGCTGTCGTGAAAACGTTCTGCAATTCAAACCCCTCCAATTGCAAGCCGTCATCATCGAGGGACGAGGGAAGTCGGAAAGGAGACGGGATGTCATCAGCGTAAGCGCCGCAATTCATAAATTTGCGTAGCGCGTTTTGCATTTGGTAGGGTGAGTCAGCGTGGCGAAAATAGAAACTATTTGGATGAAATTGCTGAAAACGTCTTCAAAAAATTCAAAAATTCACCAAATTTTGGATGAAGTTTATTATCATTACATAATATTGTGGATGAAATTCTGAAAGTATTTATTTCATGAATGGATTTTTTGAAATTAAATAATTATTCTGACTCATCTATAATTTAAGGTGCAAGTCACAAGACCAATAAGAAAATCAAAATTAAATGTTGGTATAAGTACACTTAGAAGCATCTATAAAAAGCATTTGATCATAATTTTTTATCTTTAGCCACTTAATGTCTTGAGTGTTGTGGACAAAATCTAAAGATTATAATAATTATAATAATGCTAGTATGTTTTGGACAATATCATTTGTTTTTTGGGGTTTATTTTTTAGTGTTAAGAAATTAATAGGTAAGAAATTAGAAAATTTATCAATTTTTATTCCACTAATCAAGAATAAAGGATATTCTAGAGGTGGTTGGACTAGCTATTCCTTAAAGACAAAAATAGACAAAACTACCTCTTGATTAGATGTCTTATAATATATAATTCCTTCAATTTTATGAAGTTTACATTAAAGAATAGTGGTTCAATAAAAAAATTTAGAAATTATCTATTTGAAAAAATTTGAAAAAATACATTAGAAGAAATATGGACTCTATAAAAGGCCTTTAGAATTTGACAAAGCAAAATTTTCATTGTCGAGTTTAGTTAAGTACAAGAAACCTAACAGGATTGAATTGTCATCTTGTGTGAAGTATAGGGTACCTTGCATAATAAAATATAATTAATATAGTCCTTGTGTCAACTAAGGCAATAAACTAAACAGCTAAAGTACAACAAGAATGACAAGAGTGATGTATTTGCATGCTCCTATTACAAACCGGCCAATGGAAATTGATCCTCTACATCATTGCATGAAGAATGGAGTTGGGCAAAAATAGGGAATTTGTAAATTCAATTAATTGTGAAAGTTCATGTTTATGAGCTAAAAGGAGTCACAAAGCATGAGTTCAAGAAGCCTTCTACATGGGCCATATTTTTACTAATGAGTTATAAATCTTTGTTAAATCATAGTAAAAACATTTAAATTTCATAATTTGTCCAAAATATAATTTTTATTTTTTTGACTTGAATTTGAGTATAAATGGCTAAATCTATGAGAATATCAACATTGCATAAAATATTGATCATTAATTTCCATATTATTTATATTTCAATGTATACAAACTTTTTAGATAAAGACAACCTTTTAATTCCTAAAGGCCTGAGGGCGTTTGGAAAGAAGAGAAATCCAATACTATCAAATTTTGATGCATTATCCAAAATCCAAAATTAAAACTTAAAAAAAAAAAATTTAACCATACAAAAAATTCAATAAACAAGAAAACCAATGTGTTAAGAAAAATCAACCTATTTGACTACATAGATTAAAAGATTATAACTTTTGAAGTGAGAAAAAAAGACTTTTTTCATTCTTGTTAAAGAAGGGCACTATAATTCGAGCCCTCTTAGAATAAAAATTTTGCTCTATTCAAAAATGAGAATTTCACCATTTATAACTATCATTAGAAAATATTTCAGCCCTATAGAAGGCCATTTAAAGATGTATTTTTTGGCCCCCCGCAGTGCAAGTACCAATTTTATTTTTAAATAATTCTTTTGAAAAAGAATATTTTAAAATTTTAAAATTTTAAAAAATATTTAAAATATTTAAAAATCTGTCATGGTGCTGACGTGGCACAAGTAGTGCCACACTAGCTACTTTCATTAAAAAATAATAAAAAATAAAAACAATTTAAAATCCTCCCTAATTGCACTTGGGGAGGATTTAAGAAGGTTCCAAACTCACAGCTTTTTGGAGGCCTGAAATTTTTTGTAATGATGATGTTAGATTTACTCATAAAAATTTCTAAAGCAAATATGAAATTTAGCTTACGATGCAAAGGGATTAAGTGAATTGGCAATACCTTAGTCATTTTTGATGATTTCTTGTGCAATGAGGAAATTTTTAATTTTTAATCCCTTCCATAATTATTTCCATCCTAAATATTGACTTAATAAAGAAGTATTATAGGGTCATTCGCTCTTCTATACCATACCTATTGGTCAAGTTTAACATTCCTTGACCATTGGGTATGATAACAAAAGTCTATTATTATTATTATTATTATTATTATTACATTTTATTATTTTGAATTTTAATATTTTTTTAAACAAATTTGTGCCTCATAAACTCTTAAACCCTCATTGGTTGCTCTTGAAAATTTGTGGTGGTTATTCATAGGGAGATCGGGGAGGTGTTACCCCCTCGGTACAAACTTGGGAATTGCAGCTTCACCCCCTCTAAACTTTCTATTTTAACCCCTAAAGGACCAAGGCTTTTTTTCAGCCAAAAAACACTGAAAATTGCCATTTCTAAAGCAAAGAGTAAAAAAAAATTTAATTTTTATTTTTTATATCTAACTGTAGGATCTTAGACCTCACTAGTATAAAAAAGTGTGGAAAAAATTTCAGAATTTTTCACCACAAATTGCTAGATATTTGCATTTAAAGTGGAAAAAACAAGTTTTTCAGCACTTTGTGGGACTGGATTTTTTGACTTTGAACATTTTTAACTTAAAACTTATGTACTATAGAGTTTTGAGCTTCAAATCTTTATAGTAGAGAATTGAGTTGAGAATTTAAGGAAAAAAAAGAAATTCAAAAAAACTTAATTTTCATTCTTAAAAAAATTATTAAGTATAAGTAGATACAAGATAAAAGGAAAATGTAAAATATTCATATATTTTAGATGGAATTAAAATGCACTTATCCCGATGGAAAGATTGTTCTAGCAAGTAAACTAAAGCATGCAAAATAAAAAATTTTGAAAATTTTGAAAAATTGCATTCAGAAATGAACCCTAAAAGTTATTTTTTTCAAGAAGATGCTCTAACTACCCAAAAAACAAGAATGTCCATAACTTTCTCATAACAAATCCAAATGAAATGAATCAAAGCTTTTCGGATAGACAAAAAAATAATCTATGAGGAAATTAATTAATTTTTTTTATAAATTCGAATTTTTTTGCAAATTTTTTTTGCTGCCAAACTGCCCCCTATCCCCTCGTTTGAGCTTATTTGGTCATAACTATTGTTCCTGGGCACCAATTGTGAAAAAAATTATATTCTCATAAAGCTTATCAATTTTTCTATCTTCCAAAAAAATATAAAAAAATCACAACAAAAATTCAGCCTATACGTACTTGCCGAAAAATGCATTTGTCCCCCGAAGGGACAATGGGCCTTTAGGGATTAAGAAAATTTGGAGTGGGGTGTCAAGTTGCAACCCCAAAGCTTAACTCGAGGGGGGGGGGGTAACCATTCTCCATTTTTCTGTGGTTGATAGTGTAGGTAATTATTCAAGGTTCAAATATAGTTATACTGAAGGATAGACATCACTTTAAAAGATGATTTATGATTGACCCCCTAATGAATTGATCCATCTCTTGGTTTACAATGTTTGATGATTGTGAGAAAAAGCGACCATTTTTTGTAGTGTTTTAGCAAAAACAAGGATATTGATTGTGAGTACTTTGAGTACTTTTTAGCATAACATTCTTAACCATTGAGAGCACAAATCTATAGCTAGAAATTTTGTTGTAAGAGTTATAGACTACTTACAAGTACCCGATTAGTACTATATGGAGAAAAGACAATTTTTCATAGAAAATAGATACAAGGCACATATTAATTAAAAAAATAAAACATTAGAAATCTCTAAGGACTTGATGGTGACAAGACTTCACAAAAAAATAATTTTAAAACCATCTTCAATGTTTAGAAGTGTGTATGCTAGGGAGCCCTATTTGCATAAACGCAAAGGATATAAAATAATATTATTTTTAAAACTCCCTTGAGTAGAAACATGCCTACCTTTTATAAGAATAGACCACAAAATTTTTAGTTTTAGATCATTGATTTTGGTTACTTCTTAGTACTATAAACTCCTAAACCTCAAAAGGTGATAAATTAGAATAATTGACTTTAAATATAAAATGATTTAAAATTTTTTGGAATAAATAAGGGATGTGATTACAATCAAAATAACCATCTCCAATGAAAATATTCCAAGTTCATCAGATTCATGCTTCAAAAGTTATAGCACATGAAAAGTTTGGTATACTATTTGTGAAGGAAAAAATGACTATTCTTTTTTGCAGTCACTCTTTTGAAAAGATTTACCATAAACAACCAAATATTATAGATTTTGAACTTTGACTTGTATGTGTTTAATATAGTTAGATTTATAATTGCTATTACCAATATTTATAAATACAATTTGAAATTTGAATTGAATATTCTTTATGTAAATAATAACATTCTAAATATTAAAAAAAATTGAGTAAGTTTTTACAATGGCTTTGTATTTGTAAACTTCAAATATTATTATTATTTTAAAAAAATCAATAATAATATTTTGCTATTTTTTGTGCTATCTATGACAATTGATTGAATATTTGAAGTTTTAGAGACTTTTAAAAATATGATTTTTTGATAAATTAGAAAATTTATGAAAAATTGAATTATGAACTTATAATATTACAAAAGATAAACATTTATTTTAGTATAGCAAAATTAAGGATACAAACTATAAGGACAACCAAACCTTATTTACCAAAACTATAGGAGAAAAATATAGCATCATGTAGTCTCCTCAATATGATGAAAGTCCAAATTTCTTTAAATTATTTTATTTTTATTTAAATGAATAAATAAAATTTGTGAATGTATTCTAGTACAAATCCAAGTCCAATAGAGTAGGAGTCTATGTTGCTTTTGTGTTAAATACATCAAAAATAACATATTTATTGTCAATAACAAAAATCTTTAGAAACAATTGGAGCAATAAGACATTGGTTTTAGATTTCTTTGTTATTATAAACATATGCCAAACAAAATTCTAATATAGTCTTGTATACAATATGATTATATTGAACACAATAGAAATAGTGTCTTTAGCTATCTATATTGCAAATATACAAAGAATATTAGATAATTTGGAGCTAGGGCAAAGCATAACTGATCGTACTAAAACTATAGAAGTTGAGAATTTAGAGGAACTTAGGATGTCATTCAAACACAATAATTAAAGTTTTTTCAAAATTTGATCAATTTAGAAAATGTCAAAATTCAAGTTAACTTTTAGTTCCAAAGATCAATTTTGATTTAGACCAAGATAAAATGAGATATCAATACATTTCGGTGAAAGATTAGCCAAAGCTAACAAAATTTGGAGCATTCCTTGGCGGTTCGAGAGAGAGCAGACGATGTGATATTATCTTCGTATGCATGTACGTGGGAAAAGAGCCATTTGGAAACTGGTTTTGATCTTCTTCTTTCCATCCTCACTCCTCAGCCACATCATGCGGTCGTGGCGTCGGTCGCCACTTGCTACCGTCCTCCGAATCTCTCGTGCAATCCTCAGCTCGCACGCATCTCCACATTTGATTGCAAGGTATCAGTACGAGCTAATTCAATGCGCTTCGATTGAGCCAAATTTCGACGAATTTGACCCTGTTCATTGTTATCTACCATCTCCAAAAGCGTAGCAACACGCCGCTTCGAGTCTTGCTTTTTGTTCGAATTGGAGGTAGTAGCGGCAGTGGTGTGTTTTCTGGTACGCTTCGTTTCTTCTTCTTGGAATTTATGTACCGTAATTGATTTTTTTGCGGTTGAATGATGACGGATTGGAGTACAAACTAAATGGATTGACCACAGGAAATTGGCCGCGATTGAATTGTGGTAGATTTTTCGATTTTGTAGGGTTCATGATCTCGGTTGTTATGTTGGATTGACTCTCATTCGAAATATCTGCATAAGCAGGTCCAAATGGACTGTAACGTATGCTAGAACAGGGTTTGGATGTTTCGTATATAGCGACTGAGCGTTTCTGTTTTGAGAGCTTCTTGATTGTTGTAATTGTCTTTGCAGGTACTCGAAGCATACGGAATCTTTTAAATCAATTCGTCGAATTTTTCAACACGAACTTGCGTTGACACTGATTTGGGGCCATAAGTATTGTTCGACACAGGTCTTTTCTATAATCTATTGTAATGCAAGGCTGAAATTTGAGCTGAAGTTGTGAATGCAGTACAGCATTTGTTACGCTAGGGTTTGACGAGGGAGTGAAGAGAAGGATTAGTAGGTGAACTATGGCATTGCAATGTACTCAAATTCCCATTGCGGCGAGTATCAGGTTTGATAAAACTCTGGTGGCACCCTATCGAAAGTCACTCTCGGCGAAGGTAGGGTTACAGAATAGTAACATTATCTTACAAGCTCGTTTTTTGCGTCACTGCAAGAGGGACATCACCAAGCAATTGAGACAGGGGAGTACACGCACTGTTTGCGTGCAGGCAAGGGGACCAAAGCCTACTTGGATAGAGATGACTCCAATCACAGGAGAAGCGCAGTTCGATGAAGTTCTCGCGTCGGAGAATCCTGTCATCATTGACTGGTACTCCCTCTACTTCTTGCAATTATTACTCCTAGTTTCATATCGTAAGGGATATGATGCGTCTTAGCATGTTCTTTTGCTCAAATGAATCGCACTTCTGCAACTGGATTTGGTAGTGTACAGTTGATGAAATGTGAATGACGCTTTACTTTTGATTTGGACCGCAAGGTGCTGCGAGGAAATGCGACAGTACTTTCTCGAAGCGAGGGGCATTGAAGGGATAGAATTAGACTGATATGGTACATTTGTGGAATCGTTCTGTTCAGGATGGCAGCTTGGTGTAGAAAATGCATCTACCTGAAGCCGAAGCTGGAAAAACTTGCTGCTGAATATCACCCTGAGTACGTGATAGTTCCTCTAGTGTTGGCATGTTATTGTTTCTTTGTCTTTCACGTTGTCTGAAGTGTAAATTTGAGTAAGCTTCATCAGGTGAGTTGTATTTGAATGTTGTGCTGTCGTGTGCTATGGGCGTTCTCATGTTGTTAGTTTTTAGGGTAAATCGGAACAAAGTTTTTGCAATTCAAAAACCTTCTAGATATCATAAAGTTAATCTTTTCCATAATTTATGGGGATTACTTCTTATGGGCACGATGATTTGTACAGAGCCTCCCCATGCTATATATAGAGAGGCCTTTGAATAATGATTGTGACCATAGGGTGAAGTCTCCATGAATCGTGAAAAATTCTCTTTATGATATTGTCTAAACGTTCCTGAAATAGTTTAATGTGATTAGAAACCTTGTTTATGATCGCAAAGTGTACTGAGAATGTTTAGGGGTGGTAACATTCTCTCTCGTCCTTATGAAATTTTTGCACCCTTGCAGCATTAAGTTCTATTTCGTGGATGTTAATACCGTGCCATCAACACTTGTGTCCCGCGCTGAAGTAACGGTGGGATTTCTCGGGTCTCTTGCATTGTTTGTTTCTTCCTCTTTAAGTTGACGGTTCGACTCAGAGGCTAGAATCGGGGTACTTCAATTTTGTCTTGCTATTGTTCTACATGATTTAATCAAATATTGAACGGGAAACTATTGTACTGACACTTGCTTCGTATGATTTCTGAAATGCTGTGTCGTGGTTTGGGATCTCGGCTGGCGTTGTGCAGAAAATGCCAACAATTCAGGTGAGCAAGGAATAAGAAGTGGCATGTAATTTCATTAATTTTCATTCTTCAGATGACTTCACATTACACCTCGGATCTTTTTGTGTGTCCCTCACGAAAGAAGAGGGTACTATTTGCTTCACTTTAAGCATTTTAACATATGAAGTAAGATTTATAGAGCTTTGGTTACAAGGGCCGAATCTATTTGAATCAAATTTTCATCCTTATGTATGATTTTCTCGTGAAATTTAAAATTGGGAAATTATAGGCCAATATCATTAGTAGTAGACAACCCCATTTCCATGGAAAGATCCGTGGCCATCGACAGTTAGCCATGCTTACACCACGTGATAATAAGTGAATGAATTGTTTGAATGGATGAGTTACTGTTGATAACAGGGGTCAGTGTAGGAGTCACAATCGATCCCAAAAAGTTGTAGCATCTTCTACCTAACAATCTTTTGAACTTCTCCTTTTTTGGTGTGTCGGTTATGCAGTTATGGAAAAACAAGGAGAAGAAAGGGGAACTTATCGCTGGAGATCAAGGCTGGCTGGTTATGGAAAAAATACGGGAGATGCTATCCGATGTGAAAAAATAGCTTGTGGGAGATATGTTTGTGCAAGTGTTGGTGAATCTCAACGAAGAGAAAATCCTGTTGATTGTTGCACATCTTCCCGGTATTGTTAGTTGTAAAATGGTTGAGCACTGTGATGCTTGGTTTAGCTGTTCTGTATTCTAGGCCCCTCTTTTGAACTGAGGAGACGCTCAAGCCCTTCTCATGTATGCTATTGTATTTTTGCAAAATGTTGTAAAGAAGTTTACCTCACTCCAAAGTTTTACATGAGGTAGCTACAACACCTAAAGTGATTCTGCAATGTCGACGGGGCAGGAGTAGAATAGTGCATCACCGTGCAGACCCGGCATCCTACAAGGTATGGAAGACGATGAAGTCCTATTCAAATTATAGAGAACTCTATTGCATTTACAAAAAATCTAAAGTTCGTCAGATCGATTCTTAGAGACCCATTGTAAATATTGATTAGACAGGACAGCTTGCACAGTCGTTCCAGCTCTCTGTACGGTTGCAGGGAGGTCTTCAAGAGCTAGTTCTAAACACGAACTAGCAGTGCATAAAGCAAGAGTACATGCATACAAGTTACTTGGTAAATTACTAGAAGAGGAGGTCTACGGCACTACAAGGGCCACATTCCACAAGCGTAACTGAAAAATACATCAGTGACCTAGCAGCAGGTACACAACACTTTCGAAAGGAGCTGCAAACACCCTGGACCAAAGCAACTCCCAAGTCATGGAAGAATCAGGATATCCAAGATGCTATGATTCTCCACTATTACTCGTTCTTAGCACAACCCTTTTACATCTTAGGTTCAAGAAAGAAAGCGTCGATACTCCGCCAACTTATAACCCACAATGCAACAAATGCCAGCTACACCAAACGTTAAATATTCACAACAGAAAATTTCATATTTAGCGCATAAACACCTGACATTGTAAAGTTCAAGCGGCGTTTGGGCAACAGTTCCGCAAACACTAGGTCTGTACAAAAAGGAAAGGAAAAAACAGACAGTTCCCACAATTCGTAGATGCTCCCCTGAAAAGCAGGAAGTCAGAGTTCGGTTATGGCGATGTGAAGCTATGGTTCACTATTCCACGACGAGTTCAACTCTGCAGATAGGGCACGCAGTTCCCGAGCACGCCAGCCACGACTCGACACAATCCGCATGGAAACTATGTCCGCAAGAGGTCGTGTGCGTCTTGGCGTCCTCGAATTTCTGGAAGCAAATGGAGCACGAGTCTTCCAGCGGAACCTGCGCATGGGCGCCATTCTTGGCCACCGTCGGGATCTTCTTCGCCACCACGAGCAGATTCTCCCACTGCACCATGTTTTGAGTTTGCTTGAAATACTCGTACTTGTTGGAAGCTCGGAACCATGGCGACACGATGTCCTGGCTGCTCTGTTTCTCCATAGCCGGATACTCATTGTCGTCAGTTCCATTGTTCCTGCCGAAGCAACTCGTCAGGAAGCGGGGGAGGCGACGGGGCTTGGGGGTAGCTACTTTCCGCCCCTCGTACATCCATGAGCAGCTTGTGAAGGAGCACGTCTTGACTTGAATTGTTTGCTTGCAAACGGGACAAGAAGCCTTCTCGGAGACGAGATTCACCACCGTGAAGCCCTTCTTGCACACGACGCGATGCCCGTGCGCGTCGCAGAGTTTGTTGGTGCACTTGCCCTCCAAGTTGAGTCCCTTCCCAACGATGCGCCACACCGGGGCGGTCGTCGACCAGGGCAAGACCTTGAGAGCGCTCTCGTTCTGCAAGTCTGAAAACTCCAGCATCCGCGCGGCAGGGGCGCCGCCGCGGAGACGGGTGAGGAGCTGCACAGTGCTGTCGCGCTCCACGCCGTAGTCGCGAAGCGTCTTCGTAATAGGCTCTCTGTCTGCGAAGTGCTTCCCGTTGTAGAGGAAGCGCTGGTACTCGATCGGGATGTGCTCTAGAGCCTCCACTTCCTCCTTGAGGTCTTTCACTGTGCTGGTGGCGAGAGGAAGGTCCACCATCACGGAGTTTCCTCCCAGCGACTTCACGAAGAAAAGATTCTCCCCTGAGGTGGTGTGCACGGAGAAGCGACTGCAGGCGCCGTCGTGCAGATCGGGGATCAGGGTGGAAATTGGGCGGGTCTTTTGCAAGCGCACACCGCGATACGCAATGTAGGCGACGTGATGGCCGGTTTGGGCGGAGAGCTCGCGCCCCAAGTCGCCGAACGTCTTCCCCGTCGACCATGAAGGGAAGGGCACGTCCAGAAAACCCGTGAACTTCTTCTTGTCGGCGTCGATGTGCGAGAAGCGCATCGTTGGACACTCCATTGCGCCCATCGAATTACCCTGCAATTACCCTGCAATTCCACACAATTCCACACAATTCCCAGTACCCCAAGTCAGGAAACACAAGACTCTCTGTTCCCAAATCAAACCACCACCAAAATCCACAAAACTCACAGAAATTGCGCAAGGTCAAGCCACCTGGAAACACCCTCCAACTCGGCCCAAGGTTACACAACACGCAAAACTCCAAAGCAAGTCTACAAACAGAACTTCTTCCGAGAACGCCTTCCTCTGCAAGTACTCACTTACCTCCCAATTCCCACGACGCAAACCGCCAGCAAATCTCTAAACAAACCCCCCCTCGAAACTCTTAAATAAAAATGACTTCACTCAACTTGCAGCGTACACATTCTTCCCAAAATCCCCTAGCCTTCCTACTCATCACATTCCAAACTCTTCGTACCGCTGCTTTCCTTGACCAAAACTCCTCTTCACCACCAACATCACCGATCTCTAAACAACAACATCACTCCTCGGGGTGCAAATTAACTCTCCAATTCCACAAAAACCAAACCACCTGCAAATCAAAACCCAAGCAAGCAAGCATACCAACCAACCTGTACGTTGCAACCAAGCTCGAGGTTACAACGTAACGTCCCCCCAATTGCAGCACTTACAAGAATCAGAGCGTCGCCACGAGCAAACTCAGAACCGATCCAGCAAGAAGGGATCCCCGATCGAATGCGCTTGATTTGTTTGCAGCGGCAATTGTGATGTTCTGGGAGAGGCTACCTAGGTGACGGCGGAGGCGTTAGTCGGGAGGCAAAGCCAGAGTCTAAGTTAGCTACAGTCAGAACTCGGGTTGGAGCTAAAGCTTACGTGCGGACGTGGGGAGGACGGAGGGGCGAGGGTAAGGTAAGTTAGTAGAGAAGGGCGTCAAATGCATGTGGGACAGTGGAACGCGGCGTTCCCAATGGGTTATGGAGGCGGGCACAGACCAGTCATGCACGACCATCGCGCCGTTGATCGGGGTCAGCACTGTCGGTAAGAGTGGGAGAGCCGGGGTCGGGGGGGCGAATTCTCCGCGAATCGCGGAGAGCAAGGCAACGAAAAAGGAAGACAGAACCGACGATAAAGTAGAAAAGCGTTCTATTCTCGTTCTGGTCTCGTCCGTGGGCGCCGCCTGAATGAGCGTTTGATTGGGGGGGGGTCTTGAGGAGAGCTCTTTCCGTCCGATTAGGTCTGAGTTCTGACTCGAGTTTCGATTAGAAAAAGATTTGGGAAAGATAAGGCGATAAAAATACCCATTGTGAACCTATCCCAATAGGATTATGTCTCTGCACTCGTGCAAGGTTTTGTACCAATTAATATCATAATTCTCTATTTGTAGGCACCCTATAATTTGTTAAAATTCTTCTTTCAATCTGAAAACAAAGCTAAATTAATGAAAAATTAATGTAATGTTTTCGACAAGGTGTTTTTGCACAATGTATCAACACTATTTTCTCAATTTACTTAACACCTAAAGGACTCAAAGTTTGGCAATATTTTTTTAAATTGTTTTTGAAGATAGAAAATAGTAAGTCCTAAATAGAGTTTGCCAAGCAACAACAATATCTAAAAGATTTGAAATAAAAATAAAAATTTTAATAGATTATATTTTTGTCTACATAGAGGTTTGTGAAAATTTTCATTTGAATTAGTGATGTGAAAGTTATGGAGCATCTTCTTTTGCGAGTAGTTTTAGAAAAAAATAACATGTTGGATTTATTGTTAAATTTAATTTTTACAATTTTTCAAGGTTTAGTTTGTTTAGTAGAACAACCTCACCTATTAGATTAGTATGTTTTAATTCCACCTTTAAGCTATTAAGGATTTAGTTTTTCTTTCTTTCTTATACCTACTTGTACTCAACAATTTTCTTAACAATGAAAATCAAGTTTCTTCCAGGGGGTTTAAATCCTAAACTTTCAACTCAATCCTTCAACATAATTAGTTATTAAAAACATCATATGAAGTGCAAAAATTCTAAGTTAAAAAGATTCATTGTCTTATAATCTAATCTTGTAAGGTGTAAAAGTAACTCATTTCCTTCACTTGAAACACAAATATTTTTCGCAATGTATTTGGTCAAGGTTCATCAAATCTTTCCCACTCATTCTTATATTATTTGACTACAAATGCCAAAAAAATTCAATTTTTTTCACTCTTAGCAATTGAAATGGTAGTTTTGAGTGTTTTATGATGAAAAATAAGCCTCCTTTAGGGATTAATGAATCACACTCATAAATTTTTTAAGAAAGATCCCTCTGTTCCTTTAGCTTTTATCAACAATCTTTTCAAGTTTTCAATGGTCATTCATTGACATAGTCTTTGTATACTATGCAATAATAAAGCAAAATAATATTGCATTTTGCAAATGCTATAAAGAAGTCAAGACACACAAAATTGAAAAGGTCTCACTACAAAGCATCAAGATAATATCAATTTATAAAATGCACGAACTATATGCTCCAAGAATCCAAAATCCACTTGAGGTTTATTAGTACCAATAATTACATCAATTAATGGAATTGAATTTTTTTGAAATGCAACTTAACAAATAAAACACATCAATGAGGTTCTAATCATGAACTTGTCAAAATCTCCTCCAATATAGAATTTTCCTTCTTTTCTAATGTCAAACTTTCAATAAACTTATCCTTTTATATCTTCATTTTCAAATATTTATAATGATTTGTCATATAAATACCAAGTGCATCATTGAATTTCAGATTGCAAAAATATTTTATTTTGAAATAGTGATAGAAAATTTAAGAATATTTATAAAAAAATAATTTTTTATAATGCATGCTTGATTTTCTAATTATATAAGACAATCAATTTTACAATAATCCTACTTTTGACTAAATGTAAATATTTCTTCAATTATTTCACAAAAAAAAAAAAAAAAATATAATGAAATCGGAATCAATCTTTTTATAAATTCAAATTTCAAAGACATGGTGCAATGATAAATTTATATCCAATTTCAATTGTTAATAATCTCTTATTTTAAAAATATATTAATTTTAATGAAAAAAAATTGAATAAAAAATTTGCTTAATTTAAAAAAAATTGAATGCAAAGTTTAGATTCATACTTTTACTCTTGATTTTTTATTCTCTAAATATATGATTTTCACTCTATGAAACTGCTTGCTGAATTTTATGAAGGATATTGTATTGAAAACAATTTTTTCTAAACCTTAGGTGTGAACTTGCATATTAATACTTTAAAGATGTAGCACTTTATTGTTTTCCATTCAATTAATTTTTTCTTAAATTTTCAATTTTCTAAATTTGATTAGATTTATTTTTTGAATAAATTATTTATCTACAATTTGATTTTTATGATATTCAATATGTAAATGATTTTATTGGTTATTTTTACAAACTTGTATTTAGTATCTCCAAAGGCATTGAAACAAAGATCTTTCTAGAAATGATTTTTGACTCTATTATACTCTTATATATAGAAATTAAAATTTCAAACATTGTTCTTTAAAGAAAATTCTCTAACCCAAGCGTTTTGTTTTTAAAATTGTAATGTGTACATTGTACAAGCATGTGACTTTGTCTTTGATGATTGTTTCAACCCTTTTTCATCATGCAAAATTGAAATGCAATGCAATTCAACAATTTTTATTTGTTTATATATACTTCTAAATTTTGATTCCATTGTAAATTTTGTAGATAAGAACTCAAATCAAATTTTGTGAAGATTGATGTTTTTCTTTAGAAACAAAGATTTTTATAAATCATTGCAATTCAAGTTTAGAAGTTTCCTTTCAACATGCATATTTGTAAACCTTAAACTAGCATTGCATACATGAGTTTTTACCTTCTTTAAATACCAAAATAGATCAAACCTTACTTGACCTTAAATTTTAATCTGCATAAGGACGCTCTCTTCTCTTAAATCATTTTGCAAGTTGCTCCAAGTATTGTATTCTAATGGAAAATGTAGCAAATTTTGAGTGGAATTGACAACACATGTCTTGTCACTTCCTTGAATGTGTCGCCAAAAAGATGGAATGCGGCTCTCACCTAAAACAAATCCATCATACAATGTTGTTAATTGATAACTAAACTTCTCAATTGAACTTATTTGACTAAATCTCTATCCGCGGGTATAGAATTGCATCTCATAATTCAACTCTAGTTCATCCAATTCCTTGTAAGTTGGTGTGATGTTGAAGAAAAGAACATCCACTTCTTCAAGATCAAATGTAGGACTCCATGCGTCATAATATATTGCACCACAAATAGCATCAATAATCCAAATGATGAAGAACTATAACAACAACAAAAATTGGACTACAACAACAACAAAATTTGCATATCTTCCCACCATCTTTTATGGACTCCTATGACATGCTATGAACACTGCTTGGCCAGTCCATCAACCAATTAGCAATACAAAGTCAAACTTTGCAATTACATTGTCAATAAAAAGATTTGGTGAAATCTCCATCATTTTTACGCATATACAATGCTTTGCAAGTCCAATATACAATGTTCAGAGCAACTCTTGATGATTTGAAGTTGAACACTTTTCAAACTGGAAGAGCCCCATAAATAGAAGTCATTATAGTCATTTCAGACAATGAAAAAAGAAAGTGACTTATAAATCAACCCATTGTAGCTAGTGCAAGAAAATCTAATGTTTATACAACTTATAAGCAAGAAAATAAACATATCAAATCCAACTTTAATTTTATCAAATGAATAGATGAACATTTCACATGTTCAATGCCTTAATTATAAGGTTAACATTTTCTATGCCCAATCAATTGCAATGTGGACAAAGGATTCCAATGAGCATGTTTCATAATGTATTGTCAAAGATTATCTATACAACACTAGAGACTTAAAAATATGATCTTAAAGATGAATAGTAATAAAGATGTAGATGAAAGTTGCATTGCAAATTCTATATTCAAGCATGATGGTCAATACAAGAAGTTTGACATTTATAGATAGACACATTTATTAATACAAGTCTTGTGAGTTTTTGAAGACCTTTGAAAAATATACAAGCAATCACATGGAATTATTTTGAGCAAAAATATTGCAATTATTGACTTCACAATAGAAAAATGGACATTTGAACTACAATCAGAAGAAAAAACTTTTATAATGTTTTTTTCTTATTATTTCTCAATTGATTTTAGGTTGTTTGATTGAAAGCCAAAGTTTTTTTCACCTAGCTATTGGCCTTTTACAACCAAAGAAGTCAATATTACATTTTAGGACAAAACAAAAGTTTAATATAAATCATTACAAATCTATAGTGCAATCTACCAAGAGTCATTGCCTTCAAAAATAAAATAAAAATGTGCAACTACAACTATCATTGATTGATTACTTTTGTACAAAAAAATGTGAATTGGTAACAATTGTCTTTCTACATGCAATTTCTATTTCCATGTTTTTATTAATTCAATTTCAATGCACAACAAATTATTGAAAAGAAAAAAGTTATTAACCTTGAAAGGATGAGACCTCTCACCAAAGTTCTTTATCCAAAATAATCTTATTTATGAATCAATTGGTGCATTCTTCATTTTTAAAGTATTTTTAAAAATCATCCATCTACCACTTTAGGTCCAATGCCCTTCTAAGGTTAATACACAAGAACTTAAAGTCATTATTTTATAAATTTTTCAAAAATATAAATCATATTCAAAATCATCTTCAATTCAACGTTGACACACAATGTATATAAGATTTTTGTATTTACTAATTTTTATACCATATTGTATAGATCAAATTCAAAATTCAATGTTTAAATTGATAATGAAAAAAATGGATACAAGACTAAAAGTAACTATACTACTTTTATGCTAGTAATATAAAAGGACATAAAAATTCTAGGACATTATAATGGAAAAATCATGCATGAAATATTATTTAGCATTAGTTAGCATTGTTGCATTACAATAAGCATGAAAAATGGTCCCCACGGCATGCCAAAGATTGACTGAAAGCCCCCATGTACATCAAAGCATATTAAGCCACCTCCAATATAAAGGTTGTCATTGCATTTATCTAAAGAAATTTGATAATTAAATTAAATTTTTGGATTGGATGTAGGATTACATCACAAAGTTCAGGATTGACGAATTGTTAGAAATTATCATGTAGTTACTATTTTTTCATGGGTGCGTACATTAACTTGCAAGTTATTGCATTGTTATAATGCATATGATTACTATGAAGAATTGGCACTACTTTATAATATGTATTAACCATGTGACTTTTAAATATTAATCACAAGTGTGTAAAAGACACAAATTATACACAAAAATTTATTATCTTTGTTGTGCATTTTATGTATGTTAAAATACTCAGAAAGTACATGACAATAATGTCATTGCTATTTGAACTATAGTATTCTTATTAAATTATATCAATGTTCGGAAAACAAATATCATTTTAATTATTAGTAATCTTTTTTTTTATCAAATTTCTTACATCCTATTTCTGATAACCTGATTTAACTAAATCCATCTTTAATATAGGCTATCAAATTTTAGCTTGAACAAACTCCATCAATAAGCCAACAAGAAACTTGATGATATAGAGAAGACATTGAATCCATCAATAGGCCAACAAGAAACTTGATGATGTTGGGAAGAATTGCTAGAATTCATGTGTGGAGAGGTCCTTCATATACAGAAATCCATTATTTGGCATGGCAAAGGATATGGGATAACTTGAAGATGAGAGCTTCAAGCTCATTGTCAACTTCAGTTATTGTAGTTCGTCGGTGTAGAAATTGTATTCAAAGACAGGTTTATAAATGTAAAAAAAATTGTCCATTCCAACCTGTTTCTGAATTCTGTACATAACTTTTTATAAAAATCTCAAAATCACAAACAGATTTTTGGAGGTGAAATTTAGTTTCATTGTACAACTTTTTTTAGTTCAAAGTTTTTAAGAAAAAGTTGATTTACTATGCCTCAATGAGGTCTAAAGTGTGCTGATTTTACAAAGTTAGCTTTTCAATCGACTTATTACAAAAGTTGTAAATTTTTAAAAAAATGCAATGTTAGTGCAAGAACTATGCATGGACATGATGTAGTGTGATTATTGCACTAACTTCATATGTCTTAAATAGCACGAATGTTGCACAAAGTTAGTCGCCTATCGCTAAACTACGGAAGTCATGCATATTTTGTTAAGCATAGTTATTGTGCAACTTTAGCACTTCATATTCAAATATCAATAACATGCGCAAATTGCATAGTGCTAGTGAATGTTAATATCATGCGGTAATAATATTTCTAAATGAACAAATGTAACATGAAAACAATGCCCAACAATAATCGTACAATTACTATTGACAATTCATGACAAGGGAACTTTGTGATGTAGATGTACTAGAAATTGATTCAAGGCTCAATTTGAGATTCAAATAAGAACTTCATTATTCAAAAACTAATATATAAATCCTAAAATTTTGTAACTATGCTTTATTAAAAATACACTTCAAAACTCCCATTTCTATTGCAAAGGGCAAGACATTTAAAATCTTGATCTTTTTCATATTCAACCATAGGATCTTGCCCTTGATTATTGTCTAAATTCAAGTTGCTTGATACTAGCTAACCCATTTTTTTTTATCGCCCCCCTATTTTGGTTATATAGGCTACTCTCTTTTTGATCAAGTAGAAATAAGCAATGATCAATTATGGCATAGTTCTGGGTGCAATTATGGCACATTATTATTGGTTGCAGGACTCTCAATATTGCAAATGAAACTTAGTTGATTTTGCAACCAGCCCATGGTTGGAGATAGGAAGATCTATATGACTAATTTAGGTTGAACAAAATCTTCAACCAAAAAATTCATAGTAATGATGTTTTGAAAAATAAAATTTTGAAAATTATGGAATCCTTCCAAATTTTATTTTTATATACAAAAGAATTTCTCTATTCAAAAAACTTGCGCTCTAGATATGCATAATTGCTTAAGTAGTTGGAAATGGGTCATCTACCTTAGATACTCTTGCTAACCTTGTCATTTTCTTATGGATCTCCGAAGGCTCTAATAGTGCTGATATTTGAATTGTAAATCTTCTACTATTATTGTTTGAGTAATGTTGTTGTAGTCTACACCTCCAAATTGCCTTCTTTGTTGTTGATTTTTTTTCCAACCTACTCTAAAATTACCATCAATAGTTTGCCCTTCATTTGCTTTTGAACTTTATTTGTGTAAGTTTACCCTCTAAGGACCATTTGTCTTCTCAAGGGACAACATAGATTTTGGATAGGTTTCTATGAACTCAATTTTTAGTGAATTTTTATGAAATTGTTTCATAAGATAAAAAAAAACTTATTGACTTTTGGGAAATGTAATTTTTCTTTCAATTGGTACTCGGGCACAAAAGTTATACCACATATTAGATGAAATTTGAGGCCTCCAATAGCCCATTGCCGTCATTGTTCCTCCGTTGTTCTCCCGCAGTGAACGATACAGCCGATTGTTCCCCCCCCAATTTATTTATTTTTAATTCTTAATTCTTAGAATGCAAAAAAAATTGAAAAAAAAATTTCATTGTTTTTTTGGGCAATGACGTGGCACTCTCTTGGCCATGTCAGACTACATCATTGGCTTCATTCACTACGTTCTAAGGGCCAGATTACTCACAATCTCTTGGAGGCCTCAAATTTCATCTAATGAAAACTAAAGTTAATGCCTAAATTGAACTCGATGGGTAGAAAAAAATTCATAAAAATTTGAAATAAAAATTTGAAATTTTTTTTCTTATAGATTATGCTTTTATCTCCATGAAAGCTTTGATTCATTCCATTTAGATTTGTGATGTGAAAATTATGGAGCATAAACTTGTTTTGTGGGCAATTTGAGCATTTAAAAACAACATATAGGATTCATTTTTGAGCTCAATTCTCACCCTTATAAATGGTTACAAAATGACTCATTTTGATTTCAAAAGTAGCTAGTAAAGTGATTTGGAATTTGCTTCATTTAGATGGAAGTTAACATTGCATGTAACGAGAGATAGAATATGGAGCAACAATGGTAAATGGATGAGGAGTAGATAAAAATTGCCGACAATTTTCAAGTTGATGCCATGATAAAGTAATAAGTCAAATAGTGCATGTGGCAAAAAATAAAACATGTATGAATTGAGTAATCTCCAAGTTTGATTAAAGAATGATGAAGTATCTAGTTTGAGCAAATAGAGCTGTCTAATAATGACCAAGAAGTATTTTTTTAAGTCCTTATAGATGTCTAATTAATATTGAGCACCTCCTCACTTGAAAATGTGATCATTGCTATCTTATAAACTTACAGACCATTGAAATGGTGTTTCTACTTTGCTTAAGGTGATAAACATTGTTCTTCAAAGAGATAGTTTACCTTCCTAAATTCTTAAAAGAGTTCACAAGAAATTAAATTTAGATTTCCACATAGTTTGGAGAAATTTTTTTGCATCAACAAAAGCTTTGAAAGGTACAATGAGTAATGATTTTGATGAAGACTGTTGGAAGAGGCCAAGGAGCTAAGGTAGCTCACAATCAAACTGTAATGAACATATTACAATTACAAGAACAAAGTCAAGAGTGGAGTAGCTCTATGAAGGTTGACAATTGGGAGTGATCTTGGTTTTTTAATTGAAGGTCATGGCAAATTGAAAGCTTATCTTGAGCTTATTATAACTCAAATAGAGAGAAAAAAGTGACCTTGAAATTCAAAATTGAAGAACCAAATTGTCATGACAAGCATTGGGGGCTTATCCCAAAAGTCAATAGGTGAACAAAGATAAAAGATTGAATTTGTGTATACTACCCTTTTGTTTCCTATTCAAATTGACAAAAATGAAGGCTAGTATAACTAACAAAGGGACAACAATGTTAAGCTTCTTGCAGAAAACCATGAGCTATTATAAAATGTCTCTAAAAAGGTGGGGGGTGAAGAATTGAAGCATCAAATTGTTGCATATCATTGGAGAGGTAGATAACATTAAAT
Source organism: Pseudoscleropodium purum (assembly GCA_963969395.1). Lineage (NCBI taxonomy): Eukaryota > Viridiplantae > Streptophyta > Bryopsida > Hypnales > Brachytheciaceae > Pseudoscleropodium > Pseudoscleropodium purum. Next base: position 15,892,668 of record OZ017798.1, read on the forward strand.
AGAGACCCTACAAAAGACTATAAAAAGGTACAAGGGACATGGATAGAAATCATGCAATGCTAAGGCAAACGACATGTCTCACTAGTAGAAAATGACGTCCAAATCAACATAAAATCAACATATTTTTTTGATTTGGATATTGTAATGTCCATTTTCACATTTTTTTTGTTAATGGTGACATTTTTTTTGTTCATTTGGATAGTACAGTGATGAAAACAACAAAATTTTGTTGAACATTTTGGGAACCTTTTGGAATCATTTGGAATCTTCATTGTACAATGTATTTTTCTTTTAAATTAAGTATTCACATACTATTTGGTGTCCATTAAGTTAGCAGACTTTAAAAGTAATTTGTGCATAATAAATGAACTTTTTTTTAAAAACTTTAAACTGAAAAAAGTTGTGAAATTGAATCAAATTTCATCTCCAACAATCCATTTGAGATTTCAATTCTTCAATCAAAAGTTATAAACAAAATTCAAAGAAGTGTTGAAAAATTTTCTTAAAAATTTAGCAAACTTTAGGGGCCATTTTGGCATAGTAAAAGAATTTTTTGGAAAAACCTTTGAATGAAGAGAAGTTGAAAACTCAAGAATTAATTCATCTCTAATAATCCATTTGAAGTTTTCATCCTCCAATCAAAATTTATGGACAAAATTTAGAGAAGATGTTCAAAAATGTCAAAAGTAATGATTTTCCAACCTCTCTCTGAAATTTGTCCAAAACTTTTGAATAAAATCTCCAAACCTCAAACAGAATTTTGGAGATGAAAGTTTGTTTGAATTAACAATTTTTATTAATTTAAAATGTTTTCAAAAAAAAAATTCTACTATGCCAAAACAACCTCCAAAGTTTGTTGAATTTATATAAAAATAATTTCCAACACTTATCTCCATTTTGTTTATAACTTTTAATTGGAGGATTAACATCTTCAAGGAATTATTATAATTTGAAGTTCAAAGTTCTTTAAAATTTAGTTATAGAATTTAGAAATGTTGATTACAATCATGATTAGCTTATAATGTTGTACTAAATGATGAAAATCCGATGTTATTATTTCTTCTTCAACAATATTTGAAATTGAGTTATAAAAAAGATATCAAAATTTATTTTAGAGTACAAATTTCACAACTACCAATAAATTAAAAATCTTTATAATTTCCATCTCATTAATCAAAATAGAGTACTTCAAAGATTTTTATATTAAAATAAATTTAAGAAATCAAATTGAAATGTTTATTTTTATAAAAAGTGATATTTTGAAAATTTTGTTGAGATTTCCAAATTCCCTAAAAATTAATAAAAATTACATATGCTATAGTTACTTTCCAATCACATAATCAAAAGTTATAAAAGTTTTTGTGCCTTAAAGCTACTCTTTGGGCACATGTCTTGTGAAAACTTTAAAGCAAAGAAATTAAAAATGTTGTCCCAAATGGTTAGGTTTTATTTTTCAAACTATTTACCCAAAATGTGTATATCAATCTTAGAACTTGCAACTTTCCTTTATATGTTGAAAAAATATGTTGGAAATATATACTAAAAACTTTAAAAAAAAATTCATATTCATGCTTCAAGGAAATAATATATAGATAAAAACAAGAATTTAATAGGTTAATCATTCACAAATTGGTGTTTTTAAAAGTCAGCAGACTTCAAGCGCCGTTTTCACATAATAAACCACCTTTTTTGTAAAAACTTTCAACTACGAAAAGTTGAGAAATGAAAATACCTTTCGTCTCCAAAAATCTGTTTTCAATTTGGAGTCTCAAATAAAAAGTTATGGACAAAATTCAGAGAGGGGTTGGAATGGTCATTTTTCTTTGACACTTTTAAGCACCTTCTCTGAATTTTGTCCATAACTTTTTATTTGAGACTCCAAATTGAAAACAGATTTTTGGAGACGAAAGGTATTTTCATTTCCCAACTTTTCATAGTTGAAAGTTTTTACAAAAAAGGTGGTTTATTATGTGAAAACGACTTTTGAAGTTTATTGACTTTACAAGGCAAATGCTAAAACAACGAAAAACTAGTTAAATAAAAAACATTTATTTTCATGGACATGTGAACATATTGGTGGTTCATTGGTACATGATTGTGGAGTTTCACCTTGAAGGTCCTAGGTTCAAACCTTTGAGGCAACCCACCCACATGGCCTACCTATGTACCAGGTGCCATGTGGCAATCCCTTATTGGTCAATAATTTTTATTTATGCGATTAAAACATTAGAAGATTTTTAGGGCCTCTGGATGCCTACAAGCTATCATAGCCTGTGAACACAGGAAACAAGTTCGGCATAACGGTCTAACGTGGCCAAGACCCTGCCACGTCATTGACCAATTTTTTTCTTTTAAATTAAATTAAATTAAATTAAATTTCTTTTTTGCAATTGGAAACTAAATTTAATTTTTTTATGAAAGTTTTTTTTCTGACAGCGGGCCGTTCCCCTTGTTGCAAGGGACAATTGCGGGGGAACAAGCTTGAAACAGGCTTGAAATAGGCTTTTGAACCCCCAAAAACTCTTCTAATGTTGGTGAATTTTAATTGGTGAAAATGAACATTTTTTGTTGCCAAATTAATATGTTGCTATGCTCAACAAAAAAATGTTCATTTTCATGCCAAATCAATATTTTTTTGCTATGTAGTGTCCAAGTCAATACATCCCATTAGAAGAGTTTTAGGGGGTCCAAAAGCCTATTTCGGGCCTATTCCCCTGCAGTTGTTCCCCGTAGCGAGGGGAACAGCTCGTTGTCAGAATTTTTTTTTTCATTAAAAAAAAAAAAAAAAGGCCGCCAAATGCAAAAAACAAAAAACAATAGGTGTGAAAGGAAAGTGCTAGCATGTGAATGTAGAATCTATGAGCCTATGAGTCTATATTATAAATACCTTCTATAGTTATAGGTATCTATATTATAGGTACCTATATTATAGACTCTTTTCATATTATAGTATGTTATAGATACAAATGTTATAAATACCTTTAAATGGTTGTAGGTACATACCTACAATTAGATTCTAGGCTCATAAGTTTATGTTTTTACATTTACACACTAGCATCATTGGGAGTAGAGAAGGACAATACAACTTGAATCAAGGTGTAGGGAGAACTTCGAGACATGCAATGTTTAGGCAAGAAGACGGAGCCAGGGACTCAATAGTCAATACATGTAAAATTTGTATACCAACTAGGTTCAAAGAATATTTTAGGGAGGTATTACTTTTTTTGGGGGGGGAGGGGATATAAAGAATCCTATTGTTATCTTAAATGCTAACACTACATAATTAAAGAAAGGGTTCATTTATAATTTTTTTTTGGCGGGGGGGATTCCTTTTCAAGTGAGAGTTGTTTATTTTAATTTTAAATTTTTCAATACACACCAACATGCAAAAATAGAAACACTAACTTCCTAAATTACAACTTTATTATTAAATTCTACATATTTATTCTAGCTAGGTATATGGTAGCTTTTTTGTTACAATCCTAAGCCATTTATAGGTTTTTATTTTCAACCTTTGAGCAATCAATGACTACAACATTGTACATTTAATGTATTAAATTGACTCTCACCCTTCCAAACCCAACTTTGTTAGAAAGTTGTTAGCCTTGAATGTTGTCAAGCAACACTTTTGAATAAATTTGGTGCTATATTACTTTAAAATTGGAAAACAATACATATTTTATAATACCCTTTGTAGGTGTAATGCCATAAATGACTTTTTTGGTACCATACAATATAAGAAGTAGTTTTCAAATTATTTCTTCCATACATTTGTTGGGACCCTATGTTTGGATGGCAAGGGCACAAATGATGGCTAGGTATTGTGATTCATGAACACTATAAGAAAATAGGGCCCTAATCAACAAAATTTTAGTGCATTTGTATTGATTATGACAAATTTCTTTTAAGCTCTAGAAATCTAGCACCTTTCAAAATATCAATCAATATACTTGTGTTGATCCAAGAAAAATATTTGCTTAGATGATTTGGCTATCCTTTGAACATCATTTTCATTTTCCCACCTATTGTAGTAGTTGGGCAAGGTTGGTGGAAAATAATTATTTAAAAGTATGCAGATAAATGAATAAGAGAAATTATCTAATTCAACAAAAGTTAAGTAACCAAGATGTTGTAAAAATTAAAAAGGCAAGATGTTAACAAAAAAGTTCAAAATAAGGTCCAATGGTTGTCTACCATCAAGAGATTTTTGATTGTCAAGGTGAAGGACTTACTTCATTGATATTTGGTGAGGATGATGGGTGGAAAGGTTGATTTAATAATGAAATTCATTGTCTTTCATGAATCTTCAAAAGTATGGGATAACTTAAAGATGAGAGCTTGACTGCTATAATATATATTGTCCTATAACATTTTATATGAAATAGGCTCATCAACCCTTATTGAACTCCACTTGATGGATGGTCTTCTTGCTTCTTTGACAAGATATGACAATAAAATACCAAGGTAACAACATAAAATTGCCACATGTTTGCAAGACCATCTCATCTAGATTCTTGGCTATTATGTATAGTCTCTATATATGAGAACTTGGATGGATTATAAAGATTCCTATTTTTAATACTTTGAAAATTCATAGTTCATTCACACAAAGTTTTAAAAATGAATTAGAAAATTTAGAAACCCCTTTTAATTACCAAAAAGACTCCAACAAATTTTTTCTTAATTTCAAAATAGCAATTATGCTCAAGCCTTTATTTATAGGCATTTAACTGTTGTTACTTTAGTAGATAATTTTTTCCTATATTAGTCAAATTGAGATTAGAAAAGCAAATCATGATGATATGTTTTTCTAGTCTTGATAATTGGTGATTTCCATAACTTGACAAAAACATTTTATTTCAAAACACTTGTAGAAGCTTGTTCTTAGGCTTTAGAAAAACTTTAAGAACACCTTTAAGATGTAAGCAAGCCAAGTAGTATACTAAGTAAGCTTCTTGACAATTATTGAATTAAATATTTTTTTAGGACAAAACAAAAGCGCCCTTTGTATTGAGCTCCAGATCTTTAGTAAGAGAACTAAAGAGGAATAACATGCATGAGGCATATCGAAGGATTCTTTCAATCCTAATACATGTAATGCCAACAATAACTAAGTATATTGGCTTGAGATTATGATGACATTACATCCTACTATAACTTTGTTGGTCTTCTATAGGTAGGACTTGCAATTTGCCCTCAAAAAATTAATATTAAATGAAGTTAAAGAGTGAAATGTGCATTGGTAACCATAATTTGTCAAGAGCACTATAAATTTTTATCTTTTAGCTATCTTTTGAAGTGATTTGTTATCTTTGTCCAATGTCTAAATTTGGATTTTCTTGTACCTATTCAATATACTTCTAAATGCTCTTCCAATGTTAAAAATTTCAATTCTAATAAAAATGAAATGGAAAAGTTAAAAGCTACAATGAGCACCCAAAAATATGCCGCTGACCTTAAACTTCCATCTTCACTCTGTGTACATCTTTAAAATCAATTTTGTACCTAGGTAAAAGAAATGCTATTAGAACCAAACTTTGTACCTTCATAACTTTTGCACACAATATCAAAATATCACGTTTTTTGGTGCGTTAGAACCTCCTTTTACTTGACAATAAGAAAATATAAAAAAAATCCAACAATATAATAATATTAGTTGAGTATAATAGCAATTAGTGGTGGTTTGGAGGGTACCTACCTCATACGGAGCGTGTGGCAGCGGAGTCTATTGAGAACATCCTTGCCTCACACTGAGGCACTCATATGAGGCTGCGAAGCTCCCACAAAGGCTCTCCACGTTCCCAAGTTCCGTGAGGTTTTCGATAGTTCCCCGAGCTCCCCGTCCTGGACCCTCTCCTCGCTGCCCCTTTCCATCTGCCATCTGCCCGGCTCTCTTTGCTGCCCGGCCCAGGTCTGATTCCCAAGTCCGTCCAGGTCTTACTGGCGAGGGTGGAGCTGCTACCTTCCTTACACTAAGCTTACCTTCCAGCGTTCTACGAAGCGCGCTTGGTCTAGATTATCTGAAATAGCGGCACGGAGGAACAGCAAAATTTCCGAGTTCAATTCAGTGCACAGGAGGGAGGACATGAGGAGCTGTGGTTGAATTTGGTACACGGAGAGGGACATGTGGAGCTGGAGCTGACGGAAGGGAAATTGCAAGCGGATTGGGGCGCGGTGAAATGGCTGCCGCGATGTTGTGCAATCAGGCTATCCAGGCCCTGTCCGTCGACGATTATGGCGTACAACGGCGTTCTGCTAGTAGTAATTTGATGAGACGACGATTTCCGGGCTTGCCGCGAGTCGAAACGGTCAGTGCTTCCGAATTTGGCCTCTCTGGGCTTTGCATTCTTGTTGCCGTTCTTGTTGAAAGAAAGAGAGATTCGCGCACGGAAGTGAGCAATGCCGCGTTCAGTGATTAATTATAGAAGTGTCGCTCGACCAAGCGTTTGCAAACCTAGATAAAGCTGAAATTGGCAATTCTGAATCCCTAATCCTCTAATTACGTCTTTTAATGCAGCTTTGCACTTGGAAATTTGTTTGTGCTACTGATTCCGAGCTTCATAGACTAAGAGAGAGAGTTCTAGTAGGTACGCTGCGTTGTTATTGGCAAATTAGACCGCCTATTGTGACGGGACTAAGAAGAGGAGTTAGCGAACAGAATTTAGAAGGAGATTCACCCCTCTTTTGTATATAGCTCTGTAGACCACGACTGCTTGGTTTGATATATAATTTGAGCTTCGAATTGTCTTTTCACTGGTACTCAAGAGCCGAATGGTGAATTTGAAATTCTTCTAGTTTGGTGGGGTAGTTCAGAATTGACGAATTGCTACAGAGTGGTTTTCAAAACCTTAGTCCATCTAGGACAGTATATGGGGTATTTCTTCGTCATTTTTTTAGTTTCGTTGCACTTGTTCAGTTTTGGACAGTGGTGTAGGTTTATGGCTACGGTTTGTCAGCTTGATTACTCGAGAAGTCTTTATGAAGGCAATTAATCGTCACATCGTTTCACATGTCTGTCAATTCACAGATAGACAGAACGATTTTGTTGTGCAGCGCAATGATATCTGCGAGCACCTACATGTTAAGTTAGAGGAACTCAGTGAAGAGCGCAAACTCAAACGAAATTTGATTTAGTATTCTTCGTATTATTAGGAAGATGCCCTAATTTGCAGCGATGAGCTATTGAACCTGCACAAGGGCTTAGTATAGATGCAGCATTTTTCTGGCATGAAGCAGAGGTTGCTGGCATCACTCCTGCCTACCAGTAGAATTAAGCAGAAAAACGTCAGTTAATTCAGTTTGAAGTCTATGGGTGTTATGCAAAATGTTAAAACCAGGGTGTTTTTGTGCAGAATGTTGCGGCGGCTATTAGAAATGGCTGTTCATGCTTGTTATGGAATCAACCTCTCAGGAATTGTTCAATACCGGACCAAGGTAACCACTCTAATTTATGATGCTGAAATTCCTTTTTATCCTTGTATCTTTTGTTGAACATGTGGTTTGCCAATGGGTCCGACTCTCCTTTTAATACTTGGACCTCTGTAGCCTATTGTTGATTGGAAAGTATTTCCAGCCTATGAAACAGCTTACTGGTGACAAGAGATATACCCGACAAAAGTTCGAGATTTAGGGATCTGAAGGACTAAAGATTTTCTTTTTTAGGAGAATTAGTCCCTGGCATGTTAATTGAACAATGTGTTTCTTGGGATTACTGGAGTTTACTGGAGGCTTTTCCACGAGATGACTTTCACGTTTTGTCATGTTATAATGCGATTGGATGTCCACGTTGGACTTCGTGAGAATTTTTCATGGAAATATCTTTGGACAGGTGTGGCTAGATCAGGAAAGCCGAGAAGAGGACTGCAGGTCCTGTGTTTGAGAGATTCTTCACGAGAGGAAGCTAGAGCATCAGGTTTGTTCAAATTCTGAAATTTTGTTTCGAGCTTTTCAAGTGGGTCATAAGCTTTGAGACAACTTTGGGTGTCTGTTTTTAATATCGCTGGAATGCATGACCTGCTAATACCATGAATGAAGGATAACAGAGTTCAGCTGTGAGACATATCATTTGGTCAAATACTTTGGGTCAAATCTTGTGTTTAATCCAATTGGAACATTGCTTGTGACTTCGTATGATTTGTTTACAGTTTACCGGAAGAACACATAAGCCAAGTTTGAGTTCTTTAAGCTTTATCCTGGTTTCAACCTTGTTTATACATTACCTCAATCTTGAACGCCGACTAGATTAATACCACCTTCGTCTATTGCGTGGTTCAGGAATTAGGGGTTTACGATCATAGTGAGCGATGCCAGAGTATTTAGTTTCTCTATAGGCGAGTCCGCACCTTGTGGAAAGAGTTTATACCTTTTTTTCCGGGTTTTTTTCCTTTGTGGCCTTCGAACTTCTTAAACTTCCCAACACTCTTGTCCATTTTAAGTTATTGACGCATAAATCTTCTAAATTTCGATTTTGTGAAGAAACACTGTGTCCCTTAGCATGGTCTTAGGTCCCTTTGGGTATTGCTGTGTACAGTCTGTACAGCTTCAAATTTCTACAGAATCGTCTGATTTCATTTCACTGTGCGCTTTTCTGTTTCAATACAGTGTCAGCAGAGGATGAAATACGATTGAAGGATGCCCATGCAAGAGTGCCTACGAAGGCTGGAATGACGCATACCTCAGGGGAAATGAACGGTTGCGGATCTAATGGCCATGCCGGTCCTCATGAGAACCTGCCACCAAGACCTGACGAGAAACAGGGTTTGGTGCTCGATGTTCTCCCCACAGTTTCTGCTGATGCGATAGCTGAAACACTTGAGGTTGCAGCCAAGACAGTCTCTGTGGTTGGAGAATTTGAAATTGGCTCTATTACTGATGATGATAATGCTCTTGTGGCTGATGGTGATGCTCTTGTGGATCAGGACGCTGCTGTACGAACTGTTATATTTTGGGTGAGACAAACAGATTTGATCCAATGTGCTTCATTTGCAGTTTATCACTAGGTTATCTGTAATGCTTAGGCAGCGGTCTTTTCACTTTGCATGGGATTAGGAGCAATCTTTCTAATTCACTCTAATTTCCCATTTTTTTCCAGCGTTATGATAATAAGGAGTAATTGTAAGCTAGTGAGGCTTCAAGTTTATTTGCACTCATTGTTTGGCTGAGCACAATACTGGAGAAATCCAAGTTTCCCCCATATCAATCCGGATGCATTTCTGAGCAGATACGAGTCCAGTCTTTTACACGTGTATATCTGTCCATTTACCGTGCTTCTAGAAAGCTAAGCGACCTTCAGAGCTTGCACTTGTGCAAAGACAATTGACCTATTTCTTGGCCTGAGGGGTTCTAACATGCAGGTCGGTGCCGCGGTCGCATTCGGAACGCTGCTTTTCTTTAATCAAGGCAGTAGTAAAGCATCCGAATTTTTTGCCGGGTATGTTTTTTCCTTAGATGTTTTGTTGTTTTGACGAGTGTTAGATTTTTTTCATTGGTTATGCATATGCCTTGGCAATCGAAGAATTTGTAGGGAATTATCAAGGGATTGAGCTTGTTACTAAGGACTCCTTGCCACTCCTTAGATCTTTGCAGAATATCTACTTGTTATCTTGAACATGATTGCCATATTTTAATTATTGAATGTTTACACATGATACTTCAATTTGTAGATCCCTATCTTAATGGGAATTTTGATTAAAAATGTATGATGTAGCTTTCAGACTTCTTCATGTCAATTTGTCTTATTACTGGATAGGTAGATATTTTATTTTCTGAGTTTTCTTCCTTATGACTAGCAATGTGACTCATTTCCAATTTGATGCACAGGTACCTGTTGGAGCAGAGTCTTTCTGTTGATAATCTGTTTGTTTTTGTCCTCATATTCAACTATTTTAAAACCCCTCTTGACTACCAGGTTGTTTTCTTCCCAAATTCGTTCTTCAGCACGACTTCTAGTTCATGGCTTTTTTACTGGTGAAAGGATCTGTTGTATTTCTGTGGTAGAGATGTGGACAAAAAGTTCATTCCTTACTTGGACCTTTCCCATGGAGTCAATTCTCCACCAAATCTACAACTAACTACATATTTTGAAAGTTGAGAAAGGGGCAAGATGTATTAAAATTTGAAGTGTAGACAAGTGTCCTACCGTCCTTTTACCCCACTACCAAGCACAATTTTGCCCCCAAAATGCCCAAGGAATATGACATGCTCATCAACATCCAACAACATTGTTTTGGTTCTAACCTGCTCTTTAGAACTTAAAAGTGCCTCAAATCAAGCAAGTGTCTTGTAGATTGAGAATGGATTAGTATTAAATTATAGGAGATTGGTGGTGAATTTAATGCAACTTCTGGAGCCTTTTAACTATGATTTTAAATTAATATTTCTAAATTTTTTACTATTACTTCTCTCTGTTATGCCTCAGAATTTAATACCTTTTGTCTCTCTTTCACAGCTTTAAGAATATGTATAGAGTTTTAAAATTTGGTGAAGTATTGACTATGTAGGGAAGCATCTGAATGAGGAATAGATCTCTTTGTCCCCAACTCTATTTTCTCACATGGCTCATGTTTGGTCCCTTTTGTTTTGGAGATGCTGTCAATTACAAACGACCATTCCATGGCTTCCTTTTTATGATGTGATTATCGACATGTGTTGCAGAATCGAGTTCTCACTTATGGGATTGCTGGAGCTGTGTTTTTCCGAGGTGTTATGATAACGCTTGGTGCAGCCACACTGCAGGTATTGAGATTAATGTCAGTTTGTACTGAAGTTTATAATGTATCATCATCCGACCTCATGGGTCCACAAGAATGTGTGTTGGATGCACGACTACCTAGCTTGTAAGATCCTGATAACTGCTGCGGCTGTTCGAAAGAGTAGTTGATCGTGTCATGCGGGGCATGGATCTTTTATATTTTGAAGCAACACAACGTGGGCGTATTTAATTCAATGGTACAAGCGATACTGTACATCCAAGAAATGAAACACAAAAAATTGTTTCCAGAAGTGAGAAATGAGAGATGATTTTCTGCTGACCACTTTATGGAATTCTGGTAGCTTGAAGCTCTATCCAGTAACGCAGCGTATATGCACGCGCAATTTTGCTGGATATTGTGGTTGGCCACATAGCGGTATATAACTTGTGATTTTTCTGTTGCAGAGATTTGAAGCTGTAAACTTGCTCTTTGCTGGTGTACTCTTATTCTCAGCATACAAGGTCTGTCTAAGACTATTTCGATTGATGCATGACCTTATGATGAACTGAACCTCGTCATTCTCTCAATGATTGCTACCTGATTTGGGCTAGGAGGCACTAAATAGGAGCCTTCTTTTCATTTGTGGTTTTAATTGAAGATTTCGAGTGTGCAGTTATTTGGAGATTCGGAAGATGATAGCGAGGATCTGTCCAACAATTTTATTGTGAACATCTGCAAGAGATTTATACCTGCAACTTGTACGTTCTTGTTTCATTATTCAATTTTTTTCAATCAGAGCGTGCTTTGTGCCATGTCAACCCTGCCTTTTAGTGCCATTTTCTATCGGAATTCTTGTTTATAGTGCTATTTTCAAAGTTTAGTTTTTTCTGCATTTTTTCTCTAATCTGGGTGCACATTTTTGACAGCAACCTATGATGGGAATAATTTTTTCACTGTGGAAGATGGCTTAAAAAAGGTGAATTTATACTTCTGCTTCGGTTACTTGTATTTGCAGATGTTGTATGGGCGAGTGGTGCATGTGTTATATTTGATTTCAGTCTTTGTGCCTACTGGTATTTCAGTATTGAGATTCTGTGGATTTCTACTAGTACTTGGACCTGCATTGTTGATGATGTCCAGGAGCTTTATTTTGCAGGCGACACCCTTGCTCCTCACTCTTGCTGTTGTGGAGCTGAGTGACGTTGCCTTTGCCGTAAGTGTTTCTCTCCTACTTTCGTAGGTGATTTTTGAAAGTTATACTTTAAAAGCAAAAAGGCAGGCTTTCAGTGAACAAGTTTATCAAGAGGATTGTGTTAGTTTAAATGATTATGTAGGAACTAATATTGCAGTTAGATTTCAATTGGGACAGTTGACGTCGTATATCGGACAAAGTGATCAGTTTTTTTAGGCTTTAATGTTAACTAATTGAGCTGGACTTATCTTTTGGACAGGTTGATTCTATTCCGGCAGTTTTTGGGGTGACAAGAGATCCTTTGATCGTCTTTTCATCAAATATGTTTGCCATTCTAGGTTTGTTACTAAATCTTTTGTGAACTGTCTGTCAGTGAAGGAATCCTTTATTCAACTTGCCTGTTTCATGTGAGAACTGACTCAGTACAAGCAAAGTTTGTTCGCACCTGTTTCCACCAGAGCGTGTGGAGAAGCCGGAATCTGCATGCTAAGATTATCGTAGCATGAACATTCCTGGGGACATTGTTGTGAGAGTCACTTACACCATTTACGTGATTATGGAGACATTCTGAACCATTTTTTTGTGCCGGTTACAGGACTGAGGTCATTGTACACTTTAATATCAGGGAGCATGGCCGAGTTGGAGTACTTGCAGGTAAGACGATATTTTTTCTTAGAAAGTGTGCACCTGACAAGGGCACAAATGGAGGTTTCATGGTGCGTGATATTGCTCTTGAGTTGCTTCTTCTAGTCCCTTAATTGATTTGAGTTCTTGGGATGTGTGCAGCCATCTGTAGCTGGTGTTTTGGCCTTCATCGGAAGTAAGATGATTGTGGAATACTTTGGTAAGCCTTTCTTTTCATGACATAGTTTCTCTTTCTTGTCGTAACTCTGCATTTACTCTTGCAATTACAAAACAAATACTGGTAGTGGATGTGTTTATTGTGTTGTGATCGATATGTAATCTTGGATAGACGTTAAGCTTGCTTAGCAGGGTCCATGTTTTTTCGTGCATACTCACATCCTGTGAGTTAAGTAATAGAAATAGCTCAGTACTGATTCAGTATCTTGGGAAAAAGCATAGGTCTGTTTTTTCGTCCATAACTCATACGGCGTACATTCAGTGCATTCATCGAAATCATTGGTGGTGAACTTTGGAGGTCAGGCCGTGTGATAGTATTTGTCACACTTTGTGTATATATAGACATGAAGGTGTACTCTGTTGGTCTGCAGGTTGGCATATCTCGACTGAAGCGTCTCTTGGAGTGGTAGCAATGCTTCTGGGTGTGGGAATTGGGCTTAGCGTTCTAGCTCCGACCAAAGACGATGAAGACGACGAAGAAGAATTTTGATGACGTGAGAGACGAATTTTCTTGTTCTTGTTCTTGTTCGAGCTAGTTACTTCTGCACTTCTCACCTGACTTTTTGCAGCCTAATTCGTCTCTCTTTTCCTTATATCAAAATCTAAACTAACAGATTTTCTTAAACTTGTAGACATGAGCAATGTTTTGTGGGAAGTTACATAGCTCGCCCTACGATATTTCTTAGTGATTGAGGATTTAGAATTCATTTGTATCATACCATAACAAATGGTACCCTGTTGCTGCACTGGGCAAGCCATCGTAGTTGACCTGATAGAGCCACTGCTTGGAGTTCGAGAATGGGAGACATAGTAGAACATTCGTCAGACTTTTCCAGCTTCAGCACCCTTCAACAGAGAGTACGCAAGTCTTTGGGGATCACTGTCACCTCTGCAACCCAGCCAGACGCTTCTCAAGTGGTTCCAACGAACTAGAGCTTCAGCATCAGTCGACAGGAGAAGAGATGGGCATGGTCAAGGCGAAGTGCACAATCGGTTCTGTATTACCTGTTTATTAACCCCATGTGGTGAAAGATCAGTTGTGAGCTCAATTTAGCTTTTTAAATTATATTTGAGTTTCAATCATATTATTTTTGTTGCATGATATTAATCATATATTGTTTATCATTGTGCAGAATCCTGATTAGTTTCATGAAATATTCTCACTGTTATAACTTGTATAGCAAAAGGGGGAAAAGAAATTAGTAACTATTACAAAACAATACACTTGATTTTATTTTTTTTCACAAGGTACCAGAAGCCATGAAGAATAGTGCGAACAAATTTCTAGAAATTATTTTATTTCAAAAACCCTAAACATTCTTTGTGATGTTTCTATTCAACTTAACACTATTAATTTTAGTTTATCTTTTTTATAATTAATTAATTAATTAATGATATTTTGATATTTTTCATATGTAGAATATGTTTCTTCTTTAGACGTTGATTTTAAAGAACTTTTGTTGGAAAAAGCAAATTAATTTGATAACTCAAAGTACATTTTGTAAATAAAATTACATTTTTTATAATAAATATAAAAACACGAATTAGAATTTTTACCAAAAACTAAAGTTAGAATGAAATTGGGAGAAAAATATTTTTAATCAAAATGTTAAAAATGAATCTCTTGAAGTTAAAATAAATTGACTAAAGTGCATCTTGGTTTTTGACAAAGGGCCTTCAATGATTAAGTGCCTAGACAATTATATCTTGGTTGAAGCAATGTCGAGCTCTATGTTGGAGATTGGTTCTTTTGTTACAAAATTGAATTATCCTAAATCATTCTTATTTGGGATTAACTATTGCTTATGTATGCTATAGTTGCATATTATGATTGCTTTGTATCATTGCTCAATTTTGGTGGACAAAAAGTCATATGGATTCTATAATAAAATAAAAATTAACCTTGGAATACACCAACTAACATCAAAGCAACAATAATTGTTGATTTCAAATTCAAATGACATGATTTACATTCAATTTTAGATGAAATTGTAGTCTTGCTTTGTTTGAAGTTTATTTCAAGTTAGTTGGATCATTTAGGGAATTTGATAAGAGACTTTAATTGCCAAGAATGTAATAAAAATAGATTTTTGTTTAGTCTATTATGAATATTTTGAAATGTCTTGACTTTTATTCAAAAAAATTACCTTTGGCTAACTAATTATTCTCTTTGAATTGCTTTCAAATTTTATTTTTTGGTCCCTTTGATTTTTTAGAAAATTCTTAAATTTTTTGTATTTTATTGTTATTATAAATTCAATGCCTATTACTAACAATGGATTAATAATTTTTACTATTTTATGAAACATCAATTATTTTCATCCATAATGAAAAATCTTTATTGTAAAACACACCTATTGTAAAAAAATTATATATTTTTAGTAAATTTGTAATTGCCATATGAATTTCTTAATAATCTCTTTAAAAAGTTACATTGATTCAAATTTTCACCAAAATCTATGCAAATTCTATTATATATTTTGAATACTTGCTTTCATCTACAAAACTATAAGGTTGAAATTTTTTGTAAGGTTAAAGTTCAAAAATTGAATGTGAATAGGAAGTTTGATCCTAAAGTACAATGTCTAGCATTTACAAAAATTGAATTGAATTTGATTGAACTACCTAAGCAAGGGCAATCTAGTTCCATTTTCTTGTTGTTTGGTTGTGACAACCAATCATTTGTGAAATAAATTTAAATTAAAGGGCTTTTCATTTTTCAAACTATCAATATTAGTTTGTATCTATAAATACATTATGGTACCTATCATAGAGCCATAAATCAAGCAAAAGCAAGAAGAATTATTTTCTTGGATTGTTTGATATCTCTTAAAGGAAATGAAAAACAATCCTAAATTCTATCTTTAGTAATTGACAATTTTAGTAGCTTCAATCTTAGAGCTCAAGCAAATTACTAAAAACTAGAAAGATGTGGTTATAGCTAATAATTAGCTAGAAATGATCGAATTTTAGGATGTATAGGCACATTTTTTATTTCAATATTTTTTGTGTAAGCTATTCATCAACCACTTTTTGGCTTTTCATGTAATTAGTTAGGATTAATCTATCCATCCAAATTGTAGCTGTAAACATTCAATGGTAAGTCAGACAGTCATTTCAAATGTTTCAAGTTTTTATTGGTTAAAAAGTAGAGATTTACAATTTTATAATCCATAATGTTTTCTTTTCTTAGCATGCACTCTAGTTGCCATGCCTAAATCACTCTAAGAAATAACTAGATTAACCTCACTTTGGAATGTCTTTCTTTGGTAAAACTACTACAACTAGCAAGGTTTTTTGTTTCTACTTTCAAAAGATTGATGATAAAGGTGGTCAAAATTCCTAAAGATTATTCAAAAAGCCTAAAATGTTCATTTCAATTTGATCTAAATTGTACACTCTTGGGCATCCTTGATTCAAATAACAACTTTAGCATGCATTCTACAATGTTATTGACTGTCCCATTTCTTGAAGGTTATCTATTCCATGATTGGACTTGGAAGATCCACCTTCTAGTCCTAAATAATGCTTTTAGTTACGCAAACCATCTTGTTGGTGGATTGAATGTTGTGACCAACTAGTGTTTTGGTTTGAATGATTATATTAATTAGATTCCTCAAGTGGGGAGAAGTCTCTAGATCTCAAATGAACTTCCTAGTATTGCATGGACAACCATGTGGTTGCCAATTGCAAGCAAGATTGGAAGAGTATTTCAATCTTTTTGGCAAACACATCATCACTTTTTTTGCTACATAGGATTTCCAAACCCAATCTCGAGATTCAAAATTTTACATTATTCATTATCATAACAATTATATACCTTGTTGCAAGGGTCTCCAAAGTATTATTAAAGAGCTAAGAATATACGAAGAATTTTCACTGTGTGAATTAGGAAGTTAGGGACTCTTCATCTTTTGGGAGAATGTTCTTTTTGAGATATTTGGGCTTTGTTCAAGTTAAAAGGAACCCCTTCTACAACTCATTGATCAACAACGTCATGTTAATTCACTACTCCCCTTCATTTTGTTGGGTAATGGATGGACTTGCTTCTAAGACAAAGCATACCGTTGTCTTTTTAAGAACCATTGTGATTGAAGAATAAGTAGGAGATAGTTCTACTCCCTATGTTGCATGGATGTAGCACTACTACGAAACCGGTTGCTTTTCATTCGCTGAAATAGCAACAAAAAGTGGAGTGAGTGAATAAAAAGTCACAAACGATAAAGCATAGGACTGGCTTGGCTACTAACATGAGATCATTTTTAATGAGAAGCAACACAACTCTGGATCTCTTGAATGAAAAATGATGGGGGTCGCTCTAATGTAGGTAGCAAGTGTTACTTCTTTCCAACTCCTAATGAATGTGCTTTCTCACTCTCCCACAAAGAATTTCTCCCATTGGCATGAATTGCGAGGATAGTATGACCAAGGCAAAAGGAGTGGTCTTTGGGAAATTATTCTTTTCTCGATATTGGGACTTTCAAGGTAAAACCGAAGCCTTCTTCTTCACTCCGCCCACTTTTTTCACTTCCTCCATCATTGATGGAGGTAAGGTAACTAAGGTAGCTGAAGTGTTATCGATCCTTCAATTCCAGCACCAAAAGAAGGCTCCGTTTTTTCTTTCTCCCCCAAAGGATTTCTGCACGGTCAGTTATGCCCGGGCGAAGGAGTGGCAGGGGAGGGAGAAGGACTGCCCTTGGCCATGCTGGAGAAGAAACTGAAAGCAGCGGCGAAGCGAGACAGGGAGGCTTGTCGACCCTGGCGCTCCTTTGTAGCAGGTTTCTCCCGGGCGGATCCCGTGGATTCCACTGCTGGATCACTTCGTCTTCGAGCAAACAAAAGCTTTCTCCAACCCTTTCTTCCCAATTCATCACCAGCAGTCAACCTCTCTCTCCAACTGGTACAATCACTGGCCATCATTCCACGAACTCCAGAGCCACAGTGCCATAGCCTGGTTCGGCTTCCCGCAACGTAACCTGGCCGGATTGTAAGCGCCATGACGAAGAGTATGCTCACAAATCCAGTTGCAGAAATTCGAAGAGCCATTGCTTCCAAAAACTGCAACTCTATTGAACTCCTGATAAAGAGATTTTGATCAAGAGAGGTCGACGGAGCTTGCAATTTGCAAGTTGGGGTACAACAGGATTGAACTATTGAAGTCTTCAATCTCAGTCAGTCTCTCCCCGAATTTCGGAATTTCGTGTTCATGACATCTCCATCTGCTGCAGGTTTAGCTCGCACACTCCGAAATTGGATGCGACTGTCACTCCTTGTGGTGAAATTACAATATCAACAAATTTGTGCCATGCCCTCAAAGTACGACGCCGTCGTAGAAGAAGGTCGAATGATCAAATTGGATGCAACTGTCCTGATGGATTTACCCAATTTTAGGTCCTATTAGCAAGTTTTCCATGGAGATAGACGTTCTAACTGCTGCAAGCGAAGCTCGATAAATTTGTATCTAGCTGCCTGAATCAATGCCCACTCACGACAGCCAAAAACCTGCAAAATATATGAATCCCTTCACAAACGAAACGATCTCTCCAACTAGCTACGGAGCTCACATGGTAGCTTATATGGAGCTCATATGACTCCTGACCTGACACAGAGAGATTCCTGTTCCAGTGCTGAATTTCGCATCAAACTCAAGTCACCTGAAGTTTCGATATGCTCAGTGAATGGTTGGTGGAAGGAAATGATAGCAGCCTATAAAAGGAGAATGGAGAGGCGGCTCGGAAGGGAAGAAGCTGGCAGAAGAGTTGGCTACGCTTTCCGTTCAAGGCAACCTTCACGTGGGAGCTCCGTCATGACCTCAGACCCACCACGCCCATCACCTTTCTATCCACAACGAGCTTTCACATCTCATACGGAATTCCACCTTTACACGGAGGATTCAACCAATTTTTTTAATACATGAAAATAGTAGTAAAGCTCCCCACCGACCCATCTAGATTCTTGCCTACGATGTAAAATGCTCTGAACATAGGAATCCAAGGTTGGGACATCTTATAATTCAGCACTTTGAAAATCCATTGCTTATTCATATGGTGTCTAGAAAATCAATAATCTAAGACGGAAGTAAGGTAGTAAGAATCTTCTGACAGTTTCTAATAAGATCCAACAAATGTAAAAAAAACAAGTTTATGATCGATGGGAACTGAACCACGGCATGCTCAGATTCTTTCTTGGACGATTTATATTTTAGGTGTGGTTTCGTTACCGATAAAGATGCATGTCCAAAGAGAACAAGACAGATGCACCCACTCACAGCTGCCGCAGCGTTTTTCTCATTAAAGTTGTCGTGCTCAATCATCGTGGGCACTTGAATTAACAATTCATATCCTCGTTGGTTATATTCTTTGGAGCTTTGGCGCGCAGATCAAGGAGAGTACAACTTCCACATGTATTTCTAGATCATGTCACCTTTGATTCGAGTGGGGTACAAAGCGCATATAAAAGACGGAATGGTTTTGTCCATAGCTCTAAACTGTAACTGTAACTGTGGATCAGTAATTTCAGGAGTGTACTGAAACCGTTCAGTTTTTAAGGTAGGAGGTAATAGCCAGGGTGCGTAATTCTTGTGTCACTCAGAACACCAATTTCCTTTCAATTGCCAGGATTCCACTACTACCAATGGTGCTTTAATTTCAGGAAACGTGGCCTGGAATGTAATCTATACAAGTCCTAGTTTTGAGATATATGTCTCCATTTGGAGCCGGAATCACACAAATCTAATGCAACTGACAAGTGGCAATCTTAGCGTGGGTTTTGATGTGACGGAGATTTTGAACGAGTCCACTCTTAATGTAAGGAGGCTGAATCTTAGAAGAACCAAAATTATTTGTCTCTATAAGAGATACTAAAATAAATAGGAACCTGATCCAACAAGCTGGCATATGTGGTATATTCCAGGGTAATTAAGTATCAACGAGTCTTTTGTTCATTACTCCACTTGAGTGGGCTTGCTAGCAAGTGACTCAAATGGACGGTTGAATGCCTCTGGACCAAATGCAATGCACTATACATAGCAAATTTGACCTCAAGAGAGTTTTTGACTCTTGTACCCACAAAGTATAATCTCCTGTGATTTTTCTCCCCAAAATCACACTACTACATATGTTATATGTTATATGTGATGCACATAGTATTCTGTATTTAACCCCTAAATACCCAAGCTGGGGTCCTCCCTCCAAAATCACCTCTACATCGTTGTTTCTGAAATGAAAGTATAATTTATTTTCTTAGAATCATTTTTTGAAAACTCTAATTGTAGTATCTTGTTCACCACAATCAAGTTAGTCTATCCTTCAATTTTTCAAAGACTTGGAACAAACGGATTTTGAGATTTCTTCAATCAAAGTTCACATTTTTTTACAATTTTTATTCCTAGGAAAAGTGATTTTGAAGAGCCTATATCTCAGATTTTCTTCAAAAGAAGAGCAGTTTCTATTTTCGACCAGATGCAATTATAAACAATTAAGAACATGCATGCCAAGTTTCGCAAGGAATTGGAACAATGGAAGGTTGTTTCTAGAGCCCTTGCAATGCAATTAAGTGAAGTACATTCCAATTAATTGGGAAAACCAAAATTTCACTTGACCGCCATGCCCATTCATGTGCTATATGCTCCAATCAATCACCCCCACTTGCCCACTTGCCCACCCATGGAATTTTTTTTTTCTTGCGATGGCCTTTGATAGGCCAGATTTCTCTCCCAAGACAATCCACAATGAGTATTTCTTGGATGGGATTTGACAAGTGACCTAACATAACCTTTTTGGTGTTGATGAAAGTTGTAGCATACCGGTGGAGATGCTCTGAAGCGGGCTCTGAAGCAGCTTCCATTGTTACTCCACGAGGGACCACTGGGAAACATTCTGTGGACGGAACCAGACTTGGAAGAAACGTGTGCACCATGCATATCTAAGAATGTCCGACTGCAATTTTTATAACAAACTGAAGCTTGAATTTTAAGATAAACTACAAGATTCCCGTCATTCAAAGCCCAAATTGTCTACAACACTGAGCGGTTCTACGTGACTGTGTATACACTTTCTCCCTCGACTTCGATCCCGAAGACAAAGCCATTAACAGTAGCGCTCGTCCGTAGAAATTAAGTACACCAAAGAAAAGTTCATCGTTAAGTTAACTCTCCAAATTGTCAGCAATTGCCGTGTCGTCTGAGGAGTTGTGGCTGACAAGCAAGCAATTAAGTTCCAGTTAATTAAAAACGTGCTCATCATCGTTCTTGCTGTAACTCCGGCGCCGGAATTTGATCGAACGAGTTGACTGGAGTCACACATTGACGATTCATCAGTCTCCCAGTTGAATTGAATTGAATTGTAGTACCGACAATCAGAAGTCAGTGATCGAGTACGTACTCCTCTGCGCTCAAATGGCCGGGCAAGGTATACATTCGAATGCCGTAGTACTACATCTCAAGCTGCTGTTACTTTCATTCCTACGGAGTGTGTACTGCATACCCACTTATGGATCGATTTGGGTGTGGGGTTTTGATTGAAGAAACGTACTCTATTGTAAGTGCATGTTGCAGTTGATTGGCAGTCTAGCTCGCTCTAAAAAAGGACAACTGAAGCTAAGCCAAATCTTCGTGTTTGATTAGTACCTATTCCGATCGATGGAGTGTTGTGTTGAATCTCTTGGTACGGTTGATGAAATCGAAGTTATTGTTGCTTAACGGCTGCAAGCGCGCCTGCAAGCACCTCGAAGGTAAATGAACTATTCGACGTGCCTTGGTGTAAATGGCTTTCGCACTACTGGGACTTCGGGAACAAAGAGACACACGGGCCTCGTCAACAACAAAGTAAGGGACAAGTTCACGTACATTCTGGAACCTTTGTGCGCTTTGAAAGTACAGTCTATGCAGAAGAAGTATCTCCACTTGCCCACCGCCCTTACATTACTATTAGCTTACAAGGTAGAGGCAAGCCTATAACAATGCAAACTGGGCAATCTGAATATCTTCGGGCCAACTCCAAGAGAGGCACATCTTGTTCACAGGTGTGTGCTTGTTTCACGAATCAAATCCAAGTGGAATTATAATTTTTTGATTAAAATTCTGATTTCTATGAACTTCTAAAGTGGTCGGCCCTAAAATTACAAAACCATCCATAGAGTGCAGTCATGAACATCCTATAAACAATTCATAATTGCTCTCCCATGTATCCAATGGTACGTAAGTGTTCATCAATAAAGGATTGACATGTTATCCTTTGTTGGAGTTCTTATAGTGATTTTTTCAAAAGATGAATGGATCTGAATGATTTTTTGGATGGAATTGGGGTCAAAAGTAGGATGACGAAATTAGACAACAAAATAAAATGTGTTGATCTACCTTAGACTATGCACCAAATCTTCAACTATAGGGGTGTTATCTAAACATCCTCAATCCAATCAATATATTAGCCTTCTAAACTTTTTGTCTTTATCCTAACATACTTTTGATTTATATATATAATTAAAACTTGAAATGTTTATCATTGGAAGCACATCCCAAAGTACCTTGAGTAGGTATAAAAAAACTCAAATTTAGACATTGAATAATGAAAATAAATTGCTTCAAATGCTAGCTAAAAGACAAAAAGTAAAGAAATTTTGGCATACTATAGTTACCAATGCATATCTCTAATGCATATTTGGAGTGCCATAGAGTGTAAAGTGCATTGATAACCATGATTTGACAAGATTTATGTAATTTTTGTCTCTTAGCTAACATCTAAAGTGATTTCTTTTCATTGTGTAATGTGGAAATTTGAATTTTTTTTGTACCTACTCAAAGCACTTTGCTTAGATGTGCTTCCCATGGAAAAAAAATTAAGTTCTAAGTATATATAAGTTAATTTTTCTTTTAAATTTAGAAGGTCAATATACTAGTTGGACTAATAAAAGATGCTTTTAGAGCATCTCTACTAGCGAATGAGAAAAGGAAAGTAGTATGTAGAAATTGGCATGTCAGTGTTCCTTGCAAGGCCCCATTACTTAATTGGGTCCCTACCAAAACACTCCAAAAAATGGTGTACAAAATCGGAGAATCCAAATTCCAAGAAGATAAAATAGAGAACTTAGGTGAATGACAAAGGTGATGTGGAAGTGTTGCTAGTAGAGATAGGCTAGAATGTGCAATTCTCCAATAGAACAATAATTCTCTAATTCCTACAAAGCAATTGAGCTACAATTGGGAGTTCATTTCTTGTTTATGTAGGGTGTGCTCAACGTAGGTCAAACTTAGAAGGCCTTGCAACTTCAAATGTAGCAAGCAAATTTTGGAGAAACATGTGTTGAAAAAACCTAAATCTCTGGCTAGTAAGATTGAAGAAGAAATCAAATCCCTACAAACCTCTTGTTTGTTCAATATTATAGCCCCAGTGGAGATGCTCTTATAGTGTAAGATTAGTGTTTTGTAGTAAGAGGTGATTTGAATCCAATTAATGAGACTTAAAATCTCCAATACTTCAAAACTAGGAATTTTTAATAGAATTTAGTGCTCAAAATTGCATGGGATTCAAAATAGAAAAGAAAGAAAAAATCTTTCTAAAATGCTCTTACATAGGATTATAGGATGCAAAAATGATACTACATTAGTTGGATATCCTTTCCAAGTGTTTATTTTTTATAGGAAGGAATTCGTTTGTACAAATTTGTTGGGCTCATGGTATAAAACCTTCATCTAACAATATACTGTGCTTGAGATTCCCTACATTGATGAAGCTACGTTCTTTTAATTTTTTGGTGTTATTTTCTGGAAATTTCATACCAATTACCTATTTGTTCGAAGCACATCAAGTTAAAGGCAATTTTTTCTGGATTGCTTCGCTAGCATCAAGCAGAACAAAATTTTCTACAGAGAGGTATCCAAACAAAATAATTGCAGGCATGGTGTTGAAAAGACATCTCGAAATTGGCATATTTGTTAAAATAGCAAAATTTCAAGAAATTACAATACTATTAATTCCTATGCAATATGAGCATAAATAATCAAAAACTATCATTTTTTAAGGGAATGAGGGGAAGATGAATTAAAAATACTGTTTTTAATTGAAATTTAACCATACAAAATTATAATAGACTACTACAAGAATAAGTAGAAAAAATTTCAAAGACTTTGACTGCATGGATTGAAAGATTATAGAGTTTGCAGTACGAAAAAAAACATTTTTTCAACCCACTCCATAACTTCTATTAGAGTGAGATTTTTGCATTACATATGGGAATTCTTTTAACCATGTAAGGATGCTACTAACCTTTTTTTTTACTCTTTGAAAAAGCACCAAGATGGCAATCACTTAAAATTTGGTGAAGCATTGTATATCTACATTCATCCATCTTTGGGACCAAATAACACTTTTTAATCATATTCATGCACTTTACATCCAAATTTGGCAACTTCATCCACATTTTTAATATATATGGAAAATTTCTATTGATAAAAGAGTACTTTTGTCCAGTCAAAAGTAGAATTTATTTTAAAATGGTGCAATCTAGCCCCATAGTGCCAAAATAAAAAAGTTTGGATGCTACAGACTAAAAGGTCTGATGGATGACTTCATTGTAATTGTCAAAACAAAAAATGTATCTATTGGTCCAATAAATTGGAATATTTTTGTGACTACTTTGGTCACGGAGACCCACATCCTTCCAAGGTTGAAGTTGCATCTTATATCATGTTCGTTACATACCTACCAAATTTCAAAGCTAGAAGAGGAATTTTGTACATGATGCTCGAAGCTACATGCTTTTCTCAAAAAAAATTCAAACAACATAGCTTCTAATCCTTGCACCCATTGGGTAAAAAATGATATTCCCAACAAGCCAATACATGTCTTCATATTGTGTCGAAATTTTAGAAAGATCTATTCAAAATTGACTTTGTAGGAACCTTCCTAAATTTTCAATTGGTCATTCAACAACCACTTGGTCTTTCATGGGTTAAGAGCAAATAATGGAACATTTTCTCATTTGTAGTAGTGTATGGCTAGTATTAAGCAATTTTTCAATTTGTACAACAATTTATCAGATATGATTACCTCCTAGACATACAATTGGCCAGGTCATCATTACCTGTTCAAATTTAACCTTGTAAGGATAAGCTGGTCTCCAAAGAAATCATCATTTTCTTATACTAAGTGAATCAATTGCTCAAAAAAAATGGAAAAGTATTCATTGAAAGTCAAACTATAACAGAAGATGTCCCCTTTTTGCAACAAAACTCCCAAGGTGAATAGTTGCACTTCTATCCTACACAGGAGAATTGTCTGTCATCCATCAGACACGTGTGAGCATTACAGGGTTAAACGTGGGTATTCAGACAAATTTTAAAAATCAAGAAGAATAACTAAAGAAAATTTTAAGAAAATTTAGTTTGATGAACAAAGCAAAGATTGTTAGAGACAAGGATACTCCTGAAAATTGCGTTTTTTTTTCCGTCCGACAGTATTACCATTCATGTTTCCGCATACCGGCACACAAAGCAGAGAGAATCAGAAAAGACATGATTTTTTAATGAAACTGCAAAACCCGCAAGTGATGCGGGCTGTTTGCATAGTGAAATCGTAATTAACATGATCAAATATAGTACAGATTACACATCCAGACTTTTGTACGCCGAAATCATTGCTGAATTAGTGCGCTAATCATGAGCTGGATGTGAAGGTTGAACAAGCCTGATCAAGAATCAAAAGCTTGGCTATATGGCAATATTTGACAAAAGCTAGGAGATCAATGAGGGGACTTCGTGATTTGCATCTATTCTAAGGGGGGTTTCAAAGTTGAGAATCTGAGGCACTGTCATCTGATGCAATCCACCAGATCCATGGAGTCCTTGACCCGGTCCTCGAAGACGAAGAGAGTCAATCTCAGCGAAGCATGGAAAGATGTTGGTTCAAAACAGCAAAACCATCCAAAACTTTCTCAAGCTTTTGATTAACTCGTTCCAGTAAGTGCAGATGGGGATTTCGACCGTCGTCTATGGTGTTCACTCTGTTTTCCACGTGCTCAATGTGCTGCGTCAACAGTTCCATCATCAGCTCCGCACGGTATTTCATTGCTTCCTCCCTCTTCTCTGATGCCTGCAGACACAAGTTTCAATTAGAAACCTTAAATTTTCAGCTTCCAGAAATACCGTTGGGGGAATCAAAAGAGAAACGTGTCCAGTTCTAATAATCGCTGACTGGAAACGTTGGTGCACCATGATGATAGTGACAGGAGCTTAAAATTGAGACTGGGAAGCAATTTAAATAATGAAGCTGAAAAGTAGTAGTACAATTACTCACCTGAAGCTCCACTAGCATCAAGCGCTGCATCTCCATCATTGCCCGACCTGAGTCTTTCGATCTCTTTCTTACAGGCTGCCCATCACTACCCAGAACCCTGGAGGGCTCACCTTCGAGCAGTTCACCTGGACTAGTCTTTCCTTTGACAGTAGGTTTCGTCACAATCGTTAGGTTCTTGCCTGAGACGTCCAGCCACACATCGTAAAACTTAGGTTTTAGAAGTTCTCTCCCAGCAATGCTCGGATTCCACATTGGATCAGTTGCTGCAGCTTTGGCAGACATAATCCTGCGCAAAATAGAATGCACATCAGAGCTTGAACAGTGACTGAAACCATCAATATTCTGAACACAGTCGATCCGCAAAGTTTTTCTCACAACGCTCGATTTTACACGGCTGAGAAGAAGTAAATATGGGAGATAGCGGGCAGCTTGTAACGGCTGCATTATCCAACATATAGACTCATTTGCGTCCTGTAAAAATAATAACTACACCGTTTAATCTATTTAGTGACATTCATGAATTAGTGTAGTACAAAAATAGCGTGCCAACTCAATTCATTTTGTTGCATCGTGTAACTTGGGACCACCATAAAGAAGCATTCGAGTGAATAGTCACTCAATCTACAAATGGTCAATACGAGGTCCCTAGTGTACAGAGCGAATCATAGGACTACGAAATAGTGTATCATACAGTGAATTGAACAGACGGTATACTGATGATACAGATTGATAGAGAATCTTGCAAAAAAAAGAGTACCTGTATTCTGTACATTCACGCCTCACGCTCCAATACTTGCTCTGACACTGCTTCTTGGTGAAATGGTCCCCAAACTTAGCTTGCATGGCTTTCAGAATAGGTGTCCACTTCTTCTGATATTTGACTTGGCCTTTACTCTCCTCCCACAAGCGTTTGTGAATGGAATCGTAAGTCTCGAATAGGAACCTGACAGATTCATCTGTCCATGTAACATTCCCATCGGCATCTTGGCCAGGTTTTTTCCGTTTCCTACTAAGCGATTCTCTTTTACGTCTGTCAGAATCCTCACTGTCGGAGTCGGACTGTGACAGAGACGCTGAAGGCTCGAAGTTTACAAATGCCTCGGGATGCTCATGCAGCCTGTGCATCTTAATTGACTGAAAGAACACACCAATGCACAACTCAGTGAGATTGAAAATTCACTTCCAAGGATGTTTTTGTAATTGTCAAACGGTCACTTCTTTTCGAATCTTCACTCCCCTCCAAAATATTTGGTGCTTCCAGCGGATAAATCATATGTGCCTGCCTTCTAAACTAGAAACGCGGTACTTCATAAAGCCAATAGATTAAAATTCACCTTATTTCCGCCTCCATATACACGTGCAGCTTCTTGAATACTTTCATACTCCTCTTGCTTTACATTTCCAACCATTAAATCTGCAATTCGGGTGTCAAAAATTCCGTGTCAAATAAAGCTCCAGTCATACTCCCACTAAGGAAACATAATGATAACTCTGCACAATTATTAAATAATTGCGTCAATATATACTATTCAGGCGACCCTTTTCTGAACATTCAGCCACTCATAATATCAAAAGCGCATGCTCCAAGATGACTTCCAAAGAGAATTTGAAATTCCTGGAACAAATTGAACTGCAGTGTTCGGAGGATTGCTTTTTGCGATTAGGATCTAAAGACGACACTGTTTAAGTTCAATCCAATGAAGTATTACAGGAAAAAACTCTGATGATTATAGAATCCATAGTTCTAGAGTGAACAATTGAAACAAAGACATCCCTTCTAGAAATTATGACTGGTTCTGGATGCTTGTTTCTTAGACATAGCCTCACCAATCGGAAATAAAGTTCGTGGAACAGATTGAACTACACAGTTTGAATATTTTGTGACTAATACCACACTGTTCAAGCTAAATCGGATAGTTTGTTAAAGAAAAGCCTCTCTAGACTCCACAAGGTTAGCGTGAACAAGCACACAAAGCCATTTGTCCTCTCGAAATTATGGCTGGCTGTGGCGTCTGCTTCTTGAACATACCAAAGATCACAGGTAGAATCAATGGAATTGAGAATCTTTTCATGTTGAATGTCAGAATCGTACCTCCAAATTTTCTCCATGCCTCGTTCTCAGGATTCACACTACTTCTCCATTCCTCTTTCACTT
This sequence comes from Pseudoscleropodium purum, assembly GCA_963969395.1. Classification (NCBI taxonomy): domain Eukaryota; kingdom Viridiplantae; phylum Streptophyta; class Bryopsida; order Hypnales; family Brachytheciaceae; genus Pseudoscleropodium; species Pseudoscleropodium purum. The sequence continues at coordinate 15,920,856 of OZ017798.1, forward strand.
CCCCTTCGACCTCGCTTATCACACCATCACTCGCACTGCTCTCATGCACTAAACACAGATCCTCACCACTTCCACGCTTCGCGATGATGTTTTCCACCGTTTCTCCTCGACCATAATCATTCACCACGATGGTTGTCTGGTCTGCGTCACTCCCGAACGGCGCACTAAATGCAGACGTGTCCGGATGCCACCTCGCGTTGTTGTTCGGCTGGCCACACAGCAAGCTCTGCCAATTGAACGGCGACGATGCTAGCTGTCGCGAAGACGGGGAGAGTAAATCCGAAGGCGAGAACAGAGTCAAGTCCGCTCCGTAACCAATACAACCCGACGTATTCAACGTTAAACTCCCCGCAAGCTCTCCACGAAAACCTCCGGCGGCAACAACACCTCCTCCTCCACTTCTTAACAAGTTTCCTCCATCAACCTCCTGCACAAAGCCGCCCTCGTCCGACGTCAAAGCCTTCAATCTATGACTGCCATGATGACTTCCATTTCCTCCCCAGCCATAGCGTTGGTCCTCGTCTTGCTGCAACATGCTCTGAAAGCTCATTTTCAGTTCAACTCACATCCTCCACCGATTTCACACAAGCTCCAAGTCAGTTAATGTCAAACGAATCTCGCAAATGATTGCCGTTCTCCAAACTACTGCTGCGGGCTGTAGTTGCAATGAGAGCAAAGGCCAGAACACCATAGCCAGCTGCAGCGGGAGAGAAGCAAGCGCAAAATTAATAGCGAAGAGTACGTGGTAGGTTCACTGGGAACTTACTTATGGACCCACGGTCCCACGGTCCCCGCGCGGCACGGTCGCGCGGTCGTCGGTCCCACCGAGGGAAGTGATGTCACCGTGACCTGGGAAGTGTCTGTATTTGTACGTGCGGCACTCCTCTCAACGCCCTTCAGTTTCAGTGGGGCACTTTTGGTCAAAAGTATATACAGAATTCACCATCTGGGTCCAAGGTGTCGTAGTAAAATACTTAGTCTTATACCCTTCTCAGATTTTGCAATTAGTCAGTGCTCCCCCTAATACTACTTTTGGATTTATGCAAATTTGTGACGCACACTAGTCGATGGTAAATCAATTTAATATGATTTACACTATCTTTGTAATATCTCAAATAGTATGATTGTCCTCCAGCTTTCATTGTCTCTCATTTACCTTCGTCCAAATTTCATCCATTTCCATCAAATTGCTCACAAGAAATTAGACCACATTAATTAGTCCAAATTCAATTGAATTAGTGTGAGTGGTCTGTGTTCAAACTCCAACACTATTTGAATTACCTAGTGAGTCAATCTAGGTTGTAGGAGTTTGAATTTCCTACTCGGAAATGGATAAGCGCAGCCACACGGTATCATCAGGCAGGTCATCGTTTCAACACCTGCACTAAGAATTTTTCGGTTCAGTCTGCTTCGTCTAGAGCTCGGCCATGAGTATAAGTAAGTGAGGAACAGCTTCAGAGCAACGTTTGTCTGGCTGTGAGGATAAAAATGTTGGGTGTATCATGGAATTCAATGTAAATAATGATAAAGAAAGAATTCATTGCTGCATTCAACAAATGGAAGCCGCTGGGTATTCCTGCGCCATGACTCGATCATGAGTGCTTGGGATAGGTACTTACATGTGTTTAAAAAGATACCATCTAGCTCATCATAACACATTAAATTATGTATCACGATTCTCTCTAAAGCGAGAACAGTCATATACTTCTATCAATATGTTGACCTACAGGTTGGCGTAGGCTACACACAATGAAACAAAACTCTTTGATTCACATCGGCTTCACTGAAAAGATGGCGGAAGTACGCTCTGAAATCCGATTCACAACTACAGTATGATGTAATCGGTTGCATCGCATACCACCCCTTTTCAATCACAACAAAATCAGTAACTTCCAGAGCAAAATTCTCCCTTCTTATTCCTTTTTCAGAATTCAATTGGAGCTAGGAATTGAATGCCGAAGGCGGGGCTCCTCCGATGCAATCATAGCCTGTAACTAACTAGCGTACGAAACGGTGCATTTCCCAAAGTCTTACCAGGAGAAGTTGCATGATCTCACGCACTGACTGGACATCCGTCAAAGCTTGCAACAGAAGGCCCCAATTTCAATGAAGGAGCAATAATCAAATACTGCGGTCACACAATAAGTGTGTACAAACTCAGCATATACAGTGTAATAATAACATACGCACAGGATGCAGAAGAAGAAGAAATCGAGGAAACGAAGAAGAAGGAATCGAGGAAGCTTCACTGACCTCCAGCGAAGTCTTGTCAGCCGCCATGAAGAACTGGAGCGCGTGGCCCACCACTGTGTAGCTTCGATCGGAACCCATCGATCAAAGCCTTCAGGAACTTTACTAAATTCTCTGTCCACGGTCCTAGCGCATTGACACTTGGACACTCATGTTGAAGCTTTTCTTTCTATTCCAGCAGTCCTGCAGGCCGGATATTTGTGCTGGAATTTCGACACTACGTTATAATAATAAGTTAAGTTAAGTTAATGGGGGAGATCGAATTGTTTATGTTATGATGATTCCCTCTGTGCAGTGTGGACTCGACAGTCAAAGTGAAGTCAAGACAGCCAACTCAGACACAACGGATTGATCGGAGTACTGGAACCTCGAAGGTCGGTCCTGACGCACGGGGCAGAATCTGACGGGATGAAACGGGAAAAGCCGGAAGTTAAGAAGGAAACGGAAACACGGAATTTCAGCCACCCAGTTACTAAAAACGTCCATCGAAATTTTTGCCGGAAAGATACTTGCGATCGTGGCCTGAGAATCAGAGAATCAGAGACTGAACTGAAGTGTCTCATTGGGAAGAAACTGGACTTAACTTAAGTTACTTCCCCGCTGTTACTGATCACACTGAAGTCACTGCATCAACAAAGGTGAAAAAAAAACCAGGAATTCCAAGGAGTGTAATTCCTGTAATTTCTCAAGGGAGGTTGCCTTGGATGTTGTGTCGTGTCAGTCCAGACGCAGCCCTTGAAGGCCTTATGTTTTAAAAAAAGAATACAGGAGTTCAATGTTTATTTGTGTGTCAATTTTTTTTTGTAATTAACCCTTAAAAGATGAATGGGTGACCTTGGAAATTGTCCCTTTGCATTACCATGTGAATCATTGGCTTAAAAAATTGTAAAAGTACTCATTGGAAGTCAAACTAGTAAAGAAGACCTCCCCTTTTTACAACAAAATTTTGAGGATGAATAGTTGGAGTTCAGTCGTACTAGAAGAATTCCCTCCTATCATCCATTGGATGCCAAATGTCCGTGTTGACTTTGAAGAATTTATAAAAAAATTGCATTGCATTCTGATCAGATTTTAAAAATTTTTGAACTTATATTTGGAATCATTGACTAATTGGCCTACACTCAAAGTACACCAATTCTTTGATTGTGTTTGAATTTGAAATGTGGGATGTGTCGGAGTTAGAATTGACTTCGTTGAATTTTATGATGTTTTTACTTCTATATGAGTAGGGTGTTGGTATGTAGCTTTGCCTTGTTCTCCGACTAAAAGGAACCATCAAGTTCAAGCCCAATATTAAACAATTAATGGTAATGTTTTTTTTAAATTCCAAAATAATGTGAAATTTTTACAACTAATAGAAGATGTGTAGTCACATCTTCTAAAAATATATACAAATCACATAATTCATCAATATTTGCAAAATGAAGTTTGAAAAAATTATTATAGGCTTGGCCTTTGAAGGTTAAAAGTCTTTAGACTCTACTTGACAAGTAGTTTTGATAACTGCAAAATCATTATGTTAGACTTTAGAGGTGTATGACGGCGTGTTGACTAATAGTTGATGTTGAACTCTATATTTTTCAATAAAAAAAACCCTAAATATCAAGACTTTATAGATGCAAACTAAGTGGGCCCTATCAACTCTTATAGTGTTCTTTCAATCCAAATTCCAATCTAAAATTAATGGCCTTTGTTTCATAAATTAATTGAATTCCAAAGATTTTCATTAATTCCCTCAAATTATTTTTCAACTCCCTCATTTGAAAAAACTAACACTAAAGGCTGTCAATAGAATATAGTTGTCAAATAGTGCATATTAAAGCGTGTTGGAATCTCATTTAATTGCCAATAAAATCCAATAACATTTTCATATTTCAATTGTAATTAGTGTCAATTATAGGGGCACATATTTTAGGTCAACAAACTTTAAACAATGCATGGTTTTAATATTGAGCAAAACTCCACTCTAAAATGAAGCAAATAATTTTTTTTTTTTATAACAAATGGAAACCATTGTATTAAATTAAAAGGAACAAAGTAACTACTGAGCTAGAGGCCGAACAAATGAAGAGAATAGGAACAAAACAAAAAACAAAAAGCAAAAACGAGAACCAAAGACTAAGTGAACAAACAAAGAGGGGGGGGGGGGGGGGGGGCTTCCTTATTTCCCCTAATAGAATCACCAATTCTAATAGCAAGAATTGGGGATGGCAACCAAGTATTAGAAAACTTGGTCAAAAATACTCCAAATACTATTAGAATGTTGAGGTCTATGTCTAGAAGCCAAGCTCGCCTTGAGAGCTACAATATGTCCCAAATCAAGGAGAGCACTCCATAATGATGTACAAAGAAGAATGAAAGGCCAACGATCTTGTGCAAATACCAAATGGTTGCACAAGATCCAACAGAGCCAAAAGGCAACTTTGTGAACAATAGACCATATTATGCAAACTTTATAAAATGATCTAGAAGTAGAGGTCCCAAAAATACATAGGATCACATCTAGTCTTTGATGAGGGCCCATAGCTGGAGACGCACTGTGAATATGATGCATCATTGAGAGTGCATAATTCCAAATATCTTGGGATCTCGGACATTCGAAGAACTTGTAAATAGGAATTTTTTTGACACTCGAATTACAACAAACACAATCCATATCAATTCTTGGAGTAATTTGAGCTCTCTACGAGTTTACCGCATGTGCATTATACTGAATTGATTGTATAAAGGCTGCAACCTTCTAAAAACAGTCTTTTATCTAGATATCTCTCTAATGTGAGACATATGAAGTTGAGAGAAAGATAGGCCATTTAAAGTAGCAATGGGACTTTTCAACTGTGTTAAAGTGGAGAGTAGTTTACGACTAAGGGCTACTATATAGTCCATGAGTAATTTACTAGTGGACTACTTCCATCTTCTTGGGTCATAATGGAGAAATTGCACATTTCCAAAAAATAAGAGTTGAGGTGAAGACATTTTCATTTCTGACTTGAACAGTTCGAATTTTTTGCACAATGCCTCTATAAATCGATATATTTTCCATACTTGGGATGATTGTTAGTTGCTTAAAATTGACGCCTATAGTAGCACGTGTAGTATTGCTTCTCAAGGAAACAATTTGAATATGTAAATTGAATAGAGTAGGATTAGGTTCAAATATCAACCATGTAATCTATAGTAAATTGTCATTACCTATGGAACAAAGGCCAATCCAGTCTCCAATGGATGCTAGATTAGATTGATCTGATAACAATTGAGTCCATATAGGGGGGATCTAGGAGATAAGGAAGAACCAATGGTAGCACTTCATAATAGTAAAAGGAAATTCATCCAAAATGATCTCTCATGTCTTTAAATCATTGGTGTTATCATCCCATAGATCTCCAATGGTGTGAAGGCCTACTCTAGCTAAAGTTCTAGTGCAATCAATAGAAAAGTTGAAGTTAGAGCCTATAAAGCTTGTAGACCACCAAATGCTAGTGGATAGGACCTCAAAAGCATTAGTGGGTGGAACTAACTCAATGTGTTTTATGAGCTTCTCCCACATAGAAGTAATATGGTTTCAAACTTTCAAACTTTTAGACATAGAAGGTCATTGTATCATCAACCATGTCGTAGAAGGGAACCAAAATCTTGAATTTGGGTGAGGTTTCATATAGTGAATTTGATAACGAAGGAGAATCTTAAGTCTTGAGGTGTCGGGCTCCATGGCATACAAAACCCATTTAGCTAATAAGGCATTAAGAGACACTTCTGGGTCAAATAATTGAAAACCACTGACTAACTTAGGTAAGCAACAATTGTTCCAGCTAACCTTGGTCTAAGACAAGTGTTCAAAGCCACTCCACAAATAATTCCACATACTACTCTTAGCTATCCTGATAATTTGGATGGATCTACACCAAATTTTCATAAATTAAAAAATAGAAGAGAGGAGAATTACCTTAACTACAAGTTTTCGCCTAGCCAATGAAAAATGTTGAGTTGTCCAATGCTTCAACTTTTTAGTAATATTTTGTTGTAGAAAATTGTTTACATTGGTAGTTTCTAAAGGAACACCAAATGGGGCCCCTGGTAATTTAGACAAAGAGTGAGGAGGGGCCCAAGTAATCCCAAGATTATTGAGCCAATTTGAAGGAAGGATATGTGAAAACCAATATTTAGTACTTTTGTCCAATTAATAACCAACCCTGATAAAGAGCCAAAACAGTGTATGAGGTCTACCATGTTTTTTTAAGAAAATTTTCTCACCTAAAATGGAGACCTCATTATCATCTATGCATTGAGAAATAAGTTGGCGATCCTCTATGTTGGGTAGTTGGATGCCTTGAGTTTTGCCTAATTGTTGGTCTTCCTTGGCTGCCAAATTGAAGGCTTCTCCTATATATAAAAATAAATAAGAGGCTAGTGGACATCCTTGGCGCACCCCTTGTTGAATGATGAATGGGCTAGAAATTTTCCCATTAAACAAGACAGAAGCTTATGTGTCCTAAAGTAACATTTGGACAATAAGTATGAATGCATCAAGAATGCCAATCTTCATCATAATGCACAAAAAAAAAATCTTAGATATTGTATTATATGCCTTAGTAAAGTCAACTTTTAGAAAGATAAGATCTTAGTGGGAGTCTTTAGCCTATTGGACTGTCTCATACTGTAATAGTACATTATCCAAGATGTACCTAAATGGTAGGAAGACAAATTGATTTGGACTTATAATCTCTTGGAGTATGGTTTGTAGTCTCAATTGAAGAGTTTTGTTAGAACTTTATAAGAGACATTAAGCAAGGTAATTGGCCGCCACTTGGATAAATTGGCAGAATCACCTTTTTTAAAAAGAAAGGCTATGACTCTAGATGTCATCCCTAAAGGGAGCTGTCCTTAAGCAGTAGATGATTGAACCATAGCTATATAGTCATTGCCTATTAAGTCCCAAAATTTGGTGAAGAAATCAAGTGTAACTCCATCAAGACCTAGACTACAACTTGAAGCCATTTGTTTCATTGCAGAATAAAACTCTTCCTTTGTAAAAAGTGCCTCTAGACAAGAGACCATCTTAGGGAGCAAATAATTTTTGAAGGAATGTTTGATGATGTATTTTCTTCTTTTTTAAATGTAAAAAGTCACTCAATTGATGTAAAGCCTAGGAATGGAATTGCTATGTTGGGTGAATTTACACATTATCTCTAAAAGACCAAGCTATGTTTTTTGGCAACCTAGTGATTATGGGCAACTTATTACAAATGGAATTTTTTTTTTGAATTTTTCACTCAAGATGGAGACCAAATTTTTCTTTTAGGCCCAACAATTTTTATAACTTTTGACTAAATGGTTAAAAAGTTATTGTATAACATGTAGGTTTTTCCCAACTGGACAGTTTGAAAAAATTTGAAAAAATCATTTTTTTCAGAAATTAAAAAAAATTGAAATTGGTTTTCTAGATTTTTAATATATATAAAAATCTTTGAATCATTCTATTTTGATCAATGAGTTATGAAAATTATGAAGAATTTTAGTTTGTAGGTAGTTATAGATTTTCAATTCTAAAATAAACTTCGAAGTCCTTTATTTAACTAAATTTTCAATATTTTTTGAAAAAAATAAAATTATAGGATGTAAATTGTTCATTACAAATTACAACCATTCAAATTAGCATTTTTCAATTTCATAACTAAATTCTTAACAATTATACCATATTAACTACTTTTGGACTATTCAATGAATTATGGACTATACATCAACAAATCTCCTAAAAAAAACATCGGGGGATCTTCCAATGATTGTATAGATCTTTGAATGTTTTGTACTGATCTCCCGATGTTTTGGATTATTTCTTGATGAACATTTTTTTCCTCGTGGTCACTATTATTAATTTTGGACTTTCAAAAGTCCAAAAGTAATTAAATGTGGCATAATTTAGTATTTAAAACCATTCTCTACTTCTTTCAACTTATTATTTTTTTCCTATATATTGTATAATTCCAAATGATCTAAAAATTTTCAAGCATGTAGTCAACTTGGTTCAGAGAATGAATCCAAAGAAGCACCACCATTTGGGGTATATTTTCATACAAATGTGACCTTGTAAGTGTAGCTTCCCGTTTTTTTGAAGGGCCCAAAAAAGTTTTTTGTCAATTTAATTGCTAATATCTTGCAATCAACATAGTAAAAATTTCTAAAAAGAACTCCACATCTTTTCAAACTAGATTACTACAAGATCCTACAATTACATATATCCAAAATTTGGTACTTGTACTAGAAATGGCATTTTTGGATTGTTTTTGGTGAAAACATAGTCAAAGAACTTTAGGGGTTAATGGGATGCATATATGAGAGTTAACTAACATCTTTCATTCATGTCTATAAATATAAAGTGTATATCTATCTATACCTATCTATTAAGTGTACCTTAAATTGCACTTCAATGAAGATTGTTTTTTGCATTGTCCAAAATTTTGAATTTAAAAAAATCCTAATAATAGGTGTTACATTACAGAAAAATTCAGGCCTTAGCTGGGCCATTCACTTTATGTAATAGTGTACAAATATGAAAAATATTGGCAAAAACTATCTCACTCCAAAACTGTCTACAAACATCAAATTTTGTACCCTGTTAGATTTTTATTAAAAAATTTCAATATATATTTTTTAAATTATTATTTTCAAATTGTTATTTTGCACATCTGTTGAAAGTTAAATGGCCCTCCATAGGGCTGAGACTTTTTGTAATAGTTACCTAAAGTTGGATTTTGGTATAAAGTATAAGCACCTAATTTTAACACCTTCTGTTTTCTACTACAAAAAATGACTTTGAATGAATACTTCCATTACTCAAAACCACCAAAACTTTAAAAAAGCATGCAACCAATGAGAGGTGATGAGTTTTTTGAACCAGCCAATGAAAGTTGAGACATTTTTGTTTCAAGAGTGTTCATGTGATGTGAGTCTAGTGTTATGTATTGAATATCCTATGTTCTCAACTTTAATAATTTCTAAAATATTACTACAAAGTCAAATAATTACAAAACCACTTAGGTTATAATTACCTTAAATTCACTATTAATCTCATCAATTTTTTTGTCATTCAAATTTTGAAGTAATGAAATTGAGAAAAAAGTGTCGCTTTTAAGTGCTATTAGCTTACTTTATATTATCCCCTCAAAAACACTAGCCACCCCTCCACTTTGAAAATATGAGGGTGGCTAGTCTTATTTTAAATAAAAATATTTCAAATCTAAGATAGATATACAAATATAATATATAGTCCACAACAATTTTACAAATATGGATATATGGATAGGATTATAATTTTTTTAAGTAGATATGTTAGTAGTTAATCCCTAAAGAACTACACTGCATTTTTTTTTGGCAATATAGCAATTTTAGATAGTTCACTATGAATGGAATTAATTTTTTTATTTTAAAAAAATTTCACACAACATGTGCCCAAAGAGTAGCTTTAAGGCCCAACAATTTTCATAACTTTTGACAAGAAGTTATTGCATGATATATATGTAATTTTTATTGCTTGATAGGCAGCCTAGGCATGTCAAAAAACTTCTTTAATCACTAATTGCCCAAGGCACCAAAATCTAGAGTTTGCAAAACTTTGAAGTTTAACAAAACCTAACCAAGTTGATATTTTTAGTAGTTCCAATTTTTGGAAAGTTCTTCTTGAAGTTTAGTTTTAATATCAAAAATCTTATTTTGAAAATAAATGATAGTGATTTTCCTATTCAAGATTTTGTGCTTGGGTACCCATTGCAATCTTGACTTCCCATAGTGTTGAGAGCTCTTGGAAATGAGCCTCAAATATACTAGATCTTGAAGAAAAAATCACATTCAAAATTCATTTAAAAAAATTGTAGAATAGATTTTTAAAAGCCATAAATTGATTGGAGTTACACATATTAGGCCCTTTAATCTCAAATTTTTTGGTCACCAACTTTTTAAATTTGGCTTGTGAAAAGAGGATTGAAAGACTTTACATCACTTTTGTAGTTTTAATACCCTCATGGTCAAACATTAAAATCTTTCACTTCACAAGTGATATTGTTGTGTTTTCTTTTTCTATGAGATCTCTAGCATGTCTAGTTTGAATTTGCATGGTTATTATTCAAAAAATATTGATATAATTTATAAAATGTTGGCATTTTGTTCAATTTAGAGCAAATTCCAGGAAGCTCATAATAGGCCTTAGGCATTTAGGGATTAAAAATTAATCTCTTAAGAAATAAAAAAATTTTAATTGATTTTTTAAATTTATACATACGTGAAAAGCTTTGAATCATTCTATTTTCATTATTGAAATGAAGGTTATGAGGAATTTAGTTGTTAGTAGTTGAGAGAAGTTACAAAATCTCTATTCTAACATAAACTTTGAAGTCATTTATTGAAGTCAATTTTCCATATTTTTGGAAAAAAATTCAAAAAAATAAGTTTTAAATTATTTATTATAACATTTCAATCATTGGGATTGTCATTTTTCAATTCCATAAATAAATTGTTAACAATTTTGAATTTTGATTCATTTTCTACTTCTTTCTACTTACTATTTTTCTCCTATATGTTGTATAATTCAAAATGATTCAAAATTTTCCAAGCATGTAGCCAACTTGCCTTGAAGTATGAATATAATACCAGATACGGATATGGATATAATACCAGATACGGATATGGGATGAATTGTCCCATATTGATTGTCAAATAGGTTGATTTTTGAAATTACAAAAAGGAGGAGATGAAGGGGGAAATTAAAATATTAAAATCCTAAATTTAAATCTCCGTGTCAATATCCACCCAAAGGATAGAACATTGCCTTGGAGTGATTATGTGCTCAAAAACACCTTACTTTATATATTTTCTTTATGCAAAGTGTAGGGTCCACCTAAACCTCTCATCCTAATGCAATTATGTTTTCCTCATTTTGCAATATTAAATTCGACATTAAAACTAGTTTCATATGCAAATCGGAAAATGCCTAATTTTTTAAAAGGAGCATAGTATGTTTTGAATGTTTGAAATTGGTATTAAATCCTATGGGGCATCTCCAATAATAATTATTTTGTCCTCAATGTCTAAACTCCAAACTAACCATTATATTTGGTATATATAACAATCTTTCTATTTTGGATCATTAGGACCTCTTGAACAACTACACCTATTCAAGTTAACTCAATCAAGATAAAACAACCCATGATGGTCAAAATTAGGAGTTTGGTCTCATGTTATTGCTGAAAATTTTCAATTTTTTTTCCCACATAAAGACAAGTATGAAATAGCAAGAGCAATTGAAATTATGTTTTTTTGACAAAGTATGAATTTGCTATCAATTTTTGAAGAGTTTAGTGTATCATGATCCAAAAAAGTTTGTAGAATACCCCAAAACCAACAAAATTTGAATCCATAATGCTCATCATACTCACCTAAAACAATCATAGTATTTCCTAACATGGAAGGCCTAAAAACTTACTTCTTACAAAGAATTCATATTGAAAAGTTAATGTTTCCTAATGAAGTGACAAATCACTCCATTATTGTCATGTAAAACATTGAATACAACTCAAATCTTACATACTAAAAAACCCCATAATGTGATCATTCCCTAGGTGTCCATTATAGGGTCATCTAACCATCATGGGTTGTCCTACTTTACTGAGCTACAAACTAATTGCACTATTTTGCACTAATTTTGGAACTATGCTAATTTGACAAGCTCACTAATATTAGTATAGGAGTTTACAATATTTTGGGATAAAATTAATATAATGTGGTTAATACTATTTCCATAATATCTCCAGTAGTGTGATTGCTGGAGATATGATTGTTCATTCACCTTCATCTACATTTCATCAAAAAGATTGTCCAAATTTTGTCTAAATTTCATCCAAGTGTTCTTACAAAATAAAACAAATTCTTCAAAATTCATCCAATTACTGACGAGGGTCTGGCACTGTCTATTCAAACTCTCGCACTAAATGAATAATTTTGTACCGAGATTGCTTAGTATTTGATTCCGAAAGAATTTTCACAACGAAAAGTTGTAAACTGACCCCTAGGTAGCTTGTGGTTGAGACATAGACCTCAGGAACCCCCCAAAATTAAACAGCCCTGCAAACAAGCTCCCCAGTCACGAAAACTCTCTGTGACTGTCGTGATTTTGTCTGCAATTGACAGATAGGTTTTACAATTTACAGGAGTGCCCTCTGACTTACAATAGTTAGTTGATTGTGTTGTGCAGCCAAGTTTGCCTTGAAAAGTTATGAAGACCCGAAATTGAATGCCAATACTGACCATGGACGTAATAGTTGCAATTAAATCAATTTGTGAGAGGGAACTAATGTACCAAACTCCTTTCCTCACGCAGAATGATACAAAAAATGTAAGAAATTAGCATGCCATATTTTACAAACTCAGATTTTATCAGGTGTTTTACTTTAACAAAGTCACACTACCTTGCCAAAATGTAGTTCCATTAAGCCGTGAATGACTTCAAAATGGTTTTCAGCAAATCTTGTGATGCAGCCCACTGTTTATCGTTTGCGCTCACCACACACAAAAGAACCACGTTCCCTTTCGCTGTTGCAGTCGCTAAATTGTGAGAGCCTGTCAATGCAAATGGCGTCTCCAGTTGGTAGCTATAATACTGCATACCAACAGAACCAAGGTAAGTTCTAAGGAAATATCTAGACAGCAACAGATGCATCTGTAATACACTGTGAATGAGAGATCCACTGCTTTATTCACTGGGCCAACTATACTGATATAACCTATTCGTGGGAGCGCAAAACTAGTGAAAATACCTAAATGGTGCACCTTGGTAAACTAGCGTCACTCGCACTGATAGGATAGATCAGAGTAGTTAGTTCACAAATTTTCTGCAATAAGAGATTTGTCTTGGAGACAAATCACACATTGAAAGCTCAAGCTCTTCTCCGTGCAATACTTCAGAGAAACTAGTAGAAAGGCAGACCTTCGTGAATTTTTAAAAAGGAAAGGAAAATGTGATCAACCCCGACGGGACCCTCTTTTCTAAATTTTGGGTCAACCTTAAGCAGAATCAGGACAGTCTACGTGGGCTATCAGTCATTCTGGGCTTGTCACAAGCCCTGCTAAGGATTTATGAGGGGATATACTTCGCAAGTCTCATATAGCTGATAAGCTTCTGAGGGTAGCATGCTCAGCACTTCACGTTCAGCACTCTAATGGAGTCCATTTCTATACTTTCCGATTGAGCTTGATTCAATGTGTTCTAAAATGTTCGGCAAAGGAAGAGCTGGCAGGCATTTAGCACACACATAGTTTATGACTAGTTTGGAGAGCAGTCAATTCCTGTCGCATTAGGGACGATTCCGATCCTTGTTTGTTTAAACAAGCAATGCGAGGCTTACTCTCTATCTGGACCCCTAAGTCCCCGAATGGCCAAAAGTGGTCTCTCCCAAATCTATAGAAATTTTAATGAATAATTTGGGAAGTTTTCAGGGTAGTAATAAAATGTACCAATAGAAAGAAGAAATGATATACGACATTATTGAATTATAGAAATTTGTTTTGAAAGTTACTTGACTGTTAGCCTCCAAAGTGAAGCTTATATTTTAGCTTGGGCACTTAACCCTTAAACATCGAGCAGATGTTTTGTGTCCGATGGATGACAAGGAATCAAACTGTATAGGACAGAAGTGCAACTCTTCATCCTCAAAATTTGTTTTGGAAAGGGAAGATCTTGTACAGTAGTTTGACTTGCAATGACTACTTTTGCAATTTTGGAGGCTAGTGACTCACACGGTAATAGAAAAGGATGATTTCCAGGGTCACCCCTTCGGCGTTTAAGGGTTAAGCGTTGAGATTGTTTCATAGGCAAGATGAGTCTAGGCTTAGACAGCCAACCTTGATGTACAATTAAGGAGGGACAGCAAAATACAAACATGTATCTATATCATGCATTGCCCAACACGAACCCCAATACAAATCCCATCATCTGCAAAAAATAATCCATAATTGGAGTGTGCTACAAGAATCTAAAATGGCAGACAGAGGAATCATTGGTGTACTTACAGTAAGATCGCCTCTGTGATCAACAGAAGTCTCCATCACCTCATCAGGGTCGTAGCTATTGCCCGTCACAAATGGGCCTAAAGCAGAAATGATCTTCTCTGGGTTGCCAATCTCCTCAATGGTGGCATTGGGCCTGTTGGAGAGACGAACCATTGGCGATGCCACCACTTGCACTGTCCCCTCTTTTGCATTTTCGAATTTGACCTCCACCCACGGTTCCGCACATTTGGGCTGGCAGTAATTCCCGGACAGAATGTTGGCTATCCTTACTTGCTTCCACGTAGGAGGAAGGATGAACTTATAAGGTTGCACATTTCCTGTTCAAAGCGCACCCATCACCAACATCAGAGTAGTATACAGCGAAGCATGAAACGAATTCAGAGCACTACAATATTGAAGAACTAGCCGACCTTTGATGCATCTTATTACATTGGCAGGTATGCAATCACTGCCAAGTGAGCCCATATGCAAACATAACCTGAGAATGGACTGTATGAAAAAGATATAAATAATTCTAACGTGAGCCACACCTGCCTTTGCATGAGTACAAGATTGTGCACAACAGGAATCTAGATTCTTTTCCTTGACACTATACATTGATTCAAGGCGTGTTCAGTTAGCCCCTCAATAACGTTATGAGACAAATTACCTAAAGTATGGACACCGCGAATTGCCAAGGACCAAATATCCCCACTTGAGCAAATGCTCAGCACATCTCCGTAATCAATAAGAACCTATTGTTTAAGAAGAAATTTCAGAAGATCTCCCTATAAACCTTGACCAGTCGTAACTTTTGCACATGATATTCAAAATAATGCATTCTTTGGAAAAGTAAACTTTTGACCAGTCATAACTTTTGCATATGATATCCAAATGGTGCATTCTCTGTTGAGGTAGAATCACCTTTCAATTAAGAACAAAAACATACAAAACTTTAGCCAATCTAACAACAGGCACTATGCTAAACAGCTAAAGGACTATCATCAACGTTAATCACCAGAATTAGAGACGACACTAAACTAGGGTTGCATTCCGAATTCATGCAATCTCATTATAGCATACCATCTCAAACCCTAAACAAGAGTTCCGAATTAAAAAATCACCGAATTTTCAGGGCAATGCGTTTACCGACCAGCTCGAAGAGCCGGCGTGTCTTTGGCTTTCGCTTCGAATTGCACGAACGCCGAATTCCCCTCCGCACGAGGCAAGAACGTTCCCACTTCCACTTGCGTATACGCCTCCGCACTGCTGCCCACCCCCAGCCCCAAGCTTGCTGCCAGTCCCCCCAGCACGAGTTCTCGCCTGCCGACCACCATGGTGACTTCCTCACCCGTGGATTGAGATGAGGCACTACATTGGGATACAGAAGAAGATGGGTAGCAACAAGAAACGTGAGAGACACCAGTGGAATGCGAAAAACGGCAGGAGGAGGAGCTTGGCCACAACATGCTGGTGCTGCTCAAGGAAGCCATGACGGGTGTTGCAATGGACTGCATTGTGGCGTACAGGGGAAGAGAGAGATGCAGGAATTGATGTTGTGACTACTGAAGAGTCGCTGTGGACATGATTCTTGGTTGCGATTGCAGAAGAGATGGAGACGGGCAGCAAAAGCACAAGCAAATAGAGCTTGGGGAATGCGAGCGAGACGCTGCCGCACACACACATCCACAGTCTCGATCTGATGGCTACTTCATCATCATATCCACTTCGGAGGACCGGGTTGAGAACTGGGAGGATTCTGTCTGGGAGAGTTCTCAACTCCGGGTATTAAGATTGTGTCTTCCGGGGAACGTGTTGAGAACTCCGGGTATTAAGTTTTCATGGGTATCAAGCAGAGCTGGGCTGGTGTCGAGGATTGAACTCAATCTATACGAAGTGGCCCTCCCATAAATGTGGAAGTGACGGCTAAAACCAACTTGAACCATAAACTGACCTTGAAAACAGTTGAATGCAAGTAGTCCAAAATGCTATATTCGTGTACTTGGTGCTTCCTTTGAAATTCTAAAATATACTAAATAATAGAATACAATTCTTATTTTGAACCTTCCATTTTTTTGGTTGCTATCAAATCAAAGTTTGAGCATTTCTATAATACGAAAATGACAAATGCACATATAGTTTGAGCATACTATATTTATCATATTTTTGTCAATAATATCAAATTTAAATTTTATTTTTCAAATTATTAGTATATATTGATGTATTTTTGTTCATAAACTATCATTAAAAATCCAAAAAATTCATAAATTTTTTACATAAATGATAAGTTCCAACTATTCACTACAATCTTTACTTACATCTTAAATGAAAAGAATTTGAAAAAAATAAACATACTAGTATAATAAATATTTATTTTAGGTTTTAAATCAAGCATATAGGGGTTAATTATAGATAAAGGAATGTCATTAATAACAAGATTGTCTAAATTTTAATTTAGCCTAAATGTCAATTAAATTTAATTCTTTCATTTAAAAAAGTCTCCAAATGGAATATTTTTAATTGTACTAAATAGAAAAAAATGGATGTATACACACTTTTAACTTTTTTTTTTCTTCCCCACAACAAAAAGGATTCTTCTTGGCATTGAGAGGTTCCCAACAATAAGAGGGGAGTGATTATAAAAATCAAAATTTGAATGAACAATCTTAGTTGATTTCAAACAAATCCTAATTAATCACCAATTTTTTTCTTCTTAAAATCTAGCAAAGTCCAATAAGTAGTACATAAAAGTTGTTTAAGGGACCACAATAATAGGTTTATGGTAATAGGTCCATGGAAATAGGTACTAAAATTTACCAAAAATAATAAATTTTGACTACAATTTTTAAATGGAATCTCTCAAAAATTATATGCTCACAAGCTCACATTGACACACTCACAAAATAGCAACCTTGATTGTAATGAAAAGACTCTTTTTTTTTTAAAGAAGATAAAACAACAATTTTTTACCTATTTGATGAATTTATAATCATGTCCTTGAGGTGGTAGGAAAACCTTTAAGAAGTAGACATTAGAGGGTTTCAAGCAGTTGTCTTGTGAACTATTCCCTCTACAGTTTTTGGAAGACAGTTGTTCTCGACCAAAATTTAAAAAAAAAATTTAGTCTTGAAATGAAGAAAAAAACTGAAAAAAAATTATTTTTTTCAAACGTGGCAGTCGTTGTGCCATATTAACAAGTTGCTACGGCCCCCTATGATCCCCTATAGGATAGTTTCCACAATTTAGGAACTTACTGTCCTCCCAGGGGCCCGAAAATCTTCTAATGTGTTCTTGAACTCACTAGCCCTTTCATTCTTTTTAAACTTTATTTCTAAGGCCAAAACATTTAATGATTCCTCAAAATGCATCTAAACTAGATTGTACCATAATGTAAATTATATTCTTGAATTTTGAACCAAAAAAACTCATCAAAAAAATAAAAAAATTTGCATCAAAGAAAAAATCAAAAGTTGAACTTTAATAGTTGGTTAAATTTTCAAAAATCACAATTTGATTTTAAGGAATTCTAGAGATTAATTTTTTAGTATAAGATTAAACAAAAACTTAGACCATTTTGATCACTTGTAGGCTTTTAAAAATACTAATTCTAATACTTGAATGTGAGCTTACATGTTCTAATATATAGATACACTTTTCAAATTCCTTCTCCTATATATGTAATATCATAAAAAATTAGAGCACAAAAATTGATCTCAATTGTGATGTACTAAACAAAATACTACAAAAGCCATAAAAAATTGGCGTTGAGGATTACAATAGGATATGTAAAATATTCAATTTGTAATATAATAGCAATATTTAAGGATGTGAATGTCTAACCTTGTTTAGACATCATCCAACACAAATCATGGGAATTCAAAACCATTTTATGTTGTTCTTAAAATGTCTTTTCATTATGAAAGCATCACCACAAATATGTCAAAAGGTTAAGTATAAAGAAAATTTGGATGAAAAATACACAACTAATGTTTGAATCTACATTTATTAATATTGTTTTTGCCAATGTAAATAATTGTTTTTTGGGGGTTGACAACTTTATCATCCAAATTCTCATACTTCTTTCATCATTAATTATAATAGATGCTAAAAATTTCATTTGCATTTTACACACTAAGACACTTGTGATTGGTTGAAAACTACCAAAATTTCATTAAAATGGTTGTATTCAACAAACTCAGGACTTTTATGTTTAGACTATGTAGTTTGAAATCTATACCAGTCATAGACTTTAAAGCTAAAGAAGAAAACGAATGGAAAAATGGCCTATGGAATACCACCAATTTCATGAAATTTTAATAAAGTTAAGAGTAACAATGAATTCCATTCGTGAAGTTAAACTAATGACCGGCCCTCTAATCTAAACAAAGTGACCCTCGTTTTTGGACATGACGAAGTTTTGCTTCACCAGAGGAGCCCATGTCTTCAAACAGCTCTCCAATTGTTCGTTTGTCCATACTCCATACTCCATAGCCCGAGCTTCCGGATCTTCAACAAGAAGGTTAGTTAAGTTAGTTTTTGTTAAGAGGGAATCCATCTCATCTCATCATAGCAAAATGCCATGATTATAATGCAGCATCGCACAACTGATCATACTCTCATAACAGATTTGCGCACTCTAAAACAGTACAGCACTCCAGTGATGTACTGCACAGTAGTGACACTTCGATTTCATTCCTTGTTTTCATTTCTGAAGGATCCATAGGATTTAAGCTACGAAATGTTTCCAACAATTTTGTTCCATTTTCTCACCAAATGAGTACGGTTATGCTTCATTTTCACAGCATATATAATTTTCGACGACACACACGAAGCTGTGAAGACCGAACACATTGTGGTGTAGGCTGTTTCTATATACTTTCTTGTGGTAACGGGCTCCAACTGCGAGCCAACCGTTTGCTCGGATGACCGCGTCTCCTTGTAGAAAGTGTGAGATGGATCAGAACTGTAGTGAAAGAAATTAGTTCAGGAGTGGCAACTTGCGATATGTTGAGAACATTACAATGCTCTACCGGTACTGTGGCCATGACCAATTAGGGTTTTTCCAAGAGAACATCAGCTGCAACAACATTTGCTGGACATCCTAGGTAAGGTGGATTTCATTGGATCCTAAAAAATCTTCTGTGATGGAATCAATTCAAGTTGTAGTCTCGGTTGTATGCAAGAAGTTCAAAATAAAAATAAATTTCGACTCTGTTTTCGGTCATATATAACACTACTACGTGTGAGGTGAGCAAAGACTGCGTTGAACAACGGACTGATAACTGCCGAGGCCGTAGATTTTTTGTTGCATATATATTTGTTAGATTTGATGAACTACCGTGAAAGAGCAGTAAGGTGAAAAGGCCGGTTTAGGAAGCTCGATCGTGTAGCAGTTTCTTAGTCATAGTCATGATTGCAGTGATTCTTGATGTCTCGGCTGAAAGAGTTGAAAGGCTACTTTTACGATCGAACTTCTTGGAGATGAATGATCGGGTGCAGACTTGTGTGGTTCATTCAGCTGTTACGAGCGTTAATTGCGCAGAGGATGAGCGTTACGTATTAGCTTGTGCGCATGCTTTGCTCGCCTCGCTCCCTGTAGCTTCTGATAGCACGTTAAATTGTATTCTCGGTTTCTGACAAGCTCGGCTCCTGTCGTTTGTTGCAGCGTGAATTCAGTGATAGCCGTCGTGATAGAAGAATGACTCTCGGACGCACTGATTTCGGCCCTCGAGTCATGATTTTGATCGAAGGGAACCGATTGCGCATGCCGAATTGAAGTCCCTCATCGTTTCAGTAGTCGTTTGAATCAAGACTAATTGAAGAAAGGAAAATTTATTTAAGAGTACACTGCGTACACACCTTTCTATGTGATGCTTCTTCCTCACTTGCATTATATTTTAATAAGATGCAATCAAAGAAGAATTGACCATTCTTGGCCATTGTCACAACGGTTCAGCGATGGAGCCTTGAGATGGAGCCTCCCCCTCGCTCGTCCCCGATTTTACCGCTGGGAAAACACAGGAACTTTTTATTTGGCACCTATGATAAAATTTTGAACTTTTGAATTTATATTTGGAGTCAGAGGCCTCAAATTAGCAAGTAGATGTGTAGAAGACAAATTATCAAGCACAAAATAGGTGTGTTACTGTAGTGTGAAATTAGGTTGCCTAAAATTGCATTTCATTCATTAAAGCGGTCACATTAATAGAATGACTTCAGTCGCTATAGAATTTGCCCGGGGTTTTGCTGGCTGGCATTGTATTGCACTAATTGCTGGGTTTTTTTTGGGTTTTATTGAACAAATGGAAGAACCATTGCAATAACTAATTGCAGGTTTCAATTTGGAATAAAGTCCGCAATTTCACAGAAATTGCGAACTAAAATAATCTGATTGGGAATCTTCACCAAAGTCGACAAATATTCAATTTGTGTGACAGTGATAGTCGCGACTTTGATGCGGCACACTTTACGGCTTCTTGCTCACATAATGAATTTTCGGAGCTATTAGTAAGTTATATTTTGTAGTGGGATTGCAATAACCGAGATTCTTAGATTTCTATTATAGAAAACTGACGAACAACGTTTGAGTTCTGGACTTCTGACCACTTGTTTACTCATTGTTTACTCATTGAATTCAGATCCGGATCCTCCGCTGGAGGCCTGTGCAAGAGGCCTGTGCTGCTTCGGCGACACTGTCAGTCTTATTTCTGTCCTTTTCCCGTTTACTCGTCTCTTCAACACGAAGTAAACGATGAAACCAGTTCACTGCAGGACGGAGGCACCTTCGAGTTTTGATTTCGATGCGATTGGAGAAGACAAGCGAGCTCACAGAAGTAGAGTGTACAGCGACCTCTGCCGTCTTAGTAATCTAGAATTTGACCGACAATCTCGATACTTTCTTTTAGTTCCCAGGTTACATCTCTCTTCCGAGTGTGTCCATGTTGCATTCCTATTCAACACATTATTGAAGATTTGGTTAGCAAATATTTAATGTCTTTGTGACTTGTGCTTTTCTGCAGCTGGCATTCATCTCTTTGTGCAGGTTGTGATCTCAAAGTACTGCCTAACTCACCAGTCGAGATATGTCTCCTTTCCCTTCTTCATCAAAATGCGTCAGAATCTTGATTTTCTGGATTCAGGCGTAATCTTCAGCCTGAATGGAGGCGGGGCGGCAGATAGAAACTCAGACATTATGAGCGGAGAAGCAGCATGCTGTTGTTTCTAATAATGTGCTGATCGGAATACAACATGGATACACGGCGGACACGGTGTGAGGAAGGGCCTTTGGTATACGCAGGGAGAAGAATGCTTGGAAGTTCCGAGTTTTTGTGCGGCTGGTCAGGAAAATCATCCACCGTGAAACTTGCGTTGAAGATATGTTTTGGAGTGTCAATTCTCTTGGTTCCAATCTCGTTGACGTTCACTTCAACTCTCAGCCAGCGCTTGATCGAGTCTTCATCGATTGCCGCCCGCGGTGCGTCTTCTTTACCGGTAGCTTTGCTACAAGACTTTTACCCTCTATTTTAAATCGATTTTATTGGCGTCACAAATTTGCACCAAATTGACTTCGATGGTGGTCAGTTCGTTGTTTTTCCAAACGTAACGATTCTTTTACTCGACACTTGAGAACCGAGGGAGGCAAAATTGAGCGGAAAGTAATGCGGTTTTCATTTCGAGATTAAATCTGGCTAGAGGAGGGAATATAAATTAGATCTTTCCGAAATTTTTCTTGAGGAATTTCTTCATTTTCGTTCTTGGCATCAGAATATCGTTTAGCAACGTCATTGAAAAAAGCTCCTGATTGCAGCTACTTCCACGCACTTGCAGGAAATAACTCTGAGGCAGTGAGGAGCAATCCAGACGAGACTTTAGTAGGCTTATTACTCCCACCTGAGTTTTTTAATGACACCAAGTGTTCGAGCAGATCACAAGAGTACTCTATTCGAACACCGTCTAGGTACAAGCCCTCATCATACCTAATTGCAAAGCTTCGTGAGTATGAGCGTCATCACCGGAAGTGTGCTCAAGAGGTAATAAAATTCAGTCCAGCGAGCAATGCTACGGAGCAAGATTTCGGGGGATGCCAGTTTATTGTGTGGATTGCTTCAAGCGGCCTTGGGAACCGAGTCATGACCATTACATCGGCATTCGTGTATGCGCTCTTGACCGACAGAGTTCTCCTCATTGATCGAAGCATCAACGTTGACGAGCTCTTTTGCGAACCCTTTCCCGATACATCGTGGCTGCTTCCACAAGCTTTCCCCAATCAGTGGGCGACAGAATTAGGCGCGGAATCTTCGTGTCGGTTTGGGTCCTTGACCCGAAATGCAAACTTCACCTCTTTGCACAACGGTTATGCTTATCTCAACCTAATGCACGACTATGATTATGAGGACAAGATGTTTTTTTGTGCACGATACCAAGACTATATAAGAAGCTTCCCATGGGTTTTCTTGAGGTCCAACCAGTATTTTGTCCCGGGGCTTCATTTTGTGTCTGAATTCCATGTGGAGCTCGACAAGCTATTTCCGGAGCGTGAGATGCTATTTCATCATATCATCCGCTACCTGCTTCATCCGTCTGATTCCGTATGGAGCATGATATCACCTTTTTTCAGTACGAAATTGGCGAGCGCGCAACGCAAAGTAGGACTTCAAATTCGTGTCAGGGACCCCAATACTATGTTATCTACAATCTTAGATTTGGTAAGCGTTGCTTCCATGACTTCCCGAATTGTAAAGATTCCGTTGTCTGCCGTTTTCCTCGATCTCCACACTGTGCTCTCGCTACTGTCAATCAAGAATCTGAACTCCATGTTCCAACTGGTGCTATGCTAGGTTTTTAATTATTTGAACTGTTACACCCCTACATCCTAACTAAAGCGTTTCCTCAAGCAAAATTTGACAAACAGGTGTCCCTGCTGGCTAGCAGGTTCTTTCCTGTGTGCTTGAAAACAAGTTGCTGCCCAACGTGACGTCGCTGAGTCAAGACCATGTTGACGATGCTCCCAGAACCAATTCCATCTCCGTCCTAATTGCATCTCTGCATGGAATCTTTTACGAAAGAATACGAGGGTTCTATCTGAACCATCCGACTGCAGACGGTCATTATGTGGGCGTGTATACAGCGAGTCATGAGGAGGAGCAAGCTCTACATTCTGTAGACCACGACAAGAAGGCATTGGCTGACATGTACCTTCTCTCATTCAGTGACACTCTCGTCACAAGTGCGTGGTCTACTTTTGGATATGTTGCACAGGGAATCTCGGGAGTGACTCCTTGGATCCTGACCAGGATTGATAGTTTGAAGACTGCCGAGGAGTCAATCCGAAAACAAGGTCATTGTTTCCATGGTGCATCGATAGAGCCTTGCTTCCACGCTGCTCCATTATTAGATTGTAATATCAGCGGTTGGGGTCAAGATTCTGGAAAAATTCTTCCCTACATTCAACACTGTGAGGACATTAGCTGGGGAATCAAAATCATGGAGAATGGTACATTGAACTAAAGTTCTTAAGCTTTTAGATGGCTAGCCAAGCGTTTACACTTCCTTAGTCCTTACACCTCGTGCCTCCAGGAAGAGATGTGCTCAAGAGGCCTTCCTAAATTAGTAAGAAATTGAAAAAACTGGTGCTTTTGAGCTGTGATTTATATGCTGCTGTGGCATGTGACTAGCATTGAAAGATTATACGTAGGACAACGCAGAAATATATTGCGCCAAGTCTCACCATCTGGAAATGGTGAAGAAGATAAGCTGAACCGTGCATTTCTTGTGGAAATTAGCTTGACATGCTTGTGCCCTACGGTTAGTACATGAGCTCTAGATGTGGAACAGGCTATAACGCATGTGTAGAAAATGATCATCAGCTCGAGCCTTGAATTAGAATCTGAACTTTTAAATCTAGGTGACCCTTAAAGGAGCTAATGTCAAGGGTCTCACGCATGGCTTGGAAAAGAGAAAAGAGTCGTACGAAGTCATCTGCTCCTTCTCTTCCTTCTTTTGACATGGTCTTCGGTTGTCTCTTGGGCACTTTCCGGCCTGATCTAATTTTCTTTCCTTTCTTGTCTTCACTCTTACAATGATTTGAAAACTTTAAAGACAAAAATTCCCTCATGTGCTTATTATATGTAATGTGTTTTTGTTTTTTACACCCAAATTTACTTTCACACCAAGGGTAATGAGAAGGTGAGATATTAATTTTAATCATGTGTTTAATCATGGAGCTTGAAATTTAAGTTGTATTAGGGTAAATATTCCTTTCAAAGTTGAGGGTCTTAAAAATAGCATTAACAATGGTACTAACACGGAGAAAATAATTATTTGACTTGTAATTAGTGTCAAACATTCTTCTACTATTCATGACATATTTTGGGAGTGCATGTATTTATTCTAATTTTATTTGTTTGTTGGATTGACAATTATTGGTGTATTTTCTATAATTTGTGAAATAAAGAATTGTAAAATGTTTATCTTTGGTATATTATTTAGGAGTTATGATCCTTTGCTTCATTAAACAATATTGTATTGTTTGGTTTAATGCTTAGAACGTATTTATGTTAATTATTATATAACTAAAGAAATAATTTTATAGCATGTTTAGCTTTGCATCTATTTTTCCTAGTGGTTTTTATCCATCATGCATTTAGCAACCCAAAAGAATATGGCCCCAAAAAATTGTTAAAAAGTTTGTGATTAACACTAAATTAACGCTTGGACCATAGTCGGTGAAAAGATTCCTTGAGAATAAAAACTTAATGCAATTTTAAATCAATTAGTGCAAGCAACATAAATACCATTATTAGTGGGGTCTCCCAGCATCTTCTCTCCCGGTCTCTTTGGAACGAAACGACGGACAACTGAACGATGGTTGCAGAGACCGCGTCCTTGAATTTCGCCGTCTCTGTGAAGCTCACTCTCAGTCCGACGACGCCGCCGGCTACTTGCGCCGATGGCGGACTGGCTTGGCGGTATCCACCACAAATTTCTCCATCCATCACTCACGGAACAGTATCGACACTACTGTTGCTATTGTAGAAATGCGGTTGCGCATCGCCGATTTGGTCACGGGAGAGGTAGGGGTTGACAATTTCATCCTACCATTACTTCGTCTGCTGCGTCGGCTCCGTGCTCCGTGCGTCTCTTAGTCCGAAAGTTCATTGCGGACATTCATTTGCGGGGAGAGTATTGCAACCGCCTCTTGATCGCTGCAAGGTAACGACTCGTGACTTGTGTCGATCCTGTCTTTGTCGCAATTTCATGGAGAGTTTGGCGGAATTTTCTTCAATTTCGGTCGGTAAGTGTTTATTACGCTTTGCGGCGTGATTGTGACATGCGAAACGTGATTATGAACGTGATTGTGATATTGCAAAACCTGTAATCTTTTGTTTGAATTACTGGTTTTTAATTGTGAGGGATAGTTTTGGTCTTTGAAATGTTGGCTTAGACGATTCCGTTCACACTAATTTTTTCATAAACACTGAAATGGCACGTGTTTAGTTGCCTGGCTTGATTGCGCTTGCTTCACTGTTGCAGGAGGGGCTATTTGGAGCTCGGGACTAACAGCTTTGAAGTCGAGCCAGGAGTTGATGAGCGAATACGTGGCGTGGTGCGTTGGCAAAGAGTGTAGCTTAGAAATTGTGACTCGGATGAAGGGCAGCTTTGGTTGTGATTCTTAATTGCAGGGTGCCGTATTGCTAATCCAAAACTCATCTGCAACTCGTTTCAGGTATCGGCGGCGACAATTGTTTATCACAGTGGCGTCGTTGCTTTGATTTCATCGTCACGTTATGCACGCTTTGGTTTGTGTTGTGAAACAGTTGTTTTAGGGTTACACGAGTAATGGATACATTGAAAGTAATTATTGTTCAACGTTATTCATCTAGGTTGTGGAGTCTTTGTCGGCAGTTTTGTTTTGATTCGAATCTATGAATTTTAATTTTTTTCAGAAATTTGTATTTTTTCAACAAGCAGCAATGACCTATTCCAGTGATCTATACTTGTCGTTGACCGTAGCATAAAGGAACTTGGTCATATTAACCTCACTGTGACGAAGAACTTATTCCAATCTTATGATGAAAGTGCAGGCGCCGGTAAGGATGCCAGCAGGCACTCTAGATGTATATCTGGACTGCGCCAAAGGTCTCAAGGACACGGAGATCATTGGTATGCAGATTCATTTGTAGAAGCACACCCTTCCTAAATCCTTTTTTCTGTGAAGGAAACTTTTGACCGATTTGCAGTAGTGTATGGAGGGACATTGCCTTTGCCTGAAAATTTCCATCTTTTGACGTGAATCTCGTGACCACTCGTCTTGCCGTGAGAGTATGAATGGAAAGCTTCTAAGGATTCATTTATTCATTAGTTCTCCTAGATCTCACGAACAACTCCTCACCTTGACCGCTTTCTTCTTGATTTTAGAAGATCTTAGCTTTTCTGACCTTCATATGTCGACAAGATTTGTGTATGGGCGTAGCATTTTGTAATCTGGTTATATGTCACAATCTGTATACCATTGCTTTGCTGTTTAGCTTTTAGAGACAGCGGGGCGAATTTTGTTATGTTCGGATCTGCAAAACCTAATGACCAACTTGATTAACTCTGAAAGCTTGGGTGGGCAGGTAAAGCGGACCCCTATGTAGTTCTAAAGGCTGGAAAAGCAACCTGGAAAACTGCTACCTGTAAAGGTAGATATTCGGACGTCTTGCTTTCGTTTGCAAAATATTTTATTTGCAAGCTACATCCCTGTTGCGGTTATGGAGAATTTTGTTTCTTTTGTAGCAACTTTTGGTCTCTTTTGTAGTGATTCTTAAGCCTAATCCGTGGTGTGGCTTGTGCCGTAGACCAAGGCAGTGCACCAGTGTGGGGCGAGAAGATTAGTCTTAACATCGTAACTGGCTGCAAACAACTGGTTCTTACGATTTACAATGCAAACACGTTTTACAAAGATGACGTTATGGGGACAACGACGTAAGAGGACGTTTTGCAATTTGAATATATTATGCCAACTATTTAGATCATCGAGGATGAGCCTTTAGAAGTCGTTAGCGTCACATGCTAATGCTATTCTGTTAAGAACAAAGAGAAAAGCTCATGGTGATTGCTCTTGGTTTTCCCTCGGTCAATTGAGCTAATAGTGTAAAACATGTTTGTGATGGTTCAGGATCACTCTATCAGAAGTGTTCGACTCTGACAACCAGCTCCCTGATGGCACCTTCTTAAGTCCCTCAGCAGATTATCCAGTGACTCGTCCTGATGGAAAAGGCCGAGGTCAAATTAGACTTGCACTAGTCTTTGAGGAAGATGGCAACGACCAAAAGAACATCGGGTTAGTGTTAATCCTGAATACGGTCGTGGTTTTGACTAGTATTGAGTGATGGTCAGCTATCTCAAGCTCTGGTAGCACTGTGTTTAGAACGTACTTTGACGTGGGTGCTTCGTGGGTGCAGGTATTGAAGGTGTTGCAATGACTCTATTTGGAGGTGGGAAAGAAATGACGAAATGACGGACAATATTGTTTTCCTTTGTAAGGAAGATCACAAGTGCCCACATTTCAAAGGAGGGGCGTTAGGTTGAATATCTAGTAGGTCTATGTGAGCTTCTGCTTCTCCATAAATTAAGATTCAATTTCAGCTCTTTTTATTGCTGTGGAAAGTCTTGTACTGTAGTTATCCTGAATCACTATGCATGGTGAGAGTTCCGGTGCTTAATTTCGAGTTGTAGGAGTATGGACCGATTTCTTTTAGTTCCTGATTTCTCGAGATAAATCTTATAAGCAGATGAATGTACATTCATTAAATTTTTTTTGTGGACTCGCAAGGCCTATGTTGAAATGATGTCCGTCTTATCAGTGCAATACTAGACTAAGATTGAGAATTCATCAGCTTGAATGATACTCACCATGTACTAATGGACTTGGCATTGACTGGTTTTAACAAATATGTGTTCACTAAATTTAGCACTGCTTGAAAGACGCTTATAAATAATTCTTCAATCTTGATACCGAATCTTGATAATGTGTGCGTAATGTAAATGAGACTGCAACAGACTGAACTGCGAAATAATGCTACTGCATCTAATTTGGTTTACTAGAGCAATAATGCTCCTGTATCTAAGTTGGTTTACTGGCGTAGCATCTGTATGGCTAGTTCGAAGATAATGTCCGTGATTGGCTGTCAAGTGATCACTTAAGCAGTGCTTTAAGTGATCTAAATCCAGAATTTACTAGCTGTATTTGTACAATACCTGTCTATACCCTCATGAATTTTTATGAATAAATCTTTGCAGCGAGCTGGATCTTCAGGTATCGAATACAATCTTTCTGTAGCATGATCTTTACTCCTCGCTCCTCATCAAACTTCCGTGGGACGTCCACCTTGTGATCTTCATGAGCCTTAGGCTTGGGGTGGCCTCCATGCGCCTTCGGCTTGAGGTGGGGTTCAGCTTTTTTTCACATCGTCAAAGTCCTTTGCCTATGTGTTAGGATTCGTGTCATGGGGTTCTAGAAATTCCTCTTTGGTTCCATAAGGACTTCGCCCCTGCAGGAATTCTTCCATGGAGCCCCGGGCGTCGTCTCTGACGCTGAGGACTCCTTCTCTGGAGCCGAGGACTTCGTCTCTGTGTCGTTTTGCTGGAGCTCAGGTTGACTCTTGAGCGTGGTATGTGCGACCTTGGGTCTTGGTTGGGCTCAGTGTGTCCTTTGGGTTTTTTGCTACTGGCTTAGTGTTGATGGGGCTGAGAGAGACTCCTTCGGGAGATTTGGTCCTGGTGTAGTCTTGATGGGACTGGGAGATTTCTTCTGATTGGGAGATTTGTGACTGTGTCATGATATCTCGTCATCTGATTCTGAATCTGACGACGACGAAGAAGAAGAATGCCGGTTTTTTTTTTTCCTTGGCTGGTCCCAAAGAGGAATTTCTTGATTGCCAGGGATGTTGAAATTCCCAGGAGTGCGGCAGGCTTCACTATAGGTTGGTCGCCGAACCTGCAGAACGTCGTTGCACGTATGCTGGTAGTCGTACGCCAGTGTAACCTTACGAAACCCAGTATCTCATAGCTATGGAGTTTGGAAACCCTTGAACTGAAAGAAATCTAAAATCTTGCTCAGCATATGGAAGTAGTGTACTTACTCTCCGATGGGCTCCTCTTCAGTTTTGACCACTGCCTCTTCTATGACCCTGGGCACTTTAATAATCTCGTCTTCGTCTTCCATCACGCAGCGAAGGACGCTACGCAGTCTGGTACGCTTCTGGTACTCAATGTCAGGCACCAGGTCGGTATATGTCTTTAACTCTCCAGGAATTCTGTAATTCAGGAAAAAGTCAGTCCTTACTAAACCAATAGAAAATAGGATCTAATGTTCTACAATATTCTTGTAAAGGTGCCGTGCAACAGCTACAAAGATTTGCTCACAACCTCAATGCTAGATGGTTTAGAGGTCATGCTCGGGGACAATAACCCTTTGGTGTAAAGAATTCTTCTAACCAGCATGCATTGGCGATATTGAACGGGATATGAACGAAATTCGTTGGAGGTATGGTAAGCATCTTACTTCTCCACAACGATGGTTTCGACCTGAGGCACCTCCTTGATGACAGGGACCGCCTCCTAAATCTCAACGTCCTCCATGATGATTCTGCTCTTGTGCACCGTTTGTGTGCGCTGCTCAAAGACAATCTGCTTCATGTAGAAATTTTCCTCTACTTTTCTCATCTCAGGTATGCGTTGCATTATTCTCACTTAGGTTTCGTAGTCGACCTGCACCATCAATCAATCCGACCTCCTCAACAACTACCTAATCTAAAGAAAAATGGTCATGGCGGCGCTTTTCAAAAAGGGTTCACAACTAGGAACCGGAGCGGTTTTTGAGTCATCTAAACTTTCAGATCTTTAACTATTCTACATTTTAGAGTAACTAGAAACACACCTGAGCACCTGAAAGCTCTAGTTTTCGGAGCTAAACACCTCGCATTTTAGCACATTGAAACATAACAAATATTTATTTTGAAAAATACAGACTGCTTTAAATGAAGAGACGGGAATTAGAAGTGTAAACTACTATTAGAATCATCCTGCTCATAGCTTGGACACATTGAGCTTACCAACTTCGTGGCGTTGGGATTGGGTCAATAAACCTTGCCCACATGAGTGATTGTAGTGTAGGAGTACGCAATTGCGACACCCACAGCCTTGAGAATGCATGTAAGTAACGTCAATGTGGCCGGTGCACTTGTGGCACATACAACCGCGGGCTTGCCTGTGTGTAATGTCATTGTCGGTGCACAAGGGACACATACAGCCGAGGGGATGCCCTTGATTAACTTCACCGTGGGTTCATTCGTGACAGCCACAGCCCTGGGATGGCGGACTAGAGAGGTGATTGTCGAGGTTGATCGAGAGTGCGTTAGAGTAGGCATGACCATTCACTGGTGACTTGACGTGGTCACTCACCACTTGGGGAAGCTCGCTTGGGCTTCGAGACTCCATCTCGCTTACGCTCCAGTGGCGGTGGCCCATCTTTGGCAATGACTGCACTTGTAAATTGCTGCGGTGGCAATTCCTTGGCTGCAGCAGCTGGTGTCACAACTGGGGTGGTTGTTGCCGTTGCCATACTTGTCGAGAAGAAGGTCTATCTCTCCTCTACAATTAATTATATTGATGATCGAGTTTTAACTTTAACAGTAGCCGACTTCCAGTTTTTACAAATGTAAGTCAGCTGAAAGTTAGCCACATATATTTAACGATCTCTCTGTGTAAACATTCAAGCATTCTCTGGTCGCAGGACATTGGAAGTTGCCTGTTCTACTCAACGTGAACTAGAAAGTAAACAGGTAGATTCTACAGAGAGAAGAAACTGCTCACCTGTGATATCCAGTATTGAATTGGCAATGAACCACAGAGTAGACTAACACTCGCGGTGTTCATCGATCAGCAGATGGCCTTAACTCAAAAATCGTCCGGGTGGAATGTGCGATGCAACGAGCGAGCTGGATGATCCAAGGATACTCTAAAATTCAATTCAAGTCTAGCATGAATACTAATTACGTCCTCGAAAATCAACTTGTAAGTTGTAAGTTGCAACTCAGGAGTTTCCATGTGCTCCTAATTTGGCAAACATTCGTAGCAACAGTAGGCCTGCGCACATGCGGATTGGGGTGGTGCGGCCTGTGTCCGAGAAGTACCCGAGAAGTGCGCATTTAGCCCTTTAGACTACACGCATAATACCAGCCCTTCTTACCCGAGAAGAGGAGGGGTATTATGCGTGTAGTCTTCATTGTCATTACTTAGAATCACAGTCTTAGTGTGATGCTTACTAAGTGTTATTGAGCCTACTCTCAAGTCTAAGAGGGAGCAAAACAAACTCAATTATCGCATGTAGAAAAATTTTAATAGAGAAAACACAACCTTTAGGTTCCAATGATTAGGGTGTTTTTAAACATCACATTAAAAGTGTGATTGTAAGTGATGACAATGAGGGCCATGTGCATGGTATTCTTTGTCCTCTTACCACTGCAAGTGTTGCTTCTTCACACTTACCACACACACACATGTGGTTAATCAATTGAAACGTGAAGGGCAAGCAACAACAACAATGGGAAAAAACCCTTCATTGAAGTTCTATCATTCAAATTCAGTACCTCCCTAGCCTTTGATTGGTAAGTGAAGGAGTTTTTCATTGCCATGAAGAGCATCATTCACACAACCACAACTAAAATAACAACAAGAGATGGCTCCATAGTGCCTTGCAAAACTCTCCCTACTTTAAAAAAAATGTATCCTTAAACCTTAGTAAATTATGAAACCTTAAAATCCTTATCCTAAACACAAAATGAAAGTCCCAAAAATTAATAAATAAATTCCCCACAACATATATGAGCACCCTAGCCCTCCCTTCAAAAAAATAATAATAAAAGAAATAAACATGTGAATATAACCACACCCCAAAGTTCTCCCAAACAAGAAAAACAAAACAACCTATGAATAAACAAGTGAAAGCTAAATAATCAAATTAGGACAGAGCTGGCATTAGAAATGTCACCTTGGTAGGTGGAACAGGGCAAGAAGGGTTGTGAATGTGTAGGGTGTATCAAAAGAGCTAAGAATTGCAAATTAGTAGAAGGCATAGGTTACCTGCGGTTTAGAGTAGGTGACCCGCAGTCGAGCCTAGGGCACCTATGGTGCAAACAATTGGGGTTTTCTTCTTCATAAATTTCGAGTGCTCACTTTGATTTTTCATCAACTCTATTATCATTACCTATACGACACTCTACAACTCTACGAGAAGCACTCTGTAGGAAGCAGAAAGTACCGAAGTTGGACACCACATAGATACATCAAACTATGCAAACAAACAAAATAATTATAGCTACAATAGCGTAACCCCAACTCTTGTCAATTTGCTTCTTGATCCACTACCTTATTTTGGAAAATGTTGGAAAGTGAGTAGGAAGCGAGAAGCATAGATTGGTGAATGAGGAACAATAATATTACAAGGAAAACAAAAAAAGTTGAAATAAATGAATGGAAAAAGTAATAAAAGTTTTGGAAGAAATCGATGAAATTTCACAAGAAAATTTTTGAAATTGGTTAAAAAAATGAAAGATAATTGATGGAAGAAATTGATGACAGAAATAAGAAGAAATGGATGAAATTTTTTTGTACGAAAGTGGATGAGAAAAATGCATGGAAGTAAATGTAAAATTTGAATGGAAGTAGATGAAAATTTTGGATGAAAGTGTATGAAAAACATGGATGAAGGTGGATGACAAATTTGGATGACAATCAATGAAATCTTTGGATGAAAGTGTATGAAATCATTGGATGAAAATGGATGAAAAATATGGCTGAGAGTGGATAAAATATTTGGGTGAAATTGGATGAAAAATATGGGCGAATGTGGATGAAACGTTTGGATGAAAGCAGTTTTAGGATCTGGATGGAAAAGACTAAAAGATATAGATGAAAAGGATAAAAATTGGGGGTGATATACTTGATGAAAAAATGGATGAAATTCAATTGAGGTGATGACAAAACAATATGATATAGTTTTAATAAAATGGATTCAATATGGTCGAAAACCAAGGATTTAGCATGGTCTAAAGGTGTTGGACTCCACCACAGGCAAGGTAGTACAATGAAGACAAACCTGCCGTCTACCATGGGCACTCATTGAAAGTAGCAATGTTCAAGAAAAAAAGAACCCTAATTGGGAATGGTGACAAGAACTCCATGCTTCAAAAGTGGACACACTACTACGGGCAGGAAAATATGGTGACAAGTACTAAAACTTCAAATCTATTAGGTACACAAATTAGGGACATAATCATTATGAGTGAACTGAGTCAGCAATATGAGCATATCATATAATGCCTAGCAACTCCTATAAATTAATCCATATTTGAAATGTACATCTAATATTATATTCATATGGCCTTCATTGTCAAGAAAGTAACTATAGAAAAACTAGATGATACTCCGTGAATACAATAAGATGAGTTGAAATTAAAATCATTATACAATGGAAATAATCATACTACAGAAAAGAGATTGTGAAACATACTCAAAAGGCACTATTGCGAGATCTTCAAAAATTTCATGACTTTATACAGCTACCACTGCTATACAACTATCCATACAAGTTTGAAGAAGTGAAAACCTCTGACTATCAAATCCAATACTATAGTGAAACCAACAAGAAGGTCAAACGTAGAGGTTTAGGGAAAAATAGACATGAAGATGAAGCACAAAGACGTAGTGCACATTGGGTTTTAGATAGCTGTACTTCAAATCTATTAGGCTTAGTTTGAACTCCCCTTACTATCCAAAGTTTGCGATTTTGACTCAATAGTACAGTCATCAATAAACTAGAGAAAACGAGGACCTATCGAAGAAGCCCTATAGGTGTGTTTTGGGTCCTCCGTCACAAAATCCCTGGAAATCGCCTCAACATACGAAGTTAGTATAAATGATTTGGGGGGGCTTGGGAAAAAACTTGGATTGACAAAAAATGGAACGTGTTGGGAGGATCTCAATTCTTTGGCTTTCCTACAAACACCAACAAACAACATGTTAGAAGACAAAAAAAGTCAGTACCTTGAATCTCAACCATTCAAGCAACTAAATCAAGAACTTACTTAATGAAACGAGTTGTCTTCACAATAGTCTGTGTTGGTACGTCATCATCATCAAGATCTTCCATGGCCACCATTGGTTGTAGAGGTGGCACCCAAACAATTGGATCAATGCAAAGGACTAGAATGATAAGGGTTTCAAAAATAGCTTTGTCTTCCTCAAAAGCTAGAATATGCCAACACGTAGTGCGGCAAGTTTGAATGTTGACCCTTGCATTCATAGAAACAAAACATTAGAAAAAAGAATGTTGTGTGTAATGTTTAAGTAACGGTTTAGGGTAGGTAGAAGCAACTCATCATAGAGTATTACCTCTGAATGCTGTGTAATCAACAACAACGTCACTAGGTTCTGTCATTGCCTCTATAATCATTTGCATAAACTGGTGAGTCTTCTTGCAAGGACCTCGCCATGGGATGGCTCCATTCATGGTGACATCTTCCTTGAAAATGTAGTTGGGACGGATGTCATCACTGCCCACAATGACCCCAACTATATCAAAGGAAGGAACAACTTGGAAGGAGAAATCATCCTTTGTCTTTGGGCCCGAGTTCCTCACCAATAGAGAGATGGAGAAGTGCTTTGTCTATAAGAAACCAATCATTAGAATTTAATTTCAGTAGAAAGTAAGTTCAAAGAAATCATCCATAATGGCAAAAGAATCCTTACCAATTTGGTAGGATTTAAAGGAGACGTTAGACAAAGATGGTTGCTACCAATATACGCGTTCAATATATGAAACTTGCTTTACCCTTACACAAAAATCAGGAATGGTAACTTTGGATGAGTGGCATCTTCTCTCTCAGATTCTTTAGGGTTCATGGACTCAAGTGGATACCGCATGCCATTGTGAGGTGGTACTTCCATCATTGACTTCAAGTTTTTGGTGCTAGGCAAGCTCAATGGTCTAGTTCGTTGCAATGACGTTCGGGACTTTGGTTTGGGACTTCAAGAAGGGACTTCAGGAAGGGACATTGGTTCGACACTTTAGCAAGGGACTTTGGTTTAGCACTCATGTTCGGGACACCTACTCAATTACACGTTTGAACTTAGATTCAAGGGTAATGTTCATACCGAGCCAAGACAGGCTAATGCAAGGGACCTATGTAAAGCTAAAAAAGTGTTCCTCATTCGTGAGTCCAATATTCAATTGTATTGTATAGCTTTATATTGTAAATATAGGATTGGGTGAGGGGTACCTAAATACACTATGAAGTTATAGGATTTAGAATAGTTTTTAGTAAGCTATGATGGAGTTAACCTCTTCTTTAGTAGTCATCTATTAGGATTGTATAGACTCTTATGTATCCATGCAGTAGAAGAGACACAATGAGTCATTGTTGCCCCTTCATTAGTATAGATTTATCACTTTAAGATTACGTATGACACAATTCATTTTTCAAGCAATCTCTCTTAGGTTAGGTGACCAACCCTAGATTAGACTAAGAGGTCTCTACATTACCACAATGGGTGATACCTATTCTAACACTCAAATATCTATAGTCACTCATTTTTTTGGGAAAATATTACAAAAAATCATGTAGACTATCTCTTGCACCCTAAACTTGTTTTATTTTATTTCTTCTCTTACGTTGTGTATTTTTTTTATTTGTTTCATATTATTTGATGTCAGTCAATTTGTTTGTTTAGTTTTAGGTATTTCACCAATTCTCTGTATCTTTTATGATATGTTTAGGCTGCAGAGACGTTGTCACTATTAACTATTTGAATAATGTTGTTAGTATGAATGAAGGTAGTAGTTGGTCTACTAGATTCGTGAAGATAGTTTCTAATGGATGTGCATTTATGATTCTTCTTTAATGGTGTCATATGCCTTGGATCTCTGTATCCCACAATGTACAAATGGAAATTTGTAAATAATTATTGACACAGAGAACTAAGAATCCTAGCAGACTTTACTATGTACATAGCCATCAATTGTTTATCTTTTAGGAATTGTGGAACTTGCATTTAATGGGTAAGTTTAGAGTTATTGGGGTCTCTTTGTTGTTGCATTAATAGTACAATGTTTCTCTTGTCAAGGAAAATTGATTTTGCTTCAATCACTTCTCTTATGGTTCTTCAATATCTGGATATTAGTAGCTTCATAAGTTCATATGGTATCCTATGTACTCCTTGTTCTAGGTCATACTCTACTTCTTGTACCATTTTTATTTTTTGACTCTTTCATCTTACACAATGGTAGATCTCAATGACATAGTAGTGCTTAGTTCAATTAGAAATGATGTCCCAATCTTCTTTCCCATTTGCGAAAACGGTCATGCTGTTGTCTTAGCCTCAAGATTAAGTTTGAGGTTCCAATTTACAATAGAGTCGGTTTACATTGACAAAGAGATTTACAATGATGTCACTGGAGTCATCACTCATAGTGTAGGTCAAGCTCTAGATTCAGTTGGTGGTACTAGGTACTAGAATCTTAAGTCTAGAAAATATAGGGCATATGGTGCCCCTCAAACCTATTGCTCGACTTCTATAGACACTTTTACTTAACATCAGTTCTTGTCGTCTTTGTCTTATACCCCACTCTTGTCTCTCATAAAGAAAGAGGTGCTTTAAGACAATGCTACAATTCTAAGTGATGATTCTGACATTGATGAAGCTAATGAAAATAAGAACATAGGCACTCCTTCTCAAACACCATTCTCAGCCTCTAATAATCTAGCTCCCGTAGTGGCAATCAATTGGGCTAGACTACTATGGCTTGTCATTTTTACAACTTTGTTTACTGCCATGTCATGACTATTGTTGTCTGTGATATGCAGTTTGAAGATTGTGCATCACAAATTTTATTTTGGAGAAACATGAACTCTATTCTTGAAAGGCATGGAATCATCCATCCTGAGTTCAAGGAATTCATGGTAGATAGTGCACAAGCTAATTGGAATGCGGTGCAGATAGTCTATAGATTAGGGGATAGAAGTATACTAATGGAAAATCGAGAACGAATATGTTTGTTCCATTGGATGCAATCCATGGAAAAGCATACAAAGGGGGACATTTGTGGGGACTTACAAGATCAACATCGTCTATTATGTAAGTAATATAAGAACACTAGGACTCCGGAAGAGTCTGAAACTCGTTACCTTGCCATCAAAACTTGATGGTTATCATTAAGAGCAACTATGGAAATTGGACTACATAACCTAGAGCTTTGGCTATTGTTTTGGCATTTTCATTATCACCAATGGGGCAGATTCATGCAACTCGTAAGTCTTTAAACCCTGTGTTTTTTTTTTCTGGAGGCTATCCTATAACTTGCATGTCTCAATGTAATTTAATCACCTCTTCTGAACTATTTGGCTTTAATAATGATAGGATATTCAAGAATTACCCATTCATGGTGCATAGCGATGGTACCTTGAACAATTCTCTCGGTACCGAGAGGCCTTTGGAAGTGGTATCGCTCTTCATACATTTAAGTTAGAAATATTTTTTAAAAATTAATTGAGGTTAGAGTGGGCGCCCGTGTGTGTAATGTCATGCATTCATAGTTGACCATGCTACTTCTATTTAATCCTAAAGACTTCTTTTTATCTAATTGTATCATATTGTTCGATGTCCTAGATTGTAATTTGTGTTGTTGACTTTATCCTTGCAGAATCTGAACAACTCGAAGTTAGCAGAAATGCCATCCTGCAACTTGGCTAAAATAGTCCATAACAAGTGGCTGCAGCAATCTGGAAATCAAAGAAATGATTTGTACATTACTATAGTGATCGATTTTGTTAGAGCCTTCATGCAAATGGTAAGGTATTACCAATACTTGAAAGGAAATGAAGTTGGTACAAGACTGAGGAAGGAAGAATTAATGCTCAGAGTGGCATAACATTCAACAGAGAGAATTGGGAACCCAAAGGGTTTGGCTCAAGTTGTTTTGAACATCCTAGGTGTTGAAGAATTCATCAACAAAGAGCCTCATCTAGAAGGTGAACAGGTCTTTAGATTGCAAAAAAGAAAACTAGAGATGCCATTGGGGTGTGAATATGATTTGCATAGACTAGATAAAGTCAATTTCTCTCATCCATGCATCCAAATGCGCACATTTTATAGCAACTTCATATGAAGGCAACAGAGGCCTCGACAGGTGCACTTCCATTTTTTTGTGGTTCACATGCGATCAAATGATGGGTTTTTTTAATTGCCATAGTCCAAAATTTTTGAAATGACTTGGAAATAAACTAGCATTATTATAATGGGGTTACAGTCTTTATTTATAATAAAGGGTAGGAAAAAATCATAATTTTTTTTTTCTATTTCTACAATAGCCTATTAGCCTTACCAAAATTTTTTTTTTAATTAAAACTTTTATTAGGAGTACTTGAAGTACTAAGTAACAACTCTGTAGAGGGCATCCCGCAAGGATTCAAAGTTAGCTGAATTACTATTGTAAGTGAGCTGTATCTAAACTATAGGTTTTCAATTAAGTTTCACTATTAGAAACAAATGGAGTCGTTGAAGCCTCAAGATGAATGAATGCAAAAAGTGACATCCACTTTGGCGCCCTTTCGGGAACACTTATAGTTGCAGTTATTGTTTAGGGTTTAAGCTTGTAGATGCTCATCAAGAAACAATTTGCAATAGGTTTTGAATGCTGAGGTTTAGGATGTAGTTTCCATTGAGCACTTTGTTTGATGTGCTTTAGGATTCAGTTTGGAAGTGAACCAGGTGATTGTGGTGGTTGGTGTTTACGTTGTGGATTAGGATTTAGGATTTTTTGAATTCAAGTGGCTAGGTATGGCTTTTGCTATCCCTGACCGGGTCACTTTATGGACTTTGGAGGAGGATTTTGGAGATCCAGAGTATTTTGGCAAAGTTCACATTGGAAGCGCTTCTACGCTAGAGGCACTGAGATTCACATTGGAGAGCAATGACCTTCTGGAGTGGTCGTTTGATTTTTGGAATGTGGAAGATAAACATCACGTGAAAGAAATTGGAGCACCTGAACGCTTTTGAAGCATCTATTCATGTGATTAGGATAGTGGAAGGGGAGCTCAAGGCACAAAAACAACGTTGAATTGGTGATGCATCCTTTGATGTTGCTATTGTGCAAGTCACCTTTGTAGTAGAAGAAAAAGTCAACTTGATCAAATTGGATGGGGATGGGGATGGAGACAAAGCTGCTGGTAGGTCATTGAGGGTGAGCGGGATTGTAGATTCTACATAGGCAAAGTAGACCCCCCCTAAGATTAGAGCTTTTGCCAAATGATATCATGGATCATTACATGGAGCGTGTAAAAAAGCTGTGGACCGAGTTGAAGCAGATTGCCATGGATGACCATAAATGGTGGCTGAAGTCGTTTGGCTTGAATGGCAATGGTGTTGTGAAATTGTGATGCATTGAATGCAAAAAAGATTGTGGAAGGAGCACGAAGGACCACACCAAAGCTCAAATCCATAACCTCTTCAACAACTTTAGGAGGTCACATGTTGTGAGTACATCGCATGTCCGAAATTATTGTGTAGCTAAAAAGATAAATTTCGATGACCATTTGTAGTCTTAGGCAAAAAATGGATGAGTAATTACCTTAACCATGGACGACCACAAAGACTTGATTTCAGAAGGGGTTGAAATTGTGGACTGGGTGAATGCAAATCTTCTGAGAGGGCATTAGAAATTCAAAGTGTTGGGGAACTTATTGGCTGAAAATACTCGGTGCTACTAGTTCAAAGTGAGGTGCACATACTGCAAAGACTTGATGGTCCTTTGCCCACTACGGAAGACTCTAGAGTTGAACTTGTAGAATTTGACTGGATTGAAGTATATGAAGGCCGTGGAGGATTCCAAGCAAGCAATAAAACAGCTTGCAAGGTTCGGTCGGCCTAGGCACCCAAGCAAATCCACAACAATTACTTCTCACTCCAATCAAGGTAACCTCCACTCATGGTTCCTTCCTACTTCATCAACTAGTTTAACAAGTATATCAACAAGAGCTTTCTCGCTAATCTGATTTGCTATGGGTTTCGTGGTCCAACTGTTGAGTACAAGGGTTTATCATATCTTGTAAATACTTTGCTGAATGATCGCCATTGTGGTCTACATTGGTACCTTGAACCACATCTTAGTGCTACCTTAATCATTCAAAGGATTATAGTCCAGATTATTGGTGCATTTCGTCACAAGGAGTATAGTTGCCTATCGGTGTTGGGGGAGCCTTTTCTTAATCTCACTTACTCACACTATGTATAGATTCCATTTGAAAATGATTTTAGAATGAGGTGTAGAAGAGAAGACCAAGCTGTGATTAAGAAGGGGAACCAAAGCATTAGTGGAGGTATACACTTAGGCTATCTAGGTGCATACAAAGTCTATAAACATACTAGAAATCTATCAAAACAACTACGATTAGAGAAGTTACACTACTGCCATGCTAAAACATGAATTGCACAGTTGAAGGTGAGAAGGCCTATGTTGTGTGAAAGTGCTATGAATACATCTTCGGATAATAATCTTGTAAAATTTTGTAACTGTATCACTAGTGTGCACAGGACCAGAGCCTTTGGAAGGAAGCATGCACTATGGAACTTCATGAAGGACATCACTGCAAATCTCAACTGCAAAGATTCAAGGAATCATTATAGTGAAAACACAAAATATTTTGCACAAGCAATGAGGATCTATAGGGGCCGATAGCTATGTGATTTGTTTGCTCTCAACTTTGTTGGTCTTAGTTTTGATAGCATTCACAGGGAATCTAGAAAGGAGGTCACATTCATTTTGGGGGAGCATAGTAAGATTTTTGAATCAATTGCCAACATCTACACCGATGCCAAAGCTGCACATGGAATCTCAAGCCCGATCCCTATTATTCTTGCAAAAGAAAAAACAAAGGTAAGAGGACGAGTTTCATGAGAGGCCCAATTAGATACTTTGATAGGTTTCTATGGGCCAAAAGATAATCACATTTGTATCACAGATTACAAGCTTGCAATTAGAATTGGTGAAGTTGGTTACACAAAAATGGTGGACTCTTTTCGTCTTGACAAAGTGGGTGAATTTGCAAGAGTCATTATTGTCAATCCTTTGCACCCTAAATTCCCTCACTTAGTATTGGTTTCTTGTTATACTTGTAGTTGTTTTAATTCAAGTTGGATAAGAGAACAGTGGGATAGAATTGATAAGTTGTGAGCAAAGCATTGCTATCTTGCAGTAGGTTCAATTATTGGACATGCTAGAGATGGGGATTCTAGAAGGAGGCAATTGATGCTAATAGATTATAGAGGTTTAGAGGAGCAAAGGTTAACTGTGGATTGGGAGGGTTGGATTTTCAGCTCAGCAATGAACACCAATGGAAAAGCTACGGGATTGCACAACCAAGATTACATTCACAATGGTAAGAAATTGCTGAATCCACTTGATAGTGATGTTAGAACTTTGAGATTAGGTGCAGATATGGCACTGTACGAGCAAATCTACCAAGTTTACAACCACTTCAATATAGATGAGCACGGGTTACTATGGAAGGACTATGAAAGAAAAGATAGGCAGAATTGGGCAAGTGCACAAAGGTTATGTTCACAAAAAGTTTGTTATTGTTTGAGAAAACTTTGCTTGTCAATTGACTTGCACTGTGAACACACTTTGGGAACCAAGATATACTTAGAGATTTGTGCTAATTACATAGACATTTTTCTGAGCCTATGTTATGACTTCCAAGCATGGATTGTGAAAGTAGGTAAGGTTTCTTTTTTTTTAGACTTTGGAAATTGTAGATGAAGCATGGCAATCATGGTGTGTTGGGGAATTCTGAAGCTATGAATCCGAAGCTGCACTTTGTCAGTCAACAATGCTTTCTAGATGTTCAATTGTCTTGCCATTTTGTTGTTTTGCTTATTTGTCATTTTTGTGATAAGTATTCTCATTTGGTTCTACCGTTGCACCTAACTAGGAGTGATTCATGTGAGGTTTTTTTCTCTATGATTGGGGGGATGGTAGGAATGGAGAAGGCATATGATTTCCAAGTATTATTGGGGCCGCAAACACAATGAACCACTTGTCATAGATGGAGTATGGAAAGAATGGTTTGCAATTTGTGAGGGCACACAACAAGATGACCAACATCTGGGCAAAGTTGCACAAATTGGAAGAAGACAAGGTGGACAACAACCTTGCTGACTATATGGAGGTTTCTACTAATGACAACGTCATCTTAGCCTTGAAGGAAGGATTCAAAGAAGCTCAAAGGATGCTTAATAGTTAAACATGGCCCCAAATCCTCAAGCTACTGCAAAAAAAAACTTTGGTTTAATAAACCATGGGTTGCAGAAATGGTGGACAACCAATCATTTGCCTTTGCTACAGGTGCTAAGCCAATTTGAGGTGAAGACGAGGATATGGAAGTCTTAAGAGAAGATTTGAATCAAGCAGAGTAGGAGGCACAAAGATAGGCATAATTGGGTGGGATAGAACTTGCTGTAGCTAAGGATGTGGAAGATGATGTATTGGATGATGGAGTACCAATACTCATGGTTTTGGAAAGTGAAGCATGCAACGTCATCTTTGAGATATTAAGCCAGCATGAAGAATATGTAATTGAAGTAAAAGTTCCAATTAAAGTAGAAGCCTTCTTAGAGTTTGATGGCCACCAAATTTTCTAATCAACTTTGGAAGGACAACT
Organism: Pseudoscleropodium purum; assembly: GCA_963969395.1. Taxonomy (NCBI): domain Eukaryota; kingdom Viridiplantae; phylum Streptophyta; class Bryopsida; order Hypnales; family Brachytheciaceae; genus Pseudoscleropodium; species Pseudoscleropodium purum. The sequence continues at coordinate 15,963,899 of OZ017798.1, forward strand.
CAATGGTAATCTATTCTTATCCAAAGATAAGCTAACATGGGTTTGCAAATCATTGTACTTCAATAATAGTGAGGATTACCTCAATGCTGCTAAATGCTCCAATAGTTGTTTTGTTGGCATTGACTCAGATATTGGTGTCTATTTTATATAGCGTTCTATAGTTTGCAAGGCATCCACAATGAATGCAATAATAAAAGGGAAAAGTCATGAGCAGGGAAGTCTAGTAGGGTGATTTCTACCACCTCTGTTGTGGATGAGGAAACTTGGTGGGTGGACCAAATTCAAAAGATGCAAAGGCACATAGGTGGAACCTCTTGGGGATTCTTAAAGCAGCCTATAGATCTGGCCAATAGCAAGGTAAGCGCAAGTAAAAATAGAATCTCAGTTTTGGTTGTTGAAGTTATACTACATTATTATACTCGTGCACCTGGACAATATAAATTTAAATATGACTTAGCAAATTCTAAATAGATTAGTCTGGAGGTAATAATTACTAATGTCATACTTTCTTTTAATTCAGAGACTGTTGTTTATACCTTGGATTGTGGTGATGCACTAAACTTGAATGAATACGTTTCAAACAATACAACATAATAGAGCCTAATTAGCAATAGAATCTTGTTGATTTTTTTGTCAATTTTGTGCAACTTTAGGTGTAAAATTTGTTTACTTATTGCTGGAGACTAAATTGTGTTGATGGAATCTCTTTTTTAAAGTCCCTATCTTGTGAACCCATATACTTAGAATGAAGATGAAAAATGAGTTGGTTCAGTTGGATTCTTGGATTAGATAATCCATTTTTTCTATTTTGTGGTTCTTTACATTTGTTAGTAGTATTGAATTTCTACATCCTAAATTTCAACAGTACTATTCTAATTTTATTTTCATCATGTCCATAGATTCATGCTATGTGATTTTTTTTTCCACAAGCCTATCATTTCCTTAAATGAAGAATAGGTCGGTTAATTTTCCGTTAATGATGCCCTTTGTATATTTTTGGCAATTGTTTCTTCTTCTATGCATTATCTTTTTTTACATAGTATATTTTTTTTATTTTTGTCCATTGACTTAATTATTGCACACTTTATTTTTTTCATGTCATTTACTAATGCACATGTCATTTTTTTGCACATTACTTTCTTGTGCACACTTTTTTTTTTCAAATTTCTAATTTATGTGAAGCTTAGTTTATCCCTGATTGGTGGGGGCTTTATGAATGTTTGAGGCTACATTTTCCACTTTATTGTCATGTCCTGCCCCTGCTCAATTTTGGCTTTTTTCAAATTGATTTTTGACATTTGGGAGCCACCTTAGAGATCCTAGGCAGATTTTGCATCCAATTTTTTTTGAATTGACCTCACTCAATTAGTCATTTGAATCAAGCAGCACAATCAACATCAAAGTGACAAGTTTTGAGTTAAATTTTGTGATTCACTAAATGAGCTTGTTTCCAAGTTGCTCATTTCTATGTCTCTTTGCAATTCCAAAGTATTATTTGAAAATTTCTGTTGCCATTCTCGTGTGGGCTTTAATTTTTTGTGCACTGGCTCTTAAGTGGGTGTGCATTAATTTCTAGGGCGCCGCCATTCTCCCATCATAGCATTGTGTTGGATTCTAGTTTGCATGGGGGTTGCTTCTAGATTGAGGTGGTGTAGTTGGCGGTGCTCACATCAGGGTTGACACGACGTCCGGACGCGAACGCTGTGTCCGCAACGTCCGCTGACATTCGCGGTTTGGCGGACGCAGCGTCCGCCTGTCCCCCGTCCGCCCCATCTGCCCCGTCCGTCCGTCCGTCCGCCCGATTACGGCCGTCCGATCGACGCACGGACTAATCTGGTCTGCACGATCTGGGCGTCCGCCCCGCCCCGCCCCGCCCGTCCGCTTTCCAACGGCGGTCGGGACGCTGCGTCCGCTAGCGTCCGTGCGTCCGGACGTCTGGAAAATGGACGCTATTTTGGGGCGGGCGTTGAAATTCGTCAACCCTAGCTCACATTCTTGTAGGTGGCACCCCAATTTTGTGGTTGTCATTTTGTTGTATTCTTGCGCTCCATCAGACAAACCAATAGGGAGTACACTTGCGATTCATTACTTTGCGTTTTCTTATGGCTGCTTCATTTTTGAGTTCATTTTTGGGTTGTGAGTTGTACAAAACATTATCGTTTGTGCAATTTTTTTTTTCCTTTCTTGTTAGCCAAGTCTAGAGTGTGCTATAGAGTTGATTGCAACAAGTGGTGAGGTGGTTCTCAATGATGCCCTCTTGGATTTTGTGTCGGGCCACTATACTTTGTCTTCATCTTTGTGGATCCAATTTGAACGTTGCAATGTAGACAAAAGTGAATTCTTGTACCTGCTCATGGTTCTACAAAGTGTGTCAAAGGGATTCCATATGCATGCAAAATTGATTGTGTAGGCTGCAGCATTGCGACTTGCCTCCTATGATATTGAGGCTATGTTAGTTTGACTTTCGAAGATCAAAAAGTCTTGCACTGTGATGCAGGTGTTTGATCACACTGTCAACATTTTCAACGTGTCGTAGAGAGTTGAAGTGGAGATCCCCCTAAATCTATAGACTACAATTTGGGATGACTTGTTGGTAAGTGACCTTCACCAACTACATGCCATTCTTCATGGAGGATGGCAACTTGAGATCCAAGTTGCAAGAAGAGATGGACAAGCCAATAGTTCAAATGTTTGGGTCACCCAGGGTTGACGAATGTCAACGTCCGCCCCAAAATAGCGTCCGTTTTCCGGAGGTCCGGACGCACGGACGCTAGCAAACGCAGCGTCCCGACTGCCGTCGGAAAGCGGACGGGCGGGGCGGGGCGGATGGACAGGGCGGACGGCCCGAGGCGGACGCCCAGATCGTGCAGACCAGATCAGTCCTCGCATCGATTGGATGGCCATAATCGGGCGGACGGGCGAACGGGCGAACGAGCAGATGGGGCGAACGGGGCGGACGGGGGACAGGCGGACGTTGCGTCCGCTGGGACGCGAATGTCAGCGAACGCTGCGGACACTGCGGACACAGCGTCCGCGTCCGAACGTCGTGTCAACCCTGGGGTCACCCCTACATGTCAAGGAATTAAGATTCTACAGTACACTAGGTCTTTGTTCTAGTCCATGATTCAAACTAATGTAATAAAGGTTGTTTCAAGTTCCATGTCTATATTTTTCTCAGCATTCCTCAAAACAACTCGTCACTCCATATGTAGATGTGGATGGCATCCTTGACAGACAAATGGCAATGTTGAATTTGGATGAGTCATAGTTTAGGCACTCAAGCTGGCACCTACATTCAGTTTTCTTTTTTCAAATTCTTCTTTCTGAACATTGTTGTTGTGATTGGATTTTCCTTCAACATTTCTAATCCTCCACTTTTGACTCTCCAGTACACAATTTTTTCAATCTTGTAAATGATTTGTGCTGTGTTTTGAAATACCTGTAGATATTTGACATTTGTTTCTTGCACCCTGCATTTTTGCTTCCAATACTAAAAAATACTTGTTTGAATATACTTATAGAAATGTGTAGTGATGATTTTCATGGATTCAACACTATGTTTGTGGTTTTTAGGACATTGTGCTTGGTACAGCTTTATGTCTGGCAAGTGTATGGTTCACGTTGGATTTTGCTTGATACTATTTCCATTTTGAAAGTTTGGTTTAGGATACAATAATTGTTTAAGCAAGAAACAGGTTTTGTGACCACTTATAGGTTCAAAGTACTTCTTGTATGCACTTGCAAGTTCAAAATATTTGTTTGCACTTTTTGTTCACAATACTATTTGCTAGACAATACTTTCAGTTTGGAAAGTGTATGACAATTTTGGATTGTAATGAATTTATAATGAACATAGAGTATATAAAAATATTGCAATAATTTCTTTAAAATGAAGCCTAGGATATATGAAATCAAGGTTGACAGGACAGTCGAACGTCCGGGACGTCCGGACGCGGACGCTGTGTCCGCAGCGTCCACTGACATTTGCGGACGCCGTCCGCCCCATCCGCCCTGTCCGCCCCGCCTGTCCCGCCCCATCCGCCCCACCCCGTCCGCCCTGTCCGTCCGCCCCGCTCGTCTGTCTTCCGACGGCAGGAGGGACGCTGTGTCTGCTAGCGTCCGTGAGGACGGACATCCAGACGCTATTTTGGGGCGGACGTACTGATTTGTCAACCCTGTATGAAATTATGAGAATTTAGAAATTTAGGTAAATAAAGCCCTATGGAAATTCACAAAATTTACCTACATAGCCCTATATTATAGGGGCTTGAATGTAGGGTACCCACAAAGAACATACATAGTGCACCCCCCAAGACAAAGGCCAAACTAGTTTTCCAAATTTGACTCATGTGTCAGCAATTCAAGAGAGTGTTTGCGATGAAGGACAATGGCACATAGCTTGTCTACCTAAAACATTAGTGAAGGCATGTTTTGCCCTACAAGCAATTACTGAGAAGAAATGTACAGTACAAATTGTCTAGAACAATGTCTCTACTACTACACCAACGTATTCAGGTATGATGGTCAACTATAGAAAAAATTGAAATGATTGTATGTAATTTTTTTTTTGCAACGACAACATTGAACGATGTGTGAAAGGTACACAACAAAAGTGGGTCTTATTAGTTCCAACTCTTCCAACGATTTGGCCAATGAAAATGGGCACCAAACTCTGGAAAGGCGAGATTTTGGCTTTTGAAGCATTAGGTTTTCAACTTTTGTAGCATCACAAAATTTCTCTCCAAAGACTCTTTGGTGCAAAAGGGGGCATTGATATTGTGAGGGCGTACCCTGTTCCCTATTCTCTAGACGAACATCCCACAACTCGAGTGGGCTGTGGGCAAGGTTGTTCGTTGAAATCCAAAGGCTCTAATTGTAAAGCACCAAAACAATTGTGCTTCAGCCTTGACTCTAAATGCATAGATTGAATATGTGACTATGGTTCCACACCCAAAATTAATTGCATAGTGTTTTTTGTTTTCAATTTAGAGTCTTGCCTTGAAAAATGCTTGCTAACAATATCCTCATTTTTCAACTGCACTTGCTTGTACTTCAGAGAGATGAAACTATAGTGCTTAGGCAAATGAGGAACTTGGGCTAATTGTAAACATCTTTATTTTATTTTCACGGTCATTTGCAACCTACAATCTACTTCGGAGGTCTTCATTCATGCTGCTAGTCTTAGTTTTAATGAGGTCAAACAAATTCTACTTAGTAGGATTCTAAAGCATTTAGAATGAGCATAGGTAGACCATGACTATGTTGACACAATATGTGAATGGAAATGCACGGAGACTAAAAAGGCCAGGGTTGACGAATCTCTACGTCCACCCGAAAAAGGCGTCCGTAACCCGGACGTCCGGATGTCCAGACGTCCGTCCTCATGGACGCTAGCGGAAGTAGCGTCCCTCTCGCCGTCGGAAGGCGGGCGGGGCGGATGGCCCAAGGCGGATGCCCAGATCATGTGGACCAGATCAGTCCGCGTGTCGATCAGACGGCCGTAACCGGGGCAGACGGGGCGGACGGCGTCCGCGAATGTCAACGGACGCTGCGGACACAATGTCCGCGTCCGGACGTCCCGGACGTCCGACCGTCCTGTCAACCCTAAAAAAGGCCACTATTTCCATTTCATTTGACCTATCCCCACCCATTTAGAAAGGGGTTCCACTTTGGTTATATTTTGCATAAAGTTTTTCGCAATGAAGTCTTTTTGATCCTATTTTTTAAATTTCTTTATCTTTACATCGTGCCGACATGAGTAGCCTAGGGTTTACGACTGGGAATTAGTTATCAAGAGTGCATATTAAGTCCAGCAAGAATGGGATCAATCTTAAGTGAGCTTGAGCAAGAAGATGCACCCAAAGGGATCCCTCTTGGTATTGAGAGGCCCCTTCAAGTTCCCTCCTAGGTAGTCAACACACACATCCATAATTTTTTTTGAACAAAATCGGAGTATATACTCCTTGAAGCATTGATTCATCCTTCCTTTCATCCACTTTTATCCAAGATTTGGCCTACTTTCATCCAATGTCTCATCTATTTCCATCTAAAAAACATTCATCGACTTTCATCCAATATTTCATGACTCCTAACTAAATTATTCTTTTGTATTTGTATAAAATATCTCCTTCCGACGTTGATAGGTGTATTTTGGTTCTATTGGTTCTAAACCCAAAATTGCAATCTATCAAAAACACAATCATAGGATACCCTATTCCCATGGCCATAGGTCCCTTCTTCAACATATATGAATTTGTACATGGCAATGGAATTATGTCACTCGTTTTCTCTTTGTCATACAATGGTCCCCTTTTTTTTAAGTAATGCCTATACTCCTTTTGGAAATGATCATTTCCAGTAACCATGTACTATCATCCAATATTTCATGTAATTCCATCCAATAATTTATGTAATTTCACCTAATATTTCATCTACTTTGATCCAATATTTCATGTACTTTCATCTAAAATTTCATCTATTTTCATCTAACATTTCATCTACTTTCATCCAATCTTTCATCTACTTCCATCCAACATTTCATCTACTTTCATTCACTTTTTTAATCCAACTCATTTCCTTTCTTTTATACTCTCATCTGAAATTTTGTTACAAGGCACTACATTTTTAGTGAATTCCATCCAAAATTTCAATGACATTGGGACCAAAATGTCAACCTCTTTTTCCAACAAAAATTCCAAATTCCACTTTTTCCCCATTTTCTATCCAAGATCTATGCTCCTTGCTCACTATTTCACGTTCTATGCTCACCACTTGCTTCCTAGCAACATTAACTTTATTTTCAAATAATGTTGTACCGACCCATATCGACAACTCAACCTAACAACAAAGTTTTTGCTTCATTGAAATTCGAATTCCAAAGTCACACCATCATCGACACTCTTTAGACTTCAATACCCTGGCTTGAAAAACAAAATCTAGACCTTCACAAACACCAAGACCTTTATTATTCAAACCAAAAAGAAACCCAAAATCGTTACTCTCTCTCACACCCATTTCCAACAAGGTTGACGAATCTCTACGTTCACCCGAAAAAGGCGTCTGTAACCCGGACGTCCGTCTTCACGGACGCCAACGAACGCAACGTCCTTCCCGCCGTCGAAAGGCGGACGAGCGGACGGGGGCGGACGGACGGGGCGAGACGGGCGGAGCGTACAGGGCGGGTGGGGCAGATGGGGCGGGCGGCCGCTGCAGACACAACGTTGTCGTGTTGAGAGTCTTTGCCTTGAGAAAACGCAGGGTTCTTGGCTGCAACTAATTTAGAGAGGGAAAGGGAGATTGTGAAACATATGATTTGGTGTTCAAATCCATATAAAATCAAAAGTCTTCAACCAACATATACGAAAGGCCTCCCATCTTCAACTTGTATAATATAATTTGATATACATATGATAAAACATGTTGACGTACATGTTATATATAACTAACTCAAAACATTATAATCCTTAAACTAGATTAAGCCTTAATTAAATCTTGATTAAAACAACTAATCTTATTTAATATAATTAATTGTTAGTTAAGATAATTGTATTTAATTAATTTGACTAATCTTGATTATTCCACTTAATCTTAGTTAAGCTAATTAATTATAATTAGAGTAGTTAAACTTACTTAAAATAAATAACCTTGTTTAAGATAATTAATCCCTCTAATTAGCCTTAATCCCTTATACCCTTATCCTTATATACCCTAACCACTTCATACTCTTCTTCTATATACTTTTATCTCCTTTAAAATCCATTTCTCTAACCCTTTATTAAGTATAAACCGAACCCAAACTCTCTTCTAAACCTTTAATTAACCTTCTAACTTAAAACACCACTACAATTTCATACAAACTCGGAATGAAACATGCAATAGCTTCACGGAAAGCCACTAAAACACACCATATGAACACCAAATTTCACCTTCAGAAACTCATTTAGCTAGTTGCAATGCACAATCAAAGTTACTACCTACAAAACTTCAAGGTAACTGACCCTTCATCACCTTAAAGAGCGCTTTGATCTCATACAAGCTCAAAATGAAATGTGTAATATCTTTCTGGAAAGCTAACAACAACACCCATATTCTCTCCAAATCTTATCTCCAGAAACCAAATCACTTGTTTTCCATGCTTGGTCAAAGTCAATGCATCCTCTAAGTCTTGAAATTAAGTGGCAACTCTTCACCCTCTTACTCTCCAAGCCATAACTTTCACATTGAAACTCCAGATCTAGATTTCTAAAGCTTCATAGAAAACTAATAATTTTATACACCATTCACTCAAATCTCGTATCCAAAAACTTTATAGAAAAGTTTTTACAAGCCCTCAAAGTTTCGGTCTTCCATACTTGTGGGCAGCAGACACTATCTCACTTTAATACTCATAACTTTTACATATCAAGTCCAAATAGAGTGTGCCATATCATTTTTGAATCACAATAATAAGGTGTACAAAACCTCAAATTTGCATTGAAAAACTCACAATACACACTGAGGTATGGCTTCTCGAACACACTACTCACTCCAAACAACTAACTCGAAGGAAGAAGGAGAACCCCACCCCTTATACTCCCTCTAATTCCACATCAGCCCATGCCTAAGCCACATGGGCATCTAAAAAACTATTGGCTCATCCCCCTAGTCCACCATCAGCCATATCCATCCCATTCTCTTACCCACAAAGCATCTAAAGTCAACAGAAGGGTAAACTATTTCTACCTTTCTTTCACCAAACTTCAAATAAACAAATGAAGTTTGAAAACACTCCAAAATATTAAAATAAAAAAAATCTAAAACTCAAATATATGTCTAAAAGAGGTAAAAAAAAAAAGAGTTCCAAGAGGAACATCATTCCATCTGCAAAAACTTGATGATGCGTCGAATAGTAACTGCTACATAATCAACACGGTCTGCTTTAGCTAAAGGATTAACTGGCCCTTCTAACCAACGTTGGTGGCCACTACTTTCTTTGATAGGCTTAAGACAACAATAGAATTGCTCTTCATTCAAGCCTTCAAAGCTCCCTTCAAATGTCACCTCTCGACTGCCGGGCTCAACACATCTAACCTACAACAAGATTACCAATGCCCGAGCATCTCGCTGGAGGTTCCCGTGCCAACGTAGTTCGACCCAAGGTTGTTTTGGTGGTTGAGAAGGCCCAGCTTCCTTCTGTGGATTCCCATGCGGTGGTGCAAGACTCATTGGTAGAAGAGATTGAGTTGGCAGTTGAGACAACAAAAACTCAAATTCTGGCTTTGGTTGAATCTCTTCATCTTGAGACTCAGAAAAAACCCTCCAGTTCGACATATTCACTCCAAATTGAAAGAAAGTACAAAAGAACTACACCAAATTGATGAAGCCTTGGGCAACCCTTCTCTTTATAGTTTGTACATTGCATTATGAGAAAGTGTCACTTTGAAGCCTCTTCAAATAATGCCATCATTTACCATATTATTAAAATAAAATTCACTCAAATATAAAAATAAAATAAAAACATGTAATGTGCATATATCGAGAAGAGATATAAATCTCTTTTGCATGCATTGTCAATCGCCAAGCCGCGGAAGCCCAACTAGTAAAGTGCTTCGAGGGCCATAGCACCGGTCTGGGTTCGAAACCCATTGGACCCGTATGAGCGAGCATATGGCCACATGGCTTGGCACTGCTAGTGAAAACTAGGCAGGTAACTACCAACTGGCGCCACCTACCCCCCTGAGCATGCGAGAAGATGCAAAGACTCTAAGTTTCGTGGTTATTACCACGGTTCTTCCTCTTTCCTCTTCATTCCTCTGATCTCCCCCCTCCTTTTTATCAATCTTTTTATTTTTTTATTTATTTTTACTTATATTTCAAAACAAACTTTCGTGACATTTTATAATATATTTACATACTGAGCCATTTTACAGCACGACAGTGTCCGCGTCCGGACGTCCTGTCAACCCTGATTTCCAAAATAATCATGCCAAGCTACATCCTTTCCCATAATATACTTTGTGATTGATCATTGAGGATTACCTCAGTGATGAACTATTATTTAAAAACTGTTGTGCGATGTATTCATCATTTGATCTCTCTTTGCACCTTAAATGGAAAATGATTTTCACAAGATTCCATCAAAAGATCATGAGATTGTTATTTATTAATTCATAGAATTGATGGCCTGGTGGTTGGAAATAGAGTCTACAAGTGGGAAGCATTCTATAGAAAGTGGGAAACACCAAAGTTGGATACCAGATGGATACGTCAAACTGCATAGACAAACAAAATAATTACAGCCACAACAACATAATCCCAACCTTTGTTGATTTGCTTTCTAATCTACTACAATTCATTTCTATACTCAACCTAACAATAAAGTCTTTGCTTCATCATAGGATGACATAACCCTAGAACATAAGTTCATACTCTTCACTTCTGATTTCTAATGATTAATGTCAATTTTGATTTCATAGTGTTTCTTAATAGTTTTTTATCCTTATGGCATTAGGAAGAGCAATGTAATTGACGCAATGTTGTTTGTCTTTGGCAAGCAAGCAAAACAAATACTGGTTCTTGACGTTAGTTTAATCTCTATGTATTATGTTAGTAATAATAATTTTAGAACAGTCTGATGAAGCCACTAATAGAGCCACCTATTGCCAATTTTAGGGTTGAAGTTTGTACTTTGACGTGAATTCATACTTTGACTTCTAATGACATGTTTGAATTGAAATGGAGTCAAAGATTATTGGTGGGTAGGATGGAAAGGAAGATGGCACATTGTTGCTTGTTTATGTGTTTGTGCTAGCCTTCAATTTTAGCAACATAGTAGTTGATTATAGTTTGAGGTTGAATCAAGCCTCCAAAGTTCAAACTCCACCCCAATTCAATGTGGTCAATCTTCATCTAAAATTAATATCAATTGCACCATCAAGGTTTTAATCAAACAAATAAAGAGTATCCTGAAGATGGCCGTGCCTATTGTCTGAACAATGAATATGATTGTATAATTCTTCCATTTTAACAAAATATTGGTTACATGAAATTCTAGAGAGCACAGTTGGATAGCATTGCGTCAATTACTTTGCTCTTCCCAATGTAGTAATTCAATGTTCACATTGTACAATTCAAAATAAAAGTAGTTTGAATTTAATCAATTTTGAATCTCAAGAATACAATTCTATAGCACCAAGGCACCCAAGCACAACAGCAAAAAAATTCAAAAGTATTGACACAATTTTGAGTGAGTAGAAATCTCTTGGAACTACTAAGCAAAAATCTCTCACTACTCCGCTAGCAAAAGATGTTGAAGCTTACATTGCAGGTAGACTAGAAAGGGTATGTACCTGGAGATAAATAGATAGCGGAACTTCCTTGAATGGAATAGGACATGATCAAGTCTCTTTGGCACAAATAGAAAGCACAAGAAGCAATTTGTGAGAAGCCATAGAGTGCCTCTAGCGGCAACTTCAAACACTTTTTGGAAGTGAATCCCTATAGAAGACCTTTCTTCTTCCTAGAGTAATTTGAAGGATGAATAATTGCACTTTTGTCATAGACAAAGAGAGTCTTTGTCATTCATTGGATACCAAACATCCATGGTGGCGTTTATGGGCTATAGATGCTCAACTTTCATTGAATAGTAGGAAGTGGACTTGAATCTAGTATTTAGTTTTCTTTTTCTCTAGGAGTTTTTTTCCAATCCTCATACATTGGAATATCTCCAAGCTTAAAATTAAGGTTTTGTGAGCATGAGCACCTCCTACAGTTCAAAACATTTTTAGCCAAACATTATGTTTATAAATTCTTCATTTTCACTAGTCATTGCATGATGTCTCATGGATTGTATTCATTGTTGCCTTAAATTAGAAATGCCATATATAGCAAGTGAGAGTTCAAAGATCTAAATTTATCTTTAAGTCACAAACAACTAGTGTTGAAAATATGGTCTATTAGACTACTAACAATATATATATTTTATAGAGAACATATGTCATTATTTATTTTTGTAGATACACTACACTTATATAAGATAGTATTTACATTGAAGCAATTTTTTTCATTGATGAAACTATGTATTTTAGTGAATGTTTCTATTTTTAGGGTATTCATATTAGATCTCCTTTTTCATAAGTCCTAGCAAAAATATTGAGTGCACCAAAAACAAAGGTTGTGCCTATTGGAAAACTTTTTTCTATTGTTCTAAGCGTTGAGTTAGAGTTGCCATTGCCTATTACCAGAATTTAGTATATTATCCCTTTAAAGTTTGTACATTAAAAAACTAGATGCACCTTCATGAATCGTAATTAAAATTTTGAAAACATCAATTTTAGGTATGTGTTTTAATCTAAGAAAATATATTTTGGCAAGTTCTAGTTCTATTCCTATTTAGAGTTTATTAAAAAAATTCAAATAATCATTGCAATTGGAAGATTTTAGTGTTAGAATCCACATTAGTTAGTTTAGTATGTTTTACACTTTTACTTTTACATTCGAATTTTAAACTTTTAAATTTACGAAAAAAAAAAAATAATAATGTTCTTCATTGAAACCTTCGTTTATGATCAAATTCATTTACTATAATATATATTACAATTGGTAAAAATATATTTTGACATTTTAATTATATGATTTTTACATGAGAATTACAAAAATAAAAGGGCATAGAAGGAAAGCTTATTCACAATTGAATTAATCAATATTCTATATATCAATTTTTTAATAAGATGAATTCAAGGTTTATAGTGAAACTTGACTTCAAGATCATTGTTGGAGGTTTTTAGTCTTAAGAATAAAACAACCTATTGAGAAAATATAACTTTGAAAATTTTTCATAAAAAAAAATGAAAACTTCCATAATGATTAGTGATTATTAGTTCATTGTAATTTGTAAGAAATATACAAGATTGATATATATTTGAACACAATTTAAAAGGTAAATTTTAGCTTAAACATGTTGTTTGACTATTTTGCACTAGCTTTATTCTTTCACAATTTAATCTATCAAGCAAGATGCTAACTTATTAACATTAAAAAGTGCAACTTCCTACATGTATGAACCCAGGCATTTGTTGAATGTCTTGTTACTTCATGGACACCTTCAAACTCTATTCAGTATACTCTCTTGATTTGATATCTATTATAAGGTTTTTTGAGATATTGCAAATTTGCAATATGCTAAACAATAATGGACATACTCATTTGCTTAAATGTAATTTGGCAAACTAGTGTACTTGATTGAATTGGAAAGTGTTGACTAATAATTTTTTCATGTTTGTAGACATACTTGTGCAATGGTATGGCAGAATCAAATGTGCAACCAAGAATTGAATTGCTTGACTATGTGCAAAGTATGTTGTAGGAAGGAATTCCATTTAAAAAAAATGTAGTCATTAAACATCTCTAATCCAAGACAACTATTTAAAACGAATGATGACAAAAGTTATAGGATATGAATTACTATTATCATTGAAGAACATCATTTTGGGATTAGTTTTGAAGAGGGATATTAAAAGAGGAATTGGTTGCAGTGACTCAAACATCAAAAAAGTCACTGCACACATTAGTATGCAAATGTTCACTCCAATTGATTTGAAGTTGGAGTTTGAGAAGAATGCAAGGCTCTTTTGGAGAGAATGGGACAAGTTTGAATGCCTTCTCCAAGAAGCATCCAAAGATGTTAGTCTTGATGCAACTCATATTTTGCTTAATTCACATGGCAAAGAGGGAGTTCAAAGGATAGTTGCTAGAATTGTTTCAAGTTTATACAAACAAGAAAATCTCCTTGAAATTGCTTGAATCGATGTGCAAAACCAACTTTGCACCAAAAGTTGTAGAAGAGGAAGAATTATTGCATAGAAGGAAAGAAGTGGAGATGGCTTTACTTGAATTTCAAAGGTACTTTTTTTAGGTCTTCTACTTTTACATGCAATTTTCGGATACTTCAAGGTCAATTCCTACAACTTACATCAAAGTTACTCAAGGCAAAGAGTATCATGTGTTTTGTGAACACTAGATGGAAATAGCATTCACAAAATCTGCATGCTACAAGTTGAAAGTTGAGTACATCCATAGTTTTAGTATTCAAGAGAAGAACACACTTGATGAAGATAGTTTGTGAAACTCATGGCTTACAAATTGCTAGAAGCAATTCATATCTAGGTTATTTGTAAGTTTAAACATTATTTTTGTATTTCAATTTTCTTAATCAAGTTTATATATATGGAAATTTTATTTGTATTGATATTCATTAATTGATATTTTATGCATATCCTAAGTAATTAGTTGGTTTTGATCACGCCTTTAGCTATATTTTTGAATATCCAAACAGAGAAGATGTCCAAAAATGATGTTCTTCGATGTTTTCACCTGAATTCTACCATTGAAAAACATCATTTTTGGACATCTTCTCTATTTGGATATTCAAAAATATAGCTAAAGGCATGATCAAAACCAACTAATTACTTAGGATATGCATAAAATATCAATTAATGAATATACAATACAAATAAAATTTCCATATATATAAACTTGATTAAGAAAATTGAAATACAAAAATAATGTTTAAACTTACAAATAACCTAGATATGAATTGCTTCTAGCAATTTGTAAGCCATGAGTTTCACAGACTATCTTCATCAAGTGTGTTCTCTTGAATACTAAAACTATGGATGTACTCAACTTTCAACTTGTAGCATGCAGATTTTGTGAATGCTATTTCCATCTAGTGTTCACAAAACACATGATACTCTTTGCCTTGAGTAACTTTGATGTAAGTTGTAGGAATTGACCTTGAAGTATCCGAAAATTGCATGTAAAAGTAGAAGACCTAAAAAAAGTACCTTTGAATTTCAAGTAAAGCCATCTCCACTTCTTTCCTTCTATGCAATAATTCTTCCTCTTCTACAACTTTTGGTGCAAAGTTGGTTTTGCACATCGATTCAAGCAATTTCAAGGAGATTTTCTTGTTTGTATAAACTTGAAACAATTCTAGCAACTATCCTTTGAACCCCCTCTTTGCTATGTGAATTAAGTTATCCGAAATAGGTACTTCTATCTTAGGGGGTTAAAGCCACTATGTTTCACTATTCACCTTGATAGACGATTAAGGTAGAAGTACCTATTTCAAATAACTTAAGCATTTCAAATAGGATGATGTGGGAAAGTCATGGAGAACTGAGTTCAGTGTGTGCAAAAATAAGGTTGTGGAAGAATGCCAAAAAAACAAAAACAAATCTCCAAAAATGAATATCTTCTTGAATATAAAAGTAGATTTTGCACCCGGACCCATTCTAGATTCATAGACTCACCTATTGTGGATAGCTTTGGCACTTCTCCCTAGGCCAAGAGGGAAGAGAGATGAGTGGACCAAAAGGTACAAACCAAGAATTTTTTTCAATAACCATTGCATCCAATTGTTGTCCATAATAGATTAGCCTATAAAGCAATTGTAGAGGGTTGTCTGAAATAGGTACTTCTATCTTACAGTAGCTAAGAGGCTATTTGCATGGAAGGCCAACCTTGACCTTGAGGTTGGGGCAACCTGATTTGTAGGTCAGGCACCCTAGTCATCTGGCTTCTGCATGCAGTCAAAGGTCAATCGAAGGTAGCAATGGTTGCTTGTCATTTTTAGGATAATAATAACTAGAGCTCCCTGCAAACCCAAGGAAATGGCTCCCTCCAAACCTAGTGATGAACCAAACTCTAACAAGTGGGGGATAATTGGGTTTAAGGGGAAGGTCAAGTTCAAGTGCAAGAAAGCGGGCGTGAAACTCCATTATTCAAGTAATGGAAATCAAAGAAGGAAGCCAATTTCCAAATCAAGTTGGGGGCTCTAAATCCCCCTATGCAAACTACATGTTTTCCTATAGAGGTTAGGGTCAAGGTTGCATATGAATAGCCCCTAAGAGCTTCTCCACCCCACACTTGAAGTAGCACTCAATCGGAAACTATGGCATGACATTAGGAAAAATTTGAGCCTTGTAGAGGACCATTAAAAAATCTGTTTTCTACGCCCCGCAATGCAATTACAGGAATAAATAAATAAAAATATTTAATTTTTTTAAAAATTTAAATTATATATATATATATATATATATATATATATATATATATATATATAATATTTAAAAAGTATGAAAATTTGACGTGGCATTGACGTGGCACAAATAGTGCCACATCAGTAGGTTTCATTAAAGAATAAAAAACTGAGGAATTTCCTTTCTAATTGCACCAGGGTAGTTGTGGGTAGTTTCAAACTGGCAGACCTTTCGAGGCCTGAATTTTTTTGTAATGATGCGTTGCTTTTGAGTTCCACTATGTAGCCGCTACAAGCTTTCCAGGTTTCATGGGCAACGCTACATCTGTGCGTCCACGGTATTTTCACGGTGTTTTGAGTGCATACAACAATTTACGCAACAACTAGAAACAGTTGACTCTCAAAAAATCTTTCCCTTCTATTCAACAAAGATTACGTAGCAGCGAGGTATCATGCAAGGACAACAATAAAACAATTGACTTTTGAAGAATCATTTCCAACTCTTTGGCAAAGATCACAGAGTAGCGAGGTGTTACATAAGGGTAGGAACAAACATTTGAAACACTTGGTATAAATTTCAAACTCTATGCGTGCATGCGGTGGAGTGGTTTTGTAGGAAGCGGGGTGCTTCCTAAACTTGTCATGCAACTAAACTCTCCAAAATTGATTTCATAGTAGCTATTAAGTACACGCGGTGGAGGTACTCTAAGTTATTGTTGGTAAGTCATACCATATTATGTTGCACTTCATGTGCACACTAAACCTGGACTTAGACTATACTCCACGTGCTCAAATGCATTTGGGAACACTATCCAAGTGGACAAAATTTTGCCATTAAACATGATGATCATTTTTAGTCATAATCAACTATACCATCGCCACTGTTTGTAGTGCTAAAATTGTACACAGAGTCATACAATGTTGAAAAACATAGACCACTCGGACTTAGCTAGAAATAGAAAAGGCTTCCATTACTTCATTTTGGTAAAATGAAATTCGCAATTCCATTCCTGTACAAGTTGGGTCAAATAACTTGCAAACTGCCTTTTGAGTCTTTTAAAGATTTGTACATGATATAGAATAAAATTGGGTTTTTTTGTCTTACATTACTATCATCCAATTCTTACCTAATTCCAATGAAGCATACCAAATTTCAATTTAAAAAAAGAAAAATTCCATTTTGGGTGAATTTTTTTAAATCAATTTTTTTAATTTTATAAAATATTTTATTGAGAATAATTGGTGATGAAATTTTTTTAATTCAATTGCATAGATACATAGGGAACACCCATATGTACATCTTTCATATTAAAAAAACACCCCCTTGAGTAACAAAAATATGATCAATGAAGAGTTCAATGAAAAGTGTCATATGACCAAACTTTGAAGAAACATATATCTCTATATTTTAAGTTGATTTGGGCAAAGTAATTTTACCATCATGGTCAAATGTAAAAAATAAGGTACTATGAGAAGGGAAAATAGAAAAATCTAATTACAATAAAGAGATATCTATTTTACAAAATTTAAATATGGTCACGACAACATTAAAATCTCAATAGCTAAAATTTTGAAGCTTTTTTGGAGATTTTTGTTGAAGGAAAGATGTGCACAGGCAGGGTTGACAGGACGGTTAGACGTCCGGGACGTCCGGATGCGAACGCCGTTTGCCCCGTCCACATGTCCCCCCGTCTACCTGTTCGCCCGTCCGCCCTATGACCCCGTCCGCCCGGTTACGGCTGTCTGATCGACACGCAGACTAATCTAGTTCGCATGATTTGGGCGTCCGCCTCGGGCTGTTTGCCCCGTCCGTCCGCCCCACCCATCTGCCTTTTGATGGTGGAAGGGACGCTGCGTCCGTTGGCGTCCGTGAAGACAGATGTCCGGGTTACGAACGCCTTTTTCGGGCGGACGTAGAGATTTGTCAACCCTGTGCACAGGGATGCTTACTACATATCTCCACAATCAAATTTCAAAAATTCATCACTAATTGATTTTAATAAAATATCATGTAAAACCATGAAATTAGACTTTAAAAATTCAACAAAAATGGAGTTTTTGCTTTTCTAAAATTGAAATTTGAAATGTTGGATTAAGATTGCATGAAGATGCAATGATAATTATCCTTACCAAAACATACCAATTAAACTCTACGTTCTACAAAAAAGCAATTTGTAAGTTTATTGCACTCGACTTATACAATACAAGTGAATAATTGTAAAACTTGAGGTCTTTATAAAAAATTGCTAGAATTCTCAAATTGACACCTTGAAAACCACAAAATTTCACCCTTATAATTCAGTCCTAATTCAAAATCACCTAAGTATGTAATGTCCAAGCAAATAGTAAATTGTAGATTTTTTTTGTACTAAACTTTTTTAAATTACCACGCTTAGTATTGAAGGCCTATGAGGATTAGACCTTTCAGTTTATCTATCAATGTTGGATATTATTAGGATATTTTGATAGAATTTATAGATAAAATAAGAGACCCTCTTTATGCCATTTTATACTAGTAGAAAGCATTTGAAAGTATAAAATATACATTATTGGTACATATTAAAGTAAAAGTACCTATAATAGACATTTGAAGCAATTCTACATACTTTGAGGTGGAATCAATACATGAGATTATTTTTAATGCATTTGCAATTGGAATCCACAAGTTTTATACAAAAAATTGATCATTTTCTACATATGTATGAAAATTATTCTATGAATTTGTGAAGTTCAAATATATACAAAATATACTCCAACCATTTTTGCATTCATATATACAAATTGTAATTTTTGGACTTTCTAAATAAATATATTTTCAAGATTGGTTTGGAATACAATGTTGAAAATGGATGTTTTTACTTTATTACAATAAGGGTCTCCTATCTTAGATGCGGATAAAGCATACTAAGAAGTTGAAAGTGAAAAAAAAAATTTGAATACCTACTTTCATAAGACAAAAAACTAACATATATATAATTCTATATAAAATATTATTATTGTTATTATTTGTAATATCATAGCCATACTTCACAAAACATTAATTAAATTTTGTATTCAATGATGTTTGAATCCAAAATATTTGGTAGATTTTTTAAGTTTCAAATACTTGTCATCAATTATAAAAGGTATTGTGAGTTGGGCAATATAAGTTAGATTAGGTTAAAAAATAGAAAAATTGTAATTTGATTCCAGAAATGCTAAGATTTCTATGTTTAATCTTTGAAGTGCCAAGGTCTTTTTTCCATAAAAAATGCTCAAAACTACCAATTCTAGTGCAAAAGTTTTTTTAATGGTATTTTTTTGCATATCAATTCAGAGCATCTTGTAGTAGACTAGTATGAAAATATGTGGAGGAAATTTCAAAAACTCTCCATACCACATAGTTAGATTGTCAATGACATTTGAGGTAATGGGAGGGCTTCTTAAATTCATATTTGAGATTTTTTCTTCTATAGGCACATATAGCTTGTTCAAATGACCAATCAATGATGAGCTTCCAATCTCAATGATGGTTCCTCAAGGGTCATGGGTAATATTAAAGCTACTATTCAAATTTTTTATTATAAAACTTTCTATTATAAAACTACAAATTCAAATTGTAATTCAAAATCCAAGACTTTAGATTGATAGATGCATCTCATAAAGACAAAAAGAATGATATCAAGAAGTTTCCATATAATTCAAAATAAGAGAAGTTTTCATGAAGATTTTATGAAATGAAGCCCTTTGAGATGGGATTGTTCTTTATAGAATAAAAATCAATTTCAATTATTTAGTGTACGAAGTTCCTTGAAATATTTATGGGTACCATTTTGTTGAAAGAAAAAAGAAAATAACATCTATGACAATTTGTTTCATATTTTAAGGATTCTTGAAGAATTAGTTATGAATTTTGAAGTTGAATCAAAATCACAAGATCTCTAAAAACATTTTCACCTTCAATACATTTTTCACTTGGTACATCAAAGAATGCAATCATGCAATTGATAAATTGAATAATAGAATATATACCTCTGTGCTATAAAATTCTTTTAGAAAGTTTCAATTTGTTTTTAGCACCTCCTACTTTGCACTAGAGTTAGATCTAATTGTGGGAGGTCATATAATCTATTAAAATGTGAACTCACTCAAAAGTGCCACTTTACCTTTTCTATACTCATTAAGCCAATGATTCACATGGTACCAAAATAGATAATTTCCACAATAATCAACTTGTCATTTTTTATTTATTTTTTATTATAAGAGTTAAAGTCATAATTCATCCCAAGTTTAGTGAATTCTCTTTATTCTATATTCCACTTGGTGATTGATTAGTGATCTATGAGTCACATTTGGTGAGAAAGGGTGGGGGACAAAATTTTTGAGGGCTCTTTAAAAAATAGATGTCAACTTATAGCGCGTCAAATTTGGGGAGTGCCGGTGCGGATGCTTTGCGCCTCTACCCAAGCAAGTGGCCGGGAAGTCTCTCGATGTCGTCTCAGTTTGGAGTGTGGCAGCCTGGCGTGCGGGGGAAACCGAAACAGGCCTGGACCTTCCTCCGACGGGCGCCATCTCTATCGTTCTCGCGATAATGTGTCGAATTGAATCAAGCTCACCTTTCTCCGTTTCTCCATTTCGCTTCTGATCGACACTGAAAATGGTATCGCTCCCAACAATGCCGACATTCATCACCTTTGTAACGACGCTCCTGTCGTTGTCGGTGATTCCCGTCGCTGCAAAGACACAGCCCCCACTGAAAGTGAACTTTTACTTGCGCACTTGCCCCGACGCCGAGCGCATCATGTTCACCGAAATGCAGCGGATGTACAACCTCCCGCCCGTGTTCGGTCCGGAAGATCAACCCCACTTCGGCCCCAACACTGCGCCCGACATCCTGCACCTCTTCTTCCACGACTGCTTCGTGTCCGGGTGCGACGCCTCCGTGCTCTTGGACGGGAAAGGCACGGAGAAGACGGCCCAGCCGAATGCTAGATTAGAGGGGTTCGACATGGTGGACAATATTAAGACGAAGCTGGAGGCGAAGTGTCCCGGGGTAGTGTCGTATGCGGATCTGCTCGCATTCGCCGCTAGAGACGCAGTGAGACTGGCGGGAGGTACGTGAGGCCGGCGACATTCCTTGAATTCGTGGGGTTTTGCTAAGCTTTGTGCAATGGTAGAAAACTATGATCTAGATTGTCTTAGTTTAGTCACGAAAACTCGCTGCCGCGTTTCAGCTGAATTGGGGAATTGGGAAACTGGCATTGGAATTAATGAATGTGTCCATTATGCATGAGGTACTCGATTCTCAGGCGGATTGGTAGTTTTCTGTGCTTTGGCAGAGATTCACGCAAAACTTCAATCTACACCTATTCTACTTAGTTTTCTGAAGAAGATTGGAAAGTGTATTTGTATAACATATACTTACCCCTACGTAACTTATAGTAGTTGATAATCTTTGATAATCAAAGTTTATGCAAGAAACATTAGTTTGGGTTGAACTAATCCAACAATATACGGCAACGCTTCTTCATTAAAGCGTTGTGGAACCCCAAATTGGCGAGGACTTAGTTTGATGTTTCAAGAGTTGCAGCGTCACCAATTGCGAAACTGCCAGTTTAACGAATCCGTGCATGCATCCCCAGGTACTCGCTTCTCAGTCCCCTCCGGTCGCCGCGACTCCAAAACCTCGGTGGCTTCCAACGCCGTGAAGAGCCTCCCAGACCCCTTGATGTCGTTGGACGCGCTCACGAAGGTCTTCAGCCGCCAGGGCTTCACCTGCGACGAGATGGTCATTCTCTCCGGCGCTCACACCATCGGTGACGCCGCCTGCCATTTCATCGAAAATCGCTTGTTCAACTTCCCCAAGGCCAAGTCGAATGGCACTGGTGTCGATCCGAGTCTCCCGCCGGCCTTTGCGAATCGATTGAAGGCGTTTTGTCCGTCCCCGGGGCTGAAAATCGTCACCACGGTTCTGGATCAGGCAAGTCACCATGCATTTACACAAGTTGCATTTTCACAAGTTACAAGTTACAAGTTACAAGCTTAGGGTTCAGGGTTCAGGGTTCAGGGTGCCATCCATTTTTTTCTAACAAGAATCACATGCCATCCTGGTTGTTCTCTGTAGTCTGGTTTCACAATCACCGAATTTCTTGGACATGTTCAAATTGCGTAGCCACTGACAAAGACTTTAGCTTAAATATATCACTCCTGCAAGTGTCGCCTGCGGCGTTTGATACGCAATACTACAAGAATTTGATGGCGCATCAATCGGTGTTGTCGTTGGATCAGGTGTTGTTCGATGACAAGAGAACTCGTCCCTTGGTGAGGAAGATGGCTAAGAGTAACAATACGGTTTTTTGGGGTGCGTTTAATGCGGCGATGGTGAAGCTGGGAAATGTTGGGACGCTGCGGGGATCCCAAGGGCAAGTGCGTTTGAATTGCCGAGTGGTGAACAAGAAGGTCAAGTAACTTAGTTTCGTAGTTTCGTAGCTGAACAATATTGCACGGAATGTCACGGTTAATTTGTTATGAGCTTCTTTTGTTTGAACTTTTAGTCGATCCTGTTGAATCCGGTTATTCTTTGTAGATTCGATGTAGGTTTCCATTCACAATTATTGCTTGAGGATTTTCTCAAGCGCACTTCTTTTGATTAGATCATAGTCATTCAACATTCAACTTGTGAATGTAACCAACTAATGAAAGTACAAAAAAATTTAGGGACATAAATGATGAGATTTGGTATAATATTAACCAATTTTGGCCTCCTACTAAAAAGTTTTGGATGCCTCAACAACCCTTCTTGATTTCAAAAAGGATCAGGGTATGCAACATTCCATTTGTAAGGGTCACCATTTTATTAAAAGAATCAAACAATTTAGACATAAATCATGTAACCTAGGACAATATTAATTAAGGTTGGTATTGAAATAGATGCTTGTGGATAGCCCTTTAGCCCTCCTTAATTTTGAGAAGGTCTTGGTCATGCAACATGAAATCACAATATATCCTCTTACTATTAGATCAATAATTACAAACTAAACAATTGGGCGCTTATGAATAGGCCAAGCATCAAAGGACTTTGAAAATAATGGTAATTTGGGCAATCTAATGAACTCTTGAATATAAGTCACAATCCCTATTGGAATTCAAGGAAGGCTAAACCAAACAAGTTGTTGCTTGAAAAAAATCCCATCATATGGAGTTAAAAGAGGTATTTCTATGATCAATTATTAGACCTTGAATAATGGCCATGAAGGTAAGCATTATGTTTTAGATATTGAAAGAAGGCTTGAATCCCTCTTTGATTTCGAGGAGCACTAATATATGCAACTTTAAACCTCCAAAAATTCCTTTTTTTTAATAAACTAATCCAGTTTTGAATATGTTTACAATCCAAGCCTATATTACTCAAAAATCAACCTTATGTGCCTCAATCTAGATATTTTATGGGCAAACCAAGACCACTCCTTGATTTTGAAGAACACTAAGGCACTATTTACTAGAACCAAATTCTCTAATGCAAGGCAAAGAGTAACCTCTTGTGATCTGAGAAGGGTCCTAAAGTCCCAAGCCTCTTCAGATTCCGAAGAGGCTCTTGTCATTCAAAGAGCCTACTATGGTTCTAAGGAGGCTCCTGTGGTCTAAGGAGGGTCTAAACACTTGTGATTGCGGTTTTAATTGATTGTTTTAATTGACTTGTAACTACGATTTTAATTGACGGATCAACATATTATTGTTCAAATTTTTGTCTTCAATAATATTTGAGATACTACATTCCCAAATTAAAATTTTACTACATCTTATACTTAAAAAGTATCTTATACATTATAAAATTACAATTGAATTTTGGTGGCTTTAATATAACTTAATTGGTGAAAGAGTTAAGTTTATTATGGATTGAAAGTATAGTTATCTTGTCATTAATCTATTTATTATATGAATACAATAAGATAAATAATTCATATATAGGTTATTATTCAACAATGAACTAACTAATGTTCTAATATATATGTCTATTATTTTTTGAAGAGGGGGTAACAAAGCCTTCTGTGGATCAGGAGCCTCCAATAGTCTAAAAAACTTTTTAAGATACATAAAATTAGATAATCGGTATTCTATCCTTTAAGCAATTAATTTCACAAACTTTAAGAAGGTTTCCATATTCCAAATTCCTAAACTTATTCTTGCTTTCTAAAACTAAGGGTCTAAACAATAAATCTAATAAGTAAAGATAGAATGTAGCAAAACCCAAAACAAGTTTGGCATGATAAATTATAATTTAAGTAGCTTGTATGAAGATCAATCCATGAGCACTAGATTCATAGGACTGATGTAATGAGTTAAAAACCAAACTAATGAGCTAGGTGTCAAGGTTCTCAAATATTATGAAAATTAGGCTATTGTGGTCTCGAGAGGGTCAAAAGATCATTTATCTAACTTCTAAGAAGACATCTAATTCAATTAACAGTTCCCTATACTAAACTTGAAACCTATACACTCTTATAAACAACCAGCTCCCCCTTGATTCTAAAATTCACTACACATTGTCAAAAATCAATTACCTCCTTTGAATTTGGGACAAGACTGGAACATGTGACTTGCTAATCTATCTGTCCAAGCTCTGCATCCTTAGCATTTGCGTCATTACTCCTTCCAAAATTCACTTGCTAACTACAATGAATTGGATTAGATTCTCCATTACATTGTACAACTCCCATACCCTACAATAACCATTGCAAAATCAAAATATGAAAAAAAAACCATTCGATAACACAAAAGATGCAATTGGTCAATCATTA
This sequence comes from Pseudoscleropodium purum, assembly GCA_963969395.1. NCBI lineage: Eukaryota > Viridiplantae > Streptophyta > Bryopsida > Hypnales > Brachytheciaceae > Pseudoscleropodium > Pseudoscleropodium purum. The sequence continues at coordinate 15,988,694 of OZ017798.1, forward strand.
CATGGCTTTATCTCTGTATTGACTTGAATCAATTAAATTACCAACAAAGAGCTTGCCTATTGCAAAAAGTAAAGAACACTACAAACTCACAGTAGATGCAAGTGCAATTTGATCTTTGTTAGGCATGATGAGCTTCTCCGCACCTCCTTTATCAAGCTCGACCTATCTCGTGGATGCACCATCTTTTTCATACATTGTCTATATATAACTATCAAAATTTCAAAGTATGTCAGGTCATGTAAACCAAAATCAAAGAGTTTCAATAACAATTGCAAGTTGGAGAAGATCTGAGCAAATTAAATTTCAAAAACAATTGAATAGTCAAATGAGGTGGAGTGAAATCAAATTTCACAAACAGGAAAAGTGAAACTAATTTCACAAACAGTTGGAATTTTTTAAGCAGTCAAATTTTACATACAATTACAATGAAATGAAATTTCACAAACAATTGGAGTAGTCAAAACAAGTCAAAGTAGTCGATATAGATCAAAGCAAGTTGGAGTTGGTGGAGCAAGGTGCATCGTCTTTCCCAAAAAACCTATAAATTTTTTGTGGTTAAGTGGCCAAGAATTACTCTAACTTGCAACTTTTTAAAAAACAAGTGTGCTTGAGATTTTTATTGATTCCAACAGGCCGGCACTCTCATACACCTCCTCAGGACTCACCACAAGCTCCTTGGAACAATACTCAAGCTTCTAGATTCCAAGGAGACAGAAGGGGAGTTAGGGGACTAAAAAGGGAATCATCTTCAAATTAGTATTAGGACAAACATTGAGCTCTTGTGGTTCAAGGAGGTTTGAGGTCCAAGGAGGTCTACTAAAATCGGCGACAAGTACATGCATGGACAAGCTCCACGAGCTTGTCAAAACTCATGCCAAGCAAGGCATCTAGATCCATGCCACGAAAGGTGAGCTTTCTGAAAATTTGCTTCTTCAACTACTAAACATTAACCTCGGGATCCATCATGGTGGAGGAAGGGCAAGAGTTGAGTATGGAAGGCCGCAAAGATCTAAAAGCTCAAATGGACCTGATCTCAAGTTGCTATAGTTCGAGGAGGTATCAAAGCTTAAATTTCTACTTAAATTTTCCACTTGTAGAAAGGAACCAGCTCTAGTATTTAGGTTTTAGTCCAACTATATACTTGTCCAGAAGGTAGTAATCGCTAGATGGGTTGTTCAGCCGTGATGTATACTTAGTATCTGCTCTAAATATGATACATTCTTCGAGTTTTATTGCCATTATTCATCCTCGTTGAACTTCACTTCATGTTCGGAAGTTGAAAGGATGACAAATCTTAGAAATCAGCACCAAATTTTCATTTGCAATCGCACTACACTTGAATATTGCGAATTGTATTACAACATTTTTTTCTCTTGAGCCCTTATAAACCCCACAACTATAAGAGATTACGATGGGAGATCTACTCTGTCTCAATTGCAGACAAGTAGACAATAGCAATATACCCACATTAATATAGACTATGCTTGGTATTTCCTACCTTAGTCGATGCCTCTACTTCTTGAATTATGCTCTTCCTAGACTTTACTACTTGTTACCTGCAATTGTCGAAGTTGCTGCAAATGCCACTTTTGATTTCCTAACACTGTGCAAGACAGATGTTCCTTTCCCTTTCTTATGCGCCATTTACATCGCTTCTAATGTTTCTGACTCTTGCTGTAGCTATGAAATCTCTAAAACAGAATGTTGTTTTAAATGGAAGGTTTGAAAAGCAACTGAACTTTCTGCTTAAATTTAAGCTTAACTTTTTGCTTCAATACTAGAGTTGGTTCCTTTCTAGAAGCGGGAAGGTCCTTGACCTCTTTTGGTCCAAGGAGGTCTGAAAGATGGAGTATCTGCCAATCTCAGAATCTGACAAGTATACGTATAGACGAGCAAATAAATTGAAAAATAGAGCTAAAGAAAATCTTATAGTTGTTTCTTGTCCACCACATTCATCGCCTCCACGATGCTTGACCCCTCTTGTATCTCCCACCTCTCCCGACATTGCACCCACAATAGCTTCCATTCTCTAAAGTAGTAACAGTCGATACTAAGAACAAACAAGAAGAGGGGAGAAGAACGCAAACTGGGTGCAATTAGGATTTGTTGAAGTTTGATAGGGGGGGTACAGTGCAATTAGAGGAGGGGTCCAATTAGTGGAAGGTCAGGTTCAATTAATGGGGAGCTATCAGTTTTTGAAGTATTCACTACATTATGATACAATAGATTTGTAGCCAACCAAATCTGAATCTATAATGCTCATTTTACTCACCAAAAGTCCAAAAGCAATCATAATATTTTTTGACTATATAGAAGATTAATAAAATGAAATCTTACAATGACTTCACACTAAATAATTGGAAGTTCCTCAAGAAGTTACTACTTAAACCATCAATGTAATGAAATCCTTGATGGTGGCACAAATTTGACAAACTAGAAAAAAACCATGATGGATCATTCTCTAGGTGTTCATCATGGATCATTTATCCATTATGGATTGATTTACCTTATTGCAAAGAAATATTGTACACATGAGGTCATTGAAAGAACAATGTTTACTTTAAAACAATTTCTTTGTCCTTGATTCTTGTTGAGGAAATAGCCTAGATAGATGGACTTACCAAAGATAGGCTTTCTAGTGACTTGTAATTCTTTGGTGAACTTGAATTGAATATGCCCTCATTGCATTCATCCACATTGTTAAGCTTGGTAACACAAATTCCATCACTACTTTGTACCGTAGTGCTTGTTAATTTGAAATTCCCTATTTCAACTCCTTGATCTTCATAAGACAAGGTCCAAATAGTACTACTAATCTCAACACCATTACTCCTCTGCAATCGCCTAACCATCTTTGATTTTTCTAATTTCTTTTTACTAAAAAAATGAAGACCACCCTTACGTCTCTTCCTATAAGAACCCTTTGGCATCCCTCTAACCAAAAGCACTTCAAGAACACTATTTCAACTTCTCTATTGGCAACTTAGCAATCTCTTCAATATATAGGAATACTCAGTTGTGATGAATGTATTTCTAAAGAATCAATTAGGACTTCTTGAAATTGGATGACATCCAATTAGTACAACATGAATGATCATTAAAATCATGCCTTGTTTGATCAACTGCCTAAAAATCACTCTTTGATTTGAAGATATCAATCCTATATTAATAAAGGATTCATTTTGGTCACTTCTGACATGCGATCATCTCTGATTGTAGTGCTATGTGCAATTAATCATTACATAAATTGTATATTTAGTAAATGAAATAAAATCTCTCAACAAGTGTTTATACAAGAAATTCCAAAAAATCTTTCTTTTATAATTTGAATTTCAAACCACTTGAATCTCATATACAACACTTAAATATATACTTGCTATTTGATAGTTACTTATCTACTATCACTAAAAAGCTTTAGAAAATCTCTCCTAGAAGCTACAACATTGAATAGAAGTTTGAGCATGAGTTTGTAGATTGCATGCACCTCCAACTATGGAATTAGCAGTAGCTTGTGGTGATAGGTCTAGTGTTCCTATTTCCTTTCCTTGTAGATATGATGGTGTGGCATGGGTACCTACTTCACTACTTAGTGTGAGGTTCAATCTAGACTTGATGTCTATATGGATGGAAGAGGAGCTATTTGATTTCGAGGGAGTAGAAATTGTTTCAAGTGTCATGCAAATGAAGCTCTATAATGACACAGGGGATGTTTGGAGACTTCTCCAGGCAAGTACCATGCATTTGGTAATCCTAATGTTGTTAGATTAGTATCAATAGATATTCTTACACTTGGTTCTGTAACTTCTATTGTACAAATGTTTTGGGGAACTTGTGTCAAAGTAGAACCCATTGATTATAGTCACATTGATCTTACTGAGTCTTCAGATGACGACGTTGTTCTTGTTAGTGAAACAACTGGAAAAATCTCTCCTATACCTAAGCTTGATAGCGACCAAGTTGTAGTAATGAACTAAGGAGTTCAAAGTAGCTCATTGCCTCCTTCACATCTCCAAAGTGCATCGCAATTCCAAAGTGTCTTGGAGTACCTTAGAGATATGCAAAGTCAACTATGTGTTCGAAATGAGTTAAAATTTTTTAACTTGGATAAACTTTGTTGTAAATCTTTATGTCATCCTCCTTAGTCATTTAATGGAGATGTACTTTTTGAGTTACCTCCTCTTTCTTCTCCAACATCCTCTTTTGTTGGTTTGTCAAGGTCGACATCTTCATTCTCTGTAGGTCACCAACTTGAGGGCATGGACCAAAGATATGATGACCATAATTGGACACATACACATACTACAAACATTGCAAATGATTTTGGACTAAAGTTTTACTATTCATTTTGTATTGGACATCTAATTTGCAAGAATTTCAATTGCCCTAGAGTTCTACGAGGGGGAAGCTAAAATGAAATTGAATGGGAGGGATCATCACCTGTTATCTTTTGTTGTAGGAACCCAATCTCCCGCAAAATCCAATCTTATATGTCACATTTGTAAAGTGTCCCCTTCATGCAAGTCAATGTGTCCTTGTCGTATATGTAGGGTCTTAAATTGTAGTGGTTTTCCGAGAGCTTGTATTCATGTTGGTCATCATGATCATTCTGTAGGTTGGGGCATTTGCTATGACTCCATTGAGCAGAAAACCTCTTCGATTAGGCAAGAGGTCTCTAGAACACTGTGTACCACAAATTCTGCTATGAGTCTTGCTGCTAGCAAAGAATTTCCTGCTTTTAAAATATTTCATGAGGATGGACTCTAGGGTGACAAAAAGCTCCTTGGAGGGGCAACTCGAGAAGTAGTCATGGAGAAGTTTAGGGTACTTAGTTCACCAAGCATTCAAAATACCATCTTTAGTTTCCATCATAGCACAAGTGGGGGACCCATTGATAATATTATTTCATTGAAAATGAAGAGTGCATATTCATATATTCAAGATAGTGTATTTCCAAGCCAAGGTAAGGATAAGGTTTACCTTTTCAAGATGTCTAAGGAAGGTCTTGGAAGCGGGGTGAATTTGGTGAGGCGAATGCAAGTTGGTGGAGACTTACAAAACTCTTGGTGCATATTCAATCATGTAAAAAGGATGAAGGGATGGATGTCGATGGTTGCCCATGTGTACGACTCTGAGTTTTGTTGAGTCTTAACTATTTGTATTTGTAACATGATGAATGAGGATGCTCAATCTTAAGACCAAATGTGGAGATCTCTAAACTCCATCATGGCACGCCACGGGATTTCTTCTCCAAATTTCAAGGGTTTCATGGCTAACAATGTAATGGCCAACTGGCATATTGTTTGTATGGTGTATGGAAGTAGCAACAAGCAAGAGGCAATGCAAGATCAAAAATGCTCTTGTCTACTTCATTGGACAACATCGTTGAATAGACACACGGAGAAGCTCATTCGACTAGAGTTCCAAAAAACTCACAAAAGACTTTGTAAACAATACAAAGACGCAAAGACAATGGTAGAAACTGAAAAGCAATACTTTGGAATCAAAGGTTGGTGGCTTTCTTCAAGAGTTGCATCACAAGACTCTCTTCATCAATTAGATGACTAGCTTGGTTTTTGGCACTTTCGATATCGATAGTGGGGTGGATTTCTAAAACTAGTAAGTCACATGCTTCCTCAAATTTGAATTCACCTTTTTAATGGATGAACTTTTGGTCAAGGACAAGAAGACAATTTTATTTAGTGTCTAAAATGAATGTGGTTTCTATTTAATTATTTTCCTTCACATCTACAAAAACTAGATATATTTGAGCTAAACCTATACAAAATTTTGTACTAAAACATGTATTTCGAAATCAAATAGGCTTTATTGTGTCTCTAAATTTTTTTGTTGTTGGTGTAGAATTTGACTTGGAGGAGCTAATTGAAATGCCTTCATGCAATTTGGTAGAGACTATTTATAATAAGTGGCTGCAAATGTTTGGGAAAAAGGGTACCTACTTGTACATCGCCACTATAGATGACATGATGCGAGCTATTCAACAGTCAACTAATTATTGGGCATACCTCCAAGGATATGCATCTGGGACAAAACCACATTTGGACAAGCTCTACCTTTGAGTTGCAAAACATACTAGAGATCCAACGAAGTTTGCCAAAGCAATTGCCAAACTACCAAATGTTGACCTCTTCACCACTCATGTTCCCCACTTAAAAGGTGAGGAAGTATTTAGCTCTACCAAGCGCAAACTAAATATGCCACCTGGATCAGATAGTGACTCTCACTACCACAATACAATTAATTTTTCTACACCCAAAGTTCAAACACAATCAACCAAAGTACACATAGAAGTAGGCTCATCAACACCAACATTCACACAATGAGGAAGACTAAGCATAGTACATCCTCATGCTACTAAGGTACTTGAAACAGACTGCAACCCTTCTCTTTGGCACATTGAAAAATTTGTCACGGAGTTCAAATCAGAATAAAAAAGACATGTGGGGCCAAGTTAAACAAGTTCAAAAAGAGTGGAACAATATGGAGTTAGGATCTTTATAAATAACAAAGGATAAGGGAAAATCATGAAATTTATCTTTTTTTATTACTACCATAGCCTTACTAAATAAATAAATAATCTAAATTTTTATTAAAATAGGAGTATTAGGGGCACTAAGTAACAACTTTGTAAAAAACATCCACAAGGGGATCCAAAGTCTATTGGATTAATAGTGTATATGAGTTGTATCTCAACTATAAGTTTCTAATTAAGCTTAATTACTACTAACGTAGTCATTGAAGCCTAAGGATGAATGAACAAAATATTACAATCAAATTAGTTGGAAGATGGCATCTAGTTTGGCACCTTCTAGATTTAGGATTGCTCTGTATTGACTTGTGGATGCTTGTTAAGAAACATTTTTTTGTTGCATTTTGTGAACGGTGAAGTTTTGCAATATAATTTCCTATGAATGCTTTGTTTGTATACGCTTGTGGAAATCTGTGGTATTGATTCTTATGGATTGAAGCACCGTGTTTAAGTCTTTAAGACAATTTGTGGTTCCCAGGACGTTGTGATTGGTAGAACTTTATGTCTAGTGAGGTTTATGGATCACACTAGTTCTTTTTTGATACTACTTTCACTTTAGAAGTTTGGTTTTGGATATGGTAATTGTTTGAGCATAGAACAAATTCTGTGGCCACTTGCAGGTTCAAACTACTTCTTCATTAAAAAAGCTTTGTCTTAGAAGCGTTTACACTTTATTTTTACACTATTGTTTATTAGGCAATAGTTTTAGTTTGGAACCACAAATTCTTTTAATGTACTTTGTCTTTGCAAGCACTTCATGTTTAAAACTACATTCTCAACTTCACTCCTTGTTTTATTTAGTAGTTTTTAAAAGTGTCCTTATTCTGAAAGAATTTTATTATGAACCTATAAAGCGTATGGAATTTTTTTGGTTGTTATAAATTTATAATGAACATAGGTATATAAAAATATTTCAATAATTTCTTTAAAATGAAGCCTAGGGTCCATGAAATTATCATAATTTAAAAATTTAGGTACATAAAGCCCTATAGAAATCCACAAAATTTACCTACATAGCTTCTATATTATAGGGGTTTGAACGTAGGGTACCCACTAATAACCTACATAGTGCACTCCCCAAGATTTTGTGTGAAAAAAAGGGTCTTGTACAAGAGTCTAATCTTCAATGAGGGTTGTTAAGTTTCTCTATGTAAGTGATTTACATAGTACCAAAAAAGTTGATTTCTCTAGTGACCAACCTGTCATTCCATGGTTTACCCTTAAACAACTCCATGATTGTTTTTTGTCCAACAAATGACAAAATCTCTTCATGTAAGACAAAAGTGCAGTTATTCATCCTCCAAATTTTGTATGAAACAAACAGGTCCTTTACAATAGTTTGACTTCTAATAGATACTATTACATTTTTTAAAGCCAACAATTCACACAATACCAAAACAAATGATTTTCACAACAGTCATTTGACCAGCCCATCATTCTATAGTTAGCTCTGAGAGAATTTGACCTATTACCAAAATACTTTGTCAAAAATGATCTGATTTATGGGTCATTAGGGCCATTCTTCATTCCTACACTATTTACTAAAAAGAAGCATACCACCCTAATTTGCATTAGTTGCCCCCCCTTCTCTCAGAAAATTTACAAGCCATTGATTTTTTTATTTTAAAAATGCTTACCTTCAAAGTTGTTGTTGATTTTTCAAAAAATCACAAGCTGTTAATCTTGTGAGATTTAATTTGAGCCGTCCAAATACCAAATACGTATACATGTATTGGATATGATATGGAATACGGGATGAATATTGAATATGGGTACCGAATATAAATACAATATCAAATATAGATACAATGCCAGATATGGAAAATTGTCCCATATTGATTGTCACCATGTTGGTTTGTGAAAATTACAAGAAGGGGAAGGGGCAAAGGGTGTAAATTTAAATTTTAAAATCATAATTTTAAAAATCACTATCCACTGAGAAGTGGCAGTAGCTGCCAGTTACCAATATGAAATTGGCCATTCTTCATTCCTACACTAATCTTTGAAAGTTGTCCATGGACCCGACTTCCAGGGCCAGGATGGAAATAGTCGAGCCATGATCGCGAGTTGCAATGGAAACTTGAATATGAAATCCTGGACGGAATCAATGCCACAGTTGTGATCTCCGAGGTCGCCAACAACGGCGATCATCAGTCCACGAGTTTGTGCAATCGATCGAGTCTATGCAATGTGATCTCCTCAGTAATTCTCCCTTGCATTGTAGCAGGGCAGAGCAAGAGTAGTTTTGGTAGCCGGGCTGCACGCAACCACCAAGGCGAGAAAACCCTCAATTGATCAATATATGCCATGAAGACTGGAATCGAGACACAATTGAGTTGAAGCTCGAATTCTCTTGCTTTTCAGAGCAGAATCACCACTAGTATCGAGCGTGGGCGGGCAATTTGGGGCCTGATGCCGGCATCTGAATTTGATCTCGACCTTCAATTGAGTCGACGTTCGTTGCATCGATCCGAGGAGCATGCGTGAGAACCGATTGAAGAAATATTCTCGCCCTGTTCACACTAGTGCAGAACACAGGTTTTAATGACATTTTAAATGACATTTGGATGTCATTTAAAATGTCATTTTTTTTTATGTCATTTCAACATACTTATAGGGTACATTTTAGTTCTTCAAAATCTATCAAATAAGTATATTTTATTTTTCAAAATCTTCAAAAAATGTAGATTTTCCTTTCAAAAATCTTTAGAAAATGTAGATTTCACTTACCAAAATCTTCAAAAATGTAGATTCTACTTTCCAAAATCCCCCGAAAATATAGATTCTACTTTCCAATAATCTATGTTGTTTAGACATATGTACCTTTCATCACTTCCATATTTTTTGAAAATAATTTACATGTTCATAGATAGCCTACTCGAGTTATTTATTTCTATTACTTGTCTTCTCCATGACAATTGTTATGGGATAATGTTTCCTTCTAAAATCTACCAAATTTGTTGCACAAAATGACATTAACTTCATTTTTGATTGAAACAAACATATTGGGATCAATAATTCTTCTAAAATCTACCAAATTTTCAGTAGCATGGTTGAAATGACATTTTTTTGAGAAATGTCATTTCAACATGTCATTTCAACCACCCTTCTGCACTAGTGTCATTTAATTTTCTGTTGTGACTTCGGAGATCCTTGGATGCGTGGGGCCGGGGTAAGTCGATTTGTGATTTATGCTGCATCGATTTATTATGATTAGTTAATTAGGTTTCTCTTTCAAATTTTGACTTCTTGAATTGAAGAGTTTAATCCTCATGGGTACCTGTCATGGATTGAGTGGTTAGTTTCAGAGAATAGCTCCAATTCAATTGAACGTGCTTCGATCTGCATCGTCGTGCGGTTGATCTCGAACGCGCAAGAACTATTTTGGGGCTGGGTCAGGTGCATTGATCTTTCTTAATTACTCAACAGATGTCCAAGCGAGTCGACGTTACTTACGAGGCGAGTGTACGTCGATCGCATCTGGACTCATTTGACTGTGCCGTTGTTGAGTTGAGTGACATGGATTTATGTCGTCGCTTCGTTTTCCGTCGCCAATTCAGATGCATGAGGAGCACTTTAAATTTTGGGTTCACGCTGCTCTGCCTTAAGCAGCTTTTCTTTCAAATTTTAGCTCAGCGGCGTAAAATTACTGAGTGACCATAATTGTATTGTAATTATTACGTGCAAATGCATTTGGTAGGTTAAATTGAACATACAGATGTAGTTGATTCCAAATGAATTGAAATCGTCTGTTCTCTACTGCACGAAACTTAGTATATATCACTTTTGGATTAATCTTTTCTTATGCTCAGGGTTTCGTTGGATTAGTGCAATGCAAAAATGCCAAGTGGGTGACGACTGCAAGTGCCGAGAGTGTGAATCTTCCTGTTACTAGAAGTGGGAGACGTGCAACCAGACTTGCATATTAGTAGTTCCGGTGTGTAAATATTTGTCTTAAAATTTGCAGCTCCATCTCAAGACACATTGTTGATGACATGCGATCATAATTGTGGACTAAGTTATAAAATTCTTACACAGGCCGGGAGTTTAGTCCATTCTCATCTCTAAAATTTGGATTTCAATTTTGCAGTAAGTTGTCAACATGGGAATCAGTTTGGCTCCTAAGTCCAGCGCGCCGGAAATGGCTTCCCTCGTGCAGAAAGGGTGGAAGGCGAAGAGAAGAAGCTGCAGGGGCAGCAAGGGGCCACAAGCGCTTTCGCCAGAAAAGAAGCTGCAGACAATGCCCACAGCCAAGGAGAAGCCGACGTACTCTCCTCTGCTGTCGAAGAGACTTCACAAGAGAGTGTGGTTGACGGTTGAAATTCCACGGCGAGCGCCATTTCCTCCTCCTCTCGTGTGGAATCCACCTCCACTTCCGCCTCCTCGCTCGCCAGGTCGACTTTATGCTCGGCCATTTACTCGCCCACCTGCTCGTCCTCACCTTTACAAACGTCTCCGAAGCAGCATAAGCAAGCGATATCCAGTTGCAGGTCACTAGATATGTAAATGATCCGATGCAATCATGGTCAGTCTCCATTTACAATCCTTGTTGGAGGTGTCATCGTGAGCTTCTTTAGTTCAATACTTCTGGGTTTTGTTCAACTTAACGCTCACGCGGTAAATCTTTTCACTGGCTTCCACTTGTGAATAGGTGTTACAAATTCTTTCTGTGAGGTTAGCATAGCATTTCGTTAACCCTTGTAAGTCTGCTCCCCTTTACATTGTGAATGCACCTGTTCGCTCGCCCCCCTGCTCGTCCTCACCCTTGCAAACGTCCTAAAAGCAGCATGGGCCAGCGGTATGCGTGTGCAGGTCACTGGATATGTAGACGATCATGGTCAGTCTATATGTACAATCATTGTTGGATATGCCATTGTGAACATTTTTTGTTCATGAATGACTTCTGGATTTGTTCGACATAACTCTCGTTCAATAAATCTTTTCACTGTCTTCCAGGGGAGAATTCGTGTTACTAATTCATTTCCGTATTTCAAGTTTTCCATCTTTGAGGTTTGCATAACATTGGCTAACTTAACTCGTGTAAGTCTGCGTCCCTTTTCATTGTGAATGCACCCATTTGCTTATCTTCCTGCTCGTCCCCACCCTCGCAAACGTTATCAAATTTTAGCATGAGCCAGCAGTAAGCATGTGCAGGTTAGGCAGTATACATGTGTGCGCTCTTGGTCACTCTGGTTAGTCATTGTTGGATGTGCACTTGTGAGCATTTTTTATTCAATACTTGTAGATTTGATTCAAGGCTCATTTAGAGAATCTGCTAACAGTAGTCTACTTGTGATTCGATATTTCATATGTTCCGACCGTGAATTTCACGTAACAACACTAAATATTTTTCAACATTTGTACAGTATGTCAATTTTCGTAAAATTGGAGGAATTTCATGACTATGGCACTTGTAAGGAGTGCAGCCTGAAACGTGAATCTACAGTAGTCGTATTTAATTTTAGAGCTCGGTGCAGATCAATGTCGCAACGTGTTTTTGCGAGGTGCGTTGCCGCAATGGTGATAGTCAGTTCATTCTGTAATAAGCTGATGCTTGCTAGTTTTAGTGTGACTTTAAAAGGTATGTTCACATTTCATGTTAAAGAGTGTTGTTACTGAGGGGTCTTATGAATGAATTTAGACCTACTTCTGGACCAGATTCACATTGCAAACATCACCCCTAACATAAAATGCAAACATATCTTTATTTTGTTTTGTTTTCATTGTCAGTCAGGTGGTCAATGGTCATGTTGTTTTATTTGATCCTTCTAAATATCGTATTAAAACTTGAATACAACCTGAATATGCCCATCATCAAAGAAATTGGGCCAAATTATTTTGATTGTACAAAAAAATCAACATCTAAGAAGAACACTTTATGATACAAGCAATGTTTTGTTATGAAGATGATAAATTTTTAGACCATCTTCTATACATATTACAAAAATTTCAATACACTAAGAATTTAGTGAACACTAACTAAGAAGAATAAAAGTTTGAATAAATTAAGGTGACATTAATTAGCCTACAAAATTCTAATATTTTCACTTGAATTTTTGCACATTTTAGCTTATGGTCTATGTATTGATATACTATTTGCTTCAATTTGATAATTAAAAGAAGGTTTTATTTGGATTCAAATATTAGTATAAAAGAATGAACAATTTTTTGGCCAAAACAATGCTCTACATCACTCTTATTATCATCTAAATATAGAAATTGGAGTATTTATGAGCTCATTTTATAAAGTCAATAAAATTTCTTATATTCAAATGGGGTACATTCCCAGAATCTTTATTTTTTCATAATGTAGGATTTTATGTCACTAATTGCCTTGAATTTAGCTATACTTTAAACCATATAAATTGTAACTTCATCTTATGATATGATTATATTGTGTCTTGGTTGTAAGGGGCAAGGCCATAAGATGAAAGGTAACCAAATCTAAATGTTTGGGTTCATTGGATAGGCAATGTTAGAGATTCTTTTTGATTTGGGGTAGTAGAAGCCCTTAGGAAGGCAAAATAGCAAGTCACTCGAGTGGGACAAGCAAAAATTTACTTTAAAATAGTACCCCCTTATTTTGCCAAGACAAACTTTCCTAATTTTGAAGGTGATGCTCTAAGAAGGCCCAAGTTCCTTTTTCAATACACAAGTATGGGGGATTATGGGTATGGAACCCAACTACTTGGGTATAATATAGCTAGAGTATCAACTTAGGTAAAAAGAGATCCAACAAGAGCCATTGAAGTCTCAAGGGTGTTACTATGTAGTACATTGTATTTTATAAGGAAGTATTATTTTTCTTCTTTGGATTTTAGAGTGCCTTTAGTTACCTCATTTTATGACATATTGTATTAAAAGAGGGTGAATTATTAATTCAAAATATTTTTCTTGGTATCTTTGATTGCAATATATATTCATTCAATTTTTTTCTATGTAAGCACTAAAGAAGAGAGAATGCAAGATTCTTTCTTTAATGCCAAATTATGATTTCTATTCACTTTTATAAGGAACACTCTTCATCAAGAGCAAATAGTGTTACTTTATACTAAGGGATGCATGAAAATAAAAAAAAATCTTTCATTCAATATAAATAAAAAAAGATTGTTTAACTTTAAAGTAAAGATGTTAGTTATGTGCTCATGTTGGAAAAAAAGTAAAATAATAACAATTCTAATTTTTAACCTTATTCAAGTGTTTGCAAGAAACAACACTCTTTTTTTATGCCACATGTAGCATGATAGACTTGTCATTTGTTATAACTTTTGAAGCATGGACCTGATGAACTTGAATTTTTTTTTATAAAACATGGATGTTTTCATTGTAATGATATATCTTATTTTTCAAAAATTAGTTTTTATTTATATTTATTGAAAGGTCTATTTTTCTAATTTGTTACACTTTTAGATTTAGTGTTTTTTGGTACTATCAAATATCCAAAATTAATAATTTTAGAATTCAAATTTTTAGTCTATTCCTATAAACTGATATTTAACTAATTATGGACAAATCCATAGTCCAGAAATAAATCGACCGTCAGTCGATATAGTCGAATGCATAGATTTGTGTGTCATAAGCAATGAACAGAAATGGACGCAACCACTAAACAAACCAAAGTACTACAACACATGGCCAATGATAGAGTTCAGAGCCTACAATTAGTAGTTAAATCAATAATTTCATAAGCTCCTATGTTGTGTCCAAATTTGGAACAAAGTATCGGCTGGCGCCTGATATTGCCAACTGATTCCTAACATCATTATCTAAAGCACCTAGATCCATGAAAGTGTTTGCACTACGTAAACTATGAAAATCGACTATGGCAGCCATCTGTAAGATGAAGAGCAACGAATGCTCCTCCTTAAACCCTAAACCCTGAGTCCATCCGATCCAATGAATTGAATTGCTCGTATCAGCTGGCAGCCGATATCCCCCCCAGAAAACTCTAGAGAACAGGTCTTGAAGTGAAGAGGCAGTCGATTCGATAAGACTGGCGTTGACAATAAAGCAGTTCAAATTTGTGAATAAAGTAAAGGGGACAAGATTGGAAGGTATTTAAGCCCCCTCCGATTCCACTCTGCAAGGGTATCGGCTGGCGGCCGACACCATGTAGGGCAAATCACCAGAATATCCCATTCCAGTTTGGCTTCCCGTACTTGATTGACTGTGCAACCTCATAGTGTAATTGTCCCAGTCTGATTGCGCCTTTCATGTATTCCGAGACTGACTCATGCTCGTGCATGGGATAAATGAATGGAATAATATCTGTTGAAATGTTCGGAATAACTCTACTAATATTCGGGAAATTGAGATCCCCCGTAAATGGTAGCGGAATATAGCACGCCGGATCCGGCGTCCTCCTAAGCGAAAGCGGGCACACATCGACCATGAGCACTTGGTCCGTGAAGCATGTCATCCTGGATGGTCTCTTAGTGTGAAGTATTGAGAGCATTTTGTAGCACCATGGGAAATTCTGGCTATCTATACAGTACTCTCTGCCATAAACGAACGCTAGGTTGTCTCTGACATGTTTTGGAAGCAAGTGCGCAAGCAGAGGCTTAAGATCAACTATTGGCATCATGGACCAAATTCCTACGTGGAACTTTTCAAACAGTGTCATGAACATTGCAACTAGCCCTGGCCTTTTAATGACATTTCTGTGCGGGTCCGACTTGTCCACCTCGATATTCGGGTCGAGATAACAAAGTAGTCCCGTGACGCATAGAACCACACATTTCTTGAACGACTGTGGATGGCCCACGTTGGACTCCTGAACAGAACATGAGTTAGTAGCTACAAGATTATACAACATCAACATCCACTGAAAGAAGACAAGCCAGTTGATATCGGCTGGCAGCGGATACTGCGGCCTAACACAAGACAGTAGCCAATAATTCATATTGAGAAACAAACAAAAGGTGCCAGATAGATTGTGCACAGATGAGTGAATGCCTGCACCTACATTATTGCGATCACTTAATTAGAATGACCAAGACCTAATGCTGAAACTCTCAAAGGAAATATTTGAATGCTTTAAGAGTGAGTGTCCCATACGCAAGCTTTAGGAAAAATCAGACTGAAATGCCTTCATTACAAAAAAATTGTTTAATCAATACAAAAGAAAATAATGTATACAAAAGATGTAGTCTCTACACGTCCTCCTTTATCTACAGAGAATATATACAATCTACAAAAATATGTGTCGGCTGGCAGCCGATACACTACGCCTCCTCCATTAGGTCCCGTGGGCTAGGAATTCCCATGGCCTGTAGCTCCTCCAGTGAATATGGCACCTCGAATCCCTTTTGATATGGCGGTGTTACATTTACGAACTGATTATGAAGAGGAGAGCCCGGCATACAGCGTGCAATCCCAATTGAAGAGTTCTTTTGACAGAACTTTGGGACCGTGAGTCCCGAAGACAAAAACCGTTCAATGAATGGGATGAGCGTCGCCTGGAGATAAGGCAGTTTTCCACCCTTCAGCGAACTCTCCGAATACATAGTAACCGGGGGTGGATGAATCGCACTATATGGCAGATTCAAAACGTTCCGACGGGGCTCGTGATCCATGATCAATGAGTTGTTGATCGTGGCCCCATTATCGTACAAGGAGGATGACCTGAGAATCCTTGCGAGACGCTTCAGAAAAATTGGTTGTGTGGGATTTTGAGGGTCTCGATAAGCACTCTCGTCACAGTACTCCTGTCCAAAAGCCAGGTAATTGTCTCCGATATCTGGCGCCTTCCATTTTAGGTTATGAAGATGCTGCTCAAGAGTCTGCTTGGGTAAATGCGACCAATAAACGATCTGAATATCCTGATCCTTACAAAACCTGATGAACTCCTGAAGACCTGGTCGAGCTCTTACTTGCGACCTCTGATGCATACTTTTCCCTTTTAAAATGAGGGGCTCATAGAAGAGCAGAGTTCCCTGAACCTCAAGGAAAAGAAACAACTTCGGAGTCGCTACCTGAGACGGGCCAGCACTAGACGTGTTCCCTGCCCTTTCTTCTAGAGCTGGTTTGTCACACTCCTGCCCACCTTCAGACGCGGTGGCGGGGAATTTCTCAGAAGTTTTGGAGTCATCATCTGCATTGCAAAACGAAATACATAGAGCATGAGATGCAATGAACTTAGGTACATGACAAAACATTCGTGCACTGTATCGGTTGGCAGCCAACACAGTCCATAAGTACTCTAGTCTGCCGAGATGAAGGCTCCTACTGACAAGTCTACGCACAAGTCTGAGCCAGGTAGTGCTACGTATACATGAACTATTTTAGATACTCCACAAACATTGCGGAGCATGTCTATCGCCTACGAACCTCCAGTCTGAGCCTGCCTCTGAGATCGTGCGGGAGACATCGCTTCATTTGGGAAGTCCTGTTCCCGCGCCGCTGCGCCACCGTCTTCCTCGTCACTCGGTCGTTTCTGCTTTTGCTGAACCCGAGTTGACCTCCGCGAGTCCGCCGACTCCGACTCCTTTTCGAGCATGGCCCCCTTGCTTCTTCCCCGTCGTGGTTCAAGCGGGGAAACCACCATGGGTGTCGGCTGGCAGCCGATACTAATGTCAGCTGCAGTAGCCGGGCGGCCAATTGCAGTGACTCCCACTTGAGGCTCTGTCGTAGGACTGACCACTGGAGCCTG
This sequence comes from Pseudoscleropodium purum, assembly GCA_963969395.1. Taxonomy (NCBI): domain Eukaryota; kingdom Viridiplantae; phylum Streptophyta; class Bryopsida; order Hypnales; family Brachytheciaceae; genus Pseudoscleropodium; species Pseudoscleropodium purum. The sequence goes on from OZ017798.1 coordinate 16,005,892, forward strand.
TGGAATCCTGCGAATCTCCTCTGACGGTGGCTGAACGTGCAAGTCCACGACCATTGCGACCGATGAATTTTTCGGTTGGAGCATCCCATGCGGCTCCGAATTTGGAGCCGGGGGGAGATTGAGAGAACGCCGCGGAGATGAAGGACGTCGTTGCCGCTGCCTTCGAATGAGTGTCTCTTCCAGGGGGCCATCACTATCTGAGTCAATCTGAAACGTCTGAAGTGCTGGTCGCTCCTGAGACTAACCCTGCGGCCGTTGAGATTGAGTAGCGCCACCCGGAGTCTCCGTTAGATTGAGGGTCGAGATCGGCTATGGTTGCTGATGTGATGCCACAGGCAACACTTGCCCCGATCCGCTTGCGCCCCCCCGGTCTGTCAGCGCAGGCGTCCCCGAAGAAGGTCCCAAGGAAGCCGAGGAGACGAGGTTCATTCCCCTCACATGTTCCGTGGCCTTCTGCAATCCGTCCTCCTTCCGAACGAACTCCATGACGGCCCACCCATTCCTCTGCGAACCCATGGAGTACAAGTGAGTAACATGTTGTATCGGCTGCCAACCGACAGGATTTCACTTCCTCTGAACAATGCAAATGTGAGGAAGGGATAAGAAAACTTACCAGAGCGATCTCCGTGATGTTCCCGCCCCCCCAGATGTTGATGACGGTGGCATCCTTGGATTTTAGGGTCGGCATCATCAGTTTCTCTAGAAGTCCATGACCAACCCCGCACATCCCGCCATTCCAGTCGACCTCGCCCTCAACGTCGACATTGAACCAGTCGGGCGCCTTGTTGATCCCAGTGAAGCGCTTGAAGACCGGGAAAATACTGGACCTGTCCTCGGGCTTCGGGAAGGTCAAGGACAGAGTGACCAAAGGCATGGATTCAATCTCCGCCTTTTGAAAGCCTCCACGGGGAGATGGCTGATAGTACACCGAATGGTAGTACCAGGAGGACGAGGACGAGTACAAGGCCATCGCGACAGAATCTCGGAAACGCGTGTTCCCGATGAGGAGCATTGGCAGGGGGATGTACGCTTCGGTCTCTTCGATATTCTGACCATCCACCTCAGGGATTTCAGCGGCCAGTGCTAGATTGAGCAGATCGTTCTTGTTCACTGGAACCGGTTCCCCCATATCTGTATACCCAAAGAGGACAATGAATTTTTTGTCCTCAGGTTCCAGCGCCATATTCCCCTTCGATTGACGGACGAAGTCGACCACCTCAGGAATACTCTCTCCGACATAGCATTCGTATTTCAGTTCGGCGGACTTCCCAAGCGTCGGAGGCATTTCGACTTTGGCGTAGTTCGCCAATGTCGTGAAGAAGACCCCCGGCGCCTTGCCATCCGTCGACTTGTCCGTTGTTGGATTCATAGGGTTCACTCGCCCCTTCAACCAGTTGTTGGTGTCCTTGAACTTCATCATGTCCTTCCAGACGTTTCGGACTACGGCCGCTGAGTACCCCTCTTTTTCAGCAAGCTCCATCCAATCCTCGTCAGTATATGGGGTCCAGCCCTGGTCCTTGCAGGGAAGGGGATGCTTCTTCCTGGTCCATATGATCTCGTTCATGACGATCCTGTCCAGCTTTTTGTCCTTGCACCAGTCGAAGAGAGTGATCTTCCCCGAGGACTTGGCCTTCGCGGTGTTCTTGATGCTCACGTGAAGTGCAACGATCTCCCGCCCTAGCTCGCACAGATCCGAATCCCGAAGCCCCAGTGTTGGCGTGAGATCCGTTTTGGTGATGTGAGTGAGCGGCTTCCGATTGACGAGGAGATTCGGCACAGTCCCATCATCTCCAATAAGCTCCCCGTTCTCCCACGCATCGAAGATCTCCGTCCAGAGCACCCAAGTGGTCTCCTTGATGAAGATGAGGGGCAACTTGGAGGACACCTTCTCATCCATGAAGTGCGCCATCACCTTCAGCTTCACAGCCTGGAGGAGTTCCACCGCAATGTTTAGAACATGCGAGAATGGTATCGGCTGCCAGCCGATACATAATATATTAATCAAAAGGGAGAAAAAAATAAAGGTGCGTGGGAATTACCTCAAATGCTGCTGACGGCTTTCCACCTCCACGATGCGGCTCTGGGCACCCCGCCTTCACCCACGCCGCTCTTACCATCTCTGTGCAGGATCTGAAGGTCTCCTTTGCCACTTTCTCCGCGATGTTGAGATTGAGGGCATTAGAGACTTCGACAAGTGTGTCCGGGTCTCTACAGAATACCGGAATGACCTCGAACTCCAGGAGGTCGGTTTTGGCTTCAAAGCCGTCTGGATATTGCTCGGCCAATTCTCGACAGGCCGTCACTGTGTGTTGCCCACCAATGATATACCAGTGGACATTTGGCGCCTTCCACCACGGCATTGAGATGTCGTCGACAACAACAGTCTGTTCCTTCCTGGGACACTCGTCCATCACGGCGTCTAGCCCTTTGTCCGTTGGCAGTGGAGCCCGCTTCAGAGGAATCCCATGGATTTCCGGCTTCTTCCTGATGGACCCGTATCCCTTGTACATGGTCTTCACCTGAATTGAGAGAAGGCCAAAATATTAAAGACCAGCTACAGATGTCGGTTGCTAGCCGATACATTATATGGAAAGATAAAAACCAGTAAAGGATGGAAGTGATCGTCAAATTACCTGGCCAAGTCGGTCCTTTGCAATCTTCCGGTACTTCAACTCGTCCGATGCAATGTGGAATTTGTCCGAGTGAATGACCCTCGGAAGACGCTACTTTTTGTAAGGAAACGCGTGCAGGAGCCCCGTTTCCAACGCCTGGTAAATAGCGTTCACCTCGTTCTCCTTCGTCTTGGTTGTGAGATGATTTCTACGCCGGAGTGCCTTGTCGAGTGTCAGCTTCAGTGGCTTGTTGATGTCGTCCCTGGCCTTCGCTTTTCTCTTCGGTTTGCTGGGCGACCCGGTCTCCTGCAGATCAGTTGCAGCGACTTCAGTCATTGGCGCCGCCACTTGCTTCCTCGCCGAGGGTACCTTTTTCTTCCCCTTTTCCAACTCACGAGCGATGAACGCATTGTGTTCATCGCGCTCTATCTTCAAGCACTCCCAACCCTGGATGAGGTCCTCTGCACTGGACAACGTGTTTCCCGCGAACGTCATACCCATCAACATTGACTTCTGTCCACAGACCTCCTCCGTACACTTGTTCACCGGCAACTCCACCGCGAAATAATCGGCAACTCCATCCGTGCTTCCCAGTGGCATCAAGCATATCATGACGTGCACGGAATCGCCAACAGCCATGACGGACAATACACTTCCTTTTCCAGGGGTCATGTTCCCTTTCAGCTTGAAGGAGCATACAATCTCCACTGTCGTGTCGGGTAACTGCCTCCAACATAGACCCCATTCTTGGATGGCCTCGATCACTCGCCATGTTGCCCTCAATGGATACCCGTCTCCCAATATCCGAGAGTTTGGGATTTGCTTTCCCAGAAGGCAGGCCAAGAGAGTTGGTTTCCTACAGAACAATACAATTGAATTCTCAGTACACTCACACTATGCACCTTCACTTTGTGCATCCACTATATCGGCTGCCAGTCGATACAACCTCTCAGTCCCTAAACCCTACCGTCGGAAGACATTTCTAGAAATTCCTAAGTCAACTGTCCCGGGATCATATCGGCTGCCAGCTGACATAGCTTAAGCTCAGGCTCCTAGTGAGTGTTGTAATGTATGTCGGCTGCCAGCAGATATAGCAAGTAATAGGTGCCTCAGAATCTCAATGGCTATCCTATATGATATAGCAAATGACAGTGTATCGGCTGGCAGCCGATACATGTAGTGAAAAGTACCTCTCAGTCGCCAAATCGGAGGACACCATCGCCAATGGACTCTGTCGCTTATCGGCTGCTGAAGATGATTTGTCGGCTGCTGAAAAAGCACGCTTGCCTCACTCTCCTTCACTGTCGGCTGGCCAGAAATGCATATCGGCTGCGCTAAGATGTATCGGCTGCTGCTTTGCTTTGCAAGGGGATGTCAGCTGCAAGCCGGATTGAAGGAGGGAGAATGGCAGAGTGAGAGTGAGTGAGGCTGAGAGTGAGTGAGAGTGAGTGAGAATGAGAGTGAGAGTGAGTGACAGAGAGAGAGCAGGAGACGCAAATGGCAAATGAGAGAAAATGAAAGTGGCTAGGGGTATATACCCTCTAAACCCTCGGCTGCCAGCCGGTAGGTGCAATCATGACAAACCGCGTCCGTTCTTCCATAAATTTCATCCATCGCAGGTTTTCATCCGTTAGCATGTACTCCACATCCAGCAAAGTACATGGAAGTTACAAACACTCATTGCAGAGATGCGTACGTTTCCCAACATGATCTCCCGATGCACAGACTTGTCTCTCTTGCAATCACCACAACTTCATCCTCTTCCAGATTCAAATTTCAGGCGCCAAATTCAGTTTCATGCTTGCTCACCTAGGATCAGATCTTGGAGGACTTCCATTTTCATTTTCATTTGCCCCACACATGCACTCAAAGCGTCCAAGAACCGTCAGGGAATTGCAGTGGCTTGTTGTGGAATGTTTATGAGGGATGCAACGTGACAAGGAATTCAGTAGACCTTAGTTTAGTGCAGCATTGAGTAGTCTTCGGGTTCAGGAAGCGCTCTTCGACAGTTGTTATTTGGCGTTTAGGCTTACGTAGGATTTGCAGTAGGATTTGAATTGCTCCAAGCTACATTTGAATTGCAGTAGGATTCTAATTGCAGTAGTAGTCAGGAGCATTCTCGAAAATTAGTTGCCTGACAAAGATTCAGGATTTCCTATTCGGTTGCACATGTGTTTCTATTTCATTATTTTTACTGGTCAGAGCATCTGTGGACAGTGCCTAGATCATAGGAAGCGCAAAATCTAGCTTCGTGCATGATCCCCAAAGTTCTAGCTGTACGGTCCTGCCTCTGTGCTTGACCGTACGGACAATGGTATCGACTGCCAGCCGATACCAATTTCTGTACCAGGAAGGTCGTGAAGCACCAAGTACACAGACGTATCGGCTGCCAGCCGATAAGGTCATCACGGGTCTGACAAAGATTCCGACATTGTGGGTTCTGACTCCGATTTCAAATCATGAGTGGATCTGATGACTGGACATCGGGTGCGAGTCTTATTGAGGCATTCACGAAAAATGGAGGCTCAGGAAGACTGAAAATGCAGAAGGGAGTTGTTGTGGCTCTTACACTGGAAGGATTATACTACTCTGGAAGGGCGGTCGTAGAAAGGGTGGTGAGCCGCGATCCCTACCTCGTACGCGTTCATGTCCTAGACGTTCCAAATAACCTCGATATGCCTCTTCCGTTTCCTGAGGGAGACATGGTGTTCCTGCGACACTGCCCGGGAAGGTCAATCGTGTGGGAGGCAGAGAACATCTATCCCCATGCAGAGTCTGAAGGGTCTTCTTCTGTTGGTGTCGGCCGGCAGCCGATACAAGTGGTCACAGATGAAAAACCCATACAACAATTCCTGTCACTCACTATCAATATGGATGTCTCACTACTGCAGACTGTAGGCACGGATCTGCTGTATGCTGGTGTAGGTACAATTGTACAATGCTCTCCGAAGGGTTACTGGGAAGGCTTTCGCGTTCCACACAGCTTCTTCCTTGTTGTGAAGCTATTGCACGTCGTCGATGATTTCCAGGATCAGAGTGCTTATTGCAAGATTCCTGAATTCATGACACTCAAACGCTGTGTTGGATTCAAAATACTCTGGAGTGGTTATAAGGTTAGACCAATCGAGACCTCCGTCCCAATAACCAAGGTTGTCAGCTGCCAGCCAACAAGAGAACCTGCGACCCATTTCATGCAGGCTCAAGTCGATGGTAACTACGAGAGTGGTGGGAGTTCGAATGATGTACAGGTAGAATTATGTGATCCAGGAACACAACGAGTACTTCCTACTACATCAGATGAAGACGAGCGAGATGATAGGCTCTATTCGTCCGACGATGACAGCCGCGGGTCTGCAAAGGATCACCGCAATGTTCATGGTTACAGTACCTCTGGCACTGCCGTGTCCGACACAAGTGTTGCTGACAGCATGGATCATTTGGATGCATTTAGAGCTGATACTCAAAGTGGAGATAATGGCCATCCGGATGGAATGCAAGCTGGGCTTCCAATCCCAGATAGACCGCTCTGGAGAAATCAATACTATGAACTTCTCAATGACGACTTCTCGGTTCTCGGAAGAGCCATGATCCAAGTCTGCCTACCAAATGAGGCCTGCAATGATGGCGTCCTGGGCGACATGGATGTCGGGGTCATGTTCGTATCGGACAATGACAAAATGCAAATGACAACCATGCGCTGGAGGCTCACACACACAAGGTTGGAGGGTGGAAGGCTACTATCTGAAATTGTCACGCTTTGCTCAGAGGCTGCTCTATTGAATGAGTCGGACGATAACGGAATGCAGGGGGTATCGAGGAATCCATACCGCTCTGTGCGCAGAAGGGTGATTCCCAAGGATCACGAAAGCCAATCCAGGCTGCAAATGAAGACCTCGGAGACGGAGGTACGTAAGGTCAGCTCACAGAAGTGCTGTAAGCTCAAATGCTGCCAGACGTTTCCCTGGGAGGACACGAGGTCTATACGACGAAAGTTCTTCGCTTGCACATTCGAGAGTAGGAGGGAGGTAGCGTATGCAGTGCAAAGTCAGCTTCATGCAAGGGTTATTCCAGGAAAAAAATTCATTACTCTTGCAAATACAGACATCTGCGAGAACGCATGGTATATCATTCACGGGGTATCGAGGTCGGCCTATCATGTTTACAAGGCCGCGGCCGTGGGAGGATCCATTAACGGCTCGCATGGAAATGCGGGGCCCCGACGGCCACGGCCACAAACAATCCAAGCTCAAGCAACCCTCAAAACGATCATCGACGACAATGCTGACAAAATGCCAAACGAGTTCAGAATGATTGGAAATAAACGTGTCGACAATCTCAAGGTCCTCCCCTCTGCAATGAATTGGGATCACATGCGCGAACAAGTCAATTATGTAAGTCCATCATCTGCCTCTTCGTCTACAGTAGAAAAGTCCTTTTATCGGCTGCCAGCCGATACAAACATGTCTGGACTTTGAATGTAGAAGCCATTGATCTTTCCTTTCTATAGGCCGTCAATTGCAGTTCTGTCGGCTGCCAGTCGATACAACTCTATAGTCTTCCATGGAAACTCATCCATGAAGTCATGTTCTTTAGGTCAATGGAATATGCAATATGAAGCCGGTCTCGCAGTTTGCTATCAACCGCCTTCGGAATGCTCATTTCAAAAACGTAGAGGTCAAGGCCGTAGGGAGCAATTTCTCAAAATGCACAGAATGTGACTTCCTGGTAGAGTTCATTGCAAAGTATCCAAGAGGTTGTGATGAGTGGCAAGCCCTGGTCGATGACAGAGAGAGACATCTCAATTACCAGCGCGCTTGTAGAAATGTATACAGTGGATGGACCGCGCAATCGGTGCAAAATCCATCAGAGTTCCTCTGCATTATTCATGACAAAATGGACACCACAAAGACTACCATTCCGAGGATGCAGCGCATCACCAAGGCCACCGCAGGGCTAGGGCAAATACCAATCTCGTGTACTGGAATGCTCACACATGGACATGGAGATGGCGCGTATGCACATTACTCCACATCACTCTGGCCTGGGGATTCAAATTTCACAATTTCGTCCATCTGCAGGGTCCTCAGGGCCCTAGAACTACCACCTGTTCGGGAGTCCAAGATCCTCTTCTCGACTCCACCGCTAAACACCTTCTTCGAGGCTCTTCTTCATGGGAAATCGAGATGCAACTCGTCAATCCCGCAGGCCTCGGACATGGTGATCGACGCAGCGAGACCAGGACGACCTCAGGTCCCACTTCCGAGGAAACTATTCTTGCAACTCGACAATTCAGCAAAGGACAACAAAAATCGATTCCTCATGGCTTTCTGCTCACTGCTCACTGCCAGGCGCATATTCAAGGAAGTTTCAATGGGGTTCCTTATTGTCGGGCATACGCACGAGGACATTGATGCGCACTTTAGTTATCTCTCTAAACTGATCAAAAGGAAGAACACATACATACTTGCGGATCTCATGAAGGCGTTCATGGATTCACAGAAGACTGTAGCCTTCATTCCGGAGTTTGTGCAAGAAGTGGCGGACTTCAAATCATACTTCAAGGGCTTCCATCATGATGGGGTGAACAAAATCATCGGGCTCGGAGATAAACACCTCTTCAAGTTCTACGTCGTGGAGGATGGTGTGGATCATGGATGGCCAGTCATGAGGTACAAGCTCAGGGCCACAAATTCTTCGTGGCTGCCTCCTGGCGCACTTGTCAAAATGTGGACAACAGACGAAAATGGACAACCCAATATTCCACAGGGGGACCCTCGACCTGTGCCTTTCAAGGCACTCTGGGGGAATGTAGACATTAATACCAGAAGGCGAAATGCAGAAAAGGAAGTCGCAAGGGCTATAGAGTGCAATGAGAAACAAACATTCATCAAAAACAGATTAGCAAAGTTCATTGAGTTCTGGAAATCAGGAATGGCCAGAGATAGACGGTACGCACAAGAAATGGCAGGCTGTGTGGCTTATTGGGAAAGAATTCAATCAGAGATCAATTCGGCGCTGCCTCAAACTCCTGCATTGCTTCAAGAAGGATTATGGCCGCTCTCTAACTCGACAAGAGATCACACGTCGACTTTTGTAGACAAGGGGGCGGAGGAGAATTATTCAGTAGACACCATTCCGGAGGACGAAGGGGATCCCACTCCATACTGCGGACCTGCGAAGGACAGGCCGCGCTTGAGATTCAATCCATTCAGGGATGTTCTGCTCGGAGACTTTGTTCTTTGTCGACCATGTCACAACAATCATCTGCCTGTCTGGTTGGGACGGGTACTCCAATGTGTGGACATGTCTCCGGGGCCCACGTATGGTAATTTTAAAATTGAGTGGTGGACTCCGATGAAAGCCAAGAGGAAGTCAAAAGCGCTCATTGCGAGGGAGTGCTGGACCCGAAGATGGCACAAGGAACTCTGTCTTCCGCAGATGGTCCATGTCAACATTGTCTTGTACTCGCACAGAATGCCCTCGCATGCAAAGAAAGGACCTCCCACATCTCATGTCATCCCGGAGGCATCCGTTGTTGCTGCTATTGCGAATCTGGAGGCCGCGGGGGCAGCTTTGGACAAAGATGTAGATGAGGGCGGAGAGGATTACTGACATATCGCCTCGGACCTATCGGTTGCCAGCCGATACAATAGTTTAGCTCTGGAGTTGTGTCACCATCACATTGCTAGACGAATCCGAGTCCTCGCTGCAGGTGTCGGCTGCCAGCCGATACTAAGGGCTTCGCTACATGTCGATCGCATGGTTCTTGAACAGGATGTTTTCACTTCAGGATGATTACATGCATATCCACAATATTTACTCATTTGTGGATGTGCCTTCATATCTTATAGGTTGTGACTATAAGTCTTATGACTAGTCAGTTTTGACATTTTTAATATGTATCTGTTGGCTGCTGACAAATCACATTTATTTGAATCTCCTATGGGGACCATGTTACAACTGTTTTATCTTCAGTGCACAAGCGATTTGCTCATTTTTCTATCTTTCATGTTCGTTGTCCTGCTTTTTGGTTTTGCGCACTTTACTGTGCTGTCTTATCGGCTGCCAGCCTATATGTCAATGGGCACGGGATGGGTGCACGATCATAGGTACCGGTTCTGCTATTGCATAAAAACCAGTCCAAAATACAACAATCCACTTTTTTTTTGTACCCTCGGTTCTTCTTAACAAGGTGTGGGTGGGCTGCCAACACTTTTTAATCATTTGAAGCATGTTCTCTACCTTTTTTAATGTGGCTATGGACTATGAATTTGTCCATAATTTGTGCAATTGTCCATAATTAGTTAAATATAGGTTTATAGTAAATAAATACTTTCCAAATTAGAAGTATTTAAAAAAATTATTTAATATCCTCCATGTTTGTGCAAATAGGACTCCTTGGCACTTACATTTCTAAACATTGGTTTTTAGCTCATTCTTTTGGTGAAATTGGATTACCATCATGTCTTCACAACTTGCCAACTTTTCATTTTTTCTACTTTGGTAGATTAATTACAAATCAAAACCTCAACATATCCCTTTTCTATATAAAAAAAAAATTAGAACATAGTATTGGTAGGAACAATTAAGATTGTATAGTACTTACAAAATACATTTGTCAATAGTACAACAAATCACTAGTATGATCAATGGCCCAAAATCAATGCAAGATCTTTCCTTTCTAGTATAGAAGATGCATAATTAGTTTTTCAAACTTTGTGTTAGAACCCCAATGTTTAGCAAAATTCTACAAAATTAGTTTTTCTTTCAAGCATCCATTCCCTTCATGATGTGGTGTCCTAGTGGTGTCAAGTAAAGGTTATTAAGAAAACAACATATATGTTATATATAAAAAAAACATCTTGGAAGTCCATATTAGTTTGTACCCTTTGTTACTTTAAATGCTCTAAATAACATTGTAGTATCCTAACAAGCTTGTAGGAGAGACTTGTTGATTTGTAGAAATGAGCTACTTACCTTAGGCAAACTTAAGGATGGATAACAAGTATCCTCAAGCCAAGGCAAGGTTACACACAATTCTAAGTGCTAGGTTTTACTTTTAAACCCTTAACAACCCTCCAAATGGCTAATGGATGAAATTTTGAAAACATGCAAGAGAGAAAAAAATGGAATTCATAATTTCTTTCTTTGTATTAGAGAGAGATCCTTGTAGTCATGAACAATAGATGTTAAGGAAATTCATGCATAGTATTATAGTTGTTTTTTTTATTAAAGAAGGCAGTTGATCCTTTGTGAAACATTACTATATTTTGGGCCATCCTACCTCCTTTTGCTTGATGTAAATTTTTGTCTTGTGAATGAGAATTTTAGAATTTGAATTCACCTAATGAAATGAAGCTTATTGAATCTAATTTCTATCCAAATTTGAAAATTCTTAAAATTCCTAGAATTCCAGTTTCTTTGTTGCAACTAGAATACTTTGGGCCTATAGCCACAATTTTTTAATTTTTTAATTTTAGAATGACATGGCAACTTCATTTAAACCATGATATTCTACACTCCAATATACACCCATGATGAAATTTTCAGATTTTTTAAGCACACTTTAAATTTTGATAAGAATTTTTTCACTTTCTATTCAAACTATTTTAAAAGAATTTCAAGTTTTCACCAAAAAAAATTCTGAAAATTTTGTCGCCTTACAGAAAACATGTGATTAAATCTCTCAAAATTAAATTAAGAAAATTTTATGCAGAGTTGGAAAATGGAAGCATAATGAGTAAATGGGTTTTAGGCTCGTGCTTCCACGCCTGGCTACGTTGCACGTTTGTCCTCCTCCTGCGCAACCTTCATTGCCGTCCTAAATTCAGACTGCCCTTGGAGTCAGAATTTTGCTTCTTCCGCGCCTCATTTGCTGCAATTTTGGGAAAGTCCTGTAGGAATCCGGAACCGAGAGCTCGAAATTGGAAGCTTAGCAGATCGTTCGGGGTCGTATGTGGTGTTTTCTGGGATTGTCGTGTGCACTTCGGTAGTTAGGGCTGGTTTGGTTTCTGCAGAGTTGTAGGATGGTCGATTTGAGCTCGGAATTAGTGCTTAAAATAGGTTTTGGAACTGCAGTTGTAGGTCTTAATTAGCAACCATTAGCAAGGGCTTTTGAATGGCGGCTCGCAAGCTGCGGATTGCGTTATGCCACCCCGACCTTGGCATTGGTAAGCTGCGATCGAGTCCAACGGCGTCTTCTTGTTTTCGCATTGACGGATCGAGTTTTGTCACGGGCTTCGTACAAATTCCTGGATGATGGCAGGATTTGGATAAATGATGCAGTGCCTTAGGTTTCATTTTGATATTTCGGACATTCCGCGGTGAATGTTCCTCGCGCGTGTCTCCTTGAATTGTTTAACCGTGGCGATGTGATTTATTTTAAACAAAAAAGTTAGCCCACGGTAGTCTGTTGGCATTGCATTGCTCAGGTGGTGCAGAAAGGCTGGCCGTGGACGCTGCTGTGGAATTGGCAGCGCTAGGACATCATGTGCACGTTTTCACGGCGCATCATGACAAGAAGCGATGCTTCGAGGAGACGATCGATGGTGCTTTTCCTCTTCTGTTCTCTTGATGATGCTTTAACTATCTGAAATTAGGTCTTCCAAGTGCCTCTGAGAGCGCCGGCTCGATAAATGTCGTGAGAAACGGATTAATCTTCGTTGTTTCCGTGTCTGCAGGGAGCTTCCCTGTAAGCGTTTACGGTGACTTTCTACCTCGCCATGTTTTCAATCGATTACATGCTGTGTGCGCGTACATTCGTTGCGTTTACGTGGCCATTTGCATGGTTCTGTTGTGGCCGAAGTTTGATGTTGTTTTCGCGGACCAAGTTTCCGCCGTCGTCCCCGTTCTTAAATTGAAGAGAGGATGCAAGGTAATCTCTCTCGAAATGCCTTTTCTTCGAATTCTAGTGCAGCGCTCTATTCCTTTCGCTGCACATGCAATTGTCTGAATTGTTGCCTCACAGGAAATTATTTATAGTCTTATGCATTAGACGGTGTAGCCCAATTCAGTCGTCCTCCGCTTTGCTCCATGCCAGTGTTGCCCTTAATGCCCCACCTGCAGTGACGAGATTTTTTAGCATAGCACTGGAAATTTCTTAGTTTCATCAAGATTCCTGTTCATTGTGTCGGATTGTATTCACTTTCAAGTTCCTTCATGCCATATCTGCCCAATCTTGTACTTTTCATGCCGCACACAAATGTTATGTTGGATGCTCTGCGATTCCAAGGCAGGACCCCAGTAGTACTCGGCACTCGGCAATCGTGTTATTGGCTTCCTCGAAATATGATTTTAGGCATTTTCTAAACGACTTTGAGTCTGTTTTTTGGTCTTCGTTAGGTCTTGTTCTACTGCCATTTTCCAGACATGCTCCTTGCTCAGCGCACAACTTGGCTTCGCAGACTTTATCGAGCGCCTCTGAATTGGATTGAGGAAACCACCACTGGTTTGTGACCTTCCCAACTTTTCAGTGTCTCTCCAGTTTTCGGACCATGGGAGTCTCTTCATGGGCTTCTTGCAGATTGTTATTGTTTGATTTATTGTTCTTACTTTCTTCATTGCCTAGCCTTCTACGTTGGAGCCACCGAAATGGTTCCATTTATTTCATCTTTTCTTGGTTCGCCTAGCCATTGCAATTGCTGAAACCGACCTTTTCTGATATTAAGAGTCTCTTGTTAGCGACCAGATTCGGTTACGGCTGTGTCCATGCCAGAGGTAGAATTTTTCATCTCGGCGGGTGGTTGTGTTACGTTGCTGGTAGGGGGTGCTGATGGGCCTTCGACCCCAACGCAGGTATGTCGGACAGCGTTTTGGTGAACAGTGAATTCACAGCATCCACATTTGGGTCCACGTTTACTCGACTTGAGGCTCGAGGCCTGCATCCAGCAGTCCTTTATCCTGCTGTTGATTTCCATCAATTTGATACTTATCTCGACAATCCTCCTGATGTCACGTTCCTCCCTGGACTTTCAGCTGCGGGGTTAGTACGACTCCTTATGGTGTGTAATGAGATTGTGGTTATTTACTGGTTTGTTTAGGTCTCTTGGATTCTTGCTTTATTTTTGTGCTGGCCTGTGTTTGTTTGCTTGGAAACAAGAAATATCTACCGCGTGTGAGAATTCCAACCCATATGCCCCGCGGTTTATTGGATGAAACATTGGGATAATAGTATTCTTATGATTAGTTCAATAAAAGTTAAGACCATTATTTTGCGATCTTCTGTTTTTTCTGAACTGGGATGAAACTTGTGTGTCGTGTTCCTCGGTGGACCTGCAGGCACACCTTTCTGTCTATCAACAGGTTTGAGAAGAAGAAGAACATTGGTCTTGCCATATCTGCATTTGCGAGCCTTGTGAGGCAACAAGAGAACTCGCAGCTAAGCGATGTGCCGCGACAAGTTGTTCGCTTAGTTGTTGCAGGTGGGCTGCCTGCTTCTTTGAATTTATTATAATTTTTTTTTTCGAAACCTGTCTTGGATTTTCATTCGCGGAATTCCCGACGATCCTTTCATGAACCAATTTACCCGAAATCGATTGTGCCATTGTGGTATTGTTCTGCTATGGTGTTCGTTATTGTAACTCTAGGAGTGGGCAGGTGGCTATGATAAGCGACTGGCAGAGAATCGTGAATATTTGCAAGAGCTGAAAACGTTGGCTACGGAGGAGGGAGTGTTTGAGCAAGTGATCTTCGTACCATCTTGTTCGACTTTGCAGAGAAACGCTTTGCTGGCGGCTTGCATCTGCGTTCTTTACACTCCAATGGTATGCATTATCCATTCCTTGTCACGAAGTATTTCTTCTGAGCTGTAAGGCTTGTTTTGTCCACCAATGCGAATCATCGAGAATTTTTATTCGTTGCGCTTGCTGGTAAACTTGAAGTTACTCGAGGATATTGAATTGCCAATAAATCCCCGAAGCAGAGCAGTGTGTGTTGCCTTGTGTTTCTGTGCTGCTTCTAAAGGCAGTCTCATTTTTAACGCAGAATGAGCACTTCGGCATTGTTCCCCTTGAAGCCATGGCTGCTGGAAGGCCAGTTGTGGCTTGTAACAGTGGGGGGCCGAAGGAAAGCATCCAGCATGCTAAAACAGGTTACTTATGCGAATCTACCCCTGAGAGCTTTGCTTCTGCGATGTCTCTGATCCTTCAGGATTCTTCCCGGACAGAAGTGATGGGCAAGAATGCGAGAAAGCATGTGGAGGACTGCTTTTCAAGGCAAGCGTTTGGTGAACGATTGAATTCTATAATTTACGACCTTTTGAAGGTCAGTTTGTAGCCCCAGGAGTGGCAATCTCGGTAATTTTGAAGGCCTTGTAGCAGTTGATGTAGGAACAATCAGAGTAGGAGGAAATTCCCAAAGACTTTGCTCCGGGTGGTTATTAGGTTAGACAGACAGTTAAATATCCGATTTTCATTGATTGTAGCTCTCACATCCTGTTTTTGTTCTCGTCAGTCCGTATTTTCAAACGTCAGTGTTTGGACTTGCAATCATTGACAATCGACGTGATCAGCATTGAATTCTGTGAGACAAGAATGAGTTTATATGCGTTGTTTCTGTATCTTTCGATAAATCAATTGTTAATTTTGCACAATTCTTCGAAACTGGATTTATTTTATGTATTGTGTATCAATTCTCGTTGTTTGCTATCATTGTTTTGTTTCCTGTACCTGGTTTAAGGTGTGAATTGCTGCTGGCACCGTTTAATAACCTGACAGTTGACAAACGCAGATAACCATGTTCACCTCGATTACTCAACATTGATGTGTGATTGCAGCCTTGCCGTTGCTCTGATGAAATTGTCATCAGAATTGTTTTTCTTTTCCTGGTTGTCTGGTAATTCAGGAAGCAGCTTACACCCAGTTGTACTGTACTTGACATTTTCCGTCACCTAACTGTATCTTTTAACGAATGCAAAGCATTGTCATATTACATTAATAGTCGAGGATGAGGTAGTGAGCTGCAATGGATAGGACTCGAATGCGCTTACGAAATAATTTGCAAGTACAAGGTAAATCTTGAAATTTTTTCAATTTACATTTCAGGCGGTACTTTCCATGACCAAGTGCTGCCAGGTGTAATGTCACGACACTTGATCACTTAGCACGGTCGTGGTTATTCGTTCCCTTTCTAAGAGCACCTAGTGACGGACTCGTTTGTGTCCTTTGGCCATCTTTGATTGTACCCTATTAACTCTTGTTGCAAAAGTCGTCAGTAACTTCCTCAATTGCACTTTCATGCTAATCACAAAAACCAAGTCAAGGGATATCCATAGATGATACATTCCACTGATCCGTTCTAGAAGAGGAAGATTCAATACCTCTCACATATCATTCTACGAAGGATGAACCTCCAGCAATCGGGACACAGCTCTCCAGCCAATATCTCTCCGACAGAAACCTTCAGGCCAGTCAATGTGGTCCACAGCACTGTAAGCCTTTCCTTGCGCTTCGGCAATATCTTTTCCAACAGCAGTGACACCGAGAACGCGACCTCCAGCTGCTACAAGCTCGTTCTCAGAATTCATGGTGGTGCCCGCGTGGAAGACCTTCACGCCAGGCACAGCGACCTCCGCAGCGTCCAAGTTCTGAATGCGTGTGCCCGTGGCGTACTTCCCTGGGTATCCATTGCTGGCCATCACAACCACCAGAGCAGGTTCGGGGTCCCAGGCAAGCTGGACACCTTGCAAGCCTCCTTTGCACGCAGACAAGAGCACTTGCACTAAATCAGACTGCAGGCGCATCATGAGCACTTGGCACTCGGGGTCACCGAAGCGGACATTGTACTCCAGAAGCTTCGGCAGGCCATTCTTCTTCTCAATGATCACACCTGCGCAGTTATAATCTTTTCAAATTAGCTATTTCGCTAATCACATCAGCAACAAAATAGCCAATTCCTAGATAGTTATGCAGATTTCAAGCACCAATCTCTAGATCCTTTTAGAAACCCTGGATAATTGCAACTTTTCAAAAAGTAAAACTTTGGCTACTTGCCCCGAAGATCTCTTTCAGCAAAGTAGCCAAGAATTCTTTCAAACTAACAATTGTCTACAGACACTCGAAGCACTCCAACTCACTTGGACTGCCATAGTTTGAATGAAATATGTGACAACTGTGATACAGTTGATGATAGCGTGGCAACTGTGTAGGACATATTGGAATGTCATCTTAGAGAAGAAAGAGGTTTGAGTGCATCATGGCATTGGAAATTGACTGCACCTGCATACAAGACACCGAGATATTCACACCCTTCGGCACGCATACCCTTCACGGTGGGGTAGATGATGGTATCCATTACCACCTGCTCGAGTTCAGGACTGAGCGCCGGAGCTGGCGAGTACGCCCCCATGCCTCCCGTGTTGGGCCCCGTGTCGCCATCTCCGACTCGCTTGTGATCTTGTGCAGATGCCATGGGCACCGCGTGCTCCCCGTCCACAATTGCAAAGAACGACACCTCCTCCCCGTCCAGAAACTCCTCCACAAGCACCAAACCCCCTGCAGATCCAAACTCACTCGTCACCAACATGGACTCCACGGCCGCGAACGCTTCCTCCAGCGTCAACGCCACCACGACGCCTTTCCCTGCGGCCAAGCCATCCGCTTTCACCACGATGGGCACGCCTTCCTGTTCGATATACCTCTTCGCTGCTTCCGCGTCCGTGAACGACTGGTACTTCGCCGTGGGAATCGAGTACTTGTCGCACAAGCGCTTCATGAAATCCTTGGAACCCTCGAGAGCAGCCGCAGCCGCGGACGGGCCGAACGCAGGGATGCCTGCGTCCACCAAGTCGTCGACTAATCCAGCAACAAGAGGCGCCTCCGGACCAACCACCACGAGGCCGACGCGCGACTTCTGGCAAAACGCGATCACCGCCTCGCTGTTGCGAATGTCCAAGTTGGCTAAGCAAGTGGCGTCCCGTGAAGACGCAATCCCTGCGTTACCAGGCGCGCAGTAAACCTCGCTGCAAGTCGGCGATCGCTGGAAGGCGTAACAAAGCGCGTGCTCGCGACCTCCCCCTCCAATAACAAGCACAGGAATCGCCTCTCCTTCACTAATTCCACCTTCCGCTCCGTCTCCGCGCACGGGCACGGGCACCGCCGCTAGTGTCTTCCTCGCAAAACCTCCCATCGGCTTCCTAAACCCTAATGTGGACATTTCACCACATCTATTCCATCTCAATTTGGAAAAGCCAACATTGCTTCTACAATTTCCCAACGAACACAACCCGAAACCTCCGACACGCACTGTTTCGATGCTCTGCTTCCAAACCTCGCTCCCTCCTTGCGACGAGAGCCTTAGCGGAAGCTCCAACTTGCAACACCACGCCATTGCGGACACTCCTAAACCCCGAGCGATGCAGAAAGGGATGATCAGAACAAGTGAATACAATATTTTAGAGTGCAATCGCCTTCTACCTAGAGACCTAATGATGCCGTGACCTCTTCACGAGGCAATGCAATTCCCACGATCAAGACAGAAAAATGGAATTTAGAATCTGTTTCCACCATGATGTTTTACACTCTCGTATATGCTATAACTGTAATGAAATTTTCAGATTTTTTAAGCGCACTCTAAATTTGATATGAGTTGTTTTGATATGAACTGTTTTAAAATATTTAGAAGAACTTCAAGCTTTTACTTTGCTGCAGTCTTTGGGTTTATTCAAAGACATAACTTCAAGCTTTCACACAAAAAATTCTGAAAATTTTTTGGCGACTTGTAGAAAACATGTAATTACATCTCTGAAAATTAAATTGAGAAAATCTTATGCATATCCGATAGAGTTGGAAAATGGAATCATACAGAGTAGATAAGTTTTAGGCTCGTGCTTCCAGGCCTGGCTACGTTGCACGTTTATCCTCCTCCTGCGCAACCTTCATTGCC
The DNA here is from genome assembly GCA_963969395.1 of Pseudoscleropodium purum. Taxonomy (NCBI): domain Eukaryota; kingdom Viridiplantae; phylum Streptophyta; class Bryopsida; order Hypnales; family Brachytheciaceae; genus Pseudoscleropodium; species Pseudoscleropodium purum. The sequence continues at coordinate 16,024,383 of OZ017798.1, forward strand.
GTCCTTAGATCAGACTGCCCTTGAAATCAGAATTTTGCTTTTTCCGCGCCTCATTTGCCTCAATTTTGGGAATGGCCTGTCGGAATCCGGAACCGAGAGCTCGAAATTGGAGGTTTCGCAGATCGTCAGTGTTTGGACTTGCAATCATTGACAATCGACGTGATCAGCATTGAATTCTGTGAGACAAGAATGAGTTTATATGCGTTGTTTCTGTATCTTTCGATAAATCAATTGTTAATTTTGCACAATTCTTCGAAACTGGATTTTCCGTATGCCAATTCTCGTTGTTTGCTATCGTTGTTTTGATTCCTGTAGCTGGTGCTCGTTTCCACGAGCTCTGAGGAATTTCCCCTCAGAAACTTCTATCATCCGGCACTTAGCCTACACTAGGATGTCGCAGAGTGTTCTGTAGTTGTAAAACAAGAATGCAGCTATAAGCTCCACTGTCTTCATTATGGGATTTGTTCGATGTCTTCAAACTGTCTTAAATTTATCTTTGAGTCAAAAATAACATTATCTATATGACAAAGAAGATTTCCATCTTCACTATTATTTTTTAGCTTTAGTTTTAAACTCTTTGACTATAGATTTCAAAATCATTTGCAACATTAGTTCAACTAAATCCTATCATCACACCATTTCAATCTACATAAACATTGAAGTGGGTATTCTAAGCATGTTAAATTATCGGAAAGTATCCATTCAAAAATAGATTGATGTTATTAAATTGGTTAAATCTAATTCCATGGATGAGAATTATCTACAAATTGCACATAGGTAGATAAAAGTTCTTACTTCCAAAATGATTTAAGCCCAAGTCTACAAGATTTATTTTCAATGCAAAAAGACTATCTTCGATTCGAAGATAAATTTGTGGAAGTCAAAAATGTTCAAGATGGAAGTCAAAATGGAACCAAATTTATGAAGAACAAGATGTATATAGTGAAATCAATATATAAACATATTCAAATTGATACAAATATCTATAGTCTTGGATGATTATGTTTGGATCAATTAAAATTACCATCTACTATGAATTAACATCAATTTGGTTCAACTTATCTTTGATGCAAAGATATGTCTCTTTGTATTGTGAATCTAAAAAAATGTCTCTACCTAAGTTTTTTTAAGTACTAGAGGCTTATATTGTTTTTGACATTCTTTGGATTTTTTGTACACTGCATTCATTGGAAAATATAATTTTACTTTCCATTACCTAATTGTCCATGTTTATGTTTTTATTGACATACTTCTTGTGAATACCTTTCGTGCATGAGTCTCCCCTATCATGGCAACAGCCTAGACACTAGAGGGAAAATTTGAAGGTAGTGTGGTGGCCATAGAGAAAACTTGTAGCTGCCATGATGGCATCATCATCACCAAATTAGCCCTCGACTAGTCAAAATACAGAATCCAATGACAAAGAGAAGTATAGCTCCCCTATAAAATTGGAAATTTTAGCAGACTAGAAGACAAATCTATAGGCCCTACACCTCTACATTTCCAACTACAGTGCAGTTGGAGATTGGATTTTACCTGGCTATTCAAAAACATGTTGACGAGGTCGTTCTAAAAGGGTGCATGAGATGCTTTTAGGGTTTGGGCTTCAAGTTTCTTTGCAGTTGTTCGAAAAGTCGGGTTGAGATTCTGTTGCACAAACTTTTTGTGTTAGAAGGAGATGCCGGATGAGAGTGTGATGGTGGAAGAGGATGGAACGGAGAAGGAGGAAGGGGAGAAACGAGAGATTGGGAAATTGGCTGTGTGGACTGTCAGCTCCAACAAACCAGGCAATGGCGTTGAGATGTTGCGCGACAACAATCTCACCACTTACTGGCAATACAATAATCTTATTTTATCCTTTCTTCTCAAAGCAACCGTCTTTTATAAACCTCTTTGATATGATGCATTTTCGGGGATACTTGTTTAACGTGCTCAACCTGCTCCTTGGAGCAATTTTGATGCTATTTGAGTCACTTTTAACCATTTAAACCAGTATGTAGGAGTATGCTTCCATTGGGAGATCAGTATAAACCTATGGAGAGATCACTTTGGGAAGAAGAGCCAACTCTGCTGAGACCAAATTTTTATCACCATGAATTTCTTATCAATTTCAAAGTGGGAGGTTGTTGATCACTGTTGAAGATGACAGTATAGTTGACAACCCTATTTCCAATCAAAGATGAGCGGCCATAAATATTTAGCCAAATCAAACCTACATCCAGCATGCTAATTGAGAGCCAATCAAGTGAATAGATGAATAGTTGCTAATAATAGGGGTTAGTATTGGAGACGGGATCCTAATGGTTTTAGTATCCTCGACTTTATTTTCTCTGATATTTGTTTTTGATTGACACAGGTCTGATGGAGCGCAACCACACCTAGTCAATATACAATTTCAAAAGAAAGTCTGTCTTCAGGTAATGCTAGACCTTCTTGATTAGTTTATAATGCAAGAACGTGCGGAAGGTTTTGTGGAGTAGAGCAACTATATGGTCACAAATTGTGATTATTTGTGTGGTATTGGATGTCCTGCTTCACAATTTGACACCCTAAACCCTAAACCCTATTTCCAAGGATGTGCAACATTTTGAGATTGCTAAACTCAAGAATCTCATCCTTCATTGTACTCTAGGATTTGCAGCAAGTTGCGATCTATGTGGATTTTAAAGTTGATGAAAGTTTCACCCCCAACAAGATATCAATCTGAGCTGGCAACTCCTTCCATGATCTTCAAGTACTTCATTCATCTAACTCTATGCTTAATTCTATGGTAGTGTGGGGATTGTATAGAATCTTCCTTCGTTTCCAAGTGATAAGCACTGTGTTCATTGACTTTCTACAACTTGTACGTTTGAAGTTGATTTTTTGTTTAAGTGTATTGTTTAAAAGAGATTCTTATACTCATTGAATGCCCCTCTGGCAAGAGTAGATCTTGAATGATAATGTGGCGAGTTTTGAAACATCTCATCATTTGGAGTCGCCTTTTGGATTGTAGGAAATCAAGGTTGTAGATCTAGTGGAGCCTACCGGTTGGGTTCACATCTCATTATGCTCAAATGATTCAAAGTGCGTAAACCTTCAACATTCTTAGATTGGTCATTAGAGGAAACTTTGCGGATTTGGTCCTTGGGTTCCATTCAGTGCTGAATTTACACCAACCAAGATTGAAAGTCTATGCCAGCGTGTTTTTGTAACAATTGCCATCAAGCGAAACCAAAATTCTCGATGTGTTGATTAATAATGAATATATGGTACTAATAGTCTTGGGAGGCAATGACTTGGTATTCCCTCTAATGTTATTGACAGCCAGATAAGCTTTACCAAGGTACATTATATGACAGAGTATTCATAATATTCACATGAATGTGCAGAGACTTTCTATGTGCTTTTTTTATGCAATTGGCTGTCTTATCAAATCATTAGAATGGAAGAAATATTCATATTCGACAAATTAAGATTTATGGCCCACGCCAGTAAGTCCTCATTTGAAATTTTGTTTGGATACTTAACGTTCTTATTACGTGCATATAATCAGCATCATAATGCTTGTTTTAAATTTGAAATCTTTCCTTCTCTATGCAACTTTCTCGTATGCTTCTACCGATTTGGATAAAGAAGCCATTCTTAAACTAGAGAATCGCTTGTTTTGTTGTGAGTTAAATTACTGAACTAAATTGTATTTTGTTACGCGTTTTTAACACTTGTTGTGTACATTGCAGGGCGACTGTCATTGGACATCCCTTCGAGTTTACCACAATTGAGTTCAGTTCTTTCTCCACTATTCGCTAGCTTGGAAGAAGATGAATTCAAAATGTAGCTATGGAAAAATGTATGTAATTAATGTTCATCTGACATTCACCAAATACAGCCTTCACTACTGCATTTTGAATTTGCCTATGCAATATGTGATTTTTTCATAACTTTGATACTGTCTATTTTTGTCAACGTCATTGATGAAACACATAATTCTTTTGGGGCCTTGTTAACTAATTTTCAGTCTTGTAATGGAGTGAACATTTCATGTATTTAAACAAATTATGCTATGTACTTGACTTATAATTCCCTATCCTGGCTTTTGAATAAACTTGATTTTCTTCCCAAGTTTTTAAATCAGAATGGTAGGTTTGAAAGTCTCTTTGATGTCATTTGAAACTGTAGGTGAAAAACTTCAATTAATTGTTTTGCTTACAATACTTTAAATTATGAGGTGTATTATGTCTCATTAGACAAGCATTTTTAGTAGCTTCCCACTTGCATGATTGGTGCTAAAGTGAGCTAGAAAACTACTTGTTTATTGGATCTTTGCTTGAAGTGCTTTCTATGATTGATCACTTGTAGTCAGCAGCTTTCCTCACAAAAATATCTACTTAGATGAGAAAAGTGAAATTTGTGTACAATCATCAATTGAGAATTTTTGGCTTCAAATTTATTTGTATTTCATGTGTTTTATATACCACTTTGGTTTAAGAAACTCCAATATGATGTTCAAATCAAGGATTTTAGTTCAACAAGATTACTTTTTGTTTCCAAAAAGTAAAATCACTACACTAATAATGATATTCAATGTTTGAAACACAAAGTATAAACTCTAATGCTAAATGTTAACATGAACACTATCTGTCAACTATTGGAATTTTTAGTAGTGATCATGTTTTCAGCTTTTACAAGAGCTTCTCTTACTACTTATTACTTAGAAAGGATTACACCCCAGCTAAAGGTGCAATCGTAGTAGGGGTAAATTGGCACCTTTGTGCTTCAAAAATGAGTTTTGTGTGTTTTTGCAGCATTTACTAGTGTGTGCTGGAGGTGCAAGAAGAGCTCAACCTTGAGCACCATTGTCATGGGATTATTAGGCCCTTTTGAGCATGGAAATAGGATGCAAGAGACTCAGTGGTTATGAGATGCATTATTGGCACTGGCATTGGGAGTTCGAGAAGGACGAGTTAGGGATCAATTCGCAAATGTAAAGACAAGAATCTCAGAGCTGGGAAGTCAGGAGGAAATCGTGGCACTAATGTCAATGGGAATGGATTTACGGGTTTTTTGGGTTTTTGGGTTTAGGGTTGGTTAGTCGGGCAAGGACTACCTGCGCACCCCCCGAACCTTATTACTGTAGCTGCGTGTGGGAGAGGCTGCTTATGCCGCGCTGCATGCTTGCAGGAAGGTGTTCCGGAATTGCACCAACAGTCACAGAATTGGGAGAATCGCAAGGCCAGGCGAAGCAATTAATCAAAGGTACGAGGCTGATCTGATTTGATAGTCAGTGTAGAATCGATATTGGTGCGCCGACATTGCGAGACCTGGGGGTTCAAATCGATCATGGGGAGCAATGAACTAGCTAGCCTGCGGCGTTGCGTTGCGTTGCGGGTGAAGAAAATCAAACAATTAGGCGCAAAGTTGTGAGGAGAGCGTTGATTTCAGTTCAGTTGCGAGGATCATCCTCACACTACGTACGTGGAAGCGCTGTTCGAATTGATTTGCACCAGAGCACGAGGGTTTATGGGATAGCTAGGTGCCGCAGTGGGCTTCCGTTGCTTAGCCTTGCCTTGCCTTTGTGAGTGCCGGCCCCTGGCCGTAAGGGAGAAAACGAAGGTCATTGTTGCAGGAGGTTGATAAGCTTGCCAATTTGTAGTAAGACCCCAACTTAGAAGGACTTGGCATCTCGAATCCTGTGGCGTTTACAATATAATGTGCACGCGTTTTTGTGTATTCTTCATTTTTCTATTTCTGTAGGGTTCGTGGAGTCTGTCTTGGAGTCAATTGTGGTCGTCTCGCATATTGTCAAGGATGCTTTGTCAATTGGTGGTGTGCTGATGCTCTGATACGACATTTTTCCAACTTTCTGTGCAGTTGTTCGAAAAGCCGGGTTGAGATTCTGTTGCGCGAACTTTTTTGTGTTAGGAAGAGATGCCGGACGAGAGTGTGATGGTGGAAGAGGATGGAACGGAGAAGAAGGAAGGGGAGAAACGAGAGATTGGGAAACTGGCTGTGTGGACTGTCAGCTCCAACAAACCAGGCAATGGCGTCGAAATGCTGCGCGACAACAATCTCACCACTTACTGGCAGTACAATAATCTTGCTTTACCCTTTCTTCTCAATGCTACCATTGTTTATAAACCTCTTTGATATGATGCATTTTCGGGGATACTTGTTTAACGTGCTCAACGTGCTCCTTGGAGCGAGAGTGGTAAGGAGATGATGCTATTTGCGTCACTTTTAACCATTTAAACCAATATGTAGGAGTGTGCTTTCATTGGGAGATCAATATAAACCTATGGAGAGATCACTTTGGGAAGAAGAGCCAACTCTGCTGAGACCAAATTTTTATCACCATGAATTTCTTATCAATTTCAAAGTGGGAGGTTGTTGATCACTGTTGAAGATGACAGTATAGTTGACAATCCTATTTCCAATCAAAGACGAGCGGCCATAAATATTTAGCCAAATCAAACCTACATCCAGCATGCTAATTGAGAGCCAATCAAGTGAATAGATGAATAGTTGCTGATAATAGGGGTTAGTATTGGAGACGGGATCCTAATGGTTTTAGTATCCTCGACTTTATTTTCTCTGATATTTGTTTTTGATTGACACAGGTCTGATGGAGCGCAACCACACCTAGTCAATATACAATTTCAGAAGAAAGTCCGTCTTCAGGTAATGCTAGACCTTCTTGATTAGTTTATAATGCAAGAACATGCGGAAGGTTTTGTGGAGTAGAGTAGCTATATGGTCACAAATTGTGATTATTTGTGTGGTATTGGATGTCCTGCTTCACAATTTGACATCCTAAACCCTAAACCCTGTTCCCAAGGATGTACAACATTTTGAGGTTGCCAAACTCAAGAATCTCATCCTTCATCGTGCTCTGGGATTTGCAGCAAGTTGCGATCTATGTGGATTTTAAAGTCGATGAAAGTTACACCCCCAACAAGATATCAATCCGAGCTGGCAACTCCTTCCATGATCTTCGAGTACTTCATTCGTCTAACTCTATGCTTAATTCTATGGTAGTGTGGGGATTGCATAGAATCTTCCTTCGTTTCCAAGTGATAAGCACTGTGTTCATTGACTTTTTGCAACTTGTACATTTGAAGTTGATTTTCTGTTTAAGTTTATTGTTTAAAGGATATTCTTGTACTCATTGAATGCCCCTCTGGCAACGGCAGATCTTGAATGATAATGTGGCGAGTTTTGAAACATCTCATCATTTGGAGTCGCCTTTTGGATTGTAGGAAATCAAGGTCGTAGATCTGGTGGAGCCTACCGGTTGGGTTCACGTCTCACTGTGCTCGAATGATTCAAAGTGCGTAAACCTTCAACATTCTTACATTGGTCATTAGAAGAAACTTTGCGGATTTGGTCCTTGGGTTCCATTCAGTGCTGAATTTACGCCAACCAAGATTGAAAGTCTATGCCAGCGTGTTTTTGTAACAATTGCCATCAAGCGAAACCAAAATTCTCGATGTGTTGATTAATAATGAATATATGGTACTAATAGTCTTGGGAGGCAATGACTTGGTATTCCCTCTAATGTTACTGACAGCCAGATAAGCTTTACCAAGGTACATTATATGACAGAGTATTCATAATATTCATGTGAATGTGCAGAGACTTTCTACGTGCTTTTTTTATGCAATTGGCTGTATTATCAAATCATCAGAATGGAAGAGATACTCATATTCGACAAATTAAGATTTACGGCCCACGCCAGTAAGTCATTTGAAATTTTGTTTGGGTACTTAACGTTCTTATTACGTGCATATAATCAGCATCATAACGCTTGTTTTAAATTTGAAATCTTTCCTTCTCTGTGCGACTTTCTCATATGCTTCTATCGATTTGGATAAAGAAGCCATTTTTAAATTGGAGAATTGCTTGTTTTGTTGTGAGTTAAATTACTGAACTAAATTGTATTTTGTTATGCATTCTTAACACCTATTGTGTACATTTGCAGGGCGACTGTCATTGGACATCCCTTCGAGTTTACCACAATTGAGTTCAGTTCTTTCTCCACTATTCGCTAGCTTGGAAGAAGATGAATTCAAAATGTAGCTATGGAAAAATGTATGTAATTAATGTTCATCTGACATTCACCAAATACAGCCTTCACTACTGCATTTTGAATTTGCCTATGCAATATGTGATTTTTTCATAACCTTGATACTGTCTATTTTTGTCAACGTCGTTGATGAAACACATAATTCTTTCTGGGCCTTGTTAACTAATTTCCAGTCTTGTAATGGAGTGAACATTTCATGTATTTAAACAAATTATGCTATATTCTTGACTCACGATTCCCTATCCTCGCTTTTGAATAGGTTGAAGTTGTCAATTGCTGCTGCCACCGTTTATTAACCTGACAGTTGACAAACGCAGATAACTGTGTTTACATCGATTACAACATTGATGTGCAACTGCAGCTTTGTAGTAGCTCTGATGAATTTGTCATCATAAATATTTTCGTTACCCGATTGTCTGGTAATTCAAGAAGCAGCTGACGCCTAGTTGTCCCCTCGACATTTTCCGTTACCTGACTGTATGTTTTTAGTGAATTGAAAGCGTTGTCATGTTACATTAATAGTCGAGGATGAGGTAGTGAGCTGCAATGAATAGGACCCGAATGCGCTTTCGAAGTAATTTGCAAGTACAAGGTAAATCTTAAAATTCCTTCAATTTATATTTCAGGCGGTACTTTCCATGACCAAGTGCTGCCAGGTGTAATGCCACGACACTTGATCACTTAGCACGGTCGTGGTTATTCGTTCCCTCTCTAATGTGACTGACTCGTTTGTGTCCTTTGGCCATCTTTGATGTCGCTTGTGGTGATGAAGGGGTGCAGCCAGGTTCCGCCCTCACCCTTCTTAGAACTATTCTCCTTTTTTTCCTTCTCTTTGAAACTTCTAACTGTCGAGTGGCATTTTTGCACTTCGATGGTCGTTGATTTTGTTAATATCACTTACGATCTGTAAGAAAATGTTGGCACTGGAGTCTCTTCGCTTGCTGCTCTCTGATGCATTTGGTTGCGCGAGAGAGGATGCTTTTTCCAGCGCACACCATGCATACACTCGGCAAATATGAATGGAGCTACTTGATGCTAAAAAAGGTGAGTCTTTAACGAAGTGTCAGTGCAATTGAGTGTCTATGGAGATCCCTCAATGACTAAATTTTTTTTTGTAGCTTACCGTTCATCACTGTTACAGAAACGGATTCTAGAGGAGGTTAACATCTGTTATCCAACGACCATGAATTTTGAGAAATGCCGACCATTCAGGATTTTATATGCAAGGCCTTATAGACTGAGACCCGCAATTTTTGAAATAGTGGTAATCGGTCGATAGTAGATGGTTTCCTCATGCTGTTCTGGATCCTGCAGATATAAAATGTGGACCTGAGTTAGAAAGCTAGTGTGCTTTCGGAAATGGCGTCAACTTCAGTGCGAAAGCTACGTCTCTTGTGTCTGCACGGTTTCCGAACCAGCGGAAAGATCATGAAGAAGCAAATGGAGAAAGCGAAGTGGATTGAAGCAATTGGCGATCTTGTTGAGTTCGTAAGTCATCTTCCATTATTCTGTCTTGAGTTATTTCCGCCACTGTCCACCAGCTTGCATACTTTGAAAACTGTATGTAGAATTAAGCTTTGTTTACTCACTTCGATGAAGCGTAGATTTCTATCTCGAGACTTGCAGGTGCACATTTATCAATTGCCATGATAAATGTCCTCCTTAATTTTTGTCCATTGAATTTTCAACGACCCTCAATAGAATACACTCAACAGGTCTCATAATCCAAATTTTTATTTAAAATTTATCGCTTTATGATTTTTTATAACAAATGGAGGGTGATGATGGTGGCAGATCTTTATTGACGCAGTTTGGTTCGCTACAGGACCGTCAAATGCGGGAAAAATGTTTGAAACTCCATACTTTGAGTGGTACCAAGCTAATAAGGTGCTTTGAAGCTGCTACTCAATTCTCCTCATGCAGCGTGAAGGCCACGTACAGATTTGAATATGGCTTGTGCTGCAATCGATCTGTGATCTTGTGTTTGGTCCTTTCCTACTATATTTATCAGTCAGACAGTTCATCGTGAGGCCTTCTGGTGGAGATTAGGTTTCATCTATCGATGATGCGAATGTGACAGATATTCCCATGCTCATATGAGGGTTTTAACCGTTCTACATTGCTTGAATCCCTCTGATTAGTGTTTAGAACAGCAGTCTGCCTTGTATGGAGCTACTTCAAGGTGGTTTCCCATTGATGTTTTCTAACTTGTGTAGGGACTGAACTCCTCACTTAACAGATTCTCTGCAGGACTTTTCAGAAGTGCAAGGAGTGGATGAAGCAGTGGATCACATAGAGAAGGCTATTGAAGACAACGATCCTATCGATGGATTTGTGGCATTCTCTCAGGTATTGGAATTAATATGTACGCCATAAGTGCATTCAGAGGTTTGCATTGTAAAACCATTTTGATTGACCCCTCTTTTTTCCAAGAGGTTTTTGAAATGGCCATACCTGAGTCCTTTCCTGATAAGGTTGAACATCCAGAGGCAGGCGGGGCAGAAGCCGTTTGTCTGGACGTTCCTGCTTTCAAAAGCAAGAACACTTCTCACTCTTGGACTCATTACCTAATATCTTTATATTGGAGTGCAGGGAGCAATTTTAGGTTGCGCACTGATTGGGCTTCAAGAAAAGGTATCATGCTTCAATGGAGTTGCAATGATTATTAATGCAATGTCGTTCATTTTATTCAAATCCATCTTTATCCTATTTTTGTTTTGATTCATGGTTCACTATCCTACATTGGGGTTGTTTAGATACGTAATTGAAAATCCTATGCTCATTATAGTTGTAATAGGGGACTAGGCTCCATTTCATTTCTGATGGTGCTCAGCTGTAGTAGTGGTCATGGCAATGGATGCTTTTTCTTGCCAGGATTATGTGGTTGTTATCCATAGGTACTTGTTTGATGTGAATTCAGTGTTGAACAGGACTTGCGTTTATTTGACACACCAAGCATATGTATAGTTGTGTTGTTGGGCGGAGCATACAGTCAAATCTTGAGATTGAAACCAGCGTATTACGACCTCATAACATGCCCCTCTTTACACATCATAGGTAATGTACAGTCGTTCAAGGTACAGTTCTACATGCGCCTTGAGATGTCGAATCTGTTGTTGATCAATGTATACTAGCTGTTGACCAACTTAATTGAGTAAGAAGGAAACAATTGTTTGCCGAAAAACCTTGTGACTTAACAAGAGTCCAACATGCCGCTTGAAGTTTCTGCGGGATAGAAAATCATAAAACTTAGGTCATGTCAAGGTTTGTATTCGAATTCTACACTGACAACTGGATAGACCTGACTGTTAATCGAATGCTACAGTGTAGGTGGTCAGATTTGAAATGTACACGAGTTTCAGAAATTTAATGATTTTTCTCTTCGTTCACATCTCTAGTGTTGTCTATGTCTTCCAACAGGCGAAGCAGATAAAACTAAAAAGAAGGCTGAAACATTGGCAAGGCACTTCAAGGAACCAATTCTCATCAGGCATGCAGGGGGGCGAATTGTTCCAGTTCTAGGTACGAATAACGCCTACTGAAAAACTTGTGCCATCGATTCCGTAGCATGACTTCTCCCGCCATCTTTCACAAAACATAATTGATATTCGACCCCTGGAACCACTTGAAGAATACTTAAGAGTTTCTGAATCGTCACTTACAAATGAAAATTCGACCAGTCATCAAGAGCTGAAATAACCCTAGTTTTCTTCCAGTCAGCTTAGTGTTTTCATGAATGGCATTTCAGAATCTGTAGGCTAATTAGAAGCAATGGAGCATAGAATTAAATTGATTCCATTATAGGACTGATTTTCCGGGGCTGAAATGCAGATTCGGTTGCAGTGCAGAGTTTGAGAAGCTTTCTGACTGCCCAGTTGAACAAACGCGGTGTGAGACAATAAACTAGGCTTGTTATCCACAGTTTACCAGCCATATGTTATAAGTATTACAAAATAGAGTATTTTGACAACTTAATCATCCAGTATTTAGATATAGCCAACCTTAGTGGACAACCGTTCGTTGAAATCCTGAATAGCGCAAGGTCTTTCAAGTAAAATTGTCATGAAAATTTGGATATCATCACGTCTCAGATTTCATTTGTACCTTACATACAATGTCTAGTTCAAGAAAGAATCGAGGTATCCAAGTCGCTCCAGCATTTTACTTTTGCATAGATCCCCCCATCTTCAGGTCAAGAAAGAAGATGTTGGTACAATGCCAATTACTGTAGGCCCGTGTAGTTACTCCCAACCATTGTGCACAGTGCAGCGACAGTGAATTGGGGTGGATGGTCAACAGGACTGTAGAATGTTATATAGAGAAGGTACCTGAAACTCGCAATCATCCCGAACTCGAAATTTTCACATCAATTTCCAACAGTATTGAAGTGGAGCGAGGACCACCGAATGAGGGTGACGATTCGATCAGCTGCCCTGTGAGATTTTGCAAATACACCGGCATGGACAATAATTAAAGGTATGAACGCAACTTGGGTCCGTCCACATTCGTAACTGATATCCACATGATTAATCGCTGCTCCAAATCTTTTAGACGACAGCATTGCCTTCACCCAATCCTGGACTTGAATTCGAAAAAGTAGTGTCAATTCGCAACAACAGGTCACGTCAGGTGGACGATTTGAAAATAAAATCGTTATGGACTTGATGCAGTCTCCTTCACTGACATGACCCCAACAGCAACTCATCTATTCATACTGACTTGGTTGACCTTCAATTTGAACGTAGTTTGGCTATATGTTTGGCTAAATGTTTGGCTGAATGTCTGGTCACGAGTGGGCTTAAACCTCCCACTTTGAAATAAATTCATATTTAGTGAAAAAATCAGTTTGAAATTACATCTTCAGAGAGTAAGTGGAGACTCTATTCATGCCACTTAACTTGAATATCCCCAGTGTCGTGAATACTGTAGGAAAAAAATTCTACCTTGCCAATAACAGTAGCATCGGGTAACAAGGATCCACCATTCAAGGTTTCTGCCCATCTGGTTTGCAGACAATCTTCACTAGCAACTCGTTAGATGCAATGCTTGTTTCACAGTCTAAACGATGTTATAGATAAGCTTCTCAAACACACAAACTGTGGACAATCAAGACTGACAGCAAGCGATACAACAATTTACTACATAATAGTGTATGCTAAAATGTGAATAATATGCCCATCTGATTGAGAGCCAAAGAAAAGGTAATTGCAGCAACTATAATGTTCGTCATGTTTGTCACATTGGCGAAATCCCACAATTAAAACTGGCTTATGCCAAAGAATTAGCGCAGTTTGAGTCGCCCAAGTGAAACTGACTAAACTGGAGTTGCCCAACTGAAACCTCAAATTGTCGAACTGAACCTGTATACCAATTGTTTAGGCGCTAGGCATTTGACCACAATTTCGGCGCTTTGAAATTTCCCAAGTTAACAAGTATGAGCATCCTATCTTAAAAATTGGACTCCCACACAAAACGTTTAGCACCCAAAACTTGTAACAAATAAGAGGTTTAGACCAAGTCACTGAACCTTGACTGACATACTTGGCAAAGTTAAGAATTTCAACTGCAAGAGGCCAAACGAGGCATAGCACTAAGGTAGAGCTGGGACCATAAACAACATTTTCAACAATGAAAAACTATGATTAAGAAATTGGATGCGTGAACTCTTGAGCGTTGGCAATCTAAAGCCGAAGCGAGACCTCGTTTTAAAATATACTGAACTCCTTTTCAGCTGATTCAACAGCAATTCACGGCCACATTAAACATTTTGCAATGATTTTGCAGTGATTCCGTACTTTGCCTTGAACTCATGGTCTACTGCGAACTATTGCAACAGAGCTGCAAACTTGTTGCAAAAGTCTTGGGCACAGAAGCACTGCATATCTATGGAAAGCAACCCATTTATGACCGACGCCCCATTCTGGCCTTGCGAAAACTATTGCACTCTATAGTGGTTGAGAACACATTTGCATAATGTTGTACTAAACCATGACAAACTTGTTAATAGGCACATTAATAGATTTTTGGTAAGTAGTCCTTGCAAAAGCCTTGCAAAAGCTTTGCAAACACTACTGCAATCTCTCGATCTGCCTTATGGACGCCACTGTTGATGGAAATGGGTCATTGATTTCAAACGACATGTAAAGATGCAACATGGATGATGCGACTTCCGAGGAAAGAATGCAAATTTTTTTTCAGTGCTTTCACTTATAATGAGTTCGCAAGCGAGTTTTTTAGTCGGGGACTTCGAAGTTCATTTACTTGCAAATTGTGATTGCATAGTGGTTCAAATTTTCATACGATTGCATAATGCATTGAACTGTAAGTTACACTGCAACTTTCGGGATTGCATTCTTTCATTCACCTGTGCTCATCGTAAAACTTCATGAGAAAACATTATTTCAAATTCAAACTCGGTTCTGACAAGTCAGTGTAAATCATTCACTGAAAGTTTTCAAAAAATGGAAGTGTTCGCCAATTCTTCGTTGCTCTCAAGACGATACTCCTGACATCCTGTTGACATGGGAACAATCCCTCAACGGACTAGATTTTTTAGAGATATGCATCTTCGAGAGAAATAAATTGCAAGCATTAACCCACTTGAATGTAAACCATATAGCGACCAAAAACCCTTGAATATTTTACCAATGGAAATACTGATGATCAACCATTCCAAACACACCGTCTTTTGATTTCTCGAGATCTGCACCTACCTAGGCATTATACAAACATTACAGACTCCTAACCTGCCTACGACGCAATAAGCACTTGGCTTTATTTCGCAGTCCCTAACAGCTGCCCTTTCACTCCAGACACATCCACATAATCTCTTCAGATGAACCTATTTTACAGTCTACAAAGGGGTTGCAGTTAACAAAATTCTGTGATCAATTCATCTGAGTCTTCACCAGTATTTACCCACATGGGTACCTGATATTGTACGCCCAGCAGTACCAACTGCTAACCCTAGATGCTTACAAACATCGTTGCACTTGTGGGTGTCGAAGAAGAGCTTGAAGCCTTCGGTTCCGAGGTTGGTACGCGTGAAGCGCATGACATCTGTGCAATGGATGGCAGGATCGCAAAGACGGAAAACACTTTCTCCGTACTCATTTTTCTGGCGAACTCCTTGGAGGTCGTTCACCATCAAGAGACCCCGAGATCGCTCGTGGGTCCAATGCGTGAAGGCTTGCAAAACAGCAGCGTAGTCCAGTGTGTTGACATAGCCACCGTTGTTGGAATACCGGATCCAGTTGCCTTCGAGAACCTCCTCCATGTTGTAGAACTTTCGGGTGGGTCCGGAACCCACTTCCAGCGTGGTGACTTGAGTGAACTCCACCTTCTTTACATTCTTGAAGTTTGATGTCCTGCGAATCAAAATACCCAGAAAATGAGGCATGATCTTCTTAGTATTCTCTTACGAAGATCAGAATACAGCTGGTTTCGAACACCAGTGGAACACACACACACACACACCCCTCCAAGAGGTATTCTAGAAAACTTAACCACATTCTAATTGGTACATTTTACGTTAGAAACTGTCTCAAATGACGTTACAATTGGCATAAATGAAATGAGGCTAGGTTTCTAGAATACCTCCTTGCGGGAGGAGGGGGTTGTTCACTAGTGAAACGTAAAAAAAAAGATGAGAAAGATCCTCAGTTTGTGATAATTACAGGGTAAGAATCTGATCACCAAGTAAGTCTTTTGATAGACAGGTCCTTAGTAAAGTACCAGAATCAGAATCCTGGGGTACTTGAAGCTGGGAGCACTGCACAAAAGACTTACTTGTTCAAACGAAATCCTATCTCACATGCGAGAGCTGTATTTTACCTATTATTAAATTCTTCGGCCATTTGAGCGGCCACAGACTGGACCTCCATCTGAGCTAAATAACGGTCTCTCTTGTGCACTTCCCGAACGTCTTTGTTGAGTGCGGTTTTGAATCTCTTGACAACCATGAACCTGTCAAAAGCAATAGAGAACATGTGAGAATGAATTACTCGTTGGCAGCTAATGCGAGCCCATCATCGCGCAGACTCTTCAAAGCAGAAGCAATACGGGATAATTCAAAGATCAAGTAGGGGAGTGCTCTACTCACCGCGGAGCTTCACTGGGGCGAGTTATCTTTGCATAGTAAGGCCATCTCACCGCCCCCTCTGAGCTGAATGGGTGTTTCGCAATCTGAACTTGTACGTGATCAACTACTTCCTCATCAATCGCCATTTTCCGATTAATCTTACTTAATAGATCATCCAATGCCCGATACCACCTGCATTTCGCAAGTCACCCATCAATCAAAGGTCTGACGCAGAAATCTGTAAAATCACAGTTCAATCCTCTTTGGAAATATATACGAAAAGTCGTGTTTTTTCGAACAAACAGACCCAATACTAGTCATGAGCAACCAGCACCCCAACTCCAACCAAATTACAGAGGACACTTACTTATGTTTGAAGTGAGAACCAGTCTGGATTGTAATGTCAGCCCAAGAGGGTACGGCTGTCACAACTACTTCATTCACGAACTTCACATCTCCTGGAGGGTGCGCCACACCGACCACACTCAACGTTTTTTGAATAGTGCCTCGACACAACGTTACCACCTTCTCTGGGATGTTGGAGATGTTGGAAAATTGCTCCTCTGTGATTGTAATTGCCCCTCCCGAGGCCTTTCTGAACTCCTGCAGCATTTTTCTCGTACTTGTATTGAGGTGGCAAAAGAAATACGTTGACACTTTGCAGCGCTCATGAAGGAGTTGCAGCTGAGTCTCAATTTTGCGGCCATACTTGTCCCCCGCTGGGTAATGATCACCCACACCGTCATGGAATTGGATACCATGGCATGGAGCATCAGCGATGTGAATTAGCAGTCTGTTCGAGGCATTCCAGTTGAAGCCTGCTACTCGAGCAATGCCAGTGAAGACGTCCTCAGCATCATCTCCCCCGCCAGAAGCACGCACCCGTGACAAAGCTCTTACAAAAGTACTATCTGCTCCCGTGAAGCTGCTCGTGAAATCACAGGCCTCGTCGTCATCCTTGACAGTGTCCTCGTAATCTCTATAAGGTGCAAACGCTACGCGCAACTTGCATTCTGGATACTGTACCTTAATCCCAGCAGCCATGTTGGCCACCGTGTCTTTAATCAAATTGATGCACGTCTGCAAAACAAGATAAAAAAATATCGTGATTAAGCCAGCCGGTGAAACTTAATGAAGAAAGAAGAAGATAGAAGAAATTGCTGATGAAAAAGAAAGGAATATGACCAGCAGGATTGGTAGAACAATAGAATAACTAACTACCGGCAGCGCAGCGAATAAAACGAGACACCTGCATAATCTCCTAATGTAACATTCCATAAACCTCAATAGGCATCTCTTTCAAAAAACAGGAAGTACCTGCATGCTGCCTGTGGCATCCACCAAAAATGCAAGATCTAATTCCTGACCCGTGAGGATCATCTTCTTGATTTCGTCCGCGCGAGCCTTTGACGCAATAGCATGATTCTGCTCCAAATAGGCTAAACGTCTCTGCTGTGTTGCAGATGCATCCACTTTGGTCGCCATAAGCGCAGCATTCTCTCGCTTCACTTTTTCAAGCTGATCCATGACTTGACGAGTCCTGTCAGACATCCCAGCTGGAACATTTACTTTGCTGGCTTTGAGCATTTCATTCTCTTTCTTCATCTTCTCCAATTCCTCTAAAACTTGCATTGTCCGACCAGACGCAGCGGTTTCAGATGGAGGTGGCGGAGCTGCAGGTGCTGTTCTGGTCTTAACTTCCACCAATGCAGGATCGTTCCTGATTTGCGCAATAGTGCGTGAAGACATGACCGGTAGAGGAGAAACCACTTCAGCTGCTTTCGGCTTTTCAGCTTCAGGGCTCATCACCGTATCAATTTTGAAGGAAAAACTCCCCTGGGCATCTAGATTTGGTGTAGCCTCCTCAGCCACAGCCGTCTTCTCCTTTCCAAGATCCTTCGGTCCACTTGCAGCCTCATCTGCTGATTTGGTGGCTGGTGGAGGCGAAGATGGCGCGGCCACTTTCGTAGACACTTTGCTTGCGATTTTACTTGCCGCCAACCTCTCATTTTCTTCCTTCAGTGCATTCATCTCCCCAAGTGCCTGCTCTGTCCGAGGAGAAACACGGGAGCTTTGGTCACCAACAGCTGTCCGTGCCATTTTGCTTTCTGCAAGCTTCTCATTCTCTTTCTTGAGCACGTTCAATTCCTCCAGAGCTTGAACAGTCCTAGGAGAAACCCGAGAAGTTTGGTCTGCAGCAACTCGAGATGGTGGAGGTGGTCCAGCCAACTTGCTAGCAGCGAGTTTCTCATTCTCTTTCTTGAGAACGTTCAATTCTTCAAGAGCTTGCACAGTCCTAGGAGATACCCTAGAAGTTTGGTCTCCACCTACTCGAGAGGGTGGTGGTGGTCCAGCCAGTTTACTAGCAACAAGCTTCTCATTCTCCAGCTTCAGATTATTCAGCTCTTCGAGGGCCTGGACAGTCCGTGGCGACACACGAGATTGCTGATCCCCAGGAGCCTGAACGGTTCGAGTAGGAGGAGCCTGCTGCACACTCTTGGGAGACAATTTACTGGACGCAAGCTTCGCATTCTCTTGCTTCAAAGCATTCAGCTCCTCCATGGCCTGCATGGTTCGAGGAGACATTCCAGCCGGAGGTATATTGGGTGTGGTCTTGGAACCCATCCATGCTGGCGAGTGTGTCTCCGGCCCATCCGTTCGCGTCGATGGACCATCGGCATGAGGAGGTGATCCCTCCTTAGGATATCCAACAATGCTCGGATAAGTAATTTTTCCAGACTCAGCTGCCTGGACGCTTTGATTCAAATTCTGGTACGTGCGGGAAGACATGGGCGGAGCCGATGGTGCGAGTCGGCTTGCCATCAGCCTCTCATTCTCGAGTCTCAACTGCTCGAGCTGCTCCCGAGCCTGCAAAGTGCGTGGTGACTCGTCTGGAATAGGAGCTAAATTGGTCTTCGTTTTCGTCGCCTTCAAGCGCTCATTTTCCCGCTTCAGCTGCTCCAACTGCGCGTTGGCCTCAATTTCGCGAGTCGACAATTTACGGCTGCTCGTAGACATGCCTTCATGAGACCCCTCGGCGATCGGGTCCATGTTCATCTTCGTTAACTGTCTCAAACCTCTGCTTGAATATTTCGTACACCCCTAAACCCTGCAACATAACAAAGGATCAAAAACATCTACTTAGAAATGAAAAGGTACCAAAAGAACACTAATTGTATACGAAATACCGACACCATTCCCGAAAGTACAGAGCATTTATTTGAAAACTCTGGTGATCTCTAAGATCTCTAAGGTCTACTATGACGGTCAATCCATCTTTAAGAAAAACAAACGAAATGCTTCTGAACCTGCAAACTAGGGTTCACTTCTACCAGACAGGGGAGACATATGATTCATTGAACTCGGAGTATTCACCTCACACTAACTCAAACCTAGAGTTGAAAAATTCCTCAGAATTTCAAATGAAACCTGCCACTTAGCCGACCTCAAGAAAACAAAAAGCGAACCGCAAAACGGATAGGTTTTCAACAAATCCGATCACCCAAACAAACAGGAGAACGAACGAAAATACCCACCTTCAATATTCTCTCGACTTGAAATCAGCTTCAGCAGCTTCCTCCTACGATTCTCTTCCTCTTCCTCTTCCACCTCCTCCTCCTCTCTCAGCAATCTCCTCTGTTCCTCGAACCTTCACACACCAACTCCACCAAAACCACCTCAGAACAAATACCTCCAACACTTTCAAAGCGTCACTGTAAAGATTTTGTATGAATAGCGTCCACCGAGAAAATTCTACTGTAGATTTACGGAAGTAAGTAACCAAAGCATTCCCTCCCGATCCGTTGCGCGCCTCGTCTCAGTCACCAAGACCAGAACCCTCGCAATTTTTCAAAGAGACTCCGACTCAATCTAATTCTCACACCTTACGACTAGATCACCCCAACAGCAAATTCAAACAAGCAATCTCAACCACAGCCTCCTAGAAAAATACCAACAAAATCCCAGCTCCAGAAATCGATCAGATCAGTACTGTACCTAATTGCTTGCTTCCGAATTTCGACTCACAGCACCAAATTCGACACCGAAAAGCTTGAATGGGTCCTCCAATTGATCATCACAGCCTACGGATCGACTACAATTAAGACGGAGGATTTTCTCCTAGCGATATTTGCAAGACAGGGATGATATATGATTGCAGAGACCTGCAGGAAGACGGTGTGCCGGTGTAGTAGGCGCGGGGGGGTTCGGGGAGGCTCCCGCTAACGTTGTCGCCGTGCCAGGTGGCGTCCTCGGAGGAAGGGTTGGGGGGCGTGAATTGCTGAAATGGATTTTTGAGGGGTGGAAACCAGTGGCGGCGGGGTGGTGGTGACGCGTGGTCGGAGAGCGAGAGCTTCCTGGAAAGTGGGTCGTTGGGTTGGGGGCTTCGACGTGGACGGCAGTTTGCTGGAACGACCGACACAAGGCGGTCACTGAATTGTTCACAGGAATGTTCTTCACCGACTGTAGAAAACAATAACAAGGGTAGTCATACCTTCTTTACCAAGCAAACTTCTATGAAGATGGTGAGAGAAAACAGGAGCCAATGGGGAGCAGTTTTGGATGAAGAAGGTGTGACGGCACCCCTTTTGTGGCGTGTGAATGAAGAAAACATAGAATGGGAACATGGCAGTAGGAGAGGGGTGAAACTTAGACACAAAAAGCTAAGAGAATATATCTCTATAAAAAAATCTTCTTCATGCCCATTATTCACTTCCAAAGGAGAATAATGGATGTGGAGAAGATTTCATAGAAGAAGAATATTTTGCCAATGGGAAGCCAACTGATTGGATAGCCACAATGTCTCTATTGTTTTCTGAAGAATGGGCATGCAATGAAGGTGTGACTATCCACTCAAAAGACAAAACAACTTATAGTATCTACTTTATCTCCTATTCTTCACATGGATGACCTTGGTTTTTTATACCCTCATCAAATGTTTATTAGGGTTTTAACTCATCAACCATTATATGCTATAAGTAGATGCAGCAATTTAATTTGGTTGGTCACTCAAAGTAATCTACTTCCTATACAAAATAATAATGACGCAAATTTTGAACATCTAAAATTGTTTGATTAAGCATTTGAGTATGGTTTTTATTATTAAATTGTTGTAATTTTTTGTTGAATCTTGTTGGTAATTTGTATGAAGGTTTGAGATTCTTTTAGTTTATATATTTTGGACATTGTATGCATAAACTATTATTCAATTCAAAGGGTTGATTATTAGGATTTATCCAAAATTGACTTTAGGATTTAATTTTCTTAGAGAGTACTTTTATATTTTAAATTAGTATCTAAATGAGACAATTTTCATAGATTTGTTTATGGAGAATTTTTGCTAAATTGTGAGGTTCAAAAAATAGTGTAATACTTAACCAAAAAGTTCTATTTTTTCAATGACAAAATTGCAAAATTCACCTAATTTTTTTCAAAGTAAAAGTATGTCACTATTTATATAAATGTATTGACTATCTAGTGAAAAGATGTGCCACACCTCCTATTCATCCATTTCCTCTTCCCCCCCAACCGTTGATTTTTGACAACTGTTGCTTTATTTAGTTTTCAAATCTTGTCCCTCCCCCCCCCCCCCCTATTGTTGATCTTGTATATGGATATAGTACATGTATGTGTACATATTATAAATACAAATATAGGATACGAATATAAATATGGAATATGATGTACGGATATAGGTACAACTACAAGATACAGGATGTATCCCATATCAATTGTCAATCCCACCCCACTTGGAAATTACAAAGGGGGTGGGAGGGCAAAATGAAAAAAATGAAATAATAGGGATGAGGTGAGGTGGTAAAATGAAAAACAAAACTAGAAATTTACACTCAACTTTTGAATGGATTACACTATCCACTTAAAAGACAAGGTAGTCTAGAAGGTGTGACTACCCTAATTTGCTACACTAACAAGAACGGTGTGATCGTGAGGCTTTGTCCTAAGTAAATAACAACATCAATTTATTGATAGTGGATAGTAGGGAAATTAAACAAAGCAAATGCTGAATCACTAATGATACACAAAAAGAATTGAAAATTGAAAACCCCCCATCTAACCAATCGTACAAGGAGGGGACATCTGACCAGTCTCATAGGGAGAGCGGGTCCAACTAGTCAGCTACCAATATCTCCTCCAACTAAATCCTAATGGCATTGTACAATGTGAATGCAATTGTAGGTAGGATTTGAAAACTTGGATTTGGAAACCAAAGTCAATGCCATAGTCTTTGTCCAAATCAATAAAGATATCACACTAATTGCAAACAATTACACTAAACATTCATCACCACTCCTTAGAGATTTGGATTGAGCTGAGTTTTGATTGAGGCTTAGAACCAAGGTCAAGCTTTTCCAACCAAACCATATAGAGATTTGGGTTGGGTTGAGTTGAGGTTTTCAACCCCTGCTGAAAAATTTGAAAGACATAGATTCTTTTTTTTTTCTTCTTTTAAAAATTCCATCAAGAATTCTCAATATCACATCCAAACTCTCCTAACGTATTCCAACTTCTATTCTCTCACCAAACCCTCAAGAAGTGAGTTTGTTAATAGCTTCATCGATCATTCCAGCCAAGATTGCAAGAGTTCTCAGTTCCACTGTCTTCAAAACTTTGAAAATAAAACCCCTGCATGGTTGCATCTGGAGTAGAATCGAGTCCCTATGAGTGCACATCTCTGTTATGCCAGTGTCTCTTGTGTTGATGTTACCTTACAAACATGATCCATGTGCACCTGAGCACGCCCCAGTCTGTAACACAGCGACATACAGGGTCATAATTAATCACTGGCCAGCCGGACAGAGCAACTCACCGCCTTGGCTTTCGTTGGGCAGGTGCTCATGAGAATCACTGAACCAAACCCGAGTGATCCGTAACTTAATTGTTGCTCAATCAAACAAATGAAAGCAGTCAAATAGAAACCATTGGATTTCTGCAACTTACTGCAACTTACTGCAACTGTACAGTACTCGCATGCATGATGCAAAGCTGCTCGATCAGTCTCCGCAGCTCGCATTAATTGATCGATGGGCTGACCTCATGAAATTCTCCAGAGATTTGCAGGTGTACGTACAGTGAGTACACCATGCTAATTACTCAGCACCGCTTTAGATTGCAGATTGAAGTGGACAAACAAGACAATACGCTTGTAAAAACAACCTCTGTCAAGATTTTAAACAACTGGAGGAGAGATTTTACAGCAAGCTTTAACCCTGGAAGGACTAAAGTTAGCAGAGTGTATTGTTCGTTTCTACAATTTCTGAGAAAGTAAGTCGAAATAGATCAGACACTTTGAGTTCAACAAGTTAAGAACTAGCATGTCAACATTGAACTAATTAAACAAGGTAAGGCAGAGGAAAATGGAATTCTTTCATAAATGATTTCAAGGTGTCGAAAATTTGTTGCTTTAAGGCTGTGCAATCTAAAGTGGCCGACAACCATTCTACGGACCCTGGAAAGAAAGAAAACGTCATCTTCACTCTTCCGTTATTTAACAGGGCATCGGCTTTTTTTTCCCTGCCTGCTGTGCGTCGTGCTCATTGCGCCAACAGTGGGTGACACGGTTTTTTGATTGGGAAAGATATTCTAGTCATTACTTGGTCATTTTCTGGAGGCTTTGAATTCTTGTGCAGTCTTTGCTACTACAAAGTTGTTGTATCATACATGAAGTGATATGCAAACGCATCATAGCTCTGGACAGAATTAAACCAGTAAGCAGATGGAGAATTCGTGTTATACTGCATTGCTGTTGCGCAAGAAGAACCGAAGGACTTGGTATTTGTAAGTCCATCCCATGTTTAGTATCCGTGAGGGATGTCCTCATTTCCTCTTCCACTTCCTCTTCATTTTTTTGGTAATGTCCTTTGGAAATTTTGCCAGTGTATTTCGAATGGTGTTTACCAGATATGGAGAGTAAGCCACTGCATGCAATGGAAATCAGTGCAACACAAGGCTGGCCTTGAGCGCTTAGTTCTACAATTTCCCCACGAATTTAAGGCAACTGAGACTCGGATTTATGCCTTCGCATACAGTCACCTTACGTTGGTGAAGCAGCTATACCACACTTTCGCAAAACTAGCAAACAGTAAAACAGTTGTGTTTACTATACAACCAAATGGAACAGTTTGATTCTTTAGCAAACAAGCCAACTGGTAACTGTTTGCAAATTGATGGTTTAAATGCTTACCAATCTGTAATTTCTTCCGCCAGAAGACAAGATGTGTGCCAGTTGTAGCAATTTCAGTAGCTCTAATCAGCCTCTGCGACTGTTAAAAACTGTCATGCGTACCATTTATTATCGCCTTCAGGTGAAGCAATTACTTCAAGGATACGCACATTCCATCATTCCGTCCATCAAAGCTGAAGCACCAGACGAGTATTTGGAGGTTTAGGGTTTGGGCACAGAGGAAGGCAATGACATTCCAATTCTGTAGCATGGAGAAAGCTTTAATCAATTCATAACATTGGTAGCCAGCACCAACAAGAAGATCTCAAACTTACTCGCAACGAATCCTAAATCGCTAACAAATTAGTATTTGCAGACCTTCCAGCTTCGTCACAACGCACATACGAATCTCTTTCAGCTAAAATATACCTTAAAAACAGATAGAGCGAATTCTTTCCGTACTGCTCCTTCCCAGATCCAACAATGCCTCCATAAATCATGAGAAAAAACTAAAGGTCTTGGAGAAGCTCTCAATTATGGATTATCATTGTGCAGTCCATGAAAAGAAATGCTCAGACGTAATACCTGCTGCAAATATTCCTCCAAACTCACGAGACTCGCATTGCATTTGTCGACAGGAGAAACTGAAAACGTCCGAAGAGGAAGACCGGTCTCTGTTTCAAACCCTAAACCTCCAAATTCCAATTTCTAAAACCCAAACGACCGGTTACAGAATAACTCGGAGCGAAGCAGCATTGCAGTAACCGACGACCAAGCACTTTCTTCCACCGAATCCCAAACCCTAAACCAATAATGGCAGTGTCGACCTCTGAAATGCATTTGAAATGGTAAACTGACAACTGATTGCAATCGTGTCGCGCATCACTTCTTCAATAGTGGGATTCAGAGAAGCTCAGGAGGCGAATAGCATTCAAAGTACCGTACTTCCAATATTTGTATACTTCCGTTTGACAGTCAGTTCAGTACCTATGCGAAAATTGGTAGGTCTTTGAAACTCATCTTCTTTCAACTCGGAAGATGAGTTTGTTATCGTTGGAAGCAAGAAAATGAGCCTCCAACATGTTTTTCAACACTGAAAAACAGATATCTTGAATGGCTGACACCTTCAAGTACGTTACAGAAAGAGAATACAAGAGTCCCACATGGGTAATTTCTGTTCGACAATGAGAACCACAAGGATGAAAGTAGCCCTAAACCCAGTTAAGAAGTAGTTCCAAATTTCCAATCTGTAATTCTGCATCCCATGCCATTCTCCTGTCACCAATTGGGAGCATGGCAGACTGAAATGATTCCAAAGTCACTTATTTCAAACTTAAAGTCGTTTTGCTGCAGATACCTTTTAATCATTTCATCAAGGCTCGTGGAGTCCGTCGTGACTCCTGCAGTGGCAGAAACAACTGACAGCGCCATCATTCAATTCACCACAACATTGTTTGTTTTACTTCTATTCTTAGGAGTTAGGCCTGATCCAATCCACGAAGCAGAAGACTCAGCAGTGCAACAGTTCATTCAACTTTCAATTAATATGCTCTCATTCATCTGTTTTTCAATGGTAATGTCCCTTAGTTTGTGTCTGTGTGAGAACGCTTGCATGGACTGAGCGGCGGCGGCATTCGAACTTCTTCGCCGAGACTTGTGTTCGATCAATGGGTAGGTTGACCTTGTCTAGCTCCTTCTCGAATTTCAAAGCATTGTTATTTCTTTTTCAAGAAAAACACAAAAACATTGCTATTCTGGAGCGCTATTTTCCACCCAAGTCAACGTAACTGATTCAGTCCATAATGTGCGCAGAATAGTATTATAACCAATTCCGTTTGAAGTGTTCAGTCTTTCCTATTTTCATGATCGATTGAGTTAAGTTATATAATTGCTTCATGCTGATCCCACAAACTGAAATTGAACCAAATCTACCTCCACTGTCTATTGAATAAGTTGATTTGAATGTGTCAATCCATGCAATTCCTGGAGTTTGGACAGCATATGTAAGAGCTTGGTTGTTGTAAGTAAGTTCATTGAAAGAGTAAAATGTTTCGTTGTTTAGCCCAGCAGATTTCATACACAGATTTATTGCAGCTGTGTAAGAGTGCAAACAAATTGACATAGTTTATACTGGAACATAAAAATTAAAGGCTTCTTCACTCAAACCCAAACATTCTTGCAGGAGATCAGATGCTTCTAGTGATGCTTGTTGATCGAGTTCTTATCGCGGCCGGCTCCGGCCAAGAGGATGTACTGTACATTGAACAATTCAAAGGTGTGATTCCTTTTGTGCCCCCACAAAGCCAGCCAGCTCATGCATGCCGAAGGATTCGTGTTAACTGAGGGGACACACAATGTCCAACACAAATGCCCTTTATTGTAAACGATTGCCGGCCATTTAGAAAGAGAGGTGGCATAAGGACAAGGTTTCAATGAACTTAAAAGGCAACTACACCTAATTTCGAAATGCTTTCTAAAACCGACCAATCTAGATTCTCACTTAAAACGAACTCTTATTATTCGCAAGAGTCTATGGTCAGATTTAGAAACACTTATTTTTAGCACTTTGAAAATTTGTAGTTCATTCATAAAGGGTCCAAAAACTGCATTTTTAAGAGGATCTAGATTGATCTCCTTTTGACTACCAACAAGACCCTACAAAAAGCTTTTTGATATAATAGTATGAACTATGTTGAGTTGCTTATTTGTGTGATTCTAGGTGTAGTTACTTTAGTCACTACATCATTTATGTTAGTGGCTATGGTCAAAAAGGGAGGTAGAAGAAAAGCTACCATATTCCTAGTACAGAGAATGATTGTCAAGAAGTTTGGATTGGCAAAAAAATGTGCAAATGTAACAACATCTAAATGTGTCCAAGTAACTAAGGGTTTCAGTGTATTTTTTATCATGGAACTAGAAAAGCTTTTGTTGGATTCTGTTAGTAGTTGAAAATTTATTCTAAATTCTCTTAGAATATATTTTTGGAATCTATGTGAATGAATTATGAATTTTCAAAGTGTTGAATACATGTGTACCTAAATTCAACCCTACCCTCTTGCATAAAGAGGTTGTACACTTTAGGCAAGAATCTAGAAGGGACGGTTTTGCAAACAATCATAATTAGGTATCGATACCTTAGTATTAGTAGGCAACATCTTGTTTAGTGTAGTTGTTCTCTAGTATGTACTCAATGAAACACTATTTTCTAGATTTAATTGCATACTAATTCATTAGATATTTTTTAGGGGCATTGGAAGATCATTTCAAGCCCGTTCCCCATACTATGAACTAGCCATTATTGGTCAAAATAAAGAATAACAAAAGTAATAATTCTAATTTTAATAAATTCGTAAAAAATATTTTTTAATTTTAACTTTTTACTATTATCTTGCATGGCAATCACTTATTAACATCAAACTATTGCTAGGGCCAAGTTTCCACAATCCAAAAACCTAGAGGAACTCATGGTCTTGTTTGAATAGGTGAAAAACATCTCAAATGGTACAACTTTTGTAAGATTTGCAACAATACCTTGTTGCATAAAGAACAAAATATTTTTTGGGTTTGCACTCTAAATTTGAGTTAGAGTGCTTCTAAATTTGGAATGAATATACAACCATCCACATGGATGAAATCATGATAATGAATCGTATTGATATATCACAAAAAAATTGCAAACACATGTGATAATAAACGATTTGACAAGTGTGAATGGACTCTAGACTTCTTTCATCGTTCATAAGACTTCTCAAACACCTTTGATTTCTTCCCTCATGCAACAATATTTTGCCACAAATGTTACAAAAATCCCAATTGTCATTGAGTCGCAAGTTTGCCAATTGGGTGCTTGATTGTTGATTGTCTAAAGTTAATACATCCAAAATCACATTGTGTTTAAAGGTGTCGAATAATTCAACACATCTTCACTCTATGTACATATTGTAAATCAATATGTATCTATTTTTGAAGAAACGATTATTGAACATCTACCAAAAACACTTTGACCCTTCATAACTTCTACATAAGATATTCAAAAGTCACTTTCTTTAGTTTGTCAAAACCTCCTTTCATTTGCCAACAATTTTAAAAAAATTAAATAATCAATATATTATTATTAATTCCTTAAGAACCAACCTAGGTAAATCCAAATTTCCAAAATTATGAAGATATATTATAAAATGCAACTTAGACTATAAGAATTTAATGATGATTCTCAAAAAACAATTGTAAAATATGATCTATAGAGTATATTCATATAATAAGATCAACTACTACACTAACCAATATTTTTAAATTAATTTTGAATTCAGTAGTAGAGAATTCCTTCTAGAATCAATTGTAGATTGAATATTTGTAATTTTCACAAGAAATTTTTTTCTTGAAGTTCAAAATATTAAGTTCTAATTACAATCATTTTTAAAGACTTTAATTTTTTATTTAAGTCATTTTTGAAAGTTTCATTTTCTTAATTTAAATATTTTACTTTTTGAGGCTACACCAATTAGAATTTTTGAATTATAGAATATTTGCAAAGCAAAATCATTAGAATTTGTACCAAACAAGTGTTAAAGAACTAACATATGAATCTTTAGAAAAAATTGATTATTAAAAACATTAGATTTTGTATGCTCAAGATAATTATATTTGAGTTTATTTATTGTTCAAAATTATAATATTTGTTCCTTGAAGGTTTAATAGTAATTGATAGAAAAAATGATGCTTTTGGGTGTTAACATCTTGATCTTATTTCAAATTGGAGGGTTGGATCAAACTTCAAATCTTGTCATTTATAAATGAATTTAATTAAAATAAATTTTATATTTCGAAATGAAGCCACATGTTTTTTCAAATCTTCTTTTTAAGAAAATTAGAAGACAATGAATTAGTTTGTAAATTTTTTGGAACTATTAGTTACAAAAAGTCACATTGATATAAAAGAACATTTAACAAATCTCAAAATTGTCAAAAGGTATAGTATTCTATAATGAAAATTACCATAAAAATTGTAGTAAAATATCATATTTATTTTTAAGTTGATAGCCTTTTACAATGTTGTAATTGTAATAATATCCAAGGAGCTTGCAAAGTTACAATAGCAACAAACTCCTTAGTTTTAGCAACGACTTTAGCGGGAAGTAAATTTGAAATTAGACTTAATAAGCTTTGTTTTGTTATTTGAGAGCTAATATTTATTATTGGAAACACCTTTAAGACTGCAATGATATGGACAATATAAAAATTTGAAAACCAATTTATCAAGCAATACGTGATAAAAGCCATCTACTACTCAAAATTGTATTTGAATACAAGAAATAATAATCTATATGAATTACAAATTTCACACAAATAATGTACTATTACATTAACATGTTATGCTATTATATATCCATTAATAAAAATGTATTCTATAGGGTCCTTAAGAGAGTTTATTGAGTAGATAAAGACCATGAAATTTGTTGCATATTACAAATACAAAAACAATCAAGTGTTTTCAAGTAACCACAAATTTACTAAATGACCTTTTGTCCATCTTTTTTATTCAAAATTCTTGTATTAGTTCTTTACATTTGTACAATATAGATTTTTTAGAAACTTCCTTTGAATATATTTTATAATTCAAACTCTTTAAATTAGAAGTATTTTTCATTTCAAAATTAAATTTCCTCTATTTCCCAAAATGGCCTTTCAAATACAATTTCCATTATCAAGAGTTCATATTATTTAAGGTAATATGAAAATCTTTGAAACTACCTTAGTTAGAATTTTACATTACAAACTTATAGCAAATTTTCTTGCAAAATCACTTATATTCAAGTTACAATCAATTTTAGAATGACTTTGAATTCTTGGTTTTGTATTTTATCAATGAATTGGATTCTTTTGATACATTTATCACTTTATTTTTATTTTTGAATTTATAAAATTGTGACAATTGGAAGTTTTTACATGACCATTAATTTTAAACACTTTCACATTCAAAACAACAAATAGTCTTAGAAAGTTTTAAAAATTAAAAATTAAGAATTGTATAAAATCTAAAATTTAGGCCAAGTTAAACTTAGAAGTGACAATTGACTATATAACTGTAGAGTCAATGTTCAATCTTTCAAAGAACAATGATTAGTTCAAATTTTCACAATTGTCAAGATCTATAATAAAATGAAACTTTGGGGAATAATTTAGTGAATAAACTTAAGGACTTTCATTCAACCTTTTTATAAATTATTTATATTATCCAAACTATAGAATATTTGTATGATGTTTTTTGAAAATCTATGTCATGCAAATGTCAATTAATAAATGTAAAAAATCTATAAACATTTGAATTGATGAAAAAACAAATCTCTAGGTGTAGGTTCATGTTTAAGTACATTCATTTTTGCATGCATTCCTTGTTCAAAGTTTGAGCACCTCGTCTTTTAGAAGTTTAATCATTAGGAAACTTAGATTATTCAATTGACTAGATATACAATTGAAGGTTTTTGCTATACATGGTGGTATTCAATGAGTATGAGGCCAAATTATGAGCAAATTTTTTGTGTATATTGAAACTTCTTTGACACTTGTTATTATTTATGAAATTCTATGATTCAATTGTAATAACAACACTTCATAAAATTTCAATAAAACTATATGAGAAATGAGAAAAGAATTCTTATGAAATATTTTGTATTGGTATTTGAAGTTGAAGGACATGAATACAATTGGCAAAGGACTACAAATTGATATACTATTCAAGTACATTTTGCCAAAGAATGCCAATTATATTCAAATGGTTTCTATTACCCTATGGTAATCAAACTTGTCAAAAACACCATAGTTCACAAAAAAATATCTATCGTATGGAAAAAATAAAGTGGGTACACCCAAAACCACAACTTTTGGCCACTATGTTCATTTTATTATTATTAGGTTGGTCACATTTTCACATTTTCTTGTTGGAAATTGGAAGGAGGTTTCAACACACCAACAAACATGCCATTTGGATCATGTATGTAAAAGTTAAGAGGGATCCAAGCTTTTCTAGGTAGAGGTTCTAAAATTGTTTCTTCTACATAATTATGTACATATTGATTTTATAAATGTATATAGAGTGATGATTTCAATTTTAGGTAGGGTGCAACTTTGGAAGTAACCACCTTAAAAGTTTACAATTTTGAGCATGTGGAAGTTCACAATTATGAAATCTAGTAAGGTATTGGAGAGTGTACTTTCCATAGAAAGTTCATCCAAGATGAAACTCTGTGCAATACAAAAAATAGTCTACTCTTAAAGCGACCTTTAAAGAGCAGATTGCATTTGGAGGAAAGCTAAAGTCCTTGAAACAATCTTTTGTAAATTTTCTTAGGAAGGAAAATGGAATTGGCATTTAACCCAAGTTGTTCTATATTTTTTTGGATCTTTGTGGACTTACTTACAAATTCCTGAAATTAAAACATAGTAGTCCCTAAAAGCAATCCTTTCCTAGAATGTACACTTTTGTTACACTGAAGAAAGCAAAATGCACCTTTGCATTAGTGATCCTTTTTAGAGCAAGGTCACTTTTAGAGCAAGATTGCTTTTAGAGTAAGGTTGCTTTTAGAACATGGTCACTGTTAGAGCAGGGTTGCTTTTAGAGCAGGGTCGCTTTTAGAGCAAGGTCGCTTTCAGAGCAAGGTCGCTTTTAGAGCTACCTTAAAGACCAAAATTTAAATCATTGTTTTTTACCCCACCAAGGACACTTCTCGGTCATGCCTCGACCTCATTGTTATGGGCTTATGGCCATGGGTGAGGCTCCGCTCAGCTCATGATGGGGCAATTGCTGAGTGTTTGGTCAAGGCCGGCCCAATTGGAATTTTACACTGTCTGGTGCACCTAAGTATCTGTCCTTATAAATAAATAAATTTGTTCAGGACCTGCTCAATATAATTTGCCATTGATGCCTTGTGATAGAGAGCCTTGCTTTCTAATTATGGCAATGGCTGGAATGGGGAATTGGGGATTCAATACCATATCCAAATTAAAGGTGATTTTTTTCTGCATATGATATCATGATGGAGATCATAAGTATTTGAAATGAACATAGATGATTGATAGTGGTAAGTACGTAGTACTAAGTACTAAAGAAAAAGTGATGATTGTGACATGAAGTGATATTTCCAACTTGCACTAAATTTGGAATTATGTGGATTTGTAAGGAATATTATGAAAGTTTAGGGGATTTCAATCCTTGGAGGATTTGAAAGCCCTTTGCAGCTCTAGTGAATAATGTACTATGAATTTGGTGGTATTTGATAAAAAAAACAATGATTTAATATTTTTTAGTACAAAGTAAGTTAAAAATCATGATAGTACATAAATAACAATATATCACAATTCATATATTAAAAACACATTTGAAAAGTTATAAGGCTAGATATGGGTTGTGTAGAGAGATCCTAAAGGCCTTTCAAGGGTTCAGTAGAATCAATACAATGTGGTATTAATGTGTTTTTTTATAGAAGAAGAAATGCTCTTTTTGTCACTTTTGGGTTATTGATTGTACTTCTATATTGCATTTGAAAGTTGAAAATGCATGTATACTATGGATTTATAAAAACACAAATAAGTTGACTTTTAAGTCATGAGACAAATAAGATCTCTTACTTTAGTGTAACCTTCATCTACCTTCATTCAAATTTCATCTACCTTTGACCAAAGTCTAGCTAAACATTACACAAATTAATTTAACTTCTTAACCCCTAAATGCCCAAACTGCGTTTTTTGGCAATATAGAAATTTTAGGTAGCTCACTATCATGAATGGAGTTTTTAATTTTTTTCACTGAAATTTTAACACATGTGCCCAAGAAGTAGCTTTAAGGCCCAACAATTTTTATAACTTTTGACTATAAGGTTAGAAAGTTATTATATACTATGTACTTTTCATCGCTTAACGGATAGCTCGGACAACAAAAAAAACTTCTTCAAAAATCATTTTTTTAAAACTTAAAATTTAAAATTAGTTCTCTAGATTTATATATACTTGGAAAGCTTTGAATCAATCCATTTTGATCAATGAATCAAAAGTTATGAAGAGTTTTAGTTTGTGGAAGTTTGTGGGTTATTATTGAATCTCTACTCTAAAACAAACTTTGGAGTTCTTTATTTAACTCAATTTTCAATATTTTTGGAAAAAAATAAAAACATTGGGGGTAGATTTTTTATTACAAGATTACAACCTTTGGAATTGGTATTTTTCAATTCCATAAATAAATTGTTAACAATTTTGAATTTTGAATAATTCTCTACTCCTTTCTACTTACTATTTTTTTCCTATATGTTGTATGATTCCAAATGATCTGAAAATTTTCAAGCATTTAGCCAACTTGACTTGAAAAATGAATTTAAAGAGTTTCAACCATTTTGAACATTTTGTCATACAAATAAGACCTTTTGAAGTGCAGCTGCCCGGATTTTCGCAAGGGCCCCAAAATGAAAATTTGTCACTTCAAATGCTAATATCTTGCAATCTACACGGTGGAAATATTTGAAATTTTTTCGACATAATCTCAAACAAGCTTAGTACAAGACACTATGGTTACATGTGTCCAAAAATGTTTTTTTTCAAAAATTTGGTACATGTACTAGAAATGGCAAGTTTGGAAGTAGTTTTGGTGAAAACATAGTCAAAATCATTTAGGGATTAAAGATAGAGGGTGTTTTGAAATAAGAAAAGTCTAAAACTATTAATATTTGATGCATTGTCCAAAATCCAAAATTCAATATTTTTGAATTCAAACCATAAAAAGTGTATTAAACAAGTACTTAATAAAAAATAAATTATATTCATATTCAAAAGATATATGTTCACACTTTGTGTCAAAATTTTGTGACCATTGAACCAAAATTGACTTCATAGGAACCTACCTAGATTTTCAATTGTTTGTTCAATAATCAATTGTTTTTTAGAAGTTAAATATTTAAACTACTTTGCAATTCCTTCAAGAAATTTTTTGAAAATTCTAAAATAGAGGCCCAACATAAAATGATTACAAGAGAGTGAGTTTTTTTTAAAAATAACTTGTTGAGTCATTTTGATTTGCAATAGGAAACAAATTTGGATCGTACAAGAGAATCACAAAAATCTGCCTTTACACTTGAATCATAATCATTACACCCAAATATTTCTTTTGCATGGTCTAAATTATTTATTACAAGGGGATCCTATTCAACATTGGTTAAAGTGCCTCCCCTCCAATTGCACCACTAATCCTAAATTACCATCTTCATTTATGTAGATCTTCAAAATCAATTATGTATCTATGTGGAAGAAATTGTTTTAGAATCAAACTTTGTTCCTTCATAGTTTGAATGAATTAAAAAAAATAGAAAATTACTTTCACTTTTATTTTGATTGTGGCAATGACATGGGGCATACTAGTGGCCAAAATTAAATGAGCTAAGTACAAATATGTAGATGAAAAAGGGGTACAGTATGGATTTCCAAGTCAAGGCAACATGCCAGAGAAAATTTGAAATATTTAGATTTTAGAAAAAACTCTGCATGATGCTTAGGAGCCGGCCACATCCGTACGAGTCAAATATTTAAACCTGCCACTCAGCTCCTGTACTGGTGGTTGCAAAAGACAAGTGGAGTACTTGTTTCTTAAACAGCAGGACTGCAAAAACTCATCCAAAAATATCTTTTCATCCACGAAAACCTGTTCAGCTTCAGGTTTCCGTTGCACATGGAGTAGAGCAGGCCACGCGAAGACTAGCACGAAGACCTCCCCTTTGCCCACGAGCAGGGTCTTGGTTCCGGTCTTGGGAGAGTCTTGGTCAGGGTTGCCATCGCTTTGCACTACTCTCACGCCATAGCCAAAGGTTGCTATCGATCTCCGGCCTCCGCTCTTGCGCTTCCTTGTTGTATTTTCGGCCATTTTCCTTCGCCCGCTGCTCATCGGCTATTGGCAATGCTCCGTGCAGATCTCGTTTGGAATGGGAATTTGCTTATTTAATTACTGCGCGTCGTTTGGTGCAGTTTTTGAAAAGGTCCATGTGGAGATGAGAGCTCGCAGGTGAAGCTTTGACAAGTGCGTCGGGGAGTATTGTGGATTGGTTTTGGTGGTCTGGATCGTGGTGCGCACTCAGGTAGGGCTGGTTTGGTATCTGCAGCGGTGGAGCATGGTTGATTTGAGCTCGGAATGAGCGCTGGAAATGGTAGTTGGAAGAAGGCCGTACCTAGGGTTACTGTGGAGATCTGATTTGGCGTTATTTCGGGAAGCTTTTAGTGCAAGTGTAGTTTGACTCGGTGGATTGGAGAGCAGCGGGAAAATGCTCTCCTGTGAGCTCATTTGGTGTATTTGGGGAGCTCCAGCGAAGTGACAACCTCTCTAGGGTTCAGGGACGGCAATTTGTATAGCTTTCGGCCTCGGATTATTTTCTTCTTTCCCCTTTCGTGTATGGGAGTATGTCTCTGTTCCGGCGATTCTTCTATAGAAGACCACCCGATGGTCTTCTGGAGATCACGGAGCGTGTCTATGGTAAGCTCCAACTGAATGCCCTAATTTGGTATGTAAAGCTTTAGGCAAAATTGAGCAGGATTGAGACCTTAGATATAATATCCATTAGTAGTTTGCTTTTCGACTGTTGAAAGTCGAGCTTTGCGGAGAAAGCGCAGGCAATTTTTTTCTGTTTAGGATTGAAATTTCCAACTGCATGGTTTGGATTAGGAGCGTTTAATCGTATTTGGATTCCGAAAAATCTGTATTTTGATTTTATTTATTTATGTGGCAGTGTTTGATTCATGCTTCTCGACGGACGTTTTTGAGGATGAAACATACAAAATCTACATGCGGCAGGTTGCCACGCAGCTGCATGAGCAGTTCCCAGACTCGTCCTACCTTGTGTTTAATTTCAGGGAAGGGGAAAGGAAGAGCCAGTTGACAGAGATTCTGTCACAGTATGATATGACGGTGATGGACTACCCTAGGCAATACGAAGGTTGCCCTGTTTTGTCTATGGAGATGATTCATCACTTTCTTCGCTCAAGTGATAGCTGGCTGTCGCTTGAAGGAAGCCAGAACATTATTCTCATGCATTGTGAGAGGGGAGGATGGCCCTTACTTGCTTTTATTCTTGCATCCTTTCTTATTTATAGGAAACTTCAAACTGGGGAGCAGAAAACACTAGATATGTTGCACAAAGAGGCGCCGAAGGGATTGCTTCCTCTGCTCTCACCACTCAATCCTATGCCTTCACAGTTACGATACTTACAGTATGTTGCTAGACGAAACAATACCCCAGAATGGCCGCCCCAGGATAGGGCTTTGACCTTAGATTGCCTCATGTTTCGGATAGTTCCAACCTTCGACTCAGACGGAGGATGCAGACCTCTCGTTCGCATTTATGGTCAGGATCCGAGGTTGAAGGGGAATCGCATGACGAAAATGCTATTTTCACAAAATAAAAAGAGAGTTCGGCAGTATCGTCAGGTATTGTTTTCCTTTAATAGTTAGTCCGAATTTCGTCTGCAGTCTTCATGGATAAAGTGGGTGATTCACTTTGTTCGCCGAAATTTTGTTTTTTTAACTCGGTCTGGATGTTGGCTGATTCTTTGTGTTTTGCAGGTGGACTGTGACATCGTAAAGATAGATGTCCAATGTCCAGTAAGAGGGGACGTGGTGATGGAATGCATAAACCTTGATCATGAAACGGACCGTGAGGAAATGATGTTTCGAGTCATGTTCAACACAGCCTTCATTAGATCAAACATATTAATGTTAACCCGTGATGACATAGATATTATGTGGAATGCGAAAGAACGATATCCTAAAGATTTCAGAGCTGAGGTAAGTAGTTGTTCTTTGTGGCATTCAGCTGTAGTATGTACTGTTGTATTTATCTGTCCTTGATCATAATATGGTTTCTCAGTTTTATTTAATTTTATGATTGATTCCATGTCTCATGAACAGGTATTATTCAATGAGACTGAAGTTACTCCTTCGAAATTGCCCCCTGTGGTTATGCTGGGTGGGGAGGAAAAAGAAGTGCTGCCGATGGAGGCTTTTGCTAAGGTACAGGAGCTCTTTAGCAGTGGGGATTGGGTGGATGGCCATGGGGATGCTGCTCTCAGATTTCTTCAGCAGATGTCTCAAAATGGTTTTCAAGATCTTGAGAAATTGATTCCTGGGGATGGATTCGGTAGTCCTGACTCGCGATCTGCTCCAAATTCGCCGAGGGTTGGTGGTAGGAAGCTGCAGTTCAATTTAAGCCCACAATTAAATCGTCCATCTTCATTTGACACAAATTTTCACAAACCATCTCTACTCTCCAGAGGGCAGCCTCCTTCACAAGCAAGGATAGAAGCGCCTCCTCCGGCCTCTGCTCTGTCTTTCAAACCTGATTCTGCTGGGCAGAAATCTAACTCAGTACCCACCTATTCATCTGGTGATCGCCCCAGTAATGTTTCAGCTCCACATCCTCCTCTACCCCCTCCACGATTTCGTGATCTCCCTAGCAGTGGTGCCGCTCAACTACCTCCTTCTCCATCCCCACCTCCATTTGGAGGACGCCCCAGTGGCGGTGCTCCTGCACCTCCCCCTCCACCCCCACCTCCTTTTGGAGGTCGTCCTAGCGGTGGTGCTCCTGCACCTCCCCCTCCACCCCCACCTCCTTTTGGAGGTCGTCCTAGCGGTGGTGCTCCTCCTCCTCCTGCTCCACCCCCACCTCCTTTTGGAGGTCGTCCCAGCAGTGGTGCTCCTGCTCCTCCTCCTCCACCCCCACCTCCTTTTGGAGGTCGTCCCAGCAGTGGTGCTCCTGCCCCTCCTCCTCCACCCCCACCTCCATTTGGCGGACGCCCTGGTGGTGGTGCTCCTGCTCCTCCTGCTCCACCCCCACCTCCTTTTGGAGGTCGTCCTAACGGTGGTGCTCCTGCTCCTCCTGCTCCTCCGCCACCTCCCTTTGGAGGTCGTTCTAACGGTGGTGCTCCTGCTCCCCCTGCTCCTCCGCCACCTCCCTTTGGAGGTCGTTCTAACGGTGGTGCTCCTGCTCCCCCTGCTCCACCCCCACCTCCCTTTGGAGGTCGTTCTAACGGTGGTGCTCCTGCTCCTCCTGCTCCACCCCCACCTCCCTTTGGAGGTCGTCCTAGCGGTGGTGCTCCTGCTCCTCCTGCTCCACCCCCACCTCCCTTTGGAGGTCGTCCCAATAGTGGCGCTCCTGCTCCTCCACCTCCGCCTCTACCACCTGGTGGACGTTCAGGCAGCGGCGCCCCTCCTCCTCCTCCGCCTCCCCCTGGAAGATCTAATGCCCCACCACCACCACCACCACCTCCACCAGGGGGAAGAGGTCAGGGCGGTCCACCTGCACCTCCACCAGCCCTTGGAGCAATCAGGCCTGGAGGTCCTCCACCCCCACCGCCACCACCAGGAGGTAAGGGTCCTGGCGGGCCTCCTCCTCCACCTCCACCTCCAGGAGGTAAAGGTCCTGGCGGTCCACCCCCGCCGCCCCCACCAGGCAGAGGGAGAGGAGGTCCACCTGGTCCGCCAGCACGAGCACCTACTCCAGTAGCTGCACCAATTATACGGAAACAGGCACCTTTAAAACCCCTTCATTGGGTCAAGGTTACTCGCGCTCTGCAAGGGAGTCTATGGGCTGATTATCAAAAACAACAAGACTCAGCAATGTAAAACCCTATACATGTTCTTGTTTGTTAAAATTATTTCTGATCTTACATCTGTCTTATGTTTGGTCTAATGATTGTGTTTTTCCGGTTGGTGTCCACGTCATATCAGGAAATAACAGCAGACGGTTTCTTAGTTTGTACTTATTCGAAGTTTATATTACTTCTTCTCTAAGTGGAATTATTGACCTGCAGGCCGCCTGATATTGACATGTCGGAACTGGAGAGCTTGTTCTCTGCAGCAGCTGCGCCCGTAAGTGCTAGTGCAGCAGAAAAGGCAGGTAGAAGGACCCCTGCTAAACAAGAAAAAATTCATCTGGTATGGCTCCGTTCCCTGTGGGAATTTAGTTCCTTTGATAGTACAAAGAGGTTTATTGGAAAGTTGTGATTGTGCTGATTTGTGTCTGCTTCGGCAGCTGCAGATTATTTTCAGACTAAAACTTTTTTATTTCTCGTACAGGTTGACATGCGAAGAGCGAACAATTGTGAGATTATGTTGACGAAGGTTAAAGTTCCTTTGCCGGAAGTGATTGTAAGTTGCCTGAAAGCCGTCATCACTTGCTTATATGTTTCGAAAAATCCATTCTTTATGTTGCAGTTTTGAATATCAAGCCTGGTGGATAATCGTGCTGATATTTCCTTCCCTGTCTGTGTTTAGACTGGAGTTCTTGCTTTGAACCCAGCTGTATTGGACACTGACCAAGTGGATCATCTCATTAAATTCTGCCCAACAAAAGAGGAGATGGATATGTTGAGAGTAAGTTCATCTTCGATTTCGAGTGCATGGTGATTACGTTGTGATCAGACTTGCAGTTACTTGACGTGATCAATTGGCATTATCGTTTGTACTTATGGCGTCCAATTCTCTAAAATTTTCGGTAATTTCTCTAATTTTGTACTTGTGGTGTTTTCAGAACTTTACTGGTGACAAGGAAACCCTTGGAAAATGTGAACAGGTACATCTTCAACCGTCTTGTTGTACATAATATATTGCTGTATAATTCTATTGGTTCAGTCCTTTGGGTTGACATAGGCGATTATGTTTTGTGGATGATTTCAATTCGTGCCTGCCATTTTCTGGTGTGGAAATATGAGGTTTATATTTATTATTTTACTTTGCTGGACCATGACTAATATTTTTGTTTGCTTTGGAATGTGTAGTTTTTCCTGGAAATGATGAGGGTTCCAAGG
This sequence comes from Pseudoscleropodium purum, assembly GCA_963969395.1. Classification (NCBI taxonomy): domain Eukaryota; kingdom Viridiplantae; phylum Streptophyta; class Bryopsida; order Hypnales; family Brachytheciaceae; genus Pseudoscleropodium; species Pseudoscleropodium purum. Next base: position 16,064,535 of record OZ017798.1, read on the forward strand.
ATGGAAGCCAAGTTGCGCGTCTTCTCTTTCAAGATTCTTTTTGATCAACAGGTGAATGTTCAGTAATGAACAGGTTTTGAGTTCTAACATCCGCGAAGAATCTTTATCATCGTTTTTATTACCAATCTTCCACTCTGTGTTCGTCTAAGCAATGCATCTTTTACTGTGATTGCTCTTGGTTTAAGTCATATTTCTTGCTGCAATTATTGATACGACCAAGTTCTAAAATTTAATAGGCAATAGCGTGCCGGACATACTTACAATCAATGGGGGTTTCTTTTGTAGGCTAGCTTGTTTCTTTGAATGAGCGTTAGCTATTCAGCCATCTCTATGTTTTCCTACTAAATGTTCATATTTTCTCTTGCAGATTAGTGAGCTGCGGACCAATCTTTTGGTTGTTAACAATGCGTCTAGGCAGGTTGGTTCTAAGATACACTATTTCTCTTTTATATTCAAGCTATCGATATTCATTACACCCTGAGAAATTTAGGTACAAACAAGTTCATGCATAATATTGTAAATGTCACGGTCGAGTATTCCTTGTTTCAACAAATTTTTACGAGAATATGTATATGTATGATGCAGCAGATCCTTGTTTAGTTGTCTTGACATTGTTGTTTGTCTTCTGATTCTTCAGGTCAAAGAATCCTTAAAATTGCGACGAGTAATGCAGACTATCTTGTCTCTTGGCAATGCCCTTAACTCGGGAACTGCTAGAGGTCTGTCAAAGGAACATTCTTGAGACCCTTGATTTTAGACCTTGCAAAAGTTCTTTGTAGTTGTATGACAACTTTTGGGTTTCTCTTACCATTTTATGAGATTACGATTGAGTAGGGAAGCAAAATTCGAGATCCTTTGAATCTGAATTTGGAACTCCTGAATTTACAGGCTCTGCGATTGGTTTCAAGTTGGATAGTCTTTTGAAGCTCACAGATACCCGTGCTCGGAACAACAAAATGACTCTTATGCACTATCTATGCAAGGTAGTTTTCAAATAGTGCTTTTCTTATAGACATCGAAGTGTTTCTCTGCATAATCTCTACGTGTTGGTCTTTATTTGCACAAATGAGATGTGCTCTTGAAATTGTTGGATATTCTTCTTCTGACTTTTGTGTTTGAGTGTTACGTATAGGTTATAGCTGATAAATTACCAGAGCTTCTTGATTTTGACAAAGATTTAAAAGACCTGGAAGCAGCAACCAAGGTACTCATCTGACAAAATTTTCAAGTTTCTGCAATGTCATGAATTTTTGGCATTGGCCAATTTTTAAGTCACGTTTGACTATCATTATTTTTTAATTACTGAAGTACTTGCAATCTTTTTGTGCCCCTAGGATTATATGTCTGTTTTAAGGAATTTTCAATTTTCAAATTCACTTTGTCTTTGTGAATATGAGGCAGCACTTAGAGGTTGTCTGGGTCTAGATTTTCAGCTTAATCTAAGTTGTGATCTGGCTCCAGATTCAATTGAAGTCTTTGGCAGAAGAGATGCAAGCAGTGAGCAAGGGTCTAGAGAAAGTGGAGCAAGAAATTGCCATGTCAGAAAATGACGGTCCTCCTTCTGCGGGTTTCCGAGCGGTATGTTTAATTCTAACTCGTTTCTTTCTGTTGGTGCCCGTAAATAGAATTATGGCTGTAAATCATGAGTCTGGAATAGTTACACAATGATTTCAGTCTCTTTAGAATGAGGTTGTGATCACATACTCAAGCAAAACAGGTTCTCCAGATATGTGTACCAACCCTGGTGTTGAATATAGATAAGGACAAAGTGTTAGCCTGCGCGTCACGCTATATTTTAGGTCTTAGCTGGAGGCAGCGATGTAGGCACAAGTTATTTCAAATCAACATTACCTTTTGCCGTTCTGTTCTATCTTTTAAGATTACTCTCTAAAAGTTCTCTTTGTGCCACTTCTCAAAGTGAAATGAGAACTTCAAACTTTAATCCTTTTAGCACTCCGCAAAAATCTTCAAAACCAGCATTTAACGTGCTCAGATATAGTCAAAGCAATTAATACGGCTTGTTTGACCTGCGGCCGAAGTGTACGTTAGCTTCACTGTCAAATCTGTCATGTTATGAGTTTATCTTAGTGTATACTTTCACCACAGCTTCCATTTACAATTACTAGTGGAGCCTTTCAACGTTTTTCCCAGATTCAGGTTATTTTTTTATGATCATCACTAATTGCGTATTCTGTCATACAGGTATGTAAGGAGTTTCTTAATACAGCTGAATCAGAAGTCCGGGCATTGACTTCTCTGTACTCTGAAGTGGTATGATGCTTCACACAACTTGGTTTCCTTTTGCATTGGAGCATTGTTATCAGCTGCTATCAAAGCCTTTCTTTTTTTTAGCGAAATCACATCTATTGTTTTATGTTATGGGTGCTAGAAGCCTTCGTTTTATTTATATGTCCTGAGGTCCTGAAATGGTCCTTTGCAAAGTACCTTTTATCCCCCAAGAGTTTTTAATAGAAGAGTTTTTAATCCGAAGAACGCCCAGCAAACCAGTGACTACTTCAGCTAATTTTTTTGGACAAATGTAGCTAGATTTCCACAAATTTTTTGGTCTAGCTACAAGTCTACAGGGCATTCGAGGAAGAAAATGCAATTTTAAGCCAGATTTTATTGCAAGTTTGTTCGTAAATTTCCAGAAACTGAATTGTAGTTCCCAACATAACAAAAAGATTAAGCAAAATTTTCCAGAATTGGTAAGCTCAACCAACTTTTGCAGTCAACCCAGTTGAAAGTGAACAATGGAAAAAGAATGGATGGACTTCTCCATTGCTGTGTAGTGTTTCATGTTCTCGTATCCTTGGTTTTTAATTTGAGACCTATTAACGATACGAATTGTGGTGTTCTCTCAGGGCCGCAACGCAGATTCACTTGCCCAATATTTTGGAGAGGATCCTGCTAGATGTCCGTTCGAACAAGGTAATAACAGAGTGACGTCAGTTTTTTCCTGTCTGAAGAATTGTCTGTGGTTAAGAGGATTCCTTTTTGAGGTTTTGCATTACTGATGGTGTTTTTTGGCCTATTTTGTAGTTCTTTCAATCCTTTTCAATTTTGTGAAAATGTTCAAACGCTCATACGAGGAGAATACCAAAGCAACAGAGATGGAGAAGAAGAAAGCAGAGAAAGATGCCAAGGAAGCTGAGAGGGAGAGAATCAAATCCTCTCCCGCTAGTGGTAAGAGGAAGGAGGGCCCCGATGCAAGATTTTCTCCATTGAAGGCCAGGTTTGGATAGGGGCTCTAAGACACCTCCCCAAGGGACTTCTGCAAGCATCCACGTGTAGAGAATCGTCTCGGTTTGTTACACCGTTCAACATGATCACTCCAAGTGCATGTTGCAGCCCAGATTCACACTCCGGTTGTTCACCCTCAACTTCTTTGTTTAATGTCGATATCTGCCCCTTCAGCAGGTCATTTGAAGGTTGAGGTGATTGGCTTACCTTGGAGATGATGTGGTTTCGGCAATGGTGTCTTTTTCAAAGCCTTTGAGGATTCAACAACGTTTGACTACTTGAGGAGAATAACAGAGAAGCCCTGGACGGAAGTTAGTGTCAGTGTGGGGCATTAGTGTTCCTATTAATCATGATGGGTCATGTGCCTTGCTAAGGTGGCACATGTAGGGTAGCTTGTTCAAAATCATATCATGGACACAGGAATTTCTGTGGTTGGAGCTTATGGGTGTAAGTTACCCTTGTATAGTAACTTTGAGGATCGACTAGCTGGCCAACATCCAAGGTTCTGGCCTTATACACGCTCACACTGGATTCCCCTTTCACGCTGTTGTACTTGTGTGTCTGGGCCCTTGTTCTGTGCTCACTAATTCGGTGTATGCACGACCACCTCTGCGGAGAAGCCTACATCGTCTGGCAGCCAATCGACTTTCAAGAAGTCTTCTCATTTCGTGTAAGTGCAAGTTTTCATCTTTTGGGTTTGATGCTTTTGTTGCAGTTGTCCATTGTGTTTGAATTTGTTCCTTGTGATGAAGCAAGTGTGACGTAGAGATTGTAAATACTGTTCTCGTGATGTTAAGTCGACATATTTAGTGTTTATGGCTAGCTTATTGAGTAGCTTTTGTGGTCGTTTCAATTTTACTGTCGTTGTTATGTGATGAGGAGATATCCACAGTGACTGCTTCTTTGCACATTTTCAACTGTCAGAAACTTTATATCCTTAAGACTATGGTCTAAAGCTTAAACCAGTTGATACAAAGATGGCTTTTGCCACTGCATTAATGTTGCCTACTCTTGCTACCACTGGAAACCAAGAGGACGGGCCTTAATGTTATTGCAGATATTGTGGCCATGAAATCTTTCACTTTTGCCTAAATGGCTGAATTTTACTTCTTTTTACACATTTGCAGGCCCAGCTCAGGAGAACTCTGGTGTCGGAAGTTTGGAGACTGCAATTAAAAGCTAGTTTGGATAAAGCCCTGAGCATGGTACCTTTTATGATCTCATCTGAAATAGCTCATTGGCTTTATATCCCTTTACTGGCTGAAGCCGAGACTATATTTTCTCTTTTTTGATCAGAATGACCTGGATTGACCCTTGTGACTACTCCTTCCACATTCGGGAGGACTGACGACGAAAATGTAATTTAAAATTGTTCTGGATGCATCAAAGTCTTCACCCTGCAAGGACGGCAGGGACTAAGGTGGGTACCCCCCAAACCGCCACTTTTTGCGACTGTGCCTCTTTACTATTAGACTGGTCAAATTTTTATATTTTCTTGCCAACAATGCTTTTATATTTTCTTGTTGGCAAGTGAAAGCACCACTGCACCAAAGAACTTGACATTTGGATACCGTATGCAAAAGTTATGAAGGATCAAAGTTCTTTTGGTAGATGTTCTAAAATCGTTTCTTAAACATATGTATAGTCTGCTGATTTTGGAGATGAACAGAGTGATGATGGTGGTTTTAGGCAGGGTGCAATTTTGGTTATAAATACCTACTTTAAAAGCATCCTTTGGATGTTCAAACAGTCACTTTTCATGTTGTAGAATGGGCAACTTTCATCTAATTTTTTTGGGTGCAATGTCACTAATGCTATGTCCACATCATTAAGTTGAAGTCATACCAGGTGTTTTCTACTTTTATGTGGGGTAGTTAATAAAATAAAAGTGGTGTACTTGTGTAGTGCCTTTCAGTACATTGTTATTTTTTTCCTTAGAACCAGCTTTTGACATTGAGAATGACTTCTTTTGCTTTTGAGCAAATTTAATGAACTCAAACTTCTGAAATTCTTGAAATAATCCTAGAAACTAGCATTTTTTTGAAGTTTGATGACATGCTATCTTTCTTTACAGGCCTGTGTGAATCTGGACACTGACATCTGCTTTCAAATTTCTAGAAAGTTGAAGTAGTTGAAGTTTAATGTTTGGCTGTAGTCTGGTATGCGTACAGTTCTGTGCCCATGTTGGAATCTGACAGAAGCGTGTTTGCAAACTGTAAGGATGTGATTTTCATCCTGGATATCTTTTAATGAAAGGGACTCGGAATTGTTGCAGCAACTTTACGAGGGTTTGCATTGCTGACTGAAGTGATGCAAAGTTCATCAGGAGTTGGTGGGTCTGTTCCGTAGGGACTGGAAAGGACTAGATATATCTTGGTCCATCTTCGACTTTGCAACCTAAAGTTACATGCTTCATCATTCTGGAGAATTGTTTGAATGCCATCTGTGGAAACAAAAGTTGTTGCTTTTGAGTTCTATTCTTGCGTGGTTTTCTACTCAAATGAACTTTTGTTTGGTGGTCCTAGAAACGGATGGGATATTAGTCCTTTCTGCTTCAAAAGAGTTCAAAGTCTTTTGTACCCAGAAAAAGAATGAAGAGTTCAAGTCTTCCATGGCCATTAAAAGCAGTTCAAATGGTGACACAGACAAAAAGAGACCATTCAAATGATTTCTCTTCAAAACTACTAGTGTGTCCTGTGCTGTTGTCACAATATATTAATACAAAAGTAAAAGTAATTTAATTTGTATGAACTTTGAAATTCAATAACATTCTCATTGTAGGTTTGAATGCCATGAAACAAAGTTTGTGCACCCCTCCTTAGAAAAAGCTTTTTGACAATATCAAGAACACAATTGAAGACACATGGTTTGAGAGAACATATTGTTATGTGACAAGACAAAATAAACAAAAATTAAATTTTTTATTGAATAAAAATTAAAAATTAAAAATTAAATTTTTTATTGAATAAATAGGAAGGGCAGGGAGTATTGACTCAAATTTGTCAACATTTTTTTAAAGGAACATTCATAGAAGATTACAAGCATTACAAAAGAAAATTAATATCTCAAATAAAAAAGGCTTTGGATTATTTGGAAAAAAAACACCATCTTGTACATTATCAATGGTTGTATTGTTGAATTATAAACAATTGTTGAATCAAAAATATATAAAGACCCTTAGCCTATATACATAATCCATACAAATAAAATGGAAAATGGAAATGAAAAACATTGAATTAGATCAAAGAAAAAAATCAAGCAATTGGATGAAAGCAAATGTCGATTACTTCAATCTTTTTTGAGATGAGACACCTACACTAAATTGTTAAATTAGTTTATCTAGAAAGTTAATTTGCAAGCCATTAAAGTCAACAAATATTTCTATAGATATTTCCATTTGTACATATAGAGGTTTCTAAGTTCCAATTACAAGAAGATCTAATTCAAAAGTAGTGCATTCTTGTACAATAACATGAAATATTTAAATAGTGTCAAATGTCATGAAATTAGTGTGAGGCAACCTAGTTTCACTATTTAGTGTAGTTATGTTCAATGCCTTGAATCTAAATAGTTGAAATAAATAGTTTTTAAAGACAAAAATAGGATTAAAAAGCCTTTAAATTTAGCTTTTGTACACAAAGTGCAATACTTTGCTTAAGATAATATTATCAACAATTGGCCATACTGTTTAGCATTTGTAAAACACATAATTGATATCAATGGTAATTTTGAATTACAACCAATAAAATCCCAAAAGATTGTTTGGATTGTTTGTAGATTAAGATAATTTTCTTTTTATGTCGTATTGCCAATATTTACTTAATCATTGTTCAATTTATCTCCCCCCCAAATGGAAAATAAGTATTCCTCAAAAAAAAAAAGTTCAAGGAATATCCCATGTGACCCACACTAAATTCCACTAGGGTAGGAGTTTCTAAAATGATTCAAGTTCTAAAAGGGTCCCTTAACTCAATGGTACATATTAGCTTCTTTAATTTATCAACAATGAACATTTCAAGATGGAGACACATTTTAAATAACACTTTATTCCACCTTCAAAAAATTCATAACTAATTTCATAAGAAGCCAAAAAATATGAATGAAAGTGAATTAGATATAGCTTTCCATTTATCTTTCAAGTGTCTTGATGAATAAATTTCTTGATTAGACATGGAACTCTAAACAAACATTGCATCTAAGGTGGGCCCCCCCGATGTGCTATTGACCATAAACCACCATCTTTTTTTTGTGTACATTTCCAAAATCAATTATGTACCTATGTAGAAGAAGTTGTTTTAGAACCAAACTTTGTTCCTTTATAACTTTTGCATACAATATCCAAATATCATGTTCTTTGGTGCATTGAGACCTTCTTTCAAGTGCCAACAAGAATTATATGAAAATTTGACCGGTCTGGTAAAAGTAACTAAGCACAAAAGCAAAAAGTGGCTGTTTAAGAGGGTTACCAACCTTATTCATCCAAGAATCTAATAATTTTTTTTTGCTGACTACCTATCACGGAGACTCGAGACCTTGTTGTTTGAAATTAATCTTCCATCATTTGTTTCAAATTCCAACGTCGTTAGCAGCACAGGATTCAGGCATTACCGACGTCGACTCACGTCAGCAGGCGTCAACGGGCGTCAACGGGCGTCAGATTTAAACGTTTTGCATGAGCGCGACTATCGCTCCGCCTGTCTCTGGCAACGGAGGGTGCTCTCGGAACCTTCTTGTCAGAACTATTAGTGAATTACGTTAGTGAGTTCGTAGGGAATCTCATTTTCATTATTATTTGCACCTTTGGTTTTTGTGTTTTTGAATCATCACTCTATAGACATACTTTTTGATATTCTTTTTGCAGTTTTTGAAGGAAAAGATTAATGGACCAATTAATTTAGCTTTAAAAGCTATTTAGAGTAAAAATAAGGTCAATTAGTTATAACAGTGTAGAAAGGACCATTAGACAACCGGTTGAGAGGAGTTAGGGTTAGCACGTAGCCGGGTAGTTAGTGACAAATGAACAACAGTTAGCAGGGAATTAGTTGAGAGCCAAGAAATATAAGACTAATTGACTTTCATTTTGTTCTCTCTCCCAGACATTTGCAATGATTGCCGCCTTGTCAATTTGTACTTGTGCATTCTTTCAAAATTTAATACAAATTGTCTATTTGTCTTAATATTTTTATGTGTCGAATTTTCATTTAGCCAGTGATTGGCTTTTGTCAATTTTGTTTGTGCACTTTCCAGTGATTGGCATTGTCTTTTTAATTTTTTTTGCATCAGTCCAATAGTTTTGTTGTGAGAACAAGAAAAAAAACTGTATTTGTCAAATTGTCTAACTGTACAATTGAAGTAGAAAGTTTTGTTTGTGTATGAGTCAAGTGATCAAGTAAGTCAGTGAGTGACTTTTATTTTATTTTTGGATTCTATCTATGTGCTTTGAGCTATGCATTGAGCAAATGGTCTTGTTCATTTTGAATCAATGTCTGCATGAGTGAGTCAATTGGTTAGGTTTTGTGTGCACAGTTAAGTATTAGATACTGAGTCCAATTGTCTATCAAGTCAATGATTGGTGGAGTTTTTGAAAAGGTCAATTAGACAGAGTTTGGCGTTGCCTTTTATTTCGATATCAAGTCTATTAGCTTTGCTGGGAAAGCCAGGTTGAGTGAAAATGTGAGCATAATAATTTCTTAAATTAAGCCAAAGATTGGAAATTGTTTCATTGGCGAGCAGTTGATTGGTTAAGTTGAGAAGACTGTGTTAATTTTGGTATCAAATGGTCGATGCCGTATGAAGGATGCAATATTCAATTTGTGTAAGAAGGTTGAAGTTCTTGAATCAATTTGTCAGCCTATATTATGTGTAGAAGCACGCCAATGATTGGCTTGGTTGGTATTAACTTCTTTTTATTATCCACTTGTCTGTGAGGGAAAGTAGACTAAAATTACTAGTGATTGATATTAATTCAAAATTAGATTCTAAGTCCATTAGACGAGTGAGTTAGTGAGCCTGAATAAGGCTGGAATAATTTTATTACAAGTAATGTCAATGGACAATTACGAGAGCTGTAAAAGATGAATAGACTGTGAAAGTTTTACAAGCATTAGAAAACCAATGATTGGTTATTTATTTGTGTAGTCTCTTGTCAAACAATTGATTAAGTTAATAACAGTAACCAAATTGTAGTTTGTTAATTAAAGAGGTCAATTAGACAATGTATGTGCTGAATGAGGAAGTCAATTGGATTGTGAATATAAGTGAAGCTAATAGATCAAGGTTTAATAACAATTTCTAGAGTTATTTGGTCCAGTAGTCTAGTGAAATAACTACCTTGTAAAGTACATGGAAGCCTAAGAATTTGTTAATGAAATGCTGTCCAATTGTCTAAGTATGAAAGAATAGTAGTTGTAGATCTTTAATTGTCTCAGTGAGTGAGAAGAACATGAGTAATTGACAATTAAATTAATTGAATGATTAATGTGACTATGTTGTAAAAAAATGGACAAATTGACAATCAGATGAGGAGCTAAGTAATTGTTGGAGATCAAGACAAATCGACCAAACTTACTTTAAAGATTACCTTGGTTGATGTGGGTAGTTGAGTTGTCAAGTAGTCAATTTAAGTAATAGAATAGTGGCCAAGTTGAGATCATAAATTTAGAATTAGAATAGGATTGGCCAATCGACAAATAAGTCTTATAGGAGCTAATGTGCTTGACAAATTGACCTTACTGGTGATTAAGTAGTGATTGCTTATAAATTCAATTAAGCAATAAAATTAGTTGTAGTTAGAATAGTAAGACCAATTGACCATACAACACTTATGTTAAAGAAGTTAAGCTGTTTAGCATGACAAATTGAATTGCTAAAGCGGACGGAGCGAGAATAAGGGAGAAAGAACAAATATAAGTCTAATTGTTTAGAACGAAAATAACAGGTAAGTGTGTTCACTCTTGCATACTTTGCATATTAGGACCAATTAACAATTTACAAAATTATAAATTTGCATCATGTATAAGTAGTAATTAGCTTAATGGACTAATTGTTCAACTGCCATAAATTAAATTGAAGAATTAATTAAGGAAGATGACATATCTATATATTATATGTGGCTATTTGATTAGGTTGATAGAATGCATTATAGGGCATAAGACTATTTGACCAACTTGAACTATTTGACATTAGTACACTAGCATATGAGTGCACATCATATCATGGAATCTGCATTCATTGGAAATTGGATGGATTACTAACATTGGCTAATGAAATCCATTACACATTCACATTTATATTTAATTTAATTAATTTTTAATTTTTAAAATGCTAAGTTGAGTGAATTCCTACAATAAAAGTGACCTTAGAAACAAACAATAGACTATTTGACCTTTCTCAAACAAAAGAACCACCACTAAGGTATTCCTTGGGTTCTTCATCCAAGCCTTTTCCACACTACGCTAATAATGATATTTAGTATTACCTACATTAATTGATTTGAAAATGCTATAGTAGTTAGAACCTCTTTAAAGTAATAGCATTGGGATTGGGGTTGATTATATTAAATTACTGAGGGTCATTACTCTAATGATGTTTGTATGCGGCCCAGACTAGTATTAGGCAATCAATATTATCTTTAAGAAGTTATTACTTTAAAGAGGTTCTATTATATAAGTTTTTATTCATGATGAATATTTTTATCAAGAACATAGTAACAATACCATTCAAAGAAAATGATTGATAACATTGTATAAACAAAGAATGATTCTCTCTAGGATGGGAAGGTATCATGCTTCACTAGATACCTAAGAAGAATTTAGTTGTTACTTCAAGAATTGTCATTGGCTAAATGTGTATATAAGACAATTTTGTTCACTATAAGCAACCTTTTTTGAAGGGTGCAATTAAAAGAGCTCTATACCTCCCTTGTAAACAATGCTATGTCTCAATTAATAGAATTGGTAAAATTATTCATGAAGATTAAAATGTAGAGCATTTTAAAACCAATTAGTGTATGTAACAATAAATATAATTATTTATGTACTGCCCAATGATGTTATTTTACATTTTGGGAATTAGTCAAAATGTGATTAGCAGAATTGATCATTGGTCACAAGGAAGACTAAATTTCATAATTAAATTTCTTTTTTATATATACTCTTGTGTAACATTGGTGGAAATTAGGTGATATATGTGTGTATGTGTGTGTGCATGCAAATGATACTTAAGTGATACTTGGGTCCATTTTGCATCAACAATCCATGAATGTTGCATAGCAAAAATGTTGTTATTATTCCCAAATAATCTTGCAATTCTCTCAACTTTATCAGCTTAGTCCTTTTGGATAAAGACTATAACACCAACTATGATTTTTGAATCTGAGTTTCAAAATCCCATCTACAACCGCATTCACACTACACAACCCAGTTCAATGAGATAGTAACTAACGTACGTCCCTGCTGCTGCGCAGGCTGTGCCGCTGTTTCGTCACTGTCTGGAGTGCGGAAGATGCAAGCATCTGAACTTGAGCACAGGTCAGGTACCAATGGTGTGTTTTGGTGGGAGGACTTCAGATTCAAAGCATTGGTCCGTTTCAAAGCACATTCCCTGTTGAGTTTCGTCAGACGGGGTTTCTGATTTTGTGGATGTCAACGTTGAATCGAAGCAGAGTTCACAATATATTGAATCAGGATACCAGTACAAACGGCAGGCTTCTGACTTCGATCGGTTGGTGTGGTCTATGTTGGTATTTTAATGTCAACGACGCAGTAATGGCACTGTGTTGAATTATGTGCACCCTTTTACTCTTTTTCTTCAATCATGCAACTGAAACTGAAACCATTGTTCATCACTATTCATGCCATTCGGAAATTTCTCTGCACCTGAAGCGCAGTGGAATGGATGCGCTAAGAGGATCAATAATCTCTCAAGCGTAGCATGATTGGAAGCGCTGTTGGGCATGGAATCGAGGCGAAGGCCAGTGTATGAAAAGACAATAGAAAAGAGTGACGCGGAGCAAGCTTACTCACCATTTCTTGACCTTACCGACTGACTTGAAAAGCCTTCCTTATTTTCTCAATTTGAAGTGATTGTGATTGACGCAACACAACGGGAGGAAGAGGAAGAGGGTGGTATGAGTATTGCATGATCTATAAAAGAGAGAATGAGTATGTAGTAAATAATTGATGAGTTGCGTTAGCGGCGAATAGGTTATTGTACATAACTTGGTTGTACATTTTTCAATTATAACCTTTAATCTTTATGATTCAAATGTTTAGGAAAGTTGAAAGGAAAGAAGGTTATGAGTTGCAACTTGGAATGGCAATGGTGATGGGTTGCCAATGGGATGATGCCACTGAATTAGAGTTGAAAAGTCAACAACTGGTTATAGACTTATCTTCACAATCATTGATATCGCAAATTCTCTTGGGGTGGGTCTCCAATGGTCTATTTCAATTCCTCTTCAAATCTAGGATTCACCATCAGTGCTTTACTAATAAGTATCACTTTTAACTCTCTACCTTCTGTTGGGAACCAATGCAACATCTATCTTTGCAATTTAATCCCTTGGTTGTACATTATTGTAATGCAACACTACAAAGAAGTGATGCATTGCTAGGTTTTTGGACATGCTAGTTATAAATACGCATGCTAAAAAACAAGTTTTTAACATATGATATACATGATGTTGAAATTAGGGGATATAGTGGTTCTTTGACATACTCAACAATTTATCTTGGAAAACTTTGTAGAGTCTATCTACAAGACATAACTTAGATTTAAAAAAGGACTTCATTATGAGGAACTTGAGGAAGACTACATAACAATTACCTATACACATGAAGTACATGGCAACTATTTTTGCAACCATTGTGCATAAAAAACTCGAGAAGAATTCTTTTGTGAACTCATGAAGTTCGTATTGAAACTTACTTAGTAAGTTATGAGTCCATCATGCATATGAGATCCCACACCAATATCTAGTGGACAATTGAGGTTGCCTCACTTCCAATTTTTATGATAATTCAATGCAATATGAGGTTGGGATATTCAAAATTAGGTATTATGTCCTTAAAATCACCATTTCATTAGATGCTTAGACTATTTACTTCCAGTTCCTAAATCAATATGCACATGTTGAAGAAATGATTTTAGAGTCATCTATCAATAGAAACTTGACCCTTCATAACTTTATATAGGATATCTAAAGATGAACTCTTGGATATATTGAAATCCTTTTTCCTAAAAAACGTAAACGTTTGGTCAATCTAATAATTAAAACTAGGCACAATAAGAAAAGTGATGATTTTAGAGGTCTATGTCTTATTTAGACCTCATAAGAAAATTGCATCTTTCTAAATTTTTCAAAAAAATAAGAAGCTATTCAAAAAGAATTTTTGTCTATGTAGTAATGGCTTGATTTTCAAAAAAGATACCTTATTCAATCTACCTCAAGGTGGCTTCAATCCAAAGCCTTCTCTTTTGATCCAAAGCCAATAAAACATTGCAGATGCATAATGTAACATTATTCTCCATAATACAATCTATGAGGCAAACAACTAATTAATACCCTTGCTTTAATTGTTGTACAATTTTATGAAACTAATTGAATGATTAAAATCAATTTATCTTCAATTATTTTTGTATTCCTCTTGCACCTTGTAGAAACGAGTTCATTTATTGATTTAAAATAAAATAAAATAATATCTAGTATTTTAAATTGCACTTTTATAAAATTAATCCTTTATGCATTCTAGTGACATTGCATGAAATACTATAGTTGGAAGAACTATCTTGACAAACTCTCCATTCACAACAATGTTCAACCAAGACTATTGATACTCTTCTTCTTAAGTTTTGTGATAAATTACAATTGAAACAATTGGTTTATTGTTGCTCAAGGGACAAAAATTTTGCAATAAAATCCTAGTTGTCATAATGGACAGCATATTACTGTTCACAGGAATCGGACCGATTTGGGTTGACCGGCTGTCAACTTTGAAGCTCTGTAACTTTTTCAAAAAGTACCCGAATTGGGCACATGAGATGTTTTTCGGCATCTACAATTTTTATAGATGCCGAAAAACATCTCATATGCCCAATTTGGATACTTTTTGCAAAAGTTACAAGGCTCCAAAGTTGGCAGCTGGTCAACCCAAATCGGTCTGATTCGTCCGTGAACAGTAATATGCTGTCCATTATGACAACTAGGAATAAAATCAATAATCTTGATAAAAGTTCCAACTACTTGGCTTTTGCAAGGTGGTCAATGTGGCATTACAAAAACATGCAAGGTGCTTGGTGTAATGGGAGAAATCTATTCATAATGCTATACATACAATAGCCATGATTCATTGAATTTGTAACCTATTTATTTGTTTCTTTGGCCATGTTGCTTCTATACAATAGGTTTTGACAAAAATAATTTCAAAAATAGAAAACAAAGTAGTAGAAATCTTGAGGCCTAGATTTTTATTTTTCAAAATTAGAAAAATCACTTGTATAGTAAAATAGGCTGACAATTTGGTTCTTAAAGATCACAACTTAATTTTAGCTTCAAAACATAATCATATTGAGCAATAAGTCAAAGGTGTCTTTGGAAGTCTCTAAAGCTTACATTTGATTTTGTTGTCAATATGTACTAAATCACTATGTAGCAAATAATCAGCTTCTTATTTTGCTTTCACATAGTCTAAAAGTTCAAAATCTACATATGTATGTAAGGTACAATTCAATAGCTCATTCTTCAAATAAGGTTCTAATCAACCTAGTTTACTTGTAGCTTATATTAATAGTAGGAGTCATAGTAGTTCCATTGAATATCCCCCCTAACTCAATGATATTGTACTTGGAGTGCTTCAAGTAGGTTGTGTGCAAAGAACTTGTCCCTAATCTTGGTCAAAGACTCCTTTTAGATTGTATGTCTACCATGACATGAACTATTGCAAGAAACACTTGTACTATTTTGTATCATATGTTGCATTTCAATTGGATTTCAAAGTACATAACTTTTCGAATTCTATTAAGTTACCATGAATTTTTTTATCAAGGCTCTTTAAAGAGAATGAAGTTCTACCATATTTTTTTGGTATTTTTCATAAATAGAATGATTGTGGAATCATTAGAGGAGATTTACTTAGTTTAGAGGGCCATGAGTTCCCCAAGGTTCTTAGCCCATTAAAACTTATGGTAGCTATTGTTTGACGTGGACACAACGACTGCCACATTATTTTTAAATATTTTTTTTCAAAAGGAAAAAGAATTTTTTTCCAACTTGTTTTTTCATTTTCATAATTGAATTTTTTTTTCAAAGAAAGAATTTTGACAACCTGGTGTTCTTTAATTGTGGGGGAAATTGTGGGAAACACAAGCTTGAAACGACCTTCCCACCTCTAAAAAACTCTTCTAATGAATACTCCCAAAGGTTTGTCACATTGAAATTTGAAAATTTTTTTAGTACTTTTGAGTGCCTTTTATTGGAAATACAACATGAAAATTTTACAACCATGTCTCATAAACCCTCCACCTTTTTTGTAGAAGAATATTTTAAAATAGTGTTATAAATGCTTTGGATTCTTGTTAGAAGAGGTTTACAATCCAATAATCTTAGTGGTTCATTAATGACTGCAAATTTGACTTTTCTTCATCACATGCCTTCCTAAAAAAATTTGCAATAATGGCTACAATTTTTTCCATAAACATTTATTTAATCACATTTTTTCAAATTTTATCCAACTAAAGAATGTCATTTCAATAGAAATTACAATTCTTCCAATGAAATAGTATTGGAGTATAATTCTAAATATTGCAGAAGTACTAATTAGTACCCAATAGAAACATCCTAGGAAAAGAGTAGGATGAAATGCAACTTTCATGCATTTGCATAGACAAATGAAGAAAAAACATATATATATATATATATATATATATATATTGCAAATAATCAAGGAACAAATAAATGGTCTACATTTTTTAACTCAATTGGAAAATAGTACTCAAATGTAACCATAGTATTGATTTTAAAAAATAGGATACAACAAACACCACAAGTGTTTCCTTCAATGACCTACACCCTCTACTACAAAGATTCTAACCATAATCTTGACCCAATAAGCTATGCTCTCTCAGTCCACAATTATTTGTCTATAGTGTTGAAAATTTTTTATACCAATTTTCATTGATCATATTGTAAATAGTGTAAAAATCATAAGGATCAAAATTTTATATAAGAAGTTGATAATTGCAAGATTGTAACAATTCAATTTTAGTACTTCACTGCCAACATATGTAATGTTGCATTTCCAAAATACAAGGGCATGTTTTTCCATTCAATTTACTCTAAACAACTACATTCATTATTGTATTTAGTGTAGTCCATACTAAATAAATATAATTATCATTTGTATTTGTGATAATTTGGTTTAGTGTTGTTTCTATGATTTAGCCCTTGAAGGATATGGGACCAAATGATGGTCAATGGATGACTTCATTGTTCACTATAGAAACAAATTAAAGAATTCACCTATTGGTCTAATAATCAAAGCAATTTTGGTGACTACCTTTGTCATGGAGGCTGCACTAAGTTCTTTTTACTTTGAATAGTGATACAATTACTTGCATAGTGTGGTCTTTGCACCTCAAGCATTCCATTTCACTACCACAAACATGCTAGAGAAGTGATGTAAAATCAAGAGTAATTGATGATAAAATTGATGATAAAGTTCTATTTAATGTAGCCTCATATTTGTAGGAGTAACATTATTAAAGAAGCAAGTAGTAAATAAAATGAAGAGTATACTATTCAAAAGCTACAAGAGTGACTAAAAAAATTTTCAAACCTTGTATAATTTCTATATCAATTTGATCAATGTCAAGTCTAGTCTATTTGGCAATTTCAATAGTGAACAATAATTTAATCCACAAGCAATTATGGTAGTGGATGTTGAATACTAACAAACAAGTTGGGACACATGTAATTGTAGGATCTTGTAAAACATTGGTTTGAAAAAATGTAGAAATTTTACCTGAAATTTCCACCATGTAGATTGCAAGATATTAGCATTTGAAGTGACAAAAATCCTCTTTTGCCTTGTGAAAAATCAGATGACTACTCTTTACAAGTTCCCATTTGCATGAAAAGGTGTTTAAAATGGTGATGTTTCTTTAGATTCATGCTTCTAGCCAAATTTGTTATATGCTTGAAATTTTTTACAACATTTAGAATTGTACAATATGTAGGAAAAAAATAATAAATAGAAGTACAAGATTATTCAAATTACTAAATTGTTAAGAAATTAGTTATAGAATTGAAAAATACCAATCCCAATGTTTGTAATGTTAGGATTGTTTTAACTCCTACCAACCCACTTGTATAAAAATCTGGTATTTTTAATCAATAACGACCTCAAAAAGTATTTCTGAATGAAGTTGCCAAAAATAACTATTTTCTTTAATTCTTGGACCAAATTTTCCAATAATGATACAGTAAAGAACCGAAGTTCATTCTACACTTCAATTAAATATTCAGCACCAAAGTGCCGAATCTGCTATCCACTTACAGCACTGACTGCGGAAATCGTCCCTTCGGATACCATTGAAATCATTAGCTTAAAAGGTAAAATAAAAAACTCATCAAAAGTCGAACTATTGTAGAAAACTTTCCCTTTTCATAATAAAATCGTAAGGATGAATATTTCTGCTTTTTCACACAAAGATTCTGTCATTCAGCAGACACAAAGTATCCTCAGAATTATTTATGGGTTAAAAAATTATTAAAAAAACTACATTCAAAATTGAAAGAGAAACTAAATTATTATTAGCTCTAAGATGCAATTCCATTATTCTCAACGGCGAGACTGCTCTAGCAAGAGACCTTAACCTTGAGAAAATTGAGGGAGCCATGATGAGAAGGACCAATGGGACTTGAAGGGCTAACAATCAGTCTTTCATTCCAGTCGATGATCAGAAACATCAGAGTTCACCTTCCCCAATGAAATGGACAACAAGGACCAAAATCGAACTTCAGGCGACAGCTCAGTCGCACAGGAAACTCTGACGTCCGTAGAGAAAATAGCACTGAGCAGTCGGGGTAAAATCAAGGAAATCTCAGGCAAAGACGCTGACAGAGCCACTGAATCTCAACGGATATGGCAGGAATCAGTGAACCACTGTCAAGGTGCCGATTACATGCGAATTCAAAAGATATCACAACAACTCATCGAATACATCGCCAAAATTCAAAAGAGAGAATCCAGACGATGATCTTTGAAAGCTCATGAAACATGCGAGATTCCTCAATGACTCATGTCCCCCCAAAATGGACTAAGGAAATACCTGCACAGAGGAGGATTCAATACTGCTAAGTCCAAGGGAAAAGGTGTCTGCTGTGGCAGTCCCCAGGGTCAAATCCTACGGCTGATCCGAAAAAAACTAAGAAGCAGATTGGAGGATGTGAAAAATATGTCGAACTCCAAAGATGCAAAATTCAAGTGCATCCTGCGAAGAACTCTACAGAATCCTACTTTAATAGATAGTGAAGGAACTCTCCTACGACACAGCACAGAAACGGCTTAAGAAATACGTCTGATGATGAAGGTAAACGTCCAGCCTCTACACATGCAGCACAGATACATCCATACATGCAAATCCTTCACCCACTGAAACTTCAGAACACTTTCTCTTAAGATCCCCGAGGCAACCCTGATCTAGAGCACTTTCTTCTCCTTAGCTGGAGCTCTAGGGATCTTGCGCAGGACAGCGTCATCCAACTTCTTGTACTGGACATTCGCAGCATCAACAGCTACCTTGGCGTGATGATCAATGACATCCTCATACATGTCGTACACGAAAGGAATCACGTGCAACAAAACCACACCTATCACAACAATTTAGAATTTTTAGGTCGCATTCAAGAGGATTACAATAAAATAAACGAATCCTGAAGGAAAGAATGATAATTCAAAAAAATAGATGAATAAGACGATTAGATTTCAACTCAAATTGAAATGAATGAACTCACCGATCCAGATACAGGTGAGCAAGTTGAACCAAGATGTAACCGTAGATACCAGCCACAACAAAGCAACAACCTGGAGAGAAACGCATCAGACCCATCAGTTCCCAGTAAAACGCTCAATTATGACTATCACAACGACACAAACTCAACACTAACTGCGAACCAAGGATGATGCGTACACTTTTCCGGTGACCTCAATGCACAGTCAGCCCAAGAGTATAAACGCAATTCGAGAATGAAAGCGCGATTCAAGACCCAAGCGGTCAGCAACAACATTTACCTTGAGGAAGAGCTTGAAATCCTTGCCAAGCGCAACATCCCGAGCGATGGCCAAAACCTTGTTAAGCTCCACACGGAAAACGTTCGCTGCCCTCGTGACGAATTCCTCAGAAACAGACAGCTCAGGAACTGGGGGTCCGGCCCTATTCATAGACAAGGTATAACAAGACTCAGAACCTCTCGAATTACACGAATCAGATGCAAGTATCAACCCCCCCCACAAGATACTACTTCCAGATAATTCTCAAATGAGGAAAATGACTACATACCGGTTCAATAGAGCGGCAACATTCGCCCAGACGAAAAGGATAACCACCACGAACATAAGGATGTTCGACAGAAGGGTCAGGAAGGTGTAGCCAGACTTCTCCAAGAGAAACCAGATAAGAGTAGACCCAGCTAGAACTCCCCCCGATAGATATTTGTCTTTCCACAAGAAGGAATCGGCAGCTGTACAGGACAGAAACGAAGGTGAGCGAATAGATCTTTTGACAAGTTATCTCTCAGAGACTCCACCTCAAAATCCAGGAAAAATTTGAGATGACTACGTAGTCAAGGAAAACCAAAAGGATTAACTATTGGTTTCGGGTAATCCCAGCACAACACAACTTGTGTGCGCATGCAAATGATTCACACCCTATTAACTAAACAACCGAAAACGGCGACACAATGGCGGTGTGAGTAACCAGAAGTATCGCAACAACAACTAAACCCAAGCAATATTAAAGCATTCGCAAGATTCAAGACAATCTTTCAAAAGATTGATGACCTCGACAAGAAAAGAAACTCACCTCGGCCTCCACCAAGTATTTGGTGCACATTCTTATCCTTAGTCAAGAACCGGTTGCCCGGTCCATACGATGAGGCATATCCTGAGGACGGAGCCGTTTCGGAGGCAGGCATTTTATTCACTGCCTGAGTAGCAGTGTCCACAACAGACTCCGGCGTGTGATGCGTGACATCGCTTTGTTCGGACATGGCTGCGGCGTTACCTCGTCAAATCTGTTTAAGTTCCAACTTTAGTCAACACCGACCAAAACCAAGTAAGTCGCGACACTTGCAATCATTCCCGGAGCCAGCATGCTGACGCCGAGCTATCAAGAAACACAAAACTCACCAACTGTAAACAACGCACACCTCCTCCTACCAACACAGAAAGACACTCTTCCCTCTACGATCCCGCTGTAAACAACCGTAACCCCGATCGCAGCTAAAAATAGCTCCACATTTCACAAAATAGATCCAAATGGTCCAAACAAAGCGGTAAAACACACCTTACGTCGACTCCCGTCAAAAACACACCAACAGTCTCACCTTCTAAAACACTAAAAAAACCAGAAATCACCCTCGCAAAAATCTCAACTCTCTTAAAAACAAAACAAGAAACGACCTCGTAAAATCTCACGTCTCTTCAAACCAAACTAATCCAAACACCAAATCTCACACCGCCACTCTTAAACCACTCGCATCACCGAAACCTGAAGACACTCAACGCTAATTGTAAAAAAATAAGAAAGAAAAACATGTGTAATCCCGGCCGCAGATCCGAGCTCAACTTCCTTGCCACTCACGCTTGCCACGTGGTGCAAGACCGACAACGACAACAAGAGCAGAAACGAGCGTCGGAGAGAGACGAGGCTTACTTGGAAGGAGAAGAGCGATCCGCGTGGTGAAGCGCGAATTGCAACGGCGGAGCTTGTGACGGCTGCCGCTAAGGGTGTGCAAAGGACAGGGGCGCAAGAGATGGCGAGACCTAAGTTGAGGAACTGGGAAACAAATCGGGTCGGAAGCACAAGGAACGGCAAAGGAGGGAAGGGAGAGAGAGAGGGGTTGAGAGCGAGCGGGCTAACTAGCAGAGAGGAGGAGGTGGGAGCGGGAGGGAACGGGAGGGAGCGATGGGGAGCGTCAGGGGAGCGCTTAAGTCCCCCCTCAAGGCCTCAAGAAAGAGGAGGCGTTTCTGCCCGTCACGAAAATTTCAGGCCTGCCCCTACCTGTGGGAATTCCGGCCCCTCTTTTTGAATCTTCGTAGGAGCTTCTAGATTCTTGAACTGTAGCATTTCGCCTACGCCTCCAGGCCCAGGGAGGATTGACCACTTATTGCCCCAGCCAAGGGTAAATGTAAAAAACATGCCTCCTATTTTGTGCCTTGTAAATTTTGTATTTCACATAAATTTGGGGACTCTAATTTTCAGAATTTACAAAATTTTATCACAATGGAAAATAAACGTTTACCCTAGGGATAAATTGCTTGGTAATAAAGGGGTCAATCCTCCTTGGCCGCCTCTCTGAGGACTCTCTTTTCTTTCCTATACAATAATGACACCTTATTGAGTCCAAATAAGCAAGTTAGAAATGTTCATATTACCCTAGGGGACGGTCAAATTCAGACATAAATTAACTGTTTTTTAAATGTATTGAATTTTTGAAATATTATAAGTCAAATATTCAAAATATTGCAGAAATTTTGCTTTTATAGTACCTAGTTTTTGGAATATTTTAAAAAATTTGTAAGAAATTTCAAAGAATAACATTTTTAAGTGTATAACTCTAGAATATTTATTCAATGATTATCATCAATTTGAAAAGACAAAACAACCAAGAAAGGACATGGCAATCAAAAACAATCAACTAAGAAAATAAGAAAAGTTGGTGCAACCAAACAAGAATAATTAGGGTCTATAAAAAAATTAATAGCCAAGAGCACCATAATTCTAAAATGTCATTTTCAACTTGCCCAAAATCATTCAACACTAGAAAGTAAAATATTTTGGTAATTTCGTTGCTAAACCCTCACTTGTGGTATTAAATTGCCTAATTTTTTGTTGGAACTTGTTGGAAGTCAAAAGACTGAATATTGTAGATTTTCTTTGTATGTATTTTTTGGGTATCACATGACTAAACTATGAATTTTTAAAAGTGTTGAAAATAGTTATATCCAAAAGTAATCCTAAACTCTCATGAAAAGAAGTGGTACATTTTAGGCAAGAATCTATAGGAGTTGGTATTAGAAACAAGTTTTAATGAGGGACAATTACCTAAAACCATTTGGTGGCCCCAATTGGTTTGGGGGAATTAAACCATTTAGTTGAAGTTCTACATTCTATTACCTTTTAGCGCCAAACTTTTGGGGGGGGGGATTGTGCACATTTTTGCTTATATCTTTGGACATGTATATTACATATGATAAATTTCATCAAATTGGTTGTAAAGCAAGGTTGTCATTTAAATTGAAGTATCAATCAATTCGATGAACAAGAAGTTATTTAGACAAAAGATTACCTTGAAGCACTTTGATCATCAATCAAAGTATGGACTTTAGACCTCTTTGAGATTATTGTTATTTTTTCCTAGCTTAGCACTCTAATACAAACATGCCAACATAAATTCAAGAGCTTAATAAATGATAATTGATGTCAATCAAAATAATAGTTTAGTGAAACCCAACAATCCATGTACAAAGAAAATTAATTTTGAGCTATAT
This sequence comes from Pseudoscleropodium purum, assembly GCA_963969395.1. NCBI lineage: Eukaryota > Viridiplantae > Streptophyta > Bryopsida > Hypnales > Brachytheciaceae > Pseudoscleropodium > Pseudoscleropodium purum. The sequence goes on from OZ017798.1 coordinate 16,087,547, forward strand.
TATTTACATCTTCAACATTTGAAAAGAGAATATGAATAGTTTCATGGTTTTCAATGTTCTTTAACTCCTAAAAGACCAAGTGTCCATTCAACATACACAATAAGTATCAAGTAGATTCCTGTGAAGTCATTTTTAGTTAAATGTTCATAAAATTAAGACACATTATGTAAATATATACCTCTTTAGTGAAAAACTAATTTTTTTTCTGATTGGGTGCCCAAATCAAAAGTTATGCTACCTTGTACTTTTGAAGCACCTCTAGAAATTTGGAAATTTTAAGAGAATCTTTTTTTAAAAAGCTCATCAACTTTTGAAATTTGGCATGTATGTAACAAATAAAATATGGCATACAATTTTCCATAAAAATCACAAATTTTAGTCTTCAAACCACATTCTACAAAGAATTAAACTTTGTTAGTTATTTTATGGTGATTTCATGAAAAAAGCATTTTTTTTTTTACTTCAAGCCCTATTATCCTACTATCTATGAATTCAAAGTTCTTGAAATTTTTCTCACATATTCCAAATGTCTACCTCTAACTTTTCAACATGTAGATTTCAAATAAAAAATTTCTTCATTGCACAAGAAATCATCAAAAAATGACTAATATATTGCCGATTCACTTAACCTCTTTGCATTGCAAGGGGATTTAGTGTAAGTTAGACTTGTTAATTTTTTTCTAAAAAATTTCATGAATGGAACTAACATCATATACTTATGAATGGTCAAAATCCTTAGTTTTATTTAGAGAAAAAATTTTATTCAAAGAGGACCCAAAGTCTATAGACTTTGTTTTGCAGGAATGAAAAAAAGTTTTTTTTTCACTTCACACATTATAATCATTCAATTTGCAAGGTCAAATGGGCTAAGAAAATTTCTACTTTTTGATAAAATACTTTGCTTCAAGTTTTTACTGTTCAAATTTTAAAAATAAGTTTCAATTTTCATTTTTGAATAATGTACCAAAAAACCACAGCTTTTGACAATGTCTCCCTAGAAAAAAAACTTAGTCCTTTAGGAGATAATGTAAATGGATATAGTCTATTTTCCAATAACCCTTGAAGGTTTTTGACTATGTTTTCAACAAAATTGGTCCAAAATTGCCATTTCTAGTACAAGTACTAAATTTTAGAAAAAAATCACATTTTGGGACACATGTAATTGTGAGATCTTGTAGTATGTTGGTTTGAAAAGAAGAGGAATTTTTTTTTAGAAATTTTCATTGTGTAGATTGCAAGACATGGGTGTTTGAATTGATAAAATCCTTTTGAAGGCCTACAAAAAATCGAGCACTACTGTTTACAAGGTCACATTTGTTTGAAAAAATGTCCATGATGGTGGTGCTTCTTTGGATTCATTCTTTGAGTTCAGTCAACTACATGCTTGAAAAAATTCTAATAATTTGAATTTGTACAACATATAGGAAAAAAATAGTAAGTAGAAAGAAATAGAGAATGATTTAAAATACTAAATTGTTAAGAATTTAGTTATGGAATTAAAAAATGCCAATCCAATGGTTGTAATGTTGTACTTTGTAATATACAATCTACACCCAATGTTTTTATTTTTTTTCAAAAATATTGAAAATTGAGTTAAATAAAGAACCTTAAAGTTTGTCTTAGAGTAGAGATTCTATAACTATCTACAAACTAAAATTCTTCATAATTTTATCTTATTAATCAAAATGGAATGAATCAAAGCTTCTCATGTATATGGAAATCTAAAAAATCAATTTCAGATTTTTATTTTTGAATTGCCTAGGTTACCCACAGTTCATTGAAAATTACATATCATGCAATAATTTTTTAACCATATAGTCAAAAGTTATAAAAATTGTTGTACCTTAAAGCTACTACTTGGGCATATGTTGTGTGAAAATTTCATTCATAGTGAGTTGTCTAAGATTGCTATGTTGTGAAAAATCGTTGTTTGGTCTTTTAGGGGTTAGCTTCACATATTGTCATCAATTTTTTTTAATTGCTAAACTTCATCTCTAATGCCCCAAGCAATCATTTTGTAGTTGTTGCATGTCATCAAGAAAAACTTTGGGGCATTTTGCAAACCCTTATGTCAACATTTTATTTTTATTGTGCATAATAAAATGGATTATCTTTGTATTGGTGTATTACAAATTGTTTATAATATTGTTTAATTTACAATAAAGAAATGAACATGAATTAGGCAATACTATTGTAATATTTATGTTCTATATTTACAAAAAGTGGTTATTTATTATGAAAAAATCTAAAATAATCTTTGCAAATCAATAAAGAATTTTTTTAAGCCATATTATAAAATTGTATGTTACTTGTTTAGTAGACTGTCAAGGAATATGGCCATAATTCCCAATCTAAATATTCTTTTCAAAAAACTTCTCATTCATCCAAAATTTGATTTCAAACTTAAAATGATAGCCTTCCTTTGTGCACAATTTGACAAAATTGAGAGAAATAATATATATGTCCAAAGATGTAAGAAAAAAAAAGTTTCAAAAATGATTTAAATGCAACAATAAGAGTGAAACCATCTAACTTTAAAGAAAGTTAATGGTCCTTGGGAGAAGCTCAAATAAGTGCTACTATCTCCTAAAAAGAGACAACCTACCTTCTTTATAAATATTAAAAAGATTATCCCCTTGGACCCTTCATAAATCCCCCGTAATATATGGTATATATTGATACACCGATATGATTACACATATAATGCCCTTTACAAAATAAAGTAACCTCTATAAAGTTTTCACATAAATAATAAAATGCAAACGAAAAACATGGCCAATGCTACATTTTAAGTAGATCATGGATTATTTTTTTGCATTAATAAAAAGCTTTAGACATATAGAAATATTTAACTTTCAATGAATACATATTGTACAATGTGTAAAGATCACCATACAACATAGTAAAAAAATTACTTTATTTTCTAAAAGGCACTATGTATGCAAATAGGTACAATGCATATAAATATGAAGTATAGATACAAATGTAGATGTTGGCATTTAGATAAAGGTATGATATATAGGTTCAATATGTAATATATTTGGATACAATACGTGATCATATATCTAATATGAATTGTTATTACATTTGTATTTGGAGAAGATATATGGTATGGGGATAACGAAAAATGAAATGAAGCTATCACTTCATGGCTAAAGTCAAAGGAAGGGACTATCACTCTAAGCCTCAAGTTGATGGCTACACATGAAGTTGTCACTTCATCCAATCATCCTAAAGAAGTCAAAAATGACACTTCATCCCAAAAGACAATTGATGAAGTCATCTTCATCTTCAAATGTTGACCCTACCACCACTTTATCCTCCAAAGTCCATATTGAAGGTATCACTTCATCCTCTAAAGTATATGTTGAAGCTATCATTCCATCTCCTAAACTGACATTAATTTATTCTTCAAATTGATGCTAGAGTAATCACTTCATTCATAAAGTTGAATTTGTCATTTTCCAAAGTACCACTTCTTTCCATGACAGTCACTACAGCTTCATTCATTCTTAAATAGTTAATACTTATTCATAAAGTGAATGCTAAAACTTCATTCTATCATAAAATTGATACTTTATTCTTTTGCTTGCACTTCCTCCATCAAGTTCCTACTAGTACAAATTTATCATGGATAGAAATAATTTCATGCTAATCTACATTATAGCTAATAAAATTGCATTGAAACTTACGTACAATTAATACAAAACCATTTTATTCCATGGTACATTTGTACTAATGATTGATTTCATTTTTAGGAAAAGAAGCTTGTAATTTTTTTGATGAACTTGTTATTTACATACAACATATGTATAAAATAAACACCTAGGCTAAGAAAGACTTCATACTAATAGCATTGACTTGCTTTTGGAATAGCAAACTTCCTCAACTTCCTCATAAGAGCTAGATAATTATCTCGTGGAGTCACGAGTGTTAGTATTTGTTGCACTCGAAAGGCTTGACAGTGATAGTTCTACAAGCAAAATTTTGCCAAAAGGCAAAATATTAGGTGAATTCCTTTCCAAAACTCATTTTTGCTCTAAAAAATCAAATTATTGTCACTAATGGTGATGATGATTGATAAAATATAGACAAAATCATCAAAAATGAATTATAAAATATTAATTTGTAGATAAAAATAATTGCTATTAATTAATGGCTCAATGGTGGATTTTGTTGTTGTTATTCACAATTTTTTTTAATTCAAAGGAATAATGTTGCCCATAAAGCACAATTTTGTTGGCAATTATCACCAAAACCAACTAGGCCCAAAGTTGAGATGTTTGTGACAAGTATATATGAATTTCAAGGTTTAGGGGTATCATTTTGTCTAGTCTATCTATGACAAGGTAGATGATTCACCAAGTCTTTTTTACTATGGTAAATTAAGTATACAATAATGCTTGGAAAAGAGACAATTACGCAAATAAAAAGTCAAGTAAAATTGAAGGGGAGAGCCTTGTATTGAAGATTTATCTCTTACATAATTATTAGTAAAGAGTGGGGGATTGTTTGGTATAAACTATAGGGAAGAAATGCATAATTGGATGAAAATTATGATAATTTGTGAGCAAACCATTCATTGGTCAAATGAAAATTGTGTATTTCCGAATTTCATAGGTTTGCCTTCATAGCGGGTTGAATTCTTACATGAAATAATTTTTTAGAAAGTGCTTAGGAAGTAAGTGCTATATTTCTTGACAATGGTTTGGGGATCCAAATGGATATATATATATATATAAATACCATAAATAGACATCTTTATCTTGCACTAAATAAACACATAATTAATTGATTAAAATATTAAAAAATTAACAATATTCGCTATAAGCTATTAAGAGTAAACTTCCATGTTATATCTGCATCAAAAGAAATTTTTGAGTTTTCAAGTTGGAATTGCCTTTCTCAATTTTTCCAACTTTCATTTTTCTACAAAGAGGGAGAATATGCATTTTAAAATTAGCTTTGCCTTGTTGTCAAACTTAAAGAGTCCAAAATGTTCAAGTTCGAAGTTAAATATAGTACTCTTGAAGTGGAAAACTTGCCTCGTCCACTTTTCACAAGCCTCCTTCAGAAATTTTGCTAACCAGTAAGTTTGCTTCTTTTCTTGCAATTAGTCCAAAATTTCTTTTAATTTCTTTTAATTTCTTTTAATTTCTTTCGATTTCTTTCAATTTCTGCAGGAAAAGCCCTGGTGACGTTGGCTTCCCCCCTCGATTTCCGCAAGACCCTCGGGTACAGGGATTCCCTTTCTACGGACGCAGTCTCCAAATTTCAAAATTTCTTCACTTTGGAATCCAAGCTCTTTCTCCGCCCCTGCTCGTCACCACCGCAATCTTCTCGTAAAGCGAGGCCACAACACAATTGAATTCATCATTCGACTTTCTCGATTCGTTACCCACAAATCAATTCCTCGAGACGCATTCTTTCTGTAAGCAATTCTAGTTGCGTTTCCGTTTTGAAGTTCGGTCTTTCGTTGTGTTCGATTCTTCGTTTGGATCGATCGGTGAAGAGGCGAGCCTCTTGTCGTGCTTGCAAACCCGAATTATGAAGTCGCGTTCGAATTCGCGATTTGGAAGAATCGAAGTAATGTATGCGCATTTCGGTAATCTGTGTGGGATGCATTACTTCGGGTTTCGTAATTGTTGGTGTGATGTTGTTTATTTCACTGGAAAGAATCTTGGCTAGGAAATAGCACTTGGGAATCTGCGAACAATTTGGGCTTCGATCTCAACATTTTTCAGTACTGTGAGATTGTGAGTGCTTGCGAGGGGTATTGCTTGAACTGATAGGGTAGCTCAATCCATCTGTTGGAGGCGCGGTCTTCCCTAAGTTGAATATTTCGAATCCTCTGCTGGTTTCGGGTAGATTACACGTGGTTGAGAACAGGGAGGTAGTGTACGAGATGCGATCAGGTTCCTAATGATTTTAGTACCTTATACATATATTATCAGCTTTGAAGAAGTTCACATTCATTGCACAATATGTTTTTAATTGGTAAGAAAGGTTTTGAATTAGTGCTGAAGATGTTGATAGATTGGAACTTTGGAAGTGAGGAGAAAATGGGAGATTCTTTCATGGCGCAGTTGGAGGTAGAGCTGCCTCTGAAATTGGAGTCTCTGGTGCTGCCTTCAGAGGAGAAATGCGTTGGTCTTGTAGTTGTGGATGAAGTGAATGACTTCTGCACAGTGGGAGCTGGCAACATGGTAAACATCAAGTATTCACCCTACTGACTTAAATTGGGGATGCAATTGTTTCATTGCAATGTGCACCCAGACCTCTTCAATGCAATGTCACAGCCTAGGTGCTCAACATGCATGTGATAATGTGGAGTTTTATACCGTTTTTGTAAATCAATACAGGTGCATATAAAAGTGATGTTAAGAATTTACTTCAGCGAGGTGATCTAGAACCTTTTCACTCTTGTTCAAACTCTTTCATAATCACATGTACACGCATCTCTTTACGGCATAACAAGTTTTGTTCTGGGTACAGCTGTTCCACAGGTGAGAACATCGGGTGTGATATTCCATCGGAGGCTTGGTTATGGCTTATTTCACTTTATTTTCACTTGCTGGCTTGTCTGTTTGGTTCTGCCAGGCTCCAAAAGAATCAGTGGCAGCGGTCACTGAAATGGTGAAGCAGACAGACTATCTAGCTAAGCAATTCAGTGCACGTAATTGGCCGATCATTGCCTTCTTAGACACTCATCAAAAGGATAAACCTGAGTGTCCATATCCACCACATTGCATAGAGGGAACTGGAGAAGAAAATCTCGTTCCAGGTTAATTAGCTCTCAATGTAATTGACGTTGATGCTGTTAAGTTTGTTAAGCTGTTATGTTTGCTGGAGAGTTTATTTTATTCACTTTTGGTTCTTTTCTTTGGTTGTAAATGCAGATTTGCTCTGGTTAGAAAGTGATCCAAATACAAAATTGATGCGGAAGGATTGCATCAACGCTTTCGTGGGTGGTATCCGAGACGACGGTTCAAATGTTGTAATAGATTGGATCAGGGACAACAAAGTTCAGCAGGTTCATTTCCGTTCTTTTATCTCTCTGTGTTGTTATGTTAGCCCTCATTTGGAAGGTAGTAATCTAGTGGCTTTTGAAACATATTTCTATTGTTCAATATTCTAGGTTATGATTTTTTTTTTTTTATTGGTGAATTCTGTTACTTTTCATTAAACTTCATAAGTGATTTGTTTCAACTAGTATAGATGTCGGAGCAACCAGTTTGGGCACTTAGGCGTTGAGAATGTGTTTGATTCTGAACTAAGTCAAGATTCTGTATGCATGAAATTTAATTTTAGTAAAGAGGTATTGGTTGATGCTTGAAGATACTTGTAGTAAGAATTTGCACCGACATTTGTATGATGGACTCTATAGTGAAAACTTTGTCAACTTGAAATCATGGTATTATGAAGCCTCTAGAAAGTGTTTTTGTGTTCTCTAAAGCTTGTGCAACGTATAACTTGCCAAATGACATTGCCAAGCCTATGAATGTTTTTCCTCATCCTCAGGTATTTGAAAACCTTTGCTTTTTATTGTCTAGTTACTCAATTGTCTTTAAAATTGATGTTTATCAAGTTCAATTTTATATATATTAGAGCTATTCTATGTCATAGCTTCTAACCCTTCTTTTGGCCTTCAATTAATCAAATGAAATTGAAGTTATTTTCTCAATTTGTTGACTTTGAACAAAAATACACCAATAGAAAATTCCATGGGATTAAATTTTTTAGCAATTTTTGAGGTTAAAATAAGGTGGTCTGAACCCCCAATATGGAATAGAAGACAACATCAAGTTAATAGATTGTATGTAGTTATGAGTTTATGTCATCTTCCCAAAGCATAAACTTGAACAAGAGTTTTAATACAATTTAGAAATAGAAGTGATATGTAAAAAAACAATGGAAAAAAGAGGATTGCCAAGTCATTACTTCTAGGATAACTCTATTATAACTTCATGTTCATTTAGTTTCACAAGCAAACATTGTACATCATTTGGTTTATTGATTGTAGATTTGCATGTAGGACTTAATACACTACATGGGTCTCTATTTTGCCAAGTCAAGAGGTGCCTATGTTGTGAAGAATGTCACTCTTTTGGAACCTACTTAATAAACGTGATTTTTCATGCAAAACTTTTTCTATAGAATGTTGATCATCTAGTGAGAAATGTTAAGAAATATGAAGTTTGTAATATGTGGAAGGTGGGTGGTAGTTTTGTATATATTATTGGTTTGTCCTTGATATGTAATATAGGTAGTAGCATAATATAATTAGCAATAGCTTTTATGTTTTTTTAGGAGAAGAAAAAAGGGAAGTTGTCATTTGTAGTTGTTTAGGAAACTAGTCTTATAGACTTAAAAACCAAGAAATAGAAAAAATAGTGGAAGAAAAGGAATGGACAACAAGATATTAGTTCATAATAATTGAAGAGCCTATATCAACAAATAGTACAATATATAAGATTTTAATAGTGACTTCTTGACTTGGTTTTCTTTAGGCACTTCTCTTAGGCATAGTATATTAAGGATAATGGAAAAATAATTTATAATTAGTTCAATATTATTTATTATATATTTGAACTAATTATTAATTATTAAACTAATTATAATATTATTGTGAAGGATAATTTTATATCAAACTTCTTTGTATATAAAGAATGATTTATTTTCCACTTTGTCATTGTAAAACCTAATTTATTTGATACTCATATATTTATATAGGGCATTTATATTCTTACACTTTGGGTCTTGTATTGGTATTTGAGATGTGAATTATAATATTTGTAACAAACTTAATTTTAACAAAATAAAACATAAAAATTGTTTGAAATACTCACTAAATATAAATCTTCAATTACAAAATTTAGGCTACAAATATATTGAATAACTACAAAATTTCAGTCATTTATCATGAATATACAATAACCATAAAAAGTACCAAATGTATTTTAATAATGAAGGTGCAAAATCATTTGGAAAAAACTACAATATCTCTAATATTCTTGATGGTTGTATTGGTGAATATTAAACCAAAATATAATGAGATTTATGGATTATGAGCCTAATATGTACAAGGAAAATGGAAACTGGAAACTATTCAATTACATAAAAGAAGAGTTGAACAATTAGTTGAAACTCAATGTTGATTATTCGATTTTTTTTTGAGATGAGACATCTAACAATCTTCAATGCATTAAGGGCAAAAGAATCAAATCATAGGATTTTTCAAAAACAAAAGTAGAAAAAAAGCCTTAAAATTTGGCAATCGTATACAAGATGCAAGAGGAGGTTTACATATTTGACAACAATTAGACATACTATCTAGCATTTGTAAACCACTCAATTGATATGGTACATCAAAACATGCAATAAAATTCTAATAGTAAAAATGGTTGTTGGTGTGATCGTAAATTAGAATAAATCATTTTACCTTATCTAAATTCCAATATTTATTCATTGATTTTTCAATTTATCTACTACAAAAATGAAACTTTATTTTTCTCTAAACCAAATTTGAAGAGTATTGCATTGTGACCATACTAAATACCTTTTAAGGTAGGAGTTTTAAGACAACTTTAGTTTAGAAAAAATTTACAATACAAAAGTGGATATGAAATTTTTCAATTTATCAATGGTTCACATTTTTAAGGTAGGGATGCAATTAGACCAATATGCCATTCCAACTTGAAGAATTTAGAGCTAATTCTAAAACGGTCTCAAAAATGTAAATAATATTGGCTTTCGTTTGCCTTTAACTTTTATAAGATCTAGGCATGTCTTTTGTCAAAAAAAACACTCAGAATTGCCATTTAAATTTACAAAATGAAAAACTTTGGAACTTTTAAAATTATTTTGACTCTTTGTGATTTTTTTGAGCTCAATGTGGCATAATTTTTGCTCCACAACATTGATTAAAATAAAAATTATATTCTCTTAAAGCTATTGTATTTTTCTATCTTTAGAAGAAATTTATAAAAATCATACTAAAAATTGAGATTATATGAAATTGCCCAAATTTTGTAGTGTACCCGAGGGGACACTTGGTCCTTTAGGGGTTTAGGAAAGTTACTTAAAATACTTGAAGGTATGCAAGTCTTCCAAAAAGTTAGGTTAGATCTTAAATGGATGCTTTGAATTCTTCCTAGTAAAGCTTCTATAACCTCAATGGATTCCATTTGAATACAAATGGTTGTCTCTCATTGAATGACAAGAAGTGCATTATTTTTCATAACATGAAAGGCTACTTTAGTATTATAGAGTCCTTCTTTTTAGACCCTTGATTGAATACAATTGAGTCATTTAACTATTGACATTATGTCTAGTATCTCATTATAGGTAAAAATATTCTTCACCACTCTTTGGACTCACTATATTATTTCTCATAACCAAAATCTATATTGTACTTTCAGAAATGCATTGTCCATTTTTCTAATTAGGAAGTCTTGTTTCATATCAAATTTCCTATATGATTATCAAACTAGTGAAGATTATGCACTCAATGAGCAATTATAGAGTTCCAAAATTGGACACTCATAGATACTACCGGCAAATGTAGATGGGACACCCAACTTCTAATAGTCAATACTACAAGATCAAAAGGTACAACACACACGCCTTCTACTTAGGCACTACACTAACATTTTAAAATACCTCAATATTCCATTTCAAGATATTCTTAATACCATTGATAGCATTGCCATAAAATATTCCACATACATTAAATTTTTCAAATAGAAATTCAAAAACATTCAAACTTTATCTTTGTCCCTCTAATCTCCCTTAACACCTAAGGAGTTTTCTTTAAATCAACCTTTACATTACATACCCTACATCCTCTCAATCTTTTCTATACTCACTACACTTGGCTACCATAATATTCCCTTCTTTCATCTAAACCAATATCTTTTTTAATTTTAATCTCAATAACCTTCCCATAAAAAGCATGCAAGCCATAAAGAGATCCATAAACCGTCCTTTTAAGCCTACCTACCTAATCAATGATAATAATAGATATTTTTAAGAACAAATCACTCATTCCTAAATAAGGGATGCATTTAGAGCCCTAATTGTTTTAGGATTTCCTACCTCAAGCTAATAATCAAGGTCTTCCATCTAATGAAGGTATGTAGTTGAGGAGCCACTAATCTTGAATTATTGAAAGTCACTTGTGGGACCTTAAATGAATAGACTAATAATGTAGACCAATTCAATTTTTGTCCATTGCCTAATTCCATCATCCTACTTTTGGCCCCAATTCCATCTAAAAAATCATCCAAATTTGTTCATTTTTTGACAAAATTACTTCATTGATGCTAAAAAGGGATAATATATCAATCCTTTAATGGTGAACATTTAAGTACCATTGGATACATGGGAGAGCAATCATAAGTTGTTTATAGTCAAGGATGTTCATGATTCCACTCTATAAATGGTTTTGTAATTTCAAGGCAAAACACTTTAGAAATTCACATAAATTACAATTTTAATAGAAAAATTATTATTCAACTTGGATTTAATTCATGAAATAAGCACGCACCTTTAAAAAATATGTGCCCTTCTTGGAGTTGGTCCCAGATATTCAGATTGCTAGTTTGCACGGTAATAGGCTTGTGTACCCAGTAACAAAATGGTTGAAGTTGCTATCTTCTTCTTATTATGGAGAGTTCAAAGTTCAAACTCCAACTTCAAGCAGCACAACGCGGTATTCAGTCTTAGCTGACAGGATTCAGTAGCGTCAGTGGGCGTCAGTGGGCGTCAGTTGGCGTCAGTTGGCGTCAAGAAAGCAGATTCAAACGTCGAGCGGGGATGTGCATGAGCGCCACTGTCGCTCCGCCTTTCTCTCGCAAAGGAAGGTGCACAGCCTCTTTCAATCGCCTCGATCATGGCTTTCAATTCTCTTTCGGAATCTTCTTGTCAGAATTAGCGCGCAGCCAGGGCATCTCATTCTCATTGCGACTTTGCTTTAATTTGTGATTTTGAATCTCTTTTCACTGTTTGAACGTTGAATCTGAAGGCAAACTCCGCGGTGGAATGGGGAAGATGCATTCAAGCCTCCGGATCCTGATTCGAGCACAGGTATGATCGATGGTATGGCGCGGTTTGGTACGATTTCAGATTGCATTGATTTGGTTTCAAAACGCCGTGTCCTTTTTTTTTTTTTTAAACAAATGAAACGAATTCCATTGCAAAGGATCGGAGCCGTGCCCTTGTTGATTTCTGACTTTGTTGAATGCTTTGATGTCAACGTTTGAAGCAGTTCATAAGTGAATGGATATGTACAAATGGTGTACAAATGGTGTACAAATGGCGGACTTGGCGTGGTTGATGAAGTCTTCAACCATTATGGTATGCTGTTGAACTGTGTGCATCCTTTTCACTTTTTTCTTCAATCATGCAACTGAAACTATTGTTCGTGCCATTGTGCCGTCTTTCTCAATTTCTCTGCGGTCCAAGCGCATTGGATGAGGCCTTCGACTTTGTCAAGAGGGTCAATGATCTTGAGTGTGGCATAGTTGAGCATTTCATCAGGGTTTCTGTTGTTTGGGTTTGGTCTAAACCAAGGGTGAAGATTCTAGACCAAGGTCGGGGATCTAATAAGGTGTATGAAAAAGCTTTGCATCCTTTCTCATTTTGACTTGATTTGTGGAACATCTTCTGGAAGTGGTTTTGATGGTCGCAATGTATGAGTAGGGAGGTATGGTATCCATATTGTATGATCTATTAACCCTTGGCCCTTGAATGACATGGGGGTTGCGACGTTATTTATGGGTTAAAGAACTAAGTGTTGTTAAACAAACATATGAAATCTAGAGTAGGTCTAGACAAAGTGAAGTGAATTTTGAATGGATGCTCTCTCAAAGTTTTGATACAAGATGTAGTAGACATGTATCCCTTTGTCAAAAAATATGATATGGTACTCAAATTAAAAGTTATGTTGTTTAAAACAAATTGGGCGGTTTGAGCATCTAATATGAACTCCTCACAAGATGTAGTGGAAATGTATCCCTTCATCAAAAATCCCAATCAAGTGCTCAAATCAAAATATATAATATGGTGCTCAAATTAAAAGTTACGTTGTTTAAAACAAATTGGGTAGTGTGGGCATTTAGTGCTATCTCCTCATTACTTCAAATTTTTGGCATATATCTAACCAACATGATGGTAAAGAAGAAAATTTGACTTGTGTCTAACCAACATGATATGGTAAGCAATGGTAAAAAATAAAATTTGACTTGTATCTAACCAATATGATATGGTAGGCAATGGTAAAAAAAAAACTATTTTTTGTTCAAAAAATTTCATTCAAAGAAGAATCAAATTTTGTTATTTGTGACAATTTACAAAATATATATTCTCTTTAAAATTCGTACTCTATAATCTTGCAATCTATGTTGTGAAATTTTATTCACATATTCTTAATATATCTCTATATTTCTATTGTTTGAATATTCTTTTAAAAATCCTTACTACACAAGAAATCATCAAAAATGGATTACATATTGTTGATTACCTTGACCTCTTTGTAAGGTAGACCCTTATTTGCTTTTGAAGTTTTGCTTGTCTTGCAAAAATAAAATGAAATTTTTTTCTTTCTTCAAACATTAGAATCTTTCAATCCACATAATCAAATGGGCTGAAATTTTTCCCACATATTTCTAAAATAGTCTACCCTACTTTTCTACTTTCAACATTCAAAAAAATTGTTTTTCTTAAAATTATAGTCAATATACCAAAAAATGGCAATTTTTAACAAGTCTCTTGATAAACACCCTTGGTTTTACAAGGGTGAAGAAGATATATAGGCTTGCATTTTCAATGATTGATCACATATTCTCTTTGGTAGGTCTTTCACAATCAATTGAGACTCTTTGCTTCAATTGTGAGTATTTGCCATGTGTGTGCCTAAAAAGATGTATTAAATGGCAAAGAGTCTCAAAATACTCACAATTGAATCATTAGAGAGAAAAAAAATACTCACAATTGAAGTATTTTTTTTTTCTCTCTACCTTTTATTGGATACCATTTCAACATCTATCATTACAATTTTGTTTATTTGCTACGCATCATTACAACACAACTTTGCAGAGTAGTGATGCAAATGTATGTTTTCTAAACACATTATTTAAGCAACACACATGTTGAAAAATAAGTCTCCAATAATTAATATCAAGGATGTTGAAAGAGAAAAAAGAAGTACATTAATATACTTAGTGCAACAATGTAACACATCTTAAAAAAACCTTGTGGATTCAACATGAAAGAAATAACTTAAGTTCTAAAGAAGACTTCATATTTAAAAAAAGAAAAAGACCAGTTCACTAATATACATAGTGCAACAACACATCTAGAAAAAACAACTATGAATTCAATATGCAAGAAATAACTTAGGTTTTAAAGAAGACTTCATATTTATGAGCTCAAAGAGAACGTACAATAGTAATTATACACATGAAATGGTTGACAACTAATTTTTTTTTAAAAAGAAACAAACAATTCACTAATATATATAGTGTAATAACACATCTGGAAAAAAACTTAGATGATTGCAGAAAAGGACCTTGTCCTTTCTTTTGTCACCTTAGCCTCAAACATGTGGTTTTTTGTTCATAACTTTTGCATCGCAGTTTTGTATGAAATTTGAAAATAAAGTACATATACAAGAGTTTTAAACATTGAGTTGTTTTTGAATTAAAAACAATATATCAGTTTATTATTTTTAAACATCCCCAATTGGATGTTTACATTTGCCATTTGGGAGGTAATACTATTTTCACCCCAAAAATGCAAATTTAAGTTCAAGATTGGAAAATAAGGACTTCTATTAAAGTTATACAAGACCATGAAAAGATTCTTTTAAAATAATAAAGTGTCTTCCTTCTATATATACTCAAAGTGGACCACTTTTGCACAAATGCAAAAAACACAATTTTTTTTCCCAAAGATTCAAATGATTGAAAAGAAGAATCTTCAAGTCAAGAAAAATATACCTTTTTAAGGTTACTTTTTTGAATTCTTTTACTATTTTCTAAAAATTAACATCAAAGTATCTAATTTTTTGGCATTTTCCATTGTTTTTTTCTTGTACATAAATTTTAGAGATAAATTTTTTAGACCTAAGTTTTGACACACATACTATTTAGAATGATCTAAGAATTATCCATGTTTTATTTCATTTAAAAAAAATTATTTCAAAAGTCATAGTATTCATTGAAATAGGCTATTTTGAGACAAAAACAACAAGTGTTTCTTGCAATGATCCACCTATGGATTCAACATGCAAGACGTAACATAAATTTTAAAGAATACTTCATATCAACAAACTTGAGGAAGACCATACAATAGTAAATTATACATATGAAATGTTTGAAAACTAATTGTACAAATAATTGTACATAAAAAACTCATGTCCAACCCTTATGGCTTGGCTGTTGTGTATTGTTTTTTTTTAATGCAATGGTATTTCCATTTGTTAAAAACAAATAAAAATAAAAAAACTCATGGAGAAGTCTTGTGATTTATGTGAACTTATGATGTCATTTGGAGACTTAGTTGGTGAAAAATGATTTATGTAATATTCCTCATCAAAATCCATTGGGCAATTGAAGTAGTCTCATTCCCACTTTTCACTTTGATCACCTTTACATAAATATTACTAATAATTCAATGCAACACATTCAAACTCACTAAAGTAATTGCACCCCTATAATTGATTCAAGTTTTCAGTTAAATAAAGCATTGGAAATGTACAATAAATAACATATTAACTTTAATCCTCTAGATACAATCCGAGAAGTAGAATGTTTATTGACACTCTTATTCCATTGTTGAATAATGTGATGATATTGGTTGGAAGATGAAAGTCCATTTATTTTCACTTTTATTTATACTTGCACCCTTGTAGAAATGAGTGCATTTATTGATTCAAAGGAATATTTCTTAATAAATAATTGAAATTGAAATTCTATAAATTTGATTCTTTATGCTAATACAACATTCAAGTTATACAACATGAGATATAATGGTTGAAAAAATTATCCCAACAAACTCTTTATTGACAATCATTTTGGACTAACACAATGAACACTAGAAAAAACCTACGTTTTTGGTGATGTTTTCAAATTTTTTTAAATGGATTTTAGGGGATATCAAATGCAACAAACCCATATTTTTATGTCAACATTGATCTTATGTTGAATGTATTTTGTTGACATGAAAACATGGGATAATTACATACTTGCATTCAAAGTCACCTAAAATCCGTTTAAAAAAATTTGAAAACGTCAACTAAAACATAGGTTTCTTATAGTGAAATTTTCTTCTTCTTAGATGTTATGATAAATTACAAGCAAAATAAAAGGTTTGAATGCAATTCAAGACTCAAGAGGCCTAAAATTTGGTTGTTGAAAAATAATAATCCTAACAATAGATGGAAAATTATGAAATTGTATTGTTAATTTTGTCAAGTAGGGGATATTTTGAGTTGAATTGTGTTCCACTTGGTACTTGCTTATTTGTAGAGGTTTTATATTCACTTTTCCAAGGTAAAGTACAAAGTTCCAAAATCAAGTCTTTATAAGATATCCTTTAGATTTAGAGGAAATAATTCTTTAAAAAAATGTCCAATGATTTGTCATGGGAAAGAAAATGAAACCAAAATCTAATGCCAGTGATTTGATGTTTTGTGGAGCTTCTTAGAAATCCTTCTAAGACAATAGTTGTGGGGTGAATGCACAATATGGTCAACCTTTTTTGTGTGTTCTATTGTAGAGAATGGCAACTTTTGAGATTTAATAAAAATCATAGATGAAAGTTGCAGATTTATTTTAGAGAAAAAATAATCATAAGACATTTAAATGAATATTTGTCTTGAGATATCATCACCAAAAATTTCAAAAAATGATGGTATTTGTACGAGTACATTAGATTCTTTGAAGACATTTTGACATTCATGGAGGGTTGTTATTACATGAGCCTAAGAGTGTGAGTACATGAGCTTAGGCCTTAGGAGACTATATGCCTATGTTATAGGTGTCTATAGTATAGAAACCTTCCATGATTATAGTATAACTATGTTATAGATATCTATATTATATGTGTTTATATTATAAGAACCTTCAATGGTTGTAAGACATCTACTTATACATATACTCAAGGCTAACATGCTCGCATTTTTATGCTCACACACTAGCATTGTAAGTTGTGTAGAAATGTACTCAAATTTCATGAAAAAGAAGGTTGAATGTTGATGAACTTTTGAATTTGTAATTTTTTAAACATTCAAACTTATAAAAATAACAATCTCCAAAAAATTAGTTCTTGTATACATTTTTTTGTTTATAAAGTAAATTGTTATGTATAATTTATATTTTATTTCAATTATTTATATACTTCCAAATTTTTTTTTGTGGATTGTTTGTTCTAAATGTACTTGAAATGAAAATTTAAAGGTGAATATTTCAATGAATTTTTAGATCTAAGATTAAAATGGGAATTTCTTACAATCAAAGTTTGGAACAAATATTGTAAATCTAGCATAAAGAAGGGGAATTTTGAAATTCAATCATTAACATTGACTAATTTCAGAAAATCAAAATTTGATTCTATAGTTTATTTATAGTTGATAGTTATACATGATTTATAAAGTATAATATACATAGAAAAGAAATTCATCCACCATTGTTTTACACTAAGAAATGCATTAGAAGATTTTTGAGGACATTGTATGCCCACAAGTTATCAAGTTGTGAAACTTGCGGGAATTGTATTTCTACAATGACTACGTAGTAGTCTGACATGGCTGAGATCCTACCACATGATTTTCAATTTTTTTTTCAACTTGGTTTGCATTTTAAGAATTTTAAATTATTTTTATTTTTGGAAAAAAATATTTTCTAACAGTCAGCTATTCCCTTCACTACGAGGGAATAGCTACGGGGAACATGCCTGAAACAAGCTCTCAAAGCCCTCAAAAATCTTCTAATGTCCTTTTCAATACAACAATATCCATCACCAACTTTCTAAAAGCCACCTAGTGGATGAAACATGAGTGTGGATTGATTGAATGAATGCTACTTAGAAGTAGGTAGCCTTGACTTGGTATAACAAAAGAGTTAATCCTTTATGTACTAAGAATTCATATTTTTAAGTTGCCAACTTTGATTGATTATATTGTAGAAATATTAATCTAAATGGAAAAATTCATTATATCATTAGCTTGAGTGAAGAACATTGCATGCATTGGTTTCAAAAAAAGAATTATTAAAATAAATAAAAATCCCCATATAAACTCCTCAAAATTGCTAAAAAAATGTGATACCCAATTTGGGCTTCTTAGTACATAAAGGGTTAAGTGAGCAATAGAACAAAATGGGAAGCTTGTTTGACTTGAATCGCAAAGTAGGATCAATCATGAATATAACATGTTCCAGAAAAGTGTCTTGATGCAAAATAGATTTTCTTTTGATTTCATAAAAATAAATGAAAAACAAACCAATAACAATCAAGTGTTTCATTAATTTTGGAAACTTAGATGTTAAGACTAAAGAGTGTTTGTTGATTGATGACTTTTTAGATCATTGAAGAAATGCAAAATACACATATTGATCTACAAATGAAATCTTTTTTGGCAAAGTACCTTGGTGATGGGGTCTTTTCTTTTGAAGATAGATAGTAAGAATAAGTTCTTTTGTGCATAGTCAATAATGAACAAGTTCTTTCATTTCACCCAAACTTATTAATATGGGTAGTACCGGCTCTTTCATGCCCAATTCAATTTTCAAAGAATCGAGATGTGGTGATTTTTGAGTGGCATTTTGACCGCTGCAAACCTCCCATTCTCTGACCTTGGAGTTTGCTGTTTCTTCTACTCCACGGGTGAAGAAACAACACTTCATTGTCCAACTTTAGAGAATTTTCAATCTTCCGCTCTTTTGTTTCACCCCTCCGTGGTTGTATTCATCACCCATCTAATGATTTCATCAAAATTACTCCAAAAATTAAACATTCTCTAAAGTTTCCATTCTCCGTGCTTGCCGCATCCAAAAAGGGTGTCACACCTTCTTCACAAAAAAGGCTCCCTATAAAGGGTAGTCACACCTTCTTCACTACTCGTGGATTTTCTAGCAAATGTGCATAGGGCCGCTTCTGATTGGCTCCCCATTGCTACTCCGTTGCAGAATCAATTATTTCTGAGAAGTTTTTACTGCACTTGTTATTCTGCTCAAGAGGTGTATATTGAGCGTTGCAAAAATTTCTTCACTCCAACTTGCCGCATTCATGCCTTCATCGTGCGGGGCGCACTGTTTGCATGTTTTGTAGCTTCATCCTACGATTCTTGTCACCCATAATTTTTCAATTCTCAACACTCCTCCTCGAGACAACAAGAAAGGGGTGTCACACCTTCATAATTTCAGGCACCTAATTGACTTTGAGTTTCTCTCCCAAGCTCCTCATTCTTCAACAAAATTTTGTCTTCACAAAAGGTGTGACTACCCTCATTTCCCTCAGCAACTTCTCCAACTCCATAGAACTTCATTTCTTGGAGAAGGTGTGACTACCCCTAATACCTCATGTCAATTTGACTGAAGAATTTCACCTCACAGCACTCGCTCTCCCCTCCCTCTCTCCCCTCCCTCCCTGTCTACAGGAGACTCTGTAACAGTACAAGGACACATGCTCTTCCACCACCCCCTCCCCTCCCCTCCCCTCCCCTCCTGGCCGTCCCGTTGACAAGCTCGGCAACAGAAGGCTGTCTGTACACGAAATTGCGAAATTCATTGTCGCAAGATGTTACAGCTTTAAAAGAGACGCCACGGGGTTCAACTTTGGGACCAGACGAGGGAGCATGCTCTTCCTGTCGTCACCTTATTAATCTGTATACAAGCTAGCTTCCTGTCTGCGCATGCTGTAACTTGCCCCGCTCCTCACTCTCAGCTCCTTCTGCACTTGAAGTATCCGTGGCTCCACAGACTACGTGATTATTTGCCAGGTTGTAGTGTTCATGGCCGAGGCTGTCGCCATCAATACCCCATGGATGGCACTAGATTACATTCCTGCGATGCAGGGAAAACTAGACCTTTTTATAGGAGGTGGTCCAAGACGTTACCAAATCCAAAGGGTCAGCGTCTATGCCACAATTCTACCTCACAATTCAGAAATTGGGCAGCAACTGAATTCACCGCCTCTTGACGCAATCACTGGTCGAGATTGGATAGCAAAGCGAGAGGCAGTGGATTGGCAAGCTGACCCAGACGATGATCTGGGCGATGCGGCGGTGTTGCACCATCTCCATTAACAGGCTGTGACGGTCCCAGTCCTGTCAAGTGTAACTTCTCAAAGTGATCGCAGCAACGCTGCTACAACTCTTGCCGGAATCGCCTTGTCAGCGTCCATCAACGCCAGGACACGCGGAAGACCCCTTTCCTGCTTCCGTCGTTTTTCCTGTCGACTAACCAGGTTCGCACTCAGGGTTCCAAGACGTGGAGTGCGTGCACCAACCGAAACGATAGTACTCGATCCATGTGGTGTAGAAGATTACATGACATTTATTTCATGTTCCTCTATATGTAGCTCATCTCAAGCCATAGTTTGGACAGGTCTCCGAAGAGATAACCATCTCCTGTTTTGACAAGTGCAAGCGGACGTGGTAGACCTTTTCAGTCGCGGACTCCACACTTCTCGCCCACCACAACGACGGCGAACAGCATTCAACCAATTTCTGCAACTTTCACACTCACCAGTCGTAGAAGACATGTCCCGAGGGAATCCCCTTCCATATGCAAAAAGATTCAACGGAGTCCGACACCGACCCGATCGCAAGATTTGGGTAGCCGAGTTGAAGCCGCCCAAGCACAAAACCAAGCAAGATTTCGGAAACTTCAAGTCGGAAGACGAAGCTGCGCGCGCCGTGGATGCCGCCTTCCACCACTATGGCAAGCCGAACCTACTCAACTTCCCTCACACTTCTCTGCAGTTTCTTTCCACCAGACCCACGGCACCGGCAGGACTGGACGAGAAAGCCAAGGTGAAATTTGTGAAGGAAGAGGCGAAATTATTGCTGGCAGCCTAGCTGCTTCTTCCCCACTCCACTCCACTCACACTAGTTCGCTTTAGATTCTGGAACTGTCGGCGTCTCCGAGACGCGTCCCTTCCGCTCCCTCTCGGAGATTTCATCGCCGTGCAGCTGCAGTGGTCCCAATGAAGTCGACGACATCGTCTCGCAACCCCAACCGCAGATGCTCCACGATTCACTCTGCGACATCTCCACAACTGGGGTGCTGTCCAATTTGGAAATCCTAAACTCGGTGCAGAATGCAGAGCAGGGATGGGATTTGGCCGAAGACTCATGTGTGCTGGCAGCGCCACCCAACGTTGTGAGTGCCAACGCTGACGAGAGCCAAAGCATGTGGCTGAACTCCATCATTCTGAAGTCGCCTGCTCCGACGTATCCGCGATCTCCTAGTCCTAGCCATTTCCAAGAGGAGATTGCGTATCACTAGTGCAGAACACTGGTTTTAATGACATTTTAAATGACATTTGGATGTCATTTGTTTATGTCATTTCAACATACTTGTAGAGTACATTTTAGTTCTTCAAAATCTATCAAATAAGTAGATTTTATTTTTCAAAATCTTCAAAAAATATAGAGTTTACTTTCTAAAATCTACAGAAATGTAGATTTCACTTCTCAAAATCTTCGAAAGATTTAGATTCTACTTTTCAAAATCTTCTGAAATTATAGATTTTACTTTCGTAAATCTTAAGAAAATGTAGTTTTTACTTTCTAATAATCTATGTTGTTTAGACAAATGTACCTTTCATCACTTTCATGTTTTTTGAAAGAAACTTTAATGTCCGTGGATTTCCTACTCGAGTTATTTATTTCTATTACTTGTCTTTGTTGCACAAAATAACGTTAACCTCATTTTTTATTGAAACAAACATATAGGGATCAATAATTCTTCTAAAATCTACCAAATTTTCAATAGCATGGTTGAAATGACATTTTTTTGAGAACTGTCATTTCAACATGTCATTTCAACCACCCTTCTGCACTAGTGTATGTTTCTTATGAAATCTCCAAGTGGGTGGTTGCAGTCCACGAGAAGTCTTCACCGCTAGTAAGGGAGTCGACCCACTTCCACCCATTTAACTCACCACGTCCGCTTACAAGTTGTACCGAATTTATTCCACCCAAGTCCTGAAAGAAGTCAGACGCATTGGTGTTCAGATTTGTTCAGGAGATCGACAGGAGCACGTCCTTGACGAGTTTTCGTATCTTATGAACATAAATCGTTCGGTATGCAACCTTTTTTCAATGTCACATCCTGGTCTCTATCGCTTAATGAATTAGGTGCAACGAATTCGTTGAAAGCACTAATTGGAGGAAATCAATCTGGTTCAGTCTTCTCTTGGCCTTTGATCGAAGAGCACCAATTAATCATGGTTCACTAGTGCAGAACACAGGTTTTAATGACATTTTAAATGACATTTGGATGTCATTTTAGCCACCCGCAAAGGTCGTTGAAATGACATCCAAATGTCATTTAAAATGTCATTTTTTTGATGTCATTTCAACATACTTATAGTGTACATTTTAGTTCTTCAAAATCTATCAAATAAGTAGATTTTCTTTTTCAAAATCTTCAAAAAATGTAGATTTTCTTTTCAAAAATATTTTTAAAATGTAGATTTCACTTCCTAAAATCTTCGAAAGATGTAGATTCTACTTTTCAAAATCCTCCAAAATTATAGATTTTACTTTGCTAAATCTTTAAAAATGTAGATTCTACTTTCCAATAATCTATGTTGTTTAGACATATGTACCTTTCATCACTTCCATATTTTTTGAAAATAATTTACATGTTCATAGATAGCCTACTCGAGTTATTTATTTCTATTACTTGTCTTCTCCATGACAATTGTTATGGGATAATGTTTCCTTCTAAAATCTACCAAATTTGTTGCACAAAATGACATTAACTTCATTTTTGATTGAAACAAACATATTGGGATCAATAATTCTTCTAAAATCTACCAAATTTTCAGTAGCATGGTTGAAATGACATTTTTTTGAGAAATGTCATTTCAACATGTCATTTCAACTACCCTTCTGCACTAGTGGTTTTTCCACTGTTTCATTCCTTTCGGGAATGTGCATGACTCTGCGCAGCACTCTTCCTGAATAGAAAACGCAGTTCCAAGTTCGACCAGGTGCTTAGGTTGAGACTACTTTCAAGACTGCATAGTTTACTCTATCTCTGTCGATTTGTATTGTTCAATCGTTTCGATTCTGCGTAATTACTTAAGACATGAACGATCGAGTAGCAGGTGTTGGTTAAAGTTCCACACTGCGCCAGCACCCAGTTGTCAACCCTCGATCATGCATTGCTCAGAAAAGTCAGTAACTAGGACTTCTAACTAGGAGTTTAATTTGCAGTGAAGCCTCTAGGATTGAAAGTGCAGGATTGGAAGTCAGTGCAGACTTGGTGCATAATGGAAATCCGGTGTCACTTTGCTTGTAACCTCCATTCGCTCCACATATTCAGAAACTTACTCCAGTCACTATTCAAAAGTAGCCATGGAGAAATCAATGAAACATGCCAATTAATCTTACAAAGCTCAAATGGCATGCTATCCAACTCTACTGAAATATGTTCTATTGAAGCCAACAAATAATTATGTTTCTCACAATGGGAGCAATCAAATTGGTCATTTTGATAACCATAAAGGCTCGGTCTTTTAATCCATACAAGACCACAAGGCTACTAAGTGGCTTCTACAACATGGTTTTTTGCACCCTAGTCCTTTAGGGATTAAGGCTACATTTCTCCACAAAAATTGATTGGCTGAATTGTCTGGCAATATTGTATGATTCCAAGACAAGGACAACAATGAAAAGTTGGTGGTAAACTTGGATAAGGCCTTTTGAAAAGAGTACAAGCATTGTACACTAATGGGGATGCTAGTATGTGAGCTTGTGAGCATGAGCCTGTGAACCTACATTTTTTTGTTCCATTTAGAGTTTGTATATCCATTAAGAACCTATGATCATAGAATTAGATATAAGGATTTTCAATCCGAATGAATTACAAATGAATATGCTACAATGCGATTTTGTACCAAAAAATTCAACAAGTGTATTTTCAAGATTGAGATATAGTCAAAATAGATAGTGTTTGTAAGCAAGTACATGATGAAAATAAATGTAATGGTTTAAGATGTCTCACTACAAAGTCTTAAATATAAAATTAGGATACATCATAACAACATCATAGGAATGACATTTATGAAGTCTAAAATAGAAGAAGCAACAAACTTGGGTCTTAAAGGCTCAATATAATATGGTGATAAGCAAAGACTCTAACATGGTTGTCATAGTGGACGGACGTCCGGTTCGCCCATCCGATACAGTCAACACATAGTTGACTTTTTGATAACAAAAAAATAGGCCACATGGATGCCATGTGGATTAAGGAACATGCTGGGTGCGGACGAGATCGTCCGCGCCCTCGATATTGCATTCCGAGGTGACGTGTCATTCCCCAAAATTGCACAAGTTACAAAATTAAAGCCATCCAGACCGTCCGTCCATCCAGGATTGACGAATTTCAACGTCCGCTCCAAAATAGCGTCCGTTTTCCGAAAGTCCGGACGTCCGGACGCATGGACGCTAGCGGACGCAACGTCCCGACCGCCGTCGGAAAGCGGACAGGCGGGGCGGACGGACGGACTGCCCGAGGCGGATGCCCAGATTGTGCGGACCAGATCAGTCCGCGCGTCGATCGGACGGCCATAATCGGGCGGACGGACGGGCGGACGCTGCGGACATAGCGTCCGCGTCCGGACGTCCTGTCAACCCTGCGTCCATCCGTCCGGTCCGGTTTGCCCGTCCGTTCGTCCCATCCGATGACCCTAACTCGCCTGTTATGACAACTATGGACTCTAAGCACTATGCCACATTTAACTACTTTTGGACTTTTGAAAGTCCAAAATTAATAATAGTGACCATGAGGAAAAAAAAGGTCATTAGTACATAATTCAAAACATTCGAAGATCTATACAAACATCAAGAGATCTATGCAATCATTGGAAGATCTCCTGATGTTAACATCAAGAGATTTGTTGATGTATAGTCCATAATTCATTGAACAATCCAAAAGTAGTTAAATGTGGCATCATTATAAACACTAAATCATAAATAATGCTTTTGAATGATTAAGTGATAAATATAATCTTCACTGTAGATTTTTATATAAATTTAAGGGATGAAAATGGTCCACCTATTTTATTTTATTTTTATAACTACACTAAAAAATAAAAACAAAAATATCTTGGACATTGAATATTTAAAATAAATATAGTAGTCATATGTTATACACTAAATAAATGTACTAACCCTAAATGATCTAAACAATCATTTTTTAAATAAATGTCCTTTTTTTTTAATTGTCCTTTTTAAAAATTAAATAAAAAAATTTAATTAAATTTTTTTTAAAAAAATAGTATATATATACATAATTAATTTAAATGGTAGTAGTTTGATTTAATTCCAATTTAAACTCCACTTTGTGGAATTTTATAAAGTTTAGTGATAGAGTGTGATTCAAGACTCATGATTTATGAAAGAATATAATATCCCACAACAATATATACATTATTTTCACATAATAAAAAATAGTAGAGAAAGGATCCATACCATCTAAAAGATAGTTAACAGAGACATCTAGATCAATCACAACATCAAAAGGCTTTTTTGTCTCAATAGTCAACTATCATATACAAAATTTAATTTAAAATAATATAATGATTGAATAAAAAGATTCAAAAAATATTATTATTTAAATAATAAAAATAGACAAATATTCACTTGAGCCCACCAATCGTTTAACTTCATGAAGCCACTTAGAAAAGTCAATATCATTGAATTTTGCTTTAAGAAATTTAAAAGCCTCACAAAAAGTAAAAAACTTATTCACATCTCTAGCCACTTGATCTTCAAAGAAGTGTTCATTGTTAAAGTTGCCAACATCCAAAGCTTCTCTTAAGTCATCTCTAAACTTTCATCATGAGTTTCATAGTGACACTTCACTTGTTCCAAAAAAATTATGACGTACTCAAGATATGCTATTGAGAGCTAATTCTTCAATTATGAAAGAAAAGCTATTTTCACCTTGTCAACAACTTAAAAAATCCATTCATCAATTGCATTTGGAGTTTAATTTGATGGATTGTAATATTTTCACAAAAAATTCTTAAGTTGTAGTAGAAGCATTCTTTAACTCTTGCTACACAAAGTAAATGACGTACAAAAATAAACAAAATATTATAATGTATAATAAAGCAACATAATATCAATTCAAAATAACAACAAGAACAAAGGAAAGACCTAAAAATGGAAAAGAAATATGAAAATGGAAAATAAAACTTTAGAAATGAACTTTAAATATGACTTCATTAAGAGCTTCAAAAGTCGGAGTGAACTAAGTTCTTTAATTTGACTTTTGTTTGGCTTCAATTACAATAAGATCTTCTTTGGAAATAATTTTTTCAAAATATGAGAATGGTTGCCTAGCAACACTTCGAATGCAATGAAGTTTGTAAACAAGATTTATAGAAACATGAAAATTTTGGTTTCTTGTGGAAAAATAAGATTTATTGTATTAAAATATGTGAAATAAACATCAAACAAAACAAGATAGAATAAAGACAATTGTAATGATCCAAATCAAACAAGCTTTAAAGATTAAGAAATGAAAAGAAATAAAAAATGATAATGAAATATAAAGAATTACCAATTGACATTCTATAATGTTGTCAATATAGTTGCAATGTAACTCTTAACCTCCAAAATAATACTTTCAATAATATAATGTTACATGAAGCCATCTACATAATTAGGATTGATAATAGGCAACTATGCTAGTAGATGGTAGCTGCTATTTTACAACATAAATAGGTTGCTAAAGAAACCTTTGAGATCTTTATCATTTTTCAATTCTTTCTCAAATGCAACATTTACCTGCACCTAGTTGGCACTCCACATTTCAATAATTAATATCATTTGTAACATTTACTATCTTCCCTTCATTATTCTCCAAAGCTACATAGAAAACTCCATTTCCTTCTAAATAATCATAAGTAACAAAATTTACAACTAAATTCATGGCATCATTCTTCAAAAAAGGCCTAACAAAATAACAAATGGCAAAAAAATCATATAACATTAAGGAATATTGATTTTTGATTTTGTTCTTAGTTGATACCTCAACCCCTCAAGACAAGAAAAAGTATTTATAATCTCCTTTAAAAAGCCTAAAAAGCCATGCAAGTCTAGTTGATCTTTAGAAAGAAGTTGAAGTATAGCATCTAATCTCTATGCTTGTGGATCTCTTTGTATCAACATCTTTGAAATCATGTTTAAATCAAGATTAAAAGAAATCTAGATTGTGTATGTATATTATACAAAATGTAATTCAACGTAGTAGTTGTTAATGGCTATGCATTAGAAAAGTCCAGAATTTTTAGTATTTGACCAAATTCTAGCATATGTTGTAAGTAAAATAGAATATGCCACATTTAACTACTTTTGAACTTTTGAGAGTCCAGAATTAATAATAGTAACTATGAGGAGAAAAAATGTTCATCAGGAGATAATCCAAAACATTGGGAGATCTATACAATCATTGAGAAATTTTCTGATGTTAACATCAGGAGATTTGTTGATGTATAGTTCATAATTCATTGAATAGTCCAAAAGTAGTTAAATGTGGCATGAATCCCTAAAATTGTGGCCGTTAATGGGTGTGCACTAGGAAAACCAATATAATTTCAATATTAAATCAAAGTCTTGCATATGCTACTAGCAAATTTGAATCCCCAAAATCATGGTCATTAATGGTTGTATACTTAGAAAGCCAAATTTTTTAAGCATTTGACCAAATTCTCACATATACTACAAGCAAATTTAAATCCTCCAAACCGTAGGCATACACAATTGTATACTTGAAGGGCAATTTCTTTTTAACATTTGAACCAAATTTTCACATATATTGCAAGCAAATTTGAATCCTTGAAACAGTGGCTATTAACGTTTGGGGTCTAGGAAGGTCCAAAATTTCTTAAACATTTGACTAATTCTTGCATATGTTAGAAATAAATTTGAATTCCCAAAACCATAGCCATTAACAACTAGGGGATTAGAAAGGCCCAAAATTTTTTAGCATTTAACTAATTTTTGCATACATAGGAAACAAATTTGAATATCCAAAACCGTAGCCGTTAATGGCTAGGGGTTTAACCTTTAAACGTGCAAGCATCTAAAAAGTGGATGCACCTTGGTCAACCTCAATTACAATTTTTTTAAATAACTATTTTTGGAATTTGATTTCAACTAAGAAAATGCAGCTTGACAAGTTTTATTTCTATTACATTTTAAAGTTTTGAGAAATGTCAAAAACTGAAAGAGCTATTGCAATTGAAAGCTCCTTGCCTTAAAATCCAAATAACACAATATGGTGTGCTTTTCATTCATATTTTCTTTTTTTTAAATGTATTTTGAATTTGAATTATAGAATTATGTTTCTCATTCCATTCTTCATTTACAGTAAAAATTATAGATTATTCTATTATACATTGTAATTGATATAATTTTATTTCCACCTTTAGCTTTGAAAAATCACAATAATTTATTTTTCCTTCAAAATTATTGAAAAAATACAAAATAAATAGAAAATTTATTTTTCTACTAGCAAAAAATATAAAATTTTTGTACATCAATTAAATGAAAGGATAAATGTGGTTTGATAGTTGAATTTGACTTCAAGGTGTTTGATGTGGCTATTTTGGGTGTTAATAATAAAATAACCAATTGAAAACTTTTTATACTAATTTCCATTGCTATTTTTACCTCTCAAAAAAATTTCAAATAATATGGATTGTTTTTTCTATTTTTACTCATTTATGTTCATTTTTGCAACAAAAATGATAACAATTAGAAATTTTCACGAAACAAATTGCAATTTCTTAAAGTGATATAGAATTCAGAGTTTCAAGTAGTAAAAATATTAGATTTTTGTTTGAATACTACTAAAAAGGCTAAAATTAGCTCGAATCAGATTCTTGCATATGCTACCAAAAAAATTGAATTTTCAAAACCATAGCCATTATAAGCTAGAATTCAAGAAGGCCCCAAACAATTTCAAGTTTTAACCACATAGATTTTAAACCTACAAATTCTAAGTGATTCAAGATGAGAAGACAAGTTGTTTATACAAGTGGGATGGTAGGAGGTAAAACAACCCATGTGGGATATGTAAATTAAGATTACTAGGAGCTCAACTACTCATACCTAGTTAAGTTAAATGTAGGAACTGTCTTCAACATAGAACTTTGGACCTCATTTTTTCATAGTATAATAATTTTTCTTTTTTAAACTTTGAACTAAGAAAAGTTTGAAAATCAAGTTAAATTTCATCTCTAAAAATCCGTTTGAGATTTCAAGTTTCTAAAAGAAAGTTATGGACATAATTCAAAGAAAGGTTGGAAGTGACAATTTCTTTGACATTTTCAAACAATCTCTCCTAATTTTGTCCATAAATTTCTGTTAAAGACTCTAAATTACAAATAGATTCTTTAGAAGGAAATTGAGTTTGATTCTCTAACTTTTTTCAATTCAAATTTTTTTGAAAAAAATCATTCTATTGTGCTAAAATGAAATCTAAAGTTTTATATGGAACACAATTCTTGCATTTTGACAATGAGTGATCAAGCTTTCATCTTCAAATTTTCCCATACCCATTAAAGATTCTTCAAGACAATGAGTAAGTTTTATATGGAACACAATTCTTGCATTTTGACAATGAGTGATCAAGCTTTCATCTTCAAATTTTCCCATACCCATTAAAGATTCTTCAAGACAATGAGTTTCATTATAAAAAAAATCTCTCAATCCTTCAATCTCATTAAATGTCAATGAAGTAATTTTTTCATTCAATCAAAAAAAAATTTGGTAGTAGATGGTCAAATGATATTTAATATATGGTTAGATAAATTGTTATTGGATTCTTTTGATTTTGACAAACCATCTTTACATTTTTTGTAAATTCAAATTTTTGGTCCTAAATTGAAAAAAACAACTTTGCACTTGTTTTTTAGCATAATTAATTTGAACTTGCTATCCAAATATGATATTTGTTTAAAATGATTGTCGATGGACTTGGAAGTGGAATTGATCTTGTAAGACAGATGCAACCAAGTGATGACCTTGAGAATTGCTTTGTCATATTTGATCATGTAAATAGGGTGAAATCATGGACAACTATCACTTGTCACATTTATGACTCTACTTATTGCAAAGTCATGCCATTGTCGTTATGATATGAAGATTGTTTAGGATAATGAAAGGTAGCTCATTTTTGGCGTTATCATAGGTCATTGTAGAGAATAGGGTGTTGGACCCAATCTTCAAAGGATTCATGTGTGATAATGCTCAAGACAACTTTAATATGATTCACATTGTGTATAGGTCAAGGGATCCATTTGTTCCAATGGTAGACCATGAAAGGACTTGCTTGTTCCATTTGGCAACAAATATGCACAAGCTCACAAAAAAGTTAATCAACAAAGAATTCTTGAACTAAAAAATCTGACTCTACATGTAGTACAAGTATACAACATAAATGTTTGAAGCAAACAAGATGTATTTAGAAATCAAAGCTTGGTAGTACTCCTCTAATGTTGCATTAAAACTCACAATTCATGAACTCATTGGGGGATTGAATCACATTTTGATACTTTCAACACGTTAGTGGAGTAGATTCATGGAAATGGTATTACCTTTAACATCTTTTTTTCTTCCTATTTTCTATCCTAAACTCTAAATTATAAAATATTTGAATAATGACTTCATTCATCATCTTTACAAAAATTGAGAATAAAAGAAGTAGTAGATGTCCCAATGTGCAACCTCAAAGAAACAATGCACTACAAATGGATGCAAACTTCTTAGAAATGTAGATCTAAAATGTTAGTTGCCACATGCAATGACTAGGTTTGAGTCTTCATGTACATGGCCAACTATATGGCTTACTTTTGTAAAGGCCCTTCTAAAAAAGCCCCTCTAAAAAGGGTTTAAATTTGAAGAAAGTTAAGGCATGTAGAGATGAAAAGAAAATCGCAAATGCCCTTAGTGAGATGCTTGGAACAAAAGACATCTACACTCAAATTTTGCATTTAGAAATGGAAGAGGTATTCAAGTCCATTAAAAAAAATTGGATCTTCTAATTAATTTTGAAGGTGATTCTCATCAATCCAAGAAGATTAACTTCTTTCATCTTTGGGTTCAAACTAAATTGGTCATTATTAGAGTGCATCTCTAGATTGTACATTCGAGGAGTTTAATATGGTCGTGCCCCATACTTGATCTGTGGTGGAAATAAATAGCAATACATTGGAATGACACATAGTGAAAATTTCATACAAGTTAAGGAAACAATATTATACCATTCAAAAGTGCACACATGCCAAATGCAAGATATTGATTGTTAGGCATGAAAAATCCATTGTTGTTCCTACTTACAAACAGTAGAAGCATGAGAATAAGGACATGACAGTTCGAACTAAGCCAATTTTTGGTTTTGCACAAACCAAATTGTATGATACATCATGAAACCTAAGATTTTCCATATTTTTTGACCAACTCAAGATCCCCCAAGGTTTGGCATGTTCTTACTCATACCAATCTTACTTGTACGAAAATCATTAAACTTCAAAAAGTTGGATTTTGCCTACAATCCACTAATCCAATGTCACCTTGATATTTAATCACTTTGTTTAGGGTATTTGAACTTGTGTTGTGGAATCATTCTTGACTAGCACATACTTAAAGAATCTCCTTCATTTGAAATGGCAAGCAAGATCACCAAAGCAATAAGGCACTCATTGAAAATCACCAAAATCAATGAAAAAGTATAGAAAATGTTACCGCAAATATAATTAAGGTGAACTTCCTTTTTTGCCTTAGACTTAGTGCTTTTATTACGCTTTTGTTTGGGACTAATCTTAACCCAAAAGCCCATAACATCACACTTTGCAATTTTTCATTTCATATTTGCCTTCATTATAGAAGTATGAATGGGACTTCCATTGGAAAGTGTGGCATTTACAAAAACTACAAATACCTTTATCATATCATATTTTTGCAAAGTCAATTATAAGACAAATACGTTCATCTACGCTCTTATTCTTAATTTGGATGAAATTGAGCAAATACTTGTTGTTAGAATCATTAAGATGTGCAAATGAGCAAGCTAATTAATAAGTATTAGTATGATATAAAGTAGATACGTAGTACCAATCAGGGTTGATAGGACGGTCGGACGTCCGGGATGTCCGGACGCGGATGCTGTGTCCGCAGCGTCCGATGACATTCGCGGACGCCGTCCGCCCCATCCGCCCCATCCGTCCGCCTTCCGACGGTGGGAGGGACGCTGCGTCCACTGGCGTCCATGCATCCGGACGTCCGGGTTACGGACACTATTTTGGGGCGGACGTAGAGATTCGTCAACCTTGGTACCAATGCATTATTTTCAAAATCTCCAAATTCAAGTAGCAAAATCTTATATTCATATTCCAATATGTATTCCTTACTATAATGTAAGAATATTTTATTATGTACACAATATTTTACATCCTATGATATTCTCATTGAATTTGTCTTTTTCTCATCCTTAGAATTGCCTCTAAATTATTTGTACTCTCACTTAATCATCCCACTTTAAGACAACCTTTTAGAACCTGATATAAATTTCAAAACATACAATAGCACTAACTTCCCAAGCTTCTAGATCTAAAATCCACGGTCATGGGGTCCCATGGTAATAGGTCATATTTTCTAAATATAATAAATTTCAATGAAAAAACATCAATCTTTTAACTATTTAAACCAAAAAATTTAGAAATTACATTAAGTTCTAAATTTCTATGTTTTAGACTTACATAATCCCTACTCACCGCTTATAGGCTCACATTCACATGGTCACATGCTAGGGTTGTTGGTACACTAATATTGAATGGTAACCACAATGTTATTTCCCGTATCTTGTAATTCACTCTAATTCTTATTTAGTTGACAATTAGTAATCATTTTAGATTCCAGTTTTGTGCAAGGTGAACTATCTCAATATTTTTTTTTCTAGTAGAAATTTAATTAACAATTAGATTTCATGTTGACATTCTGTGTTGGTAACATTAGCGGCATTTTTGACATTAAGACATTTAGTGTTAAAAATTGTAATTAGTATTGCAAACACTAAATTTCATTTGTAGTGTACTAGTGTAGTGAATCAAAGAAAGCAAACACTTTGACCCATTCAATGTATTCAAGTCTTTTGATGTACAACTATGCACTAAAGCCCTAAAGTCCCAAAGGCCTTTTTTTTTTTTTTATCGAAAACCATTCAAAATTACCACTTCTATTGTAAAGAGCAAAAAAATTTAATTTCTTTGGCATATTTAATCGTTTGATCTTGAATTAGACTAGTGTAGGAATTATATATAGAAGAAATTTTAGAAACTATGACAATGGAGATTCAAGGTATTTGCATTTAAAGGACAATGGCACATTTTTGATAGAAATTTTCAAAAACAACTCCAAATTTGCGAGTAGTAAAAGAAAATAGTTTAATAATTAAAAAAAAAAAATTCAACCATATAAAATTGTACTAAACTAAAATGGAAAAAATTGTATGGAAAAAATTAGAAATTTTGACCCAATAGATTGAAAGAATATAACATTTGAAGTTTAAGAAGAAAAGTTCATTTTGACCCTACTAGACATGATAGCGAACATTCACTTGTCTTAAAGTGAGACTTCTCTATCAATTATAGTTTTCTTTAAATCCATAGTATATTAGTTAGTTGTTCACATTCCAAATTTTAGAAATAAATGAGGGATCTGCACAAGCTTATCAGAAACTTGGGCAATATAACTTTAATTTGATGAGGGCACTTGATCTTCAAGAAAAATTGATTCCAACAAAGGAAATACATGTCCACACCTTGTATCAAATCAAAAAATTCCATTAAAACTTAACTTAAAGGTAATCTACACAAGTTTTCAATTGTCCACTCAGTACAAAATTTTGCTTTAAGGGTTGAAGTGGAGAAAAATGATTTTTTTTTGGCAATTTGCATGACGAAATTATAAGACTTTGATATTGTTTGAGCATAAAGTCTTTGCATTACAAATTTTGAGCAAAAAAAATTATGTTGAAGAATTGAGTTGAATTTTAGAAATAATAATTCAAGAAACAATAATGTGGTTTTAATTCTTAAAAAATTTGTTAAGTAGAAGGAGACCTATACAAGATTAAAGGAAAAAACAAATTATTAAAAAGCTCTATGATCAAATTAAAACACACTAATCCTAGATGAGATTGTTTTAGTAAGAATACTAAACTTTGAAAATTACAAAAAAAGATTTCAAAAACATATTCAATATATAGTTTCTCCAAAAGATGCCAAAATTGCCCACAAAATAAAAATCTCAAAAAAATTCACAGCACTAATCCAAATGAAAGGAATCAAGATTTTTTTAAAAGAAAATCATAGTAAAAGGTAAGAAATAAATTATTGAAATTTTTTTTTAAGCTTTTCATAAGTTTTACGATGCTTGATGAGATCCATTTGCCTAAGGCTTAGAATGGCATAACTTTTGTTCTTGGGTACCAATTCAAATAAAAATTGTATTCTAGAGATTAAATTTTTTTTCTATCTTAATAAGATTTTTAAGAAAATACTCCCAAAATTAAGATTATAGGCATTTGTCCAAACTTTCATCTGTCCTTTAATAAAACAATGGGACTTTAATTAGAAGTTAACCAAGAGAAGAAAATCACTCATGTTTAGGTATTGAATGAAAAAAATAAAGTACTTACTTTAGAGATTAACTGAGACAAGAGAATCACACATTTTTAGGTATTGAATGAGAAAAATAGGGTACTTACTTCATTAGGAAAAATTAATACTTAATACCTAAAGACAAATCTAGAATGCAACATATTTCTTTAATCCATTTGAAGTTTATATTTGAACAAAAGCTCCTAATCATGATTTTTAGAAGATTTGATCAATACAATCAAATTTAAAATAATCAATATGGTGAAACTCCTAAATTCCTAACAAAAACAAAATTTTGACATTTAATTGCATTTTAAAATGGTTATTTATTTATTTAATTAATTTCAATCCTAATAATTGGTTATAGTAGTTTTCTAAAACATGCACCAAAATTGAAGGCAAGTTGCAAATTTGTCCAAAAGTAATTATAACTAGAACATGATAGTAGATATCATTTATATGATTAATTTGTTTTTTAAGTAAATAAAATAAAATATTCATCAATAGAGTGAAGTTTCAATATAACTACCAATATAGTAGATGTAAAGATTTTACACTTGTGACTTGTAAAACCTTAAAAAAAACAAATGCCAAAAATTCCATAGCTTTAAAATTTGTAGATTTTTCATTTATTTAATTTTTATGAATAAGGAATTTCACTTTCAGTAGATTGTATTGTAGCTTTAGCAGATGCAAAGCCTCCTTTCTTACAGACAAGTCTCCTTATAGCCAATGAAAACAAATAGGTCTTAATATATTGTACATAGATGGTAGCTTTTGCTGAAAATAATTCTAAAAATAGACACCAAAATTAATGTAAAAAATTTCTAAAAAAGATTATAAATTTTTTTTGGGTTACTAAGACTATTTATAATTTTAC
Source organism: Pseudoscleropodium purum (assembly GCA_963969395.1). Classification (NCBI taxonomy): domain Eukaryota; kingdom Viridiplantae; phylum Streptophyta; class Bryopsida; order Hypnales; family Brachytheciaceae; genus Pseudoscleropodium; species Pseudoscleropodium purum. The sequence goes on from OZ017798.1 coordinate 16,123,335, forward strand.
AATTTTGTCAAATCTTATTTTCCTAAAAAAAATTGAATATGTGGTAGAGAAGTGTCAATGATGGTCTTCAAGTACAAAAGTTTCCATGAATTTTTTATTGAGATGGAAGTTTTTAATGTCTCTTTTTTATGAATGAGTGGGAATTTTGCCGATTGTAGTGGTAATTTTGAATGTTGGCTAATCTTTATCATTTGTGTGAGTCATTGGAGAAATTGTGCAAGTGGGGCACTCGTCAAAGTTTGTGAAGAATTAAAATTCATTTATTTCAACTCCAAATATCTAAAAGTGCCATATCAAATATTCACATCCACACTAATAATATTGCCATTAAGTATTGCACATATGTTTTACAATACAAACAAAAATTAGAAAATAACCAACTACTATACATTATAGTCAATCTCCACTATCCTATCCACCTCCACCTATACTACAACAATTATTACAATCTATCCCCTTACTTCCACTCCAACACACACATCCACCATTGTGCCCAAATTTCAACCACCTATTTTTTCATTCCCACTCCCTCAACCCTTTCTCTTAAATCAATTATGTATTAAAGTTACCAAAGACTCCTTTTTAGTGAAGATATGTAGTCTAAAAGTCACTTGTTCTTTCTCTTTCGAATAAATTGTTGGAACTTAGGTAGACAACTCTTCATATAAGCCAACAATTGGAGGGTTTTTTCTCTTTTTGTTAGTTTCCTCACCTCTTTGAACATTCAAATCATGATGAAGTAGGGTTGGAGTAAGATAACATTCAACACCTAAATATGTCCAAATAAGAATTGAGCATGGTTCCTATTATTGAAGTGTAAACACTTTTATAAATGTTTCTATTGGTTCTTATTAGTAGCTAAAGGAGATTCTAGTTTCTCATAGAATGCACTTTTTTCGAATCTAAATGAATAGACTATGAAGTTTCAAAATGATTAAAAATTAGTGTGTCGAATATTGACATGAGGTTCTCATATATGAAGGTGTATATTTAAGGCAAGAATCTACATGGGGCGTTCTACAAATAAATCACAATTTGGCATTGTTACCTTATTGATTAGATCGAATTCAAATAATTTGCACTAAAATGTTGAATTATTGTGATTTCCAAACTATGGGGCTAATAATGTATTATAGATTTGAACACCATAGTTGATTGTTGAACAACAAGTTCATCACATTTGCAATGAATAATTAAATCATCAATGTCTTCTATATGGCTACATCATGAAAGTTTTGTGGACTAAATTAACAAATCATAGTGAAAGATGTTGCAAGTAGAATCTAAATTTTTACTTCTCATAGAATATGAAATGAATTTTCAAAAGCAACAAATAGGTTCCTATACTAAATCATTTGCTACATAGGGAGCAATATGTATGGAACATTGAAGCAATAGAGAGTGATGCACAAAATAATTGCAACATCCCCAAATAGTCAATTTGATAATCTACTTGAGTTTTATATAAGAGACTAATGGATTCATTTATAGATTTGGTTTATTAATAAGCAAAAAAATATAAATTTGGAAAATGTAGTTAGGAGTTTAACCCTAAGAAGATGGACCTATAAACACAAAAAAAATAAATTCAAGATCCTTCCATTCTATATGTGTTAAGTTTGTGACTATTTATTTTAAAATACTTTATACCAAGTGAAGAAATACATGTCCAATCACAATTTAGTTAAGAAAATCTAAAAAGTACTCCACAAGAATATATAACAATTCAAAATATCACAGAATAAAAGTTTTCACTATGTATTCATAAAATTAAAAAATAGTCAAGAGACCATGGTAATAAGTCCTGAGTTCAAAATAAAATAAAATATTCAATTCTAGAAATTTTTCAAATTTACAAGTTAGCATAGAAACTATACTTCATTAACCCTATAATGTTGGAATGTTTGACTTCCAATGAATACTTGAATATTTTTTTTAAGCGATTGATTCCCACAATATGATGATTTCTTCAAAGGCCAAACTATCTTTATAGGGTTAACTTTATTCTATTAATTGGGTTGAAATTCTAAGAAAAATTAGTTAAAAATTTAATGTACATTGTCACAAACACTAAGTGTTTGATGGATAACATGTCCTTTTTCTACAATAGTTTGACTTCCAATGAATATTTTTCCATTTTTTAACCCTAGAACACTCAAGGAACCATTTTGTGCCTTCTAGATGATTTCAGATGGTCATAAGAAGACCTCAACAATAGAAATTTCATCCATTTTTTTTTATGATCTTATATGTTGAATTTCAAAGAGTGTCCAATGGAATTTTTGGTCTATTTGATATTTATTTCCATATAATTGAGAAATAATGAAAAAAAAATCGATGACAAAATTTGCCATTTCAGTGTATTTTTGAGAAATTGAGTAAATCTGAAATTTCTCCTTGAAAATGACTTTTTCTGAGTTTAAGTCCAGCTGATGAAATGAAGGTCTTCTACTCTAGTTCCTACTCCATTTCATAAAATTGAATATTTTATCGTAATTTGAACTTCAACTGTATTTTTAATGAGAATTAAATGAGAATTATATAATGACATGGACACTGAATTTACACCATGATGTTTATCACTGTGATGTACATACATGGTGAAATTTTTAGATTTTTTGAGATAATTTTTTATTTGATATGATTTTTTCTTCACTTTTTCTTCATTTTACATAAAAAGAAAATTTCTCAAAAAAATTTAAAATTTTCATGAAGTATAAAAAACATGTTGCTTTATCTCTAAAAAATAAAAATAAAAATTTTCATACACATCTACATACAAAGTGGCAACAAACTAAGTGAGGACAATGCTATGTGAAACCAGTGGCCATACGCCCAGGCGTTTCAGGGTTAAAGCAATTAATTCCCACGGTATTAGAAAATGATGATTTCCTCAGAGACCGGCCCGTCCTTACAGAGTTAAGGTGCCTGAAAAAAATTAGCTTTCGTCAAATGTAGAGACTCTTTCCCCGCCGATTGACCATATTCAAATAATCAAGAACATTTCTGACCGAGTCTGATCAATTCTCCAGTTTTTGTCAATTATTTTTCCCCTTCAAGATTTCATTTCACTAATGAATGCCCATCCCTAACCCCCATGACCCCATCCCTACGAGCCCTTCTCCATAAACATACTTTGATTGGTCATATTGAGTGAACGTTGTAAATGAATGTCACAGGCCACACTGATAAGTTGTCCACCAACCCTCTCTTCAACGTCTCAAAATTCAAAAAGCTAAAGAATAAAGCACGATTTCTCCCTTCAAGACCCTCAACGGTGCTCAAATTTAAAAGCTAGCATTTGAGCACGGACGCATCTTTCCCTCCGTGATAAAATTCAAAGTGCTTACACTGCTGATCCCTATTGCAGGATGGTTGGTTTACTTTCGGTGATGGAACTCCAAAGCCTCCGAGCTGCCAGGTGCAACACCACATTGCAAGAATACAGGACAAGTTTCTCCGTTCAGTTTACAACTGGCAAGTGTTCAGAAGCTGCAAGACTGCCTAGAAGAGTCTTCAGAACCATTCTAAATCACCTAGACCTACAACTACAACCTTCTCTACGATCGAAGACAAGTTCCGTCAGTTTGACAACTTCAGATTTGAACAGCAATCCATTAGCAATCCTACTGCAAGGAGTAAACCAACAGTGTACACATATTTGCAAAACATTCAAATCCGTTATCTCCATTCAAATACCGAATAAACACAGTTCCTCTTCCCCATGGAAATGGACAACAGAGACTCGCAACATCTGGCGATAGCTCGCCCCTCTAGAATTCAGGGTACTCTGACTACGTAGAGGATTGTACTAAGCAGTCGGGGTTCAATCAAGGAATTTTGTAGACAGTGAAGAGGCAGAACAGAATCTCAACCGATACAGATATTTACATTAAGGCTGGGATCAGTGCACCACTGCTATGCAACCGATCACATGTGAATTCAAAGACTACATACTCACAAACAGATACAACACAACGACACACTATCAACATTCGAAAAGACAGAATCCAGACGATGATATTTGACAGCTCAACGAGCACAAAAGTGCTCTGAACATGCGAGATTCCTTAAAGGTACCTGTCCAAAAAAATGGAATAAGGAAATACCTGCACAGAGAAGGATTCAATACTGCCAGATCTAAGGCAAGTGGTGCCTCCACCGCCAGAACCTACGACTGATCTGAAAAAGCTAAGAAGCAGATTGGAGGATGCGAAAAATATGTCCAACTCCAAAGATGCAAAATTCAAGTGCATCCTGCGAAGTCTACAGAATCCTACTTTAATAGATAATGAAGTAACTCTCCTACGACACAGCACAGAAACGGCTTAAGAGATGGAGACGTCCGAAGATGAAGGTATACGTCCAGCCTCTACAAATGCAGCACAGATACATCCATATGTACAAAAACCCTTCACCCACCGAAACTTCAGAGCACCTTCTCTTAAGATTCCCAAAGGCAACCCTGATTTAGAGCACTTTCTTCTCCTTAGCTGGAGCTCTAGGGATCTTGCGCAGGACAGCGTCATCCAACTTCTTGTAGTGGACATTCGCGGTATCAACAGCTACCTTCGCGTGATGATCAATGACATCCTCATACGTGTCGTACACGAAAGGAATCACGTGCAACAAAACCACACCTATCACAACAGTTTAGAATTTTAGGTCGCATTTAAGAGAACTACAATCAAATAAACTATTCCTCTGGGAGAGGATGATAAACCAAAAATCAGATAAATAAGACGATTTAATTTCAACTCAAATTGAGTGAATGAACTCACCAATCCAGATACAGGTGAGCAAGTTGAACCAAGATGTAACCGTAGATACCAGCCACAACAAAGCAACAACCTGGGAAGAGATACAACAGAACTATCAGATCTCGTCCACATGTGAAAGTTCAAGACTCTAAACCCAGGATGCACCTGTCGGCAAGAGCTTTTCCAGTGACCTCAATGCAGTCAGTCGAGAGTATGGACACAATTCAAATACGTATGTGTGAGTCAAGACTCAAGCAAACAGCATCAACATTTACCTTGAGGAAGAGCTTGAAATCCTTGCCAAGTGCTACATCCCGGGCGATGGCCAAAACCCTATTCAGCTCCACGCTGAAAGTGTTTGCCGCCCTTGTGACGAAGTCCTCAGAAACAGACAGCTCAGGAACTGGGGGTCCGGGCCTACACAGAGACAAGGCACTACCAAACTCAGAACCTCTCAATTTACAGGAAATCAGATGCAATTATCAATCCCGCCACAAAATACTACCGCCAGGTCATTCTCAAATGAGGAAAATGACTACATACCGGTTCAAAAGAGCGGCAACATTCGCCCAGACGAAAAGGATAACCACCACGAACATAAGGATGTTCGAAAGAAGGGTCAGGAAGGTGTAGCCTGACTTCTCCAAGAGAAACCAGGTAAGGGTAGATCCACCTAAGACACCCGCGGATAAATATTTGTCCTTCCACAAGAACGAATCAGCAGCTGTACAGGACAGAAAAGGAGATGAGCGAACAGATCTTCATCTGAATTCTTTAACAAATCGTCTCTCAGAAACTCTGCTTCAAAATCCGAGAAAAAATTGAGATCCCGACGTAGTCAAAGAAACACAAGGGGACAAACGGTAGACTTCGGATAATCGCAGAATGACAGGAGTCATAAACTTGCATGCAATTACAATTGATTTACACCCTAAATGTGTATGCGAACCAAAAAGGCGAGACAACAGCCGTGTGAGAAATCAGAAGTGTCGTAACTACTACTAGATAGAAGAATTATTGCGACAATCGTACGAGGGGTCTCTCAAAAGATTGACGTCCTCAGCTAGAAAAGAATCTCACCTCGGCCTCCACCAAGAATTTGGTGCACGTTCTTATCCTTGGTCAAGAACCGGTTGCCCGGTCCATACGCTGAGGCATACCCTGAGGAGGGAGCCGCTTCGGTAGCAGGCATTCTGTATACTGCCTGAGAGGCAGTGTCCTTCACAGACTCCACCGTGGGGTTCGTGATATCACTTTGTTCGGACATGGCTGCGGCGTTAACTTGTCAAATCTGCTGAAGGTCCAACCTCAGTCAACACCAAGCACAGTCGCAACATTTGCAATTATTCCCAGAGCCAGCACACTCACCCGGAGCCATCAAGAAACACAAACTCACTAACTGGAAACACCGCACGCCTCTCCCACCAACACAGAAAGACACTCTCCTCCCTAGGACACCGCTGTAAACCACCGCAACAACGATCGCAACCAAAAATAGCTACACATTTCACTAAACAGATTCAAATGGCCTAATCAAAAGGAGAAAACAGAACTCATGCCAACTCTCGTCAAAGCCACGTCACTATCCTCTGACCTTCCAAAAACACGAAAGACGACCAAGAATAACGCACCAACACAAATCTCACACCTCTTAAAACATAGCAAACATCAAACCTCTCCACACGACTCACATCACCTAACCCCGACCACAGTAGGCGCAAATTTTTGAAAAAAACTCGAGATAAGACCGTTACTGTCCCGGGAAACAATCCGAGCTCGACTTCCTTCCACCTACCACTTCACCTTGCCACTCACGCTTTGCCATTCGGTGCACCACCGACGACAACAACAAGAGCAAAGAAGCATAGAAAACGAGCTTCGGGAAGAGACGAAGCTTACTTGGACCGGGAAGAGCGATCCGCTTGGTGCCGCCCGAATTTCGACGGCGGAGTTTGTGACAAGGAAGCTAAGGTGAGCAGCGCAACTGAGCGCGAGACCTAAGGTCGGAGCAATCGAGTGGGGAATTAGAAGGGCTGGCAGAGCGTCTTCGGAGACAAAAGGGTTGGGACTTGGGAGAGGAGGAGTGGGGAGCATGAGGGAACTTGAGGGAGCGAGCAGGGAGCGGCCGGGTGGCAGGAGCGTACAGGTGGGAGCGGGAGGGTGGAGGACGGGGGGAAGGGTGGCCCGGGCGGCATGCACGGCGGACGGGTGGCAGGAAGGGGAACAGGTGGGAGCGGGTCGGTGGCAGCGAGGGGGATGGGTGGCTCATGAAGCGCCATGGAAATGGGGTTAAATACACTGGTTTATCTTATTAGTATGGGCTTATTAGTGTGGGCTTATTAGTGTGGGTAGGTGACATTAATTTGTCATAGTATGGTGACTTAACAGTATGGTGACCATATAGGGGAGTCAGAATAGAGAAGTCCCCTTCCTCAACTTGCTGGGGAAAAAAATGGATTGGAAAAAAATTCTAATTGAACTTCCTAAATTTTTTGTCTTCAATTTAAAGAATAATTAATTATAAAATGAACTCAATGACCAAGTCAAAGGTCAGTGTCACTCTCCTTTATAGAAGCACTACAATAGAATTGACAACAATTCCTTAAATTCTAAAGAGAGAGGTATCTATTGCTAGATCAAGGGAGAAGACAATGCATGGGGGGAACAATAATTGTCAATTGTCCTTCACTATATTGACTATTCAGCCATTGTAATATTTAGAGGAATTGCGTAGATACATTAGAACATATCAAATAAAGCATTGTATTGGTCAAAAAATTCTCTCAAGGATAGACCAAAAAGTTAATTTGAAGACTTATGGTTGTTTACCACAATTAAGGGGCATCTTGCATGCCAAGGAAGACAAAAGGATTCCTATAAATAGATAAGAATGTTATGTATTTGGTGGTGGAAACCTAGCTTTCATTGGATTGGGGAAAGAGATCTAATTGAACTAGCTAAAATTTTGTCTCCAATTTAACCCCTAAATATTTTTGACTATGTTTTCAACAAAAACGCTCCAAAATTGTCATTTCTAGTACAAATATCAAAAAAATTTAAATATATTTTGGAACACATATAACCATAGGATCTTGTAGTACATTGTTTTGAAAAGATGTGGGAAAAAATTCAACATTTTCCACCAAGTGGATTGCAAGATACTATTGACAAAAATCCTTTTTTGGCCCCTATAAAAAAAAATAAGCAACTACACTTCACAAGGTCACATTTGTATGAAAAATGTCCAAAATAGTGGAGCTTCTTTTTTAAAATTCTTCAAGTCAAGTTGGCTATATGCTTGAAAATTTTCATATCATTTGGAATTGTACAACAGATAAGAGAAAAATAGCAAGCAGAAAAAATTAGAGAATGATTCAAAATACTAAATTGTTAAGAATTTAGTTATGGAATTGAAAAATGCTAATCTCAATGTTTATAATATTGAAATAAACAATCTACATCCAATGGTTTCATTTTTTTAAGAAATATTGAAAATTGAGTTAAAATAAAGAACTTTTATTAAAGTTTATATTAGAGTAGAGATTCCATAATTATCTGCAAATTAAAAAATGTCATAATTTTCATCTCATTAATCTAAATGGAACGATTCAAAGCTTTCAATGTACATGATAATCTAGAAAACCAATTTCAAAATTTTATTTCTTTAAAAAGTGATTCTTCGAGAAGTTATTGAATTGCTTAGGCTACCCGTAGATCAATGAAAATTACATCTCATATAATAATTTTTTCACCATGTAGGCAAAACTAATGGAAATTGTTGGGCCTTACAGATACTCTTTGGGCCCATGTTTTGTGAAATTTTCAAAGAAAAAAAAGAAAAATTCCGTTTGTAGTGAATTACCTATATTGCAAAAAAAAAATGCAATTCGGTCCTTTAAGGATTAAGGGATGATTAATCCTTCAATGAATGTGATGACAAAGTCACAAGTTAGTGTAAATCCTCCTAAAGTCAAATTAGTATAGAATTAACAACAAACCCTTGGATCCTACAAAATGAGTTTTGGCAAATGTTTTATTCTTTAGTCCTTGAATCTTTTTCAAAACATTCCCACAATTTTGCTTATATTTGTGTATGAATATATCATTCACTTTGCTTTCATCAAATTAATTATAAAGAAAGGTTATTTTGTAAATATCCAAGTTTTACTTTTGATGAATACAATTTTTTTTTGACAAAGCATTGATCAAAAGCCTTGTATTCATCATCCAAAATATAGACTTCAAAGTGTTTAGGGGTTAAATTAGAAATATTCTACGAAATTTGTTTTTTACCATACAAATTTTTTTGACAAAATCATTTTTTTGAAATCGTATATTTATTCTTCAAAATATTTTTGTCAACTTTGACTACAAAATACAATATTTTAAGTTTCTAAAACATTACAAACATCATTTCTAAGCGAGCTAGCATTCAATGGGGGATGATGAATGCCTTTGAGTAAATACCAAGGGAGCAAAGGTAAGCATCCTCATGTGGGCATTTGCCTTTTGCCTTTTTAAGAGTGGCCTCATTATAAAATAAGAAGCCTAAATATGTCTATGTTTGAATAATGAAAACAACTTGTCTTTTTATGATGTGCTAATGGCAAAATTTGTATAATAACTCACACTAAATATTATTTATTCCTAAAAGGACTTGAGTGTATTTGGCCCCCATGTAGAAGGTACAATTTGGGATACAAAATTGTATTTCATAAAGGAGGAACATTAGAAGAGATTTGAGGGTAATGAAGGGTTATTTTAGAATGTGTTCCCCTTTTCAAGAACTACAATAGTGTACTTAGAATAATTAATAATTCAAATTCAAAAGTAATAATTTATAATTAAATTTTAATATCTAACAAGGCATTGTTTCAACCATGTTAAACTACAAATGTGGCAAAGTTCCCATAATTCCTACAATCCAAAAACTTGCAATCTTTCAAAGCCTTCAAATCTCTTCTATCATAAAGTAGACCAACCTATTACCACCTTGACAAGCAATTTGACAATGTTAGAGCCAATTCTAATAGGGGCATCTATTTTTTAAAAGTGTGCATGTTTCATGAATCAAATTCAAGTGAAATTATAATTTTCCAATTAATATTGTAATTTTTGTGAATTTTTGAAGTTGGCTGCTCTAAAATTATAAAAATGCCCATATGTAAGTCATAAAAGTTAAACCAACAACTTAGTATTGCCATAAAGTATATCTATTAGCACACAAATATTAACCAATCAAAGATTGACACATTATTCAAGTTAGAATTAATGCTCTAGTTTTGTAAGTAAAGTAAGTGGAAATAGAGAAGTTTTGTAGTGGTAATGGGGTCGAAAGCTAGATGGTGGTAATAGAAAGATGACGGCAATGAGTTGGTCTACCTTAATAATTTTTTTAGTCCTCTAAAGTCTTCAAGGTCTCATAACATTCATCAATAACATGCACTGTCACTACCTTGTCATTGTAATAGATGGTGTGAACAAGTAGGGGCTTGATGTGACAAGCAGAGTGCATGAAGGAAAAGGTAGTAGGCACAAAGGCTCCAAAATGTTACATTAACGTATGCTCGTTTCTTTTCAAATGCAATTTTAACCTTGTAATGATACCGCAGACTCTAAGTGTTTGACAGATGACAGAGAATTCTCTCCTGTATAGGACAGAAGTGCAACTATTCATCCTTGGAGTTTTGTTGTGAGAAGGGAACATCTTCTACAATAGTTTGACTTCCAATGAATATTTTTCCATTTTTTTAAGTGATTGATTCTCACGATATTAGAAAATTTGCCATAAGCTTACTTATTTTCAATTGGCAGCAGACAGCTTCAGTGGCATGTTGAAACTGTATGTTTCAGTGGCAGGAAATTCACTCAGCAGCTTTGTCATGACCCACTTTGGAAGTAGAATAAGTCCAGTTGGGGATCCCCAGGGAGTCCAAATCTCTGCACCAAACTGAAGGTACCCCCCCCCCCCAACTCAGTCAATTGGATTTGGGATTCAGAAACCAAGATCAGTCCAGGAGGAATTGGTTATGCATTGGGCGTCATTAGAAATACTTAGTCTAATTGTGGAATGTTGGTTCAAAACGTTAAGTTAGACCCACATGAATCACCCAAAAGAGTTCGTTTGCAGTACGTCTTCAGCTTGTGCAAGCAAGGGCTGCATCAATAGGGAGTGCTAGCATGTGAGCTTAAAATCTGTGAGCCCATGAGCTTTGGAGTCTATATTATAGACACCTTCTATGTATGATTCAATGGTGTTTATGTTGTAGGTACTTACGTTGTAAACTTTAAATTTGCATGTTATAGGGACATATGTTATAAACACCTTTGAATGGCTATAGATATATATTCCTACAACTAGGTTTAAGGTTCATACTTAAACTCATGTCCCTACACTCACAAGCTAGCATCTTTGCTATGCTAGCCAAATGTATTGTAATGTAGTTGAGTAGACCTACGTGACTGAAGGGTTTACCTTACGAGAAGGTTGAATTTGGCATAAATTAAGTCATTTATGTAAAAAAAAAGTGTCACATGTTAGGCTTGCAAAGGGTATGAAGTGATGAAGACCGTTATAAATCGAATATAGAAATTCAATTTTGGCACTAATTTTAAGTGTCAAATCAAACCTACGCGTAAGATGTTGGAGATAGTTTGACCAATAGAAATAAAAGGTTGTATATGGTACTATCTTGTCATGCTACTATTTTGGAACCAATCAATGAAAGATGAAAATTCAGTCAATTTTGAAAATATAAGCTCACAATTTCAAAATGAAATACTTTATAGTTGATTTATAAACATTTTATAGAAAATAATTGTACCAAATCTCTAATTGTATTTCCCAACATCTTCTTTTGTAATACAAACCTCAACAAAGATGCAAAGCATATAATTTTGAGCACAAATTTATTTTGTCTAAGACCATTGGGGCTTTAGGGGTCAATTGTGCAATCTAGAAAAATAGTCTCAATTTCCTTGAAGTGAAATAATAATATGTTACTAGGATTGTGCAACCCAACCCTAATTTTTTTGGTCTATAATGTATATCTAGAATTTAGATCTTTATATGTTTGGGTCCATACCAATAACATCACTTAATAGAATCGTTGCAGAAAGAGGAAAAACTTAAACCAATTTTCTTTCATGAGTTTGCTAGTATAGCCACAACAATAATGGGAAGTTATATATATAAGAAGCAAAGATTGATTTTTATTCTAAAATTCATAGTCAATTCATTCAAAGTTTGTATATGCATGCTGAGAGAAGGGGAATTCTTATCATTCAATTGATAGCAAAACAAATCTAAAATACTTTGATAGTGCATTTCAAAAACCCATAGCGAATTTACATTTGGTTTGAAAAACATATTTTCATTTGCTATTGTTTACTCTCACATTTGTCTATTGTTGCCGAATAGTGAATTTGACATCTTCATGTCAAGTACGTTTTTTAGAAATTTGGATTCACAATCTTTAATTTTTTTATGATTTATTCCAATGAGTGCTCAAATTTTTTCATGGAATGCCATTTTAAGATGGTTACTCCCCAACTTTATTACACAAAGTGATTACGTCTATCTAATCTTTTTGATGCTCAACATTCAAATCACTTAACTATCTGCATTAAAATTCTAATGATGGTATAAAGCTTTAGATAGGGTGCCAATAATATTTCATCATATTAGGCCAATATTTTTTGAATAATTCCAACTTAAAAAAAATTACTATTAGACTTAATATGCACTTGTCATATATTTGAATAACTATATAAACGTATTTACCATCCTATAGACGAAGGCATCTATTTGGTCTACACTAGGCCTATCTACCTTACTAACCTATGACTGTTGGTTTCTTTTTTGTTCTTCATTGCATTTTTAATAATGAACAAAAATCTACCTAAAACTGAAACAATTTAAAAATATATATTTCGACAATATTTTTCCCTTTCTCAAATAAATAAAATTGCAAAATTGCTATAAAATCTTGGATTGGTATAGTACTTTTGGAATGAATCTATATACTTTTGAATGAAGCACTAATTTATTAATTGTATTTCATATATTTCATCCATAACCATAGATGAAATACTCTAGTGAAATTCTCTTTTTGCACTTACAATGTGAAACACACAACTTCACTTCAAGAGGCTTTATCATTGTATTATTGTAGAATTAGCTCACTTTTTAAGTAAGGTCCTATTCAAACTTCCTCACATGTAGCTTTTGTCAATGCTAACTGTCTACACCTTTAGTCAAGGATAATATACTAAATAAAGAACAATAACATTGGAGGCTTTGTCTATATAGTACTAATTGACTTTTCAAGTAAAGCCCTACTCAAACTTCCTCACAACCACTGTAAACTTAGCTTTTGCCAATGCAAAGCCTCCTCCAACACCATCAAGATCAAGTCAATAAAAGATCTATTTATGACTTATTTATTGGTTTTAGATCAAAGGGGAGGGGCTTGCTAAAGTTTGAATAGCAAGTTACTACTAATCTAGAGACATAATCTCTCATTGTCTAGCTATTTATACAAGTACTTGCAGCCTTCACTCAATGACTTTGGCCTTGGCACACCAATAAGGTGATAATGAGTTCAAATTAGAGCATTGGCGAACTACTTACCACCATAATCTTCCTTATTATGCTAAAGGAGGTAAGAGTGTCAAGTGACTTCGTTGTCATGCAGGGATTTGAAAAATTTGAACGGTCTATCCTTCTAAGAAAGGCATCTATCCATACCTTAAGTTAGGTTGGTTGGTTGATTGTTTTGTTTTTTTGTTTGTTACATTGAAATCTATAAGACTATGCCTCCCCTGGTCGTGTTCTTGACATTGTCGGAAAGCCCTTTGCAAGGAGGAATACATAGGCTTTGTTTTGTGTCATTTGAACCTACAACATAAAAGTTATCGAATTTCAAATTTTTTTAAGGATTAAAAAAATTAGAAAACTACTTTTACTTTTATTTTGACAATGACAACGCATAGTACTCAATGATGCAATTTTCCATCTAAGCTTTAGGTACATGAGGCTTTTGACAATTGAGCCATTCCCAACACAACACAAGATTCGTTCACACCGGCTAACCTTCTTCTTCTTCTTCTAAAGCTACTTGTTGAAGTTTCAACACCAAACAATGCTAAAGTACTCTACCTCTGGGATTCCGCACGGCACAGCACCATGGGAACTGGTCAGACCTCTGATTCCCTCCGAGTGTGAACATCACGTTCCCATCTTTTCGGCCATAGTGAGTGAAAAGGCGCGTGATGTGGAATTGCTGGGAGCCACGAGTTGGGAACTTGGGAACTTGACGGCGAACACCATTGGGACGGACCACTGCGGGGAGTGGAAGAAGAAGCCGTGGCAGCCAACCAACCAGGGCTCAGATAGGCGGGGCAGCCAGATTTGGTGGGGCACTGTGGCAAACGGCTTTTTGGGGGGATCCCGTGGAGATGCGTCAGGGGCCACTGCTTTCTAACGACCCTTTGCCGGGGGCGGTTTCTATACTTCTTCACCGCCCCCTGCAAATGCCCTTCATCCATGCCGTGTTACGTTTTGGGGGCTCTTGCCAGGATGCCGGTCAGTTCAGGCGGCCTCCATGTAACAACATTTAACCCTACACGTCAGATTCGGTATAAATTAAGTCATTTAAAAAAAAATAGTGCCAGCCACATGTCATCTTATGAATGGTGTGACATGATGCAGACCCCTAAGGATTTCAATTTCTACACTTGAGTGCCAAAAGAGACCTTCAAGTATAGTTATCCTTAAAATTGATAGAAGGTAGAAGTGTCTATGATGAGAGAATTTTTTTTCTTCTAACAATGGCAATTGAAAATCATGAATTCAAAAAAAGAAAATTGATAATTTGATGAATATGTTTAAATATGCTATGAATTTGTGAAGTTCAAATACATCGTGTGCTTTGAACCATTGTTTACATTCATGTATGCAAACAATACAATTAGGATTGCCTAAATCTACATATTTTCAAGATTGATTCAAAATACTGGTACAAGTTTGGAAACTTCTCTAGTCATAATCAAGCTTTACAAATTTCTCATCCTATATGGGATGGTAGCTTATCAAATTTACAAAATGAACATTTTCAATATTATGTGTATAACATTGTATAACCAGGCAATGGTCCTCCCCATGCTGGAAAGATATTATGTTCCAGCATACGTGCATAGAAGGGACTCATCCGTTGATTCAAGGATTGGGGTTGGCTAAAGAACCCTACAAGTCAATTTTATTCACTGTGGGGGGCCCCTTTTCAAGGATGAAAAAGGGATCTTGGTAACTTAAACAATGTCATGACGTTCCCAACTGACGTACGGCCAGCAAGTCGCCAAGTCCGTCCGCCAACCAAAGCGAGCCCCCACCCAATTTCCACCATAACAAAATACCAGGCTCACAAAATACCGTCGCAAACGGATGAACTTCGGATGGATGATAAAACCTGACCTCCGTCCCTCGTGGATGTGTGACAGCCAGAGCTTCTTATCTCCCCTCAGTCGCCCGCCGCAGAGCCTCTTCAACCTGCACACCTGCTTCGACTGATCAAAGAGCACCACCGTCACCGGAGCGCTCCCGACGTCGGGTGAGCGCATTCCTCACCTTCTTTTTTCTTCTTCTCAACCCGGGTTTCAGCAGTAGCGTGTTCTTGTGAAAAAATCCTGAAAAAATCAGAGAAAAGGTTTGGTCTTTTGGAGGGTTTGTTGAATTGGCAACAAGCCACAAGAGCGGTGTTGATCGCAAGGGTTTGAATTCCAATTGCGGTGCATTCGTCGGAAATGGAGTGTCGGTGCGGGATGTGGCATGCAATTGATGTTACGGTTTGGACTTACGGAGCTACGGGATTGATTTGTATGGTGCAGGTTGGCTGTGCGTGAGGACAGGCAACCATGGCAGCTGCTGCTTGTGGCTTGAGCCTCCGGTGTAGCACCTCGGTGGTGGCTCCACACAAGGTAGGAACCTACATTTCTCGAATGGGGTCATATTCACAAATGGTGTTATCAATTGAAGTACAGGAGTAGCGCTTTTCAATCATTTATGGAGGAAGATGGCTTTTATTAGTCGAGGAATGTGCTGAGAGGTTCTTTGTTGTATTGCATTTTGTGTCACCGAAGGGCGTTCGGTAATGTGGGGTAGAGCATTGCTCAGGGGAAGTCCAGGGATTGTTAAATCATCCTTTGACAAATGGATTGCTATTCTATGGAGGGAATTGCTATTCTATTGCTATTTTGTACTAGAGGTGTACATTTTTCCCCGAAATGAGGAGTACGTATAGTGAATTTATGTGAACTTGTTCCGGGTCTGACACTGGGTTGCGTTTGTGGATGCTCAGGTTGGCCAGTCGAAATGTACGGGTTCCAGTCAATCCGCTGTCCTGAGCTTTCCATCTGCCAGCTTTTCTTTGAAAGGACTCGGTGTTGGAAAGGTAATACATCGTGTTTCTCGGCCATCTGTTCCCCTTTTACTGATTATCAGGTTTTGATTACCCTCAGTGTATGTTATGATTGGCGTTTGTTGGGATTTAGGTTTTTGATACATTGTTACTGGGTGAGTTCCCTGTTTCCTAGGACATTGTTGCACTCAATCACGGTCTTAAAGGTAGGGGCCTTGGAAAGGAATTTAGTGTCCCTGATGACTTCTCTTATGTGTTATCTTCTGGTGTTACAACAGTTGGAAATCTCGAGAGTGAGGAGGACGGGTTTATCACGCAGTGGGGCCAGACGCCCAATATCAGCAGTGGCAGCTCCTCTGGCGCCTCCGTCAAATCCACTGGAAGATGCAGGCGAAAGGCAGCGACTGGCTGAGGAGTACGGGTTCACACAGATTGGAGAGCCAGTGCCTGCGGGAGTGACACTGAAGAAAGTGATCGATAGCTTCCCGCCAGAGGTTCGTGTGAACTTTGAAAGAGAATCTGGTGCTGCAACTTGCACATGCAGTTATTCTGATCATGAACATTTTAATTTGCTCGAATTGTTTGGTGATACTTGTTAATTCTCTGTTTGTTGAGTAGAAATGACATGAGTTGGTTTTAAGATATCGTAATTTTTCTGACGAGTTCGCTTTCCTTTGGTTCAGGTCTTTGAGATCAATGACTTGAAAGCATTCAAGACGATTTGCATCTCTGTGGCTTCCTACACTCTTGGTCTCTTTATGATCGCCAAGGCACCTTGGTATCTGCTTCCGTTGGCTTGGGCCTGGATTGGAACCGCTATCACTGGAGTACGTTCTTTCCGAATGTCAATCCTCTGACTTTGAACTGCCTTTATTGAGTAGTTGAAAATTCTGTCTGGCATCTTTCTATAAAGTATCTGCACAGTATGATTCAAACGGTGCATGACAAAATTATCAGAGCATATACATTTATTTCCTCTTTGGCTCGATTCGAGTGAAATTCTGATTTGTATGTGGTTTCAGTTTTTTGTGATAGGTCACGACTGTGCACATAAGTCTTTTTCCAAGAATAAATTGCTGGAAGACATCGTCGGGACTATTGCCTTCCTCCCTCTTATTTATCCATACGAGCCATGGAGATTCAAGCATGACAGGCATCATGCCAAGACGAACATGTAAGTTCTTTATATCTCACTCTAATTTCCAATCGCAGTGTCATCTGTCTTTTTGTTTAGTGGTGAAGTTAGAGATACAGAATGTAGTCTAAATGCTTTGTCAAATCGTTTTGTTGACTTTCCTTGCAATCTGGATTCTCAGGTTGGTGGAGGACACGGCCTGGCATCCAGTGATGAAGGAACAGTGGGGATCTTTCTCACCGTTGATGAAATCTTTTATGGAGTTTGGCATGGGTCCCTTGAGACCATGGGCTTCAATTGGTCATTGGTACGTATTCTCTTCCCAGCTCTGTTCTCGTTCCTCGTACCTGTATACTCGAGCCTGCTGCTTGGTATTACTTAGTCATTATTGATTATCATGAATTAATTGCGAGAATCATTTATTGGTCATCAGTCGAGTTTGTGGATATCTTTATCTGAACTCCCAGTTGTATGAAAGCGATAGATTTGAATTTACATCTTGTTGAGGATTAGAATTCTGTCAAGTTTTTTTACCATAATGTAATGTTGCTTTGTTTATAGGGCTTTGTGGCATTTCGACTTGAACAAATATCGAGATAGTGAGAAACCTCGCGTGAAGGTTAGCTTGGCTGCCGTTTTTGCATTCATGGCAATCGGTTGGCCCGCAATTATCTACTTCACTGGAATTGCTGGCTGGTTCAAATTTTGGCTAATGCCATGGCTCGGGTATCACTTTTGGGTAAGTTAGTCTCTCCTTGGTGATTTTGGTTTTCCCTGCTTCTGATGAGGGTCTTCTCGTCTAATTGAAGCTTTCTCAGGTCCTTCGCAATTATTTATACTGTCAAAGCATCTAATGTGTATGTTATTGGATGAGATTTGTGCAGATGAGCACTTTCACCATGGTTCATCATACAGCTCCTCATATTCCATTCAAGGGTGCTCAGGATTGGAATTCTGCTCAGGCGCAATTGGGCGGAACAGTGCACTGCGACTACCCTTCATGGTTTGTCACTTATTCTCCTCACTAATTCCGTGATGGGTGATGTATGTAAGTGCAGGATTACGGAAAGAAATGTTGAGCAACTGTGACCACAATGACCGTGTTTTCCTCCAAATATATTGACCCTTGGATTAGAGCCTACATCGAGTTTTATGGAGTAAACATACTGTTCCTTGCCACTTTCTGATACGGTACTATTTTGTGCAGGGTCGAAGTCCTTTGTCATGACATTAGTGTTCATATTCCTCATCACATCTCTCAAAAGATCCCCAGCTACAACCTACGACTGGCCCATGATTCTCTTCTTCAAAATTGGGGAAAGGTACACACTTCGGCACATTCAGGATATGTTCGATTCTTCAGAAGCAGAGTGACTATCGCAATTAATTTTTTGAAAGTTTATATAGTCGATTTCTTTTTAGCCTTGGCACTTCGGGGTTAACTGACCTTTGTGGTTAGGCAGCTCTGAGCGTGCCTTGTAGATTCAGTTAACAGTGGATCAGAATATGACAATCTAGTAAACCATGCCCATTTGGAGAAATTTCACATATGTAATTTTCTTTTCCAATTTGAAAAGATGTGTTGGTCTTGCAGATTATGTTTTGTAAAAGTCAAAGCTCTTGATGAAAGTTCGATTTTTTTTTTGCAGCATTTGAACATTGCAAATTTCAACTGGAGATTAATGAAGACAATCATGACGGAGTGTCACTTTTTTGATCCGGAAGTAAACTACGCATCATTCGACGGCGGGGAAGAAAAGTCAGCTGTCATTGGCACTTTACGCAAGGTGATGCCAGACATTGCTTGAGGATGATTTTGTTGCGGAGGTATTCTTTCATTCGGCAATACAACATCCTGGATGGTGTAGTCTGAGAGTTTACATTGATCCTGGCTGTAAAACATTTCTGGAAGGTGAAAATTAGCAGTTACAGGTATGCGGCTTGCAGGAGATTGTTGGTGAACCAATTGTCAACTAGAATTTCTTCATTGGCGCTCCATTCATGTGCCTAGTGTGTACAATGTTGAGCTGGAACTCAGGTTGCATCCAGGAAGTAGATCACAGTGATTGGAAAGGTTCTTATTACCACTCCAATTGGAGTTCATTGCTGGGCCGGTGCTAATGTAAGTTAGAACACCGGATGTGATGTGATGTGATGTCTTATGCTACGAGATTTGGGATAAGATTTGAGGAAGGCCTGGGATAGCAGAATCAGTAGAAATATGTGTGTATGTGCCTTCTGTGTACTCTATCTATTAGCTGTTAATTTTCTACAACTGTTATTTCTTCTAGATTTTTTATGTCCAGTACTTAACATTCTTGATCTTCAGGCCGCGGGACCCTTTGCCTATGCATTGGGGCTCCTGCCACTGTTGAGATTCTTTGAATTCTAGCTTGCATTTGAATTGTGGGTCATTGAACATGGACAGTGACATTGGTGAAAACCCTAGTGATAAGCTGACAAGTAAAGTCTTGCAAAATGTGTTGCCTTGAGTCTTCCTATATAAAAATGTTGCACAATGTGCTAAAATCAAGTACCAACCTAGAAGTGCGCCCTTATTAATATATAATGAATTTAAAAGATATGAAGTTTTTGATTGTAGGATATTTAAGTGTAGGACATTGGAATTAGTATATGGATTTAAATAATTGAAAATATTTCAACTAACATGGACATTCAATAAACTTCAAGAGAAATTGGGTATCATTTGTCTTGTAATGACAAGTGTACAAAAGAGTAAGATTGTACTTGGTAAGAGATATTAGTTTGCAAGTTTGAGTGTATAGTAGAATATGTGAATGCATACTAATAGTATGGATAGAATATAGTGGAAGTGGTTTTGGATATATAAGGATTCAAAGCATCATAGGTCAAAATGGCTAGGATATCTTCTTAAAGTATTAACAACCAAATGTGTAGATTGAAAATAGTTGCAAAAGAAATCAATGTTATTTGGCCACAATAGATTTTTTTAGCGATTATGTATCATTCTTTTCACAGGACTTGAGCATATGCACTTTCTTCCTAAATATTGGCAAATACAAAGAAGTTACTAGAAGGCTTACTTTTCCAAGAGCTAAAAAACTCTAGTAGGGAGGAATAAAGATCATATCAAAGAAGATGAATGTTGTTGAAGATATAATGGAATGTAAGTCATTATTTCTACAATTATCACCACAACCTTTAGTGTATATATATACACACACACATACACACACATATACACACACATATACACACACATTGAAATAATACATATTGACCAAATAAGGTACACTATCTAAACATCTTATCAATGTAATAACTTCTATTCCTACACAACGTTGAATGTTTCTACTTTAATCTTATAAAGATATTGTAGCCAAAAAATGGCCAATGGATGATTTTTTTAGATAATTGCAGGAACAAAGAATATACCTATCAGTCCAAAAATCAAATCATGCTTGACCTTGGTCATAGGTGATTATCTTTGAAAGTTAACAATGACTAGTGTTTTTTTTTTTACCAAACTAGGTGTTCAAGATCCACACCCCATGTTAAATACATTTGGAAACTATAACTCAATGCATTGAAATAGAGAAAAATCCCTTTTTCTATCCACAAATTCCAAAATTCCAAAAGCATTTCTCCAAAATTTTATCATTTTTTTTTAGAATTTTTTTTTGTGGACCATGATTAATGTATCAATGCTAGCACATGAGTATAGAAATACTAGCCGATGAGCCTTGAACATTTGTGTAAGTAGATGTCCTTCAATCATTGAAGGTACTTATAGCTAAACACCTACGTAACATAATATAGGTATTTATAACATAAGTACCCTATAATTATAGAAGGTTTTTATAATATAAACACTTATAATATAGGTGCATAGTCTTCTAGGTTTGTAAGTTTATGATTCTAAGTTCACATAATAACAACCATTTGATCAATAAATATGGTATTCTTGCATAAAACAATAAAGTCTCAATCCAATGTCTTCTAAGATGGACAATCAAACTATTGGTAGCATCTTTTATTGATTAACCTTTGATAGTGTGTCTCAATATCAATCCCTTATGACTATAAAGTGAACCTTTTAATTCACATGAAATTAAAACTTGAGAATATAGTCATTAGAAGTGCAATAAAAAAATAAGAAAATAGACACAATAAAATATATAATTTTGGTTTTTGACCAAAACATTGAAGTTAAATAAAACCTTACCAATTTTCTTTTTTTAGTGTAATTTTTTTAGACAAATTTTTTTTGAAGTTTAGTTTTAACCTCAAAAATCCAATTGTGAAAATATATGATTATGATTTTTCTATTTAAGATTTTGTGCAAGGGGATCCATTGCAAATCTAAATTTTTTAATGTTGAAGGCTCTTGGAAATGAGCCTCAAATACATTGGATCTTTGAGAAAAAATCACCATAGAAAAATTATAGAGTTCATTTTGAAAAGCCATAAATTGATTGGAGTTACACTTGTTATGCCCTTTAACCTCAGATTTTTTTGATGACCTCAATTTCAGATTTGACATGTAAAAAGAGGATTGAAGGAGTTCAAATCACTTTCACAATTTTAAAATCCTCAAGATCAAACATTACAATCTTTCAATAATCTATAAGAGATATTGTTGTGTTTTCTTATCCCACATGATCTCTAACATGCTAAAGTTAGAAAAAAGACCTTTGGGCACTCGATAATTAACGTTAGATAATCGAAACACCCCTAAACACCTCCATGGCAAGGCAAGGAATGACAATAGCCCCTCCAAAAATTTAACATGCTGATCCCTTCATGCACATGGTTGGATAATCCTGTGAATGATTCCATAGGAAATTCATACATAGCGATACTAACTTGATCTCAGGAGGGTTTGGCCCTTGCACTCCAAACGATCTTTCCAGTGAGCTCTATAGTGCTCTCCCAATGCAAACACACTCCAGCATATGTGACAAAAATGCTTGAAGTGACGCAGATAGGATGTTCTACCATAAATTTATTAAACGCGAGGGTAACGAAAGCTCACGAGTAGTTCTTCCAAATGCTCTAAAACATGGATTCCATTCTTCAACTTCACAGAAAACCACATTCACAAACATACTTCAGCAGCCACTGCACAGTTCCTCACCTCTTAAATTGAGGAAGCCATCTGAAGGACTGAATAGAACTGCTTGAAAACAAGAAAAATGTGATTACTTGAAGTAAATTTACATTAAAACGTATCATCAACTGGATCGCTACTAACAGAGTCTGATATGTTCATCCTCAACATACCCATACTTCTGCAATCAGCTGGTAAAACATCCTTGCAATAATGCTCGCAATCCCATCTGTAGTCAAAGACAATAGCAGTGTAATCTACATATAAATTTCATCAGATCAAATGTCTGCATTGATAAACCCATGCTTCTCCATCGGCCACCCGTTTCTTGCTCCTCGCATCACCTGTGAAAAAGTTCCACGGCCTTTAATTCGATTCCCTGTGACGGAACAAGTGCTTTCTTCAAATTGAACCAAAATTACATGCTCAGTGAACCCCTAAAAACAGTGCACACGCAGTAGAGATTTCTATCAAACAATGTTTGCTCAGAAAATAATCATCAAGATCATTGAGAAAGGGATTGAACGGCAGTCAACCCGGTTGCTTTAATTACCATGTTAGAGGCAGAATGAATATAATTGAAGGTTGTAAACGCAGGATGTGAAAAGAAGGCGAACAAAATTGCGCATAGTTTTTTGGCTTTGAAAGAGAAATTCGGTGATTAAAGAAAAATTAGAAGACGAGGAAAGAAAAATATCTCTGAATAAACCTGTGATGTGCACCTTCTTGGAACAGATTACTGCCCACGGCAATGCCAGAACCCTAACTCATGTGCTCTGTTCCATTGCTGCGAGTTCCTCACACTTACTTTGTAGAGTTGCCCCCTCGCAGTTCTAAGGATGACGAGTCAGGCGACGACGTCGGCAAGGCCTCGACATGTCCCGTCTCCTTCACGAGCTCCCCGATACTCCGCTCGAGCTCGTCAATGCGAGACCCCATCTCGTCGATCTTGGTGATGATGGACTCCGACATGGTCTGAAACCGCGTCTGCATTTGCAGCAGCAAGTTCTGCACGAACGCCGTCAGATCCGCGGTCTTTTGCGTCGTCGCATCCGCTCCCTCGTGTCCCTGCGCTTGTCCATGGCCACTCGAATCCATACTCTCACTCATATCCATGCTCTTCACAAACAACAAACCCTAAGTTCTCGTCGAAGGCTCTACAGAAATGAGCGCCAAACTTGAAGTAGAAATACAAACTCTTTTCCAACTAGGCAAATGCAGTCCCACATGGAAATCAATCACCAGTGGAAAGACCGCATATTGATAAACGAAATTGCGGAAAGGAACACGTCACGGACAACTCGGGCAGAAGAAGACACAGAGAAGGCGCAGTTATAGGACCATGCCCTAAACCCGAGCATGCACTGTCTCGTGGATGTGACAATTCTGGTTCGTGCATTTGACAACAGTCTCTTCCTAAGTTAAGTTCGCACTGAATTCGAACTCTGAATTTGCAATCAATGAAGGCTTTGGGGTTAGGGTTCAGATATCGAGCTACATCCAATTTCGTTAGGGTTTAAGGTTTAGAAGCTCTGGGAAGGAGGGAGATCGTGGGGTATGGGAAAGTGTGGCGTCGACTCATTCAGAACCACATGTGAAGTACCAGGAATCACCAATTGAAGACTGTAAATTGATTAACGAACTTGCAAAAGACGTCATTTGCAGAGGAGCAGCTCAAGGGAAGATGAGGAAGTACGGATATAGGACCATACCCTAAACCCGACTGTGCACTGTCCCGTGGGTGGATATGACAATTCGTACACCGTGCACTCCACAGCAATCTCTTCTTTGCACCGAATTTGCAATAAGGCTTCTGAGGTAGGGTTTTGAAGGTGATCTTTACCCAATTTTGTTAGGGTTTAGGGTTTAGAAGCTGGTGGAGGAGGTGGGATTTTTGGAGAGTAACCCGGCAACACTATATTATATGACTATGGCGTTCACGGAGCAGCCGAAGGTGGAGGAAGATAGTGGTGAAGCAGTGCTGCATAAAACAGGGCCTCTGATTGTGAGGTTTCCTAGGCAAGGGACGGCGCCAGTAGAACCTGTGAAGCTGGAGGCGGAGGAGGCGGAGGAGGAGAAGAAACCCCCGCGCAACATGGTACAGGTGAATGTCATCTAGGGTTTTAAGCTGAATGTTTCTGCGCTCTTGCTTGCGATTCTGTAAATTCGAAGGCGGAGTGCGAATTCATGGCTCAAAGTGATACGAGAGACAATCAATCTTGTATACATTAGAAGTAGATTGTAGTGCCAATGGTGGCAACAAGAAACACGGAATCATTTGCTTATCTTTATCTATTCTTCTTCAAATCTTGTGGCCTAATTTAAGTATAAGGTAGAGGATACTCTCTCCGACACTTCAAGCTTTTTAACCAATGCGTAGGAGTGCGCTTTCATTGCGAGATCGACACTGAGCTGTAGAGAGATCGCATTGGGTTACTACAATAGCCAAATTCTCTTGAGATCAAATCTTTATTTAATTTCTTCTGCAATTGTTCAAACTGGGAGGTTGTTTGAATAATAGGTAGCCCCTTCTCCTTCAAACAGCAGTGGTCATACATATTTAGATCATTCATGCTTACAGCGTTTGCCAATACGTCCAACCAGCAGATGAGCTGCTGTTGGTAACAAGGGTCAGTCAAGGAGAAGGTATCGGATCCCTAATGAATTTTAGTGTCCTCTACCTTAATTCACATTCCATTTTTGTCTGAAGTAGAGTGATTTGAAAATCTTTCTCTAACCATTTTGAAGGTTTGAATGTAAGGATGGGAATCATACGTTGAAATGTTTAGATTAATGAATGGACAAGAAGCTACCATTTATTGAAATTCTTCGTCCCGAATTTCAATAGTGTTTTGGAAGTCTGACTGGAGGAGGTACTCTGTTGTTGTGCAGGTATATCTATTAGCTGGTTACTTAGTAGGCCGTTGGGCATGGGCTAGGTTCCAAGAACGTCAGGATAGGCGAAAATTTGATAACAAGAGGAACCCGGAAGACTAAGCATGCTGGTAGAATTCATCTTGTTTGTTTATTTATTTATTTTGATTGATCTAGACAGGTTATTGCAGTGAGTGCCAGGATTGTGTCGATGTTTCTGAGTCTAGATGGCGTTCATTTCTCTTGCATATTTTTGACATATCTTGAGCGTCTCTACGATGAGGCTGCTCGACTGAGCTTTCATGTTCCTCTTTCAACGGCAAACTTTGTGAAAATTTTGCGTTTTGTGGCAATACACTCTATTACCGGTCCACTCGTTACAGGTTCATTTCGATCCATGTTATTTTTTTCTAATATTCATTTGTGGTACCAAATTGGTAGCTATGGAAGAGGATCTGTGTGCTTTTTTAGAGTTATTCTGTCTATCATTTCATGGAGGGAGAACTTTGGCTTCGTTGTTTCTCAGATTTAGATGCATTGATTCTGAAGGACCGGCATTGAATGTACTCGTCTCTAGCTGGTAAAGGGTGTAGTGAAAGTATCTTGTCATCCAAGTATTGAGAGCCCAGCATGGTTTTGTGTAACAAATCCCACATTCTCTGAATATTTTGGAGCTCAACCCTGTTGCGATCAGTGCTAGGATTTCTTTTTGCAATGTCATGGTTCAATCTTTGGACCCTAGCAATCAAATCTTAGGTCTCAATACCTTGTGTTGGCACCAAGAATTGTTATTAAATTGCAGTGTTCATTGTCACTTTAATAAGATGAAGGTGTTGGAAAGGTTCAAAAATCTTGG
The DNA here is from genome assembly GCA_963969395.1 of Pseudoscleropodium purum. Taxonomy (NCBI): domain Eukaryota; kingdom Viridiplantae; phylum Streptophyta; class Bryopsida; order Hypnales; family Brachytheciaceae; genus Pseudoscleropodium; species Pseudoscleropodium purum. The sequence continues at coordinate 16,149,469 of OZ017798.1, forward strand.
TTTTCAGTGTTCCATTGCTTTTGCTTTTGCACAATAGTAGACTATGCTATGAATTTTCAAAAGTATTAGAATGTTTTGATGGTAATTAACTTGGGTTGGGGTTATGCATATTTTTTTTTGTTACTTTCATTTTTGTACCTTTGAATTACATGTTCAATAATGATGATGAAATTCTTTAGTTATGTTGCAATTGAATAATGTTACAAAGTGATGAATTCATTCTAATTCATAATTGCAACATGGTATTTTATTGCTTGAAATGAATGCAAAGGCTTTTGTTAATATTTTCAAGCTTCACTATCTTTCATTCACATACATACTCAAACTTCTTAGATGGTATTCTCTATAATTTAAACTCTCAAAACCCATTCAATTATATGGAGTTTTATAACATTGTGACTACTAACTATTAATAGAGTTGCACATTTGAATGATGACATTTAAGTGATTTATCAAGTGTTGGTTCTTCAAGGTTTTTTGTCTGAAAAATTAATGGATGTATTTAATACTTGAAGTGCATGGTATCACCCATCTTCAAAGTCAATGTCAATGGTAAGGTTGTGACTTCATTCTATAATTGATAGATCAATGCTATACAATGACAATGAGCTAAAAAGAGGTGAACCTTCCATTTCCTCCAATTTCTTCCCCCCTCTCCCCAATGAAAAATTGAGAGCCATTGATTTAAAATTAAAAAAAATCTTCCCCCTTGGATGTCATTGATCTAGATACAGATATAGGATAAGGTATGAGATAAAATATGGGATACACTACCAATGTGGAAAATAGATATATGTATGGATAAAATATACAAATATGGTATGGGAATATAGATATTGTATGGGGATATTGATACGGATATCGGGTTTATCCCATATCAAATGTCATCCCCACCTTCACCTCAAAATTACAAAGTGGAGGGATGGGTTTCATTTTCAAACAAAAATTAAATTAATCTAAAATGTTTCTTGTATCCAAGGGGGTTAATAAAAAAAATGGATTTTATTTTATTGGATTCTTGTACAACTACTACTTTATATTCTAAATTGACTCACCTAATCCTATCATACTTTAAATTGACAGCTTATGCAATCACTTCATCTTTGAAGTTGATAGATTACCAATGTTATTTCATAATTCAAATTAATTATTTACTAAATACATTCTAAGATGATGGTTCATGCAATCACTTCATCTTTGAAGTCAATGGACTATTGATGTTACATCATACTTCAAATTATTGGCTTATGTAGTTACTTCATCCTTGAAGCCAATAGATTGTTGATATTACTTCTATACTTTAAACTAACTAGTCACTTTATACTCCAAGTTGATAGTTTGGAACTGTATCCTTGAAGTTGATGGAGTGCCAATGTAACTTCATACCCCAAGTTAATGGTTTGTGTAATCATTTCACCTTTGAAGTTGATGGATTATTCATACTACTTCATACCCCAAACTAACTAATCACTTTATACTCCAAGTTGGCAGCTTGTGCAATCATTTCATCTTTGAAGTTGATGGATTGTCGATATTACTTCATACTCCAATCTAACCAATCACTTTACAGCTCATGCAACTGAACTAACCAATCACTTTATACCCCCAACTGACCAGTTACTTTATATTCCAAGTTGATGGATTATATGGTCACATCATCTTTGAATTCAACAAACTACTATTGTTATAAAATACCCCAAATAAACCAGTTACTTTGTACTCCAAGTTGATGGCTCATGTAGTCCCTACATCCTGGAAGCTATTAAACTCCCAATGTTACTTCACATTGCAAAGTGACCAATAACTTTATACTCTGAGTTGACGGCTTGTGTAGTCCCTTCATCCTTGGAGTTGATGGATTGCCAATGTTCCTTCATACTACAACTAACCAAATGACTTTATACTCTGAGTTGACCATATCACTTCATACCTAAAATCGATAGATGATGATGTTACTTCATGTCCAAAGATGATGACTCATATTGTCACTTCATGATCCAAGTCAAAACTAAAGTTAGTGTCATTCAAATATGTAATACAATAGGCACAATGTTACAAAATTCCATATAATCAAATGCATTTTGAGACTTCTTAAATTATAAAAAATACTATTTAAGAAATTTGAGTGTATTTGTGAATGAAAGATAGTAATGCTTGAAGATATTGACAAGAACCTTTACTTCTATTTCATGATGTAAAATACCATATTGTAGTTACAAATCAAGATTCAATACTTTGTAATACTACTCAATTGCAAAACAACTAGTGAATTTGATCTTTGTTATTGAATATGTGATTCAAAGGTGCTAAATTTGACAAATCAAAATTAGAAAAAAATACTCAAGTCTCTTACAATCCCAATCCAAGCAACTTAAATTTATACAAGTCAACAAAGTGATGTACAATCTTATTTTTATACTTGCCCATTTCCTAATTACCTCATTCTTCTACAACTTCTTTTGATTTAAGAGAGGATGAAAGTGAGAATATTGTAGCTTCCTACTAACTAGGGCAAATTTTGCCTAATAGTTAATTTAAGTATGAAAGAAGTTAGGAAATTGAAAAAAAAAATATTAAAATTATAAATTTTTTAAAGTATAATTAAAACAAGTGAAGAATTTATCCAAGTGGTTTATACAATTTTTAAATGGTTGCTGCTACTTTCATTTAAGGTGGATGCATAAATCTAAACTCTAAACTCTCTACCTTGAGTGTCAAGGCTTTGTTAAGTGTCAAGGTTTGTTGCATGTGAGAGATATGTTTTGTTTGTAAAAGGTTGTACATTAAAACAATCAATATGGCCAGGCAAAAAACTTTGTAATGTATGTTCATAGTTATTGATAAAGAAAAGATGCAAGATAATATAGAGTGAGTTGAATTTCTATGGATTAGGCAATCTTTTAGTGTATATATCTATATATATCTATATCTATATATCTATATATATTCTTAGGGGGGAGGGGCAAATTAGGTCAATAATTTTTCAAAAATTTAGGCACCCTTTTAATTATTTATTTTCTAATCAAGCTACTAGAAAGCTACAATAAAATAGGAAGGAAATTTTGAACCAAATAAAGTGATTTCACCTAATTGCACCTTTTAACCTAATGAAGGCCCCAAAGATTAAAGAGTGTCTAATGAATGACTTTCAAATAAACTCTAAAAGTAGAAAATGCACTTATTCATCCAAAAATCCAATAGTTTTTGGTTAGCTATTTTGGTGATAGGTCTTGTCTTTTCAAAATTGAATAAAAGCAGCTATTACAAATTCTTGCTTTAAATATACATGCTTCTAAAATGAAAACTTTGACTTAATTTTTGGCACATACATAAATGCATATATGCAAAGTACCACCAATAGATTTCCATTACATTCTTGGGACCATTTTTTCTATAGAATTATGGTTTTCTTTGGCTTATAAGGATTTTCCCCATATTCATCCATTTAAAAATTCACATTGATATGAAGTCTTTTGTGGTTGCTTTATGTTAGGGATCACTTACTAAGATTTTTAGAACAAAATGTCCTCTTCATCAAGCATTAACCTCCTTGGTGCGCTATTTTTCTAGTATCAAAATGATTCCCCTCTACGACAAATATATGCACCGTTGGAAAGGTCATTTCAACCTTGAGAATCTAAGAAAATTCAGTGATAAGAGATCATGTACCCTCCTAGATTCTTGTTCTGAAATGAACACAATGAGTACAATCGGTAGAGAGACGGAGAGAGACGGCAAGAGACGGGAAGAGACGGATGTGATATTACAGAAGGTGATATTAAAGAGGTCTAGGTACTCTGTTAGCTTCCAACAGCTCTCTTTCATCAGTGAAGAAGAGTGTCGGCACTCATCAGTTGTCTCCAATTTTGCTTCCTTTCCAAGAATTGGCGATGCAACCTCACCGTCAGCCATTTTAGGTTTCCATCGCAGTTTGAGGTGCGCTTTGTTGTTTCCAATCTTTCATGTCCATGGTCGGTAGTCTCATGTACTCAGAAAATCGGATTTAAGCTTGTTTCGTAAATTGATTGGATCGACAGACGAGAGCTCTCTTACTTGCTGCTTTATGTCGGATCGGTTTCAAAAGAATTCTGAATTGCCAGGGGTGTTTGATCGAGTAAGGTGGATCTGGCTTTAGCTACTTTCTTTCGTTGCCCTAAAATTGCTGCGAATTCTGACAGCAATTCGAAGAGTAAACGCAATAGCAGTTTCTACCGCAACCAAAATTGGTGAAGGAAGTCTTGTAGGCGTATTTTTCTGGTGTTATTAGTTCTATTCCTATTTGGTTGTTTCTTTTTCGAAGTGGAGCTAATTCGTGCCAATGGCAGAGTGGAGATACGAACTCTGACAGTTGCGAAAAAGTAGTGATGATCGAGCTGGATTGTTGAGGCTCAACAACGCTTTGTTTTGGTGAAGCACACGTCTTCTCTTTCTCATGTGAGCTTTCAGGGATCCAACCCTGTCGGTCAAGGTACATTTCCTCGTATTGGCCTTCTTTCTTTGTTTCTTCGAACTCTCAAGAACGTACTGCTCATTCTTGGCCATAATTCCGTTCAGTGCTTCTCAAACCCTACTTTGTTGCAATAGATTGCAATAGTTTATAATTTGTGACATTTTGCGACAATTTTTTTTTTTTGATGTTTTTCTGGTATAGAGGTGCATAATATTCTTGAAGAGCTACTCGTACACCCTTGGAAGCAATTAACAATAAACAGTGAGGAAAGAAAAGGAATCCAAGTTCCTTTTGTGCACTATCTTGAGCTTATGTTATATTTGCAAAGGCATGTGTGGCAGCAGCAACCCGCGGTCGTCAATAATTAATTCTAGAATAGAAATTTGAAAACATTTGAAATCTTACAATCTTTAAGATGAATTGTTGAAAAATCAAAACCTAGACCCCTCGGCTAAAAATTAAGCCCATCGTCTTTATATTTCCAACATTTTTACGTCAAGGTACTTATTTGTTTATGCATTTTTTAACCCATGATTAAATATGTAGAAATGATCAGATTAGCTTGATTAGCTTATATTGGATAAATAATTCGTCTCTCTTGCGACATTTGAATTAGTTATTTTCTTTCATCCAGTCCTTGGGCGGCTTGTTTACATGTAGGCTCGTCTGACATTGATTGCATGGAATAAATTGCTTCAAAAGTGAGCCAAATCTTACTCTGGATTCTTTCTCAAGCTGCAGTGAAAAGGTTGCAATCTATTTACTACTCTAAAATGTTATGATAGTGTATGATTCTGATGTTGATTTTATATCCTTCAGGATTTCAGAAAATTTTAGAGAAGCACGGGTGCTGCATCATCCACTGGTCAAACTCTTGGGGTGAGAAGACAGCGAAGCCTTGAGCTCCATCATGGATAAGTTTTATTTAGGTGAAGGAGAAGAGAAGGATGTGGACGACTTACTGGCACAAATCAATGATGACAGTATTTTGAAGCTGTCTGTGAACACTCACCAGAGCACTAATGGGATGCGCGCGCCTCTCTTAGAAGACCACGACGAGGTAGGCAAGGATGGAATCGATCCTGATCTTGAAGCTCGGTTTGCAAGCTTGAAAGCTCCAAGACCTAAAGCAAAGGAGAAGGAAAAAACTGGGAAATCAAAACCTCATGGGGATGTGTCTGCAAGCCCCAAACAGTCCAGCAAAGGGAGTATTGCGAGGTCGACTTCTGTTGAGAGTGATGGTGGTGACAGTTTGGATGCTGAGTTGATTGCCAGATTGCAAGCACTTAAGGGTCCTTCAGCACCCTCTAAGGTAGCCTTTAATCCAAAAATCTTTTACATTTTTTCTCATCATTCAAATTTAGGACATCAAATTTTTTTCCATTGAAGTTCAAAGCAATTTTTATTTTTTCTTGATTTTGAAGGACAAGATGAATCTAAGATTAGATTGTTCTGAATAGCAGACATGTAAATGTGCATTAGACATGTTCAGAATGATAAACCATCATAATTGAACAAAACCTGATAGATTTAAGGACAATCAAAATTTGTTGACTTTTGAAAAGCAACATTTTTCAAAGCTCATATCTCACTTGGCTTTTTTGATTTTTTGATTTTTGTGTAGACGAATTGACTGAATTTGTCATTATGTGGAGTTCTGTGCCTGGAGAAGCTCCACAGGACCTTCTGGCCATTTAGGGGCTAATTCGTGAAGCATTTCGTTTGTTTATTCATAAATCTAACTAGACTCATTTTTATTTTTATTTTGAACTTTGCAGATGCCAGAGGGAGAATCAGCTTCAAAGTCCGAGAGCTCTGAAAGTAGCACCCCCAGTTTGAGTGAACACTTGCAAGCATTGAAGTCTCGTTCGAAAATGTCTCCCCAGGTGTCTCCATCTCGCTCTGACTACCCCGCTGGAATTACCATTTCCTCTTCTTCTGTTGGGTCTTCTGGGTGGTGTGCCCCTACATCACCTTTCAAGATTTTGAGAGTATGCTCATTCAAACTTTGATTTCAAGTTGATATGATTTTTAGTAGAATGACAGGTTATTCAATAAATCAAACTGTTTTTGGAACTCTTTCACAGCATCGTAAGTAGAATAGTCGTCACAGTGATCATACAGGGAGGCCTTTGTATGATCACTATGACCATTGGGAGAGCTTGCAATGAATCGTGAGGGAGATTCCCTTTTAAATGTTGTCTAAAATTTCTCGAACACCCTAGGTTTACTGAAAACCCTGTTGAATGTCTAATTGAAGGATTTCGAAATTAATACTTGTAGTTTCCCCTGCGGGCGTACTGTATGTTTTTGGATTAACATTTGACCTTCTACACAGGCATTGAGCTCTAAAAATCCAGGTTCTGAACCAGTGCCTCGCTGTTCTTCGAAGTCACACTCCTCCCAAACCACTAAAGATGCCAAGAAAGCTGTCAAGAAAAGCTTGTCACGCACATCCAAAGAAGAAGAAGTGGATCCTGCAGCAATGGTTGAAGATGTCCAGAGGCTACTTGCAGCTGTTTCCAAGGAAGGAAAGAAACAGAGCAGAGAAGGGAAGGCTATGGTTGCAGGAGACAAGCGAACATTCAACATGAAAGATCGAGATACTGAACTTCTGAAAGCCATGGAAGACGAGGAAGCAATTGCACTAGAAGCAGAGAAGGTGAGATTTCCTTCCTCATTTCATGTTGTAGCACACTTATCGCAAATTCAACTATGTCATAGTGAAACAGTTGGGACCCCAGCTGGTAAGATTAAAGAGGTAGGTGCGTAATCAACTCTACCTTAAACGTCAATCTTGTTATATTGGCTGGATACAAAGCGCCAAATTGTGACTTTCAACTGCGCGAAGCTCTTGAAACTGGTATGGACTTACGTTTCAAGGCCCCCGCCTTGAACATTGCTAATGCCGTGAATTCCTCCAGCAGAAGAAACTTGATGTTAATAACTGAAACGTCATATGAATTGAACACCACGATAAAGGGTTCCTACCTTAAGACCAATGCCAGAAAGTTTCTGAGGATGATCGGAGTCGGTTTGTGATTCTACTTATTTTTCGTTTCGTTTCACTAGGTGGTGGAATGGGCAAAAGACAATGCAAGACTAGAGGGGTCTGACGAGGAATCTGAGGACGAATTGGAATTGAAGGTTTCGTCGTCTGATGACTCTGATGATTCGGCAGGAGCAAAGGTCAAGAAAGTCAAGAAGAAAACTAGTCCTCTCGAGGATTCAGATCCAGAGGTAACAATTGGTAAACCAAAAAAACGAAAGGGGCGGAGGCGATGGAATTTCATCTAGATTTCTTGTCGCATATCGCAGTGTATTGACCTTCTTCTAGTGAGTTCCGCTACAGGGACACATATGTATGTACTTTATTCCCCCTTCGATTACTTTTACCTACATGTAAAGATTCAGTATATGACGGTGACTTTGGCAGGTGTTCTTGTGTGAATGAGATGCTTCAGGCTTGGCATAAATTTGTAGGAGTACATGATGTGCGTTCTTTTGATGTTTCCCATAGAAGTTTTCAAGGAAGTAGCCCTGAGTCTCTCTTAGCTGGTATTTTCTTCTTGTAGAATATCGCTAGATTTTAAGAATTTGACTATCATCAATACAATATGAGCCACTATATTGGAAGTAAGACATCCAGTTGGATGGTTCCCTGATCGAATTGATGGTGCGGTATCATACAATCATTGCCTGCAGAGCTTTGCTCCGAATGAATTGAGATTGCAAGAATATGATGACTCCTTGAATCAAATGTACTGCTTCTACCAACTCTTCCTGAAAGGGCTGAGGTATGTACTGTACAATATTCTCAAACTCACTGATCCCATATCAACACGCCAGTCAGAACATGTTAAATGGAACAAATGATTGCACCAGCTTATGTTTCTTGTGGAGTGTGGTAAAATCATGGTGCAGGTGGCAAGATTTCAAGGGAAGTTTCATGTGCGTTTCATACATTCCATTGTCCAGAACTTGCAGACTGCAACGCATCTCAATTTGGTAAAATGAATTTTTAGTAAAGAACTGTCCTTTTTAGGTGAGTAAATTATCTTTACCTCAATACTTCTCAAGGTTACCTGACTTCAATGATAAGCATAGGTTTTTGAAATATGAACGTATGGAACCAACAATTTTTTCCCAGTTGATTGGTTTCATGCATTTCATCATTCTAAGTCAGATGAATTGTATCTATGTGCATCACTTTGAGCATTTCAACATTAGCAGAAGTAAAGATGTTTGTGAGATGAATACAGTTGTAGAGATATCTTCGGATACAAAAATGCAAATCAATTTTTTTCACTGCGGAAGACTTTCTGATGCAAGCAACAGGAGGTTCTAGACCTTTACAAGTGACGGTACGCAATCCTTTTCCATTCGAAGATCAGCACTGATAGGCTGTTAGCCTAGTGATGGATACACCACTTGCTAATAAGGCCAAGCAAGTGTAGGAATTTATCAGTTGCTACTTTGCTATTGGAAAACAGGGGTCAGTAGAGGAGGGGAGGACTAGGTCCTTAATTGTTTCCTTATCCTGTACGTTTGTTTTCTTGTGGAACGCATTAAAGGAGGAGATCAGGCCCTACAAGTTTGGGCCTCCACTAGTCATCCCTTGGCTCTGTTTGTTCAGTCTGCTTCCACTGCTGCAACTGAATGGTCGAGTCTATTGCAGTGCAACGAGCCCAATGCGGAGGTCCAGCCAAGGGTGAATGTTCAAAATTTTAAAAAATGTTTTGTGCTGTATTATGTTTATTGTTAACACCTCTCCTAGCTAATTGGGGGCCTTTGATTGCAAATATGAACTCAAAATTTGCAAAAGAAATTATGCATGACAAATAAAAAGTTCTTGTGTTTTTCTCAAGAACAAAATAGAGGCAAAACTATCTCTACATTAAGCATGTTGAACTATTGTAGACTAGATCCAATTGAATAGTTCTAATCTATGAATAACTTCTAGAATTTATGTTGTAGTGAGAAAGTTACCCCTACAAGACCAAAGATTCATTGTTCAAAAAGGGTCATTTACACATATTCATTCAACTAGTCAAGTTTGACTTACATATTCAATGTAATAAGAGTACATTGAAAATACTAAGAACTTAGTAGACTAGGTGGAATAAGTGGCACTTTTGCATGGGACACATCTATCAATTTTCTTGAAAAGGTATAAATGTAGGTAGTTACATTGCCCTACACAACTTGTATGGTAGGTGATTGGTGCAAATTTGTAAGGTTACTCATCTTCAAAAGTAGCCATAGTGTTTTGCAGAACCTTCATATAAGATAGATATTGTCATAGTTGAGCATGCACCACTATGTGTATTTGACCATAGCATTTTGTGGAACCTTCATATAAGACAAATGTTGTCATAGTTGAGTATACACCACTATGTGTAAATGACCATAGCATTTTGCAGAACCTTCATGTAAGATAGATGTCATTGCTGAGTGTGCACCACTATGTATAAATGACCTATGAAATAACTAGGGTTAGATATCTTACTAACCAAAATCAATGATGTATATAGCATGAATTGGTCACAAGATAAACAAGCATGATTGTATGCTATGAGAGGCTTTGTGCTCATAGCACTTGCTCAAGCTTCTATCAATACAAAGCATCCTCCTATATGGTGATGAGCCAATATGAATGTATTGGATGAAAAAATTCTATATACAACCTAAGAGAACGAAGTCCAATTTCAGGGATTGCAGATCAGCTGCAAAAATCACTCACGACAACCAGAATACGAGTGTTCTCCACACCAAAAACTCTGAAGTAAAAGTAATAAGAGTATCAGAGCATGTGTCCAGTGTCTGCCCTCTCCCCTGTGAAAATAGTTCAATCTTTTGGAATTACTCACCTTTTCAACAGTGCATAGAAGACTTTTCAAGAATAATATGAGAACGAGAAGAAATCGGTTGACTGTTTATCAAACATACATGAGGAGTGCAGTGGAATTGAGTTTCTCATTCTTTCAATAAAGAAGTTTTTAAAATTCAAGAATAGCATGGCACAAATCAAGCCCTGAAAGATGGTAAAATAATCTGTACAGTAGAGCATCCTGCATTCCAAAACTGCGCTTCATTAAGACGAATTCCATTCACAATGTCCTACTACTTTCAAAGTTGCAATGAAAATCATCACAAACAACTCCCACAACGACTGGTCCAAAAACAATTTCTTAATGACAAGAAAACAGACTTGAATGTCATGAAACATTATTCAACTGCTTTTTGGAAAGGAAGATCTCCATGGTACAGAAGAAATCTCGAACCCTTCTAAACTCCCAAAGCAAAACAAACACGGAGTAAGTGCATATCGTTCAAACACGAACATATGACCAAACTGACTGCAAAGAATGTCATGAGATGGAGGATCAGAAAGTTAAAATCATAAAACATTCAAATCATAAAACATTCAAATCATAAAACATCAAGCGTTTGGGGAATTTCATGCAATCCAAACTGGAAATAAATCAGAAAATTCCACTCACAATCTCCTACTTACAAAGATGACATGAAAACCATCACAAGCACCCCACAAAGACTGATTTTAAAACAGTTTCCTAATCGTTTATTAGGAATGACAGATTTCCAAGTTCTTGGAACTTTATTTGACTCCTTTCTGAGAATGATGATCTACATGCTACAGTAAAAATACTTTCTTCTAAGGCTAAGCATAACATTCTACAACCCATCTATTTCACGCCCCAAAAGTTGGGCCAGTTCTCATTCCGTTTCAAGATCCTCTATCTGTATCACAGACACATGTCCAAACTGGCTCCACCCAAAGAATGTCATGTGATGAACGACCAAAAGGTTGAAATTTAAAACCATGAAACACCAAACATTTTGGGAATGTTACATTGTATTGTGAGATATGGTCGTCCATCACAACCAGATTGGGAAATCCAAGAACTACAAGCTAGCAAGGAAAGAATCAAACGATTCGAGGAGCAGTCGTGGTGGTGTTGCCATTCCCACGACCATTATCTTCATTCTCGCCAGAGATTTCTTCGAGAGACCGCTGGTTGGTTTCCGGCACCAAAAACGTGCAGAAGAAGCCCAGGGCATTCACACATCCCAGCGTGATCAAAGCATACTTGACTCCAATGCCCTTGTGGTACCCGGGATCCACCAGTTTTTGATGTGGACTCTGAGCAGCGTACAAGAATCCGAAGGCTCCAACAATAGCACCCGCCTTCCCTGCTGCTGCGGAGATGCCATGACAAGTGGATCGAAACCTCGCCGGGAAAAGTTCAGCAGGCACGATGAACGTCGTGGAATTCGGTCCAAAGTTGGCAAAGAAAAACGTAAGCGCGTACAGGATGACGAAGCCGATGTGGTTGTGCGCTCTGAGAGTGTTGTAAGGGATACTAAGCGCGAACATGAAGACGGTCATGAAGAAAAAGCCTTGAAGCTGAATGATCCAGCGGCCGATGTGATCGATGGTAAGCACGGTGACCCAGTAGCCTGGATTCAGGGAAAGAAGAGGGTCAGTGTATTGCAAACCCATGAAAATGAAAGGAACGCTATAGATCTTGTGAAATTTTCGGAGTGTAGTAGAAGGAAATCCTTGTAGCTGTATAAGAGCAAGAGTTGTAATGAGCTGCAAGACCAAGTATGTAAGAGAGAGTTGTAGAATGAAGGAGCATCACTGACCGGGAACTGTGGAGCACAGCGCGATTAACGTTTGCGCGCGCGCAATGCGGTAGACTTCGTGCACGGCGCTCATAGTTTTGGCTGCCGGAATCCATCCGATGGCCGAAAACACGTCCTTCTGAAACAAATTTTGCGAGTAAAAAGCGATGTCCAGCAAAAACCAGCAAGAGGTGGTTCCCAACAAGTGTCTCCCGTGGCGTCTCATAAACTCGGCGCTGAAGAGCTTGTACTGGATGTGCGGCTCCACGGTGCCGGCGGCTTCCGCCTCGATATTCATTTGGAGCACTTTGCCCATGTCCGCCGCGGCTTGCTTGGTATTGCCCTCGATCAGAGCGGTGTAGCGAGCAGTTTCAGGCATCTTCATGCGGTAGTAGAAAGTGGCGAGCGCAGGGAACGCGCCCAGAGCGAAGATGAAGCGCCACAGGAAGTCGGCTTCGCGCGGGGTAGAGCGGATGGGGTCTTGGACGAAGGTGGGCACCTTGTAAATGTGGTTGAAGATGGAAGACGAAATGATGCCGACTGAGCCAGCAGCCAAGATTCCAATGCCTTGCATCGCGAACACGGCGGCAACGAATGCGCCTCGGGTCTTGGTGTTGGCGTACTCGGACATAATCGTGGCACTCAAGGGATAGTCGCCTCCAATGCCGAAACCCAACCAAAACCTGCACAATGAACACCAATGAAACGTACGAAATTCATGAGCATCGGTCATCCTCTCAGAGACATGACAATTGCTACGGCAAGGCGTTCACATCCTCAAGCAAGGCTGTACAACAGTGCGTAACCCAACCAAACACAAAACACAAGAACAAATTCATGAACACCATCACCAACATTCATGGATCCCGTTCACGGATTCGTTCCGGACCTGAAGAAGCAGAGGGTGGTCATCACAGCCTTGGGCGTGGTGCCGAACGAGCATCCCGAGGCGATGGAGAAGACGATCATGATGAGAAGCGTCACTCCGTAAACTTTCTTCCGGCCGAGCTTGTCACCCAACCAGCCGAAGAAGAGTTGGCCGCAGAGCGTGCCTACTAGCGCCACGCCGTTGAGCGCGGAGTTCACGCCCGCGGGCAAGATCCCCGGCTTCTTCGTGGCCGGGTCGTAGTAGTAGAGCCGGCCCAGCAGCTTGGTCACAATCGAGATGCAGAACAAATCGTAAGCGTCTGTGAAGAAGCCCATACCCGCGATGATGATGGTCGTGAAATGGTACCATTGCGTCTTGGCCTTGTCGAGCGCCGTCAACACTTCCAAGTTCTGACCCGCCATCTTGACCGACGAAGGTCACTCACTCTCTCCACTTTTGTGTCCCCTCTGATCACAATCGCTGCGTCACTCCTGCAACGAGACACCCGCAAACAGTATTAGGAATTCGGAAGTCAAAAGCGGTGGAGGGAGTAACTGCAACTACCGTCGCGAGGACGATCATCAACGAGACTCTCTACCGTTAGGCCACTCGCAGGCGGTTACTGACCCCGATTCCCAAGCATTCCTCAATATGGGTCGCACACCAGAAAATCCACGCACCTACATCTCCAAAACACAAATGCACGCCCACGGCTACAAATCCAAATCCAAAGTCACACTCCTCCCTCTCAATAATGAACGTTCACCCATTCTTCCTACGGACCCAGTCTCTAGTTCTCCACTTCCACCACCACATCCCAACCAATACTTCCTGTCCAATTTACTCACCACGAAACCAACTGCCACCCCTCTCTCTCCTACTCGCAAGCCCCTCCAACGCACCTACATTCCCAGCCCAGTACACAGAATTCGCATTCTCCACTTCCTCAACCCAAACTCAAAGAAAAAGAAAAATTCCCAAACTCAACAGAACAATTCACGTCACTCCCAATTCCCACCCCTAAAAGCAACTCATCTCGCAATGTGCCCCCATCTCAATTCTCACCCCACGCCACCCCACAAGATCTGCCCAAGACAAGAATCTCGCAACCTCCAAAAGCTCCAAACTTCCCCAAAGCAAGAAAGCGCCCAAGATTCCAAGAGATTCAACCGTCCCCACCCAAGCTGTAGGTCCCAAGAATCCCAACGATTAAAAACTCCAGAACTCCTGACACCCACAGCAACTTCCTGACCCCAACACAAAGTCGTGACCCAAAGCTGAGTGAGCTCAATCCCACATGAAAGCGCTCCGCAAGCAGCCACCCGAGGCCCCAGAGCAGGTCCTACAAGACGGAGGGGAGTCTCACCATGGCCAAAAGTTCGTTGGGGAGAGTCGTCCCCTGAGCTCGACGATCGCGCATGATTCTGGAGTGGGGTAATGGGAGGAAATTATATTATAGGAAATGGGGCAGAGGCGAAGGAGAGGACGGGAGTAGGGGAAGCGGCTTGCGAGGTGGGGGAAGGGGTGTCCGTGAAAGGGGAGGAATCTGTCGCTGGGCGCTGGGCGCTGGGTGGGCGGGCGGACGCTGACTGCTCTTCGTCGGGGGCCAAGGGCCAACTGAAGGGTCACAAATGCAGCGCGTTTCCGGGGCCGGGGCCGGGAACGGTGAACGGGGATTACCAAGGCGTTGCGAGGAAGTTGCGACTTGCGCTCTGCGCCTTGCGAGTTCTTCTTCTTAATATACTACTCGGGGGCGGGGGCGGCTGCGTGCGCGGCCCTCTCGTGAGTAGGGTAGACAGTTCGGTGGGAGGGGAGGATTGACCCCTCTATTGCCCCGTGTTTTACCCTGGTAGAAAACCCAGGGTAAAATATCATAGGTCTATTGTCACCTATGATAAAATTTGCAGATTTTGAATTCATATTTGGATTCAAGAGATCTTAAATTAGCTAGGGGACATGACGATATACAAAATTTAAGCAGTATAAAATAGGGGGCAATTTTGACATTTATCCTCTAGAGAGGCAATAGAGGGGTCAATCCTCCCTAGCTGTCGAGTCTATAGTAGTGCACTGAGCCTCTTGGGGAGGCCATTGTACCTCGTGTTTAACCCCTCTAAATACACACAAGAAACCGTTTCTTTTCTACACAAATTTTTTGGCAAACTTTGACTATATATTTGCAATGAGAATATCCAAATAAGCTAGGAGAGGTGATAATAATAAAATTAATATGGCACAAAATAGGGATATTTTTTTACATTCACCCTTGATTGAACCTCCACAAGAAGCTCATTAGACTCGACCATGGTGAAGGAGGAAGGACGAGGCATTGGATTGGCCAGGGTATAAACCCTTTTATTGCTTCCTACTTTGTACTCTACAAATGCTACTATGCCACCATTACAATAGATGATGAATAGTATTCTCTTATGATAAATAGATTAGACTATACTGAATCACCATTTTAATATAGCACTTTGAGCTTCTACAAATTAAAACACAAAAAAAATAGTTCAAAGGAAGTTTCAAGAATAATTTTCTTACCAAGGATGATGAAATTTGAAAATTTTGAATTCATAGTTGGAAGTTAAGACCTTAGATTAGGTAAATGAGGTTGCAAAACACAAAATTATCATCCAAAATTATAGAATAGTTTTCTTTTTCTTCAAATGTGGATGACCTAAAGAAACAAAATCTCAATGCCATGCCCCCATAAGGGCTTATAGCGCTAATGAGGCATAATCCAAAAATGACCTCATTTTTTATTACAAAAGTTAATGCTATTGTATCATTGTATAACTTGGAAATTCCTTCCTTCTAGGATCTTAGGAAAAGAAGAATCTTCCTTCCTATAAAACCTAGAGAAAAGAAAAATCTCCCTTTCCATGAAATTAGAGAAAACTAATAGCTAGAAAAATTGGTTAAAAAATCCACTAATAATTAAGAAAAGTCTTGAATGTCAAGGAAGACAAAGTGAAACTTCCGCCTATGCAAAGGTTAACAATGTTATGATTATTATGTTTTGCACTAATGATGCCAAAAATTTGCTCTAATTCCAAAATCACATGAAATTGAGAAGTATAAGAAAAAGATAGTTTAGAGTATTTTGATTGATAGTATAAAGTTGATGTTTGCCAATGTTACTTCATATCCTATACTAATCAATCACTTCATCCTTGATGTCAACGGACTAATGATGTTATGTCATATTCCAAACTAACCGATTACTTTATACTCCACATTGACGGCTTGTGGCTCCAGTCACTTCATCTTTAAGGTCAACGAACTAATGATGTTACGGCATGTCCCAAACTAACCAATCACTTTATACTCCACACTAATAGCTTGTGGCGTCACTTCATCCTCGAGGTCAACAAACTAATGATGTTAGGGCCGACATGTCCTGAATTAATCGATCAATTTACACTCTATGTTGACGGTTTGTAGCATCACTTCATCCTCGAGGTCAACAGATTAATGACGTTACATCATATCCCAAACTAACTGATCATTTTATACTCCACGCTGACAGCTCGTGACGTAACTTCATCTCAGTCACTTTATACTCCATTTTGGTGGCTCACGGCATCACTTCACTATTAAGTTCAACAAAATGATAATGTTACGTCATATCCCAAACTAACCAATCATTTTATACTTCATATTAACGGCTTGTAGCATAACTTCATCCATGAGGTCAATAGACTAATGATGTTACGTCATGTCCCAAACTAACCGACACTTTATACCCTAAGTTGACAATTTGTGATTCTAGTCACTTCATCCTTGAGGTCAACAAACTAATGATGTTACACCATATCCCAAACTGCTTAACCAATCACTTTATACTCCAAGTTGACGGCTCATGGCATCACTTCATTGTTGAGTTCAATGGAATGATAACGTTACGTCATATCCCATACTAACCAATCACTTTATACTCCACATCGACAACTAGTAGAGTCACTTCATCTTTGAGGTCACCAGACTAATGATGTTACTCATATTTCAAACTAATTAGTCACTGGTGACTACTTGTGGCTCCAATCACTTTATTATTGTGTTCAATGGTCTAACAATGTTACATCATATCCCAAACTAACGAGTCACTTTATACTCTACATTGATGGCTCATGGTTTTGGTCACTTCATCCTTGAGGTCAAAAATCTGATGATATTACATTGTATTTCAAATTCATTGGTCATTTTATACTCCACATTGATAGCTAGTGGAGTCATTTCAGCCTTGAGGTCAAAAGATTGGTAGTGTTACTTCATATCCTAAACTAAATGGTCACTTTATATTCCATGTTGACAACTCGTAGAGTCACTTCATACTTCATACTCCAAATTGGTGATGGTATTTCATATCCCAAACAAACTAGTCACTTTATATGCCAAATTGATGACTTGTGTAGTCCCTTTACCTTTGAAGTTAAACCCTCAGAACAAAATAGCACTTAAAGGGGAAAAAATTGCTAAAAAAATTCAAATTAAAAAAAAATCTTGGATGAAATCACCAAATAGTGGATGAAAATAGAATTGTGAATATATTATATGTGCTAATGTGATGTTTTCTATTCAATATGTAGATGAATGTTGAAATTTGGAGCACATCTATAATATTTTGTATTGCTACTATTGCATTTCATTAAAATTTAAAAGAATTCCATGGCCAAAGTTGACTATGTTTTTTTATGCTTGAAGTCAATAGATGATGGTGTTATTTTATAACTAAAGTTGATAGATGACAATGTGACTTCATGGCCAAAGATGATGGCTCACATTATTGCTTTACACTCAAAGTCAATCCTCTTTTCACATGTAGAATCTAAAAAATTGGTCAACGAAAAAATATGAGGTTAAAGGGCATAGCATGTATAACCCCAATCAATTTACATCTTTTCAAAATCTACTCTACAATTTTTTTTAATTGAGTTTTTAATGTGCTTTTTTCTCCAAAATTTAGTGTATTTTAGGTTCATTTTTTAGAGACTTCAACATTAAAAAATCAAGATTTGCAATGGACACCCTTGCACAAAATCTTGAATAGAAAAATCATGATCATTCATTTTCAAAATAAAAATTTTGATGCTAAAACTTGACTTCAAAAAGAACTTTCCAAAAATATAGATTATTAAAAATGATAATTTAATAAACATCAACTTTAAGATGAAGTGACAACTTGAGCGTTACCTTGAGGAAACTTCATTCGTAGACTTTGGAAATGATGTGGCAATTTGAGCTCACGACTTCAAGGATGAAGTAATGAAGTACAACTTCAATCTTTGGCTTCAAACATGAAGTGATAAATGCAACTATTGACTTTAGATTACATGACTTCAACATGAAGCGAAAGCTTCATCATTAAGTTCAAGCATAAAATAGTGATTGTTTGAATGAAACAACTTTAATAATAAAGTGTAGCTTCAAGAATTAAAGGTATACAAAATAAAATGGCATTTTAGAAATGAAGTGATGATTTTAAAACTTCATGAATATAGTAGGTACTTCAAATAATTAGGTTATATAGACCTATTACAATATATAATTCACTGGATATAATAACAATCTCAAGTGTATTTGGAATTTCAAATATAGGCTTGTAGTCTCATATTGTAGTAATTTTGTAGAATAATTAAAAAAAATATGTATGTAATACAAGATTTGAATATTTGGGATATTTTTTTTATTGATGTAAAGTAACAATTCTTCAAGGTAAAATGAGTCAATTGAATGCAAGATTGTAGGAAAAAAAATAAAGTGGCAACTTTAGAAATGAAATGTCAAAGTTCAAAACTAAGAAATAAATTGTATGTCATTCAAGTATTGAATGTTATGACTAGTAGATCCAATTAAGGTCACTAATCTTTTGGAAATTTAACCCCCAAATGCCCAAGGCTTTGTTTGAGCTTCTTGATATTTGCACAAAACTATACAAAAAATCCAAATTTTGAAAACTTTATCAATTTTGTTTTATTAAAGTTGTAAACATAGAAATTCAAATTACTTAAGTTATAAATCATATAGGAAAAGAAATTAGAACAATATCAGTTATGGATTAAAAGATTATAACATTTCATCAAAAGAATGCTATTTGAAGTCTTTCAATCCTTTTTTTACATGTCAAATTTATAAAGTAGGTCAGGACATAAATGTGAAGTTAAAGAACAAAACATATATAATCTTAATTGAATTATGGCTTTTAAAAATTTATTCTATAATTTTTTTAATGAATTTTGAATTGATTTGGGCTATTTTCAAGTTAATTCTTTTTAATTTTAACTCTCAAATTTATGAATTTATGCATTATAAATTTAAAATTTACATTTTTCAAGTTTTCAAAATTAAATATTTACAAGTTCGCATATTTTAAAGAAATTAAATATATCAGCATTTGAAAATTTGAATACATATATTAGGAATACGAAGAGCATTGAAGTACCTAGTGTAGCAATATTACTCCCCTTCTATCCATTTACTATATGCAAAAAATGATTATATTTCCAATTTTAATAAGTACCTTTATGCCTCTTGCAAAATTCAACTTCAACTACTTTTCCTTTCTCTTTGTCAAATTTTATTACAAGTTTAAATTGGGCAAAGTTTATAAGTCTATATTTTTTGTTGAAGGTAATTGCATTTAAAATTAAGAAGTACCTAAAATTCATTGCTTGACATGAAAATGTTTTACATTTTTAATGGTATTTAAAGATTAATGTATATTAAGGTAAATGCTTGGTACTTGTCATGCGCCAATTTAATTGATGTTACAATTTTGAAGTTTTCAAAATTCAAATCTAATAAATGTAGGTTAAATTTCACACTATATTATTCAATTGTCAATTGTCTTCTTTTGTTTACGAAATGTACTAATAAATACACCAATACTTTAGGAAGGTTTTGAAATTGAATATAAATTTGAATTTGTAAATTTGTAACTTATCTTATGGGAAACCTCACTTTGTCTCTTATGCAACTTTTTAGGTTGCATGAGCTCAAGATCAACTTTCAATTTTCAATTCATACTACCTAAGTTCTATACCTCCAATATTTATTTGATTAAGAAATACAATCCATATAGTTTTAAATTGAATCTATGGAGGTTCAATAGATTGAAATCGGATGGGATTTCTTCTATTTATTATTAAACACAATTACCTATAGATAGCAAAAAAAAATAGTGTAGTTTTCTGGATTTCTATTCCTTGATCATAGAAAATTATCCTTAACCATTGCTCAATCAATTAGACATATGCTAAAACATATAACATTGTTGAACAGAAGTCATATTGGTTGAGATTCAATTGGATCCTTGTGCAGGAGATTTGATTTTATCTCTAGAACCAATGAAAAAACAAAATCTTCTATTAATTGTATACATCATATTGTGCATATGATAAGTTTATTATATATAATTACACTTTGTGGATTGAATTGTTGCCTAACTTCAAGTGGACTCTTTTTTTTTCCATAAACTTTAGAAACACGTTTTCACCAAAGTTTCAAAGGTATGATATTGTTTTCCTTATGTCACAAGCATCCAATACTACTAAACTTTATTGTCATGGATAGATGAAGTATGCCTGTGATCGTGTTGGATAGTCGGTTTTTGCTGCAAGTACTAATGTACGGCAGTGTACAGCAGTGACATATATCCTGCTTTCCTGATTTTTTATTTTTTATTTTTTGACACAAATGCAATGTAACCATTTCCTGATTTTTATTTTTATTTATACACAAATGAAACAGGAATTCATTGCATAAAATAAAATAAACCATTTCATGATTTGAGTGCATGAATCATTTCACCCATACATGAATGACTAAGATAGGATAAGCAGATCCAATACGGAATGCAGTCAAATTTGGAGTTCTACTTTTGAATCCAATTGGTTCCTAATGTTATTTCTATTGCATTGACTGTACAATTGAGACTCAAAGTTTGTTTTAGTTTTTTTAACCTGTAAATGATGTTGTCGACGTTTTGTGTCTTATGAAAGACAAAGAATCCTTTTGTGTAGGATAGAAGTGCAATTATTCATCCTCGGAATTTTGTTATGAATAGAGGTCGGAGGTCTTTTATACTAGTTTTGACTTCTTATGAGTGCTTTCACATTTTTTAAGCCAATGATTCCTACGGAATCATTTGAAGGGATGATTTCCATGGTCACCAATCCATCTTTTAAAGGTTAAACAAATGAAACTGAATTTTATTGCAAAGGGCAAAGTATAAGGCTAAAAGCTACATGTAGTTTGCCACAAAATACAGACAAACCACACAAATAGACCCACCTTAAAGATAAGAGGGGCGGCGCCTTGCAGGTGTATAGTACAAAGAGGTCAAGAAGCCTCTCTTCACTTGCCGAGAGAAGAGCTAAAGCCCAAGATGTCACACCAGAAAGAAAGATGGAACTCAAAGTTTTGGAAATTGGATTGAAAAGTCACCACTTAACCCCTAAAGGACCCCTCTATTGCCCCACCAGAGAATAAATGTCAAAAATTGTCCCCTATTTTGTGCCACTTAAGTTTTGTATTTCATCCCGTCCTTTAGCGAATTTGGAGTCTATGATTGCAAACATGAATTCTGAAATTGCAAATTTTAGCATATGTGGCAAATACAATATTCCGGTGTTTTCTAAAAGGGTGAAACACGGGGCAATAGTAGAGAGGTCAATCCTCCCTGGCCAGAATCATGTGGACCACAGAATCTTGATGGCTTGAGGCTGAAACTCACTCCCAGGAGTACCTTACCTTACCGTCGTATCTGACCAAGTCCGGCCCCTATGAAATCCGCAGATGCAGATACCTAGGCAGTGCCCTGTGGCTCGTGTCATCCACAATGGTATCAATTGTGTCGTCTAGTCAAATATAGGTATCCTGCCATAGTATCAAGGGTGTCTTCTTCCGCCCAATATAGGTGCCCTACTAGTAAGTTACTCCGTACTAACGTATTCTTCGACAACCAGATTGGGCTGGCTGGTGGAGAGGAATCTCATCGACTACTGCCCGGCTCGACGGGCAGTAGCTTATTTTTTCTGGTATGACGTGATCCGGTTCTGTTGCTGCTGCCCGTGGATCTCAAGCCACAGCCGTGGACAGGATCTAACTAAGGTAACTTGATCTAAATTCGTCGGAAGCATAATTATATTGGAGCATGATGGTAGTTACTATTATTTCCTTATTATTTCTTTATTAATTTCTATTTCTTTAGTTGTTTCATTTGTTCTTTTGTTCAATCTTGTTGATAGTCTAGATTCTCTAGAAGGGGATTTTAGATTATCTTAAATTGACCAAGCATTTTTCGAATACTAAACTATGAATTTGAAAGTGTGGACAAATAGGTGTATCTAGAATGCCGATCCTCAAGTGTTCACAAATAGAAGAGGTACATGCTAGGCAAGGATATGGAGGTGTGTGTGTTTTAGAAATGAATCATAAGTAGAGTAAGCGACCCATTCTTGACAAGTACCCCATTTTTGTCGCGTAAGTTGTTCTATTTTTTTTATTAGCTCTAGTTTAGGTGACAACTCACACATAGAGCATGATCAATGCCAATGATTGCAATATGTACATTGAAAGCCATTGGACATAGGTTCATTGTCATTACAAACAAACACTTTATTCATGCCGGCCTTCTTTTTAGAGGACCGGAGTTTTTATTTATCTTTTTATTTATCTACAATGAAAGCTACAATTATGACTTATATTGATTTTGTAATTAGCTTGTGGTCAAAAATAGAATGAACTATATAAGAAGAATAGGCTTAATGGATCTTTACAAAAAAATTTCATAGTAATTTCTTTTTTTGGGGGAAAAAGTGAAAAAAAATTCAAATCCTTTTGAAATATATTTCATTGTATAGGGACTTTTTTTCCTCTCCAAACCCATCATGCACATATGTTCAATTCTATAAGTGGTTGGAAATGGGTCTTCAACTTCTACGTGAGCATGAACCTTAGAGTTGTATTTTACTATATATCATGTTTCATTCAATTTTCAAAATTTGATTGGTGGAGAGCTTGAAACTTGGGACTTTGTGGTTGATTGTATTTGTCATACATGATTTAAATCATTTATGAAAAATAATATACACCTTCAAATAACATTAATTTTTAACAAATGTTCCTAAGCTATGAAAGTAGAACAATGTCAAAGCTAATTACTATTAATAGTTCTTTGTATATCAATATAGCTTTGTTCCTCCAAATCACAAGTGTCCTAATTTTTGAAGTGGAGGAAAACATCCTTCCACTTCCAAATGTTATGATCTTTAGACATGTCAAAGAATCAAACCTTGAAAATTGGTGAAGAGGTAGAAATATAAGATCATATTGTTAAAAGTTGAGAAGAAATTTCCAAATTTTTCCAATATGATATAAATAAAATTTAGACATAAAATCTTCATTTTTGCAAGCTAGCATGGTCACTTAGAGCTTTATGATTATTGTGCAAGGTTCAAAATGAGTTCATATTAAAGCCCAAGTTTTGATAAGTTTTATCAATTTAAAAAAAATTATAACCATACAAATTCAAACTAGGCATGTTATGAAAAAATATAGAATAGAAAAGACAAAAATATCCCATACTTACAGATTGAAAAAACAAATTGGACATGTCATAAAATACATAGAATTGGAAAGACACCAATACCCTATATGGATTGAAAGATTATAATGCTTGATAAAAAAGATGTTAAGATTGTGATAGTGATTTGATGTCTTTTAATCCATTTTGATATGTCAAATCTAAAATTGAGGTTGTAAAAGAAATATGAGATCAAAAGACATGACATTTATAGTCTAACCATAATTGATTTAAAGGTTCTCAAAATAAACTCTACAATTCTTTTGAAGAAATTTTCAATCTAATTTCACTCTAAAGTCTAGTATATTTGAAGTTCATCTCTAAAAGTCCCTCATTCTAAAAAAAATCAAGATCTGCAATAGACACCCTTGCACAAAATCTCCAATAGAAAAATCATGAACAATTTTTTTCTCAAAATTGGATCTTTGACATTTAATTAAACAAGATTATAAAGGATATTCAACTAAAAAAAATACCAAAAATAAAACTATGGTGAGATTTTCTTTAACTTCAATGTTTAGTCAACACAAAAGTTATGGTGTCTTTGGCATTTATGGTTAAATTATAATACATTTGTATCTTAAGTTGGTTAGTTAGTTAGTTGAGTTGAGTTTGTTATGGTGAGATTTCCTTGATTGTGTGTCCCTTGGTTGCATTTTTAATACCATCGAAAAGCTCTTTGTGAGAAGTGGTGCATAGGCTTTGTCTAATTGTCTTGTAGCATTTGGACCTACGGATTTTTTTAGTTATTTTTTAATTAAAAAATTAAAAAAATACTTTTATTTTTATTAGTGTACCTTGTGTTGTTCTTACAATCAAAATTAAATTAAATTAAAAAATTAAAAAATAATCAGAAATTCAGTAGTTTTCACATTGTAAATTAGAACACTATAAAACAAAGCCCATGCATCCTTCCTCACAAAGGGATTTCTGACAATACAAAGAATGGAAGGAGGGAATGCACAATCCTTGAGATCTCACTCTCACAACAAACAAATAAAAGAAACAAAACAAATAGCCTAACTTCCATCCATCCATACCTTTAAGTTAAGCTCTTTGATTGTTTATTTGTTTGATTTGTTACATTGAAATCTCCTAGACCTTGCGTCCTTCAATTCAGCGTTCTTGGAACCATCAAAAAGCCCTTAACAAGGAGGGGTGCACGGGCTTTATTTTGTGATGTTTGGACCTACAATGTGAAATTATTGAATTTCAAAGTCTCTATGAATTAAAAAATTAGAAAATCACTTCTACTTTTATTTTGATTGTGGCAATAGCACAAGGCACACTAGTAAGATATGAAATTTTGACTATAGTGACAGCACATGACACACTAATTCTTCATGATCTGATGTTCCTCAAGGAAAAGAACAAGTAAACAAACAACATAGAGCTTTTAATTTGTTTCCCAAAAAAAACAAAAAAACACATCACCTTTTGGTCAATACAAAACAAACAAACAACCTAAGTTCAGGTTTGGATGTTTCTCAAGGAGAAGAGCAACTAGTAAACAAACATCGAGCTCTGGTCAACGAAAGCTTGTGAAGAGCTTGAACTAAACAAACATCGAGCCAGCTTTGGTCAACGGAAGCCGTTGTTGGATATTCTAGAATATCCCAATCCAAGTGTCTCCACAAGAATCTCGAAAAGCAAGTTCCTCTACCCTCGAAAACTCGTTTCGTGCACTTTAGCCCCAAACCCAGGCGAAATATTCTGCCTTCTCTTCCCCTCTGGAAAGACTGAAGAGCAATCAGATCGATCGATCAGCAGCTGAACAGTGTTGCAAATTTCAACTGTTCCGCAAATTGCAATCTACCGAAATTCATGAAAACAAAAACAAAACCCCAACTGCACCTGTCCACTGATGCTTCGCCGTGCATTCCAAGTCCACTGTCCACGACGACGCAGAACCAACAGAACCTCTGATAAGAGCCTCTTCAGTTGCTTGCTCCTATTCTATTGGAAACTAATGAGAGTCAGAAGCACCTAGCAACCTTCTTTTCATACATGTTGGAGGACGTCGAATCATCTATAGTTTACCCTTTTTCCCAAGTCCATCCTGAGATCCGTTTTGGATATACTGTAATACCTGCGCCTGTTGCTGTTTTTATTCTTTTGATGTACCAAGTACGAATGTTGGAAGTGGCTTTCAAGTCACGATGAATGTCACTTCCTCTTGGAATGCCTCCTTGCGCCAGTTAGGGTTACCGGCATATGCCCTACGGCACATTTGAAATTCTCGTAGTGTTGCTCAGACTGCCGGCGTGGCAGGTGCTGGAATTCAGGGCTGCTTGGGTGGGGTGACAGGCAAACAACAATTATTAATATAATAATATCTTGAACTCCGATTTGGTGTAACGTAATATTGGAGACTGAATTAACTTGATGATGTTACGGCCGGGCTCCAGCTAGCTTTGTGTCAATTCAATTCAAGTTCAATTCAAGTTGGTTGATGATCTGATTTGGGGGAGAAGTTCCACCATTTAGGCAGTCGATCGATCGATCTGCAGGTCGCTCATGCCGATGTCGGTTGAGATCGAGACAGTTACGTTGCGAGACGGCATTGATATCATTTGGTATTCGGAGATTCACGGAGTTGATACTTCGGGAAGGACGGAGAGAAGCATGGGAGGATATACGAGTCTGATCCATCTTTTCGATTTACTGATCGATCGACGAGGAGGCTGAAGGAGTGGAGGAAGGATTCTTGCTTGAGGAATATAATTAAATGCTACTTGATGGTATTGATCATACAGTTGGATTTCTTTCCTAATTAATAGAAATGGTTTATTTTATATTTCAATAGATGGAGCTTCTTTTAGGAAGGAAGTTAGAAGAAGTGTGCAGTAGATTGGGAACCGCTTCTATTAGATTCTCTTTACTAATTTATCAATAAGTTTCATTGTTTAGATATTTAGAGCTATCTAAGAATGGTAGAGATTGTTTGATATTAATGGAGCATGGCCACTCTTAATTTGTACTCTTTGCATCTATTGGAACCTCCTAGGTTTTGATCTTCCTGTAATTGCAATTAATAGCCATGTAAACTTATTTTATACTTCAAGAGACACATGGCACATTCACTATATAATCATTTAATCACAAGATACATTAAAAAAAAACCATTGCCAAATCCTTAATACTTTCTTTACTACAAAAATAACTAGTATTGTGGGATGGAGGGTGTAAAAGAAAATTGAAAGAGATCATCTTCTGGGTCAACAAAGTGGGGTGACAAGGTTAACTGGTTAATCCCTAAGAGGCTAAGTGACCACAAGCTCAATATACATTAAGAAATCTCAAGTAGTTGCATATGAAGTCAATTTAGGTTAGATGTTCACAAAATTTTGATATAAGCTACAAACATGGTCTCCCTTGGTGTGAATATATTTTTTTGATTGGGTATCCGGATCAAAAGTTATGCTACGTGGAATTTTTTAGGCATCTTGGGCAATTTTAGGGAATGTCTGCAAATTCCTTCTACTTATAAAATTTTTTACTTATGTAAAGAACATGATATAGGATGAAAATATCCAAGAAATAACCTTGTGTAGTAAAAAATCTCACTCTAATTTGCTAGCCTTGTTGAACAAGGTCAAGAAACAATAACTTTTTCTTCTAGCTTCAAACATTATGGTCTTTCAATTTGTAAGGTCAAAGTTTTGAAATCTTTTCCAAGCATTTTCATAGTAGTCTAGTACAAATTTATAACGTTGAATTTTTTTAAACAATTTTTTTTTTCATTTTTTCTTACTACCCTAAAAAGTGACAATTTCTGATAACATTTACAAGAAATGTGCCTTGGTCTTTTAGGACTTACGAAACCAAAGTGACCTCTCTTCTTTTTTTCAAATTTTCACTTTAATTTACATAACCTCTTTCAATAGAAAAAAGGCTATAATGATTTTTTTGGCATATAATGAATGGATATTCATTAAAAGTTGGAAACAATAGTTTACAAAGCCACCACCTTAGGCTACCATCTTCTTAGCATTTTATGTTTTCATTGATTTTGGGCACTCTAAAAAATCTATCTTTGGTAGAACAATGACCCTATTTATATTTATATACACATATGAAATACACAAAAATGGAGCTAGAATTTAAATTATTCATTGAAAAGTGTTTTACATTCATCTCCTAAAGAGATAATTGTACTTAAAATGTGTAGCAATTCAACAATTGAACAATTATGGTGGATCAACCCTTCATTGTCTACTTTCCAATTCCATGTTCTGCAATTGTGCTCATTGCCCCATCCAAATTTGTCCAAAAAAAATCCATAAGATTTTAAGAAAATCTAACAAGATTCTAGCTTTAATGTCAACATGGGATAATGTGTCAACCCTTCATGGACAATTCTATAATTTCATATTGATTACTTCAAAAATTCACAGAAATTATAATTTTGATTGGAAAATTACAATTCTACTTGAATTTGGTTCATGAAACAAGTGCACACCTCTTAAAAATGTGTGCCCCTCTTTGAATTGGCCCCAAAATATTCATATTGCAAATCAGGGTGGTTATAGGGTGGTCATAGGCTCATCTACCCTAGTTGCCCAATTCCACCTTTTGTGCAATTGCACAAAAATTGGTATCACCGCTTGAGCAAAATATCACTCGAAAAACACCGTAAGTTTTCATTAGGCACCAATTTTTCAGAAACCATTTTTTTGGATTCCTTGTGTATCCAATTGAAAAGGGAATATGGCCAGTCACATGCCCATTAAAAAGAATCTTGAATCCCAAATATTAAAATTGACCCCTTCTGACCTTTTACTTTTTACTTTATTTTTTAAACAAATGAAATGGCCTTCTGACCTTTTACAAAGTGCTTGGGGTATGCAGATCTAGCCCCAAATATTTGTTATTGATTGATTATAAACGAAAAGCCAAGTACTGTACATTTACTTGATAGGACATTGCAAGTACATTACCAAGCCGATCTTGAAGGTCAACTTGTCCAGGAATCAGTTCAAGGACCAACTCCCTAGAAGGTAAAATAATAAAAATAATATGCATTTGATCATGTTTTTTTTTTAATAGATTAATTAATTTTTTCTAGATCTTGTTGGGATTTAAAAGGGTGTCCAAGATTTTCTTGGAAAATACTCCCTATGTTTTTGAAAAAGATCCGTGTTTCCTTTGAAAAGGCCTTGTGTTTTCTTTGTAATATACAAAGGAAATGTGGATCTTGTACAGAAAGAGAGGGAGTATGTTTTTTGGACATTGTATGTACAATATAGTTTATTTAAACAATGTTATGAATGGATGAACTTTCAAATGGGCTAAATTTTTTTATTGTATTCAAAATTGGCCTAAGGCTCTTATAAGTAGAAGATGTATATTTGAGGCAATGTATGTCCTCTTTTCATTGTACAATGTTGGTTTTAGAAATAAGTTACAATGAGTTGTTTGTGACCTTAATTCCTAAAGTTCTTTCAAGTTTAGAGGTTTAAAATTGCTTCAAAATACTAGTCTTCAAAGTAAGGCTAAATCTTCATCTATATTTATTTATAAAAAATTCAATTGTAGGATCCTCTAATAAACTTGTAAAATAAATCGAGGATGAAGCAACTAGAGTGACAAGTTGTCAACTCGGAGTATAAAGTGACCGGTTAGTTTAGGACATGACATAATATCATTAGTCTAGTCTATTGATCTCAAGGATGAAGTGCACATGAGCCATCAATGAGGAGTATAAAGTAATTGGTTATTTTGGGACATGACGTAACATCATTAGTCCGTTGACCTCAAGGATGAAGTGGTTAGAGCCACGAGTAGTCAATGTGGAGTATTAAGTAATCAGTTAATTTGAACTATGCCATAACATCATTAGTCCATTGACATGAAGGATGAAGTGACTCATCGGTATAAGATATGAAGTAATATTGACAAACATCAACTTCATACTATCAATTTAAAATACTTTAGAGCTATCTTTTTTTTATACTTCTCAATTTCATGTGATTTTGGAATTAGTGCAAATTTTTGGCATCATTAGTGCGAAACACAATAATTATAACATTGTTAACCTTTGCATAGGAAGAAGTTTCACTTTGTCTTCCTTGACATATAAGGCATCTCTTAATTATTGTTGGATTTTTAAACCAACTTTTCTAGCTATTAGTCTTCTCTAATTTCACAGAAAGGGAGATTCCTCTTCTCTCTAGGTTTTATAAGAAGAAAGATTCCTCTTTTCCTAAGATCTTAGGAAGGACTTTTGAAGTTATACAATGTATGATAGCATTAATTTTTTTAATAAAAAAATGAGTTTGTTTTTGGATTATGCTACACTAGCGCTATGAGTCTTCATGGGGGCATGGCATTGAGATTTTGTTTCTTTAGGTCATTCATACTTGAAGAAAGAAAAACAAAACTACTCCATATTTTTGGATGATAATTTTGTGTTTTGCAACCTCATCTAGCTAATCCAAGGTTTCTATTTCCAAATATGAACTCAAAATTTTCAAATTTCATCATCTTTGGTAAAAAATTATTCTTGAAATTTCCTTTGAGCTAGATTTTTTTGTCTTTTAATTTGTAGAAGCTCAAAGTGCTATATTGAAATTGTGATTTAGTATGGTCTAATCTATTTATCATAAGAGCATAATATTGTAATGGTGGCATTGCAACATTTGTAGAGTACAAGGGTGGCATTTTTTGATTGGTCATACTAATCTTCAACAAACTAATGATGTTATGCCATATCCCAAACTATCTATCCAATCACTTTATACTCCATTACTTCATGTCAATAGACATAAATAACATCGTCATCTATTGACTTCAAGCATAAAGAAATATAGTCAACGGTTGATGAAGTGACTTGATACAAGCCATTAACTTCGGCTAGGGAATTTTTTCAATTTTACTGAAATGTAATAGTAGCAATACAAAATGTTATAGCCGTGCTTTAAACTTCAACATTCATCCACATATTGAATAGAAAACATCACATTAGCACACATCATGTATTGACAATTCTATTTTCATCCATTATCTAGCAAGTTCATCCAAGATTTTTTCTTAAACTTGAATTTTTCTAGCAATTTTTTCCTCATTAAATGCTATTTTGTTTCAAGGGCTTAACTTCAAAGATAAAGTGACTGCACAAGTCATCAACTTGGAGTATGAAGTGATTGGGTAGTTTGAACACTTCTAGAAACTTTAGTTTTTTTGTTGTTTTGGTCACGTTGATCGAGTCAATTTTTTGTTGATTTTGATTTCTATTGAAAATCAATAAAAAAAAACTTGATCGAAACAACAGAAAAACTGAAGTTTCTATTAGTGGAAGTATAAAGTAGTATTGGTAGTCAATCACTTCAAAGATGAAGTGACTCCATGAACTGTCAATTTGGAGTATAAAGTGACCAATTAATTTAGTTGTTTGGGATATGAAGTAACATCACCAATTTGTTGACCTCAAGGATGAAGTGACTCTTGAAGCCGTCAACATGGAGTATAAAAAGACCAATGAGTTTGGAATATGACATAACATCATCAACCCATTGACCTCTATGATGAAATGACTGCACGAGCCGTCAACGTGGAGTATAAAAAACCTAGAGAATTTGGAATAGGACGTAACATCATCAACCCATTGACCTCTATGATGAAATGATTGCACGAGCCGTCAACGTGGAGTATAAAAAACCCGGAGAATTTGGAATAGGACGTAACATCATCAATCCATTGACCTCAAGGATGAAGTGACTAGAATTACAAGTCGTCAATGTCAATGTAGAGTATAAAGTGACCGGCTAGTTTGGGATATGACATAACATTGTCATTCCATTGAACTCAACAATAAATTGATTACAGCCATGAGCTATCACCATGGAGTATAAAGTGACCGGCTAGTTTGGGATATGATGTAACATTGTCATTCCATTGAACTCAACAATAAAGTGATTACATCTATGAGCCATCACCATGGAGTATAAAGTGACCGGTTAGTTTGGAATATAAATAATATCATTAGTCTGTTGACCTCAAGGATGAAGTGACTCCACAAGCCTTCAACATGGAGTACAAAGTGATTAGTTAGTTCGGGATATCAAGTAACATCACCAACTCATTGACCTCAAGGATGAAGTGACCACAAGCTGTCAATGTAGAATATAAAGTGACCAATTAGTTTGGGATATGATGTAACATCATCATTCCGTTGAACGTGGCCAACAACTTGTCTTGGTCCAATACTAGAGGAACAAGGATCTTCTCATCTTGGGCCTCTTAAATAACCTTTTCATGTTCATAAAATTTCATGAGAACTTTAAAATGCTTTTCAAAAGCACACTCAGAAGTCCCTTGAAGCTAATATTGAAGATATAATATATATTTGGCATTCATGAGATTTTGACTTGGAAATTGATCTTTCAATTGTTGGGCCAAGATTTTTGGGGCACCTAAATATACAATCAACACATATGAAGATCAACTAACCAAAAATTACACCAAAAATTAAAAAATCCAAAAAATCCAAAATAATTAAAAAATTAAAAAATTAAAGAGCAATGAAAATGTAGTGAAGAAGAAACATGTACATTCTTTTTTAATCTTTTCTACAAGTGATGAAAAGGTATCATGATACATAGGCAAAACATTATGTACAACATAGAATCTTTGGCCATTGGTGATGAAGGCGAGTTGAGTAGTGTCATCGTTCAAATTGGTCACCCACTTGATTTGGATTTGTTCATAGCTATTGTTTAAGAATTCTTGAATGAAAAGAACTCATCAATTGAGAAGCTAGTGCTTCTATCTTCATACATCATATACAATTGACCTTTACAAACATTAATGACATAGATGATATAGATATCTAACTTCTAAACAAAGAAGATGAAATTGTCAAGGGCTTCAAGAAAAAGGAGAGTTGTCATACTAAAAACAATGTAGGTTTTGTAAGTAGCATACATAGGCTATAGACATTCATTGCAAGAATGAAATGGGTTAATTTATGAAGTCTATTACAAGCTAATTAAGGAATTTAGAGGCAATTTTACAATAATTTGGCGGCATTCTCAAAGAGAAAGTAGCTTAGAAGGCTTTTTTCTAAATTACATTTAAGAAATAATTTTCTACATGGTACAAGCAAAATGGTTGTCTACAATGAACTCGCATACAACAAAATACACTTCACCCCTCAACATAAGTATTGTGAAATTGGAATTTTCAATTAAAAAAAAGCAAATGCATGCATTTCAAAACAAATTTGCAATTCAACATAAAAATTTAAAATACACATCATACCTATACACAACAAAACACACTAACTCACCCAACATTAGTATGTTAACATGAAAGGAAACATCATAATAAAATTTAAACAAGTATATTTCCAAAATTTGGAATGACCTTGCAACATGACAAGCCAAGGGACAATCCAATGTAAGCCTAAAAAATTATCTGACAACCCTAATAAAAACTAAGATGCATAAGCACTTACCACATTACTAACATATAGATCAAGAATGCAAATGAAAAATAGAAAAATTACAATGTAAGATGAAACACCACTTGATGTGTTTTCTAAATTTGATTTGAAGTTATCTCGAGGCCATTGAGTCCATATCTATTTTTAACTAACTACCAATCCTGCATAGCTTCACCAAATGAAAAGGTGTCAATGGTCCAAAAATGTTGAGTTTTCATGTGAATACATAATGCAAGATGATCCATAAGTTTGTTTCTCACTTTGGATTTTATGATGCCAATTGTGGAGAACATCCTTTCATCCTCAATTAAGCTCAACACCAAAAACAAATGTTGCGAATTTAGTCATCTTGAAGTATTCTAGATATGCTACAAGCAATATTTGATTTGCACCAAAAACATTTCATAGCCTCCTAAGTGGATTTTGCATATAGGGTGGAGTCATGACCTACTCTAAATTGGTCTTCATAGCTAATCAAAATATGACTTGTTGTTCATCAAAGGCATCTTTACTCAAAGGTGGTGACACCCAAACATAGCTCTTCCTTTCCCTTGGCTTCATCTTCCAAGCATTGCAATACTCAAATTTGAGCACTACTAAATGTTTGTGAAAGCTTGCATTACAAGTATTTTTTTGAAACTAGAATCGGGAGAATACAATTTCAAACACATCCATGAGAGGTTGGTTAGGAAACCAAATTGTCAATTCAAAGATAAGTGATCGAACTGCGTATACTTCACAAGGCCAAGCAAATTAGAATATGTATTACAAAAATTGAAGAGGTATAGATAAATTAAAGCACATGAATACATTCATATAAGACACACAAATTAGTATACACATAACTAAATGACTAGATATATGAACAAATTAAAATTTATAAAATTAAGCTTAAGAGATGTAAACAAACAAAAAATATAAATAAATAATAAGACACATAAATATATTAATACTCACATAAATAAATTTTAAGACATATAAACAAAAAAATGTATATAAATAAAATATAAAACTTATAAATTAGAGTACAAGACTAATTAGATTTGAAAGGAAAAGACACACAAATATAAGAATATAGACTATAATATAAACATAAATATATTTGAAAAGAAAAAACAAAGCCTAAATTGAAAGGAATTATGTCATGGCCAATGCAACAATAGTTTTGGAAGGTTTAGAGTTTGGAACTCACCAATATATTGTTCTTTCACCAATTTGGCCATCATTGCCCAATCAATCTTTGTTACTTTAGTCTTCTCTCCTGTTACAAAGTTGCTCATCACAATAGAGATGTTTGTAGAAACATCACATGATTGAAATGTCATCATGTGCTCCACTTCAATATTGTTAATCTAGTCTTCTTTCATTTTAAAAAATTGCTCTTCACAACAAAGATGTTTGTGGAAACATCACATAATTGAAAATGCCATCATGTGCTCCACCTCAATATTATTAATCTAGTCTTTTCTCATGTTACAAAATTGCTCTTCACAACAAAGATGTTTGTGGAAACATCACATAATTGAAATGCTAGGTGCTTCACCTTAGTATTAGGCTATAGACTCTTCAATGTACATATATTGAAGCCCAATCATACATTGTCTTACAGCAACAACAAAATCACAAATAATATTACATTGTGTAAGTATGCTTACTAAAGTAATTCATCATCTCTATAAATGGCACAATGCAAGCTAACCCTAGTAGTATATCTATCTTAGAGAAGGAATCAAGGAAGGCTTTTTTGTCTTCATCCAATGCCATCTTAACAACAAGAGTCCTATACTCACTTAAGATCCTTTGAGCTGGCAACAATATGTTACACCATCGAGTTTTAACATGTTTCAAGATCTTGTGCCCTTTTGTCTCCACAATCTCATGTAACTTAGTAAATTCTAGGTAATGTTTGGATGACTTAGAGAAGTATTCATATGAGTTTTCTGAAGAACTACCTCCATACAAGCTATTACCATGACCATACATAAGGAGCAAGTTTCTCCCTAACTTGATCATCAAGCTGCTCATTAGTCAAGCTTCCAATCCCTAACAAATCATATATACGTAAACTAAAATTCAAAATCTGTTATCAATTGATATACCCTCATTACATGTAACACTAATGAACTGAGCCGTGCACAACAACTCCTTCACCTTGTCACAATATATGAAATGAATTGCCTCGGCCATGCCCAACTAGACTAGATGTTCCAATGTTTTTTAGGCACCTTCACACCAATGTGTTGGAGTAAATCATGTTGTGAATGAAGGGAAATCCTTCATGAGTTGAACATTGCTCAAAAGTCAAAAGACGCAAGCAAATTGGTTTTTTTTCTTGCAATTTGGTGCATTACCTACCTTTTCAAGCTTTTATAATATAGTTTTGTGGGCTAAGATAGTATAAGCCTTTTCATTTTTGAAATGCTTGTTCTTGATGTCCCTATACCATTCTCTGGCCACGACTCTTTCCCTTGGCATGGCACAAGTTGCATACTTCCATCCAACATGCTTCAAATTACCTTTTCTTTATGGCTATTGATGTAAGTAAATCCTCCCCTCAACCTTGGTGCAAATTAAGCACTTGACAAGCACAACCACACCATTCTCATCCAATATTTTCTTTGTCCAAAGAAAAGAAGTATGTAGCCAAGGAATCTTGGAAGTGCCTAGCTTGGTTCAAGGTAGGGGCAACTATAGCTAGTATAGTTGCAATATCTGACGCCTTTATAAAGAAGTGATTTTAAAGTTAGACAATATTGCCTTAGCTTAGAAGTTAGCAATGAATCACAGAGCTCAATTAGTATAGGCTTGGATGTTGCATTTAACTCTTGGTTGAAGACTTGAGCATTTTCAAATCTCATAATCTCTATTCTACCTCCAAGTGAAACATCCTCACCTTCATCAACCTTCTTCTCCCCTTTGCCTTTCAATGTGTTTGATAACTGTTTTTCTTTCTCCATTTGTCCAAGGTTGCTCCTCTTCTCAATCTCATTTCTAGACTTTGGAATCACCAAAGGATCTTGGCAATCCGATTTTCTAGAGCTCTCAAAGGATCTTGGCTTCCTAACTTTTGCTACACCTTTTTTTTCCCAAGATTGCATGGTACCAAGGTAGGATCCATCATCAACTCACTTGAATAGCATGCAAAAATTAGCAAAACTGCCAAACTTTTGATACTCCAATCAACCTACATTGGAAATTAATTATATCAACTATACTACCAATGGAAGAATTCTATCATAGCTATCTCAAAAAGACAATAAAAATCCAAAACAAACAACTTAAAGAGAATTAGAATGACAAATTGAAATGCAAGTAGTGAGTTTTTTAGAAAGATGAAGAGACAAGTTTGATACCTAATAGTTTGAGATTGAAAGGATTTTCGAATTTTGAACACCTTCCAAGACACTAAAGGCTATAACTAATGTAGGAGTGCCAATTTGCCAACATTTCAAACCATGCATCAAAAAAATACAAATCCCTATGTCTATAAAAGACTAAGAATCAATTGATACTACACCATTGTGTTGCACCATTACACTAGGCCACTGGTACAAATTTGAAAGTGAAGAAAAATAAGAAAATATTAGTGCCTCTTTCAATGAAGCACAATAACAAAATTAGGCCAAGAGCACTTGAGCCATATAGTGATGGTGTATTCAATAGCTATAGGAATGCAAGTACAACAAAATACACACAAAAGGAGTTAGACCATGAAGGTGAGCAATGAGCACTAAGCAATGTAGTATTGTAATTAGTACCAACTACTAAGCATTACATACAAGCTAATGGATATGGCGGCTCTAGAGCAATAAAAAAGTTGGCACTCTACAATTACGAAGTATATCTAGCGGATGCTAAATTACTAATGGCTTGAAATCAATTGTAGCTAAGCGAAGCTACAAGGTTATGGATAGGGCAACAAGTTACATCATGAATGAATTAAAATGGCTATTTGAATGGTCAAGTCATCATTATCAAGTGACATGGGCCAATGAAGTGACACTAAGATGAGACAACATCAAGTGGAACCCTATAAATCGTGCTCCTACCCCCAAACCCATGTATAAAAGTTGGCTAAATATTTTACATTTTTTCAAAAAACACTATAGGAAGATTAGCCACACCAATTTGGGTGTAGCAATAAAGCTATAATTAGCACAAAATAATTTCA
Organism: Pseudoscleropodium purum; assembly: GCA_963969395.1. Taxonomy (NCBI): domain Eukaryota; kingdom Viridiplantae; phylum Streptophyta; class Bryopsida; order Hypnales; family Brachytheciaceae; genus Pseudoscleropodium; species Pseudoscleropodium purum. The sequence goes on from OZ017798.1 coordinate 16,186,641, forward strand.
GTGGTTTGTATTGAACCACCTCTACATTTGATTGTCACTAATGACTAACAACTTTTATATTGGCAATCCAACGATCCGTTTGTTTTAACTCTTTGACTCATTAATTCTATAATCAAAATAACATCAAGGAATCTTCACAAGCTTTTTCAAAGTTACTAAATCCATTGTCATTCTTTGTCTATTACTTTTGGTCACAAGAAAATAATTTAAAAAAATAGTTTGGATTCATTCACCTTCTTTAGGCATAAATTCAACCACTTCGGTTTTTGAATAGAAGGTTCACATTCCAACAACCTTGCAATAAATGTCTATTGCTCTCTACTAACTCTAGTAAAGCTTGTCCACTTGTGCTTCACAACACTTGCTACTTTGGGAGTATAACATACAACCATAGAAAAATCTATCCACACCATTGTTCTCAAATTGCAATGGACTTGGTCATTAAAACAATCAAAATGAAACTCTTGGCATTGCTCTTTCCAATCCAATCCAAAGTCTACTAAGTATCACCAAGCAAAATACCAAAAGACATTCTAGGGCTTTTTCTTGTTGTGCTCAAGCCCTTTTTTTGTTGCAATCTCTTTGCCAAAAAATCTATCATTCAACAATGCTAATTGAGAAATACTCCACATTTTTCTTTTAAACCATGCTTTTCCTCTACCTACAATCTAATTACAATTGTAGAGGCAACCAAATGTAAAACTACTCTTGGCAATTCCATTGTTTCTTTTCTTAAAAAAAACAATTGACACTAAATGCACAATTCTAAAATCTTGTACTCCTTTTCTCATTCATAATTCAATCTTTACCTTCAAAAAACTCTGTTCATAAGCGTTCAACCTATTCTAGCCTAAACTACAACTAACTAAATGACAAGCTTCTATGTAAGAAGAGGAAGATTGGTGCCAGAGATGCACATTTGTTGCAGTGTACTGCACCACTACACCTAGCCCAACAATATTAACAAGGTGTGATACAGGTCATCCATTTTTCAAGATGGAGTACGGACCAACCTATGACCATATAGTTAACTTTTTTTTGTTACATTAACCTTTCTCAATTGGCTACATATATCCACCTATGATTACAAAGTTACTCAAGCTATGACCTTTAAGCATTTGGAATACAATACAAAGTCATAAAAGCCTAATTTGGGTTGGAAAATGAATGTTCTTCATAACAAATTTAATCTTGAACAACTTTGTGGGAAAAGGCAAACTCATTTGAGTAATATATCATGTTGAAAATAGACATTCAAAAGGAAAGTGACAAAATAATGGTCAAAGATTCAATTATTTGCCTTTGTACCATTTTGTCTAAATTAGAAGAAATTTGAACCTTGTAAGTGGACCATTTGACCACATGATAATATACATTTATACAAAATTAATTTAAAAAATGAAAAAAAATAAGAATTTTAGTCCCTATATGAGCAATTTTTTTTCTACCTTAGATTTGCACAATCACAGAAAGTCAAATGGCACCATTGTAGAGGCCAAATTTTCTCTAATGACTTGGCTAATGCACCTTTAATTATTTTAGATTTTAGATTTTTTGATATATAGGCTATTTATGTCTAATTCTATTTACTACCCAATATTAGTGCCTATGAGCTAATCCCATATTTACATTCTTCATATCCTTTCACTAACATGGAAAATGCAAGTATGAATTTTTTTAAATTCTAGGTGGATGCAAGCATATGTATGATGTAACTTTGGTTGAAAAAGCATGCTTATGACTCCAAGTACTTATAGTTTTATATTTTAGTGCCCACATATTTAATTTGTGTTTTGTATATAGTTCTTGCTTAAAAAATTGATTCCATTTGTAAATGCATTATGCCCAATTCCTCCATCAAAGAAATATATGAGTACTCTAACTCTATAATTTCTTGAAAGTACTCTAACTAGAAGTCAAAATAATTATAGACAAGTGTTCTTAAATAGTTTATATATCTACTATATATTATCTGTCTACTAAAAAATCCAATTGTTTGAATGGATAAATATGAGTGTATCATGCACACAAATATTTTATTGACAATTTTTTATAGAAGACATTCAAATTGACAACCTTGATAGAGAGGATACCATCTTATGACAAGTGACCATGTTAAAATTGACATGTCATCTCTTAAGTGCTTTTGATACCTGTAAATAACAACTCTAAATTTCTAATTATAGTTGGATAAACTATAGAGGCAAGTACTATGTTAAATCTAAAGAAGTGGTTGGAATATAAAGCCACCTCTTAAAAGTGCATTTGCTTCAACCATAGGGGGTAGTGCCTTTGTGTTGTAGATAAAATAATATCTATTATAGATAACATTTTTCCATTGAATCCTTCCTATCTATAATTATATATCTAAGCTCAATATATCCTTTGATTACTCTTTTTTTCTTGCACTTTGTATTTTTGTCATAACCAAAGTAATTCTCCAATAAATCATTCTCTATAAATATTTATGAAATATTTCAAAGAACTTGTAAATTGTTTTATGATAATATAAAATAAAAGGTCGTTGGATGCTATTTAACATTAAATTCATGATGTTACTAAAACAAAAATTCAAGAAAGTGGTGAACTCATGGGACAATAAAGGATTAATAGAAATTTTTTTACAACATTGTTTTCAAATTTTTCTAAAGAATTTTACTACTTTAGGAAATTTAGAGTTTTTTTATACTTATTGTTTGCAATCCTATGATTGAGGGGTACTTTCATGTAATGTCTAATGCCAATAGAAGATCAAGTTAAAATATAAATGGGAGCTTATTCTTTATAGAACTTTCTACTTTTTGTATGAGGATGTTGAATATTTTTTAAGCATTTTAGAATTGTATATGATAGTAATAAAAAATCATAGTTAAACAATAAAAATGTTCTTTGAAAACTTTTCACCACTAAAATGATGTCACTTAAGCAATTGAAGTGCTAAGTCATTTCAAATTTCATTGAATTTTTTCACAAAACAAATTTCTTGGAAGATTTCCTAGAACTTCACTACTTATCAAGAATTTAGGATTTTTTTTCACTTTTCATTTATGTTACTATAGTTAGAATATGTTTTTTCTAGCTCTCATGTCATTGTTGAATATGGATTAAGCTAATTGTCTTGAAATAGGATTCAAATGAAGAATCTCAATTTGCAATATTCTTAAAAAATAATTATAGTTCTTTCACAAAAAAACCCATCCTTGTCCATTGGTGTTTTACATATATTTTATGCAATTTATCCAAAAAGTGAATGAATTTTTATTCAAATTTAGAAATTTAGATAATAGTATAGAAATTTAAAATTAACACCAAAAAAATCATATCTATAAAAGGGATTTTTTTTTTTTTACTTTTAGAGCCAAATGAGCTAATAACAAATTGAAAATTTGTAGGCTATGAAAGGTGGTACCACACATTTTGAAATTTTTAAAACAATTATCTATCTCCATCCAATTGCCTATGGATTGTAGCAATCAATTGATTCTGAAAGAGTTTTTTTTTATTATATGCACCTAGGATCATAAGCCCATGAGTTTAAAAATCTATGTTATAAGTGTTTATATTATACACATTTATGGATTATAGTGTAATTATGTTGTAGATATTTATATTATAGGTGTTTATATTGTAAGCTCCTTCAATGGTTGTAGGATGTCTACATAGCCCTAGGCTCAAGGCTCTTATACTTGCATTTCAATATTCATACACTAGCATCGTTGATCTTGAAGAAATTTATAGATTTTAAATATTTTAGTACCTCCAATCTTTTCAATTTATCCATTTTCAATCCTTGGATTCAAACAATAATTGGTCTAATGTGTGCACCACTTTACAAATGGGTTGAAATTTTTTCATGATTGCAATTTATACCATTCAATTTTATTTGTATCAAATTTTTGTCTTGCATAATTGACATTCAATTCTTATACAATTCCAATGAAGCATACCAAATTTCATTTTTGAAAAAGCAAACCTTGATTTTTTGGGGAATTTTTTCATTTCATTTTCACTAGTGTGCCCTGTATTGTTGCTAAATATAAAGAAGAAAAAGTAATTTTCGAATTTTTTTAAAATTTTAAAATTTTTTAAAATTTAATAACTTTCACACTATTGGTTAGAACACCACAAAACAAAGCCCATGTATCCCTCTTTGCCAAGGGCATTTTGACGGTATCAAAAATGTTACTGGTGGACTCACGGGTTGGAAAATTTCAATGTAACAAACAAAACAAACAAACAAACAACCTAACTTGAGGTATTGATGGATTCATATGGTAGTTCATTGGAAAACATTGGTGATGAGTTTTTCAAATTTGATTATAGAGATATATAGAAAACATCCATAACCAAATCTTTCCTTTCCTTTAAGAAGCATCTCCAAAAAAGTTCAAAATTCCTTCTATAAAGATTCCAAATGTTGGGATAACAATGCCTTAATTTTGAAAAATAGATATATTTTTTTATTGTAATTGGTTGGTAATGTTAATATTGTTATGGGTGTGCAACAAAATTTTCAGTGATGCCGTTTTTTGGACAGAAGTTTTCTGATACTGAACCCAAGTCATTGTGGGTTGCCAAGGTCAAGGCGTCATATCACCGAGAGCCACCGCATTCAATTGGACAAGTCTTCATCACAACATGGGCTGCAATTGGACTGCAATGCGACGCCCTATTTCACACTCACAGCAAATCTCTATGCCATCCATCCGGATGGATCTTTTGTTATTTTGTGGTGTATGCTTGCATTTGGTCACTTTCGTGTACCACCGAAAAATCAAGCGCTGGACTTTGGAAGGTTCCACAAGTAAACAAAACAGTTGTTACTGAGCTGTGTCCATCATGTACCATTTGTATGACTCAGTTTCTTGTCTGAAACTTGAAAATCATGTCGGTTGTTCAGGCCATGATGTCTTGGAAAAAGCTTGTCATTTACACCAAAGATTCCCAGATTAGGTTGGTCTTATACTATACTCTAAAAATCTCTTCACATTCTTTACAATTTAGAGTATGAAGTGGGAAACCTATTATTTGCAACCATTCGGGAACTGAGTAATTTGAGCAAAATAGGATGACTTCCTTGTTGGAACATTTCTTCTACACTAAAACTTGAAAGGACTGAGGTTTCAAAATTAACGGGCAACAAATATGGAGCAAGTTACAGATGACTCTTTTTCCCACAGAAGTAGATATTTTTATAGTGGAAAGCATACTCTTGTAATTAGTAGCACTCACAGTAATTAAGATTTTGATGTATTTGTATTACATATGTGACCTACCAGTCTGAGAGTTTAGAGTCCTGATGAGCCAAGCAAGTCAAATCACTAGTTGAACTTGGTTATGGGGATTTGGGTTTTGAAAGAATCCAGAGAGATCCATGAATCAGACATGAAATGGAATAGTGGGTGCCTGATCACATGTTTGTACTTGACTGGAGGAATCACCTAGGTACATGGATTCTACAAAGTCTATGACAAAAAAATGTGTTAAATGAAGAATGGGTGTGACATGGGAATATGCCGTTTAGACAACCCTAAAATTAGGCATGCCTGGTGAATCTTGGCATTTACTACTGGTTCAGGGTTTTTGTGACTAGCTAACTGTAAAACCAGATATAGATTGAAAAGTAAGAGACATCATAATGCAATGATAAAATTTAGAATAAGCTGTGTTAAGCATCAAGGAGGACAAGGAGTTTCTTATTTTTTTTCTGGTGCAAAACTGGAAAAGGAGGTGGAGTGTGATAAGAGGGATGTCACTTCAGTTGTATTTGTATTTACATTTGAATGACTCTAAATCTAATTACTTTTCTTTGTTATACATGCCTGTGATAGTCAGAGTTTGCTCTGAATATACGAGAAGAAAATCAAGAGTTTTTTTTTTACTTCAGGCGAGGGCCAGTCACTCGAGCATTCCTCTTACTGCTTTCTTTCAGACCTTATTACTGCCAAAAAGGGCTGACGCAACTTCTTAACAATATTGCATCTTGTCATTATCTTCTTTACGTACGTATTTGGATACAGTTCATGACGTCTCACTTCCAGGTGGGCTCTCCGCAACAAATGGGTGTTGAAGAAGCTGCTCAATCGAAATTTCTTGGATTAGCAAGACTGTAGGAAGTATTTGCTATATTATGAGTCTTATCACAATGCATGAACTTGAAGGTGAAAATTACCAGATGTTAAACACTGTCGGATGAAATTTGTATCACAGTTTCTTTGAATCTTAAATCACTTTTCGGGATTTGAAGTTGTCCCATCTCAACAGTCTTTGAATACATCAGGCAATTGCGGAACAAGCATGCAAATACGATGCATAGGCACAACAGTACGAGACGGGCTTACCTCGGTTGATGTTGGCCGTTTTTTGGGGTCAAGCTGAAAGCAAAGGTGTAAGAAATCCTGGACAATAGGCGAGATTCCTTCAGGTATGGGGGGGCCGCTACTGGCCTTTGCAATGTGAAATATGGCGGTCCAGGTATTGTCCATCCCTGGCCAAGGGTGCCTGTCATATGGAAAAACTTATCTTTGTTAAATACAGATGCTAAGGGTGTCATAGCTCATTAACAAGAAATTCTGAACTGTATAAAACATATAACCAATCAGGGATCAAACATTACAAACAGCATTGAATTTGGAGGCATGTGAAGGCTTCCACACATCAAACGTGCCCATCACATATGTCAGCTTCCGAACATCGAACGATAAGAAAAAAATTAAGTCAATCATAAAGGAATTCTTTTGTCGAACTGAAACAGGAAGAGAAATCTAGAGGAGCAAGCTCATACACAGCTGTAAGCATCTCAACCACTGTGCAACCGACACTCCAAATGTCAGCTCTGCGGCCATAGCCATCGCCTTTAATGACCTCCGGAGCCATCCAGAACACAGAACCTCTGATAGACTTGAACCCATCAGTCTGTGTCGGATCATGAAATGCCTGGAAACAAAACGAAAAATCGACATACTTCTAACATGTCAATCATTCCACACCAGCTAACAGGATTAACTATTCACTTCCATGTTTCAGAGTCATACAGGGTACTGAATGCAGTACCGCTCAGCATTCCGATCTCTGACTGCTACATGCAAAGATGGAAAATGCATACAAAACTTCTCTGTTGAGGAAAACTGAATACATGTATCTTGTGGACGGCATGCGTCTCATTGAAATTAATTTGAAACAAATTTTACTCCACATGAAAGATCATCCTGGATTGTTATGTATATTCAACTGCATACAATAATACCGAACCCACAGAAAGTGGCTACAAAATAACGAAACTACATGGATCCAGGTTACGATGGACACCATATTAAGTTTGTTGAGAAAGGCTATTACCTTTGAGGCCCCAAAATCGGCCAATTTGATAACCCCATCGGCATCAACAAGCACGTTGCCACCCTTGATGTCTCGATGTACTATTTTTTTCCCATGTAAGTACTCCAGTCCAAGAAGAAGCTGTCGGGTATACACCCTCACCAACGGCTCACTGAAGCGTCCAAACCTCTCCAGCATGCTACAAAACAAAGAGAAGAAGGTCCTGCATGAGGTATTTCTATCAAAAAGAAACATCAGCAAGATTTCATTGGACATGGTCTTGCCTGGAGAACGAGAGAGACCATGTGAGAAGAGATTGAAGCCAGATCTACCTCGACAACACTCACTTAAAGTGTTGTAGAATTCTGCATGGGGAAAAACAGAGGTTTGCAAATACGGCAGCAATACTCTCAGAGTCTGACACTAGCACGAATGAAAAAGGCATTGCGTCACTTCGTCAAATTATGCTCAATATCTGCGATTGAATCTGGTAGAAAGAACAGCATAACTGAAGCTTGAGAAAACAGCTGCACTTTACAATTAATTGAGGACCAGGAATAGGTTCTACCTTTGAATCGAGCCACCAGAGACATACTCTAAGAAGACATAGAGACTTCCAGCCTCAAGATCTTGCTCCATATCAATGTAACCTACAATATGCTTGTGCCTCATTGTCTTGTAAAAAGCAATCTCGCGTTCTAATGCTGCCAAGTAGAATTGTCTTTCCTGTCCCTCCGCAACAGTATCTAACTTCAGTTGCTTTACTGCCATCAGTTCACCCGTATCTTGGTTGAGTCCAGCAAAAACCTGCAAGTTACAACAAACATCTGACCTGATAATGGCAATGAAGAACACAGAAACAGAAAGAACTTCAGGTGAAAATTACTCGTTTTGAAATTTATAATCGCTTTAGAGCAAGTGGAAATTACACGATTTATCGATAGAATGTCCAAGATTTCACTAAGTCATGCCCTATGAGAGATTAATATTGGCATGAAATGGATGACATGGATGAGAAAAAAATAGTGAAAAATCAAGCTTAAAAGAAGTATTCTACTACCTTCCCATATGCACCCTCACCAAGCAACTCTCCTCTTGTCCATCGAACCGACCCTGTGCGAGAAGATTTAGGAGCAGGAAAAAGATCCTTTGGAACAGTTTCATTGCTGCTGCTGCAAGAAGCAACTTCACTGGCGGAAGGTTTTTCTGGAGCAAGACACCGTCCCTCACACCCAGGTTTGCCGCAACCTACACAACCTGTATCATGATTAAACGATTAAGATCAATTACTGGTTATGAAAGCTGGGTAACTCCTCTCCAAAACGGCCTTTGACAATGTGCACTCCTCGCTATACTGAATTGTGGCACATAATACAACTGAGATGGGGCTCACAGTTGAAAACGTCAGTCGGATTAATCTATCTGTTGTAACCAAGAAGTCGATTATTCACCTGATCGTGCTGCTTCGTGCCAGTCTTCTCGAATGAGAGCCAGGTCCTCTTCACGAGGTGAATCAGCTAGAGCAAATGTCACTTTTCTTTCACTTTTTCTCTTTTCTTTCATCTTTGTTGTCTCCCCTTGTAACACAGAAGCTGGAATAACACCTGCAGAGTGTGTCTTTCCTTTCTGTGAGCTTGAAGAAGCTTGCTGGGAACTTTCCATAACTCGTGCATCGGGTTTCTCTGAAGCAAATCAAAAAACAACATCCCGAAATCAGAGCACAGAGTTGGATCCCCAACAAACCAATTGTGAACAGATTCGAACGTGGATTGTCGCCAACGCACGAAGCCCCAACTGTTTCGTTGATTTGTCGTGGCACTAACCATGGTATCTGATCGAAAGAGAAGCTGGCTTTGAACTTCTGATACTGTACCTTGAGATTCGCCGACTTGTCGAGGAGTTTCAGGTGCTTGTGGGGGTCCTGAAGCCTTTTCAGAAAACTCCATCTCTTTTACATCAAGCGATTGACCAGATGTTGCTCTGAACTTCTCAATCATAGAAGGAGCCACACTATCACAGGCACGTGCAAATTTCTTGAAAGCATTGAGGTCTCTGGGGTTAATATCATCTTCAGAATCTACGGCATCGTCATCGGTTATCATGGGAACCTCAGTTTCCACTGGATGATTTGTGTTTGTGCCTGAAGAGCCAGTTTCAATCATCTCAGAATTGTAGATAGTTGCCGCTAGAGATTCAGTAGAAATGGCCTTCGACAGAGGTTCTGACTTCTGCGAACAATTTTTCTGAACATCCACGCCGACCTGCCCCAATCCGGATGGTGCACTGGGGACCCTGGGCAGCACTGCCGAGTTCAGACAAAAGTTTCGTTGAGAACTGGGATCGCTACATTGGGAGAACAAAGTTGGCTGAAATGCATTTAATTCGTGCCATGGCACAGCAGGTGCACTCGATGATCTTTGTAGCGTTGGTCTACACAGAAAAAAATCTGAGTAAGACACTCCATACTACTCGACACAGTTCTTGTTGAGCATAGGTCCTTCTAACCATCTCTGTTCTCATTCCGTGCAATCAAAAAAACAAAACACGTGAGAGAAGATAATCAGAAGGCAAACCCATACTTCTCTTGCAGTATTTGTTGGAACCATGGCCTCGTGAAAGAACCGTTAGAGTGGCCGGTTCCATCCTGCATAAATACATCCATGCTCTGATTGAACCCAGAGTTACTCCAATCCTTTGATACCACATTTGGGCTCTGATTAGTAAAGGACCTGTGAACAAAACTTTGATTAAGAGGCTCGGAAGTGAAATTCCTGAAAGCTTCCCAGTCCATCAATCTTGATCCAACATCCTGGCCAGCAAAGTTCAAAGAACTTTGCCTGTCAATCCCCGCAATTCCTGGCTGCGTGTTTAAAACCTCTGGAAAACCCTGAACAGGACCCAAAATCTCTCGGTCTGGATAACCTGAAGTAATGTTTCTGTTCATAGCTTCCCCCATAATCCTATCGGAACCCGCATCTTCACTAAAGCCCGTGGGTCTATTGTTTGCAAGCCACGCACTCTCTGTCCACTGATCCTGATCTGCATTAGTGGACCGTCGGAAACTTGAGAATCTCAAAGGAGGGCCTGTTGAAGTGAATTTGGCTTGATTGAGGCCTATCCGATCCTCTATGTCTGACTTCATTCGTGTACTCAGATACTCAAGTGTTTCTGGATCAGTTGCCAACTGAACAGGTAGAAGATCACCATCCGTTTTAGCATATATGTTTGCACCAGCAACAAGCAGGAGATCCACCATGCCCCTGACCAAAGAAAGAGAACCTCACGGTTAGAACATACAACCAATGTCTGAATAGGAAAGCAATGCAGCAAGTCACATTATGGACCATTAGTATGGAGTAAAGATTAGCGCTCTGCAGTTTCTCTCTGTGTCCAAAAACTGGCATGCCACAACAGAATTGTGTAAGCGGAAACTTTGAGCTTATTACTTAGAGTTCTAAGCTTGTGGAGAATTACAGGAATCCAGAGGCTGCAGCATAATGTAAAGCAGTATATTGTCGACTGTCGTATCCATTGACATTGGCCCCAACTTCAATAAGCAGTTTCACAAGTCTCTCGTTTCCAGTGCTAACAGCAATTAATAATGGCGGAATCTGAAAACAAATAAACAAGATCGAGTTAGTGAGTGAGTAACTGAACCTCAGTCGGGCTTGAACAATGAACTCCGAATCAATTGAGTGAATAATGCCTAACTGCAGTGGAGGTATTGTCTACGAGAACTAGTGAATATATATTAGCATAGATGTTGCTTCAAATTGTTCTCCCAGAGATTTTTAGTCATGGTGATAGTTAAGATTGCACCAAGTACATGTGAATTGAATAGTGAGTTTTAGCGGCGTGCAGTATGCAACTCTGGAGAGTTAAGGCCATTGTGACGAAATGTAGAATACATTCGTCACTGAAAGGACACGCTTGAAAGAAATGATCGGATTGACATATCATTGCAGAATCTACTCAATGATAACATATTTATCAGAGCTGAACCTTAGAACACACAACCCACCTTCGAAGAACCTCGCTCACCATTAGGACTGAAGCCCTGCTCCAAAAGCGCAATCACCCTCTCGAAGTGTTGTTCCCTAACAGCGTCCTCCAGTAACCCTCTTCCAGAAATACCTTAACACGAGGATGCAGAAAGCGTTTAATGCTATGTGCAAACACGTTCGCAATGTAATGCAATTGTGAGAAACGAAACTGAGTATACACCCTAACAGAACCAGTCCTGATAGAGCCCTCACTCTTGCCATCACAAAAAAATACAACCAATACTAATCTCTCGGAGTGAAATAGGAATTGGCTCATATTCCGTTATGATGAAATTACTGGGCATGTACCGATTCAATGTGTATCTCTTACCTGTGGGTGCCGCTTCGAAATTTCCAGCATCCCCGGCATAACCTCCTCTTCCATAGCTCGTTTCAAAGCGTCCAAATATTCCAGGGAGAGGGACCGGATGTTCCATCCTACCAAACCCTGGACTAGATGCCCAGTGCAATCCTGGGCTGGCAGGTACACTCCTTGAGTAGTTCATAGCTGATAAATCACGCATCATCTCCGATGTACCTATACTTTGATGACCTGAGTCAGTATTATGCGGTTCAAATTCCAGTAATCAGCTAAAAATTCGGCCAGGGAACAGTTAGACTGAACATCAACCGTCAGTACATCTCAAAGGAGGTAAGTAGCGCGCAAATCAACAACTAACTAAAGGAGTACGCAAACATTGAATGACCTTTGGTCAGACAAGACTGAATGCACATTTGAGTAATGTTATTGACATCAGGAAACTCTGTTTAAGCAAAATAACAAAATGTATTCACGCAAAATAGAAAAACATATTCACGTTCAGGTTTCGCAATCTTGCCTGAAAACTCCATGGGAAACGTATGCCTACGATTTAGAAATGCTGGGATGGGGGATTGTAGCAGTTGTCCGGGATCGGTGCCAAAGCTGTTAAACCCGTAGCTGGCAGATCTTGTGCTTGGATTATCAAGCGGGACTCCATTGGAAGATCCCACCGACCACATTGGTGCCTACAAACTCAGGATGCAAGTGATCACAATAAAGACATCTGCGATAAAAATAGATTAGGGGATGTAAGCCACATGCATGACATACTGCATCTAAATATATCACACTTGACAATGAGCAACCTAAGGAAGAGTTCCTTAAATAAATTGCTCATGACAGTAATAACATGAACTACCGCATGGAATTTCTGAAGATGGTTACCTCTTAATTTTTTTCCTCTCACAATAGAAATGAACCACCGTTTACTCCTAAGCTACTACAGATAACAGTCATAAACATCATAGCATAGAAGTCAGGACACCTGATATGATGGCGTCCCGAAAGCGAAGTATCCACTGGAACTGTTCATATGCTGCTCGGATGGAGATGGCGACCGAGGATTCAAAGAATTTAGGTCAACGGAACTCCTTCCATGCCAAGGGCTTGTATTAGGAGAGCTAGGTACACGAGGCTGAAAACTCCCAACCCGTGATAAATTGCTAGGCTGTGCAGAATTGGGCGGCGCAGATGCTCTTCTGGGAACAAAAGGAGAAGAACCAGCCGACGAGGGAGTAAACGAATTGTCTGCTGGCGTTTGACTAGTCGTGGGAGTCCTGAGCGGTGAGCCCCTTCTAGCTGAAAGCGGAACACCTCCTTCAAAAACTAAAGAATTTGCTTGAGATCGAGAGATGAGATCAGGATCCAGCGGCGGTCTCCCAGAAATCTGCCTAGTTACGGAAGCACCGTCCACAGGTACACTTGATCCGTCTTGATTCATTGGGACGCCGAATGAAGTATATCCGCCGGTGCCCATAGAATTACGAACATTGTTGTGAGTGTTGAAATCTGCGCTAGCAAGTCTACTAGACCATATCCTATCTCCATTTCCGTCTCCTTGAACAACTCCTCGCATGCTACTTGCCTGTGAAGACCCACCTGATGTTCCTCCTTCGTTCTCCACAGAAGAGCGCTGTCCAGTGAAGATATTGAATTCCGCACTTGCATCAGGAGGTGCTCTCCGCGGCCATGGTCTCTCTTCCTTCGCTGTCATGATGCAGATATAGCAAATCTGGATGAGAGATAAAAATTATTAATTCCTAAACCAGGAAGACAGAATAATCTCTCAGCACAATTGCGGATCTATAAACTTCTTATCTCAATAGGTGCTTCTCCATTGGTGGTTATAATGAAGAATTACCACTTTTGCATGGAGACAGGGTCCTACATGTGAAATGATGAATTCTGCATTTATTCAAGACGCACATTTTTACAATATTCAAAGTTGCAAGCGAAGTGGCTCTGAAGTAAATAATGGATTACAAAACCAAATCCCTCTGAGATATGATTTGGAAGCACTAGCTCGCATTGAAGAACTACTGAAAGCCTATTGGAGGGAGCGCTTTCGATTTGAATAAACAGCATCAGCAAAAATATTGCTCCAAGTTAAAGATACTGCCCCAGAAAAAACCTTTGAAGTGGATGCCAGGATCATTTTTCTCAATACGACACTTGTAGAACAGACGTACTAGAAACATCTGTCATTGGCTGTTCACGCAGACAATTCAACAGGATCAGAAGGGACTAACCCGTACTATAACTGAAACGAGGCAGTTGTTGCAACGGTGTCCTCCAAAGCATCCAGGACAGCTTCATAATCCTTCAAACTCAGAAACAGAAAGATGGCCACTCTGAAGCTTGCATCGATAATGCTCAGAGAGGCCGTCCTCATGTTAGCTGCCGGCAGTCTAATCCAAATTTCTTGTAGAAGCTCAATCTACACGTACCAGCTGTCTCTTAGTGACTGCTGTCTACCTTGAGAAAAGCAAAACTGACTCACTGAGTTCTTAAATCAAGCAAACCGTGAGGTGTTCATATGCAGTAAACGGGACCTTGTGTCCCCTGACCCGGCGCTTTAGTAGATAACCCTATGCATCGCCACCATTAACCCTCGTGAGCCGCCCAAGGGACACTTGAAGTTAGCTAAGAAACTGTATCAAATACCACGAAAAATGATTGCTCCCTGAAACGGCATGTACGAGCTACAAATCACTCAATGTTGGTAAAATCAAAATATTTGTGGCGAGTTTCACCTACAAGCAGATAGGATTTAAAAAGATGCATTAGAAATGATAATTTAACTTGGAAATAGACCTGGAGTAAACTACATGCTAATCAAGAATTTCCTAACGGTTGGAAGCTTGAGGTGAACGTCGTTGTCTTCATCCTTAGCAAAAATCGAGTCTACATAAAATAGAACATGACTCAAACTGAAACAGAGACTTCTCGATCAATTAGAATACTTCCAGGCCACAAGGTAGCCAAGAATCAATTGAATAAGCGACTGAAAGCAAACATTTGAGTGCAGATACACATATTTCCGTCATGCAATATCTAGGGGAGGGTAATTCTTTCATCAGGCACATCACCTCATCATAAAGCCGAGCACTCAACAAAAGCAGGCGGAGAAATACTCCATTACGAGAATAGGAGACCTAAACTACTTATGACAACAAGCCGAGTCGAATAGCTACACAAGCAGACGAGGCTAAGAAAAGGTGAGAGCTCACGTTTGCTGCATAATGTCCACCATTTCCATAGTTTTCTAGATTCTACTGTCACCCTAGAAACAGTGACTGTCTGTTAAAAATCTTAGTCACGAAATTCCAAAACGTGGCCAGATGAAACTCAAATTTAGGAATATGCGATCAAATCATTTGACAAAAGATTTTCAAAGCATACGTCTTGCAATGTTATCCGAAGCGATAAAACTCACGAAATTACGTCGAGCACACGCCTTAGCATAAGAAATCAGCACCTTAAGGGGGGTCACTGCTTACTCCACTGATACGTCCTTGCGGAAGTCATTTAAAACATTACAGACGTCGCAATAAATATCGAATAGAATGAACACCGTGTTATGTCTAGAAGCAGGTAGCTCTGATTGCGTTTTTTTCATTCCGTCAGCAATAAAAATTTGTTCTTAAGCTGTAAGTACACGAGCAAAGATTGGAAGACGTAAAATTCGTTCAAATTGCTACTCAATAAGAAACCGAAAAACGAGAATATTCATTGTCCCTTAACCTAGCTTTCAACTGGCTTGCTCTAGCGCACAATGTATATACAGAGCATCAGCAAGTCATATCAACACCAGTCACAAGCAATGCAACCACTAAAGTATACAATGAGCCACAAAAGAAGCAGCAAGAAAGAATGTCATCGCTCCGAAAAATATCACAACCGCTAAAAGGTAGAATTAAAGAAGAAGAGGCAGCGTAGAACGCGATTTCAAGATACAAAAAACTCACCAAGAATGGCATCACACAACGACGGTCAGAGGTCGTCTCATCAGGCGCAATTTTGCACCAAAATCAGTCGTGATTAGCTCAAAAAGCGCCTTGAAAAAAAACGAAAACTACAGAAAAAACTCGATTCCTGATCAAAGAGCAGAAATCGCAACAAAATTTGAATCAACATGGCGGATCGGAGGCTCCGAATCCGCCACTGGTGCCGAGGAAGGCCAAGGAAAGGCATCGGAGTCCAGCAGCAACAGAGTACCGCTTGACTAACCACCTTCCAAGACCGGTTTCCTGCCCGGAGAGGAAGGTTTTTGACTGCCCTAGTCTGGGGAGACGCACGAGGCTTCAAAAGCCTTGGGGCTCATGCTGCCCTGAAGGGCGGGCAAGGGTGGAAGCCAAGGGGAGGTCTGCCCGGGGAATGTTCCCACAATGCCCGGTGATAACTGGGGATGAAGGTGGGTTACCTGTAATGTAACGCATTTAGGGGGTTATTTTGGCTCTTCGTTGTCACTGTAGACGGAGTAAGTTTTACTATATTTAGGTACCCTATTCTGTTTGGATTGTTATAATGTGATCTCTAGAACTATGCATCAGCGGTTGTGTCCATTGTTCCATATTGTTAGTAAACTCTCCACAAGGAGGGATGCATAGACTTTGTTTCATGGCATTTGGACATACAATGTGAAACTCATGGATTTTTGAATTATTTTTGAATTAAAAAATTAAATTTTTTTTTTTTTTATTCTGAAAAACTAAAGGCACTATAGTCCCAAGCTACACTAGTCCATACATTGAATTAGGTTGTTTGCTTTTTACTGTTCGTCATAGTCTCTAGAACAATGCATCCCCCAATTACATTTTTTGTATCATTAGAAAACACTCTAACCTATGAAGAAGGGTGCACAAACTTAGTTCCAACTTGTAACAAAAAAAATATTGAATTTTTCAAAGTTTTTACGAATTAAAATTTTTTTAATTTATTTCTATTTTGGTTGTAGCAACGATATCAGGCACACTAGTGATGATTAACCCCTAAAAAACCCCAAGGCCTTTTTGGTTTTAAAAGCATCATTGTTTTTCAAATGTTACAAATCTAAATGTCACTAAAGTATAGAAATCTCAACCATACAATCTTACAGTGAATGTGTGTAGACTACAAGATTATAATGTTTCAGTGTTTAAAAAGGATGTTGAAACTATAACGTGATTCAAAACAAGCCACCATTGTAACTAGGGTTTAGTAGAGTAAGTAGATAATTCAATGAAATGCAAATAGACCTAATTCATTAATCCAAAAACAATGTAGCAACCATTTTATGATCAATGAATGACAAAGAATTTTGTAAGAAAAGGGAAGGTCTTCTATAATAGCTTGACTTCCAATGAATACTTTTGCAATATTTTAAGCCAATGGTTCCCATGGATCATTCTAACACAACAATACATTACCAAATTAGAGTTCCGTCGCTACGTTTTAGGGTTTCAGGTTGGTTTAGGATTTTCCTCTCTGTTTGAAAGCATAGCTTCACAGCACAACGCAATCTCAATCTTGAGAATTTGAACCCTAACCTTAACCCTAACCCTAATTGCCATTAGAAAAAGAAAAACAGCGTCCAGTAGCGCCAACTGAAGTGAATGCCGGAGAAAAGCTGAACCAGTTGCACAGAAAAGACGACCTTGAATTGCTTGAACTGACTATTGCAAGAGGAGCTTGAAAAACTTACCAGGCAATTCCAATGACATCGAGTACATGGAATATACGTGAAGTGCACTGGAGCTCATCTTGATTCCTTCAAATTACGGTAGAACTAAGGGCCGCTTCACACATGGGCCCAAGGTTGAGAGTCCATCGGCCTCCACCAATCAAATTTAAGAAAACTTCGACTTCGGCCTCTCGACCCTTCACACAAAGTGGCACAATCCAAAGTCCATCGCCTTCCAAAGTGCCTACATGGAAGCCCGAGCTCCTACATGGCAATGGTTGAGAGTCCGTCAAATTGCCCATTTATTGTCCATTTCTTTGGACTCTCACCCAAAGTTTGGCCATGAACTCCCACAGCCTCTCAACTTGGTTGGCCTATGTGTGAAATGCCCCTAAGAATTCAAGCAATTATGGAGTGACCTAGTTCTATGTCAATCTGGTTGCAACAGAAAGTTTTAGAGTATCCATCCGAGAACACATGGTCCTAGAAAACCATGGCCACAGGGTCTGACCTAACTAGGGTTTAGTGATGTGAAAGAACTCATAATGGTTGCAATGCAAAGCTCTGGCTACTCGAGTGTACGCTTACACGATACAAATGCCATTGCTGTAGGACGAGTTAACAATAATAGTGGCAACTGAAAATTACATGACAAGAGTCTGGTTTCGCGACTCTAAACCCTAAGAACCATGATTTTTCAAACATTGCAAATTTTACAAATGTATGTGAAATTGTATCAATATCAATCTTGAATATCATCTATGTCATTCCTTGTTATGTGTCCTTGGATAGGTTAGATTGTCTAATTTCACATATAAGTTTATTGAATTTGTTTGTTTTTGCTTTCATGTCTATTTTGTTGAAAATGTGATGAGGCTTTTGAAAAATGTACAAATTATATATTCAATCCTAAGCCATGCAATATATGTTGCAAAATGCTCCATTGGATAGACACAAAATTTAATACTCCATAATACCGCAAAGTACACTTGCACTTTCTATGCTATAACTCTATACATAAACTTCCATATATTTCCATTAAGAATAATATTTTATAAGTAGATACTAAAAACTACATTTTCTAAAAAAATTATTTAATATCTCACAAGTTAATGTTGTTCGACCATTGTGACATGTTGCACTCCATTGAATGTGCTTGCTTGTGGTCCATTCTATAAACATTTTGCAATTTTTGGTTAGATAAATTTTAATTGTCTTATCAAATTTTTGAAAATGCTAGAATCTTGGAAATTTAGCTTTTTAAACCATTTTTTATATAAATATTTTTGAATTTTCAAAGAATCTTAGAATTGATAAAAAATACATTGTTAGAAATAAATAAAGATTTGGGAAAAATAGAAGCTATCTTAAAATGAGCTAGAAGTTGGAAAGGAGTTGCAATCTAACTAATGGTCTTAGTGATAAATTCATTTTTGCCCAACAATTGGTCTTGAATTAAAGTTTAAATTCACAAATATGGTCTTGAATTATAATCCTTCATTCCACATGCAAACAAGATTGACTCTTGATATTTAGTTTCATTCGTTTTTAAAGATATCATAATTTCAGAAAATTATAATGATAATTGCCGAAAATCTTGAAAATTTACAATATTGATTGCCGAAATCAATGGAAATATATGACTATCTACGGTTTAGTAATCCTGCCAAATCACAAAGAATTCAGTGATTAAATTGTTTTAAAAAAAATAACCAATGTTAGTAATAATGTACAATACAGAGTCCAATAATTATCAACCATGTATACAACAAATCAATCATCAAGAGATCTTTTAAATGAACATCATGGAATTTCATCATTGGAACTATATGGTAGTAGAAGATGGAGAGGTTGTTTTTATAATGAAATTCATTCTCTCTCATGAACAATCAAAGGATATGGGATAACTTGAAGATGATAACTTGACCTCTCAAAGTCAAAAAATAGTATTTATATTCAAAGTAGACTTTTAGATCTCATTTTTGCATAGTAAAGTAACATTTTTCAAAAAAACTTTGATCTAAGAAAAGTTGAGAAATAAATATAACTTTCATTTTCAAAGATATTTTTGTGATTATGAGAGTCCAAACAAAATTGTAGACAAAATTCAAAGGGGATGTTTGAAAGTGTTAAAGACAATGTTTCTTCCAACTCCTCCTTGAAATTTGTCCATAATTTTTTATTGGAGGATCAAAATCTCAAAAAGATTTATGGAGATGAAAGCTAGCTTCATTTTCTACAATAACTTAGTTCAAATTCTTTTGAAAAAAGTTGTTCTACTATGCCTAAATGAGGTTTGAAATTCTACATTGAAGACATCTCTTATATTTGACTTCACTATGAGTAGTTGAGTTCCTACTAATCCTAACTACTTATATATCCCACATGGGTTGTTTCACCTCTTATCACATAATTTTTATAAAGATCTTGTATATGAAAACGCCTCTTCTCCCAGTGAATTGCTTATCGAAGCTACCTGCTAAATTTTTTATTAATGTAGTATCTAGTTTGATGAAAATTGTAGTAATTAATTTTTTTATGCCGAAATTAAAAAGTCAAATTTTATTAAATATTTGGCCAGAGGGTGCCGAAATTGAAGAGGTACTACGGTATTAGAAAGATAAAGAACCTTAGGTTGGCTTCTACATTAGATTTAGCTCTAATAATCAGGATTATTTTATGTGCTCTTGCAAAACATTAAAAAGCAAGAAAAAGATTTCAAACACCCATAGTGAGTGGCTAAAGGTGTAAAAGCCTTTTCTAAATATCAATTCACAAAATAACTTGAGAAGAATTCTAAAAGCCCACTTTGAGTTTATTCCCTAAATGCCTAAACTATGTTTTTTAGCAATATAACAATTTAGGGTATCTCACTACAAATGGAGATTTTATTTTTTTCTTTGAAATTTTAATACAACATGTGCCCAAAGAATAGCTTTAAGGCCGAACAATTTTCATAACTTTTGACTACACGATTAAAAAGTAATTGTATGATATGTACTTTTCATTACTTGAAGGACAGTCCATGCAGCAAAATAAACTTCTTTAAAATTTATTTTTTTAAGAAATTAAAATTTGAAATTGGTTCTCTAGATTTATATAAACTTAGAATGCATTGAATCATTCTTTTTTTTTTCTTTATCAATGAGTCAAAAGTTATGAGGAGTTTTAATTTTCAAGAGTTTACAGGTTGTTATTGAATCTCTACTCTAAGATAAACTTTGAAGTCCTTTATTTAACTCAATTTTCAATATTTTTGGAAAAAATAAAAACATTAGGTGTAGATTGTTTAATACAACATAACAACCATTGGGACTTGGAATTTTTTAATTCTAAAAAATAAATTGTTAACAATTTAGTATTTTGAATCATTCCCTACTTCTTTCTACTTACTATTTTTTTCCTATATGTTGTATAATTCCAAATGATCTGAAATTTTGGAAGCATGTATCCAACTTGACTTGAAAAATGAATTCAAAGAGTAACCATCATTTTGGGAATTTTTTCATACAAATGTGACCTTATGAAGTGCAACTGCCCAGGTTTTCGCAAGGCCAAAAAAAAGATATTTGTTACTTCAAATGCTAATATCTTGCAATTTAAATGATGGAAATGTTTGAATTTTTTTCCACATGTTTTCAAATTAGTGTACTACAAGATTCTATGGTTACGTGTATCCAAAAAAAAAAAAATTCTAAAATTTGGTACTTGTACTAGAAATGGCAGTGTAGGAGCAATTTTGGTGAAAACATAGTCAAAATCATTTAGGGATCATACATACATCAAAAAGTTAAATTTTCAACAAATCACAATTGAGCTAGAATACTCAATGAGATAAAAGAATGAATTTCAATTCTTATTTTTCACCATTTTGCTTCAAGGTCAAATTCCTTGTATGTATTGTCAAAAGTACTATTCAACCTCTAAAGGACCAAATAACCACTATATGTATGTAGGCAATTTCAAGTAGAGGCATATGAAGTCATTTTTTGATGGATGTTCTTAAATTTTTGACAGAAGATGTAAATATGTACCCTTTTAGTGGGAATATAATTTTTTTCTGATTGGGTATTGGGATCAAAAATTATGTTGCCTTGAACTTTTGAGGTAGCTTGAGCAACTTTGGGTAGTATGTGTAAAATTCCTCCAATAATTCTAAAATTTGGTAGGTATATAATTTATATTATAGAAGATGCAAATGTAAAAAAAAAACCATATAT
Source organism: Pseudoscleropodium purum (assembly GCA_963969395.1). Lineage (NCBI taxonomy): Eukaryota > Viridiplantae > Streptophyta > Bryopsida > Hypnales > Brachytheciaceae > Pseudoscleropodium > Pseudoscleropodium purum. The sequence continues at coordinate 16,208,205 of OZ017798.1, forward strand.
AGTGTAAGAATCTCACTTCAAGAAGAATTAAAGTTTGTTGGTCCTGTCAGGCAAGGTCAAAAATTCTCCTAACTTCAAATGTTATAATCTTTCAATTTGTATGGTCAAAGTTTAGGAATTTTTTTCCACACGTTTCTAAATAAGTCTAGTACAGGTTTTTATGATTGAATTTTGAAAAAAAAAATTCATTTTTTTCTTGTTGCCCTAAAAACTACCAGTTTTTGACAATTTCTATTCAAAATGAGCCTTAGGGGTTAATTTGTGGTAGGACCTTTAATTGATGGATAGGTCATATATGTATATTTAACTCAACTGGATAAGGTTATTCTTGAATTTGTTTTTCAACTACATTATGTAATCTTGGTTTAAAATTTGCAAATAAATACATGGGTTCTTGTAGGCATTTTTTTAAACACAATTGCTCAATGGACAAGGCACGTACATATCAAAATTTCCAAATTCTTAACCATCAACAGAAAGAGCCCATGAATCTATACTAGGTTTAATTGTTGTTTTATATACAAAATGAAACAAGATTAAAGGATCATTGATACAAAATTGGTGCTCAAAGCATAGCATTGAGAAAAACAACAATGCATGCATAATGAGAGGTGATATAGGGCATGCTAGAATAGAAACTCAATACTTAAATTCAAAAACAATGAAAATGATAAAATTTGTATCTGTGAGGTAGTACCAACTTCAATAGAATTCATTTTCTAAAAGAATATCATCTACTATAGCACAATAAAGTTATATACTTTGATATATGCATAACTCTGTAGTCTCTATTTCATCTCATGCAAACATTAAGGTGATTGTAATGCATAAGAGTTGCAATCAGTAAGTACAATTTGAAAATCGTTATAAAGATATCATAATTATGATGAAGATTTACATTGATCAAAATTTTAAGAATAGAAAAAAAAGAGTATATAAGTGGAGCTAAAATGTAAGATTTCAAGTGTCCAACTAACATTTATATTGTTAAGCACTTAAGCAAGTGAACACCCATATTGCATTTGTTATTAATGTCATATTTAGTTCAATAAATAATAACAAGTAAGTAAAAATAATTATACAATCACAAAATTGTCTAGAAGGATCATTCTACAAATAAATTATAGTTGCATCATCTTTAATTTGGAAGGCCACAAAAACAATTGCATACAAAAAGAGAACATGTTTGCTTCTATACATGAAGAATGCAACTTTAATGATTAGGTCACATTACAGTATATGTGGCAATTCATTACATGCCTATTTTTGTTTCAAGATCTAATTAAATTAAGCATTTTGAAAACATGGCTTAACAAAAAAAATTCTTTGGTCTACATTAAAAAGTTCCCATTAATAAATATTTTGAAACAAAAACAAATGGTTAATGATTGTTGTGTCTAGTTTACAAAATATTCATGCACTCTTTTCACAAAAACAACCCAATTCCTTGATTCCCTTTCATCTATGCAGAATACAAGATTTACTTTTAGATAACCTTGGTAGTTGAAAATGATTGTTTTCTACATGTCTTACAATCTTGAGGATGGATGAATTAAACCATAGATTTCTAAAATACTCATTACCTTCTAGATGACTTGAGTAGATAATGAAGTGTATGAAATAAAGTTCTAGTGAATGTGTGTGATATAAGGAGACAAATTGTAATTGAAAAAACTTTAAACATCTTTGCAAAATTGTGTGAGAATACATTTAATGCTTTGTGGCTATAGTCAATGTTAACTTCATTGAATGCCTATTTTTAGTATAATTCTAGTTCAATTCTTTTCTTGGTGTTTATTTGTGTGCCAAGTCTTTTTTTGATTGATAGTAATGGATTGATAGTTGCACAGAGAATTACTATTTTTAATTTTTTAAATTACAACCTTGGTAGTTAAATTAGTTGTGTATTGGTAGCTTATTAATCATAATCTTGACAACATGACAGATTGCATAAACTTATATAAGCCATGCCACTTCTATGTTCAAGACACACTTTCCTTTGTTCCTTTTCTAATCTCAAGTGACACTAGTAACTTATCCTACTAGTGTATGTAACACTATTTAATTATAAAAGTCATATTTTTGTAAGGTGTCTAAAGTTGAGTCTTTCTATGTAGGTAGTATCCAACCTAGTCATCAAATACATCATCTTAAAATTCCTACAATAATTGACACAATTGTTGAAGGATTTGCAATATTTCTAAGAATTTAGAGTGTCATAGTGTCTTTTATAGTCATTGCAATTGCCTTCATATTGCTTGACTTGCTTGCGATTAGTGAGGCAGGTTGGCTAATTTTGCACAAGTCTAAAGCACTTGCATCTCATGCAATGGTCAATGCCATAATCACTCCTTGTGACTTCAATGACAAATACGATGGACCTTGCCACCCAACACACATCAACATCCAACAAAATGAGATCTTGAGAGTAGAAATTCCTACATGGGAAGTGCAAATCACAAACTTGTGTACAAATTCCCTTTGTGCAATTTTTGAAGTGATTGTTCAATGCAATGCATTTCATTCTCCAACTCTTCTTAATCCCCACATATTCAAACGTTTGGATTCCCAAGTCGGAACATGCATTGTCAATGATGGCCAAAGAATTGATAATGGGCACATAGTTTCATTTCAATACAAGGAGATGATGGAGTCACTAGTGTTGAATTCTGCTAAGGTGATATGTTGGTGATCATTTATTTGAAGCTAGAGTTGCCATTGTCAATAGTTCTTATAACTTTCAAATATACATTGCATGGATTTTACAAAAGCCAATGGCTAAGTGATTAAATTGTTTACTAGTAGTTGCAATAATAGCTAGAAGGTACTATTGGCAATGATAATCGAATGGGTTTGGAACTAAGATTTCATTTTTAGTGGACATTGTGCAAATAAAGAAATGATTACATAATTGATAATTTTGAAATGAGTATTGTAATTAATTATTATGAAATGAAGAACAAATGAATTGGAATAAATTGGAAAAATTAAATGCACTCCATACCTTAAGTTAGGTTTTTTTAATTTTTTTTAATTTTTTGTTACATTGAAATCTTTGGGATCATGTATCTACCCATCACATTCTTGGTACTATCAGAAAGCCCTAATATAGAGGGGTGCATGGACTTTGTTTTGTGGTGTTGAGACTTAGGGTGTGAAAATAATTGAATTTCAAAGTTTTTATAAATTGAAAATTTTGAAAATTACTTTTACTATTATTTTGACCATGGCAATAGTGCTACACACTATTTTTTACGAGGTTATAATGCAAGGTATCTAGAACAACCTATGACTACCTAAATTTGTAATTTGAATATATTGTAGTTGTTGCTTATATTATTTAAAGAAATAATTAGTTGAATTGATTGAAATACAAGTAGAATCATATTCACCTAATCCATACCTTAAGTTAGTCTATTTTTTGTTTTGTTTTGTTTGTTGAGATTTCCTAAACAATACATCCCCCTATCACATTCATGATATTATTGGAAAGTTCTATGGGAGGAGGGGTGTACGGGCCCTGTTTTATGGTATTCCAATTGAAAGAGTGAAAGTTATTGAATCTTGAAGTTTTTATTTTAGTTGTGGAAACCACATTCAACACTCTAATAAGAAGTGAAATATTTATGAGTTTTCAAACCAAAAATATAAATGTATTAGTAGATGGGGGTCATGACCATTTTAAAAAGGTTCAAAATCTACTATTCTAATTCCATTTGATGAATATTATAAAAGCACAAGTTAAACATTCTACAAGCACCTCTTTTATTGGCTAAAGCTACAACTTTTTTGACAAGTATTTATTCACAATTAAGCCATGGCCATGCTAGACATTTATTGAATCCAACATCATTATCAACCCTGAAACATCTATAAATAGATGTAAATTTGATGTCATTTTTTGACAATAGCACCTAATTGCTTGCCTAAAGAGAATTATTTAATACACTTTGTAGAAATGGGTGGGCTTTATTCAAAAAATTAATCCCTACAGTCCCAAGGCCATTTTATGTCACAAACGACTCAACATTGAAAATTTTGTTGTATTCATCCCAAAAAACAGAAAAATATATTTTATAAAAATCTAACCATAGGATCTTGAACTTGACTTATCTCAAATCATGCGGGAAAAATTTCATGAAGTTTGACCATACCAATTGGAAGACATTTAGCATTCAAAATTTGAAAAAGAATTTTCTTGAGTACTAGCCTACAATTTAAGATGTTTTCGACCACCATTTGCAAAAAAAATTGTACTATATACTTTGAATTTAAGGAATCTTGTGTTGAAGAATTGAGTTGATAGTCTAGGAAAAAAAATTCAATAAAAAAACACTTGATTTTCATTCTTTAAAAAACTATTAAGTAGAAGTATGTTTAAGATTGAAAATGACACTAGATTGTTAATCCCTTAATGCCCAAGGCCATATTTTTAGCTTTAAGGAATTTGTTCTAAATTGAATAAAAAAAGCCAACATTTTGAAAAGATGTATCCATTTAAAAAAAATTATAACTGTACAAATTCAAACTAGAAATGTTATAGATTCTATGGAACAAGGAAACATAACAATGCCACTTATGGATTGAAAGATTATAATGTTTGATTATGAAGTTGTTAAAACTGCAAAAGTGGTTTGAAGTCTTTCAATCCTCTTTTCACATGTCAAATCTAAAAAGTTGGTCACCAAAAAAATATGAGGTTAAACAGTGTGAAATGCAACACACTAATATACATAACCTTGATGAATTTATAGCTTCTCAAAATCTACTCTACAATTTTTCTAAATGAATTTCTAATGTGGATTTTTCTCCAAGTTCTAGTTTGAGGGCTCATTTCGAAGAGCCTTCCACACTATAAAAAGTCAAGATTGCAATGGAATAATGGATACCTTTGCACAAAATCTTAAATAAAAAAAATCACAATCAATCATTTTCTAAATCATATTTTTGATGCTAAAAATAGACTTCAAAAAATCTTTTAAAAAATATAACTTACTAAAAATAGCAACTTGGTTAAAATTTATTTAACTTCAAAATATTGTCAACACCAAAATTTGGTGCCTTGGGCATTTAGAGGTTGATAGCTCTAGATGGAATTGAAACACTACAATGCCAATGGTGAAATTGTTTTAGCATGTAAGATTATCTTTGTCAAATAATTCTTTTTGAAAAATTGTCAAAATTGCATTCAAAAGTGAATCCCATATGTTATTTTTTCAAAAAGATGCTTTAATTGCCTAAAAGATAAGATTGTCCATAACTTTCACATAACAAGTACAAATGGAATGAATAAAAGCTTCACATATAGATAAAATTACAATATATGGGAAAATTATTTTTAAAATTATTTTTTTGGTGTGAAGAGATTGTTGCATGGTGCATTGAAAAAAAAGATCTTTTGTCCTATAGCTTTTGCTTCTAAGCATCGATTGAAATATAAATAATATTCTTTGAGAGCTAATGAATTTTTCTATCTTTACAAAAAGTTTCAAAAAATCATCATGAATATTGAGACATTAGGAACCTGCTTGAAATCCATTTTATTCTCAGAGGGGACAATGGGACTTTAAGGATTAAGTCTACCTAAACAACCATTTATTGAACCCAACATCTTTATCAACCTTAAAACGTTCATAAATAGATGTGAACTTGACAATAGCACCCAATTGTTAGCCCAAAGAAAATCATGTATACACTTTGTAGAAATGGGTGGGAGATTGGTGCAAATGTGAAGGTCTTATAGATTCCGAATTGGGTGATTGATGGCATTGGGCTAATACACTATATATACAATGGTGGCATAATGTGCTTCTTGATGAATGCTAAAAAACTCTTTGTTGATAATGACACTCATCTTGCCTTTAAGAAGGAAGGAAAGACTTTTTTTTTTCTAGTATAGCTATATTTTCAAGGGGAATAAACTTACAAAATTCCACCTAGTCCATATATTAAATTAGGTAATTTGTTTTTGTTGTTTGTTTTGTTTGTTACGGTGAAATCTCCAAAATCATGCATCCTTTGGTCACGTTCTTGGTACTATCAAGAAGTCCTCAAAGAGGAGGGGTGCATAAACTTTGTTTTTTGGCGTTCTAAATTCACAACAAAAAGATATTGAGTTCAAGAAAATTATGAATTAAATTTTTTTAATTTAAATTTATTATATTATATTATATATTGTGGCAATGGTGTAGGGCACACTAGTCCATACATTAAATTAGATTGCTGATTTCTGTTTTGTTTTTGTTACAAGGAAATTTCTAGATTTATACATCTGTCAATTAAATTTATGATAATGTCAAAATGCCCTTAGTGAGGAGGGATACATAGACTTTATTTTGTAGTGTTGATTGGGACTCATAGCAAAAAAGCAAGCAAAAAAGATATTGGTTTTGAATTTTTTAGAAATTAAAAAGTTAAATTACAACATTTGCATCAACATCCAATTGCATAAGAAAATGTAATCTTTTCTTTATATTATTAGAATTGGATTTAATTTTACTAGTATTTTCAAATTTGGGATGGAAAATTATAAAGATGTAATTTTGGTGAACTGTTTGGATGAAAACATGACTCACAGTGGATTGTATATTGTGCACTTTGTAGAATATATGTGCTTTTTCATCTTGAGTCAATATTAAATGTAGAAGAAAAATATTTCTTGTACATTTCATAAGGTGCCTTGAATTGGTGATGATTTGATGTTAATACAAGTAATTGGTTGCAATTATAGTTTGCATTCATGTGTTCATTACTATATATGACAATGTTAAAAGATTGTTGTTTCAATGATAAATTTGATCAATAGTCATGGCATTGATTTAATATTGGAACAAAGTAATTTGTCAAAGTATCATTTATATATTGATCCAATGTATAATTTCTTTGTATTATTATTACTTTATTGTTGTTTCAAGTAGCACTAGTTCAATACAACTTTGACATTGAGATATCATAATTACATCATAAAAAACTCCAAAATTGATTCAATTTACACTAGTTCAATACTACTTCATTGTTAATACAATGTGTACACGAAAAAAATTCACAATCCAAAGCCAATGAGGTAAGAGCCTTGCAAGGCTTAATTCCATAAAAACATTCAAGGAAGAAATATCAAATATAACAATCTCATTTCTCAAAGAAAGAACACCATTCCAAAACAACATCTTGTCATTCCAACAAAGTAAAAGTAAGCAAAAGTCTTACCAGTCTTTCATTAATTACCACACTATAAGTCCTCCTTAACACCACAATAATTAACAAACTTTGTTCTCTCTACATTGATCACCACAAACCAATGAGTGTATTACAATGCACTTTTGGAACCAAACACCACAGGAGCCTACACGAGCTATTGTGAAAGATCAACCTTAAGGAAGTCTACTCTTAAAGTGACCATTTGAACCTATCTAACTTATCATTCAGGGTAATAGATATTTCAAGCAACATGTCACTCATACCTAGATAGGGGTTGCATTTAGAACTCGGTCGTTTATAGAGCAGACTGCCTCAGAGGGGGTTAAGATAATTTGTGGTGCAAATCTGTAACCTTGCTGCAGCAGGTCTAATCTGTCATTATATAGATCTGAGAGATCCACCGATTTGCAGATTGGATCTGGTTTTACTGAGAAGAGACATCCTTAAATCTTCGTAAATAGGTCAAGTATACTATTCATGGAAATCCTTGCATGATGAAGTTTTGAACAACAGTCAGTGTAGATTGGATCCAGTTGTACCGGTAAGCAACATCTCTGTTTGAAGACTATCAATCTACTGAATTTGTAGAATATATTTGTTTAGTGAAGATTTTTAGATCAGCGCGATGTGTAGATTGTTTCAAGTTGTACCAAGCAGAGACATCTTTGACTGACGATCGTCAATCTACTTCAATAGTTCAAATATTCAGCTTGTGATGGTGACCCTCGTAATGATCTTCGCATGGTGTAGATTGAATCTGGATGTACCAATGCTAAACATTTTCAAGTGGCGTCAGTTAATCTAGGGGAGACATTCATTTTCTGAGCATGACGGCGGGGTGCTCACCGGTATGACCACGAGACTTTGCAGCCGGCGTTTGTTCTCTTTCCACTGATTCATGTGCATGCGGTTACTGAAGATCTGCCGGGGCACTGAGAGATCACTCGCATCCGTGTGTCTGCTAAGCATCTAATTTCTCAATTCGGATTTCGACATTGACCTCAATCCCGGTTGTGCAGGATCGGCGTTCTTTTTTTTCCGTTTTTTTGTGATAAAAATCATCTCTCGCAGGACAATTTTGAGTTCGGGAGCTTTGCTGGAAAAAATTATGTGTTGCCAGCATTTTTTTTTCGGTTGATTTTTTTCATTGAGGGAGAATTAATCTTCATTGAAGAACAGAGTGCAGGTCTGAGCAATTTGTTTCCAAGTGAGGCTGTCTCGCTCACGAGCAATTAATCGTCACGAGTTATTCGTTTATCGTCATTTTCAGCCTGTTTTTCTTGGAGGAGTTTTTGCATGAGTTTTGAAAGGCTGAGTCGAAAGAGAGGCCGTCGTATGCTGTAAAGATCAATATCCTTTATTCATCTGTGGCTTGTCTTGATTGCGAGTTCGTGTTGTAATTTGGACGTTACAGGAAACGTTATTGTTTCGGGAGCGATTTTAAGTCTCTGTTGAGGATTGGAAGTGCTTTGGTCAAATTTGGAGAACGGCTGCTCAATTTTGACAAGGGTGATGCGTGAGTAGATTTTTGCCCGCTGGAGTCACTTGCCTATAATTGTTAACACTCTGCCGATATTAATAAGAGCGAACGATTACTTCAGTGTTCAGATACTCGGTTCCACCTCGGAGGTTTTTTCATAGATATTGTTTTTATGAGCTCTATGTTCATACAATGCTCGGTTTATTTGTGAAGCTCCAAATAGAAGCTCCGTTGGCTTTTTGAGTATTTCCTCGATTTGTAGTGAAAAATTTGCGTCGCTCTTCATCAAGAGCAATGGTAGTTCTACTTCCTTACACATCCCAAGAGTGTCTCATTAATCAGCTTGCGGATCCTTCACGTTTCCTGCTCAAATCTGCGTTCAAACGTCCAATCACGCACTTGCATAGCCTCTCCCAATCAAATGTAAGTCAAATGTTTTCTCCAATTTTAGTTTCAGCTCATTTGCTCTCCTGTAACGCATGTAGTCAATCCGTACAGTGATTGTTAGCTACTTCAGGCATCAAGATTATTTCCGGAAGAGAATTCATTAGTCCTCGCATGGACTATTTGCACAAAATCATGCGTCATAAGCACTCTTCATACGTTCCTCCTTTTTTGCGAATTAGAGTCGAAATTTCCACATCATAAGAAAAGGATATCATGTTTGAAGAAGAGCAGACTCAAGACGTTGCGTTCCGTTTGTAGTTTTTTTGGAGTTAGTGAGGGTGGAGTTCGATTTGTGTCGGTGCGCTCTGTTCTTTGCTTGACCTCCTTTCCATGCTGGTGCATCCAGTAGAGAAATACGAGCAGAACATATTTTGGATCAATAATAATTTTAAATAGTAAATCGGGGCAACTTGTTCACGCCTGTAGAAATAGTCCAATTTAAACGAGTTATTCTGCAATTCGTCTTGTGAGATTATGTACGTGGAGGCTGTATATCTACAGAATGAAATGTCAGTGCTTCACCCCCAAGATCAACGTTCTCGTTTTTCTGAGTTGTACTGTTTTCTAACTGCTGACGCATAGGGCAGAAGGAGTGACTGTAGGGAGCGACAATTTCCATTAGAATCATGTCCCCTGTTTGAGTGTGACGTGCGAACATTTCTATAGTCTTAGTGATAGAAATCCTGCTGTGGAGTTTTTTTTCTCTCTATTCGTTACCCTCTACAACTGTGATGTTTTCAATGTTCACTTACTTTCGGGATTCAGCCATACTCCTATAGTACGAAATTTCATAGCATCAGAACCGTTCTGAACTAGTTTTGCGGTTGTTTGGGATGAGTTAAAAGTCTTTTTAGGGATCACACCCTCCATAGCGAACCATGGCGGTTGTTAATAATTCGATTTTTTAGTGAATTTTTGACTTATTTCGTAGTGGTCTAGAATTCTGTCAACGAAGTAAATTATGTCCATGATTCAAATTTGTTATCAGATCTTTGTGGTTGAAGATGAAACAGTAGCTTGGAAATAAGGTTTGGGAGGTTTCCTCGTCGGCATATCAGTGTGAGCCGATCTCTGGAGGAAGTTTTCTCTTCCTGAATTAAACTTGACCCTAACAACATGATTGGTGATTCGGTCATTCTTTTTGCAGGATGTTCACGAATTTAACACAAAATGCCTTCCCATTATGACTTATGACGTACGGATGTAATCCAGAGGACGCTAAGTCTGAGGGATCTAAGAACTTAGGGCAGACTTTGAGGCTATGGACGAACTGAGCTTGAGATAAAGATGAAATTTAGTCCAAGCTTGTCTAGCAACAGCGGTTTCAAAATCTCCGGTGGTATCCAAACATATTCGGGCTTGTGAGGATTGACAGTTTGCAACGTGGACACAAGAGCCTGTCAAGATGAAAGGCAGCACATTCAAGTGCGTAACAATAACAGCAACTTTTTGGATGTGCTTCTCCTTGATAGCAGGTAAAACATAATTCACCATGTAGTTCACATTTCATGTTAGTGTTTCAAAGCATCTCAATTTGAACGCAAAAGCTCACTTGTCTCGATCTATCTAATTTTATCATTCGGGGTCTGAAGCATCTATATAAAGGTAACTGGGTTTCTTCATGTGAACAGAGTGTTACGATCCTTTGGATCCAAATGGGAACATCACAATCAAATGGGACATTAATTCGTGGACGTCGGATGGTTACGTTGTAAGTTTCGTCTTCGGACAGTCCACAAATCCTTCCTTGTAGGAAAAATTGCATCGTTTCCACTCACAATTTTCTGAACTAGTAGCTGCAAAATTTCGAACTGGGTATACTCTTGACTTGGCGTCCAGGAGATATTTAAGGTTTTAGGTACTGCCTCTGTTGAGAAATCCAGACTGCTCTCTCCGATCCGACACTTGAAATCTGTTAAAACTATTGAATATTGAGCATCATACCAACTCTTTTCAATGCCCAGATTGATGGAATCAGTGTCTTATTTGCAGGAGTATTGGATTCTAGCAGTAGCATGTATTAAATGATCCAGAACTGATGAGTTACTGATGCAAATGTGGTCACAGGCAACCGTCACCATTTTCAATTGGCAGCTGTACCGGCATGTATCTGCCCCTGGTTGGAAATTGGGCTGGGAGTGGACAAAGAAGGAGGTGATATGGAACATGGTTGGAGCCCAAGCAACTGCTCAAGGCGATTGTTCTGCATATCACAGCGATCCTATTCCCCATTCCTGTGCCCCAAATCCTAGTGTTGTGGATCTTCTACCGGGGGTTCCCTTCAATCAACAAGTTTCAAACTGTTGTAGAGGTGGAGTTATCTCATCTTATGCTCAGGATCCAGAGACTGCTTTATCTGCCTTTCAGATTGCAGTTGGGAATGCTGGGATGACCAACACTACAGTCGCGTTACCAGTGAATTTCTCTTTTACGACCCCTGGACCGGGATATTCCTGTGGGCCTGCGATAAAAGTTCCACCCAGCCAGTTCCCTTCGACGGACAACCGAAGGGTTACTCAAGCTTTCAGTAAGTTTCCCCTTTTTGCATTGTGGCCAGCTAACAACGGTGCGACTGGTTTACCAGGATCTGAAATCTTTTTTCCCTTTTTTCAGATTTATTTTTATTTTTCTCGAGCGTTTTCTCGTCTGGTCTGCAGCGTTTAGATTCTGTTCGTGAGAAAAATAAAACAAATTTGTAAAAAGGGGTATTCCTATTGGCTGGGCAACATAGCACTGTCTTTCTCTTTGAAGTCAATACTTCACTTTTCACCTTTCTATCTTTATTAACTTTGTGTTTATGACTGTTTCGATTGATGCTGTGCTTCCAGTTTGAATTATGATTTCCCTTGAGCGCCAATTTTCGTAGTACGTGTGATAAAAAATATTGAAAAGAGAACGTGAATGCATTTAATCGAAGAACATACCAATGAATAAAAGCTTGCTTGAAGGAATCAAGATCAGAGGAAAGCTCCAAAGCACCCACTGTTTTCATGAGTTCAATACCGTTGCCTTGGCCTAAATGGAGAAACATGAAATGAATCAATGTTCTCCTTCAAATTTCCTTGATCACAAGAACGGCAAACAAATAACAGAAAAGGCAGGGTAATCCATCTTTCTAATTTTGGGTCACTGTATGCCAAGACTGCCTGTATGATTCAAATAAATATGCATAATCTTCTGACTTTGGAGGGGTGGTTGTTCGCAGTGACGTGGAACGTAACATGCACCTACCTTCAAAATCTAGCTCAGAGGGCGCCGACTTGTTGTGTTTCCTTTTCAACATTTTACAACCCCCAAATCACTCCTTGTGCTGAGTGTGCATGTGCTTGCGCATCGAACTCCACAATGGTTGATTTGAGTGGGGCAGCAGAGTCCACAAATACCTGTATCGATCCGTAAGTCTTCAAGATTGCATAATCTTCTACACTTTTGTGCATCGCAAGGATTTCAATAAATTCTCGTTCTGTAGAAATGGTAATGCTGAGGTCTAACATCTTTAATGGTTAGGTCACTAGTCTCAATTCTCACCATAATTGGGTACTAAAGGCGGGTTTGATACATTAGAGTGTTATCATTGAAGAGTATTGTGAACATTTTGTTCTGTCTAATTTCCACTAATTTCCAATTTCTAGTTTCTAATTTTTATAATAAAAAAATTCAGCGCCGCGTGATAACCAATTGAAACGATGCCTAACAATTATGAAGAAGATTGGGTTCTCCTTGCAGGAACACACAATACAATGATCTTCCAGCAATAAGCACAGGAGGCAGCACTACAACCATTCAGCCTGACATTTTGTATTGCACTAGAGACATGTGTCCAGTCAAAATCCATTGGCATATCAAGACGAACTATAAAGAATATTGGCGGGTGAAGGTTACGATCACTAACCGGGATTTTTCTCGCAACTTCTCACAGTGGACCTTGACTCTTCAGCATCCAAATTTTAACAACTTCACAGAGGCGTTCAGCTTCAATCACAAGGGACTAAACCCCTATGGGATATACAGCAGTAAGTTTCATGAACGATCCCAGTTGTTAGTTAATGCTTGTCAAATTTGTGAAATGTAGAAAGATAAAAAGTCACATAATTAGATAGTAGCAGGCGTTCTCCAATCTAGCTGTGACTATGTAACACCACTTGTTCAGTTCAATAACTAATTCCATGTCAGTAGATGCTGATCAAATTAGAACTTGTTGATTTTTCAATTTCATTGTTCGCAGATGACTCAGCAGTCTTTTGGGGCATCAAGTACTTCAATGATATGCTCATGGAGGCTGGGCCATCTGGAAATGTTCAGTCCGAACTTCTCTTTGCCAAAGGAAAGGACTTCAAATTTGGGAACGGATGGGCCTTTCCACATCGTGTCTACTTCAATGGAGACGACTGCGTGCTTCCTGAACTCCAAGATTATCCAACCTTGCCAAACAGCAGTCTTCGCCTCCAGACGAGCTTGACATGTCTAGTTTCTATCACAATCGGACTGCCATTGATTGTTTTCCTTTTGTAGTAACCTTCTTAAAGACTTGCTGATCAGGGTGTTGTGCACCAAATGAGGTTGACCAGAGGCATCTTCCCTGACTTGCTCTCTGAGAACATGAAAGAGTCAAGCAAAACTGGATCACAAAGGAATACAATTCTACCCAGGCATGAAACCCGTAGTTGGAAGGAAACGTTGGAAATAGTCTAGAGTAGCTCAAAGTGCCTTACAATATTTGTTTGTGCAGAATCAATCTCACACTGTCAACCGAGGCTTTTCACTTGAGTTGCTCAATCAAAAAAAGAATACATCTACGAGAAAGATAAATTCTCCAACTCCAAACGGCAAAGAAGACGTGCGATATCAAGATCACAAAATATATGAATACCTAAGATTTCAGAATCGTTCTGGTGCTAAATGAGAGTGACTCCAACCTGCAGTTGTTTGCTTGTAGGGTAGAGACGGAAATGAAATCTCTCTTTACTTTGGTGTAACCGTAGGATCATGTAGCTAAAAGATAGGAATATCACTTTTAAAATATCATTATAAATAACTGTGTAAACCCATAGCCGTGCCAGACACTAGGACGTAGCAGTTAGAAGTGCTACCATACATAAGGAAAAAAATTTACTCTTGCAATTAGAGTTAAACTCTTGCAATAGAAAATTTACTTTGAGATAAAAAAAATCCTCTTCCATACGTAAGTGAATAAGAAGTTATGTGGTTTGGATAAAGTTTTCATGTATCAAGGATAACATTCAAAGAATGAAGTACTTGCCATGTTGGATGAATATACAATCTCTCATCTATAATTCTTATCTATCACTTTCTTTGCAATATAGTAAAGTTGTGACTAAGTAAAGTAGTGTTTTAGAGTAATAATCTTGTTGTCTATTCATTTTCTAGTAGATGTGTACATCTTCAAGATTTGATGATCTTAACTAAATTCAAAAGAGCACATTACATCTATACTTCCAAAGTTGCCAAGAACAAATATTTTTGCTTATACATTAATGCAAGAGTTTAGTGGTAATTGATGAAATCTAGTTTTATGCAAATAATAAAATTGTTATAAAGAAACTTTAAACTAAGATAGATATATAAATATATATAACATGGGAGAAAGAGAGGAGGGAAGGTGAATCCTTTGACAATGCCTTTTAGAATCCCTCACCAAACCTTATTTAAAAAATGAATGAATTAAATTGAAATATTAAAATACAAAAAGATCCTATTATCTTTCCAACAAGCTTGCCTTTATATGAGTACAAGAAGGAATAAGCTCAAGCCAACAAGAGAGATGCTCCAGATGCTATTAAATCTCATTAGCAATATAAATTTCAGATGACATCTTTCTTTAGCTTGATGGTTCTCTTCTCAAAGGACAAGGTCAATTTTTAGGGCTAAATTGAGTGGGGACTCATTTTCCCTCCCCTTCCCTTGGGATGGGATTGAATTTGTTTTATAATATCACTAAAGGAAAAATATATCTGCCACAATTGGCTAAAATGTGACCAAGTGTCCTACACAACTATCCTACAACTATAGCCTTCTCTGTTTGCACCAAATCTTTCATCATTATTTTGCATCATCAGTACATTGTTTTAATTAGGTACAAAGTAATTGTAGAATGAAGTGTTAAACATTGTCTTAGTTGCAAAGAAGTCATAGAATGAAGTATGGGTGAATGCAAGAAACACTAGTACTATTTTGCGTCACACTTGTAGTTTCTAAGTTGTGATTGGCAATATCTTTTGCAGATTCAAGCCAATGTACTTGAATTTTTGTGAAGATCAGTATTTAAATAGTAGTTAGAGAACTTATTTTTCAAAAAAATTCAAAAATCATTTTATATTTCAATTTCAATTTAGCTAATTGGTCACACTTTGTGGTTTAGGGTTTTTTAGTATTGGGGACTACCCAAAATTAATGATCTAGAGCTGAAATTTTTGTGCTCTATTCCTACACTAAAGAAACATGTATCCATCAAATAGAACTTAAAAAAACATTATTTTATGTCTTTTACATTCATGCAAACAAGGCTCCATTGTGTGCAATTTTGAACATTGAAAATGGTTTCAAGATCATTTATTTAGTGAAATCCATTCATCATGAAGTCTTCTCAAACTAAAAAATTTTAGTTTCTTTGAAAATGGAAGGTGTTTCTTGCATTCACTCGTATATACATGATTTTAATCACAAAACAATTATAGATTGAAGTGTAGGATTACAAGAATTGTAATAGAGTTCAAATTTAGATTAAATGTGAGCTATTCTCCATCCAATATTCATCATCCAATATTAATTTCAGTTGTCAATGTGGACAAATCTATACTCTATGGAATCTATCGTGTTGATCTACAATTGCAAAAAACAACTAAAAAGTAACTAAAAAACGATTGCAATTGTAAAAAGATGATAATAATATCCTAGTTGTTTCCTAGCCAATTTCTAGTCCTTTCCTAATTGTTTCCCAATTGTCTTCTATCAATTGTCAAGAGTCCCATTAGATAGACATATAAGACTTGTAAGTTGTTGCATTCTTGTATAATAAATTTGTTAATAGAATTCTAAGATTTTAAAATTATTTTATTTCTATAGATTGTAAAAACCTACAAATTATAGAAATCTAAGAAATTTTAAAACCTATGAAATTGTAAAGTTTCTTAAACCAAATTTTTGAAAACTAAAAAAGAACATAGATTAAAAATTTTGAAATCTACAAATTATTGAAATTAGAATTTTAAAATCTACAAGTTGCAAACAAGTTGCATATGAGTCACAAATGAATTGCCAATAAGTCACACAACTCATGAATTGAGTAACCAACCTCACATGACAACAAATACCATATAAGCAACTATGTCAAAAGAGTTTGTCAATGAAGTTTTAAGTAGGCTATTAGATGAGAAACAACCTCTTCATCTTTTGCAACTACAATTTCCACATGCAATTTGTCTATTGCAACTATTGTTCTCTAAATTAGCACCAGTTGCAAATGTCTTATGCAACTAAAAAACTAGTTGTTCTTTGTAGTCGCAAAACCCTTGATTTTTTCTAGTGTATAGGGCTATAAGAAAAATCTATTGACTTTTATTTAAAAAACACGGAATTATAAGTTTACATTAATTTGTCTTTCTTTTAAAGTAGGAGCACCTCAAAATAATAGGAGTCAACTATTGACCTCTAGAAAATGTTCTATACCAAGGCTCAAGTAGATGCAAAGCAAACAAGTGGGATTATATGAAGTTGTCATGGTCATGGGGGTAGGTTTTGCATTAAGAACATTGTAGGAGCAAGACTAACCAAGTCTATTGAAGAAGCCATGACATGATGAGTAATAACAGACTTGCATGAGGAGTGTTGTTATACATAGACTTCCTCTATCAAGATTAGAATTCAATGTATTTTTTCTTGCACTGACAATCTATTGGAAATTATGAACATACAATGCCAATGATTCCATTCTATCAGCTTTGAATTCTTGCACTGGATAATTTTATTGCATTTCCAAACAAAGAAAAAATATTGCATTGTTTGAAATTCCAATAAGGAGCGCAATTTACAATTGAAATACATTTTTGATTTCCCTTAGTATTGTTGTGCATAGTTTTGATCTTCAGCCATCCAACTCTTGAAATTGTTGTCGTTTGTAAACTCCATGCAGTTTGCAGTTTAGTATAAACTTCCTCATATTGGTCCTCTGGTTTTGCATCAACTTGCATGTTTTACACTATAATTCATCACATTATAGTTATTGCAATTACTAAACCTAATGATTCTCATTTTAGCATGAACTTCATGACATAACATTCAAAGTTGATGTTTACATGAATCTACATGGATGTATTTTGAAGTCAATGAAGCTTTGTTGCTTTGGTCTATGAATTGGAAGAGACCTTCATTTTGCCGTTAACTTCCTACCAATTCTTTTTTGTTTGGTGTTTCCATTTATGTACATGTTTATGATTTTCAATCATTGAAGTGTTGCTCAATTACTTTTGATTTGTGTATTTTTGTGAACTTTATGTTTTTTTGTTTGCTTCACCTTCTAGCAACTTCATTCATTACTACCAAGTGTATGATTTGATAATGCTTGACTTCTATTGGTTGGCAAGTGATTTGTGTGTGAACTCTTGTGGATTCATGACATCCACATGTTAAGACAAATTGGTCAAAATAAACTATGAGATTTAATTACCATAACAACAAAAAACAATCTAAAGTTGCATGGTGGAGAGTGCATTGACTGTAAATGCCTTTAAGCAATGAACTTCATGATGTTTTTAGTAATTTTGAATTAAATGAGTTTAAGGAAAAAAAAGGTAGCATTCCTAAATCACTCGAAATATGTAACCTAAGATCTTAAAATCATCTTACTCCATGTTGTAAGATGTTGGTCCCCCCTGACCAAAATCACAATAGAAACACCTAATTTGGATTCCAAGAATTAATCACATCGTAGTTCATTTACACCAAACACCTAAATCCAACCATGCATTGATCCATACACTTCACCAAGTTCTTAGATCCAATATTAAAGCATTTTCCAAATATTTTTTGAACAAATCAACATTTTTATTGCATTAAATCATTCATACTTTAACCCTAATTTTAGTTCAATTTGGGTAGCATTTTTGTGCTTGCCCTAAAATCCTAAGAAACTCATTCACTCAAAAATGTACTTTCCATCCCACAAAACACCCTAAACTCAACATGCATTGCACCTACAATATTTTTTATAGTAATGTACAATGAATATTGCAATTACTCAATTACAATTGAAAGAAAAATTACACAAAACCTCAAATTGGGCTCCTCACAAGGATAGTAGACCCCTTTTCACAAAAACAACTACCATTGCCTTGTCTTTTCTTTAAATTAGATAAACTAAAGCTTTTTGAAAAGCTAACTCTTTAAGATACATCATATTCAAATTTTAGCTCAATTTTCCATATTGTTCTATTGCATTTGCTCACCAAAGTTGACAGTCTTCAATTGGTGCATAAGTTGACCTCTTCATACAGAAGGGATTGTCTTGACTTCATCCTTACTCCAAATTAGAAAAACTAAAGCTTTTTGGAAAGAAAACTTTCCAAGCTATATATTTTCTAAATTTCAATTCATTAGGCTTAGCCAATCTTCTACAATTGCCCACCAAAATTGATGGTCCCTTCCAATCTTAAAATGCATAATTTTCTTCCATCATCCCAATTCAATTTTCAACTGAATATAGAAAACCTCCATTTTTCATCCATTTTTTCTATAAAATGATAAAAACCTACTTGACTTATTCTTCTATATGATTCCCTTCCCTACTCCCTAACAATTCATACTTGAAAAATTTATAAAATACAAAATTGCTCCTAAAATCAGGGTTGACGAATCTCTACGTCCACCTGAAAAAGGCGTCCGTAACCCGGATGTCCGGACGTCCGTCCTCACGGACGCCAGCGGACGCAACATCCGTCTTGCCGTCGGAAGGCGGACGGGCAGGGCAAACGGCCCGAGGCGGACGCCCAGATCATGCGGACCAGATCAGTCCACATGTCGATCGGACAGCCGTAATCGGGTGGACGGGGCAGACGGCGTCCCCGAATGTCAACGGACGCTGCGGACACAGCGTCTGCGTTCGGACGTCCCGGACATCCGACCGTCCTGTCAACCCTACCTAAAATACACATGCACATAAAGTTAGAAGAGTGAAAATAGATAGCTCCAAATCCTAATTTTGCATATATCAAATTCACTAACAGATGAATTTCTCTGAACTACTTTCATCTATCTGTACTTTACTATTAATACGCTAAAATAACCACTAAAGCATTAAATTGCATTTTTTTTGGCAACATAGTAATTTTTGGCTGCTCACTATAAATGGATTTTTAATTTTAATTTTGCTGAAATTTTTACACAACATGAGCCTAAGGAGTAGCTTCAAGATCCAATAATTTTCATAACTTTTGACTACATGGTTAAAAAATTATTGCATGATATGTCATTTTCATTGCTCAGTAGGTAGCTTGGGAAGCTCAAAACAATTTTTTAACTCCTAAAGGACCAAATGACTGTTGAATGTACATAGGCAATCTTGGGTAGGTGCTTATGAAGTCATTTTTTAATGGATGTTTTTAAATTTTTGACACAAGATGTGAACATGTACCTTCTTAGTGAGAATATAATTTTTTTTTCTGATCAGGTGCTTGGATCAAAAGTTATGTTGCCCTGAACTTTGGAGGCAATTTGAGCAACTTCGGGCAAGATGTGCAAAACTCCTCCGACAATTCTGAAATTTGGCAAATGTGTAATTTATATATAACATTTAGTAGCAAAGTCACTAGTTGCCTTTCCTCTAACAAAATGGTGCTGAATATTTGGCACCATATTAGTAACTGTAATCAAAACAATTTTACTTTTTAATTACATTTTGTTTTTTAGTGTGAAATGGGTTAAATGTTTAAGAGTTTTGAGTAATCAAGTATGAATGTGATGATATTTGAAGTTAAAATGTAAAAAAACTTTTTGATTGAAGTAGTTGTGGACTTTGATAAGTTTTTTTAACAAGAGATTGGAAAGGGTGTTTGAGGTAGGATTGTCATAAATAGTCTCTCTTCTCTCATTCTTGTTTCTCTTTTTTAATTTTCTCTTGCATTTTTGTGACATGAGGTCATGTTTCTTGTATGTTGTGTTAATTGATAGAATTATAATTGTCATTTTTTCATGTTGTTTTATTCACTTAAGTGATAGTGCTTATTGTTTCAAGCATGAAGTTTAATTTTAATAATACATTGCCTTGAGCATTTTATGAATGTCAAATCAATTAAATTGAATAAATATAATTTAGCACTCATTTAAAATGATGAATAAGTATTATTTGCCTTGAGCATTTTATAAAGAAGAATCTTTTTAAGAGAATTTGATTATATTTTGAGTAGATTTTGTCTATCGGTTATATTTTATTTCTTAAGAGAATTTTTATGTCAATGCTTAAAGCAAGATTTGAAGTAAAGAAGAGCAAAATATTAAGTTAATGATTGACTTAATAATTCCAATGATTGGAAATTATTTGTAAACTAGGAATTGATTTGGAATTAAGTGATTCAGAGATTTTATTTTATTTTGAAATTTAATAATTAACCAGTGATTGGTAATTATGCTCATTTAAAGGTTTGGAATATCTTTGTATTACAAATGGACATGTATGTTTGAAACAAAATTAGGGATTGAGATTTATTATAAGTTGAAACATGAGTTTACATTTCTAGTGAATAGAAATTATTGAATAAATAAACAAACATTTTAAATAATGAATGATTAATCATATGATGAATAAATGACATTCCAATTGAAAGACATGAGTACATGATTGAATGTTGAATGCGTATTTAAATTCTTTTACTAGAACTTGTTTGTAGTTGTGTAAATTTAATAAACATAATTTAGAATTAGTATTACAATTGAAAAGAGAAAGCTTCAAGATAATATGGTGATGCGAATGAAAGAAGTTTAAAGTTAAAGATGAAAGGATACATAATCAAATAAAGACTGGAGCATTAGAAAAGGAAAAATTTTAAATTCTTTAAATAATTTAGTAAAGTATATTATAAATCCCTCAAGGAAAATTTTAGAAATGTTTAAAGCATATGTGTATTAATGTATTTACTTAAAGCAATGTCCTTGGTTGTTTTCAATTCCTAGAAAGGATATATGTTACATTTACTTTAAGTAATTGAGACATTAGTGCTTTAAACGACTTAGATGTTGAGATGATGTTTGTATATAACAATTAATGAATTTTTGGTTAAACCGAATTTTCAAAGTTCAAATATATATGTTGTGAGATGTAAGTTGCAAATAAATACATTTGTAATATATTTCAATGAATTCAAAGTATGAGATTTGTAGATGTAGGTTTCCTTAATTTATACCTTTAGATTTGCATTTTATTTTAAGATAAGACCGGTTATGAGACGGATTTAGTGGTTAGAAATTTATATTTATAATTGGATGGAAATTAGAAATTTTTTTTTTCTATTCCTAAATAGACTACAAAATTCACCAAATACCCTAATAAATTAAAATTAATGTTATAATTTACCTACAAAGTGACATTAGCTAATTAAACACTAAGCTAATTTGAGTTTTCCTATGAATGAACCTATTTGAAATTGCCTTGGTTTTTTGTTTGAGAAAAATTGTACTACAGTAGCTAAATGATATATGTCAAATTCTATTAGAGTGCTAATTAGTTTTATTGATTGGGATACTTACATAAGAGCATCTCTAGTGGTTCCCCTCAAATGGAGCACTCTACATGGTCTATGACGTGGCTGACCAACCTCCTTCTTCCCATTGATTTCATGGGCCCCCATTGATTTGAGAATTTGGGCCAATAGACTTACCATCCAAGGCACTGCAATTCCATTTCTGAAGTATTGAAATGACAGAGCTTCCTTCCTTCACTTGCTTCCACAATTTGGGGCAGTCCAAAAAAAAACTGAGTGTAAAGGAGGTGAGTGAGGAAATTGGGAGCTCTTTTCAATTCTTCCAATTGAAGTTTGTCACCTTCTTGGTTGCTTTCAGACTCATTTTTAGATAATTTAAAGTATTTATTTTGTTGATTATACACAATGGATGAGTGAAGGCAAAGGCTTCTTGCTACTAGAGAAGCTCTTAGAGAGGATGATTTGCAAGATGAGGTAATGTTGAATTTTGTGAGAGGCATAGGGTATGAAGATAATGAGCACATTGTGCTTCATGTGTGGGGTGGTTCACAACCCGGAAAAACACCAAATATTGAGCAATTTAGGAATGCTATGCATGAGCGTATGCTGCAAGATTATTTTATGGCTGAGCTAGTATATGGGTTGTTCCTTTTTCGATGCCGCTAGTGCATACAACGTCCTTTGTTGGTGAGCATAATAGACAAGGTATGTGCTCATAATGATTATTTTGTTCAGAAGAGGGACACCACTAGCGTTATGGGTTTATCTTCACTTCAGAAGATTACCTCCGCTCTTCATATGTTATGTTATAAGCTTGGTACTGATGCCACTTGTGAGTATTGTAGGACTAGTGAGAGTATTGCTATGGAACCATTGAAGAGGTTTTGTATAGCAATTCGTGTAAAGTAAGAAGGGTACCATCTCAAGCAACCTATACGTGATGATTAAAAGAAGCAGTTGACCATCAATGATGCTTGTGGTTTCCCAAGCATGTTTGCATCTTTAAATTGCATGCATTATGATTAGAAGAATTGTCCAATTGCGTAGCAGGGAGATTTGGGGGATAGAGATGGGAACCAGTCTATTATCTTAGAGGCCATTGCTGATGGAGGGCTATAGATTTGGCATGTCTTTTTTGGCTTTCTAGGTTCAAACAATGATTCCAATGTTCTAGATCATTCTCCCCTTGTCTTAGACTTGTTGACAGGTGTTGGACATGACATGACGTTTGTGGTTAACAATTGTCAATACAACCGCTACTACTTACTTACCGATGGAATCTATCCTTATTGGTCTTACTTTGTTCAAACTATTTATGAGCCCTAAGATGAAAAGAGGAGCTACTTTGCTAAAAGACAGGAGGCAGTTCGAAAAGATGTGGAGTGGTGTTTTGGTGTTCTCCAAGCACGTTTTGCAATTATCTGCAATTCCAATCGGTAATGGAATATGGAGGTCATCTCAAACATTATATTCACTTGTTGTATTTTACACAACATGATCCTGGAAGATGAAGAGGGTGTTGAAGGTTTGGAGGATATCACTAGAGAGTTACAAAATGATACAATACCTATATATAGAGACGTAGCTTTTGGAAATCTAGTAGAAGGTACTATAGAGATAGGGAATACCAATACGCATTTTGACTTGAGGAGAGACGTGATTGAGCACTTGTGGAGGTTGAAGGAGTCCACTTTGGTGTAGATTTCTATTTAGACCTTATTTTGCACTTGCAAGATAGGATATTTGAATCCTACTTTGCCCTTCTACATTATTCTACATAATATTTCATACAGTTTTGCATTCGTTAATGTCTTGGATAAACAACTTTTAATTACATGAAATTCTCACACTATACCTTTGTATTTTGGACTTCTTTTCTAATACATCTTTTTTCATTTTCAATTTTCTTAATCCTTTATTCCCAAAGAGGATCATACTTCCTTCCAAAAATTAAATGAAGTGGTTGTTATTCTTTATGGAGTTGAATAGTAGCATTATATTTTGATTTGTATTATTCATTCCATTTTCTTCAAATGAGTTACCATTTTCAAACTCTTTTATTTTATAGATTCTTTTTAGTGGATCATATAGAGGTTTAAGGTGTATTTTAAACTTTTTAATTGTTGCTAAGAACATATACAATTGGAATCCTAAAAGTTAATAATATATGTTGGCGACTTATCAAGAATGTTTAGGGTAATGTGATCAATGACATTCATATGCATAGCTTTTAACCAAATTGCAAGTTCAACATTGTAATTTGAATGGAGGTAGTATTGAACATTAATCACAACATATTGATGAGGGATTCCTTGAAAAAGTTAGAAAAATGTAGAAAATATTCAAATAAACATTCATCATAACATATTCATGATTCAATCTCATGAAGAATTTAGAGATATGGAATTCAATCACCAAAAATGACATTCTTCTATAATTGGTCTAACATCACTTGACATAAAATTCTTTAAAGACTTTTCCTAATAAGTTCTCTTTTAATTTATAGATGTAGAAAGCAATGTTCTGTACACAAGACATTTTTTTCTTCCCAATTTATTTTCCAATGAATGGGTTGTCTCTTAGGGTCAAAGATGAGAAAATGGAAGTTTTCTACACTTAACATTCAATTCTTCATATTTTTTAAATTTCCAATGAATGGGTTGTATCTTTGGGTGATATTTGTGCAAATGGATGTTTTTCTCACTTAACATTGAATTTTTCCATTTTTTTTCTCCAATAAAGGGAAGGAACAAAGGAAATTCCAACAAACAAATTCTAAGTGCATTGAGGTAGAGTTGAAGCCTAACTCAATCCCTTTTTAGTCTACTTAGAAGAAAATTCAACAAAAAAAATGTAAAGTACCACATTTAATTCTACAATTTTTTGGGGAGGTTGAATGAATGGATTGTTTCTTAGGTTTATCTAAATTTTAATGTGTGTTCTCTAAACTTGACATTTAATTCTTTTAATTTGTATTTTTTGTCAATGAATGGGTTTTACTCCACGATAAAAGATGGGTGTTTTGATTACTTGACATTCAATTCTTCATATTTTTTTGGACTTCCAGTGAATGGCTTGTAAATCGGGTACAAAAACCTTATGAACTACTTATTTCTACTGAGTACATTTTTTTGCATAATATAGAAGAGATTTAGGAATTTTCATCTTGCAATATTTACACTCAATTCTCACAATCCCACTCATGCCTACCAAATTTCAGCTCCAAAAAAACAAAACTTTATTTTTGGTGAATTTTAAAAGTCTATTCTCATGATTTTACAAAATATTGTATTGCAAGCAATTGTTGATGAATTTTTGTAATGCGATAGCATAGATATGTAGGAAACATCTATACGCACATCTTTCATATTAAAAAACACACCATTAAGTTACAAAAATATGAGCTCCCGGTAAGGGCTCAATTGAAGCATCATATGACCAAATTTTGTGAAATAGATATTTCTATATTTTGAATTAGATTATGTCAAAATAATTGCACCATCATGTTCAAATGTACCAAATTATTTATCACATGAGTGGCAAATAGAAAATCTAATTACAATAAAAAAAAAAATCTATTTCTACAACATTTGGACATTGTCATCTTAACACTTAAAACTCTATTGAAGGAATTGTCAAAAAAATTTGGAAAAACTTGCCTAGGAAAAGATGTGAATATGGATGCTCCTAGCTCCCTACATATATCTACAATCAAATTAAAAAAATTCACCACCAATTGCTTGCATTAAAGTATCTTGGAAAACTATGAAATTTAACTTAAAAAATTCACCCAAAATGAAAATTTGGTTTTTTGAAGTTGAAATTTTGTAGGCTTAAGTGGAATTACATAAGAAAGCATTGGTAATTATCTATTCCAAAATCTCCCAATTATACTCCACATTACAAAAGAAAATTTGAATGCCTCACAAAGGCAGTTTGTAAAGTTTCTGTACTTGACTATACATTAGGATGAAAGATGTGTGGATGGATGTTTGTATATTCTACTAGCAATTTACTAAAAGAACTTGTCACCAATGATTACACATAAATTATCTTGGGAGGCCATGAATTTCATATAAAAGAATGGATAGAAAGTAGAAAAACACCTTTGGATGGCTTCATATGAATTCAATAATAATTGAAATTCTTAATGGAAGACATAGAATGCGAAATGTCTTATATATAGTGCAAAATTCTTTGGAAGAATAAAACAAGATTAAAATATCCTAACTTCTAAATACAATACAAAATCAATGATGGTATTGAAAACCATTTAAAGACAAATCTATATCTATATTAGTAGATGCTTGAACATTTTGTGACTCCTGACCTTGTGAATCCAATACATGCCATGTGCTTGGCATGTTTGCATCTACATGGTCTATAGTATCCCATTAACTATCGGAATCACCCTACAAATGTATTGTACCTTCTTCACCTTCAAATGATGTCGGCCCCAATTCCTTTGTATGAACCCCATGGCTGTAGACTTGGTTGAATTCTACCTCTGAATTCAAACTGCACCCACCACCAGCATCTAAATATGTAGTGAGACTCCTAGAAGCTTGTTTGTCGTATAAGCCTTCCTCATGCAAAGGGAATTCCTTCATTCCATATCTAGTTGATTGAAGAATATCCTCTCCATAAAATTCAGCTTGCACACATTCATGACACAAATACAAGTCATTCGTCTTTTGATATCGAAACACATTACAAAAGAAATTAGAAACATTGTGAAGGATAACAAATAAAGCATCATCGACATATTCAGAAATACTTAATTTGGATTCATTTAACTACTTCAACACATCCATGATCTACTTCAGCACTTCTATTCATGTACATCAGTACATCCATTGCGGTACCAAAACACATCCATTGCCGAGATAAAATGGCAGGAATGCTAGGAAGAATTGAATGTGCTGAAGACTCATAATTCAAGAGGGAAGGAGGGAGGGTACTTGTATTCTCTTCTGTCGATGATGTTCTGGAGAATTCACGATATTTGGAGCAGGCTCTTTCCTTCTCTCGATCACCGGTTTTGTTCCTACATGTTTGAAGTCAAAATCCCAATTGTTGCCATTTCTAGTGACTTCATGAAATTATTGTTGCTCCAACATCTAGCACAAAGTCTTGTTCTTGGAGCGCTCTTCTTCATAGGCTTATTTTCTTTCAGCCTCCAAACTCACCTTCTCAGTCTCAGCAATTATTGCTTTTAATTTTGTTGTAGCAAGGCAATTAGATACAAGTCAAAGGTGTGATTTGGTGAATTCTTCTTCTTGATGCAATCTCAAAATATTCTTGGACAGTAGGAGCAACAATTTGAGCACTAGGGGTTGTCATCAACAAGAGTATATTTTGTTCCTCTAGAATCTTGTTCTTCACCATTGTTGTTGTCAATTCAGTTGTTGCCTTGATTTGTGGATATCCCAATTTGTCTTTCATCTTAGACTCTTGCAAAGATTCTTTGGTAGCCTTTGTACCCATCGAGTAGTCTTTGAGAATCTCATTCCCTAGAACTTGCACATTTGTCTACAAGACTGAAGCAATAGCTTCGCTAGTACAAGCCTATGATTCTTGGCTACATGATCATGATCTCAAATTACTTGGCAATGGGGACTTCATTTTATTCCAACCTACGGCCTATTTGGGGAAATCTTTGACAATTAGCCAACAATGTTCATAATTGAAATCCACGTTTTTGGCAATTTTGGTGTGGTAAAGCTCCTTTGCCATGCACAATAAATCTACTGGTGAAGTTCCACTCAAATTAATGCCACCACCTATTTGTACACAACACAGAAATGAATGACATTGTATTTCATTGCACCCCACTTAGTCTCCAAAGAACGAGCAAGTCTGCAATCTCCAAGCCTTCTATCATTGTAATGTTTGAATATACGTTGCCAAAACACACCTCTTTTCTGCTGATTTCTACTAATAGGATCATGGCTAATTACCAACACACTTCAAGTCAACTGTCACTCTTTCTCCTTGTTGAAATTCTTCCCCTTTTGGTTCCCCCTCCGACTTGCCTTTGAAATCCTAAACCTTATTATTCTTCTACAGGGATCTCTTGGCCGATTGTTGGACACTCTTGTGACCCCACTCCTCCCTCCTGCAACCTTACTTCTCTACCCTCAATCCACACTCCCATAAATTGCACCCTAACTCCAAATGAATGTGTGGCCACTCCTAAACCTTGCCGCGGTTGTTTGTAGTTGGAAGTTTCTAATGCTAAAAACCCTGAACTTACAATGAGTCCAAAATTACCAAGTTCATGATGCAATTCCAAAAATTCTTGCCATAATACACCACCTTGCTACCACATACTTCCCAATAGCTACTCAAATGTGCTCTCTTGTGATGCAAGATAGGTTTTTTCACTCCTTCTGCTTGAACGTCCTCCACCTCTTTGTGCCATTGGAAACAACACCTAAACGTTAATGCAATCGTCAGTAGTATGGCACAAGGTCAATTGTGCAAGACACTACAACGTCTCGTGTTGCAACAAGTTTTTTGGAAGGCCAACGTTGAAAAATACTCCCAGCTGGGTCAAAGCCAAGCTTCCAACCACACTATACACTTTGCCAAGGCACTATAGCATGCCCCAATGGAGATGCTCTAAATAATGCACAATCTATAGACTCACTCAAAGTACAATAAATGTGAACTCGAATACATTAAATTCAAACTAAATAATGCAAAACATAAAAGGTTTTAACAAAATGGCTACAAAATTATTAAAGAAATCAATTTCAAATTTCAATCTTCTTCAATATGCATTATTAGCCACTTGTGTTGTGTGATGCTAGGTGAGAAGACAACCCTTTATATTCATGTGAGGTACTAGTTGGTAGAACAAACAATGTGGAATATGTAATTTACAATTTGTAGTTTTTCAATTGCTCATAGTTTAGTCAAATTAAAGCAAAGAATTGTGATTGAAGTAGAATTTCAAACTTCATTTAGGCATAGTATAAAAACTTTTTTTTAAAACTTTGAATTGAAAAAAGTTGGTAAATGAAGTTAAGTTTTCTCTCCAAAATTTTTATTGAGATTTAGATACTTCAATCAAAAATTATAGACAAATTTTAGAGAGGGATTGGAACGAAATTTCTTTTTGACATATGCAAACATCCTCTTTGAAATTTTTCCATAACTTTGGATTAGAGATTTAAATTTTAAATGGATTTTTGGAGACGAAATTGATCTCAATTTAACCGTTAAAGGTCAGACTATGTTTTCACCAAAAACGCTCCAAAACTGCCATTTCTAATCCAAGCATCAAATTTTAGATGAAAAAAAATTTTGGACACATATAACTATAAGATTTTTTAGTAAACTATTTTGAAAAGATGTGGAAAAAATTTCAGAATTTTCCACTGTGTAGATTGCAAGATATTAATGTTTGAAGTGACAAAAACCATTTTTTTGACCTTGTGAAAATACAGACAGCTGCACTTCACAAGGTTACATTTGTATGAAAAAATGTCAAAAATGATGGTTGACCTTTGGACTTATTTTTCAAGGCAAGTTGGCTACATGCATAAAAAATTTTAGATCATTTGGAATTGTACAACATATAGGAAAAAAAATAGTAAATAGAAAAAAGTAAGAAGTGATTCAAAACACTAAATTGTTAGGAATTTAATTATGGAATCAAAAAATCCCAATTCCAATGGAGTTAATGTAGTAATAAACAATCTTCATCATATCTTTTTATTTTTTTCAAGAAATATAAAAAATAGAGTTAAATAAAGGACTCCAAAGTTTATTTTTGAATAGAGAATCCATGACTACCGGCAAACTAGAGCACCTCATAACTTTCATCTTGTAAATCAAAATGGAATGATTCAAAGCTTTTCACACACACACACACAGATATATATATATATATATATATATATATATATATATATATAAATCTAGAAAATCAATTTCAAATATTTATTTTTGAAAAAAGTGATTTTGTAAGAAATTTTTGGCCTACCCACCGAGCATTGAAAATTACATATCATGCAATAACTTTTGAATCATGTAGTCAAATGTTATGAAAATTGTTGAGCCTTAAAGTTACCCCTCCGGCACATATTGTATGAAAACTTCAGCAAAAAGAACTAAAAACTTCATTTGTAGTGAGCTGCCCCAAACCGCTATGTAGCCAAAAAATGCAGTTTGGACCTTTAGAAGTTAACAACTTTTCATAGTTAAAGTTTGTTTGGAAAAAGTTATTATACTATGCCTAAATGAAGTCTAAAATTTTACAATCAAAGTTCCTACTTTTGATTTTAACTATGAGTGTTTAAGAACAAGGTTGACGAATCTCTATGTCCGCCCAAAAAAAGCGTCCGTAACCCGAACGTCCGTCCTCACGGACGCCAGCGGACGCAGCATCCCTTCCGCCGTCGAAAGGCGGACGAGCGGGGCGGGGCGGACAAGTGGGGCGGACAGACGGGGCGGACGCCCAGATCATGCGGACCAGATCAGTCCGCATGTCGATCGGACAACCGTACCGGGGCGAACGGGTATCAGGGTGGATAGGGCGGACGGCGTCCGCGAATGTCTACGGACACAGCGTCCGCGTCCGGATGTCCCAAACGTCCGACCGTCCTGTCAACCCTGTTTAAGAAACTACAAATCTTAATTTATAAATTTCACATAGGTTGTTCTACTTCCTACCACCCTATAGGTATATAAAGAGCTTCTCTCCATGTCAAAAATTTCAAAAAAAGTTATTGCAATGGCCAGAAAGTAAATTGCTATGATATTTTATTAAAAGGATTCTAGCTTGGGATTTTAGGCAAACCATTTTTCTGAACAAATCATGTTCATTTGTATATTCTATCCAAGATTTAGCAAAAAAAAATGGGTGATTGCAATCATATATGTGTGTGAGATTTTTAGGAGCCTCTAAGATATGATAACTTTAGTTTGTAAATTTTTCTTTTATTAAATAGAAATCAATGCTCACACTTTATCTATAATTTCCTCAAGTATCTTATGGGTTCATTGATCTATAGGTGTAATTTGGATAGTACTTATATGATCAATTACTATTTGAAAATTCTTTGAATTTTTATGCCTATAATTTGTTTGGGACATTGTGTGATCTAATTTATCAACAAAGATTTGAGGATTATCCACCTATGATTTGAAAACCACGGTATGATTAGATTTATTTGGAAATATATATCTTTATCAATTAATATTTAGAAGTGAGTAGGCATGTTTTATGATTTTCTTTCATAGGTTGGATGATTAACTAGGCCTAAATTTGGGAGGTGCCTTTTTTTTTATCGATCATTGTCAAGAAATTATTTGTCATGTAAAGATTTGGAAATTTATAGGTAGAAACTTGTATAGGAATGTCCCTCCCACCCACTAGAGTTTCCTAACTATACAAATTCAAACAAGACATGCTTAACCCCTAAAGGACCGGCCTTATGTTTTTGGCATTTTAAATTTTTTGGTTAAGTACCTATGGGCGGAGATTTGATTTATTCTAACCCAAAGTTTTTCACAAGGTATGGACAAGGAATATCCTTTCATGTGTCAAATTTCAAGACATTTAGAAATGCGAGAAAAGTCATTAAGCAATATGTTGTTTACATGTCAACTCGGGCAGCTCGGGCAGCTCGGGCAGCTCTAAAAAAATCACTTTTTTCAAACTTTGAAATTGGTTTATTATATTTATGTATGCACGGAAAGCTTTGAATCATTCCATTTCAATTAGTGAGTCAAAAGTTATGAGGATTTTTAGTTTGCGGGTAGTTTTGGACATTCTACTCTAAAATAAACCTTGAAGTTATATATTTAGTTCAATTTTCAATATTTTTAGAAAAAAAAAAATTTACAGAATGTAGATTGTTTATTACAACATTTCAACCACTGGGATTGGAGTTTTTCAATTTTATAAATAAATGATTAACAATTTAGTATTTTGCATCATTCCCTATTTCATTCTACTTACTACTTTTTTTCTATATATTAAAAAATTCCAAATGATTTGAAAATTTTCAAGCATGTAGACAACTTGTCATGAACAAAGAAAGTCCAAAATTACAATCATTTTGTCTTTCTTTTCATGCAAATCTGACCTACTGAACTGTAGCTGCCCGGATTTCAGCAGGGTCAAAAAATGGCACTTTTGCAAGTTCAAACACTAAAATCTTGCAATCCACACGGTAAATTCTTTTGAAATTTATTCCACATATTTCTAAGCCACTATACTACAAGATCCTACGGTTAAATGCATTCAAAGTTGTTGTTTTTCAAAAATTTGGTACTTGTACTGAAAATGGCAGTTTGGGAGCATTTTTAATGAAACATAGTCAACGAACTTTAGGGGTTAAGACCTCAAAAGATTAAGAAAATACAACAATGTCACTTATAGATTGAAAAATTATAATTCTTGCTCATCAAGGTGTTGAAACTACAAATTTGACTAAAAGTCTTGAAATGCTCTTTTTACATGTTAAATCAAAAAAGGTGGTTGCCAAAATTATTTGAGGACAAAGGAAAAAATATGCACAATTCATATCAATTCATGGTTTTCCAAAGTGTATTAAATTTTTTTAAATAATTTGTAATATAATTTTCTCTCCAAGATCAAGTGTACTTTCGGGTCATTCCAATATTCTTCAATACAATGGAAACTCAAGATTGCAATGATCCCCCTTGAAAATATTGAATAGAGAAAAAAGAATCAATAATTTTTTAAAATTGGATTTTTGATGCTAAATATAGTCTTCAAAAATTATTTAAAAAATAATTTATACAAAAAATTACAACATGATTAGGTTTTATTTAACTTCAAAGTATAATCAACACCAAAATTTGGTGACTTAGACTTTCAAGGAGTATGACAACTTCATTTTACTAACTAATATCTAAGAATTTCATAGAGTATGGATGGATGCAAAGAAAACATCATTGTTCTTTGTGTCCACTCCTCATTTGTCCATTGTCATATGTAGGGTGTGAAGATAACTTTTGAATTCTTCAATTTTTATGAATTAAAAAATGAAATTATTATATCTTTTATTTCTAAAAAATCATTTCTTTTTATGTTGCATATTAAAATGCCACAAAACAAAGGCCATGCACTTGTTCTTCATGCACAAGGCTTTATTTATGTGCCCATGAAAGTTTAAGAAATTCAAACACAATGTATGAACATGTAAGGTAAACTACCCTATTATGGACAAAATGGGAGCAAGCCCATTGTGGGCAAAATTGTAATGGTGATGTACATTTTAGAACTTCAATGCACACCACTATTACAATTTTGCCCACAATAGACTTGCTCCTATTTTGCCCATAATGGGGTAGTTTACCTTATCTCCTTGGTGATTTTTTTACCCCTTGATAACTTGATTAGTTGTCTAAATCAAATGTATGATGCCTATAGACCTTTTGGAGAAATTTGGGAATCTATTGAAAATCATTTGCAAAACCTAATCAACTTCTTGAATTTGGCATATATGTACCTCATAAAATATAGCATACAATTGTCCAACAAAAACAAGCATTTCTTTTCATTTGAATTACATTCTAAGAGGAGTGACACTTTGTTACCTATATTAAAGCACTAAAAAAAAACGTTTTATTCAAACTTCAAGTCCTATGCTCTTACAATCCATGAAGCCAAAATTCTTCAAATATTTCCCATGTATTTCAAATGTTTGTCTTTAACATATTAGTGTTTCAATTTGAAATGAAAAATTTCCTCATTGGAGGACAAATTTTTTTAAATGATTAGTGTATTGCCAATTTACTTTACTTCCATTTGCATTGCAAGGTGATTTAGAAAAAGCTAGACTTCATATTTGCTCATGAATTTTTTTTATGAATTAACACAATATCATATACTAATTAATGGTTTAAATCATCATGTTTTCTTACAACAAAACTATACTTCAAAATTTTGTTGACCATCTTTTGCAAAAACGAAAAAAAAAATTGCACTTCAAATGTTATAATCTTTCAATCCACGAGGTTGGTTTGGCTGAAATTTTTTCCACATCCTTGTGAAATACTTTACTTCAATTTTATGTGTAAAGTTTCAAAGAAAAATTTATGTTTCCTTTTTTAGAGAACGTACCAAGAAACCACATTTTTTTACTGTGTTTCTATCCTTAGAAAACCCCTTGGTCTTTAGGAACTATTGCCACATTATAATTTCTCAAAATTTCATTATAAACCTTATTTAAATAAAATTTGAATTCTAATTATTTTTTTGAATTGATCCAAGCATATGGTACTTCTAGAACAACACCAAAGCTGTGTATATTTGCTATTTTTTGAAAAAGACTTTTTGCTATGCCAAATAGGGAAAAGTAGAAATTAAAATGGCAAATTTGGCATGCTCATCTAACATTCTAGCCACTCATGCAATTGAAGTAGGAGGTTCTAAAAGCACATATGTCCTAAAATTTCCCACCACTTGAAATGTATTTCTACATGAATGATGCTTTTTCATAGCCTTCATAGATGTACAAACAATTTACATTTAAAGAGGTGGACAATTTCAAAGTCTTATGCTAGTTCAACTTCAAAATTTCATAATTGATTCCACAAAGTTTCAAACAATATGAAACAACTTGGGTTAGATACCAATCCCACTTTTCTTTCAATAGAAAGTTATAAAAAAATATATATTTCAAGAAGTTTTACCTCCCCAAATTCAATTCCACCAATTATGTGGTCAGTTTTTGGACCTACTACCTTCAACTGAATGCTTCCTTGCTTAATTGAATGCTTTTTGTTTAAGGTAATAGGGTCAAACATCATTCACTTAAGGGAAAAAATACTCCTATGCAAAAATGGGTAGATCCAAAGTTTTTTATCATTTTTTGGACGATGAGAGATAAAGAATTCACCAATGGAAATTTTGATTTGAAATAAATAAGATATGATTTTTCAAAGTCAAAGGTGTCTAGGTCCCTATTGATGCTTATAGATGCATTTGTAATCATTCAAAACATGCCATGGAATGAAGCCAGTGAGTTTATGAACCATCCTAAGCATGCCTTTAAATGAAGTCAATAAATCTAAAAATGATCCACTATACATTTCCATGCAATTCAAACGTGATTGTAAATCAAAATTTATTGCAAGCGCTAAACACCCTAAGGCTTCCTCTCAAAGTTTCAAGCTCAATTCAAAGTAATGTAATTTTGCATTTGATGTCCAAATTCAATAAAACTTATTGGAAAATTTGTGTTCTTTTTTTTGGTTTGTGTGGTAAATTTTCCAAATCAATTTAAATATTACAAATTTTTTGTAAGCCAATCAAAGTTCACAAATTCAATTTGAGTCTAACTAACTGTATTTGATGATTGCTACTTTGAGGGCTTGTATCTCCTTCATCTAATGTTTGTTTTTCAAAATAATTGTAGGGTTATGTTTCCCTTTTAGTCTAGTTACTGTGGTTTTCTTTTCATGTCAACCCACATTGTTTTGAATGTTTGGGAGCAATTCAAAGTTTAAGATCCCCACATTTTTGAATAACACTAAACTTTGGCGGCTTGTTTTTCCTTTATACAATGTCCATTTCCAATAAATAAAAATTTGGAAAAGTTGGGCATACTAGTCTAGTTTGTGTGGTTAAAATTTCACATCAATCTAAGAAAATACGAGTGACTAAGAAGCATTTTAGTAGAAGGAGGTTCAACCTCACATGTGTTTTTTGCATTTTTTCTTGCTATTTTTTGACATTTCAAAGTCATTTTGCAGACCTCACCAACTTCAGACCTTTATATTGAGAAAAATCACACATGATGGTGAACCACATCACCTGATTGATAGCCTAAAATCACACACATAGGATGGCACTCAGTTTGTCACTATATAAAATTATTTTCATTTCTACATCCCTTGTGCATTGTTTTAGACAATTCTATAGGGGTGGTTTTTAAAGCTTGAATTATTTTCAAACCTCCTTCTATACAACTTTAGTAAATGTTTGATGACTCAGTTCACTTAATTCAAGTCCGGCGGGGACAGAGACACTTCAGTTAGTTCAGATGGATCATTTGCTTTCCATTCAATTTTATTCACAATAACTTACTTTCAAATAAAACTAAGATAACTTATATTCAGTTGGCTTGAGTGGCAACTAGCACCCATTGACTTAGCTCAAATTCTCAAGGGAGGGAAAGGCAGCCTCCCTGAAGGCTACTGAATGTTATGTATGATACAAGATGACAATATAAAAAAAAATAACCATGTATAGTGTAAAAATATCACATTAGGAGGAATTGAAGCCTTCTGGCCCTATTGGGCAAGGTTGGAAAAAAACTTTTCCTCTTAACTTCAAATTCTATAATCTTTCAATTTGTGTGATCAAAGTTTCTGAAATTTTCCCCACACAGTCCTAGATAAGTCTAGTATAAATTTGTATTTTGAACTTTGAAAAAAACTTTTTTTTTCTTCATTTTTTCTTGCTGCCCTAAAAACTGCCAGTTTTTGACAATTTCTGTCCAAAATGTGCCTTAGTCCTTTAGGGGTTAAAAATCACTTTTGAAAAAACAAAAAACTTGAAATTGGTAATCTAGATTTATATATATATAAAGCTTTGAATCATTCCATTTTGATTAATGAGATTGAAGTTATGACTTACAAGGAATTTGAGTTTAACTTAATTATGGTTTTCAAAGACTCCATGTGTACTTGCAAACTAAAACTCTTCATAATTTTCATCTCATTAATCAAAATGGAATGATTCAATGCTTCCTACATTTGTACAAATCTAGAGAACCCATTTCAACTTTTTATTTTTTAAAAATGATTTTTAATGAAGATTTTTGAATTGCCTAGGCTACCTGCTAAGCAATGAAAATGATGTATCGTGCAATAACTTTTGAATTATATAGTCAAAATTTATGAAAATTGTCAAGCCTTGAAGCTACTCCTTGGGCATATGTTATTGAAAAATTTCAATAAAAATAAATAAAATTTTTGTTCATAGTGAGTTGCCCAAAGCCCTAAAATCACTATGTTGTCAAAAATGTAGTTTTTAATTTATCTTTAGAGGTTAAAGTAAAATGCCAAATTAGTGCAAAACATGCTAATTTTCTATTAGTATGTTATTTTAGTGTAGACTATGTTAATTTAGTTCAAAACTCCTAAATTATAGCGGAACATTCTAAATTACTAAAAAACTTGTATTTTAGTGTTTTACTTACTATACTAGTGTTTTAACAATAGTTTTAGTTTCATTAACTTCCTTTGTGTTTTATTTTATTTTGTTTTTTGTTTTTTGTGATTCTCAATTTTCTTTAAATTTTATTTTGCACTTCTAGATTTTTAATTTTTAATTTATTTTTGTATCTTTTATATCTTATATTTTTTTTCATTGTGAATTGCAATTGCCCTACTTTTTACAAGGTAGAAAAAAATGATTTTAGTGAATTTGAATGCTTATATCTTGCAATCCACATAGTAGAAATGTTTGAAATTTTTACTGCATGTTCTTGATACTATATACAACAAGATCCTAAGGTTTAGGTCAAAAAAAAAATTTCAAAAATTTGGTACTTGTCCTAAAAATGACAGTTTTTGAGGTTTTTTGGTAAAAACATAGTCATGGAACTTAGCTAATTCAACACCCATCATTATGAACTAGCATCCAATATGATCTCTCACATTTGAGAATATTTGATTGTTTAGCATATCTCAAATTCTTGATTACAAGCAAAAAAAAGCTCAACATCAAAATTTAGAAATCATTTTTATTGGCTATAGAAAATCCAATGATACTAAAGATTATTGACTTTATGACCCTAAATCTCATGATATCATGTCAAGCTGCAATATTATTTTCTCTTCAAACAAACTAATCCAAATTGGCTCTCTAGTTTCAAATTCAATTTCATTATGTAGATAGTTGGTTATTTTCTAATTTTGGTGAGCTTGTAGTTTTTATAGTTGTTTACCTCTTTTAACATTAGGATTAACTAATTTAAGTCTTAATTAGATGTTTTTGCACTACTTTTCCTATTTGGCAGCTTAGTAGTCAATTTGGTTTATATCTTGCAAGGTAGTATTTTAGAATTGGTTGGTTCTAAGTAGGATTCATTTTTGTTGAACCAATTGGTAGTGGTTGGTACGTAGTTGTCTTTGCCGATTTCCTATTAGGTGCAAAATTTCAATAAAGAGGTCACTCACTATGAGAAAAACCAGAGAGCATCTCAGCTAATTTAGGTTACGTTTTTCTTTAATTTTGTATATGTACTTGATGTTGTTGGGTGAGAGATTTTGAGTATGAGTACAATGCTAATTTGATGAGAAATTTGTGTGAAAAATTCGTAAAAATAGAGAGATAAGGAACTTTGAATTTTGTGGTAACACCGTTAAATCAATTGGAATGAGAACATCAAAACCAAATCGGATTGTGTATAAGTTTAAAACTTGTAATTTGAGTAGTGATGAAATTGAATAAATTAATTTTCAATTTGGAGTATGTGTTAAGTTTGTGATTGTATTATATATATTTTGTGCTACAATACTATTTTGGATTCATATGCATGCATTAGAGTTAAAATGAGGCCTGCGAAGGGTCACTCTATAGCCCTCCAAGGACCTCTTGGGTTACTTTTTGGAGCCTATTTCCTCTCACCTTCCATTGGGCTATCGAACAACTATCCTTGGCTCCAAATCTAAGCAAAAATCTTTAAAAATTAGAATTAATGTACTACAATGCATTTTAACTATGATTATTAATTAGATAAGTTATACTCGGATGCACATTGTTTTTACACCAAATTGTAGAAAAAAACTTAAATACCCTACATTAGTCTAGTGACCATCAACCATCCAGAATTTTTTGACAACAATGCAAAAGACAATTTAGTGAAAGCAAAGGTTAACTCCTAAAGTTCCATGACTCTATTTTCCTTGAAACTGTTCAAAAACTGCCATTTTCAGTGCAAGTACCAAATTTTTGGAAAAAGAACTTTTTTTGACACATATAACCATAGGATCTTGTAGAACACTGATTTGAAAAGATGTAGAAAAAATTTCAAAACTTTCCACCGTGTGGATTGCAAGATTTTAGCATTTGAATTGACAAAAATCCCTTTTTTAACCTTGCGAAAAACCGAGCAGCTACACTTTATAAGCCCACTTTTCTATGAAAAATGTTCAAAATGGTGTTTCTTCTTTGGATTCATTTCTCTAAACAAGTTTTTTACATGCTTGAAAATTTTCAAGTCATTTGGAATTGTACAACATATAGGAAAAAATAGTAAGTAGAAAGAGATAGAAATTGATTAAAAATACTAAATTGTTAAGAATT
Source organism: Pseudoscleropodium purum (assembly GCA_963969395.1). Taxonomy (NCBI): domain Eukaryota; kingdom Viridiplantae; phylum Streptophyta; class Bryopsida; order Hypnales; family Brachytheciaceae; genus Pseudoscleropodium; species Pseudoscleropodium purum. Next base: position 16,247,338 of record OZ017798.1, read on the forward strand.
TAATTATGGAATTGAAAAATGTCAATCCCAATGGTTGTAATGTTTTTATAAACAATGTACATCCTATTATTTTATTTTTTTCAAAAAATATTGAAAATTGAATGAAATAAACAACTTTAAAGTTTATTTTAGAATACGAAATCCATAATTGCCTGCAAATTAAAATTCCTCATAATTTTTGACTCATTGATTGAAATTGAATAATTCAAAGCTTTCCACACATATATAAATATAAAAAATCAATTTCGAATTTTTATTTTTAAAAAAAGTGAATTTTTCAGATCTGCCCGGACTGCCCAAGTTGAGAAACAAACAACATATTGGGCCATAACTTTTGACTCCTAATTCCAAATGTCATGAAATTTGTTGCATATGAAAGACATTCCTCGTCCACACCTATTAAAATTTCAGACTAAAATATGGAAATTTTTGGTCACAATGACTTGCCCAAAAATTCTATACAGCCAAAAAACGCAGTCTGGTCCTTTAGGGGTTAAAGAGGTTGTTTTTATAAAGAAGTCAATTATACATCATGAATCCTCAAAGAATATTGGATAATTTCAAGTTCAAAAATTGGTCACTTATTGTCAAAATGCAACAATTTTGCTAAAAGTAAAATTTCAGACCTCATTTAGATATAGAAGGATTTTTTTTAAAGAACTTCGAACTAAAAATAATTTGGGGAATTAAGCTACTTGTCCGCTCCAAAAATCCATTTGAGGCTTTAAGACTCCAAATAAAATTTATAGACAAATTTGAGAGAAGGATTGGAAGGGACATTTTTTTGGACATTTTGAAACACTCTCTCTAAAATTTGTCCATAACTTTTATTTGGAGTCTCAAAGCCTCAAAAAGATTTTTAGAAATGAAATTTAGTTTCATTCCCCAAAGTTTTTTCAAAAAAATTTCTACTTTGCCTAAATAAGGTCTAAAATTTCACATTCAACACAATTGTTGTATTTTACTTAACTATGAGTGGTTGAGCTCTTATTTGTCCTAATTTACATGTCCCACTTAGATTTCTTCTCCTACTATTACTCCACTTGTATAAGAGCTTTTCTTCTCGTCTTCAACTACACTAAATTAAACAAGTGATTTTTGAAACTAGTTACTTTTAGCAACTAGCTTCAAATATCATTGAATATGACTTAACTTGAGTAATTGGAAGATAAAATACATTGTATTTTGTTGTTATATATTTTATCTTGTTATATTGTGATTAAGTTGGTCTAATTGTTTTTGCAAAGTTAAATAATCTGACTTTTGCATATGAAACTTTTAATAGCCTTTGTAGCTAGTTTTAACTTTGGAATGCTCCAAAGTGCAAAAAATTTGATGATGCATGGAGTTGGCGATATATAGTAGATAGAAAAAGAAAAATTTTCATTCATCCAATTTTTTCCACGTTTGGACATGACTCCTCCTTTCATAGCAGATGAAAGTGCTACTATTCCTCGCAACAAGTGGAAGAAAAAAATGCAAGTATAGGAGCATTCTCTACAAAATTTTGGTGTGCCCGAGGTCCCAAATGTGAAGAAATGAAGTTTTTGTGGCTAAGGAATAGAAGTGGGGTAGTGGTTGCATGACCAAACCTACTGATTCAACTTGCAATGAAAAAAATCAAAGAAAATTCTCAAAAATGGGTTGAAAACAACTATACACATTTTATAGAAAGAATCACAAAATGAAGGAATTGTATGCTAATGAGCTACATGCTATGAAGAAAAAAACATGCAAAATTCTAATATAGAGAAATTGAATGTAGCAAATTCTATACTAGAATATGTAAGGTCCACTATAGCAAGGAATGTAGAGAATGATGCGAGCATGATGGTCTAATGTCAAAATGTTCACAAAAAATTTCTAATACTTTAAATGTAGTCAAAACCTCCGTTAGTGTGATCAAGCTAGTTTTGTGATCGAATATTTGCATATGAGGCATTTGTACAAGTGTTTGTCCACAACAAGAAAATGGATTTGACTATCCCTATTTTCAAAGGCTCTAGCATTGCATGCTTCAAAAGAAAAATTATATGGCAATAGCATCATTGGGAAATTTGAAGACCCATTCTTCTTGTTGTCTTCTACGCACAGTAATTTCCTTCATTCTTTTTAGTGCACTTGTTTGTTTACATTCACAACCTCTCTTCTCAATAGAGGTACTGTTTGTAAAGGTCAACAGTCAATTCATCTTGGTCAAAGCTCATGATCTTTTAAAACTCTATGTTGATGTTTATTTTTCTTATATTAGCCTATTCTCTTGAAGCTAATCTTGCAAACCTACAATAACTTGTTGCATTGACAACTCTTATTTTAATATGATGCTCTTAAAATTGTCATGTCTTTTTAGGCCTCGTTCAACTTTAGCAATGAATCATGATGTCTAGGGTTAATAGGTGCATACTAAAACTCACTTTTCATTTTATGAGCTTGGCTCCTTTTGTCATTTTCTAGCTCTTTCAGGGTTCCATTATTCTATGTTGATTGTCTAGATTTTGTCCCTTTATCAACATTCATGTGCGAAGTAATTTTTACCGTGGGATAATTCTAAAGTGATTCTGCTACAATGTTTGAGGGCTCGCTATCTAACTCTATACTATGGGTGTTCACGACAAACACTTGAATGGACACAACATCATAACTAAGGCAATCAAAGCAATTGGACACTTGATGACAACTCAAATGAAAGACATGGCCGATGCAAGTCGTGAATTAAAACAATCAAAAATACAAATACAGTTGAAACTATTCATAAAGCAGATGGACTATCAAAGGGAGTGCGATAGGCACCTTCATGATAATGCTAGGCTCATTAATGACAATGCTAAACTTACTATTCTAAAGCAAGTAGAGGTCGTATAATGCCTGTCTAATCTATCTTTTGTATTTAAAGTAGGCATGCGTTTCTCATCACCAAAAAAGCCTAATTTGAAGATACAATTGCCAGTGCCAGACATTGTACACAACTTCATTGGAAAGCACAAGATGTCATCTAAGTCTAAAAGAACACATATAGAAACGATCATATCAATTACAATGTTGCGGTATAGCTATTAAAGAAGCTATGACCTCTTTGTCCATAAGAAATTTTGGGTTGTTCATATGTATTCACAAAATCTATGGCATTTACCCCCAAAAATTAGTCCCACTATATCAACAGATTCAATTTGCTACTTTCATAGAGTGTGAAATTATAACTATCTTTACTCATGTATATAAAATAAAGTCTTTCCTTTTTTAAAGTCAGTGTGATCAAAAGGGCAAAGATCTTGTCAAAAAGTTTTTTATCACAAAAATGAGCTGAAATCAATCTTCTAGTAATAGGAGGGAAACAACCAAAAATATTGAAGACAATCATGGAAGTATTGTGCCCTATATTCACAACAAGTACTGAAAGAGACAAAATCCAATTTAACCAAAAAATTAATGAATTATCATCAAGGTTTATACAAAATCTATTGTAGGGGCTTGTAAATACAACTATAGTTAACTACCATCAAAAAGAGTAACTAGTAATAATGAACATTCTAGTCTAAAATTTGTCGTATCAGTACCTTAAAGTAGAAGACTTTGTAGCATCGCTAGATGAAGGCCCAAACAATCTAAGCAAGGTAGTACTATCATCTGCGGCAATATCCACACCTTTCGAAACCTTAGTTTCTTCTTCAACAAGCAAACTGTAGCCTTCACTATACAAAACGTAGAGAAGGCATTTAACATCACCATTTGTTTGAGTTGAGCAAACACATTCTCGATAATGCCTCTCCCTTAACATTGTTTTTTGTTGAATAAAGACTCTGCAATGAGTATATGACCATGGTTACAATAAGAGACCATAAGCCAAGGAAGCAACGAGTATCTTGCATTACCCATTAAATAAGGTGTGAAGCTTGAAAAAGACACAATTGGCTCTTAAAGCATTCTAAAGAGGCTTTTGTGTAGATAGTGAACCTCTACAAAATCCATGCATCATTTGTAAAGTTAAGCATTTCAATAAATAAATCGAGAAAGTCTTTTTAGTTATTTATTAGAACTTGACAATTGAGTGTGTAGCCATTTGATTTGAAATAATAATAGTTTATTGTGCCATATCTTGGTTTAAAGATGGAGACAAGAATCCCATCTATAGTACCTACTACTCTAGGAAGGCCACATAGTTGTCTAAATTCAACCTCAATTTCATAAAGAGCATCACTATGCGGCAACGATATTTCAGCCCGCATCACAATTAATGTTAATAGCTTAAACGACTTTATGAAGCACCATGGAGATAGAGCTACAACCTACAACAAACATTTTACTACAGATGAAGAAGCTTGTGTCAATTTGAAGAGAGTATAAGATACGCGAACAACCACAAGGATTGCCAAGCAATATTAAGTGTCTTTCTTTATAATAGTAGGTTTCAGAAGTTTTATTAATGAAAACACTACTGATTTTGACATTTGAAACATCTTGATTCACCTGTCACTATCGTACTAATCCAAGAAGAACCTCAAAAACTAAGTAGTTGAATGGAGTTTAATTCAGTACCCTAAATCTCCATCCAAGAAGTACAAGCTGATCCATAGTCGAAATGAATGGAGTGTTGCACGGCTCATCAAGTCTACATCACGTGTACTGATTTCGGATATGTCCTCTACTTGGTGGAAGTCAGTTTTGATTTCACATGGTACCTCCTCTGCAATACATTTTTGAAGGATTTGATGTGTTGAAAACAACATAAGGAGCATAGTTGAAGTGAAAGAAAGTAAATTTGTAGAATTCTCAAGAAAATCCATTCTACTTGTAGAGCAAGCTACACACATTTGCAACGGATAATTAATATATAACAAAAATTCATGAACACATTTTCTTAGAGTGTGTGCAATGGCCAATTAGAGTTCAAGTCAATTGAAAGTCTCCCACGAAGCTATTTCAATGAATAGCATTGTAAACAAACAGTTCAATTCAAAAGAGCAATATAGGAGAAGCTTAAAAAAACACTTTAATTAGGGAGACTTACATTGAATCACAACACAATGATGTAAATGAGAAGAGGAGGAAAAACTATAACATGTGTAGAGCCTACACTAGCATGTAGAAAAAATCAATTTTATGAAGCAAGAACAAGAGGAAAAGAATCAGTTCAAAGTAAGGGAAGGGTTTATAGATGTGAAAGGAAACATATAGTTTGTCGTGAGAGTTGGTCTAATTTCAGAATGAAATAGATTGATTCCGCAAAAGACAAGTTAAAGAGAAAAATGGCTTACAATACAAACATCTTTACAACAACGTGCTTTGATTCTCTTGCAAATTGAAGTAAACAAAGTACATGGTTAGCAACAAACACATTAGTCATTGGGCTTGTACCTCCGAAAAAAGCAACGGTAAGTAGAACCCATTTGTACAGTAGAACCTCATGTATAATGTGACTATGGTAGAGTCTTGTACAAGTTATTTTCTAGAAGTGACCTCTAATCATAGCAAAATTTATATTATGTGTGAATGTCTCATTGAAATACTCACGTCATTGTAAGGAATTAAATTACAACACTCAGTCCACATACAAAAACATGTATTCTAAAGAGGCCCGAAAATCCTTCACCCGTCTTATTGTCCTAAACGAACTTCCAAACACCAAATCTGAACGTACCTTAAGACTCGTAAGTTGTTGTAGTCTTATACAAAGAGTTTTTTTTGATAGAATTCTAAATTTTTTCAATTTGTAAAAATAAAAAAATAATTAAATTCAAGAAATTTAAAAATCTATGAAATTTAATTTTTGAAATTTAGGAAGAAGGTAGATGTAAAATTTTGAAATCTAAAAAAAGGTAGATTTGAAATTCAAAAATCTAAAGAAAAGATATTTTTAAAATCCTAAAATCTAAAACGATAGTAGATATGAAATTTTGAAATCTACAAATCATTGAGATTAATATTTTAAAATCTACACATCTACAAATTACAAACAAGTTGCAAATGTCGATGATGTTTTTTGCATGCTATTGGATGACAAAAAACCCTACAATTAGACTACAACTAATGCAACTTGTTTAGTGCATTTACAGGCTCTACATTGTCACCTAGTTGCAAATGTCTGATGCAACTACAAAATGAGTTGCACACTATAGTTGCAAAATCCCTCATTTTCTTCTAGTGAATTTGGCTCAAAGGAACGAAGAAGTTGTCTAAGTCTATTGCAATTGTTCCCTTAAGTTTATATGAAGAAGTTGAAATTTTGATGGCTATATCATATTACCCCTTAAGTTTGTAAAATGATGTTGTCAAATTTGGAATTTGAGCTTTTAAAGTCTTCAATATTGTTATCCCAATTGTGATTCAATATCATCCAAAAATGACACAATTGTGAGTCAAACTTCAATAACATCAAATTTGGTTTCCATTAGCTAGAGATCTAAATTCTATTTAAACCAAAGAGAAAAAAGAGACAAATTTTTTGTATTTTTGTAGACAGTGTACTATATTTATAAAATTCACTTATTTGGCATTGTTGTACAGGGATTGTGACATAAAAATCTATGAATGACAATTTTGTTGAATTAAAAGCATTTAATTTTACAACCTCCCATATATGAAAGAATTCATTGTTTGTTTATTTTTAATCTTTGACCACTTGTATGGGAGTTTATTGTTCATCTAGGTGCATCTATATAGTTATTTCCACAAATTTATATTATGTTCATACAAACTTGGAAAAATATAGAACCAATTTTGTTGATTTCCTAACCCATTTCTTAACAATTGTACACCATTTTATTCAACATGTACCTTCTAAATCAATATATTTCTAATAAGTATTACATTTAGGTATGACTACCTTACTATTATAAAATATATGATACTAATATATGAAATTCATATTATAAATAAAATAATTATCTAATGTAATCAAAGATATAAATATTTTGTCTCAATTTTTACATGAATATGTTATGCAATGACATATATTTGTAGGTAACTCTATGTTTTTAACCTCATTAATAATACATTTTAATGCATGTCAAAGCATCATCAATGAATCATGGCAAATGACCCTATAAAAAATCACTATCTTTTGATTGGTGTGCAATTAGAATTTGAGATTATTACCATCGAAAGAATATCAATAATCACAAAAGATAAGCACAAATATATTCAAATTTGGACTTTGAACAATATGAAATCAAGCTATAAGGACAAAAATTATAGAAAGACACAACAAATTATGTCTAAAAAGAAATATCATGAAAATAGCATAGCTGCCATAGCAAATTGTTACATCATTTATATAATTTCCCTTTCTTAAAGAAGATTTATCATAGATTCTTTTTATAACTTTTGTTTTTTATCTTAATTCTAATGGGCTTCATTTTAGTTTTTAAAAGTTTAAATCCAAATTTTCTTGTGGTATTTAACCTTGAAGCACTCCAATGTTCAAAAATTGAACAATAAAATAGAATAGAAAATTTACAACTAATATAGAAAGAAGAGATTTTATTCATTTATTTTTTAAAATTTCTGACATGAACTCTATTTTCATTAATGATGACAAGAAGACTATTAGTGATAGAAATTGTAAGAAAAAATGCAAGTATTTAAACATGTGTAGTTTTAGGAAAAATTTGGACATGCACAAGTTCTTAAATGTGACGAAATGATCTTTTAAGGTCTGCGAATTATAGTGGGGTAGTATGCGTTAAGTATTTAGTTTTGGCTTTGTTTTTATTTCTTTAAATTAGAATAGTTCATAGAAAATGGGTTGACAATAGTATGCAACAATTTTTGGAAGGATGTGAGAAATGAAGACAAAACTATAATGTTAAGCCATGTGCTACACAAAACATATATTATTCTAATATAGTGAAATTCAAATGACAATACAAACATCTAGTATGATGTCATCATATTGTGCATTTTATAATAGTATTCCAAATTTAGTTGTTGATTTTGTTAGTATAATGATAAATAATGTGCTCATGCAAATAATATACTCATATATTTGTCATCAAACAATCTATATGGGATGCAATTGGCTCTTTGAAAATGAATGTTGCTTTTGCTCTCTTGAAGGCATGTGCATTACAAACTTCACATTCATTAAAGGATTTTTGAGGGTTGGGAGGGCCGCTTCAAGTAGGTGCATTGCGAACTTCTCCACCCCCCTCCACCCCTTGTAATTCTAGGGAACGGTTGTTTCCCACAAAAAAAATCAAAAATCAAATATATAATAAATTTTAATCTTGAAATGAAGAAAAAAAAAAATTATTGTTTTTGGATGTGGCAATTGCTAAGCTACATCAATGAGCTGCCACAGCCTCTTGTAGGGTAGTTCCCGTAGTTTGGGAACTCATAGCCCTCCTGAGGGTGAAAAACTCTTCTAATGTATCAATTACCTTGCAGTAGCATTTATGAAGAATTCATGGTCATTTAATTGTATAAAATGCAATGTTTTTCAAAAAAATTTAAAGCATTTGTAAGTCTACAATAACCTCTAAAATTCAAAAGCCATTTTCTTATCAAAAACCACTTAAAATTTTTCATTTTTTGCTATGTTCATCCAAATCCCCTAAAAAATATATTTCTTAAATCTAACCATAAGATGTTGTATTTAACTTGACAAAGATTATGTCATAAAAATTTCATCAAGTTTGACTGTACAAATTGGAAGATACTTGCATTCAAAGTTTGGTGAAAAGTTTTTTTGGATGCTGCCCTAAAATTTTGATGACTTTGATTGCTATTGGTTGAATTTTTTTACACTACAAACTTTGAATTTAAAAATCTACCATATTCTAAAACATATTAGGAATACATCTACTAATTTTCAAATTATTTGGAGACTTAAAACAATCCCCCAAAAGTCTTACAATGCGACTATGTTGTAAAAAATGACAAAACAAACCTTTTTTTTGCTATAAGATTTTCTACCTCATTTTTTGAAATCTCACAAATCCCAATGGTACATTGAAAGATGAAATCATTATTCACAAGATCAAAAAAAAAGTGGAAAAAACAACATTCTCTAAAGTCTATGCAATTTCAAAGGCTTATGGTATTAGTTAACATTAAAGGAGTTTTTTGCCCTCTAGGGGGCTATGAGTTCCCGATAGTTTTCAAATTGCACAAACTACCTTATAGTAGCTTAGTGATGTGGCACAACAACTACCATGTTTAGAAAAAATATTTTTTTATTTAAAAAAATGAATTTTTTTTCCAACTTTTTTCTTCATTTTTAAATTTCCTATTCAAGGATGAGAATTTAACTTTAAAATGTTCATATATTATAAAGTGAGTAATTGGGTTGATAATATTATTACTCTATAAGGGTTTAATATTATTCATGATGTTTAACTGCCATATTTAAATGACGTATTATGAACATTTATTCCAGGATCTCTTGATTGATCAAATTCAACTTAAACTCACTTTACCAAATAACATTTGCATGATAGAAACTTACACCCATATTTTTAAACAAAGAATTTAAAGATAACAAATATTATTAAAAGCCTCTAAAATTGAGCGGCTAATACAAACTTGCAAGAATTCAATGGTTCAACAACGGCCACTGATTTAAGAATGCATAATTTAATGCTTGATCTTGTAGTTGGATATTGTAGTAAGTTGGTTTAATGCTTGTAGGAGAAGGTTGGAAGGTCTGTAGAAATGAACTCATTCCCCATTCAGCCAAGGATACTTTAAGGTTATAAATAAAAAACTAGGACGGAATAAGCCTTTGATCTCTATATTTTTTACATTTGGTGTTTGCTCTTAGTTGAACTTTTCTTACTTGTGGAGAGTTTCATACGATCAGTCTGTAGAAAAGAATGTTTTAAGTTGCTTACAGGCACTTAAAAAATAATTTTTATTAAACTTTTGTGAACTACATGGCTTTATCATCTTCTCAGTGCGCTACTAATAATCAAGTTTATTGACTTATTGTTTGAAAATGATTGTGTCTTTACTTTGTTGTGCATCTATTTTATTCCATGTGAAAGCAATAACATGCGTATGAGGACTTAAGACACTTGATGTACCTAACTAACATATCATTTGCTAGTTGGTGTGTTTAGAATGAGCACAAGTGAAGTTTTTACCTCATAGAGTTTTTGAAGACTTTGTTACAAACTTGACCTTCCTTTATCAAAACTTGTTTCAATATTTAGGATTGATGTAATACACTTTATATTAGTGAGAAGATATTTGTAATTAGTCTTAACTTATACAAACCTATATATGAGCATTGTATCTTTACAAAGGAGAAGTTGATATGGCATGCTACTATTCACCTTAGATTTGAATGTATTGAGATTATTTTAAACTTAAAGCTTCAAACTAAAATATATTGAAATAAATGAAAGATTGCCTTCTAGTAGGGATGTACCAAATTAGGATTTTTTTTGGAAATAGATGTTTGTCAAAACTACAAGGAAGGAACTATGGGGATACCAACTTAAAATGGCCCTCTTGACCTCCTCGAAATCCTCTAATGATGGCAAATGACATTGGGCAATTCAAAAACTGAATCTATTTTGTTCCTTGTAAAACCCAATATTTTCTCATCTGCATTCCCGATGGAGTTCTCAACATTGGGAATACTAGAGCTCCTCACCTTCACAAAAGGTCCTTCATCTATTTGATTTAATTAGTACCTATGATGTTTGACCATATATTTTAGAATATCATGCATGACCTTGCCCAACCTCTACAATCTTCACCCGTTGTCCATTTCCATAATTAGGTTCGCTCTAGAAACCCTGTCCTCTCCAAAGTCAAGGAAAAAGTGCCTGACTAGCTTGCCCCTCGAGTTTGGTTTTACTGGGAAAAAACCTATAACTTCTTCATCCAATATCAGATTCAAATAAAAATTATATATCCTTGAACCTCTTAGAAAAATACATGTCTTGAAAAATTTGCAAAAAATCCTAGTATAAATTGAACTTATAAAAACTCACCCAAACTCCAAATTGTCCCTTGTGGAGACAATCGAACTTTAAGGGTTAAGACGATTTCTTCAATCCTCAACTAAATAACTACTTATAAAAGTCAACGCTAAATTTCTCTTGATCAAACTTCAAGATCTTGCATCTACCAACTATTTCCACATTGAATTTACAGACTTTATAATAACTTTTTACATCTACATAGTAACATAGTACTTGAAAATTTATCTACTTTCTAAGCCTTGTTTTACTTTTATAATGAATCTAGTCGCTCCACAAGACCAATTTCCCTACATTAATTGTCCTAAAAAATATATATTTACTTTCCAAGCCTCATTCTACTTTTGCAAAGTAGATAAATTTTTATAGTCCTTGAAAATTTATCTACTTTCTAAGCCTTGTTTTACTTTTATAATGAGTCTAGTCACTCCACAAGACCAATTTCCCTACATTAATTGTCCTAGAAAATATATATTCACTTTCCAAGCTTCATTCTACTTTTGCAAAGTAGATAAATTTTCATAGTCCTTGAAAATTTATCTACTTTCTAAGCCTTATTTTACTTTTATAATGAGTCTAGTCACTCCACAAGACCAATTTCCCTACATTATCCTTGAAAATATATATCCACTTTCTAAGTCTCATTCTACTTTTGCAATAGTGTTGTCGCTCTAGGGTTAATTTGCCATTCTGTTTGTTGAAATCCTTTGATGATAGTCTTAGTAAGCAACTTGCATTCACTAACATTATGTAATTTTTGTAGACATTTAACCCCTAAATTTCCGAGGCACCAAAATCTAGTGTTTGCAAAACTTTGAAGTTAAATAAAACCTAACCAAGTTGCTATTTTTAGTCAATTATATTTTTGAAAGATTCTTCTTAAAGTCTAATCTTAGCATCAAAAATTTGATCTTGAAAATAAATGATAGTGATTTTTCTATTCAAGATTTTGTGCAAGGGTATCCATTGCAATCTTGACTTCCCATAGGGTTGAGAGCTCTTGTAAACGAGCTTCAAATATACTAGGACTTGAAGAAAAAATCACATTCAAGACCCATTCAAAACCCATGTAGAGTAGATTTTGAGAAGCCATAAATTGATTGGGATTATTCATATTAGGCCCTTAAACCTCATATTTTTTTGGTCACCAACTTTTTAGGTTTCACTTGTGAAAAGTGAATTGAAATTTTTTCATAATTTTAACACCTTTATGGTCAAACATTATAATCTTCCAACTTATAAGTGATATTGTTATGTTTTTTCTTCCTATGTGACCTCTGACATTTCTAGTTTGAATTTGTACAATTACGATTCAAAAAAAGTTATACAACTTATCAAAATGTTGGCTTTTTGTTCAATTTAGAGCAAATTTCTAAAGGCTCAAAACAAGCCTTGGGCATTTAGTGATTAAGGATGAAAGACAATATTGTTTCTTTATTTTATTTTTTATTTCATATTTATGCCCTACACACAAGAGCACTTTTAACTACTGCAAGCCAATGTCCAACACAGGCCCATGCTAGTAAACAAATATGGAAGTGCACTTTCCAGCATATTCATCATCCACTCCGTTAACGGTTGAGCGTTTAGTAGTTACGTGCAAAAATTGTTGATAACATGAGCGGACTACCTCGTGCATCATTCTTGGGTACCGTCGCGACAGTAGACTATTGGCCCCGTTCTTTCTTTTTGTGAAGATATGCAATTTATTGTCAGGAATCAAGTAAGAAAAGTGTACTGCGCAAAAAATGAACTAAGTACGGAGAGACTAAAAAATTGTCTACGTTTTACGGTCAGTGAAAGAACATCAGACAAACAACAGATCCTGGCGAGAAATGGAAAGGAATCGTGATTAGAATCACAGAACACTCTGAACTTAAAAAGAAAAACTCAAGGACAGAGCAGAACTCAATATCTCCTCAGTAAGGCACTGAACAGTTTTCTATTATGTAACCTGAAAACCTACCGAATTGGGTTGAAAATGGTTTCGGAAAACCCAATGGTGGAGTATAGTACATACAGTTGGGATGCCTCCCATGGATAAAATACCCAATATGAAAAAGCACTCTGAAACGTCGACCTAATGCTCTCGCACGATAAAAGAAAACCTCAAGGTAAATATATGTGGACCTTCGTTCTCACAAATCTACACGCTGCAGGTATCAGAAAGATAGAGTCTGAGGACTGCCTTCTTCGTAATTTGTATCCCAGTTTTGATACAGCAGGGCAGCTGCAGCCCGGGCTGCTACAGTAGAGCTGTACTTCTTCCGAAGAGATATCAGCAATGCATCGTGCGATTCCTGTATACAATACGAAGAACTTGCTAAGAAACGATCATAACTCGAAGAGTCTACGAAAGTCGAGCAGAAAACGAAATGAGAACAGGTAGGAAGAGAAATGAATTGCGGTGCTCAAACGAGTATACGAAAAACGAGCAAGTTTAGGGTAAAAGAATGTGATAAGCAAAGACGCAAACCATACCTTCAACACACGAACTTCTTCTTCGAGGGCAGCTGCGGTTTCTTTCTGGAAGACAAGCAGAAATTCATACATTAATTCTGAAACCATGAAGAAAATATATCCATGAGGAAAACTTGAAGAAAACCGTTAGTCCCGCTACAGCTCTTGGAACTTCACGAACTCAGCCACATAAAAATTGGGAAAAAAAAATACCTTACCAACCATGAAATGAACCCTAAGATTGCGCATATTCAAAAAGTGCACAGCTAGTACCTGTCGACTAATTTTAACTTGCAACTCAAGACTGCGTTGGCGTTCTTCAGCCAAAGCTCGCATAGCTTCCTGTCGATTCTTTTCTGTCGCCTGCACAGCTTTCCGCAATTCCTCCACACGATCCTTAAAATTCTCCTGGAAGGCAGCCAACGCAACGAATGTAGAGTGAATATTAGCTATTCAAATCCAGCAAACGCTTCACTAAACAGTATAGCTGAAAAGTGAACCTTTAAATCTGGGTTTAGTCTAATAACGTCCAAACACTCGGAGCAACACTGATGCCTGCCAAAAGTATAAAAATTAACCACAATTCACCACCAATACGAAGATTGAAAGTCCATGACATCTGATACTAATCACATTCCGCTTTATCACAGGGGTAAACTAGGTCAATACCAGAAACACGACTCAGAACTGCACAACCGTAATTCTCAAGTTACATGGTACACCTATTCCAAAGAGCAACATGGCAACTAGAAACTAGGCCGGACAAGAGTCCCTTCTCAGGTCTACCCTAATAGGACGATCCAGATGTGGACAACATAATCCAACAAAAGACTCTCACCTCATCTTTGTCCTGCCAACCCTTGCCACCCGACTTGGAATTTCTCTCGGCCCTGTAAAGCTGAGATTCGCGTTGTCCGGAGGAGCTCCCATTGCTTGCTGGCTTTTTACTGCTCTGGTCGGTTGGAGCTAAATCGGCAATTAAGGATGACTTCACTCGTGAGGGAGTTTGAGAGGCAAACTTTCCAGAACTGCGGCGAGAAGCTGGACCACTCATAAAAGGAAGCGCATGACTAGGTGTTTCATCTCCCACAAGCACCTGTCCTTCATACAGTATCAACCGATCTGTGCGTCCAGCACCATCCATTGAACTAGACTTTGACTTTGACCGACGACGGTACTTAAAATCTTCTTCTCCAACTAATGGCAGATCTAAACCTGGAAACATGTCTAAGTGCCTTTTGGGCTTCGTAGAAGTTGTTCCACTTACGTCATCACGCCACTGTGCTCTTAACACCCTTCGCCTTACAGGTTGCCCATGATGCTGCTCATGGAAAAAACCCACAAGAGAATACCCAAGACCAAATAGGGTCACCAGCATCCCAACAAGAAGCCCAAATACTGCAGCGTTTCTAGGAACATTGGTTGGCAAATGTCTCCAATATGGTGCAGTGGACAAGGTTGATATGAATTCTGTGAAACAAAAAAAAAATTAGTCACGAGCTCGTTCAAATTTTTTCTGGGACAAAGCTATCAAGCAAATAGAGACAGTAGACACTATTAATAGTATCGAAGGAACCTAGAGATATTGTAGACTGCTGCTAGTAGGTGACAAGGACTTTAACTGATTACTTCGCTCTGAAACTTCAGGTCGTTGTCAACGTCTCCATCTAGCAGGGAACCAACGGACTAAGCCCGCTGGATCTAGATTGACACGAAAACTAGTTCTTGGCAGGAATTAGGTTGAAGTATGTTTTCAACTTAGACACCTCTGAAAACGAAATGAACAAACTGTCGTTCCGAAGGGTGACAACTCACTCAACACGCTATATTCCCGGTGTTGCACAAAATGCCACCCCACTGACTACAAGGGTATGTCTGCTCCACATTAATCCTTCTACTACATCTCTCAATCACCGTAAAATGAAAACAAGTTAGAATAGATATCAAACCTTGACTATGCGCACCCATATTATTCATTAGTTCCGATACACGTATGCCAATTTCTGTCCCTCCCGCATTATCATTTTCCACCGAAGAGGAAACCGATTGTTGCAGGTCACTATACATACTGCTTCCTCCTTCCTGCGAAAAGACGATCCATCATGAGCTTCAGGTGTTTCACCCTTCATGCTGGATGTTCGAACAAAAAATGCAGGTTAGTAGTTCTAAGAGTAGATTATAACCTTCGTGAACCCACGATGAAATTCAGACTACAAAGCTTTCCTTCCAATGGAGAACTACAGGACCTATGACCACGTGAAGAGATAAAGTCAAGCTCGTAACTCAAACTCTGGTCATGACCCAGGAAAGAAAATTGATAAGTAGATAGGCCAGCAACAAAACTAAATCCGAGTGCAATGTACCAATGTATGACCTAGTGAACGGTGAACACTCACAGAAAATGAAGATCTGTCTTCGCTGAGTAGCTTCCATAAAGCTTGACGAGATGAGGATCCCCACGCACCAGTGCCAGGCACTCTGTTCGAAATCTGAAACTGCTGTAAGGCCCTCTTTGTCTCTAGTCCAAAATAACTGGACACAAGAACGTCTTAGACAGAGAAAAAACACTGAATCCGAAGAAAAGATATAAAAACAGAAGGAGCACCAAGCTGAAACGATTGTATACATTGAGTAGGTTGGGAATATGTAGATGGCTCTTACGCTGTCAAATCTGAGCGCTTGGGAAGATAACCGAACCTATACAACATTCTCTGTCCATAGTCAAAGAATAAATTGTAAGACGAAAGGCACAGGACAAAAAAAAAGAGTAACACTCTCTGTTGATAAGAAGTTACTCTAAACTCGGATGTCCTATCTTGGTCAAAGTTGGAATCAAGGTCTTGAGCAGCATGACTGCGCAAATCGGTTGAATTACGACAACGCTTCGCTACCTAGACTACCAATACCGTAGCAATTTCTACCCCGAAACATCCCTGCTAGTCTATAGGTAGGCTTGAACTTAAACGCCGACCACTATAGACAGAAGAAACTAGACAGTCAACCGCAAAATGCATCTTGTATCAGTAACTGCATCATACATAGATCATATACGAATATTACAAACCGAAAAATGCTGTGAACCAACCTGCAAATCTAAGACCTGTGGTCCGGAGTCGCCTTCCCAAATATCACCAGAAAACTTAAGATCCTGAATTTTTTGATACTCTGATTTAGATACGCCATCCCACAATACTTCTTCTTGACGTTGGTTGGAAAGCCTTGAAATTCCTTGTTCGTTGGCTTCTCCTACAATAAGCGAAGAGTCACCTTTTAAAACTCGTTCAATAGGATTTATTTGCTTTACAAGGGAACCGCGGTCTCCACTTTCCTCTTCATAAATTTCCCTTGATACTTCTTTCGCGTAAACCCTCGACCAGGATTTCTCTATTCTCACTTGGTTACGCTTTCCAAGTTTTCCTCTGGAATTCCTAATATCCGACACTTTCCTAAAAGGCATACACAACTCCGGGCCAGTGACATTGGAGCAACTGCCAGTGACGCATGGCGCATTTCCTTTGCATTTGTAATTGAGCAAGTTCTTGTGACTAATTCTAGTTCCCGCAAGACTGGGAATTCTTACAATCCCTTTGTTCATGCACCACCCCTTCCTTCCCTCCCGTGATTCCTTAAGTCTCTCATGACTTGGCAATCCATAATAAGGCGGAGCATGACAACAGCTGGACAGGAGATCACAGCGACTTCCACTTGTCACCACCATCATGGGCACAGCATTGCATTGAGCATTTAGGGGTATTTTCATTTCAAAATGCCTCATTCGGGAGGACTGAGGGATGTTGACCCGCCATCCCAACCAGGGTTTATAACTGTTTCATGAAACTGGTCTCCCCCTAGTCCATAGAGATCTTCAGCACGGGGAAGGTGCGAATATATGCCTTACGAAACACTTAATTCCGACACTTCATATACCACAGTGTCGGTAGTAACAAAATCCTGATTTAGCTCGAGTAAATGTTTACAACCGTGCGATCTGCATGGAGCACAATTAATCCTCAGTAAATAGGGTCATAAGCGAACTATATTCTTTGCTAAAAAAGAAGCGAAGAGGGAAGCTCAGACCACAGGCGCCAAGACAACTGACAAAAAACATCAGAAATGAATACTAGCTCCTACATTTCCTTGTCTAAGCGATTACATCTGTCGATCGTTCCCTTAATACAGTAAAATATGCGCTTCAAAATACGGGCGCCTACAGGAGAATCAGCAGAAGCATGAGGGGAACAAGGTAAAACACCGTATCCATAGAGTCGCAAATTAGCATATCGCTACAAACAGATGACGACTTAAAATTGTTTTCTTACTGCATTTTCCTGTCTAGAAAATCCTGTTTTCAAGTCGTTTAACTACTGCAAGCCACTTCAAACACAAGCGCCTAACCAACAATCAGCTTTCCTCTGAAAGTGATGACCCGACAGCGCAACCTACAGAAGCGCGAAGCTCATACGACAAAGTCTCACAAAACAGAACACAAATACGAAGATTATTCAAAAAAACAAAAATCTCTACCAATAACAGAAGACGAACACACCAGGCGATAACACCACCATAACTACATTCGCTTTCACCCTACACACACCCATCCACACCAGCACCAATACAGACCACAAAAACACGAGAGAAAAATGCCAAGAGATACCTCAGAATATCGGCACGAAATGCCGCCGAGTACTCGCACGACACCACACCACAATAATTCTCCCCGGAAAACCGAGAACCGACAATCACCGAACCGATCAATCTCCCTTCGCAAACTCCTCCTCCTCCTCTCGGGTTCCAAGCCCCTGCGGCTCAAACTCAAACTCAAACCTAAAACCACTCTATCAAGGACCACGACTTCGTCCTCCCAACCACACGAGTATGCCGCATCAAGCTAATGCAGCACCAAACACCTCAGCGGACAGACAGAAGCTCCCAAGGACGTCCGAGATTACGCTTAGAGCACCAAAACCAAACACCACCCAAACAATGGGACAAGCCAATATGGCGTTACACTACGTACTGGATAGCTCCTCCGCCAGCATCGTTACGACTATCGAGTACTTACAGTAAAAGCTATTAGGAAACACGAAGTTCTCGCCATGTCAAAATCTAAAGGGAGCCCCGCGATGCCGCCATCGCCATCGCCATCGCCATGGCCGATCTCGAAAGGGAAAGCCAAGCTAAGCTAAAACTGGCGCGCGGGCGGGGCGGGGCGGGGCGGAGGGTGGGGACTGCGACACTGCTGACCAACGACGTTCAGTTGGCTGGGGACGGCCTCCCGGCCTCCCGCTCGACTGACGGTGGCCACGGGGATCCCGGGTGTCGTTCGCCCATTGGTTGGGTCCTTGTGGCGCGATTGCGCTGGGGTGTGATTGGTTGGAGCCGCCCAGGTGGCGATGTGGATGCGGCTGAGCTGGACCCGCATCTCAGGGGTCGTTGCGCGAATGCGCGGGTGGATCTTGGCGACAGCGGGGCTTGCGGGGGAGGGAAAGGAATTCCAGGGTGACTGGTGGAAAGGAATGGAGTTCGGTTTGCCAGGGCCGGGCCGGGCCGGGGAGGGGAAGTGGGGTGAAGTTTGAATGGAGGAGGGTCCGGAACTCCGGATATTTCTTGCTGTGGACTTTTGGGGGTATGATAGCAGTCTACGGGACGTCGTAGCCGGACCGACCATCCTAATGAAGTCCAGTTTGATTATCGGTACTCTAAGGGTACATTTATGGGTACATTCTCAAGAAGGCTATGGTAGAACCACCCATTTTCGACCACTTAAGCAATTCACACATGTTTTGGAGTAGTAGAATGTAATGTAAATTCTTTAGTATACAAGAAGATAGAAATCATGAGTATTGCCAAATTTTCCTGATTTTACTCCTTGAATTCAAATTATTATGAATTTTGAAAGCCAACAGTTGGTCCAAACCTATAGCCAATATGTAAAGTGTTCCAATCTCGATCATTTCAAGAACTGATTTTCATTCACTATTTTTGGACATGTGTCCTAACTTGATTAGTCTTAATTTTGAAAAAGACAAAAAGAACACTTAAAGCTTGGATTGAACATTTATTTGAGCCTCGATTGGAAATAGTGCACCCTCCAGGTTGAGATTGGGTCCCTAGTCATCAATGGGTGGTTCTACCATAAACTTAAATTTTTAGGGAGTTCACAGTAGTATTGTGTGATGTCTCATTGCTTGAGTGAATTCGGGAATTTGGAACTTTGAGCTTTTGGATTAAGGTAACTACACCTAAAATAGAATACTCTTCAAAACCAATCCCTACTTTTGAATGAAAAATAAACAAGGAGGATTTTCAAAATCGTGTACATGACAAGGACAAATGTTAGGTGATTCTTGAGTACTGTGCAGCTCTATTAATAGAACTGTTGAGATGGCAACTTTACAAGTGGTTCATTTTAGGTGCACTTTTGTTGTTTTAACTTCCCTCAATTGTGATTTCTTCATATTTATTTTGGCATCACCTTCATGACATTTTAGCACCCTATACCTTGCATCTCTGAAAAATTTGTAATTAATTTGCTATGTGTCCAAAAACTATAGAATTCCTTGTAGTTTGATTCATAGTCCTTTAGCAATGTTCAAAAATTGTTGTTCATGTTTCAAAGCATATTATTTATGCCACAAAGCTTATTCTTGCAATTTTAGGTATAGTTGTCATACCATTGGAACAAAAATGATATAACCGTGAGGCTCTATCTTAGGTTAACAACAATCCTTATATTAAGTTAGGTTGTTTGTTTTGTTTTGATTATTTAGTTTGTTATAGTGAAATCCTTTGGACCCATTCTTGGTACCATCTAAAAGCTCTCTGCAAGGAAAGATGCACAAGCTTTGATCCATAGCAATATAACTCATAGTGTAAAAGTTATGAATTTTGAGTAAATTTTTAAATTAAAAATAGAGTTAAAGAATTACCATGGAAATAGCATGAGGTACACTAATATTAATTTATTGATCAATCAAACTCCAAATCCCCACTCCATGCTACTCTAACTACATTGTGCAATGTAAATGCGGTTGTTGATAGAATTGGAAAATGAAGATTTAGAAAATAGAGAATTTATGCCATACTCTCTATCCAAGTGAGGCCAAAGCCAACTAAGTAGGGAATAAAAAGAGACACATTTGAATCTAAATGTGCAAGAATAGCCTCCCCTTTCTCAAGACAACAATAGAAGGTTGTATACTTTAGTTTTGACTTCCTACAATCTCATTTCTTTTCTTGAAAAATGTGTAGACCAAAAATACATGTGAAAATTTCTACAAATTGATGTTGTACTCCCTCCAAAAATTATGAGTTTGAATACTTGTAATGGCCAAAAGAGTTGATAGTAGGTAGACTCACTTTACATTCAAAGAAATTTAAGTAGTTTAAAGAAAATAAACACCAATTATTTTAGTAGTTAGCGAACATTAATCTATTAGAGGATTTTTTAGACCTTCAAAAGTCCATAAGTTCGAAGACTATCAGAAACTCAAGAACATTGTGGGATTGCTAATATACTAACAATCTAACGTGGCCAAGTCCTTGCATCTTCAGATAATATAAATTAATAAATTCATACTTTTAATTTTTTTACATTAAAAAATATTCTTTTAAATAATTATTTTTTCATACATTTTAATTATTTTTTAATTATTTTATATTGTAATGAGTTGTGCATTGGTTACCAACTTCAAGTGTAGACTTGAAATAATCTTCTTGAAGACTAAAAAATCCTCTAAAACAAAAAGTGATTGCATTCTTGACCTATTGTCTGGAATATTTGTTTTCTCGTTTGTTTATGATATATTTCAATCATTTAATTGTATAAAATTTTACGCATCCCAAAAATGTATCTATTTAGAAATATTTATATCATTAGATAATGCATTTTGAAGATTATAATGTTTGTATGAGGTATAGATCAAATATAGAAAGAAGATGGCTAGAGGTTTTTTCATTCAACAAACAATAGTTGTTTGAGAAAAAAGTAAAAAGTAAAAATTAGCAGTTCAACAATGTGTGTACGTACTTAAAAGCTCAAAAATGACACATTATACATGCATCAAGAATGAATGAGTTATGAGCAAATGTAGAAAAGTAGAAAAAGACTATTTGGGGGGTTTTAGTTGTCTTGGAAAATACATCTCCTAACATTTTAATTTGTAGAAAATAGGAAAAATAATTTTGAACAAAATTAAAAATTGGCCATTTAGGAGGACTTTTTGGTGATGAGATTTGACAAAAAAAAATGAAGTCAAAAAAATCTCTAATGTTTAGAAATGCATGCACAAGGAAGGCCTATTTGTACAATTGTGGAGGCTATGAAATAATGTATTTTTAGATGATCTTTGGTAGGATCATGTTTGCCTATTAGAAGAATATACCATAGAAATTTCAACAAAAAATCATTAATTTAAACTACTCAATAGTACTAAAAACCCCTAAACATCAAAGTGTGACAAATTAACAAAATTGAATTTTAAATATAAAATGATTTTTTCTTTTAAAACAACAACAAGGGATACAATTACAATCAAGACATCTAGGAAGTGTTTTTTGGTCATGGTTGTCATACTGGACAAGTTACTATTCATTTCATGTCCTGTAGGATGAGTTATTATTCATCAAATGTACCTCTTAGGTACATTTGATGAATAATAACTCATCCTACAGGATATGAAATGAATAGTAACTTGTCCAGTATGATAACTATGTCTTTGGTTTTGGCATTGAACCTAGAAATCAAAAGTTACAACAAAAGTTATAATGGTCTTACAAAAACAAAAAACAAATAGGACAAGTGTTTCTTGCAATTACCTTGCTTAGGTTGGTACTGGAAGGCTTGGAGGCTCTTCTTTGAGGGTCACTCTCCACTTCATGTTGTTGTCGTTGTTTCGTATATGTGTGTGTCCAAGTTTTTCCAATTTAACTACTGTATAGTGAACAATCCTTTGTAAGAAAGCTTTAAGCATATATTGTTGAAGTGTGTGTAAATCCTAGTGATTGGGCAATTGTTGATGCTTTATACATAGTCGCAATACATTAAACTATTTGATCATTCTTTGGATATTGAACCTCTATACTATAGCTTTGGGTGTTTTGTGAAGTAGGTGAAATCTAGATTACAATATATTTTGGTAAGAATAATTATCATTGCATCCTCATACAATTTCAATCCAACATACTAAATTTCTATTTCAAAAAAACAAAAACTCCATTTTTGGTGAATTTTTAAAGTCCATTTTCATGGTTTAACATGATATTTCATTAAAAAACAATTGGTAATGAATCCTTAAAATTTGATTGTGGAAATATGTAGGGAGCATCCATACGCACATCTTTTCTTCAATGAGCATCTCCAAAAAGTTTCACAATTCCTTCTATAGAGATTTCTATGTTGAGGTGAAAATGCCCAAATTTTGTAAAGATAGATATCTCTTTATTGTAATTAGATTTTTCTATTTTCCCCCCACACGGTAACTAATTTCTTACATTTGGGCATGATGGTATAGTTACTTAGTCAAAATCAAGTTAAAATATTCAGATATCCATCTCTTCAAAGTTTGGTCATACTACACTTTTCATTGAACTCTTCGTTGATCATATTTTTGTTACTTAAGGAGGTATTTTTTGATATGAAAGGTGTGCATATAGGTGTTCCCTATGTATCCATGGAATCAAATCAAAAAACAAACTCATCACCAATTCTTTTCAATAAAATTTGATGTAAAATCACAAAAATTGACTTAAAAAATTTAGAAAAAATGAAATTTTTCTTTTTTACACTGAAATTTGGTGTGCTTCATTGGGATTGGGTAAGAATTGAGTGATAATTATGTAAGACAAAAAAAAACAATTTTATTTTATATTGCATACAAATCTTTGAAAGACTTAAAAAGGCAATTTGTAAGGTTTATGAACATGACTTGTACAATGTCATATTTGACTTCCAAATGAAAGATGTTAGTTGTTGACTTTTCAATCCAATAGCATATATCATACCGGCATATTTTAGAACAGATTTCTTATTCTAAAAGTAAAATACAGGACCGTACGTATATACGATGATGGTACGTCTCATCATTTCAGGCTGGAGTTTCAGAGGTCAATGTGCTACGTACAATCTCAGATTTCCTGTACGAATATCTCGTACCCGTACAACACAGATGCAATACTGAAGTTGCCAGAGATTCCATCGCTCCGGCCTGTCAATTCTCCCGATCCTCCACGCCAGTCAAACAACAGAAGTGACGCGAGCAGTCGAACCCAAGCCCTGTCAATTCTCTGCGCTGCCACAATCTTACTGCGCATCGACACTCCACCGGTACCCCAAAGGAGCCTCGAACACAGAGACATGCATGCCAGAAATGTCCAGCCACTAGCTGGGAGCTAGCTAGCGTGGTCTGCCATGCATGGCACCAGCCAGTTGCACATGGCGTCGCTCGATCGATCGCAGGGTGTCGGAGCTGAACTGCTCTCGATCGATCATCGCAGCTAGCATAGCGAGCGCCAGGGCAGCGGTTAGTCACCCCGGCCCACCATTGCAATTGCTACTGTAGCTTAGTTGGAATTAAAAGAATTATATTGAATTCGTTTCCGGATCACGTACGAACTCCTGCCCTGCTTGCAGGTGGGACGCCCAGACACCAACACCTGCGCCTCGTCGCGTCAGGAATGAAGGCGCTAGCTGGCATGGCATGGACTGGGTACTTCGTAAGTGCCCAGAGCTTGCAATTGCCGGGTAGCGCGCGAGAGCTTAAGCGAACTGAAGCTAGCCAGGACTGCGGGGATCGAGCTAAGCTTAACTAGCGTCATCGACGGAGGTTAATTTCTGATCCGAGGATATTGAAATATTAATTAGCTCCGAATTTGAGCTTGCTCGCTCTCGATCGGGGGAAGAATTGAAACGGTAAGTCCGTTGTATGTTGTCCGTGGTATGAGGTTCCTGCCCGCTGGCTCCGTCGCGAACGAGGGGCTGGCCATGAAGTGCGATACCATTAGTATGGCGGATGTGGAGCGGACGCAGCGGAAGACAAACTGCAGGAGACAGAAACAGGAAATTAACCAGGATATAACTAATGTAGAAACACTGTAGTCAAATGGAAATCAATAATATCCAAAAATAAACAAATCCTAATTTGGAGAGTTTTGGTATTTTATGTGAATTTTCAAATTCAAGATTGGAAAAAACTTCAAAGTGTTCATTAGGTGCATTTTTTAAGCACTTTGAGAAAACCTCAAAGCCATTCACTAAAAGCTTGTTACTTTACAACCATGAAGTGACATTGTAAAGTAGGAGTCATTCAAAGCAAATAGTTTGAAATCACATTGGTGATATGTGAAGCGGGGATTGAGTGGGGGTGAACAAAATCAAGTAGTTCTACTTTATCAAGCTTCATTTTCCACTAGAATGAATGCCATTGCAATGCAATAGCACCAAAAGGTTTCATCAACCTATAAGGTTGTATTGAGAAGTTGTAGGTAAATCATTAGGGGTGTAGTAAGAGCAAACAAATGAAATGTGGACAAAAATGTGATATTTGCAGTGATGGATGAAATCTTGACACTTTGCACTTAATAGAATAGGTAGTTATAGACATGATACTATAGTTCACAATATAAGTTCATTCAATTCATGAGCTCTATCATAATGTAGATAATTTACTCTAATTGGGGAACCTATGTGCAAATTTGGAAGGTGCAATAATATCAATGGTAGGTCGATGACATATACATCTTTTTAATAATGAAGACTACATTGTATACATATAATCCTTAATATATTCTCAATGAGTATATCATCCAACTTTCATTAAAAAAGTTGCCAACCCACACCTTCTATTTTATCTCAAAATTAAACTACAAACTTTCATATTAGTACACCTCACAAAATTGCATAATTTCAAAATTAGAGTGAATGAGTGTTATTATTGTAAAGTGTACTAACTAATTATCTTGATAATTAAAAATTTGAAAGTAAAGATGTTTTGAATGCCCTTCTATAGTTCTATACATCAAAATCAATAACTTAAAACACTTGTAATTAATTCTATAAGACTCCAAAAAATATGAATGAAAGTAGATTAGATGTGTTTTTACTTTGATTTTGAAGCAAATTTTGTTGATCCTCTTTTCTCCAAAAAGAGGATCAATCCTTCAAAATACACCCCACATTATTTGGTGAACTAAATTATCAATAAGTTATCATAGATCCTAACACATTGATGGAAAGAAAATAATCCCTCAAAATTCAATCAACTAACAATTTGGATTGTTGAGTGTTTTCAAAGATGTATCAAATTTTTCCTTAAATCTCAAGGAGGGCATTATTTGTGCTTTGGAAGAGGCTATAAGTAATATAATTGAAATATAAATATTTTAAAATATTCATAGATTGAAGAATTACAAAATATTTTGGACTTTATGATTTTTAAAGTCTCTATTTTACTTAGGTGTTTTCTACATTTTAGGTTGCCAAAAATAAATGACCCCCTGTGTTTGAACCCATATAACTTTTTAAGATCCAAATTGGACACCCTCTACAAGCCCTAAACTCTATACTATTTAAGATTTGTCATTGAGCCACTCCAAAACTTGTCAACACGTCTATTCACAACATTCTTCATTGAATTCATCTTTACTTTTTCACTAAAATAATTGCCCCTCTTCTAATGGATTTGAATGAATTTTATACATTTTAATACATCTCATATGCATTTTAAATGCAACTTCAATGACATACTTGTTGAATAAACTTCTCCTCATTGCATCTATTATATCTTTATCATTGCTACATTGAATTGTAATTTAAAATTACAAAATGAAGGTCATTGATAATATTGAAATATCATTCAAAATTAATTTTATATTACTTTAATTAATAAATTTTTATGTTTGTATTTTTTTAATTTTTTTAATTTTCAAAATTGTGGTAAAAAGCAAAATATAATTCAAAATGATAAATTTTTTGTTGATTAAAAGTTTTCATTAATAATATTGTTTCAATTAGAATTCCTTACAAAATTGATTACATCATACACATTTTTGTAAATGAATTTATATGCATACCTTAATTTCATAGAATTCCAAGGGTTATGACCTTCTAAAATAATGAAAATTCGTAATTTAGAAATGTCATTTTCCAAATATAAAGAAGTAAGTTTTGGATACTTTCATGCAAATATTATAAGTTCTAACCATTCAACATCATGTAGGTTGACTTTGATAGCCTAGTTTGTTTTATATGGAAATTTTTTGTTTTATAAATTTTTCAAAAATACTTCAATCCACGAAATGATGTTCAGATTAGTACCCATTTGGATATCCATCAAGATGGCATTCATATAATTCACAAAAATACAATAACTAAATACTAAATTCTACTCTATCTAGCTTATATTCTTATAATGTTGTAATTAGAGCTTTTATTAGAATTTTTAAGAAAAAAATTGACAAATGGTGATGAGTTAAAATTTATTGAAGCACTATACTTCTAAATTCATCCATCTTGAGACCAAAAAATACTTTTCAATTGTATTCATGCACTTTTTAATCCAAATTAGCCAACTTTGTTCTCATTTTAAATAGACATGGAAAATTTGTAGCTAAAAAAGGCTACTTTTATTTGGCAATAGATAGATATTTATTTTGAAATGGTGCAATGACTAACCCCATAGTGCCAAAAAAAGGTTGGCTTTAATGTATCAAAAGCATGTGTGCAAAAAAGAGGGACAAGACACATTCCAAATCATAAATCATAAATGCATGGTTCCATCTATATAAATTACATTTTGAGGATGCAACCTTCTATGTAAGCAAATCCATGTGCAAAATTACATTACGTAGATTTTATTTCAATATATTCATATTTAGTGAGAATTTTTTTCTTTAATAAATCCTTTCATTGTTCAAATTTAGCACATTGAATGATTTCTTAAGGGGGTAAATGTCATATACAACTCACATCAATGGCATCTTATTAATGTTTGCAATGTTGTTTCCAATGTTAAGGGAGCTGACCCATTTTCAACACTCAAGCAATTATGAGGTATGTAGAGTGTAGATTTTTTGAGTGGAGAAATTATCCTTGATGTAGAAATAGAGTTTGGAATGATAATATAATTTTCCAAAATTTTTTAACTCAAAATAGAACTATCATAAAATTTTTTAGCTAAACTATATTGTACAACATGTATTGGTCATATAGACTTTTTGGTTTCTAATCATGGGCTAGTTGCAGAATCAACCAAGGATTGCTTGCAATATTGAGAGCCTGACAAACAATAATAATGTACCCCAACTACTTCAAGAATCATACCACAATTTCATAGAAACATTAGAGGATTTTCTAGGGTCGGGGTGGGCCATTTCAAGCAGCTAGCCCCTGCACTTCCCCCCTGCAATGAAGCAAACGCCACACTATCTAAAAAAAAAAATTAAAAAAAAAAAAAAGTTTAATTTCTTAAAATGAAAACAAAGTTGAATTTTTATTTTTATTTTTGGGAAACAATGTGGCAATTGCTTTGCCACGTTAGGTAGCCAAATTTGGCTAGTTTTGGCCTATTCGAAATTTAGGGAATGGCTGGGAACTTGCAACCCTCCTCATGCCCAAAAAATCTTCTAATGAAGATCAATCTATAGGTTGGAAATGAGGGTTAATCAAAAATGGATCGACTCTTATATTCAAGAACAATGTATTTTTGTTGCATGGAACCAAAGTATACAAAATACGTTTACAAAAACAAAATTGGATCTCAATTAACTACATTTATTGTCACCGTCTTCTTGGGCATATACTTTTATCATTCATTCTCTAATCTAAATATACCAAAAAATTCTCAGTATTCTTTCCTCGATATTTATCTTGTGCATTGAACCAAAAATAGAAATTTTCCAAAATAGCATTTTTGCGATCACGAATCTATTGAACAAAAAAATCAGAGATTAAAAATTACATAACTACTTAAAAAAACTCCAAATATAGATGTAAGATGATTTTGTCCAAAAATGATTTATTTTTAAAACATATTAATTAATGCTAAAATTTATTTAATTTTTAAGTTTCAAATTTTCATATAATATAATTTTTATTTTTGAACTTTTTATTATAAATAAATTTAAGAATAAGAATGAATGGATTTTTTCACCTCTTGAGAAATTTTTTCAATGATGTCTTTCATTATTTGAACTTCATTGAAATTTCTTTGATAATTATTTTTGACAGATCTATATCTGTCCAAAGACCAATTTCTTGTAATTTGATGAATATTTTTTTAATAATACTGGGATTTATTATTTATTACAATAATTGATTTCATAATTTTATTTATTGTAAACAAAAAACAAAATTTCAATATCCATATATTTGAAACTTATTCCTTTTCTCAATTATAGTCATAGCAAATAAGGTATTTCTATATTACCAAAAATAAAATAGAATACAAAGGTTCTTAATATCAAGATAAGATAAGTAAACTTAAAATGAATAGATTAACATATATCATCATTGCAAACATTTAGATTAGAAGGTTATTATTTTAATTATTATTTTATAATTTGTGTATTTATATATAGAAGGAAATTTTTATTTTTCATTATTTTTCATTATTTTTTTATTCAAGTATTTGTTCTATAAAAGTTTTGAATTAAAGATCACCTATTTAATAAATTGGTTTTGTTATTATCAACATCCATTTCAAAGTCTTTTGTTCCTCTTTTATCCTTTACCAACATCTAAGAACAATTTGAAGTCATTGTTTTAAAGCATCTATTATTACAATTATAAAAATAAGCATGTCATAATATATTGATATGAAATGTACAATCATTTTTTTACTTTTCAAATATTATATATATTTTTGAATATTTTGGTGTTCATCATTTATATAAAATTTCAATTTCAATTCACTTCCTTGACTAATAAAGATAAATATTAGCAAAAATACCTTAATTTCTTGAATTTCTTCCATTAATTCATTACATGATTCACATAAATCACGAGCTTGTCGTTGTTTAGCTCTACATAATATTAAGATTAATATTATGTCTATATATATATTATTAATTTTCTATTATTAATTTTCTATTTAATTCAAAATTATAATGGAATTAGAAATATTTTCAAATGTAAGATTTTGTTCTTTTATTGTTACAACTAACAAGTTCAAAAAATAATAAAAGAACTCGTTTATGAAGACATTTATGAATATCTTCCAACAATTTTTTCAAATTTGAAAAAAGATTTTATAACAAGTAAGTTAATGGTTTTCATTTTTCTTTTATATTTTATTCAAATCGATTTTTTTTTTTTTTATAGATTTTAATAGTATTGATTGTATCAATAAATATTGATTAATTTTTAATGATGAATTGGATTTCATAGTTTTGCTTGTAAAATTTTCAATTTGATTTATGTTATGCATCTTGTTTTTGATGCAGATTTTTATTGTAATGTAAACATAGTAAATACTTCAATTCTTTTCGTTTGATTTTCAACATATCATCTTGTTCCTTGCCTTTTGCATTTAAATGTTTATATTCTTCAAATGCCTATAGAAGATTAATATCAAAATACATTTATAATCATAAATGTTTACAAATATTTGTAAATGTGGAATAGATTGATGAAGTAATTTCTATGCATCATAAGAATTTACAAATAAATTATAAAATATTGAATTTTTATTAATAGTATTTGATACAAAACTTGCATTTATAATTCTTATTTTGAATAAATAAAAATTTCAATCTACTTTAAAATAATAATTCAATCAAAAAAATGATCTTACATCATTCCTAAAATTGCTTCTACATTCCCAAATGTCAACAGCAGGATCCGTTTCTTTGTAGTCTAATATATTTACACCACATCTTTTTGCATCTGGATTTAATTCTTGTAATGTACTTGGATTATTTGGGCTTATAGTTGGTGGAGCAATACCAACATGAAATCTCTATTTATCATAATTATTATATATCTTTGTATATTATTATATCATTTATGAATATACTATAAGACCAACTATATAACCATATGATAAAATTTGATAAAAAAAATTATTATGCAATTGTCTAGAATTTAATTTATACAAAATTATATAAAATTATATTATATATTTGAAATATTCTTCTCAAATACTACTACTATTTAATCAAAAAGTCAATAAATATCCAAATGCATTTTGAATATCAATCAATTAAAATATGAATGCAAAGAACTAAAAGAGTAGGATTTTGGGTAACTTGCACTAATAATTAATGGTGCGTAAAAGACTAGTATTGATAAATATTAGTTAAAAATTAAGTTTTTTGATTGGCAAAAATTAAAATAAAATCAATATTGCTCTAGAAATTATATCTCTATATAAGCCAATTATATACTTCACAAAATTAATTAGAGAGTGAATGGAAGATTATAAAAAATAGTCAAAGATAGTGGCCCAAAGAGTGGCCCAAAGAACGATCCAAAGAATAACAACACATTTACAATGATTTTTAGTTATTAGTGAAGAGAGGGTCTAAAAAGAAAACAACAATAAAAACTTGTTGTTTTTATATATGAGACATATCTCATTTTAAATATTCATAATGGATTAATGGAAGCATTTCTAGAATTTTTTACATTTAAAGTAAAATATTTATTCAATAAGAATATTGGTAGAAGATACTTATACATTCAAAATTGTAGAAATGCATATATATATATATATCACATTTGTTTTTCTTACGTATTATATTTATTATAATCATACTTCAAGTGTTGGTACTCCTATAGTAGATTTCTTTTAGTAAAATAATATTGAATAAGCATTTCAAATACTAAATATTATTGTCACTTAATATAAGATATTGCTAGAATTTTTCATTTAAACATTTCTAAAGTACTTTGATAATGTAAACTTACATGTTCTACTAATTCAGCAAAAGCAAGAAACTCTTCAAGAGGTGGTTCTTCAATAGGTGGTACCAATCCATAAAAACGAAGTATTCTATCAAGCTATATATATTTAAAATGATATCAATACTTTAATCAATAATAAAACTAGGTTATTTATGATTTTTAATATATAACATCATTTCAAATATATAATATCATTTAAAAATTTGTAATTTATTACAATCATATTGAATAAAGTTATGATAGATAATTACAAATAACTAAATTTGAAATCACTTACTTCAGATTGCAATGAAATTTGTGCTTCTTTGAAAAGACAAAAAAGTTCTTTTACCTTTGTTGGTATCAATGAAATATCTATAAGTTTAAAAAATAGAAATGATATGTTTTTTTATTTTTAGTCATTATAAACCTATGATAAACCATAATGAAGCAAAATAAAATGCTATATACAAAGGTTTGATTTTTTAACTATATTGAATTATATGTCATTTCATTTAAATTTAGTATTCACCTGCTTGATATTATCAATAGGAATCTTTTCAAGATCTTCATCATTTTGAAGGAATTCTCGAATTTTTTCTTTGAGTGTATATTTGACTTCTTCTCTAAATATAAAATGGTGTACCATGCATAATCATCAATATATAAATTTCATTGCCTACTAACAAAAAGCACATATTTGAATAGTTGGAGTGCAACATGAAAGTGAGAATATACAAGGTCTTTACGTTAAATCGTCATAGCATATGCCAGGGTGACCATTCAAAGCATCTTTCAAAGCTAATTCTTGTTTCAAAGTTGCAATCTCTTTCTTGTGCTGTCTGGAAAGCATGAGTATAAGCCATTTCCTAGTCAGAAAATGAGGAAAACATGTCTCAAGATAGTATGCAAATAGGCCCAGTAACAAATGCAATAAAGTCCAATTAAATTGAGTACTCTAAAACAAGAAAGAAATAGAGCAAGACATTATCTATTGATGTAGAACCTTTCTTGGCCTTCACAATCTGGTTTTTTATTGTAGATAGAGAATGTCTTGAGGTACTTCACTCTTTGAGCAAACCTCAATGATCCAATCTACAAAAGATCATTAACACTTGAATAAAGTAGAAGATACTAAAACTTAAATGCTCACACATACTACCACTGACTCATTTATACAATAGTTTGTTGGCAAGCGGTGTAAGCATGAATGGCTACATTGGCTATAAATACTCATCTTTAACTGAAAGTGAGGTTGTCACTTAGAGTGCTCTACAACCTTCCACTTCAAATGATTGCATAAGAAATCATTGCACATAGTGACAAAAATTTGATCTCTACATAGTTTGACCCTTATACATGAAGTAATCTCTCCACAGCTCTAAAGCAATCTCCTAATGAAAGCACACTCCTATACATTGATTAAAATGCTTAAAGTGATGTAAAGAGTATCCCCTACCTTGCATATCTAAAATAGAATCAGTATCTCACTCATGGTTGGAGTGCTTACAAGGAAGATTGCCCTACGGTCTCATTCAAAATTACAGACAAGATAAAATGCATATTATAAATAAACAGATTGAATTTGTAGGGCGTTGATAGCGTACAGTCGCATCCAAAAAGTACTCTTCTGGCCAACAGCAGACTATCAACACGGTTTTGCAGTTCCCACCAAGCGATTCTTTGAGTAAAGTGGTGACCTTGCTTTGCCGAAATGGAACATATCCTTGCCCTAGTCTGAGGGCGTAGACTGTCTGCGAGCATACATACATGAGTGAGAATGAATCACAGTATGAACCAAACTAATCTTCTGAACACTCTGTTATGATTTGAGACTTAATCAAAATACCGGTTTTTAAGGAGCCCAAACTTTATCGTTAAGTGTCGAATAAACCACATTCATGAAAACACACCTGCTCAAGGAATGAGAGGGACTTGTTGATGACACATGCTTCCTTTCTCATTAGGCTTCCGGAGTCTATACCAGCCTTCTTCACGCGCTCAACTCCAGCTAAGTCCACCAGATTTAGCTTTCCAATGGTGAGGTCTTGATAGGCGCGTACCCTTTGCACTCTTCTTTCCAGGTAAAAAGTAAGGATGGTATGAGATCTACTCGAGATCTGTCAAAAGTGGGCTTTTTGCATCATGTCAGAATATATTGGAGAGCGTCACCTTTCTTAAGAAAAACATTCTAAAAAATAAACCTGAACTGTTCATCAAATCTGAGATATTCAAAGTTGCAGACAAGCTTGGAAGTGCTACCTTACCGGATTCAAAAAGTGATGTCCGTAAGTCCTTGTTTTCTCCCCTTCAAAGAACCATCTCAACGCCTCTGCTTCAGTTTCAACTCGTACTTTAGCGAGACCTCTAACATCTGGAAGGTTGTTCTCTTCAATAATCATCAAATTATCGCTTCTTTGTTGCAAAAGATCAAACATATCCTGGAATTTTCATTTCCTCTCTCAATAATCAGCTACTATGCCGACAAAATGACTGTCAACAAGGATAACAATGTCCACAGAATGTGACACAGAAATAATTTTCATCAGAATATTAGGATGAACTTTGCTCATATGTTCTGATGGACAAATGCGCATACGTACCTCCTGGTAAATTTCCATGTACGACATGTGTATAACAATACCAGCCTCGGGTTTGTTTTCTTTCTCCTCAAAGATTTGATGGATTGAGCGTGCGACGATTCCTCGATGCACATGGACCTTCACCCCAAATAACCTGCTGTGATAAACAACTCAAGGACTACAATGCAGATTTCACAACGATTACTCTCAAACACAAATCACGATTGATCTCTAATTATAGTACTGATATGCCAACCCCCAAACAGTAAAAACAGTAAAAAGTACTGAACACATCACTCAGATGTGCTCTTATTGTACAGAAGGACCGCTAACTGCTATTGCTGAGGCACTAAATTATAGCTCAACACTTCATTGCAAATGTGTGCAAAAGGATGTAAATTGGTTTGACTGTATGACACAAAATTGGTTATACTTTGCACAATAGAACCTGGAGGAGGAACCCCAACATACTATAAGATTCCTTCCTCCAGGCCCAAATTAGCCACACGGGATTCTTCTTTCTCCAAAGTACTAATCCCTCATGGAGTTTTGGAATGCAATTCTGAAATCACCTTCTTAAGTTAGCACTCTGACACTTCCTAGTAATCGTATATCATAAGTGCAAGATTTCGTTCCAAAAATAGAGGCAATTCTGTTCCGAGACTTGAACACTCTACGCAAGGGCAAGTATTTTAGAGGCAAGATTCTGGGCTCAGGATCATGCGTAGCCAAATTTTAAAATTCACAGCCTCTGGCAGCCCCTAATGTGTTTCTAATCCCAGTGGAGCTGCCACAGCCAGCTCTATTCCAATTTTGGAAGGGAAGCATTTGACTCCAGACGATGCTTACCTTCATGTCCCCAATCATTGTAAAAGTCTTGCCAGCCCCAACTTGGCCATATGCCATGATAGTGGCATTATACCCTTTCAAAAAATCGTCCACACTTCCCTTGGCGCATCGCTCGTAGAGCTCCTCTTGATTTGTTGACTGAAATCCACATGGAAAACAACAATTTTCAAAAAAAGAATCAGAAAATCAGTTAGTATCGAGGCTACGTGGTCTGTGCATGCCCATCAAAAGAGCTGCATAATTCCACAGCTGCAACAACGACGCAGAGCACAGCCAAATGACCAATTCCCGGAACTCAGTATTCGGAACAAACCCCATTTAAATTCCTGCTTCTTTAAGACCCTCCTGCAAGTGAAGTACTAATATGACATTGCAGTAATGAAGCGCCATGCACAGATTCCGAAAAACTGTGCAAGGAATGACCGAACAAAGAGGCTAAACCTCTTCAGGAGAACGAGGCCCTCAAGATTTTTATACCAGTTTTGGGTAGATCAGAAAGATTTGTCTAATTTATTTGTTTCTCCACCAACACATGCAAGGTTGTTCACAGATATAAAATTTAGACCCATCTCAATTATATATTTTACAAAATGAAAGGTTCAATTGGTCGTTTTCAAAACCATGAATCCTTGGTCCTTCAGGGGTTAAGAGGAAAGGTGAAAACAGTGCTTGAAACCTAACTTGATGAGGAGGTGGTGGCAAATTGTTTTCAGTATAAGTATGAACTCATGTTACATTAAAAACCTCTTGTGAGTGTGCTAGTAATACGACACTGCCAAATTCAATGCAAAACAGAGATTCCAAACCTAAGCAAGGGATAACATTACATAAGGGGTTTATGAGAACCATGGCTTGAAACCCTAGATTGATGGGGAGGCCGTGGCGAATTATTTTAAGCATAAAACTCTTTTTTATCTCATGCTACTTTAAAAACCTCGTGCGAGTGTGCTACTAATACGACACTGTGCCAAATTCAATGCAAAACAGAGATTCCAAACCTGTGCAAGGACGGGATGGAAATACATGGGAGGTTTAAGAGAACCATTGCTGGAAACCCTAGATTGAGAGCCTCACCTGAACGATGCTGTCCACATGGAAGACAATCTGATCTATGTAGCTTTTGGGAGGTCCCCCGCCGCTGTTCTTCTGCACGTCGATCAGCACCGTGTGCGTCTCGTCGTCGATGTGGATCGCTGGCGAAGGCTTGGCCGAAGGACGCAACCTCAAATGCACCCGGATTCGGCATTGTGGGGAGTCGTCGTGGTAAGGCATCTTGCTGGAAGCTAATGGGTCCAAGTCTAGAACAATATCCTCCACTTATTCTGGATGCTATGGCCAGACAATGTCTCTTGAATTCAAAACCTTGCCCAGGATTCCGCAGGGGAACGAACCAGAAGGGAAAGATCTCTCTGCGCAATTAGGATTCCAACTACGGCTCTAATTAGGGTTTCGAACAGAAGCTCGTGTCAGGCACTGGTCAAGCACATTCCATTCTGAACAATCTCTGAAGACAATAGAGCACTTGGTCTGTATGAACTACGGCATCGGGTCACCAAATTCGCAATCCGAACATCAACCAAGAATAGAACGAGGACCAAGGATTGAAGGACCATTTCGATTGATTATATTGTAGAAACTATAGAATTCAGACGGGGTCAAATTTTAGTGAACTCCAGAATAAGTAAAGAACATTGGAAGTGTTTGTCAAAAAGGAAGATAAATTGAACAAAAGAAAGTCTCTGCAGGATCTATTCAAAACTGCTAAACAAAAGCATAAGGCCCGATCAGCAACGACGTTCACATCCAGCATACGATCAAAGCGGCTCTCACAAAATGAGTCAGCTTGGTCAGTGTTCGAACTATTGCGAAAACATGGATTTAGGGTTGTCGATCGAGATCTGAGGCAAAATCCCTAAGCCCCTGACGGAATTCGCCTCCCGTGAAAAACCAAAAATCAATTCGGTACCCTTCACACCAACCGGACACATGCTGCAGCCTAACTGTCATGTGACTGTAGTTCTGCCGCCAGCCGTTGAGTCGCGGCTCCCTGCGGCATAGAACTCGTCCAGTTGCTTTATCCCTTTGGAGGGTTTAAGCTTTCGAGGGTTTAAGGAGAACATCAGTAGCGCGTCTTCTGCTGTTGGGATTCCTCGTCTATCATCGTTGGTTGGGGATTTTGAATGCCTTCGTTACTTGCATTCCTACTGTCTCCGTGATTCCAAATTGCAGGTGTTGTATGCATTTACTATTTGTAGACTCTAGGGCCTGTCCCGAATTTTGCTTCGTGGTCTCCTAAATTCAGAAATCTCTACTCTCCCCTGTTTCTCTTCGTTTCTGCACTTCTGTTTTTCTTTGCGGTTCTTGCCATTTTGCAATAAGCGCCTCTAATGCACCATTTCGTAGTTTGATTACTTATCCGTGATTGTATAATCTTTAGTGTTGAATTGGCTAACACCACGAAGCTCCTCTTGTGGGTTGGACGGCGATAATTGAATGTCAGCGATGGCCTATTGCACCACGTCTCTCGCACTCTCACGTGGGTGTCACCCCCTGTCTTCTCTTCACGCTGCAAGACTTTTCCTCGTAAGTCTGTTGGTGCAAATTCTAGGGTTCCATAGCTGCGTTTCAATGCTACGGGAACAAATCCAATTATAAACTTCTTCTAATTGAAGAAACGATTATTAGGGAACCAAAATATACAAGTGAATGTATAATCTTCATTATGAGTGTTGGTTTTGTAAATTTGACTGCCTTCTTCTTCTTGGATGCAGAAACCTCAAGCAGTTTCTTTTCGCAATCATTTAGGGTTGCAATGGCGAAGAACGAGCACTGTGGTCGCGTGTTCCGAGGATTCGTCAAAGGGTGTGATCATTGATATCGAGGTTACCAATTCTGAAAGAGGAGCTGCTCCCGTGGTCCAGCCCAGACGCAAGAGAGGGCGCCCTAAAAAGGTCAAGATTGGCGAGCTTGGCTCTTCTTCTACTGCAAAGGAAACCACGACTGAGGAGGACGAGGAGGACGAGGAGGACGAGGAGGAGTGGGACTTTTTCGGAGAATTAGCCAAGCACATAGAAAACGGACATGGCGCTACCTTGGAAGAGGACCTGCCAAATGCCGAGGTAGCTTCCCAAACTGCAACAAGTGAGGCGAACGGTGAGATCAACGGCGTCGGCTCATGTCTAGGGTTTACATCATTCGTGAGATTGGGAGGCCATAAGATTGAGGACATTACTTGCGTTTTCTAATCAATATGTAGAAGTGTGCTTCTATTGGGAGATCACAATAGAGCTGACTTTGGGTATTATAACAACAAATTCTCTTGAGATTAAATTGTATGAATTTCTTATGCAATTATTCAAAGTGGGAGGTTGTAGACCTGTTTTAGTGACAGTTTTCAACCCCATGTCATTCAAACATGAGTGGCCACAGATATTATTAGCCAAGTGATGGTTACTCCCAATTTGCTAGTTGAAAGCCAAACAAGTATTGAA
Source organism: Pseudoscleropodium purum (assembly GCA_963969395.1). Lineage (NCBI taxonomy): Eukaryota > Viridiplantae > Streptophyta > Bryopsida > Hypnales > Brachytheciaceae > Pseudoscleropodium > Pseudoscleropodium purum. Next base: position 16,285,523 of record OZ017798.1, read on the forward strand.
AGGAAGAGAGGAGTCGCTGTTGGTATTAGGGATTAGTGTAGGAGACAGGATTAGTTCCCTAAGGGTTCTAGCACTCTCTAGTTTTAGATGTTCGTTTTTTTCACTCTTATTGTATGTCTTATTTTGTGATAAATGTCCGTGCAGCAGGCAGTTCCACCAAGAGCACTGGAGTCGATGGCAGTTTTCCTGAAGTAGCAGCAAACGATTCCTCGTTTGGAGGTCGACAAGGGAGTGAAGAACAGATCTCAAGCGAAGAGGACGCTGATGACGATGACGACATCGACTTAGACGATCCAAAGTATCAACAAAAACCAGACTGGATGCAGGATGCAGTCTGGGAATCCATCAACAATCAGTGTAAGCAGACTCTTTTCGTCACTTTTATGCATTTTAAGCAATGTATGAAAGTGCTTTCATTGAGAGATCACTTTGTATTCCAGAAACAAACTCTCTTGGGATCAAATTTTATGATTTTCTTATGCAATCATTCAAAATGGGAGGTTTGTAGAGCAGTAAAGGTGATAACAGCCAACCCCATTTCTATTCATGGACATGGACATTTAGCCAAGTCATGCTTACACCCAACATTCTAATTGACTTTCAACCAAGTATATGAACAGATGAGTTGCTGTAGGTAACAGGGGGGTCAGTGTAGGAGACAGGATCAGGTCCCTAACGGTTTCGATGTCCTTAACCTTATAGTTAATTTTCATAGACTAAATCATACATTACTGTAAACTAACCCATTTTATATCAAGCAAGTTAAGAAGGATACTTCTAGTTCAAACTATACCTAAAAGGAAACGAAATAGTTTTGCATTTTTTGGTATAGTTCGCTTTAATTAGTTCAATGTTGGTGACTAAAGTTGAAAGAATCAATGTTCGTTTTGGTATCTCTTTTCAGTAATAGATGATGGTGACGAAGGACAACCATTGTGGGTAGATGAGGACGACCCTACTTGGCCTGCAGAGGAGCCTGAAGATGGATGGGGCTTCAAGACATCTCAATTCTTTAACAAGGTTTCTATCATTCCTGACAAGCCTGATGACGACGAAGATGATGAAGAGCTGAGGATCAACTGGGAGAATGAAGCTGACGACTGGATGATTCAGGAGATCACGTCCAATGAATGGGAATCAAGCGTATTTGGCAATCCCAGTCCCTTGGTAGTGTACGTGTTTGCAAGATATGGCCGCAGGTTTGTTGCATCTCTTTCTACCTCTGATACTTGACATTCTGTGAGCACATAGCTCTGGTCAGCTTTTTAATTTAACAAGCTCTCCCTTTTGCATGTCTCTTCATTAGCAGTGATGAGAGCTCGTATATCTTCATTACGAAAAGAAAGAGTCAAAAGTTTGACCTTCACTGTAGAGAGCTTGTTCATTTGAGTGTCCAGTGCCTGTTTCTTCTGGTAGCTTTTGGTACTTTATCTGATATGAGCTCAAGATTATGCACAAAAGAATGTGGATTTCGTTTCCAAGAGTGTTGGGGGCGCTCCTTGTGTTTTCACATGGTAAGGAAGACCTGGGTGCGTGTCTTTTAGGGGACTGGACAGTTGGAAAACGCTGGAGAAGCTGGAGAAGGCAGTAACAAAAGTTTGGGAGTCAAACAAAGCTCCTCTCGGGGTATGTATTGTGCTAAATTCAGGTGCTGAGGTAGGAGCACCCATGTCCATCACTTTCAAGCATTTCGGCATATGTGGGGGGAAAGAATGCTTTGGATTTTTAAAAGTGGGCTAGCGAACTGTTTTGGTTATTATTAACCTGCATTGGAAGAATTTATTTTGTAGATTTATAGCACATCTGTCAGCCTGGAAAGGTCTTGCACTAATGAATGCAGGGAACTAAGAGTTTGGGGCCAAATGACTAAGGAATGTCATCTAATGATTCTCCCGAGAGTTTTTTTTGGATAGCTGTAAGCTTCGTTAGTTGATCGACCTCCCAGGTCCAAAATTGTTTTCTTGGTTTAATTTTACCAAAATTGTGCTTCGGTTTGATTGCTAACAACTGCAAGAAATTTGTGTTTATGTCCAAGCAGGCCGTGAAAGTGGATATCGGTATGGAAATTGATCTAGGGTCTGCCCTGGGTATTGGCAAGGACGATTGTCCGCAGCTCCTTTTCATCAAGAATGGGAAAGGCTTATATAGGCTTAAAGGTTGACCTCGTCTTCCTTTTTCAAGCCTCGGATGTTTTAAGTAAAAGAAAATGGGTCTAATGTCAAATTTCTAGAGGTGTACTAGAGTTTATTACCATGTATGTATATTTAGTGCCAATGGTTAACATGTTTATTCTAAGTACATTTGTCTATCCGCTCATTTTTGAGTTTCTAGATTTCTAGTAGGATACGTGGGCATCGATTTTTTAGGTTTTCAAGGCACCTGACATTCTTGGCGATGCATCTTTTCATGTGTACAGAGCAGAGAACCTCAGAAGAATTGGTGCAACTCATGGCACACTTCTTTTACAATGGTGCAAAACCAGCTTGTTTGAAGACAACTTCTAGTCCTGAAACTTTCAGACATGTTGGGTGAGCTTTGGTTGTAGTAGAACAGTGATTAATGAAACTTCGGCAGAGCACGTAGGATGGCAACCCTAGTTTGATCAAGCTTGTGAAGACAGATTTCTGAAATCAGGTGAGGCGAGGGAGGCACATTATAGCTTACATTACAATTTTACAAGGATGTTACATTGCTACTCTTTCTGGGTTTGTGACATGGAACCTCTGCACCGTGTTGTGCACATTGCATTCTATGGAGTTGAATACATTTTTCTGTTTCGCCAATATGAGCCCGCTTTTATAAGAAATAGGTAGTCTACTTTTTCTCTGAAACCTAAGCAAGTGTTGCTAGCCTTATCTTACTATGCAGCACTAAATCAAACAGGATTTTCTATAGAATTAGACTGTTTCAAGAACTTTTAAACAACATGAAAAGAGACTTCTTCATGATTCATGGAGAGGTCTCCACACGCACGATAAATGGTCTTAGTGATCATGCAAAGGCCTCCCTACGTAGGATAATGAGGCCCTATGTAGGGAGGCCATTGTGATGAAAATGACTAAAGGAAGACCTCTCCGTGGATCATGACAGAAGATGAATCATGAGAGACTCATCAGGGATATTCTCGTTATGACGCTATCTTAAAAATTCTTGACACAAGATAAATTCACTGAAAATCCTGTTATCAAGTATCCTTCTGTGTAAAATGGCAGAAAAAAATTTCATGATTATCATGATTGAATAGATGCTTAACCTTTTTGTTTCAGTCGCTTTGTCGATTGCAGAGCATTGACAATAAGTGTGCATCACGTCATTTTGTGAAGTGAGGGGAAACAGTTCCTTCGTGCTGTTTTAGAGAAAATTATCTTCCGCTGTCAAATCTATTCGCACTTCTGCCCACCATGAATGTCAACGTCTCTGGAGGATGATCAAACAGAGCACGATACCATGATTAGTAGGAAGTGCTTGTGACTGTTCACTACGACTCCGTGGTATTGGGAGCTCGCTTGTATAATAATATGTGAAGCTGAAGTTAGACCTAAGAGAGCAAGGAAATGGACCTCGTTGCCAACTGAACAAATATACTTGATATCTTGGCTTTAATGACCAAGAACTATGGGCTATCTGGCCTTTGAGGCTACAACCTTAACCAAGTTTTTTTTGTTAAAATTAGACTGTTTCATGAACTATACGATAACATAGAGAATCTTCCTCATGATTTATGAGGTCTCCCTATGGTCACAATAATTACATATATACCACCTAGATAAATGGGAAGGTGTCCTTATGGTAGCAAATTTACAATAATTACAAGCAAACGTTCCTAAGATGTAACACGGGGAGGTCTGCGTATGATCTCAGCAACCATAAGTAGACTTCCCCATGAATCCTGGAGAAGATTGTCTTTACGACAATGTCTAAAAGTTCATGAAATAGTCAAATTTTACTAAAAACCATGTTCCAAACAATATGTACCAAAATGCACCAAAAGTTTGTGACTGGATCATACCCAAGCATTTCACTCTGATAGGGTCGTCGATTGGTGCATCCAGAGGAGGAGCCGTTGCTTTCTGCATGAACTCCTTAAATTTCCTCTCTTCTTCCAGCTTTTCTTGATCACATCCCTCATTTGTGAGTACTTCTTCCTCTTCCCCTTTTCCTGAGCGCTTTGATAAGATCTTCTCGATAGCTCTCATTAAGGCCTGCTCGGTGTCATGAAATTGATGTTTCGAGGTCATCTCCTTTGGAAGTGACTGAGACCAAATCGAAACAACTGCATCGAGTGTATATGGTATTAGTGCATCTTCTTGCTGCAAACAAGGAACTAAGAAGCTTTCCCACATGTCGCCAATATGTCGTTTGCCGTGTGCATATTGGAACTGGTCTTTCGTCAACAGCTGCTTTACCGCCCTTATCAACCTGACGACCAGAAATATCATGAGCAATCACCATAAGAGGCGAGCAGCAATAGATGCATTTCAATTCAGGGTGTTCTGGACAACAGTACCATTCTACCGACTACCGTAGTCTCTTCTTTAATACTTATCCCTCTCCTTTTCACACGTCTGTAAGGATTAGAAATTGTTTTCTATAGAATGGCTGCAAGCACCCTTCAGAATGAAATCACGCTTAGACTTGGTCTAACAAAATTGTTTTATGTGATAGAATAGACAAAATATGATTCCAAACAAAACCATTGGTCTACAGTGAACCAATGGTATTTCATTATCATGTGACATAGCAGTCAGGATTTTGTGGTGATTCAGCTGTAGAATGTTATGGATCCTCCAGAGACCTTGCACAAGATAATTTGACACTGCACCTGAGATAATAATATTAACCAGAAACTGAGATTGATTGTTGAGAGCAAAGTGAACCAACCTGAATTTGGCATCATCATCCGCTGCTTTCCTTATGCAATTGCTAAAGGACTTTATTACCCTGCCCAATGGAGATCAATTTAACTTAAAATCCGCAAAATCTCCACTACGGGATGGGTAATTGAACGACAATTCACGGTATCCCTAAACCTAAACCAAGATGTGACTCTTCGTGCCTTTGTTGTATAATGTTTTTGACACTAACATTTTCAATCATATAATAGATGAAGCTTTCTGCTCACTTGTCCAGCGCTCTCTCGTCTAGCATTGGGGACGATTGCAGAAGCCTACAGAAGACCAACGCATCCAATGATCGCAACGCCCATTTTCGAGGGTGAGGCAAAATCTCCAACATCTCGTCCACGTAGTGAGCAGTGAGCGCCTCTGCTGAATCGTTATCAGATGCAGATGCCAATGCTTGTATGGCATGCTCAGCCTGCTCAGATATTCAGAAAATTCGTGATATCCAACCGAAGTTCAATTTTGTCAGTCAGGAGTCTTTGTAATGTAAACCATGATGAAATACTGGTGCCAGCGCGCTAGGAAGGGAAAGTATTAAATAAGAAGACTCTTTTAATTTATTCTTCCCTGGCAAGTCTATAAGTTCCGTGGGAAGGGAATTCTCGTTACAAAACACACAGAATTTTGAATGAAAGGAAATTATAGCTCTTCGATCAGCAGAGAATAAATGAATGTTCATGTGATTCAATGCTAAATTTCAGGGGTTCCAAACAAGGAAAACAAAAGGTCATTTCGTTCAGGTGTTTCAGTCACAGAATCTGAATCTTTCAAATTACTAAATTTACAACCCGAGTTATTGATTTTCTGTGCTGACAGAGTCGAACCTTCTGTGGCGATCGCGAACAGAAATCGGCAGCTGCAGCGGCGTTCAACAAGAGCCAAAGCATGGCTGAGACTTCTTGTACACACACTTGCGCATCCCAGGCTCTGATGAGCTGCTGTGCTACCGCTACAACCCCATCATTGACTGACCTGCGCACCACTTCATCTAGTCAAGTTTCGGATCGAAGGACATGGATAAACAAGATCAGATGTTTTGAGAGGGTCGATTATATCATGTCACTCTGCTCACACTCGGGCTCCAACACGCGAAGTGGTGGTTAGGTCTTTTGCTTCAAATGTCCATTAATAATTAGCTGCAAGAGTTTCTAGTTCTAAGCTAAAGCCAAAACATTCTTATCATTATTTTGGAAAGCAAGGTGTTTAATTGATATGAAAAGCATGGGAATTAGACAGTCAAGTACTGCTGAATGCTGGTCATGATGTGGCGGTCGGTAAGAGTAGAACATATTTCAGGAATGTGTGCCGTGATCTGCTCAGATCTGCTTCCAGAAAGAATGCCAGCCAGTAATTGCAAAGCGTGGCCCAATGTATTGACTGAAACATCAGCGCTCACGTCGCCGTGTATAAGTGGCATTATCATAGGCAAATATGAACCTGGATCTACGAAGAAACCCAACACCTTAGCACTCTCCAGAATCTGCATAAGGTGAAAAAGGACCATTTCAGTAACTGAATTCCAGAAACCTATGTCCTATGAAAGTTAACGACAACCGTCAAAATTTGTACATCGACCATGCTACATAGCAATGTTATGAGTTTCAGACTGTGAGAGGAATTTGACCTTGTCGAAAATAGAAGGTTCAGCAACAGCCTTGTGCATGATTTTAAGTATGGGTTGCAGGTGCATGGTGATGTTCGCTTCGACAAACAACAAGAATGTCAGAAGAAAATGTGCTGCCAGCTCCCTAGTGCCGGTAGTCCAACACTCCATATCGGCTGAAATAGCATGCAGAAGGATTGCTGCTACACTTTTCACCATGATTCGTGCTCCTAAACATGGTCTCTCTGTGACGGCAAAAACGAGCAGCATCAGCTGTGGCCTGAATAGGTATATATACGTAAATGTCCTACTTTGCCTGTGTTTACAAGCGTAGACTTTTCAAGTCGAGAAGAATGCATACCGGATTCTGGTAAATTTACAAGAATCTTGAGGAACTTGATCTTAACATGCATAACGCAAATACCATCATTCTATCAAATCAAAGAAATCAACAGCTAATGTATATTTGGAGATCCCAAGTGGAAAGCATGTCAACACCATGGAGTGAAAGGCTTACTTTGGAAGGGATGAGGCAGAGGATCTCCAGAGGCGCTGACAATATCATCAATGTCTTCGGTAAGGTAAGTGCGGGTATCCTTCACCTCGATTTCGTTCTCTTCCTCGTATCTGTCCAATCACGGTCAGATTAGGTGAATGGGTGTCTTTCAGAGCTCTGCACGCTAGAACTGGCATAGATCTAAGGTTCCAGACGGGTGTCTTGGAAATCGTCAATCTCTTTGAAATTTCGCCATGATAACAAAATGAGAAGTCAGAAGTTAAAAGGTCTGAGTGAATTTTAAATGAGAACTTTCTTGGCCTTATAATTGTACAGGAAAAGATATCTGCTAGGCTATCCTCTGAACACGTCTCCCTCGTTTGTCAACGCATGAAATTATGAAGGAGATGTTAACTTACTGCAAACCTACGCCTTCCATGAGTTCAAAAGCAAGAGTCTGCAATTGAGGGGAAGAATCTTGAAAACCAGTCAGCAGATACCTGCACATCCCAATCAAAGGACCTCTCTTCATAGCTGAACTGTCATTCAAGAGTGATCGAAGAGAAAAAGAAAAAGGTTAGACAAGGAGGAAGAACGTTACGGCAGAAGGCGGCACTCGTGTTCTTTTCGTTCACCAAGCTCCCGCAACCAGCGAGTTATAGTTCTATAAAGTTCCTCCCTTACTACAGGATTTTTATCTGTGGCCAACATGGCTAAGTACTGCGTCTGCACACACAATATCAGCATCCTCATAGTAATATTCTCTGAGGTTTCTACACTCCTTGCCATAAACTGAAATTCTTAAGAGCAGATGGCGACTGACCTTCGGACAAGGTTCGTAAAAGGCCTTGATTGGAAGAAGATTGGGGTCTCGATAAGCAGTCAATTCATAAATAGCATCGTGGGCTCCGCACATAGTCAATCTGCAGCGCTACAACAGCACCAGCATCATGGAAGCATGCAATTGACCTACTCAAGAAAACGAGAAGGATTTCAGTGCAAGAGCCATGGTGTCCAAGACAGCAACCAAACCTGCAAATGGCCTTCAGGGCAGCAACGCGCACGCGAGCATGGTTGTGAGACAGGGACCGATGGCAGACTCTCACAAGCTGTTTACCAACTGGTTTCAACCTATATTCCATGATCTCCCCTAACAACTCGAGTGCTGGAAATGCCTCCTGAAAATCATTTCACTACAATCAACATCTGCATACTCTAGAATCACTCACACAGACGCAGCACTTCCAAACGACAATCCAACATATATTAACCCCTAAAGGACCAGGGATGCATTGCTTTGAATTGACTAAATCGATGATCATATTATAATTCAGAAGAAGCCAAATTTTATGTCAGTGAAGAACACTGCGTGTGTTGGCAGAAATTAATAAAATTGATACAAGAAAGTTCCTATATGAACTAATACAAAATGCTACAACAGCATGGGACGCAACTTGGGTTTCTTGGTCCTTTAGGGGTTGAAGACAATGGTAGAGGAGGGTAAGGTTGTTTGAGTACCAAGAGCACATAGGGATGCGAATCAAATGTTGCAGCAACCAGAATCGAAGCAACATCCGACGCAAAAGCTTGAATCAACCGCGGTGCTAGCTTCAAAAGAGAAAGCATGAATTGCACCAGCTGCAGCCTCACCTCCTCGGATGACTCCACAAGAAGCGCTCGAATAACGGGCTGCACACTTAAATACAACATACTCCAATGTTCTCAATACTACTACGGAGTATTCTAACTACTAGGGACCGGATCCCGTCTCCAACACTGACCCTTGAAACTTACACCAACTGATCTATTCGTGGGTTTCAATTAGTAAGTTGGGTGAAAGCATGACTTGCGTAAATGTCTATGGCCACTCGTCGCTCTAATGGAAATGTGGTGTCGACTGTCACTGTGGTCTACAAGCTCCCACATTTTATGATTGCATAAGAAATTCATGAATGGTAAAAATTTGAACTCAAAGAGAGTTTGGCTCTTGTACCAAAAGCGATCTCTCATCTGTGCAATATTGTGATCCCTAATAAAGCACACTTCGACATACTGGTTAAAATGCATAAAGTGCGTAAAGTTTATCCTCTATCTTGCCTGCACCGGATTTCAAACCTTAATTGATTAGTTCAAAACTCTTCAAGGATGACAACCCGAAGACAAGACCCTCGTTACCGGTATTACACTGCACAAGACGTAAAGTGGACAGTTATTTCTCTGTTTTGTTCCTTTACCGGTTCTTTCAGCAGTTCGTCTTCGTCGCTGACAGGACCAAGGGGAACCTTGAGCGGCATGCGCTCACCTATGACTGGGATTATGTAAGGCAGCAACACCATCACCGCACTTGGCACTTCTTGCAAAAATCTGTACACCCATCACCTCTAACTCAAACCTTAGACATGCTTTCGAGCTTATACGACTCTGAAGTCACTAGCATTCTCTTAAACCCCAAAATACCAGGATTCATGGTTACAAACAACCAGTCCAATTGATCATATTGTGAAAAATAAAATTCAGAGCGGCCAAATTATATACCACCAAAATCAGTGACGAACATTGCATGCGTTGGTCGAAAAATAAACAAAATTGAACAAAGGCAAGTCCCCAACGCCATAAGAGCATGAGACTCAAATTCAGCTTCCTGGTCCTGTAGGCTAATTATAAAATCATAATGGAGAGAGGATTTTAAAGTCGACTTACTTGTGAAGTATGACAATCGCGAGTATCCGGCATTTCTCCGACGGATCTCCAAAGCGTCGCAACAGAGGTTTGATAACCAACTCCTCTGCCGCCCATCCCAAGCTATGCCGCCTGCTCTCATCTTCGGACCTTGTTTCGCCCCCGTCATTCGGAGTATATGACCCTTCACCTATGGTCATATCCGTTAAAATGCCATGTTCTGAGGTGTCAAAATAGTGACATTTAAGTGCAATTAGCTCTAAAAACTAGGTCTGGTATATATGTGAGGTTCTGGAAAAATGCGAATTTCTTGATGTTTCACCATTTTAATGAATACGACGATACCTAGGGTTTGGGTGGTCGACTCAAAGAGCATCGACTGCAGCCGCTGAAGAGCAGCAAGGCGCACTCCCCCTACAGCATCCGTCAAAGCGTTCAAGTCTCTGTTCAAAGCATTGGCCAAACCCTGGTGCTCTCTGTCCTTTCCATCCTCGGTCGTCGCCGGAACTTGCGACGACTCCTCAGGAAGTGCAAACCGTACGCTCCGGGACACAGAACTCGGCACAACCTCAGAACTCTCTCGTTTCACGACTTCTTGTTCTTCAACTACACTGTCCACATTGCCCTTTAACCCTAATCCAAGATCGCCATCATCCTCTTCTCCCTCGGCATCGAGCTTTTCAATTTCAGCGGGAGATTTTTGACCTAAACCCTCCGCATCCCGTTGCTTATCCGCTTCGGCACACGCGACATCGTCTTTCATCTGCTCTACACATTTGGAAAGAGTAGCCAATTTTTCTTTCCGGAGTTTGGCTTGATATGCAGCTTTGAGTTTGGCGTATTGCAACACCACAAGATCCGGCTGCTGCGGCCGGTCACCATCCACGGCGCTATTCATCTCTCCATGGGTCTCATTATTATTTCGCTTCTCTTCTCTCCTAGAACTCCGGCACTTGTCTCGACACTCGTAAGGGCAACCGACTTCCAGCGTTCCCTCGGAGTTCCGAAACAAATGAGCCGCTTCCATGAGACAGTAATCCGCGAGATGCGAGTCGTAAGCAGGAAAGAATTTCTTCTTCGGTTTGATGGCGTCGCGGATGTGGTACGAGTTCCAATCCACTGTGGTACGGGAAGCGCTTCTGCGGGTACTCCGAGTAGCCTCATCCTCCTTCAATGCGTTCCAGATCTCGTTCACGGATGCTTTCTTCATCTCCGTCTCCATTTTTCTCAATTCTAAATACAGAATTTGAAAAGCACACACATCACATGGCGATGCCGGTGCATTGGCTTTGCAATGTACGTCAAACCCTAACTCTAGATTTGCACAATTGTCCAGGTCTATTGGAGAAAAATTTGCAGGAAAGATGCAAATTTACATATGCATCTTCATGATTTTGTAGACACGGATTGATTCAACAAGCAAGCGATTGAATGTGTGAGTGCCGTCGAAGTTCAAATGTCCCAACGTCGGGACAGGCGGTTGACCGTTACCATTCTGAATTGGATGAAGGGGGATGAATGAGTATATATATATATCCAGCCCTTCACTAGTTCAATCCTGTAAGTACAAAGGATTCGTGATTTTAAAGTGGAAATTTTGAATTGATTATTTTGTGAAAATTTAAATCTCATTAAATAAAATATTTCAGTAATTATATTGAGTGGAGAATATTGCATGTGTTGCTTTCAAAATAATATTTTCTTGAATAAGGAGAGATCCCTATATATAAAGTCTTCAAAATTGCTTAATCCCTCTCAGTCCATCAGTACTAAACATGTCCTCTTGAAATTTTCAATAGTAGATTGAGTAAATATTGCAAAAAACAATTCATTCCATCTTTGAACTATCAACGATCAATTTTGCCGTTCATCTTGTCCCAACTTCTACATAACAATTTTCTTAGGAATGAAAATTATTAAAATAAATTAAAATAAAAACCTTAGATTTTGAAAGAAAATAAAAACCTCAGTATTTTAGAGTAGAAAAAAAATTAAGTTATGAAGATTCAAAGTACTCTATATAAAAACCTTGTAAAATGCAAGGTGCAAAAACAATCTTTTCTTTGCACTTTGAGCACTAATATCTTACAATCTACCTGGTCAAAGTGTCTGAATTTTTTTTACATATATTTTCATGCAAGTCTAATGATTGAATATGGAAAAAAATATATATATATTATTTTTCATCCTAGCAAGAGGAGGATGAGTTCATTGAGAGTTGGGTTGATGGATACGAATTGTTTGCAAAGATTCTGTGAGACTGAAAACGAGGGACTTGTAGCCGGCTCGTTCAACGGATTTGCGGAGTCCAATCGTTTCGCAATTTGAGCCAGTGAGTAAATTTAGGGATCCCATTTGGCTTTCCCCAAAAAATCATCCCATGGGATTGTGGAGATCACATGCAACAGTTAATTTTTTAATGCAAAGTTTGGGTCTGTAATACGTCAAAATCCCTCAAATGGAGGCGAAAAGAATTGGACCACTCATCAAAGCAAAATTAATGATCATTCAAAAATTGGGAAGGGGAGTACCCCCAAACCACCACTTTTTGCTGCTATGCCTAGTTACTATTATTAGACTGGTCATGTATTCTTAATTACAAATGAAAGGAGGTTCTAGCGCACCAAAGAACATGATATTTGGATATCATATGCAAAAGTTATGAAGGAACAACTTCCACATTTGTAACATTGGTTCTTCCACATAGGTACATAATTGATTTTTGGGATGTGCAGAGTGAAGGTGGTGGGTTTAGGATCAATGGTGCATTTAGGGTGCCCACTTTACTAAACACTTGTTGGAGGAAGTCACTTTTTGAATCACCTAACAACATGACATTTCAAAAACCATTGGTTAGACCATCTTTGTAGAACGAATTTGTGCATATGTACAAGAATCTCTACTAGAACAATGGTAGTGAATAGTGAGGCAAATGGTGGAAGAATCAAACGACAAGAAAAAATGAAAGAAAATTTATAGGAGTACTTTCAGTTTTGGAAAAATAAGATATTGCTATGTGCAATGAGGATATATTACTTTGGACATAGTATTCATGAATCAATCAAAAGACCATACCTTTGAAAGACATTTAGTTTGTAGAGTTATGTAGAGCTATTAAAATGACAAAATTAGAATGTCATAGACGTATAGGAGAATTTTTGAAAAATAAATCCCCAAACTTTGAAATTAATGACTACAAGAGTTGAAATAGAATTGAAGTCAATTTAAGAAATGGTGGATTTTTTGTAAATCCAACATATTGGGTTGAATAAACTAACAACATTTCAAGTAAAGCTAGTTATAGCCTATGAAAACCATCTTATTCAAACTAAAGTATTTTTTCATTCTTATAAAGGACTCAAATACCATTATTACATTTTCCAAAATATGTAACTATCACCCTAAACCATTTCCCTTTGCCATAGTGAACCTATTGTATGACTATCGTAGTAGAGATAAAAGTTGAAAGAATCAAATGACTAAAGAAAAAATAGAGGAGATTTTATATGATTGCAAATTATATCTTTGGAAGGCAAAGCAGATAGTTCATCAACATATTTGAACTTGGTCTAATAGTAGTGTTAGCAAGCAAATCTAGTCCTTATTTTGTATCTACATTCCTTGTTTAGACCTTTGTTAACAACATTCTTAATACCAAATGTTAATATACTTGGATAATACTTGTATCAAGTACGTAAATTCCAAATTTTCCAAATTGATAATATAATGGTAAGTATCAAGTTCAATTCCTGCATTTTCTTCTACCATGAAATATTTTGAGTTTATAAACCATAAGTCTATAACTGGATATGACAATATTTTAAGCTTCTTTTGAGCAATATGCAATTAAAATCTTCTACATGGTGAACAATATTTTATCAAAAAAATTATAAATACAATGCCCCACTCTCCATGTTGTTCTAAATTGCCCCTAATATTTCCACTTCTATTTTGTGGTTGATTATTTTTTCTATTTCTAACCTCCAAATAAGGAGTCTCTAAGTTCTACAACAAATTCAAATTTGAACATACTATGAAAAATAATACATTTTCCACTATGGCCAAAAATTTGCAATGATCTTTGCAATAAATGCTTAGGCTCTATTTGGAGTTGTGTCAAAGGTAGAAGTACCTAATTCAAGCTATCCCCCATGCCATATTATGCCATAAAGGTTTGTTGAAGATTGACCAATATAATCTTCTATTACCATGTTGAAAATTTTCCAAGAAAATTTCCAACTCTATTCGTGGTGCAACATAGTTGAAAAATAATAAATGACTTTAGTAAATGACTTTGTGTCTTTCTAAAGGTGCTTTAATTCCAAGTAGCATTGATGATTGATTGCTTTAAATTTTTTTCAAGTTATGCCTTTAAAGTCTTACAAAAATAACAAAAAATCTTCAAAAGATTTTTTCTAATTTATGATTTATATTTTTCTACATGTAAAATATTCTTGAATTGTCATTTTGACTCTATCAATGCACATCAACTTAATCAAAATGGATTTAATCTATAAAAGGCCACCAAGACACAAAGTGGCATTTATATGATTTCAATGAGAAAAAAAATATGAAAAACTGCATTTTTTCATCCAATTTTATTTTTAGTGTTCTTTGTATGTATTTGCAATGGATGTTGTCTAAAATTACCTCATTCAAGTATTATTGACTTCTCTACAAAAGAAGATGTTATAAACACAAATTACAAAGGATATTTTTTTGTTTACTTAGACAATTTGTACCTCCTTGCACTAAATCTAAATTGAACCAAAATAATGATCTTTTGAATTTGAGATCAAGAACTAAATGCAATGAACTAAGTCTGCTTTCTACTCCAATTTGAAATTTTTTAATTAAAAAAAACAACTATTAATAAATATTTAAATTTTAGACCTATAACCACAATATACTAATTTTTTAATTATAAAATGATGCAAAACATTGAAATACACTATGAGTTTTTCCACTAAAATATATACCTAAAGTGAAAATTTTTAAGTTTTCAAATATATGTTGTATTTGACATTAATTTTCTTCACTCCTTGAAAAAATCATAGTAATTTCAAATTTCCACCCAAAAAATTGAAATTTTACAACTCATAGAAAACATGTGATTTCATCTTTGCAAAATGAAATAATATAATTTCCAATTATATTCAGTGGACAAAGCATACAAAGGAAGGGATAATTCGGTTGTTCACATGGTCATAGGCTTTGTCCATTAAGAATTAATTGTTCTACCTAAAATCATTGGAGTTTGGATAATTGGACATGCAGACCCTTCCCAAATTGTGTCCGCATTTGGAGGTGGCTAGTTTAACCCCTAAATTTCTAAGGCTTTTTTTGAGCTTCTTGGAGTTTGCTCAAAACTAAACAAAAAACCTAAGTTTGGTTAGTTTTATCTATTTAAAAAAATTGTAATCTTATAAATTCAAATTAGATATGTAATGGATTACATAGGAAAAGAAAACACAACAATATTACTTATAGATTAAATCAAAGATTATAATGTTTGATAAGAGGTTTTTAAAATTATGAAAGTGATTTGAATTCTTCAATCCACTTTTTACATGTCAAATCTAAAATTGAGGTTATAAAAAAATATATGAGGCTAAAAATACATAACATGCATAACCATAATCAATTTACAACTTTTCAAAATCTATTTTAGAATTTTTTAAATGATTTTTTTATGTGAATTTATCTCAAGATCTAGGGTATATGAGGTTCATCTCCATGAGCCTCTTACACTAAAAAATTGAGATTTGCAATGAACATTCTAGCACAAAATCTTCAATAGAAAAATCATTAATAATTTTTTCTTAAATTTGATTTTTGATATGTCAAATAGACTCAATTAACCCCTAAAGTCTCAAAGTTCCTTCAAGGGACAAAATGGATTTTAGATAGGCTTGTGCAACCTCAATTCTTCATGAGATTAAAAATTTCTTTTTCTTGAGAGAGGAAAAGATATTAGCTTTGTACTAATTTTTATTTTCAAATAATGCTTGGGAGTAAAAGTCATGCCACAATGAACTCAAAATGGGTGAGATTAGACAACAAAATAAATCTACAAAAAATTGAAATTAATTTAAAAAAAATTTCTATATAGATTATATTTTATTCTACATGTAAAACTTTGATTTATTCCATTTGGATTAGCAATGTGAAAATTATACAGCTTCTTGTTTGTGGGCAATCATAGAGAATTTTTGAGAGAATAAAGTATTCGATTAGTTTTTTAAATCAATTTTGAAAAATTTCAAAAAAATAAAATTTCACAACAATGTAATGTATGTATGGGCAATTTTATTAAAATGGCGGTCTTTTGTTGAAATGGCATTCCATTAAAATGACATTCTATTGAAATGGCATTCTAATGGTGGGCCCCATTGCACAACTACTCTTCAAAACTTGCATACAATACTAGAAAACCACTTGTACAAAGGGCATTCGGAATACTACCATTGTACAAATGGCAATTTGGAATCTATTGCCAGTGTACAAATGACATCCAGAATACTACCATTTTAATGAAATTGCCTATATGTTTTCTAAAACAACTTCACCATTAGAATTAGTATATTTTGATTTCATCTTAGAGTTGTTGGCAATTTATTTTTTCCTTCAATCTTGTATTGTCTAATTTCTATTTAACG
The DNA here is from genome assembly GCA_963969395.1 of Pseudoscleropodium purum. NCBI lineage: Eukaryota > Viridiplantae > Streptophyta > Bryopsida > Hypnales > Brachytheciaceae > Pseudoscleropodium > Pseudoscleropodium purum. The sequence continues at coordinate 16,301,861 of OZ017798.1, forward strand.
ATTTTATAAAGAATGAAAACCAAGTATTGTTTTTTATCTTCTTATATTATTGCAACAAAATATAGCACACTAGTCTTCTATCCATACATTAAGTTAGGATGTTTTGTTTTGTTTTGTTTGTTATGGTAAGATCTCGTTGACCATGTGTCCCCCGTTTGTGTTATTGGTAATGTCGGAAAGCTCTCAATCTATGATGAAGGTTGCATAGCCTTTGTTTTGCGGGGTTTGGACCTACGTGATGAAAGTTATTGAATTTTGAAGTTATTATAAATGAAAAAATGAAAAAAATACTTTTACTTCTATTTTGACTACAACAACGCACATAGCATGGAGCACACTAATAAACATTAAATTAGGTTGTTTGTCTTATTTGTTGTGGTAAGATCTCCGGAATTGTATGTCTTTTGGTCGTGTTCATAGTACCGTTAGAAAGCTCTTTGCAAGGAACCAAGGAGGGGTTCACAAACTTTGTTTCATGAATTTTGGACATACAATATGAAAGTCATGAATCATTTGAGTTATTTATGACAAAAACCGGGCCAATGGCAAAGGACATCCCAGTAATTTTGAAGTTTAGCAATTACCCAAATATCGATCCTTGGGCGTGCATTTCATTTCGGGGTTCGTCCGAAAACCCCGAACTGCAGGCATGCACGCCGTTCCCCAGATTCTGGTGGAAAGAATCTTAGGGGATCAAATGTGTTCCCAAATAAAAATCTTGTGATCCCAACTCCCGGTCTCTGGAGTCTGGAGCAGTACTGTACCGTAGCTTCAGCAACTCTATCTCTTTTCCGAGAGTTACGTTGCCCTTTGGAGGATCGGAATCTAATGGGTTACAGAATTCTGACTTTCTTTCAGGCAGGCAGATCCTGTCTTTCAAGAATATCCTCCGCCGTACTCCATCCTCCTGTAATAAAAGAAAGCCGATTCTCCAGGCGACATTTATGAGCAGACGGGACACTGTTTGCATGTTGGAAAAGTTGATTGGAGTACAATTCTCCATTTGCCGTCGAGCACCGGCGTTCTAATGTGGAGGAGGACCTGAATTGGGGGCTTTCGTTTGTGGAGTGCAAGGAACTGACACCGCTTCACTGAGCCATTATCATCATACTGCTCATTCCAGGGAGTTTGCAAACAATGGAGCGGAATATCCCAAGCTAGAAGGACGCCGCAGACACTCGGGTCCGGTGTATACCAAGACCAGAACATGGACCACCAAACCCTGTAAACGAAAGACGACTCTAGCTCCAGGCGACATTCATGAGCAGCTAGACAGACGGAACTAAAGCTGTTTGCGTGTTGGAAAAGTTGATCGGAGTACGTACTCGATCGATTGTCGTCGAGCACCGGCGTTTCAATTACGAAGGCCGGAGGATCTGAATTGGGGTGCTTTAGTTTGTGGAGGGCAAGGAACTGTCACCGCTTCACTGAGTCATTATCGTACTGCTCATTCCAGGGACTTTGCAAACAATGAAGCGGAACATCCCAAGAAAGGACGCCGCAGGCACTAAGGGACCGGCTTACGTCTAACACTGTTTGCATGTTGGAAACATTGATTGGAATGCTTGATCGATTGCCGTCGAGCACCGGTGTTTCAATTGCGGATCGGAGGACCTGAATTGGGTGCTTTAGTTTGTGGAGTGCAAGGGACTGACGCCGCTTCACTGAGCCATGATCATCGTACTGCTCATTCCAGGCTAGAGAGTTTGCAAAAATGGAAGCGGACATCACAAGGACGCCGCAGAGGCGGCAGACACTAACTAAGCGTTCGATGGATGACTTCGCCTCACACTCTGTACTGTAGGATGGAAAAAAAGAAGATTTTCCATCCAATATTTTTTTGGAAGTTGCTTGAGTACATTTTCAATGAGTAGTATTGTAAATTCTTTTATTATAGTATCATTGATTTTTCTAAAGAAGAGAGGTCGTTGATCCAAAGGTCAACCTTGTATGGAGTGTATTTTGGTCATTTCTTGCTATTTTTCTCATGATGTAAATTTTACTATAGCCATAAAAATGATGTTTTTTGGAATTTCAGTTCAACAAACTTTTGAAATGAATCTAATCAAGTGAAGTTTCTACTCCAATTGGAAATTAATTTTGAAAACACTCATAAACTTCAATACTTTATAGCAATATGAATGTTGGGCCTCTAACCATGGTTTGTTAATTTTGTTAATTTTTAAAGCAATACGGTAACTTTGGTTTATACCATGATGTCATAGAATATAATGTACATCTATGGTGAATTTTTTGGATTTTTCGAGTATATTTACTATTTTATATGAAATGTATTCATTTTTTTTCTTAAAAATTTCATAGTAATTTCAAATTTCTCCAAAAAATTTGAAAATTTTATAACTTGTAGAAGATAGATGATTTTATCTCTGAAAAATACATATATAATTATTCATTTGTATCCATTTGCAAAATGACAACAAACAAAGTGGCGGATAGTAAGGCTTGAAATTAGCAATTATGGGCTTGGCCTTTTAAAGGTAACCCTTCAATGATGAGTTGATCACCATGGAAATCATCTTTTAATTCTTTTTTGGTACTCAATGAATTTTGTCCTTAAAAATTCAAGAACACTCATTGGAAGTCAAACTCCTATGCAAGACTTCTTCTTTTCATACAAAATTCAAAGGATATACATCTACACTTTTGCCTTACATTAAAAAATTCTTTTTCATCTATTGGATATTTAGTGCCAATAGCAATGTTATAAGGTAACTTTAAAAGGACAAGACCTATGAATAAGATACTATACAAAAAATGATCTAATTTATGAACCAATACATAGTTGAATTTCTTAATTCTATAGTAATCTTGAAATTCATCCATAGGTCATTTTTTGGCTTCATAATCCTTCTAAAGTTTAACTCTAGTACAGGGTAATTGCAAAAATGTCTTGTCAATTTTGTTTCACTTAGTTGGTAGTTTTTAACCTTTTTTGGAGGGGGAATACTACAAAATAAGGAAAATATCTTCTTTCAATATTGAAAATATGGTCAATGCATAGACCTATAAGAAGGTACTCTTTGAATGAAAAGCACAAAAAAATTCTCTACATAGGAGAATAAGAAAAAAGCAATATTGCAAAGAAATAGATACTTTGAATTTGTAATTTGTAAGAAAAAGTAAAAATAATTTACAAAGAAATGAAAATTTGGCCATTTGGAAGAACTTTCAAGTGAAGAGATTTCCCCCAAAAAATGATCTCAAAACCATCTTCAATGTTTAAAACTGTGTGTATACAAGGGAGTCTTGTTTACATAAATGTGGAGGATGTAAAATAAGATATTTTTAGATGCCCCATAATCAGAACATGTCTACCTATTGTGGGAATAAACCACCCAAATTTCAGCTCTAGATCATTAATTTTGGACACTCGATAGGACTAAAAAATCCTAAAACTAAAAAGTGATAAGTTATTTAAAATAATTTTTAAATATAAAATGATTTTTAAATATAAAATGATTTTTAAATATAAAATGATTTTTAAATATTTTTCAAAAAATATGGATATGATTACTCTAAAGACATGGCTCGTATGAATTTTCAAATGAATTAATACATATGATGCATCCTTTTTATGTATCTAGCAAAACATTACATCTTCCTAATCCAAGGAGGACCAACATTATTTACATAATGTTATATATAAATTCTTGCTCAACTCTCTATTGTTGTAGTTCTCTCTATTTAAAAGCTAGCCACAGTTATGTGGTGTAAGATGGTTTATATTAGCATAGAAGTTTCAATTGGATGACTCCAACCAAATCCTTGCCAATTCCACTAAAATGTTATATTTTAATGTATATATGAGGTGCAGAAGATTACAGGCTACAAAGGGAAAAATGAGATTGGTAGGTAGATAGAACTAAAGAAAAATAAAATGAAAGATTGGTAGCAATAAACTTGAGAAGAATTTAGTCACATGCAATCCTAAAAAACAGAATATTAATTTACCTTTTCTTTCAAATTATCTTTCAAACCTAAAGAAATATTCTTTGAAAGTGATGAAAAAGTGCAAAAGTAAAATTTCAAGAAAATAAATGTTTTTATATTGAACTTCTAGAAAATAAAAAAAAATAAAAAAATAATGCTTTTAAGTTTTAAGTGAGTAATTAAGTCTTGAGAAAAAATAATTCAATGATTTCCATGTGTTGATTTAAAGAAAGCTTATTTTAATATATGTCAACAAGATGTAATATTCTATTTTAGGTAATAGATGATCTCATATTCTAATTTTAAGCTTCAAATTTGTCCTTTGGGGACCAAAATAAAACAAATTTTTTTTTAATTGTAACGTGATATTCAATTAGGTGATATTTAAAAAATTGATATTTATTTTAGATAAATAATTAAAAAAAACTCCACAGTATAAAATATTCTTGTGTTCTAGTGTATTTTTATCACAAATCTGAAATCTTTGGAAGGCATAATGTAAAAGTCATGGCTAAAAATATACTAGCTTGCAATGAGTGATAAGAAAATAGTATAAGAAGAATCCTTGCAATTGCCATGGAGATTAAAAAATATGAACCAAGAACTATGTTCATTGGGAAACGTGGTGTTTTTTTTACCTAAAAACATGAAACCAAAGTGCTAACTATTTTCTTTCCTTTTGCTCAAATTATCTTTTATTGCATGGGCTCAAATGACACCTTGAATATCTTTAGTGTAGTTGAATACTATTATGTTTCACATACAATATACAAACAATACATCCTTCTATGAAAAGAATCCTATACCATGTTAAAAACTGAACCAAGAACTATGGCTATGGGAAAAAAGAGATGCAACCTTACTTCATAAAATAAATAAAAATGGTTACAACTAGTCAATAGTCCTCTGAATGTTAGAAAGATAAAAATGTCTCCCTAGATGCTTGGGAGAGACTTTCAATTAAATCAAGGATTGGGGTTGGCTGAAGACTCATCAATAAGACAATTTTGTTGTCTTCTTTTCAAGGATGCAAAAGGCTCTCCCCCTCATTGGTAAACAATTTCATCTACGCTTTCAAGCAAAACGGTTGACATGTTTAAAACGGCAAGCGGTTGAGATCCCGGACGAACCAAGACGGAGATAAATGACGGACGACAATCCATGCAGACAAGATTCAACGGACAAGATCGACAAGAATCGAACGGACGAGATTCACCTTATCGTGAGAAGACTAGATCCTTTTGTAAGGTACTACCGAAGAGTCGCATTGGCCACATGACTAACCTCAGCTCCGCAAAGATTCCGCTCTCACTGTCGAATATTTTCCAGTCTTTATTACTTACGGCTGATTCCTTCGCCTTTTCCATGAATCGAACCTGGTCGTAGCCATTTTTTATACATTACCCCCGAGCAATTTCCATTAAGTTTTGGAATTTGGACTCACTTGCATTCTCTGGAATCTCCTTTCCCCAAGGAAAAATGTTGACATACATCTCCATGAAAAGTTGCAGACTCTAGAAAAATCTATAGCGCTGTCACAAATCTGCCTATCACAACATCGATCGTCTCCTGAGGTCCTAATTGTAGTTGCAAGGCTTCTGGTTCAGTTGAAGTGGGAACGGAATCTTTGTAGAGGAATACTGATTCCCGTGCGCGCCTGCACATTTGGACCGGACCTGACTGAACAGTAAATTACAAGCACCCAGTGGTTCCGGTCTTCCGGGATGCTGGAGTGATGAATCCCATGCCGATGAACCACTGTAGAGTCGCCCTTGCGCATATGCCTTCGGAAACGGATCCATTGAAGATGCGAAACCCTAAATAAATGGAATAAATGGGCGATCGATCGATCATCTGCACATGTCGATGCGAAAAGGAACCCCGGAGGAAACGGCGAATTGTGGCGAGCAGCTGGTGTGATTTGGCGGGTCACGGGTGGCGATGATGAGAGGAAAGCCAGGTCGTGACGTCGGAGGCCACGTGAATGGCCCGATTTGGAATCACTGTGTACCGCGATGGTGTTAAAATCAGTTTATTCAATTTTAAAATTTTGTTAGACAGAAAGGAGAATCATGATGATGGTTTGAATAGTGAGGCCATTTGGCTCCACCTGTAGAAATACGTAATGTGGAAGATGCAATTTGTCTCGTAGCCAGAAACAGGACCTCTGAAGCTTGAATGTCTCGTTTACGTGTCGCTGCAACCGACCTGTGCCAGCATCTTCCACTCTTGCTGGACGGAAAGAGCTCCTCCAATCGCACTTTGGAGGTCCTTCGAGCATCACCACGCATTAGGGGAATGGGTGGACTTTGGCAAACTGTATAGGAAGGAAAATTTATAATGAATGATTGATTCGATCTTTAGATTCTCTTCAAGAAGCAACTCTTCGAAGCATTACTTTGGTGTCCATGAGTAGAAAACTAGCATGAGTTGCACGGATAGAGTAAACAAGTAATCCACCTTCTAACAAGTAATCTATTTCTTTTTGACATGAAAAGTTTTGTTCGCATTAGGGCAGATGCATCGTAGAGCACTAGCAACATTAGAAGCATCTAAAAATAGTTTCCTAATATATATTGAATTTTTTTTTTTTGTAAACTCTTCTTGTAAAGCTAGTGAAAACATGGTTTATATAGACTAGGGAAAAATCTACTCAGAGATCCACTAGATGTCCCTACATGATCAACTAGACCTATTGTCGATCATCTCAAGGCGGCTATCCTAGACACTCCTTATTTTCCCTAAAGAATACTCCAAATTTCCCTAGTATGCATTTTTTGGACATTGTATGAACAAAATATGAATTCTTACTGTGTTAATTGCACGCGCAATCCAAAAATGACATTTGCCACTCTATACTCAATTGATGCACATTTCATGCAAGGATCAAAATGGGTAATCCAATATTAACAGTAATAACGACACAAATATATAGCTGCCGATTTTGAACTCACCGCTTATCAAACATTGTTTCCAAAACTTCAGAAAGTTTAAGTCAATCCTCTCGATTGGTTGAAGAGAGGTTGGACTCCGGTGGGGTACTCGACAGTACAACTGAGATTGTTTTTGACCCTTAGCGAAATCAACAGACAGAAAACTTTCTCCGAAAGCAAGTCGCCAAAAGACGAAATACGAAGAAACTCGGAAGTGTTCAAAATCAGGCCAAAAGTAGCCGCTTCCACATCTACACACACAACATTGTATAACCAAGCAATCGGGTCCTCTGCATGCTGCTGGGAAGGTATATTTGTGGCTTTGCTAGATGCCTGGGAGGGACTTAGGAGTTAATTCAACCTGGATTGGGGAGAATTGGGGTTGAGTGAATAACCATCAATCAATAAGACAATTTTGTTCATCCGAAGGGGTGCAAAAGGGACCCTACCTCATTGGTGAACAATGTTATCAATGTAGGTGATGAAAGGAGATGAAAGGAATTATAGATGCATAATCCCCAAGTAAAAAAGACAAAATATATTCAATAGAAAGAAGATTGAAGACATTGTATACCACAATTTTGCACATTATAAATATGTTTTGAAAGTTACTTTATTAGCTTCTAAAGTGACTTTTGATATTTTGTTTGACCACATAGGGTTTATATATACTTTCCTATCAAGGAGTGAAAGATATGACTCCCACTAATTTCTATTTCCAATACCAACCTTCCATTGTAGCTATGGCTCTTTTATCCTCATCAATGTATTCCTGCCTTTAATGTCAAATCCTTCATTGTAGTATAGACTATTTGATCTCTATTAAGCATTCCCACCTAAAATGGGGCACTCCCCCAAATTGCACCCTATCTAAACCGCCATCATTGTTTTGTGTACATCTCCAAAATCAATACATACCTATGTGGAAGAAATGATTTTAGAACATCTACCAGAAAAACTTGGACCTTTTATAACTTTTGCATACAATATCCAAAATCAATATGTACTTATGTGGAAGAAATGATTTTAGAACATCTACCAAAAAAACTTGGACCTTTTATAACTTTTGCATACAATATCCAAAATCAATATGTACTTATGTGGAAGAAATGATTTTAGAACATCTACCAAAAAAACTTGGATCTTTTATAACTTTTGCATACAATATCCAAAATCAATATGTACTTATGTGGAAGAAATGATTTTAGAACATCTACCAAAAAAACTTGGACCTTTTATAACTTTTGCATACAGTATCCAAATGTTGCGATCTTTGGTTTGTCAGAACCTTCTTTCATTTGCCAAGAAGCAAATATGAAAATTTGAACATTTTAATATTAGTAACTAGCCACAACAATTTTTGGGGTGCCCACTTTAAACCTCCCTCTAACATATCTAGCAAAGCATAATACCTTCCTAGGGAGGGGGAGCCTAATTGTCATAATGGACAGCATATTACTGTTCACGGACCGATTCGTCCGTGAACAGTAATATGCTGTCCATTATGACAACTAGGAGGGGGAGAGGAATGGAGGACCATTGCTAATAAACATTTAACCTTGTAACACCACCACGAACACTAAGTGTCCTATAGATGATAGACAATTTTCATGTATAAGACAAAAGTGCACCTATTCATCCTCAAAGTTTTGTTGTGAAAAGGGAACATCTTCTACAATAGTTCGACTTCCAATGAATATTTTTCCATTTTTTTAAACAATTGATTCCCATTGTATTAGAAAATGTATAAGACAGAAGTGCACCTATTCATCCTCAAAGTTTTGTTGTGAAAAGGGAACATCTTCTACAATAGTTTGATTTCCAATGAATATTTTTCCATTTTTTTAAGCGATTGATTCCCACGGTATTAGAAAATGATGATTTCTTCGGAGACTGGCCTGTCCTTACAGCGTTAACAATGTTATGATACCCCAGCTGGATTTTATCCTGATTTTGGCTACTTTTGTTACGAGACAAATGGTAATCCGCAAAAGTGTACTCTTCTTTGAATGCTGTTTTCGAAATCAGAGCACGAATGAAAAATTAGGAGACTCGCCGAAGGACCGACTCCTTCAATACCCCACACACCGTGAATTATAAAGGATAGAATCTTGCAATCGGGGCCGCGAGGTTTCATGTATGGAATATTTTTATGCATTTGTTGATTGAAAGAATCACAAAAGAAAGTGATCCATAGTGGTCTCTACAAAAAGGACGCCTAATCTGTCCCAGATTATAGCCCTGGCCGTTCCAAGCACACTTCGTACTTCTGCAATGCTTAAGGAAAGGAAATTGGGGATTCTTCAGCATAAGGAACACCCAAAACCTACCCTACATATGCCTACATGACATCCTGGCTACAGAAACACATTTTGACAGAGGGTCTACTAGCTAGCATACTAGTATAGTCTCCTTCTAACTCCTGCCCTAAGCTTAGGATACCAAACCCCCAGGCAGAGGAATGATCAGCTTCTGTACATTTTCAGAAAGAGATCCTTGAGAAGCAAAGGCAAAGTTCTTTCCATTGATGCACAATGTAATGTGACGACGTCTAGTGAGATCAAGGCAACTAGGTCACATGGTTAACCGAGTTGGCGACGCTCACAGAGTCCAAAGTGCAAAGAGCTGAAACTCGTGTATGCTCCCTTGCCACCTCTTCTCCTCCGACGTTGTCCAAATTCGGCCACCAGAAAATTGAACCCCCTCCATACAGATTACACAAGACCAAGGAAACAGAAATTCGACCCGCTGAAGAGGAAAAAAAAAGACTCACCAGGGTTCTGCTCTTAGGCCACTGGAGCCCTCAAGATATGGTCCTGGGAAGTGTCGATGGCAGAAGGCGGCATCCATTGCCACATCGCCATGCCAGGAAACCCAGTCATTGGCGCAGCAGCCTTATTTGATGTTGCAGCTTGTGCCTGAGCTGCAAATGCAGCTGCTGCATGCACAGCCGCAGGGTGCGGCAAGTACCCAGTGGGAAGAGTGAAGGCCTTCACTTGCGCCTCTAACCTGTCCTTGTCCGCCTTCAGCCGTATCTTCTCTTCACGTAACTCATTCTTCTCGTTCTACGCAAAACCAAGAGAAAAACTATCGTAAGGTCCAAGATCATTCAAAATCTCAAAACTATTAAGCGCTTTGAATCCTTTACTTTTACATTACAAGTGAATAAAAGATTGTCGTGGATCATAAATAGAAGAGCACGTAAGATAGAAAGAGCTCAATCACAATCAGGCCAAGTACTAGATATGCATTCAACAACATAGCCGGTAACCACAAGAGCTGTTGTATACCTTCAAATCCTTGATAGCTTCTCGTAACTGATCGTTAGACTCTTGGAGTCCTTGAGCCTCGGTCCGAAGCTGGGTCAAGATACGCACAGCATCACCCAATATAGTCGCTTTGTCAGACTTGGGTGGTCTGCCTGGTTCCAGTGCCGCGCTCAAATCGATAAACCTGAAATGATGATCGTTTAGAAAAGATTGCTAGAGCCAGAAACGAAAAACGAAGACCTCTTCTTGGTTCATTCACATTTAAATGAAAACTCAAAGAATTCAAAGTAGATATTGATCATATGATGGCTCATATCCAGATTACTTAACAAACTGGACTTTAAATGTACTTCGTGTGCACAGTTTCTTCGTTCAGTACCAATACTGAAACTATACTAACGCCACTTCGTATACCAGAACAATAAGGTCCGAGTCACGTCTTGAAAACACGAACAAAGACTGCCACATCATGTCCATACACTCACGTGTCGTTGAGGCGATCACGGCGCATCTTTTCACGGCATGCTTTATTACCGGAACCACTACAAGCCTCCTCTCGAGACCTGAGTGCAAAAACTGTCAGTCGCCACTCCGAGAAGAAAAAGACAAGAAATGGGATGGAGATGCAAGAGATATCACATACACATAATTGAGACGACAATTTGGAGCGTGTGGTTAAAGCAAAAATTTAGGAAATTGTTCACGGAGTGAAGGCTCACAAACCTTTTCCTGGAACAACTTTTCTCAGGTACATCCGATTCTCCCTTCGAACATTCATTGTCGATACTGCACAAAGAAATAACAAAGAGACCATCAGCTGCGTAACAAGCGTTTCCCCAACCATCATCCGTAAGCCAAAATTCGTGAACAAAGACAGCTCTCACAGAGGATCCCGCAATTGGCAAAAGCAAAAGTCCAAAACAGGGAAGACACAGCGAAGAATACACAGCCCACTAAAATATCTATGTCCCATTCCAAGGGACAATTTACCATGTCACCATTTTCGACAGAAGTGAGCCTCTCCCTGAGTTCAGAGAGCTGGCATAACACCAGAGCACTCAGCCAAGTCCACAGCGGTAGCACCGACATTGTATACCAAAAGAATTTTTTTCCGTTGGTCATGGCCAGTAGGCAAGAAAAGCCAGGCATGCATACCTGCAATCGACCTGCTCGACCTGCTCGACAGGGTGCCAGAAAAAGGGATTGGAGGATTGAACCTCCTCCTCCCCCAGCAAGCCCTCCGCCAGATACGACATCCACTTAGAGGTATTGCACGCTGAGGTCATCATCATCGCAGCTTACAACAGCCCTTCAGAACCCTCCTCACTTGTATGAGAAACAGTTCAAGTAGTCACCTCCGTCTCTAAGCCAGGGGGGGCGTCAGAACACTTCCGAAACCCTCCCACCACAATTCCCCTCACTGCAGCAGTTTCACCAAACAAAGCTCCACGCATCCAACGTTCTTGGACTGGGTTGTTCCATTGGTTCAGAAGGAGGCAGACGGTTCGACCACGTTTCTACAATATTTTGTCTATCTCGAGCTAGGAATAATGCTTTGAAGAAAATAGGCACTTGACTGGTCTTCCATCCTCTGTCTCCTTGATGAAGCTTCCGATTTGAAGAAAATGGCCGAAGCCTGTATTATCAACGAATCTGAAATGGCAAAATCTCTTGTCAATACAAAATTACAAAAGAGCGCCACACCAACCACAACAAGTTAAGGCGTGAAACGTTTCAGATCTTCCAAGGGCAACAGCACGCAAATCCAGAATGAACTGACAACAAGACCACAACACAATGCAACGATTCACTCCATACTAATCCCAATTCGACCTAATTTCACTAGGGTCTCCGAAGTCTGCACAGGACACAATCACAAGATGTCGAAGCAGCCCCTTCACCACTCAACATACTCTCTCAAACCGTGTAACCCCGCCAAAGCACTGGAATCTCATCCAAATTTGCCTTTGTCTAGACTTCTCAGCAGCACAAAGCCATTTTCCACTTGCTCACTTTCTAAGCTAACGCCTAATGTGACGGCCAAGATCTCGAAACTACGCCGTTGGCTATCATTCGTAAAGAATAGCATTGTCTACTAATCCTACCAAGGGATATCCCGAGCACATGTCTGATATTAATGCACGGGATCTAAATTCGAAGTGAGCTGGTAATATGACTTGCTCACTCGATCACATCAAACTGTCTGCAGGCCGGCCAATGCGAACCAAAACAACAAGCAGCGAGGATGTTCCCAAAGCATGCCCTGATTGACATACCTGCTGTTGCCCTCTTTGCAAACTCAACTGTTGCAACAACACGAAGAAGCCAAAAGCTCTCACGCAAGGTCTGTGCGCAAGGTCTGTGCGCAAGGTCTCCGCCTCCCAAACCAAAATCCTCGATGTTCTGATCAAAACATCACCGGTATTCGCCTTACAAATCCAATCCTCTTCCACAAACTGCAAGCAAAACCAGCCGAGTAGCTTCTGTTTGGGAAATTCGAACCCAAACACAGTGCCTCTCTCCTGACACTCTGGAGACAAGGAGTCAAAGTGGCAGGCTACTGGCACTCTAAATCCTTTAACCCTGAAACGCCCGCGCAGGCGAGCACGTCCAGCAGCCCAAAAGGGGCTGATGAATGGTAAAAACACAGCTGGTTCTTACTGAAAAGCGGATGATTTTCATCCAATTTGTTTTTTAGAGTTTGTGGAGTGTGCATGTATCGTTTGGAGGTGGAAAGCCCCTCATTGAGATATTTACACCTAGAATAGACACTTCTTCTCAAACTAGTGATTCTAAATATAATTCATATCGATATATCACAATGTTTGGAAATGAAAGCAAAAGTAAATATAATTGGTTTTAAGAAATTTTATAAATGTACTACAAAATTTCAAAGTTGAAGTGAGAGGAACACATATTATTGATACTAAACTACCCTTAATTAGACATCCTTGAAGTACAAAATCCTTGAACTTTCATTGAATGGTTCAAATAAATCTTCAACTTCCATTGGTTATTTTTAAAAACTAGTGTTGACTTTGAGTAAATGTTTTGTCATATTTGGATCAAAGAGAAGTTGTGAAAAACTCACCCACTAAAGTGGAAAATTGTTGGTATTACAAAAGGCTCATGAAGGTACGTTAGTGGATGAGTTACCAAATGGATATTCAATGTTATGGGTCTTCTCAAAAATTCAATCCTCCAAACAAGAATTTAAGAACTAAATCTATACCATTGAAGACCCATTTGGTGACTCTTTTGCAAGTCGGTGCCATTTTTGCAAAGATGTCAACTTGGACTACTATTGAGTAACTACAAAAAAAAATTTAGAGAAGATAATACTAAAGATAGGCTTCTTTGAATGGAAATTGCCTAAACTTTGCAAAAATGACAAAAGAGTTTTTGGAATTCGACATGGAAATGCATGTGTAACATTTGCAAGTGGAGAGTTGGAATTGTTGGCCAATACAATTATAGGAAGAGGCCTATGAAAAGTATGGGAAGCAAATTTCCAACTTCCAAAAAAAGAATTTTGACATTGGACTTGAATTAACATTTTGATTGCTTTTAGTTTAACAACAAAGCAAAGCTTAGAGATGTAATTACTATGGAAGTTTTCCAAAGCAATTCGAATTCTTAAAAATATTGAAAATGGTTTTTCAATTCTAACTCTATATAGAAGTCTACTCTAAATTCAAGGATATCTTATTTAATGTATTTGACAATACTTCATTTTTTATCTAAATTTTAGATATTAAAATGAATTTCTTTGAATTAAAAACCTACTATTGAATTGAATCTTATTCATTCTAGTTTCTATTTCTATTAGAAATTTTGGAAAATTCCAATAAATGAAAATTTTTATTGTCATTTGAACATCCAAATTATTACCACAATTCAGTGAGTTTCTAATTATAGAATGGTATAAAAACTTGGTTTATTTCATGATATTGAAGACCATAATTTATGCCTATGGTGAAATTTTCATATTTCTTAAGCTTATTTTGTATTTTATATGAATTTTCTTAATTAAAAAATATATATATATATAAATTCCAAGTTTTGCATTAAAAATTCTAAAATTTTTATGACATGTAAAAAGACATGTGTGTTCATTTTTAAAAACTACATTTTCAATGGAAAAAGTGAGCATCCAAAGTAGACCATCTTAATTCTAGAAAGGGGGAGTTCATGATCATTGTTTTAAGCCTAATTGTCCATTACTTTGTTTGTTGCCATTTTACAACTGGATATAGTTGAAATTTTTATTTTTTATTTTTTAAGAGATGAAATCTTATGTCTACTATAAGTCATACAATTTTCAATTTGGAGAAAATTTGACATTACTATAATTTTTTTTAAATGAAGAAAATCCATATCAAATACAAAATATATAGGGTTGACGAATCTCAACGTCCGCCCCAAAATAGCGTTCGTTTTCCGGACGTCCGGACGCACAGACGCTAGCGGACGCAACGTCCCTTCCACCGTCGGAAGGCGGACGCGCGAGGCTGGGTAGATGGCCGGGGCGGTCGGGCGTACAGAGCAGATGGGGCGGACGGACAGGGTGGACGGGGCGGACTTCGCATTGCCATTAGTCATTAGAAAATTTTACATTGTTATGTAATTTGAATGTTACATAATCAAAAATGAATGCATCCACGTAAAATAAGATGTACATATAAAAATATTTTTATACGCAAATGAAAATATAGCATCTTTATATATAAATATATATGTATAAACAAAATACATGAAAACATAGTTCCAATATCACTATTGAATCCTATACGATCTTTTTAAGATCTAAATCTTTCACATTCTTTTTTGTTTTTAAACAATGAAAGGACCATTGTTTTTAAAAAACAAAATTCTCCTCAAATCCTACTTTCCACCGGATGGACCACTACCTTCTCCCAAAACAAAAGGAAAATCTGCTGTACCGAGGAGTTTAGCAGATAATTGACGAGTTGACCGTTGTTGACTTGGACGGACTATTCGCCCTCCAGATTGAACTTTGATGTCCACCTTATGAAATTGTTTCTTGGTTTCCGGAGAGAAGTCATCGTCCTCTTCATGCTTCCTTTTTTGTTTTCTTTTCGGTGATAAATCAACTTCGTCTGCCTTCAAGGTTCTCAAGTTGCTCTCCACACGATCTACCATCGCTTGAACAACTTCATCATCTCCTTTCCCTTGCCATACTGTGAGGCAGTCTCCATCCAATAGGAAAGCCTTCCAATGCCCTATAATATCGCCAATGCGCCTATTAAATGTTGCTACCACATCTACAGATGAATGTCCTATGTTTGTTAATCCATTTGTATCGTAGACAGCACGAACTTTTGCAGCTTCTTCCAACTTCGATAATAAAAGGGCCCTACCTACGAGGGTGTGGTCGTATGCCTTATACTGCTCATCGAACTCTTTTCCATGGTTCACCTCCACCCAACTGTCTTCTGGTCCTCTCTCCACTTTTTTATTTGGAAAACAAAAGAACTTTTCGTGTTGCAAGCTCCAATGTCCCTCCATGTTGCGACAAAACATTTCACGGGCCGCGTCATCTATGATTCCTCGAGCCTGCAATTCCACCTCTCTATTGTGAGTCATCCACACATCCAAATCCAATGGTTGCTAAGATTCCTCGTACAAATCATGCCTCTGTTTATTTGCATTCCACCGGATTGGCTTCCCCCAATGTTGATAATTTTGAAATTTGTACAGCGCTTGATCAAGAGGAAGATTCCAACGATTGTACTCGTGGCCTGGAGGCATAGCTTCCAAGATACCAAACATTTCGTAGAACCTAGCACTCAATGGACTACGACACTCGGCACACACCGAACGAATGAGTGATGCTTTCACAATGCAAGTGACATGGAAAATGTGGCGACATTGGCCTATGGTTACCGCACCTTCCAGTCCGAAGAGGCCTTGGCAAAGGCTACAACAACCATCCAAGATTGGAGAGGTTGGATCACAAGCATGCACCACTCGCTTGTCTTTCACATTGATGTGTGCTGAAAGTGTGTTGTAAGGGACCCATCCTTCCTCTACTTCCAAGGCCCAATTAATGGGTGGAGCTTGGTCCTTCTTTGTGTGGTTTAACCGCTCAAATATGACATCCATGTCTCCCCAACATGTGATCTCCGTATATCCCTTTGAAGAATGTTGGTCAAACATAGTCTTGAACCAACTCAAAGAGCTTTGAATGGCATCGCAATTTTCATTCGACTCCATTGCCAATGTTTGAAGACTTGCCATTGCTCGAGATACTACAGAGGGTTTCTCTTGGAGTCTTTGTACCCATGCTAACCATCGAGATTCCAAGCCGCTAGATGGCATAAACTTCTTCAAATCCAAGGACAATTGCAATCGATTCAACTTGGATTCAACGATTCCTTTTGCTTCAATTGCCTCCTCCAATTTATGCTTCAATTCTTCAAAGTCACAACTCTCCGTTTGCGTCTCCGCATTCACGTAAACGGATGAAAGCTTTTCCATTGATGGTTGTTGTGTCACTTTTAACATGCTCATGTCGTAACTTTCTTGTACATTCACAATGGCAGGATTGTCGCTTGCTTCGGCCTTATCAAAAGGAAGAGAGAGCTTATCTTCACTCTCTTGAGTCTCTTGACTGTCTCCGAGTACAATCACTGGTGAGATTGCAACCTCACTTGGATTTTTTGAGGTCTCTTACAATTCTGCAATCCGTTTACGCATCTTCATCAACTCCTCCATTTGCCTCGATGATTGTTGATTTAAATGTTCAACCTCACTCTCCGAAGTCTTTAATTTCAACTCCAACACTTTGCACCTTGCTTCCACTCCTTCAAGGTCAGCAATTTTCTTCTCATATTCCACCAATTGTAGTATGTGAACATCTCTTTCTTCGAAAAGTGGTCCGAAAGTCTTCGTGAGATTCTGAAATGCTATAGTACCTTTCAACATCTCTGGTGCTATTAAAGAAAACTCCTTGGCCAAATTTATAAAAGTTGGAGCAGCTTGCGTTAAAAATTCAGCTGACATCGTTATCTTGAAAGTTGTATCAAGTATATGTGCAACATTCTTTGGATCTGCAAGTGGACTCATTGGAACAATAGTAGCACCATCATCGGGGTTTGACGATCCGCCTATTTCTTCATGAAGGTTAGCAAACTGAACCGAGAGCTTCAAAAGATTTTCCAATTGTTTTGGATTGGACATGTCTTGCAAGGTTCGATGTAGAGGACTTGGCAATGCCGTTGTAAACGGAAACTCCTCCGCCCGCCTTTTACGCTCGGAACTCCATAATGAGGATATATTATCAATCGTCACGCCTTGTCCACGAGGCGTATGTACTTTGTCTTCTAAACTTAACGCTGGACTAGATTCAACGCCTTGATGTACAGGCGGAGATTTGTAGACCAAACTATCAAAACAATTGTTGGCTATCAAACTATCAATTGTAGCATTAGCCTTTACCACTTTCTCCGCCAAGACTTCGTCTACTTTACTTTTTGAAGTTTCCCCGCGTTCCGTGCAAACCTTGCCTTTGTTTACAAACTCCGTTTGCGTTTGTGCTGCAACATTTGGTGTAAAGGTCAAACACGTTGGAGCTATAGAAAAGACTTCACCCTCCTACGCCTCTACATCTTTCTCCACATCTTTCCTCACATTTTTCGAAGAGCTTTCATTGATTGTTTTTATTGGAGATTGTACAGAGCGTAATTCTTCAACATTTGAGGCTTTCTCCA
Source organism: Pseudoscleropodium purum (assembly GCA_963969395.1). Classification (NCBI taxonomy): domain Eukaryota; kingdom Viridiplantae; phylum Streptophyta; class Bryopsida; order Hypnales; family Brachytheciaceae; genus Pseudoscleropodium; species Pseudoscleropodium purum. The sequence continues at coordinate 16,319,747 of OZ017798.1, forward strand.
CACCATCCGTTTTCACCTCAATAGTATTTTTTAATACTTTTTTTGTTTCTCCCTCTGAATTGTACAAGTCGGGAATGTCCTTTTGATTGGCTTCAAGTAGAAGTGGGCAAGCTGTTGTCGTTAGAAACGTGCTCCAATCGATCTTGCGCTCTAATATAAGTTCCGCATAAACCATACACGCCACGCTATAATTAATATAGCCTTTACTTCTGCGCTTGTTTCCGAATAGAACACGCCAAACCTCCTCAGATCGATGGACAAAATGTTTGTTGTTGCAAGTCCATGGTTTACAACAAAAATCCCGTGTATGACTCCTGTGCGACTCCTGAGGCCACAACTTGTCAATGTAGTACATTTTAACATAGGTCCTGCACATTTTTGATGTCCAATACTCCGCATCTTCATCTTCCCACCTGCTCTCTACTTTAATTGTAGGATCATTTAAAATGTCAAGCCGAAGGTTATGCGTAGCCCCTTTTACTTTGCTTTTTTTCTTCGCTTCGCTTCGCTTCCCAGAGTTACCCCATCCATATTTCGATCACCTTCGCCGTTCATGATTGTCAATTGGATTCAATAACCAATTGAAGTGAATAAAAAAATCTCACGTGATAGTCAAAAGTGATGGCATCAACCGCAACACAGTAACACAAGATAGAGGACCCCAACTCTCCACCCCGTAGGAGCAACTAGCGCATAAAGCAATAGTAGCACATCCAACTTGGCATCGAAGGAGAATTGAAGTGAGAAGAAATGAAAAGTCACTCCACCCTTATAGCCGTCTGCCGCCGGACCTAGAGGCCGTCCGCCACCGGACTTGCCCCGGACCGCGCGAAGCGGCCCCGAACCTCGCGTCCGCCGTGCGGACCGACGACGTCCGTTTCGGCAGCGGACGCGCCGTCCGCCCGTCGCCCCGACCGACCGCCCTGACTGACCGCCCCGTCCGACCAGCGCGTCCGCCTTCCGACGCTGTCCGCACTTTGGACACGCCGACGGCCCCACTTAAACACTGACCGCCGACGGCGTCCGCCCAGTTGTCAATTGGTGCATCCTATGAGGCCATTATTATTCAAAAAGAGCAGTAACATTTCAAAAATAAAACAGCCTACTAATCATTGCTAAATGAGGATCACTGTAATTAGTTTGTCATTTTTTTTTTTTTTTAAATGTAAACCCTAAACCTTATACCCTAATTACCCTAAACCTTTTCTTTTCTCCCCTAAATTGTTTTACGAATGAGGGAATGTAGTTAAGTTGAATATGTTTGAATTATTTACTGATATTATTCCTCTAAATAGGTTTTGAGAAGATCTGAAGATGGTGGGGATTTTTTTAAAGTTCAATAGGAAATCAAATGTTTTGCAAAAATAATCAATTCCATTTTCATTGTAAGCAAATGAAATTTTTTAAAAAGGCCCCAATACATAATTAGAATAACAGTTAAATGGATTTCAACCTCATGATATTTAATGAAAGGTTGTGATTTCTCATTAAAAGTGCATCACGATCTTCAAATGAACATCGAGTCTTTCATATTTCTTAACGAAATTTTGATTAGATTTGAAAACAAAGAAAAAGAATCAATGTTTTAACTTTCAAATCATGTATGGCTATATTTTTTCTTAAAAACATAGAAAAATTCGTTACTTGAGTTGGTGGAGTAGAATACATTATACATGTGCTATATTTATTTTGAAGGGTAATTCCAATATTCTTATTTCAAATGTTTTTAAATATTAATTTTAAAAAAGAGGGTTCACTGTTTAAAGATCTAAAAAATTGACAAATATAATTTCTATTATAAATAGGAATTGAATTCGGAATTCGATTTTTGAAATGATTCAAATGAACAAAATATTGATTATAAAATATTTCTTTGTTTGAGTTTTCAAAATGAATTCACGAAACAATTGCAAACTTTTGAACTTAAGTATATGGTATTGTTTTTGGTTTGTACTTTGTAGAGTATAATATTTCCATTTTAATCCTAAACAAATGAAAAAATTCCACATGAATGAAATGTTTCTATGTATTGCACAAAGATTTCTACCAATTATTATGATAATTAAATACATTGTTACATTTCATAAAATATTCTACATAGAAAAAAAAAATCATTTCAATTTTCAATCATGATAAACGATGTCTTCTATTCTTTCTGTTATATGTTCGTTTTGTATAACGTGAATATTATACAATCTTTGAGAGCAAGGTAGTTCATTTTTGGCTCTCATTGAAATAGAAAATATATTTGTGTTTGGATTTTGAAATCATTATGTATTCTACGGTCTTGCAAGAATGCATCTTGTTTCTTCCTTTGAATCCTTTTGATATTTTCTTTTTTTTCCTTTGTTTTTTGTCTCGTAGGGCTCTTATTATCTTGTTCTCTTCATTTGACCAGCCTATTTGGCTTGGCTCTTAGTTTTTTTTTTTTTTTAATGTAATGGTTTATGCATATGTTATAAAAAATATATATTATTTATCTAAAATTAATATATTGATGAACAAATGCATAAAGGCATTGAATGCTTTCACATTTAAAGTTATAAATCTATCATAAATCACTCTTGCAAATTTAAATGATTGAATCGAAAATTTGAAAATGTAATTACAAGAGCTTTCAATTCAATCAATTGCATAAATCATAAATGTTGAAATGCAACTCGTATAAGTTTAGCATCTATGAAGATTAATTCATGTCATCCACATGCAATTTTCCAATTTAATAAAATGCAATTGAGTACTTCAATTTTTTTCTTTTCAATTCTCTAAGTAACATTCACTTCATATCTTTCTCTATTTGTTTATCTATTTTTTGGCAACAAATAGAGAAACCATATTTGTCTATATTTGCACATGCACTCTTATTTGATTGATGAAGAATAGATCTATGAAATATATAATCATTGATTTGTTCATGTTGATTTATCTAATATATTTTATGTATGTATATATATATATATATATCATTAAAGGAGTATGAAAGACAAGATTGACAGATTGTGTTCAAATGTTGTTGATTTTGAAATGATTTAGTATTATATCATTTATAAGAATATTATAATAGTGTTATGTTATAATATTCCTAAAACAATTGCAACAAATATTAAAATACATGCTAAGTTAGGTTTGTTAGCCTACCAATTGTTCATTAATAGACATAATTGAGTAGCCCCCTTAAATGAAACATTCAATATCTAATATCTTACAATCCAAATGGTGGATTTGTCTAAAATTTTTTCCACATTTTTCCCAACTAATTTACTACAAGATCCTATGGTTACATATGCCCCAAAGTATTTTTCTTCTAAGACTTGATATTTGTACTACTATTGGCAGTTTTGAAGTGTTTTTAGTGAAAAGAACTTTACGGGTTAAACATCTCTACCGTGAGATTTTGAAAAAAGAACAATTTCTTTCATTAGGTTTAGGGTTTAAGATGAGTCGTCCGCCCTGTCCACCTGATCCGGCGTCTGCCTTGTCCGCCTCGTCCACCCCGATACCCGTCCGCCCTGTCCACCCCGTCCGCCCATCCTCCGTCCGCCCTGTTCACCCGATCCGGAGTCCGCCCTGTCCGGTCCGACCGCCCCGTCTGCCTCGATACCCGTCCGCCCCATCTGCCCCAATACCCGTCCGCCCTGTTCGCCCCGATACCCGTCCACTCGGTTACGGCCGTCCGATTGACACGCGGACTGATGTGGTCCGCATGATCTGGACGTCCGCCTCGGGGCGTCCGTATATATATATATATATAGGGAGGCGGACGGCTCATTCCGAACAATCGTTCTCTTTTGGAGTGGGCGGACCAGTGCATTGGAAGCTCTGCGCGCCCCTTCCGCTTTGAGTGAACGATTGTTGTAGCATTGTTACAAATTTTCACAAAGTTCACACTTGTAAAATTTTAATTAATTAATTAAATCAAAATTTTGGTTCTTAAGCTTTCTAATTGTTTCATTCTCTTTGCTTCCGCTTCATCATGCCGAAAGATAGAACACCCAAAAAAAGTAGTCGAAAGGGAAGACCCCAATTGTTCGATTGGGATGCTTGGGCCGATGCATTGTGCGTGGGTGAACCGGGATGGGAAGAAGAACCAACAAGAGTGTGGGATTGCTCAATGTACAAGAAGTATGTAAAAATGACTCACATTCAAAAACTTTGGCGACGTGAACGTGTAGAGCACCAAGCGCCACGTTGGGAAGGACAAATGTCTACGTGCCAAAGTGAGCACTTCAAACAACGATACACACAAGTGCATCGAGTTCTTGGCATTAAAAGCGCCAAACCAAATATAATGAATTATAATGTTATGGCAATGGTTTGGGCAGAGATTGTACTCCTCAAGGACGTGGACTGGCGTACTGCTACAGGTCGCAATGTAGAGAACTATACGTGCACGGATGCCGTTATAGATACACAGTGGAGGGGCGCAAGCGATTGCATGCCAGAGTGGTCTAATCGAGGTTATCTACAACAACCTTCAGTTGTTCTACGAGATGTTGAAGATGCGTGGACAGATGACGATGATATGCAAGCGCTTGTCACATTTGGAGTTAGACATGAGTGGGTAGAAGAACGAGAACGAATTGAATTCGAACAACAAATGCAAGAGGCAACACGCAGAAGCCTTCAAGATCGTGGACGGCAAGATAGGCATGGTGGGTCCTACGGACATGAACATGGAACGCGAGAATCTGAATATAGAAGAGGTGGTTCATACTCTGGTTACGATCCTCAAAATAGATATGAAGGTGGAAGAGGGAGCTATGGATCCACGCATTATGGTGGTTCAAGTGCAGTTGATTCTCGTTATGGCACTCCCCCTGAAATTGGCTCTCTAGGTGGGACAGGTAGCTATGGCAACACGCACTATGGTAGGTCTACTGAATCTGGTTCATATTATACGACGTCCACTCAAGTGGGCTCCGAAGGTAGTGGAGGAAGCCATGTAACCCCGCAATATAGTTGCTCTCTTCACGGAAGCGCCCAATACTATCCGGGATCAACTAGAAGTGATTCATACAGGCATCATGGGGCCTCTTATTACGGGGTTTCAAATGAAAGAGGATCAGAGCCTACTACTCTGATTCCTCCTCCTACTTTTGGAGGTTCAAATTATGGACAAGGAGGTGCACCAAGTGGATATCACGGAAACTACGGAGGTGGTCCGTTTATTAGAGTACAAAGAAGAGGCAGCGGTCAACAATTTGAGTCCGATTCAAATTCCGAATAAAAAAACATGCAAGTATATAGTGAGCATGTGTTTACTCGATTTTCTCATTTTTACTCTCACGACAAGTATAGAGCACTAGATTGGTAGAAGTAGTACAAAATTTTAAATGAATAGAACAATTTTGAACAACAATTTTGTTCACTTTTTCAAAAAGTGTTGTGTAATAGTGTACACCAAGTATGTATGTAGGCAAGCATATTGTTGAAGACATCATTGTATTATTTTATAATAGCGTTGATGTATACGGCTATAAGCGACTTTGATAAATAATAAAAATATGAAGAAGAAATGTAATTTTGTAAGAGCCATATTATGTCTATTTTTGAATTTAACATTCGAGGTTAAATATGTACTAACATGGTGTGTATTTTGAAATTATTGTTGTATGTTTATTACATTTAGAAACTCGTAAATGATATAAATGTATTTCTAATTAATTTATGAAAGATTAAATTATTTGAATATTTGAAATTTTTTTATTTTTCATTCAACAATTGCTAAAAACTAAAATGATTTCTGATTCGTATGAAGAAATGCCCAAATTAGACAATTAGTGGTTCTTCTTTAGATTCTATTTTCAAATATGAAAAATAAATCGGATCAGGCGGACGCTTGATTTGTCCGCTCGTGCCCATCCGATGGGACGGACGGGCCATCCGCCGCGACCCATCGGATCGGGCAGATGCCAAATTTGTCCGCCCGTGGCCGTCCAATTGGGCGGACGCGGCTGTAAGGTTTCGGAGAGGCGGACGGCTGATGCGTCCGCCAGCCGCGGCCCGTCCGATCAAGCGGACAGTTTGGGACCGTCCGCCGCTGCCCGTCAGATCGGGCGGACGGTAGATTTGTCCGCCCGTGGCCGTCCGATCGGGCGGACGGGACTCGAGGGTTTCGGGGAGGCGGACGGCCGATGCGTCCGCCACCCCCGGCCCGTCCGATCGGGCGGACAGTTTGGGGCCGTCCGCGCCCCAATAAGATGGGCGGACGGGCCGTCCGCATTATTTCTTTTGCTTTGCCCCTTGTGAATGCAAGGTGGAGCGGAGAGCTTGGTGGTTCATCCTTCATTGGCTCCTTTCCGAGGCAAGGCAAGAGTGGTTTATTGGGGCCCCCTTGTTGCCAATTTTTTGGACACTTGCGCGTGAATTTAATTTCAAATTAAAAAATTTGATCTATATCAATTTCATTTGTCACGATGCCGAAAGGGAAGAAGAAGGTTGCAAAGCTTAAAAATGGAGAGGGACCATCGAACTTGGAAGTAACTCGCCAAAGTCCTTCGGAGGAATGCAAAAAATTCATGATCGAACGCATCGATCAATTTTATGAATCGAAAACAACCTTGTCTTTAGACAATAAGTACATCAGATATCAAGAGGAGTGCGTGTCTAAATTCAAGGTAGACATGACACAAATGTTGTTGGATGCATTGAATGTGGCGAAGTGGCATGACGAAATGCATAAAACGTACTTCACCAAATGTTTGGAGAACAAGGTTCATGACGCTTTGTGGAATTCCAAAGTCATTTTGGTTAAATATGGCAAGGAATATCGACCCAATGACGCCCAGTTTGAAGAAGTGATTCTGAAAGCGGACTTATTTAAGGGGCGATGTGCTCCATTCGCCAAAATGTACAATCGAGTTAGTTCAATTGGTTGGTGGAAAAGCAATGATGGAGTTGCTGAAGCAGAAAAGACCAAACGGCACCTCATAGCACTTCCAGATACAGCATGCGTGATTGCTGTTGATGATAGAACGATGAGAGGTGGATATGCAACGATTCAAAAGGTTTGTCTTGAAGGATGTCCAAGAATACTTTCTTATTGGGAGTTTGTGGCAAAGAAATCCATTCACCACCAAACTCGACCTGATCTTGCAAAGTTAGAACATCAAAACGAATCAATGGTTGTTCGAATTCCACACGCGGGTGTGATACGATTTGCTGCAGTGCACGAAACAACGTGTGAAGGTTATGCGTATTGGTGGAATGGTGGAACGGTGGAACTTTTCGACAAATGTTGAATATGAATAAGGACTATCCAGACAACATTCAAATCCGTTTGATGTATACAAATTCAACCGAAGAGGAGGTTGTAAAAGCTCACCGTTTGGGGCGATATCGGAAGAAGCGCACGGAGTTGACATGGGCATTTATGCATATAATGTATGCAGTGCATCTTGTTGGACATTTGCACAATGATCTTTCTCCGGACAACATCTTGTTGCATTTTCCAGAGGATGAGTCACGTGTGTATATTGGAGTTTGCGATTGGGGCATGACCACCTTAGCTTCTCAGCCAATGAAGTCTTTGTACACATTCACATCAGCAGATGAGATGAAACAAACTTTGCAGAGGAGATGGTGGGTGGATCCACGTATTGCATATTTGCATAAAGCAAGTACAGATGTGGAAGTCATTCCGATGTATTCACGTAAGTCGGAAGAGTATGCCGTTCGAAAAATTGCTCGGCGGATGATTGGAAACAACATGTCAGAGGCGTATTTCAACTTGCTACTTAAAACATCTAGTGCGACACAATTTGCCTTTCATGACTTTGCAAAAGTGTTTTATGCTTACTTGAAGCGCATTTCTTCGAAGACTGACGATGAAAATACTAGTCTGGCCCATGTGATTACGCGATTTTCTAATACATATCGTTGGCCGATGTCAGATGAACATTTCCGCCATTTATATTAGATTGGTAGTGCAGAAGTAGTAGTTGAATACTTGAATAGGTTATATAGGCATTAAAAATTAGTTTAGAAATATAGAATTGGAATGAAAAAAATTATATGTGCAATTAGCCAAATCTGCACAATGTATGGTATTCTACATTAAATTGAATACATTTTGCCCATATTGATTATGTTTGTATTTGTGTTGATCTTGATTTTTAAAATAGTATATATATATATATTTGAAGTCACAAATTTTTTTAGTTTGCCTTTTGAAAATGAATTGGAATTTTTTCATAGTTTCAAGACTATCATGGACTCGTGGTCAAACTTTATAATCTTTCAACTTATGAGAGACATTGTTTTAATAACAAATCGCGAACCATTGCACTTCATTTAACATTTAATTGTTTAAAGATTAAGGGAGTGACCACGGGGCAGTTTGGGTAGGGCAGTCGGGGGAAATAGGGCCGTCTAGGCGGATGGGGCGGACGGGCGGGACCGCGAATGTCAGCGGACGCTGCGGACACAGCGTCCGTGTCCGGACGTCGTGTCAACCCTGAAAATATACATGCAAAATCTAAAATTTTCACTATAGATCAATATATATTATAGTGTATAAAATCATGACTATATAAAACAAAATTATAGTACCATTCTAAAAGTAGAAAAAAACTATGGTTACAAATCCAAAGTTCATATTGCTATAAAAATATTGAAAATTATTAATTTTTCAAAATTTTCTATTTAATTATACATTGCACTTGATAAGCTTCATTTCTTTAGTTGGACTCAACTTCAAAAAACATTAGCATTTTTATGGCTTAAATTCACATCAAGAGTAAATAGCAAGAAGTAACCAAAATATACTACAAGGAGATCCATGGATTAAACATCTTCTTCTTTAGAAAAGTCAATAATACCATACTTAGAAAATTTACAAAACTATTCATTAAAAAATATACTCAAAAAACTCCCATAAAAAGATTGGGATGAAAACGTATTTTTTGCCTATAGTCTTAGATGAAGTCATCCAAACAAATATATAATGTCCGTAGCAACATTATAGAATGAAAGTTTGACCTCATGGTGATAGGCTCCAACATTTTAGGGTTAAAATCAAAATTTATTTTTGAATTTTTGTACATTTTTTATTCTATCTTTGTACAAATCAACTAATTACTCCAATTTCATCAAATTGGTCAAAAAGAAAGCCATCTTTAAGAAATTCAAAAAATACTTGGAATGAATGACAAGGGCACTTTCAAGAATTTTAGGGAGTGCAGTCTAAAACATAAGTCTACACTAAAAAGTAAGTCTATTCTGAAATGAAAATCTAAATTGGTAATCGTCAAAGTATTTAAAGTAAGGTGCTTTAAAAGTGATCCTATTCTAAAAGCCACCACTAATGTTGAGGTACATTTTACTTTCTTCAATGTATAGATAGTATATATTTCAGGAAGTGTTTGCTTTTAGTGACCAATGTGTTTCAACTTCCAAAACTTGTTACTAAGGGTTGGTTTAGACTACAATCAAGAAGTGCACCGGTCGGTCAAGAAGTCTTGGCCAAGACATGACTATTTGAAGCAACCGGTGGAATGTTGGACAAGATGAAAAAATGATAAAATAACATGTGAAGAAGTCTTGACCGGTTGTAGTCTAAACACCATCCGGAGAACTCTTTTGGCCAACTTCATTAATTGAAGTCCACCGGTGAACTTCACCTCCAAGAAAATTGAAGGCGGTCAAGAAACTCCAATGTTCTCTAAATTCTTCTTGAAACAATTTATACTTTTGGGTGAGTTTTTTCTTGTTGTGTGCTATTTTGTATGACTTCTTATTTTTTTCAAGTGGTTTTGGTGAATCTCTAAATTTGTATGCATTGATAATAGTCAATTGAATTTTTTTTAAATGAATGGGCATTGTTGAATTAGGATAAACTTTGATGTTTTTTATGTCCTTACAAGGTTTAATTTCAACAAAATTTATTGGAAAAGGTGCATATTCATATCTTGCTTTTTTGTTTCAAAATTTATTAATAGGGAGTGAAATTTGAATGATTCGTTTATATTTGGGTACAAGGAGATTTAGTGGAAGGGGAGGTCAAGATAACCTTAGGGTCTGTCAACTTTGGCGTCTTGTATCTTGGTCATGCAAGGTTCAAATGTTATGAGACTTGTGTTGAAAGTTGCGAAATTTTGTCTAGTATTTGTGATATAAATTTCATAAACAATGAGAAAAAATCGAGTGACTGATTGGTGTTTGAGTACAAAGAGGTTTAGTGAGAGGGGAGGTGAAAGTAACCTTAGGGTCTGTCAACTTCGGCGTCTTTTATCTTAGTCATGCAAGATCCAAATGTTATGAGACTTGTGTTGAAAGTTGCAAAATTTTGTTTAGTTTTTGTGGTATAAATTTCATAGACATTGAGCAAAAATCGAGTGACTGATTGGTGTTTGAGTACAAAGAGGTTTAGTGAGAGGGGAGGTGAAAGTAACCTTAGGGTCTGTCAACTTTGGCGTCTTGTATCTTGGTCATAAAAGGTCCAAATGTTATGAAACTTGTATTGAAAGTTGCGCAATTTTGTCTAGTGTTTGTGGTATAAATTTCATAGACATTGAGAAAAAATCGAGTGACTGATTGGTGTTTGAGTACAAAGAGGTTCATTGGAAGTTGGCAGTTGTTCAAAACACCTAATTTCTTTCAAACACCAAACTAACTAGGAATGTGCACAAGTTTTTGAACTCACCAAGATCACTTTGGAGACTTGAGGATTTGTGAAGAGCTACGTTGATCGAGTGAGAGGATTTGTTTGAAATACTTGAATTTGTAACAAGAGGAGAGTTGCAACGGCATTGCGATTCGTACGGGGAAAACAATATTTTATTGAAAGTAGCTCTTGATCGGAAGCCCAGTTTCTTGTCCGGGGGTTTGAGGCCGGACAAGAAACTTGGCCTCCGGTCAAGAACTCTTACAAAAAGTGTTGCCACCTAGGATGCCATGTCATTTTTTCATCCATACTTCAAGTTCTCCACTGGACAAGAGTTGGCCGAGTGTAAACCCACTCCGGTCAAGAACAAGATTTGCTCCAATCATATTGCTCCATTTTCCTAGAATTCTTGACCGGTGCACTTCTTGACCGTAGTCTAAACCGGCCCTAATTCCACAAAGGTTCAAAAAATACGAAATAACTTGGGTTAGATGTCATTTCCATTTTTCTTTTCTGAAAAATTGTTTCAGGGAGCTTCGCTTCTCCCAAAATGCAATCAGCTCTTAAAAGGTCGCTTTAAGAGCAGGCTACCTTAGAGCTTTGAAAGGATGAAAGCCGGTCAAAAGTTCTGGCACCACGCAGGCAGAATCACACCTATTTAAGAAAATTAACGATTAATTTAATTTGCAGTTGGCAAATCTGGTTGCACTAATTCGCCATTAGCATCCAGCATTCGACTGCATCCAGCTGTTTTTGAAGAAAAAAAGAATTAAAGAAAAACGCGCAGGTTGCTTGAACTTTCTTTGCTAGATCACTGACTAGTGGCCGGACATCGGAGATCGATCTTTGCAAGTTACTGAGGTCGATCAGGCTAGACTACAGAACCGGTCAACTGCTTCAACCTTCAACGTATCGATCACCGATCGATCTGCAGATTGCGGATCGAGATTCCGAAGTACTCGAAACAAAAATCATGTCACTGTAACGTACAGACCGGGACGTCTTAAATTGGAGAAAACCAGTGCGTGGAAATCGAGCCTTACACTACAGACTGTACAGTACTATATATTCACTCCAGCCAGCACATACGTACTGAACACGATCACAGTTTGAAAACTGTCTATACATTGGCATGGGTACAAACATCCAATGATTGATCGATTGATGCAGACCAGAACTGAGTTCCCAACTTGGACATTCGGCTCATCAGACATCGCCAATTTTGTTGTTCGATAGGCGCGAATCTCGACCGCCAAGATCGACTGTGACATTCGTCGATCGACACAAAACTTCTATAAAAACTAGAACCGATACATGCAGCGATCGATATATGTGGGGCTAGATTCATGTTTCAAGCGGCCGGCCACACGCCCATGTATGCGCGCATCTAGAATCGAAAGGACGGCACCCAAGTCCTGGAAATTCCGCCTGTTGACGTTTCGTGAGCTGACTGCGCGCTTGCAATTCAGGGGGACAAAGACAATTCAAGAGGGTGGAGGCACAATTTATGGGCGACGTCAACTCCAAGTCCGATTAAATGTGGATAAAATATGCTCCGTTCAGGAGCTGTAGCCGCTGGTGGATCTAATTCAGCAGATTCCTCATCGTCACCATTATTGCTGTTGCTTCCGCTAAAGGGAATCAGGGATGAATTCCGGGGCCGGGATGCAACTGAACATGCCGTGCCACAAGCAACTGAGAAGAATATACTCTTTGTAGATAATTACAGTAGTATAATTTGGGGTAGGATCTGCTTAATAAATATTTAATGTCTGTCCCCTGGCTTGGTTTGGCTTGCCCCAGGATGCCTGGGTAAAACAAGTCTCATATATTTATTTCCGTGTAGAATTTCAGGGAGGAACACCGCCGTAATAGCCACGGCGGGAGGCAATCTCGTCACCCAAGGCATTCAAGCCGAAACTTTAGAAATGAAAAGATAATGTATCTAACAGATACTTCTTTAAAATGGCGGGAGTTCACAAACTTAACGCTTTCAATTTTAGTTTAGATTGTGCGGTTTGAAATCTATATTAGTCCTAGACTTTAGGGCTGAAGAAATGGTAGATTTCATATGCCAATTTAATGAAATTTTCCATTTAGTGTACATACATCCAAGAATGAGATCATTTTTTGGTTAACCACCCATTAGAGGATTTTTGGGCTTAGGGACGGCCGCTTCAAGCATGTGTGTCGGGAACTGCCTTCCTCTACAGTTTCGGGGAACGGTTGTTCTTCACCAAAAAAATGATTTATTCTTGAAATGCAGAAAAAAAAAAAAAAAAAAAAAAATTCTTTTTTTTGAACGTGATAGTTGCCATGCTACATTAGCGAGCTACCACGGTCCCCTGTAGGGTTGTTCCTACAATCCTCCCAAGGGTGAAAAAAAATCCTCTAATGCCTTTATCATAGGCTTTGTTCTCCAAAGTTCAAAATTAGTACCTTGAGCTTTATATAAGTCTAAGATCAAAATAGAGGTTTTAATTGGATTATTCTATAGGAATTAGAAAAAATTTGTGGTTAGCAAAAGGGCATTTGACTTTCAGAAACAATGCGAATACAAAGGAATAAAAATATTAATATTTTTTAAAAATTAATTTTTTCCCATATCACCTCAAAAGATGCGGAAATTTAACATTTATCAATATTAAAATAATATCATTTTTATTTGTGCTTTTGTTGCATTTGTGCTTTATTTCAAAAAATTATTATATTTTTCATATGTATATGGTTGAGGTCAAGTTCAAAGGAAAAATTGTCATGAGCAAATTGATAGAATTAGGAGAAGAAATGAAAGATTGATAAGGGAACCAACCCATTTCAAGCCACTTAAGCAATTTCGCATATCTAAAGCACTTTTTTTTAGTGGAGAAATTTTGCCATCTACAAAAATAGGATTCCATATTTTTTCAGAATTTTATTTCTCATAATTTAATTACTATAAATTTTTTAGTTCAAGATTTTGTTTGACACATTCTTGTCATGTAGGCCTTCTTATTTCCAACCATAGTTTGCTTGTAAAATAAACAAAGAGTGCAACCAATTGTTATGTGCCACAACTGCATTAGAAATTGTGCCATCATTAATTTCTTGTTGATTGGAAAGAATATAGTCTATATGACGGAAATGGATCCTTGGTTGGAAATGAGTTGGCTCCCTTAGCAACAATCATACAAAGAAAGAACACATGGACTCAAATGACACATGAGCATTTCCAGTGTTGAACAATCTTTTTTAACTTCTTAATGCATCTTTTGGTGTAAAGAAATATTCTTTCATATTTAAATGAAAAAGTAATATCAAAAAAATTATACTTATAGAGAAAAGGAATATCTCTACCTTATGAAAATGGATTACAAAGTGTTTTACATTAATTACAGTAAATTGATAATATTCTACAAGCAAAAATAATAATAATAATATATATCTTCACAAATGTCTAATTTTAGGCTACAAACTAGAACAATTATAGATTTTGGTTTCAAGCCACGAGCCAAAAGAATGGAATATCACCAGTTTAATGGAGGTGATGTTGTTTTTTCTCTAATTAAATTATCTTCTTTGCATGAATTCAAATGGCATTTCACTTCTACACTAGAATAGGGCATGTATATCTAAAATAGTATCCAATCCAATTGTAATCTTCATTGTTGGAGCTCAATTGAACCCTTTTGCATTTTAATGTAATAAAGGGAGTGGAATTGGGGTCAAAATTGAATTGAATAGTCATTGTCCTATAATTTTAATGAACACCTTCATGCATTTTATACAGATAGGCAAAGATGCCTTCATTATTCCACCATGTGAAGGGATGCTTTGGGATTACAATCACAATTGTGTAAGGAGTTTACAAAAGCACAATAGAATCCAAAAGCACAAGTATAGACGTTTAGGGAACAAGAATGACAAGCTATATGTTTTTGTTTTGACCATATATCTTTTTTTACTAATAAATGAATTGACCAAAATATGTACAAAAAACCATGGTTGTCATACTAGACAAGTTACTATTCATTTCATGTCCTGTAGGATGAGTTATTATTCATCAAATGTACCTAAGAGGTATATTTGATGAATAATAACTCGTCCTACAGGACATGAAATGAATAGTAACTTGTCCAGTATGACAACCACGCAAAAAACTCTTGAGGTTATCATTCAATTGCAACAAAAATATTGTGAAACTAATCTTTTGAAATATATGCCATATCAAGAGCACCACAATGGGGATATAATCATATATATTTTAATGTTGTGACTTGGTAGTGCATTGAAGCTCAAAAGAAGGTAAAAGATTTGAATGAAAAATGATGATCATAGCAAAAAAGAATATTCCTATGATACAATCAAAAAACGGCTCTTCATATAACATTATATAAGAAGGCAATGGTCTTTTCAATGCTAAGAAGGTATATGTTTTGCTATATACATGGGAGTTGAATTGGGACAAAATTTGTGGTTGAGTTTATAGTAGTTCAATAAGCCTCTTGCAAAGGCAATTTTGCCCCCGTGTTTTATCCTTGGGAAAAACACAAAAAACTTTTATTTACTAGGCAAATTATTTTTTGCAAATTTTGAGTTTATACTTGCAATTCGAAGCTCCAAATTAGATAGGGGAGGTGGTAATACTAAAATTAATATGGCATAGAATAAGGGATTTATTTTTTTACATTCATCCTTGACTGAACTTTCACAAGAGGCTCGTTGCACTAAAGTAGACTCGACCCAAACTTATCAAGTAATTCAAGGATTGGGATTGGGTGAGGAGCCATATAATAAGACAATTTTGTTCATTATGAGCATAGTGTTGACATGCACCAGCAGTGAGACGACAAATCCAAAGGAGGCAAGTCAAGTGGAGACCAGAGAGATGACGGACAGCCATTCACGCAGACAAAGATCCAACGGACATGATTAACAGGAATTGAACGGACAAGATCTCCTGTACCTTATCGTGTAGAGACTAGGTTCGGACTCTGGCCCTTTTGTGCTCCTGAAAAGGCCTAGTTGTCATAATGGACAGCATATTATTGTTCACGAACGAATTGGACCAATTTGGGCTGATCGGCTGTCAACTTTGGAGCCCTGTAACTTTTACAAAAAGTATCCAAATTGGGCATATGAGATGTTTTTCGGCATTTACAAAAACTGTAGATGCCGAAAAACATCTCATATACCTAATTTGGGTACATTTTGCAAAACTTATAGGGCTCCAAAGTTGACAGTCGGTCAGCCCAAATCAGTCCGATTTGTCCATGAATAGTAATGTAACTTTCGCAAAGATTCCGCAATGTTGGGATTCATTTAATTAATTTTTCAGTCTTCAAAAAACTACTTACGACTGCCGTGATTCCTCTTTTCCATAATCGAATGTGGTCATTAATGCTTTTGTACCTCAAATTGCAATGTTTGGGACTCTCTTGTATCTTTCTGAAATTTAAACTTTTCAGGGCCAAGATAATGTTGATATTTCTATGAAAAGTTTCACAATACAAAAAACTATGGAACTGTCAAAACCCTGCCTATTACAAAAACCGAGACCATTCTCGCACTGTAATGATTGAATAGTCATCTGGCCACGAACACGGCGGGTGGAGAGTGATTTCATAGTTTATCAAATTGTCAACAGGGAAATCCCCAAAAACCCGTGGATTCAATACCATAGTGGAGCAGTGGACTTGCGCAACTTGAGTATGGAATGTGGTCGCTATTCAAGCTGTGAATTTAGCCTTTGCTCGCCATTTGTTATCCAAAAAAAAAAAAAAAAAAGGTGTGAAATTATTACTCAGTTGGAGTGACGGATTCCAACACTGGGTCTATCGACTTTGGAGATTTCTCTGGTTATATAGAAATAGTTACAGGTGAATGGCTAGTGCTTTCCCTGCAAACAGTTGACACTGTTTGTTAGAATGTAATCTTTCAAGTGAAAATATCATACTGTAAGTTACGGCGTAGTATAGGGACCTGCACCGAAATGTTCCGGGATGGAAGTGTCAACTGTGGACTCTGATCCATACGCAAGGTAGAAATTCCATTGTAAGCTTGTTTTTTTTGTTTTGTTTTTGTTTTTTTCTATGAAACGGACGATGTAAATTCCCGGCTCCCTGGGTGGAAATTCCATAGTTCCAGATGCGAATTTCGCAAGAGATAAGATACCTCGAGCAATGGTATCGACTCCTTGTTCCAACTTCCAAGTTCCAACTTCCAAGTACTAGTTGTTTTTAGTAGGAACGGAATCTCTCCAGAGGATTCGATGTGCATGCACAACACCATTTGGACCAGCCCTGACTGAACAGTAAAGGAAGCTCCCAGTGGTTCCGGGATGCTGGAGGGAGTCCCATGCTGGTGTCCACTGGGGAGTCTCCCTTGCGAATGTGCCTCCGCAGCAGGATGCGAAGCCTTAAAACGGGCGACGATCGATCGTCTGCACATGTCGATGCCCAAAAGAAACCCGAGAAAAACTGCGAATTGTGGCGGGCAGCTGGTGTGATTTGGGGAGTCACGGCGAGTCGCGATGGCGATGACAGGACAGCCAGTTGAGTGGATGACGTCGAGGGCCACGTGAAGACGGCTGGCCGCTGACGCTCTCCCTGGCGTTACTGGAATTTCTGTTCTGTAAAATGGTGTGGGTTTTTTGAAAATTTACATGACATTTTGTTTACGAAGGAGGTAGGGGTCCCTTTTGCATTCTTGGAAAAGGAGACCCTTTGGTTAAACCCTTAATGCCTCAATCCTTTTTCGATTTTTTGCACATTTTGGCTTATATCTTTTTGCAGAAATATCATTTACTACAATTTCAAGAACCTGGTCATAAGGGAAGGTTTTCTCTTCAAGATTCAAGTCTTAGATTGGATGAATGAAAAGTTTGCTAGACTAAACAATGCGTGGAAGCACTCTGTTCATTGTTTAGGATATGGATGTTGGAGCACCTTTGGGTTAACAAAATTGTCTTGTTAATGGCTCCTCAACTACTCTTAATCTTTGAATTAGTGAAGAAGTCCCTCCCAAGTATCTAGCAAAGCCTACAAGTACCATCCTTGCCAACATGGAGAAGACCATTGCTCAAGTGGTTATGCAATGTTACGTAAATTTTATCAAAAATAAATTTGAAACAAAAGAGAATGATGATGGTGGTGTGTATTTTTTTGCTCCACCTGCAAGAAACCCCCCATGCGAAAGATGCAATTTGTCTTGTAGTTGAAATCAACACCTTTGTCATTTGTTTTGTTCACATATCATTGTTATTCAAACATTTTCACTCTTAGAGGGATTTGTTTAAAGTAGTGCTACAAACCTTTCAAGGAAAGATAATGGAATTTTTTTATTTTTTTACATGGTTGCCATGGATGTAAAAATTTGATGCCTATTTTGGATCATCAATTCTGTATTTTGTGAGTTCTACAAGCTAATTTGGGATTTAGATTCTAAATATGAATTTTAAATTTTACAAATATTATCATCCACAATTCTACAATAATTAATTTTTTGAAACTTTATTTTTCTTGATATAAAAAATTGGAGCAAATTTTTACCCTTCCTAAAAACTCATAGCTTGAGTATAGTGGAGTCTTTCTTGGAGGCTCTTCCAAATAGCTCATAGCCATATGTTTGTGAGTCATGTGGTACCACACTTGGCTTTGATCATTTCTGGGTCTTTTATGAGGTAGGATACTAAGACCCATTCCTGCCCCTTTAAGAAATTACCTTCTTCTATTATCAAGAGTTAGAAACATAGATTATTTTTGGAGAAAAACTTAGTGGAAAAAAATTATCTCAAAATTGATCTTTTAATTTTTAGGAATATTTGAAGTGCAAGGTAATAACTTCATATTTTTGTTTATTCTTCAAAAAGTAAAAATTCAAAAGAAGAGAATCTGCCAATATTTCATTGAAAGATGAGTTAACTTCATTAGAATTGTATTATCAAGAGGTTGGTTTGAGATGAAGATGTAAGGCTTGGAAATGAGGTGTTTTATTTTATTGGTCTCTTATACTTTGTTGAAATTCTTTTTAATGTGTACCAAAAAAACCCCTTTTAATTACAAATGTAGGTGCCTAGTGCTTTGCCTTCGGTGAGTGTTCAGAGAGTCAAAATAATCCTTAGACATCGGCATTTTTTGGATGAAAAATGTGAAAATAATGGTTGGACTTATTCTTTGATTCCCTTTGTGAGAGCAAATAAACAATGCTTTCTAATATTACTTTTGCTTGTACAAGTTAGAGACTCATTCCAAGACTAGGGATAGTTTTTCACTAAAAATTATGACTATTTTAGATTTGCAAGTACCTAGAAAAGTGCCAAAGTCATAGAATTTCATCAATTTAACAAAAATGATGCTACATGTCCTCTTAGTGCTAGAAAGTGTGATTGAAAAAGCTTAAGATGTTGGACTTTGATTGAGTGGGATGGGCATAAAGTATTGATTTGAGTATATATAAAATCACAATTGTTTATAACAAGGACATTTTTTGTGATCAATTTCAGCTTTCTAAAGAGTGAGTTTAGATTATGTTTCTAGTCTTAATTAATTCTCATTTAAAAAAAATCTTAGTATGTAAGTGTGTAATTGCAATTAATGAGAGACTCACACTTCAAAATAGTCCTAGTGAAGATGCAATAATTGTAGGATTACATTTGTTATGTAGGTAAGTACTTTACAATTAATGAGAGACTCACACTTCAAAATTATAGTACTACATTGTTAACTTCAAATATACTTCACCTTCAAACTTAGAAGAAAAAAATACTCAGCCAAATAGTGACGTCAAGGATTTGATTGTAGACAAAAATGAAGGTGACTAATGATTGAATAAAATTTGGTTACATGTTAACTAAGTCTCCATCTTAATCATGTTATTTAGTCAATAATCATTGAGATTATTAGTATCATAGATATTTATGATAAACAAAAGAATTAATTGTCTCCCCTTTTAGGCTCAATATTTCTAAATGAAAAACTAATCTTTTTTATAGTCACATGTTTTCTATATGGGAATCTTGCAATCACAAATGTCAAGCATAAATAAACTATATCACAAGGATTTTAACAAATAATTCAACTTGGCATTATTTGGTAGACTATATGTTACATGCATCAAGGGGATCAAACAACTTCCTATGGGATGCTATGAATGATATAGAGTATTTTGCACATTATTTTTAGTTTTCCACAATGGAATAACATTATATAGGCTTGCATGTATTGTTATTCAATTTTTTTTAGTTTGATGTGTTGATTCTTTTCCCAGGTTTTTCAATAACAGTTACTTTAGAAACAATGTGAGACCTATTATAGGGTACATTTTAAATGTTGAACCTAATAATTAAAAAAATATTCAGATTACTAGACCATCACTTTTTTGAAGCATATTGTATTATAACTACTATACAATATATAATAATGATCCATAGTTCATAGTTTGTAAATCTATTAGTTAAAAAAGGAAGGGAAGAATCGGCATGAGGAACTTATATTATCCATTTGCAAATTAACAAATTAATTAGTAACATCTTATTTTGGGTTGTTATTTGTTCATTTTCTACAACTCAAATATGGGACATGTGGTTAGAAATCCCTAAATGCCTAAGCCTTTTCAAATGTGTTTTGCCTGTGAAAAAGGCGAATGGGCTTATAATTATCACCATTGAAGCAAATTTTTTTTTCAAAATCTAACCATATGGATGTTCAAAGAGCTTGCTTATTGGTATATACACCAATTTTGAATGCAAAATTACATAAGAGTTGTGAGATTATAACAAGAGGAACGTATATTTTTTATTTTTAGTACATTGTTCCTCCCTACAATGTTTCAGAAATTTGCACATAAATTTTTTTTTTTGAATTGGAGGTGACATGAACAACTACAACTTGTATTAGCACACTAAAATACACTTTTAAAAAAAAATTATTTCACATGGAAAGCTATTAAACTCATTACACAATTCACCTTGCAATTGTTGATATGCAATTTTTTTTATAAGTATAAATTAGAAATAACTCCAAATCAACACTTGCTTTTTTTAATTTTCAATGGTAAAAATCGTGAAAACACTTTACTCTTTCCATTGGGACCATTTTCAAAGTAAATAGATAAGTACAAGTTTTTAGATCTCAAATCAAATGAAATTGCTCAAAGTCAGAAAATGAAGTAAAATTAGCAAATTTCACTATTTCACTAATGGACATACATAGCTCTGGAGACCTTTCAACAATCAAATATGTACCTTTTTTGAATGAAAAATGAAAGTTTTCAATGGTTAATCCTAAAAACTGCTTGAAAAAATTTAAAACAATCAAAGCAATTAATTGTCCATATTAAAATGAGCCTGAAATTTTAGATTGAACATACATGGTTGGTTGGGCATTTAGAGATTAAAGATGTTGGTTGTATAAGTCAAATTTAACCAATATAATACTACTTGTGGAATTTTCAATTTTCATGATTTTTTTTCCTATTGTACATGTATAATTAATTTGTATAAATTGTTTGATATATGATGTCTATATATGCACTATTTCAATATGTTGTATTCAATAATAGTTAGATTGTATATGTTATAATAATCAGTGATAAAAAATTTATAATTTTTTTACTAGAATAGGGACATGTTTAAATGCCTCAAATTTCAATTTTAACTAACATAGTATATGATATAGGAAAATAAATGAAAAGTAAAAGTACAAAAAAAATAGGGACATATCTAATATGAAATAATAGCTAAATAGCCCTGTTGTTTTGAAGCACTTATATATGAATTACAAGGTATTGTGAAGTACTTGGGATTCTTTTAATTTCAACATACAAAACTAGTGAGAATGATTATATGCAGACAACCATTTGAGAAAAAACAAGCCCTTGGCAACTGGGCTATCAAGCTTTGAAAAGCCAAGCTATAATTTGTGGGGTAGGGAGCTTAGCAAATGTATCAAATTTTTATTGTCAACTTGTGTGAATTTCCTAAGTTGAATTCAAATTTTGTTCCCACATATTTTGAATAATGAATGTTGCATATGAGGGTTGTTGTAAGAAATACGGGTCATTTTGCAATTTGCATAGCATTTTGCAAAATTGGTTTGTGTCCAATGTTATAACTTTTGAATTATAAATTCAATGTCCAAAACAAAACAAAAATTCTATTTATAGAATTCTTAATTGTAATTGTATCCTTTATTTTTTTAAATTAAAAAAATCATTTTACATTTAAAAATCAATTTGATTAAGTACCTATGCTTTCAGATTTAGAATTTTTAATACTAAATACTAGTTCAAATTAATGATTTTGGGTTGAAATTTTTGTGTTATATTTCTATAGTAGGTAGATATGTTCCTAATAAAGAATATCTAAAAAAACATTATTTTATATCCTCCACATTCTTGCAAATGAGCTTCTTTTGAGCACGTATTTCTAAACATTAGAAATAGTTTTGACCTAATTGTTTTGATAAAATCTCATTGCCAAAAAGTGCTCCCAAATATCCAATTTTTATCATTGTTGAAATTTTTTTTTCTATTTTTTACAAATTAAAATGTTCAAGTATATATTTTCTTTGCCAAAATTTAATGTCCAAAAAATATGTCCCAAAAAATACACGATCATTTTAATTTGTAGAAAATAGGAAAATTACTTTTCAACAAAACAAAAAATATACCATTAGAAAAGACTTCATAGTAGTGTAATTTAACCAAAACAAGTAGATCAAAACCATTTTTAATGTTTAGAAGTGCATGCGTAAGGGAGGCCTATTTGCACAAATATGGAAGGCATAAAATAATGTTTTTTAAAAAGCCCTTTATTTTGGTAGGGATCTATCTACTATAGGAATATACAACAAAATTTCAACCAAAAATCATTAATTTGAACCAGTATGTAGTATAAAAACTTCTAATCTATTTTTGTAACTTATTAACAAAATCAATTTTTAAATATTTTGAAAAAAAATATGATTACAACAAAAAACTTTAGAAATAGATTTTTAAAATTTTGGGCATTGGGTTTTTAATTCAAAAGTTATAGCAAATGACAAGAGAATCACAATCATTGTGACCAAAAAATAGTAAAGTGTTTCTTGCAATTACCTATAAGCATGTCTAATTGAATAGAATTGTTCATTGGTTGGCAACATACTTGTTTGAGCTCAACAAGAAAGTATTGGGGTTGTTGTTATCATATATATATATATATATATATATATATATATTAGATTCAAATCATTGTATCTTTTTATATTGATCGGTTGACAATTGTTATAGTAACTTAGGTTGATATATGTATCTTTTGAATTGAAATATTGTTAATATAGAATATGAAGATCTTCAAATATAGAGGGTATAAGTTTAAAAGTGATGGGTGATTAAGATTTATTCAAATTCACAGTACCAAGCTAACAATGGCTATATTCACCAAAATCACCTATTTGACCTTTATTAGAGAGGGAAGGATTGTAGTCCAAATCACACTTTACTACTGAAAACAGTTATTTACTACTTAATGGGTTCACCATGCTTTGTTTCTAATCTTACTTGAGCCACAACTATCTAACATTGCAAATGCCACGCATCTACAATATTAGTCACCATTTTCAAGCTATCAGTGCTAAGTCCTAGTCATTGGGACTCTAATACATACTCCCCATGTGACACCGAGCATGCATGTGGTGGCACTACTCACTATGCCCCTCATTGTCCTTGAGTAGCACCTTGTCCCAAACTAGTCCATAGTGTATTTGCTAACACCCAACTCATGATATATTGAGTGTGGGCTAGTAATGGATGGGGTTCCATTCCAACTAGTGCCACATGACACTTTACACAAGTGCCCCATGGTACCTTAGAGCCGGTGGTGAAGTCTCACCACCAACCTTGAGTCACCAGAACTCACTAAGGCTTCAAGAGGGAGGGAGGAGGGAGACCAACCCCTCCTATAATATTCTTTGTGGAATTAGACAAACCTCCCTTCTCTTATGTCAAAGGAGGTACCCAAACCACCTTGGGTTTTGGAAGACCATTCATTTTCAAATGAAATCATTAAGTTATGTTACCATTTAGACTCTCAAACTTTCAAATTATGTAATTTTGTGATAAAAGATTCAAATTCCACATGCAAGCCCATTTTGGATATTCACACAAAAAATAGATGTCAATGAATTCCTTACTTCTCTCATTTGGATAAGTTCTCACAAAGTTATGGCCCTCCAAAGGTTCGGGTTTACCAAGTGAAGTCATTTTGCCATCAACAAGGCCCCTCTTTTTGGCTATAACTCTTGATTTATAGCTTCGAACCTCATAATACTTAACATTATAGCTTCCTTGTGTTCACATCTTTTCAATGGTATGTCACATGCCTTATTCCAAGAAGTATTGCCTAAAAGCAACCCTGTTGGAGCCTTTAAGTATCTCAACAATACCAGGACACCCTTAACTTTGAGCGGCCATAACTTTTGACTCACTAGTTCAAATCATTTGTTCTTTAAATGGTTAGGTGTGTCTTTTCAAGAGCTTTTCAAACATATATGATAATTTATCATATCCTTCAAATCTAAGGTGCAATTGCACCCTATTTGCTCGAAAGTGTTTCATTTCTCTCCTCTTAGACTATTGCAAGCTTGGGGAGTCACCACCAATTTCCTCCTTCACTAAGGCACTTCAAGCACCTCAAGGAGATAGAGATGTAATAGGAAGGCTCAAATCAAACCAGTTTCAACTGCATGAGTACTAACACCAATACCAATGTAATTGCTAAAATATCTCAAAATTCATAGAATTCATAGAACAAAATTCTCAATCTTTTAATTATGCTTTCCAAAAGATACAATGTATGCTTTTCTTCCATTCACTTGCAACCAAATTTTGGTCACAACTAATTTCTTAATCTTCCAATCAACCCAAATTTACATGCTAAAAAAACACTTTGACAATGACTCTCGATCTTTTTCCAAACACCTTCCGATAAACATGCCTTCACAATCTGCACAATTTCAACTACCTTCAATAGCTACATCAAGTCTATTACTTAAGCCAAAGGCTCCATTCTTGCAATTCAATATCGAGAAAACATAAATTTCTTGATCTATTTGAAAATTATCCATAATTAACATTCTAACATTGTTTTAAGGCTCGACAACAAAAATTCAATTAATCTATAGGCTTTAGTACAAATTGAATTTTATCATCTAAAGAGCAAATAAGAGAAAAAGGACCATCAATGTATTAATTAACAAGACAATCATCGAAGCCGTCATTCATGTGTCGCCACTCACTACCTCATATATTACTTAGTTGAATAAATCTTGTACTTTCCTTAAAATTTGAAATTAAAATGTGAGACACACTTGCTTTATAGCTCTTAGAATTAGCTTAGCTTGCCAAAGACCTAGTTAGAAATAATTGAAAAGGAGAGGCAGTGGTGGATGCATACTTAGTGCACAACAAAGCATATGCACACATATACTCTCTACAAACCATTTGCACAATAAAAACAGTTTTTTGTAAGAATGAAGGGATCACAATTGAATTGTCATGAATTTGCGAGGAAGAGCTCAAGACCTTGATTGCAAAGTAGTTACTTTGTTATTATATGTAGTAGTTTTAGATATAGGAAGTGGGCTATTCCAAATCTCCCGTAGCAACTGAGAACAATCAACTTGTATTTGTTGGAGGCACATCTCCCTCAATTGGCAAAATACACCACATTGTGTTGATTAGCTCTAAGTCATTGAATACAAAATCCATGAATTTCTTTGAATAAAATCAAACAAAAGAAAGTCCCCATTCAACAATACTCAATAGAATTTGAAGCCCAAGTTAGGTCTCTTAGTCCTTTGTATGTAAAGATTTATTGCTAGTGCTAAATGAGTCACCAATTCTTGTGGAGTTCAAAAGCTGTAAAAAGAGGTGCTAATGTTACAAAGTTGCACTAGCTAGGTTTATTTTTTTGCAAGAATTCATGTATACAACTGTCAAGAGTGTCTTCAATGAGGGGTGGTTTCACAAACTCACAATGCAAGATTCTAGTTATGAAAATAGAGGCAATTTAATTCTAAGACTTCAACACTCCATGCAAGTATCTTGTAGCCAAGTTTTTGGATTCAAAATCACAATTTGAAAATAACACTGAACACTTGCAATTTAAACTACAACCTCTAACACTCCCTAAATTTGATTACCCTCCGAACCAACTTTCAAGCAAGAAAGTATTGGACTGCTGTAGTTTGTATTTCCCAAGGAGGACACACTAACAACACTCTTGGAAGGAAGATGAAGTAACCTATACTGCTTTGGCATGTTCCGAAGGGAATTGCAACAAAACACTGAACTTGAGCTTTATGATTGCAAGCAATAGCATGATAGTTCTGTCAAGTTTATTCAGTCAGTCAGTAGTACATGCTTTTGGTCTTACAGAATTCTAAAAGTGTTTGCTTAATTGCAAATTTGCAATAAGTGGCGATTATGATTTGGGGAGCACCTTACAGGAATTTAAAGAGGAAAATGAAATTCGCTAATTAATCAGAAATTTTTTGTACCATACTTGTTGGAAACTTGTTTTTAGTTGCTAGAAAATTGTGTTGTGGCTCCTCAAATAGCAAAATTCCTACAAGAAAATTGCCAAACTTGGTTACTTCAACTACATTTTGGGAGCACCTTCAAGGTTGACTGTGTTTGTCCCAATTCCTGATGAGCTTTGTGAGATGAAAAAGCTTTGTTTAGTTCAAGAGCAACATCAAAACATGTGTTCAAGTTTGGAGTGTTTGCAGTCGAAAGTTATGTGCACCTGAACACTATTAATACCATGTTTCCTAGGTTGTTTTTTTAGGCATGAAATAGAACAAATTTGGAAGTTGTCACGTTTAAAATTTTAAAAAATTTAGTCTCTTTTCTTAAGTTTTGAAGAATATTTTGAATTTTCAGATGTGCCAAAATCTGTTTCTAGTAATGGAATTGACAAACTAATGGAACAGTTTGAATTACCCTGAGTGAGTAGAACTTCAATATTGTAGCAGTACGAAGGCTTGAATCAATACAAAACATTCTACTCCGGAGTGAGTATTTGTATCAAAGTTGTAAGGGAGAGGCACCTGAAAGTGTCCCTGCACCCAATGGCGTCCCTTTCAAGGAAGGGGCATCATTTTAGAACTTAAATGTGCACATACTAAATAGAGCTTATTAATTGTTGACTGACATTGTTAAGCCATGAACAAATCACTGAGATTTGGGTTTTAGAATGATGCCCCTTCCTAGAAAGGGACACCATTGGGTGCATGGACACTTTCAAGTGCCTTTCCCTTATTGCTTGCAAAAATGAAGTTTTCAATTGAAGATAACAATGTTCAATAAGTTTTTCAAATTCATTGTTGTGGGTACAAGTATATAATGTCAATGCAAGAGAGTTTTGTCATTGTGGCATGTTTCGGTTGGTTAAAGAGAGCTAATATAGATTAAGACTAATACTGCTCACTGCTTGCCTTGTGCAAATTTTCAAGAGGGTGGATATGAAGTAGAAATTTCATTAGTCTAGTAGTGAGAGAAATCTGAGAGAAAACTCTAATAGTACCAACTAGTATTACATTAGTGAGTGTAAATCCACTGAACATAATTTAAATACAAGAGACTTCAGCCATTATGAAATGTTTTGATTTGTTAAAGAAGTAAAATGGCTCAACTCTCCTACATTAACATAATGACATTAAGCTTATGTCTGGTAATTGCGAAGCAGGCCAAGTTATCAAAAATAATCGCCAATTAAGACCTACCGAACCAGAGGCAGTGAGGTTGGTATTGACTGGCGACTATTTTGGCCTGCTTTGCAATTACCTACAGTAGTCCTTTTCCGGACAAACGGTGATAAATACTGGCTGCGGTTACAGGATCGTCATCCACTGATAGCCGTGACCTTCATAAGGCCACCACCTCTTTCCAATCCCAATCTCTTCACCAATGTTGCTCATGAAATTCTCACCTCTTCGCATCCAAGATTGCGTTTCACGTTCCACAGAAACCTAATTTCCAAACGACTCGCTGGATTTCACAGAACCAGAAAATTGCAGTTCGTTTGAACCTCTGGCATGCATGACCCAACCAATTCGATCTCGCCATGGAAGTGTCCATTAGGGTTTAGGGTTTGTGGAATCTGAATTCGAGAGATGGCAACTTGCGGCAGGCTGAGCTCCAAGTTTCTGCAACCAGGGAGATTTGGAATCCTCAAAGGAGGCGGTGGATTACGTGTCGCAATTGGCGGTTCAGGGAGAGGCATTGTACTGTGTAGCGTATCTGAGCAGTCGGAAAGGAATGCGCCAGCTCGGCGGATTGCGGCGGAAGACAATCCCTTTGTGAAGCCCTTGTCCAATACTTACTTCGTCGTTCCCTGCCGATTTTGCCAAGGTATGTGCTGCTTGATGTGATTAGTGTAATTTCTGTGGGTTGTGAATTTGAAAACATAGAGCATGAATCAATTGACTCAAATTGGATCATATAGTGTAAAGTCGCCATTCACCACACTTTAAGGGAGAGGTTCAGTTCGTCATATAGGTGAACTTCGAGACTTTCCCTACGGAAATCTAGAATTTTGAGCCTTCTAAAACTTTGTTCACTTCAGTTGTTATGTTTAAAGCTAAAGATCAACTGCAAAAACTAAATGTCAATAGATTAAGCATTTTCACGCTTCAAGACAAATCAAAGTTCACCTGTATGGCGAATGATGCCTCTAATGAACTCTATCGTTAATTTAGTCTCTACTTTACCACTAATTTCTAACACACGGGCAGTTACCTTGGATTTGAATTGGAGATGAATAGGAAGAGCGTCGCTGGGAATTGATAGTTTCAATTTGTTGGATTGGTAGATTTGAGCAATATATTAGTTTCGAGCAGAATGTATGATCCAAAACAGAGTGCGTATGTGGTTGGGGATTTCAAAACCAGTGTGGTCTTCTGTTAGCTTCAAATAATTCTAAAGATTTCCAATTTCTGCGTTTCTCAATTCCCACTTCCAGCGCCAATTAGGTCACTGGAGTTTGAAGGTCCATTTTCTAGTTGGAAGTCAACTACCGTATTGTGTGCCTACTCTCCAATGATGGAGTCAGCCTTAAACGTTAGCTAACTGCTGCGATTTGTTTGTTTGGTGCAAGAAGATTTAGCACTTTTAACCATTGTTAGGCACAATTCGTTCACTTGTCCAAAATCGGGGGAGTTAAGCTCACTATATCGTTCATTCTATTTAGTATCATCTATGATTTAACGAAACACCAAAATAGAGAGTCATAGATTAAATTTACCATTTTTTTTTCTTGAATACTGTTCCTTGGAACCACTTTGAAGAAGCTTTTCAGTGAATAGTCACTTAATCAAGAAGTGGCTAGTCAACTCAAGATCCACAGCTCGAAGCCCACTAAATGATGTTCCAATTTAGTCTGTCTATGGTTGCTATAATTCATTGTGTCTGAATTAGCATTAAACCTCCCAAATAGTGTATCCTACACCAAAATGAATATAGATCTTGTAGCGAAAATGATTGTAAATGCATTGCAAGTTAGTTAGCGGGAGTTAACACCGATTTGCTAAATTAATACGATGCGGGCGTTGGTAACGAAGTGCAGTTAGCTGAAGTTGCTTCTGGGTGGTGCAGGCAGGCTTAGTATCCTTGAGTTATGTAGTGGAATGGTGGTGATGGTGGCATCTAGTATCTTCCTTTTGTTTCTGTTGATGATGGGTTTTTGTGTGACGGATTATGCGATTATGGAGTGCTGTAGGTTCGGGGGAGGTGAAATGTGATGTCTGTAATGGGCAAGGAAATCTTGCACGAGGTGGTTTTCACAAGAAAAATCCAGTGGCTATAGCGCGCATTGTCGGTGAGTAGCGCTTTCAGTAAAACCTCGTTTCTTTCAATTGGTAGAATACTACTCGAGCAAAGTTCGAGCATATTTGCAATAAACCCTAAACCTTGAATCCTCTTTAAATTATTGCACTCAGATTTTGAATATAAAATTTATTATGTCGAAGAATTGAGTTGAGAGTTCATAAAAAAATTACAAAAAATCCCTCTTGATTTTCATTTGTCAAAAAATTGTTTAGTGGATGTAGGTATTGGATAGAAGGAAAAACTAAATCTCTAATAGTTTTAAGATGGAATTTAAATACACTAATCCCAATGCTGAGATTGTTCTAGCAAACAACATTTTCTAGAAAATGCTGGTAATTTAGTTTAGAAACAGATCCAATTTGTTATTTTATGAAGGAGATGCTATGATTGCCTGCAAATGAAGATGCTCCATAACTTTCACATCATTGATCTGAATGGAATGAAATCAAATCTTTACAAACATATAATTTATTAGATACTAATTAAATTTTTTTTTTTGGCTACCTGCCCTCAATTATTTTGAGCCTTGTATGATATAACTCTAGCTCCTGGCCCCTATTGAAATAAAAATTGTAATCCCCAAAAGCTAATACATTTTCCTATCTTCCTATCTTGAATTTTTTTTCAAAAAATCATGCCCAAAATTGAGATTGTAGGAACTTGCCCAAACCTTCAAGTGTCCTCCAGGTGTTGCTGCAGGGTGCTTTAAGTATATTCGCAGTTGTGACAGATTGAGGACTCGTGATTGAATATGAAATTTCGTGCTTCCTAATGTGAGTAGGATCGAAATGGACTGCAATGGAGAGCACGTTTGGTTGGCGTCACTTCCATGTGCATTCGAAGCGCAGAGGGTCAGGAAAGGATTGGTTTCTGGAAATGGTGTCAACGTGTGATGAGACAACGCGTTTTTGGCTCAATGCGAAGATTCTGAAGGTGAGGTCGACTCCATTTCAAATAGTTCAGTGAATTTCAGTGCAGGATGTTCAATGATCTCTACACGTATTGACTGCCATGAAGGTTCAATGCACGAGGAGGATTGTTCAGTTTCTTGCATTACAAGTTATGGCCTGTGTTCTTAATTGGTTGCCTGACAGTAATTGGTTAGCCAACAGTAACCAACAGTCAAACCACTTTGACCACGAATTACTCACAATAGAAGTAGAAACTCTCTAATTTTGTTCTCGAGATGAAAGAAACTACATCCTTCGAATTTAATTTACAACCCGTTTTAGAGTTTAAAGCTCAAAAAGGCTCCAGTACTTTTTAGAAAAGATTTGTTTTTCAGTGTTCACGACTGACTCTGTTGCAACGCGGTGATCCAGGATAGGGAACGCTGGAGTGCAGGCTGGCTCCAGAAGGAAGAGCTTCTGGGCATTCAAGGGGAAGGGGAAGCGAAAACAGCAATCATCTGCAAAGCGTGCAAAGGTTGTCGAACGAAGCCCTGTCACATGTGCGCAAAATCTGAAGATGGTTTGCACCCAATTGACATCATTGATGTATAAGTGCAAGTTACGAGGTCCCCAGAATTCTTTTTCCACCAATTCATGTACTATACCGCCAATAGATGTAACCATACAGCCAACCATTCACTTTTAGGACACAACCTAGCAAACAATATATCGCAGCCGACGTAGCAATAGCACCAATTGATGTTCCAACATACGAGTGGCTACAAAATTTGAAATACTATTAGATCCAAAAGATCCTTGATTTTTCCATTGCACTGCACAACCCGTTTCTGCGCTATCACTGCTGCTAAGAATCGGAGAATTATGGTCTCCTCAGCTCAAAAAATGCCTGAAATCATGGCTACGCTGATGTATCAGAGGGTGCTGTCCAGCACAATTTCGGCTGGCACCCACAATTGAACTCAATGTAGTATCGCTGTATCTTTACAATGTTTTGAATCTAAATGAGAGAATGAACTACTGTTATACAAGAGATGCGATCGTGCAAGTAACGTGTACAGATTCACGATCAAAACGGGGAGTGGCTTCCATACAATCACCTCCACAAGTGCACTTGCGCGATCAAAGATTTTGAAAAGCCGTCGAAATTTGATCACTTGTGCATGTCATTGCCGTGAGGCGATCCGAACGACAGCTGCGAGATCAACTGCGCAGTGCGTGCGAATCCCGACGCGGACGGCGTGCGCGACAGCCGCGCAGTTGACGGCGTGTGTCGCAAGCTGCCCAGGCGGCTGTCGACGCTGTTGAGTGGATCTCTCAAGGCGCTCAGCGCCAGCGACACCACGAGCGCGCGCCGCTTCATGGGGCGGGGTTTCGTCCGCCCCGTCTCCTTTAGGTACTTCTGCCCATCAACAATATCCGCCAAAACCTCGTTCACGCTGTCTACTATCGCCGGACTCGAACCAGTCTCGTCCACTGTCACCCCAGCGTCGTCCTCGATGGCCAATGTTCTCATCACGTCGTCTTGTTGCGGATCCTTCTTAGACATGAAGTAGTTGTCGCCCAGCATCGCCGAAGGCGTTGCACTAAATCTCGTGAACTTGCGGGAGGAGGATCGGTTCAACCGAGGCGATTTCTTGATCGTCCGAAAGGCTCGGAAGCTTTTGGAACACGGCATCACGAAACCCCGAGTTCTAGGTGACGACGACCACCTGCTGCTGCGGCTCCTATTCAAATTCGCTATAAACCTCTCTTGCAACGCCGAAGACGCAACGAGTCCCCGACTTGTTGCCGCCATACTCCTTAATATGAAAAAATTTCGATCACAACTCTCTTGTCTCTGTGATTCCAATCACAGTAACCTAACCTGTTAACTACGATTCAAACTTCAACCTCGACAGTTGATGCCAAAGCTACCCAATTCGGTGTCAAACTTTCACAATATGGTGCCAAACTCGCACAAGTTGGTGTCGAAGTCACGCAATTTCAAGTAGAACCAACCCTCTTGTATTTCCTCGAGATCACAGCAACGACGCCCACAATCCCAAGTACAAACGACGAGAAATCCACGCTCGCCAATTGAGAAGATAATGTGTCCGAATGAACTGAAAGGAAGCTAAGTAGCCCCTTTTATAACTTCCAGTGGAGGCGTGTGGAAGAATTGTCTGAAAGCTGCTGTTGAATTGACCGAGACTTCGCATGCAACGACCTTGAACAGTACAAGTCGGTTTCTAGGAAAGTCTCCCCGCGCATGAGACGGGAAAGGGGTGGCGAAGGCCCACTTGTCGTAATATATTCGGAGCACAATGAGAAAAAATCTCCAAAGGAATTTTGGGTTACGCTTATCTTACAGTATATTACTGTATGTATTCCCTGCAATTGCTCAGTCTACTTGTCTGCCATCATTGTTGCAGTGTTGAATTGCAGACCAGCGAATCCTGCGCCCGGCGACTGATGTCAGTTGTCGGTTTTGGGGTTTTCATTTTTTTTGGAGCTAGCAATTGGAAAGAAGGGTTCAGGGTCTATCATCATTGGTTCAGTGGGTTTGAGCTTTCTTGCAATATGATTTGGTTTGGTGATGCGCGTCATGGTGACGGTGAAATTTTATTGCATTGCCAGGGGATCTGGTGTTGGAAATGCGGGTCCAGCACTCCAGCGTCGAGGGGCGTGCGAAGGCTCCCTGGCACCCTGGCGGGCGGGCTGTTGGGTAGGTGGCTGTCGTGGTTGGGAACCAGCAGGTGTTCTTTTCATTTTTTCATTTATTTTAGGCAGTGCAGAAGCGATCGTAACTTCGTAAGTGGAGTGATGACATACGGAAATGAATGAAACTTGCAATATAAGGATGAATTTATTTATTCATCCAATGAGTATACATTCATCCAAAATAGAGCAATATTGTGTGATGATTTGATAGCATTTTGCAATTTCATTCATTGAGAAAGGAAGAATATCTCACCAAAGATTCCCTATAAAAAAATTGTATTGCTTTTTAGCAAAAATCACTCAAGAAAAACTCAATTACGAACTAGTATTTGGGAAAATTTTTAGAGTTCCCTAGGTTGATTTCCTCCTTCTACGGAAATTGCCTAGATTTTCTTCTATAGTCTAAAGTGGCATCCTCTCAACTGCAAAATCTCCCAATTAATATCTTGTAATATCAATTCCTCACTAGCCAATTTCCTCTAAATTAAAATGGTCACTAGGTAAAAAGCCAATTGAAAATTGAAAATACTAATGAATATTGCATCCCTAGTTTGGTTTAAGCATAGGGGCCTTCTCATAGTTGTTAAGACTTCATAGCATATTCAATCATGATCAAGATTCACACTTCAACTTTGCCAATGGATGTCAAAGATCTATATATAGAAACTCCAATGTCTCCTATTTGCTCTTCTCAATTTTTTTTTGGTATTCTCTTCCACATTCTCAAAAGTAATCCATTTTATAACAATTTTTTTCCAATTCATGCAAAGATTGGAGCCTTTCATTTGACTCTATATAGTGTTCTTTGTAGTTTGCAAATTTCTTTGCACCCCTTAGATGTTTAGGTTTAGGTAAAGGTGAGATTTCTTGACATATTCATGGTTTGAATACACATGCTCAATTTAGTCAATGGATTTAAAGGGCTTGTGTTTGAAGCTCTAAAGTGGTCCTTTTATTCTGTTGGGTGTTCTCCACAATTTTTGATTGTCTAAACTTTACTTTGATTATTTCTAAATTTCTTCTTCCCTTGTTGTGAAGTAAAGCCATTTCTTAATATACTGCTCTTCTTGGTCATCAATTTTGTACAAATCAAGAAATTTAGGGCAATGCATAAAGTTAGTGACTATTATAAAGCATTGTTCTTGTCAATTCTTAGCTTGAATTAATGGCTAGGCCCCCTACTTCCTATGTCAATACCCACCCTTCCAAATTGATACCTTGCCCATCCAAGTATCTTGCTCTACACATGTATTAGCTACTAATTATTATTTCATAGCATCTTAAATCCACCAAGTGTTGAAAGGAATTTGTTAAAATATCCTTTACTTTTTAAGGGATACTAATTGATTACTAGCCCTACCAAATTCTTTCTAACTTTACATCCTTTGTTTTCAAAAGGCAATTGGATTTTTCTAAATAATTCTACTATCTAACTTCAAACTAGCTATTGATTTTTTTCATCCATGGGTGAAAATTGCTTGGAAGATAGTTTTGCAATATATTAATTGTATTTAATTAGAGTACCTATAATAACATCCTTAGTCCAACACTATAATAGTTTGGGACACAGCAAAATCATTGTGAATAATTCAAAAAGAGGCACTTTTTGAGTAGGCATCACGTTCATTCATCACATTTGGAGAGTATACTCTCATTCTTAATTTGTACTACAATGCCATATAAAAAGTTTAGGTCTTCAAGGCACTATACATCAATATGAGTGAGATCCATGTATTGCTAAAAAAACTTTTGTTACTTCACTTAAAGTCACCAAAACAATTCAAAGTCGTTTTGGATTTAAAAGAGCTTTGAGTTTCAACAATGTTTTACTCTAGTTGGTTCCAATCTCTTAGTTAGAAACTTTAGTGACTTTAAATGGATTGGATCGTCTTTGATTACAACTTGAGATGGAATCTTATCTTCTATTTTTAACTAAGATAATTTGTGATTGGTGTACTAACTCTATATTGGACAAATATAAAGAGAGTATTATTGGGTTCTCTAAATTTGAAGGTAAGATGATCTAAGACTTTAAAAGGCACACTCAATAGACTTGGGATAATAACTGAGCAAAAGAATATTATTAATATTTGAATAAAACAAAATTACAACTTGAAAAATATTATTATTAGAAATATATTTCAAAAAATTTAAATAGATAGTATAATATTTGGATTTAATCTTTAGATGACCAAAATAGACCTACTTGAAAACAAGTTAAAAAATACAAAAATTTATCAGAGATTTGATTAATTATATATAACTCCTAAAATTCCTAAATTCTATTTATCAAAAAACACTTCAAATTTGTCATTTATATTGCAAAGTGAAAATATTTAAACATTTATTTATTTTTGGATATCCAAGATCTATAAGATCTTGCACTAGACTAATATGAAAATATATTGAAGAAATTTTAGAAATTTTGACTATATATACATTGCAAGATAGCAGAGTTTAAAGTGAAATAAAACCAACTCTTCTATATTCCATTCTATAAGAGAGTATAAGACTTTAAATTCCTTTAACTTAGAATTTGTACTATAAGGTTTTGAGAAAAAGGATTTTCTAGATGGACAATTGAAATGAGAGGTTGGAAGAAAACATTCGATAAAAGGAATTTGATTTTTATTCTTTAAAAAATTCCTAATAAAAAGTAGGTACAAGATGGAGAAAAAAAAATTTGAAGCCTAAATTTTTTAATATACATTACTTGTAGTGTAATACTAATTTTTCATATTTTCAAAAGTTTTATATGCCATATGCAACAAAATCAATAGAAGTTTTATACTTTTACTTCAAATTTGAAAGAAATTGATGAATATCAATGGCTTAGAAAAGTTGAATATGCTTGCATCTCAAGATTATTTTGCACATAGAAAGAAAAATCAATAATAATAATAAATATAATATGATATAATGATGATAATAAGAGGATTGAACTACAGGGGTTGAGAATCACTCCAAGACAAGATTACATTCAACATTTCATGCACAAAAAGAATTTTGCATGATTTACTAAAATATAAGAGCATCCACACTTATACTCCAAACAAGTGACCTCAATGACTCCTCAATGGACCACATGAGAAAAGGTTTCCTTCAAATCCTTGTAAGAGGTAGAATATCAATGGGTTACAAAACAAGACAAGGTCTAAAATAATCATGGCAAGTGCAACCACTCTAGAGTTTAAATTTGGTGTATTTTTAATATGATTGTTTGATCTTATCAGAGGTTGACTCCTTGCTTCAAATCATTTATGATCTTCTAGGGAGGCACTATGTGATTGTTTGGAATTGGGAGTGTAGACAACTTACTATTGAGTATTGACCGGCCTTAACCCTTAAATGATGATGAGGCTAAAAAATGTCCAATGGATGACTTGAATCAAAGAAACAAAGAATGCACCGATTGGTTCAATAATCAAAGTTTTTTTGATGACTACCTTGATCATTATGCCACATTTAACTACTTCTAGAATATTCCTTGAATTTTGGACTAAAGATCATAGGGGCCCTCAATCATAGGATCGAAAGTTCCCATGATGTTTTGCATAGATTTCTCAATGCTTTGCATTACCTCCTAATGACAAATTTTTTTTCTCATGATGACTATTACTAATCTTGGACTTTCAAAAGTTCAAAAGTAGTTAACCCTAGATGGGCCTAAAGACCCTTTGTAACCATATTGTATATTGTGTATTTAGTGATATTTGATAAAAAAAAACCATTTATCAAATACTTTTCAATTCAAAATAAATTAATGATCATGATAGAATATGAATAATAATTTATTAGAGTTGATATATTAAACCACAATTGAAAAGTTATAAGGCCAAATACATGCCATATACGTGGACCCCAAGGGCCTTCCAAGGGTAAATGTGGCATTCATGGGGATCCCCATATTTCAAGGATTAAAGAAAACACCAAGAGCAAGCTCTTTATGTCATAAAGTGAGGGCCACTTTTCTTGAGTATGGGTGCGGGTGCTCTAAAGAAGGTTCACTCCAGAGGGACCATCGTAGATCCATCGTTTCGGAACTGACGACAGTTACGCGGCAGGACCCTGGGACTGAGATTTTCTCGGTTAGTACCTTCTCCGACAGAAATCATGTTGCATAACTTGAGTCTTGCTCTTGATCTGGGGTGACAGTGGGACTCTGAATTTCGAAGCAGGTACACCCTTATCAAATCAGCAATGGCTTCAAACACAGGGCATTGGTAAGAAACAGTTAACATGCGATTCATAGCACATACACAACTAGAAGGAGAGTTGAATTAACGCAAGATCGTAAGCCCACGCTGTTGGAGCTGGTGCATTGAATTGCAACTTCTCATTCCTTAAAAATTGTACATTTCACAATGCCAATTTTTTTGGCGGGCGTGCAATTGCAGACTCTAAGTCAGGATGGTCGGTTGTATTAATTTGTTAATGATCCTAAAACATCGGTTAACCCCCAAAATTCCTAGTGACCATTCGATCTCTGACTCTGAAAACTACCTAGAGATTGAAGTTTAGCTCAAAATTCCTGGCCACGAGTTCGTAAATCTGAATTGAACTCTATGTAGTATCGCATTTCAATTCGAGTCCTTCACAATGTAGGAGTCTAAAAAGCAGAATGACTGAACTCGCTGCTGTTGTACAAGAATTGCGATCGTGCTATAACGAGATGTACAGATTCACTATCAAAATCGGTGTGGAGGTGGGGCGGCATGGAAGCAATCGCCTCCAAAAGAGAAAGTGCGCTTGTAAATTAATCCTGTTGAAATTTTCATTACGAGTTAGGCGATCCGAACGACATCTGCGACACCAACTGCGCAGTGAGCGCGAATCCCGACGCGGACGGCGTTCGCGACATCCGCCCAGTCGACGGCGTGCGTCGCAAGCTCCCTAGGCGGCTGTCGACACTGTTGAGCGGATCTCGTGACGCACCCAACGCCAGCGACACCATGAGCGCGCGACGCTTCATGCGGCGCGCCTTCGTCCGCCCCGTCTCCTTGAGGAATTTCTGGCCGTCGACGATATCCGCCAAGACCGCGTTCACTCTGTCCACCATCGCTGGGCTTGAATCATTCTCGTCCACTGCAACTCCAGTGTCGTCGTCGTCGTCGAATTCAAAAATCTCCTCGTCTGCTTGCAGTTTCTTGGACATGTAATTCCCAAACCCCCTAGACGTGAAGTTATCAAACCCGTTGGACGTGAAGTAGTTGTTGCTCTGGAGCATCGCTGGAGGAACGGAGCTAATTCTCATGAACACTCGCGACGCGGATCGGTTCAACTTTGGTGATTTCTGAATCGTACAGAAGGCTCGGAAGCTCCGGGAACTCCGAAGCGCGAAACCTCGAATTCGCGGCAACGAAGACGACGTTTTCCTGCTGGGAGGCTTGTTCAAATCAGCTACTACTCTCCCTTGCAACGCCGAAGACACAACGATACCCCGACTTGTCGCCGCCATATGAAACCTTTCTGCAATCTCGAAACCCAAAAAACTCGAGGAAACTCAATCTGGTAGCAAATGAATTGAAATTTGTTGCGAAGGTAGAGAACTTTTGTGTTTTTGAGGCAAAACGCAAAGAGATCACTGCACCTCCGACTCTGTAGCTTTATATGAGCTCTCGAGGATGTGGAAGAATTGTTGAAAAGCTGCAATCACGTCGATTTCTGTGAAGGTGGGCCGGGCCTGTGGGCGATTTTGATAACCTCGGCTACAGTGCGCGATGCCAGCCCGCAATCATTATCAGGTTATCCGCTTCTGTTCCCCTGCCACATTCAATTGGATGAGAATTATCCACGAAAACTGAAGATGGTCTTGATCATTTTAAGATTCTGAGGTGGAAACATGTTGGGTTTTGTGGAATTGGGAATTGGCGTGGCCCACAGTAATTGACTCGGCAGGCCGCGTGCGCTGCGAACATCAACTTGGGGAGTTGCCTCCTGGTCAAAACGCATGGTCGGCGTCTCAGTGTTGAATTCTGTGCCGGATTGTACATCATTTGTTTTATGAAAATTATAATTTTTTTTTATCAATTTTGTTGCAAAAATTGAAAATAAATAAGTGAAAATAGGAAAAAAAAAAAATCTAAATTATTTGAGATTTTCTCAAGAGGTATAGGTATCAGTGGAGATTACTGTGAAAATTTCTCAATTAGTTATTTTCATTTTTTACATCCACAACAAAGACCCTAATGTTAAATTCAACTATCAAATCAAATTCATCCTTTTATTTAATTGGTGTATAAAATTTCGATATCTTTTTCTAGTAGAAAAATATATTTTATATTTATGTATATATTTTTTCAAAATTTTTGATAGAAAATCAAATTATTGTAATTTTTTTATGTTGAAGGTGGGAATAAAATTATATCAATTAGAATATATATATATATATATATATATATATATATATATATATATATATATATATATATATATATATATATATATATATATATATATATATATATATATATATATATAATAGAATAATTTGCAGTTTTACCATAAATGAAGTTTAGAATGAAAATTTAAAATTTAAATTTACTTTAAAAGAAGAAAATATGAATGATAAACACAACATGTTGAGTTATTTTGATCTTAACACATGGAGCTTGCAATTGCAATAATTCTTTCAATTTTTAAATTTTTGTTCAAAATTTCAAGATGAAGTAGAAAGATATCTTGTTAAACTTCATTTTATTAGTTTAAATCAAATACCAAAAATATTTATATTGAAAGTTTCAATCAAGGTTGACCAAGGCGCATCTACTTTTAGGGGGCATGAACCTTTAAAGGTTAATTTACCCTTAAATACCGAAGGGGTAACCCTTGAAATCATCCTTTTCTATTAACATGTGAATGACTAGCCTCTAAAATTGCAAAAGTTGTCATTGGAAGTCAAACTATTGTAGAAGATCTTCCTTTTCCAAAACAAATTTTAAGAATGAAGAATTACACTTTTATCCTATACAATTTCATCCATTAGATACAAAACGTTCGCCTTAGGCCTTAGGGTTCAAAGGTTAAGCATGCATTATTTGAACCCCATATGAGTTAGTAATGAAATTTTTAAGTATTTTTTGTTCAAATGTGTACTAAAAATTTCAAAGGTGTACCTAAAATAGATACTAGACTCTATTAGGCATACCTAGACCAAAGCTTTTATTTCTGGTGAAATTTTGGTAGACTATAAAAAATCTGACCTCTTTGGCTTCATCCCTTTAAAAATTGACCTTTGAAGTAAGGCCAACAGGAGGGATACAAATCCAAAATAAAAGCCTTGACCTAGACCATTATGTTGTGATACAATGTACATTTTGTACATCAATATCTAGGTTTTAGTATTGTTTTTTGGTCCAAATGTAGGTGTCACATTTTTGAACATATGAGTATACACGAAAATGCCAAAGTTAGTTTTCTACTTCATATTTTGATGGATCAACATCATCCTAAATCAATTGCAAGTTGACATGTGGCACTTTCTAGTAAAAATTACTTAATTTGAAGCAAATGTGATAAAAAAAAATAGAAGGTCATTTGTATAATGGCTATTGAAATCATTATGATTGGAATGAGCCCTCTAAGAGCCCCCTAGACAGTCACTATGAAGAACTTCTAAACTCAATGATAAGCATTTTTTTAGCCTTTCATATATAATATCTTCTATCCCCAACCACATCATTAAATTGTTTGATATTGCTCCCACTCCTTGAAGTTGTTTTCACTTAGAATATTCAATTGAATAGTATAGAAACTTGTACAAGATAACAATTTCTTAAGACAATGTATAAGCTACATTGCCACTTAGATAATAGTTTTGTCTTCATAGTTTTGGAAGGCTATTGAAGGATTTATTCTCACCCTAATAGATAAATTAACCCACTTGCATTGCTTTCATTTATTCAATTAGTGTGCCCCATAGTACTAATAGTAATTTGCAACAATTTGAAAATTATGTGAATTTATGAGATATACTAATTTGAAAGTTTAGAATATTTTTGATTAAATAAATATAATATATTCTATACCTAGCCAAAATATAATGTAATTACTATCCACTTTTCATTTCTTTTCATCTATTTTTATAAAATTTCACCCAAATTCACATTAAATTCATCTAAACTTTACTAACAGTGAAGCCACATGCTTTTGAAATTCATTCAATTAGTGTAAGGGTTTTGGTTATTGTACTATTCAAATGTGTTCATAGAATTAATTGAATTACCTTAAGTAATGGCCAATTTCATTAAAATGGTAGTAATTCTGTTAATTTGGCACTTTTAGTAATTCAAACCGCACAATTTGAATTATTTTTTCTATATTAGTATTAGATTTTTGAAATCTGCATACTTCCTAGATATTTGAAATCTATACTAGTCCTAGATTTTCAAACTAATTGGTCT
Source organism: Pseudoscleropodium purum (assembly GCA_963969395.1). Lineage (NCBI taxonomy): Eukaryota > Viridiplantae > Streptophyta > Bryopsida > Hypnales > Brachytheciaceae > Pseudoscleropodium > Pseudoscleropodium purum. Next base: position 16,361,212 of record OZ017798.1, read on the forward strand.
GATATCTATGTTAGTCCAAAATTCATGAAATCTAAAACTGACCTAGATATTAGCAATATATACTTGTCTAAAATGTCAAGGTGTGAAAATGACACATTGAATATCACCATTTTAATGAAATTTGCCATAGTATCATGAAATGGGTATGAATAAAAACTAACCTTCATTCTTTAAAGTATAATTGAATGAAAATGAATTTATAATTTAGATCAAAGATTGGGTGATATAGAATGTAAAAAGTTAATAGAATTCAACCCTTTGAGAAATTGAGTGGATTATAAATGTTTTTAAGAGGCTTTTTGCCAAAGTTACACACAAAGGGATGAAATACAAACAAGTAGGTTGAAAAAAAAACTATTTATTTATTGATGATGTGGATAGCTTGGTCATCCAATGCTTTATGATTTTTGTCCAAGGCTCCATGTCAATTCATATAGGAATAGAAAAGTAAAAAACTCACAAAATTGAAGATCTTATATCTAGAGTATTTTCAAATTAGAATTTTTTTTTCCAAAAAAATCCCAGCATGCTCTTTTAGAAGTTAATTACTAGCTAGTAGGAATAGAAATGTATTAAATTATTGTCATACAATAGACTTACTATAATAATGTTTATTTGGCAATGCAATTTGTGCTAGCTTTAATACAAATGTAGCACACAACCATTTGCAACCATGGGTTGTAGTAGTTATAAATTTTACTAAATTTGGCAAAAAATTTACTTGAAAACCTTGCAACTACATGTCCATTGAATTAAGGGTTTGAAATCATTTCATTTTTGCCACATTGTACATTTGAATTGACATTAGGGAGACAAGGTGCAAAAGACTTGGTAGCATGGGATTGCAAGTTGATCTCCATACAAGAGGTAATTGAATAGAACTATATATAGATGAACTTTCAATATGGACCATGCACCTGGAATCGAGGTGGCTTGATTTTTGCTATTCATGTGGCGTAGACATTCTCTTGGATCCCTTGGAGTAGTTGACCCTATTTATTCTTCATTACCTTGTTGCATTGCCTTCATTCTCCTTTGCTACCCTAGATTAGCATATTAGGAGACATTGAACACTTTTTGTGCCATATATGATTCCAAGTTCATAATTCATAACTAAGTCTATGAAGGTCCAAACAATATGAAACAACTTGGATTAGATGCCACTTCCATTTTTTCTCACAGGTGAAACTAGGAAAAAATTAGAGAAGTTGCAACTCTTTTGATAATGCAAAAGTTTTTGACATTGGCAAAATGTCAACCCAAAAAATAAAATGACAATTAGCACTTATGTTTCAAAAATCATTTAATTTGTCATAGTAGCCTTTTCTTTAAGTATGAAAAATTATAAATGTAGCCACTTTATTGTAGATCAAAAAAACTCCATCCCAACCTACATTTTAGAAAAATTTCACCATATGGCAAAATTCTCACCCAGTATCCCCTACATGTTTCTATAAATTTGGACTACTTTTAGAAATTGAATTTGAGAGTGTTGATGGATGGGAGTTTTCTTCTACTCTAGTGAATTAACATTGACAACTTTCTTCACAAGAAAAATATTGATGTGGGTACACCCCAAATTGCACCTTACCTAAAACGGGCATCATTACTCTGTATACACCTCCAAAATCAACATACAAGCATATGTTGAACAAACAATTTAATTTAGAACATCTCCCACTAAAAAAAACTTTGACCCTCTATAACTTTTGCATACGGTATCCAAATGTCAAGTTATTTGGTGCACTGGAACCTCCTTTCACTGGCTAACCAGTAAAACCAATGAAAATTTGACCAGTCTAATAATAGTAACCAGGCACACAGTAGCAAAAAGTGTCGGTTTGGGGTACCCACTTTAACAGAATTGTACTCTGTAACAAATAGAACTGATCATCCTGTCTCTCAAACTTTCTGAAGTCGGAACTGTCTGCCTGGTCAAAAGTTCAGGGTCCTCCGCCCATCGTTGCAGAGTACGTTGCAGTGTTGAACTTCGAGCCGGCCGAATCCAAGCGCTGCCCTGCAGTCAGTGCGTCGTGATCGACGTCCTAGTGATCGCTGATTGATTTTCATTTTCTGCAATTTTGAAATGCATTCACTGTTCCAGTGCTGGCTTTTCTTCATTGCTTGGGTTTCGCTTTTGCTTTCGGGTACGTGTCAAGGCCGGTGACGGCCTCATGGGTGTATTTTATGCAATTGGGGAGTTGGATCTGGCGTTAAATTGCAATGCATGCGAGCGTTCCAAGACTGATCTTGTACCCGAAGTTAAGCTGCTCTGACCTTTTCAATATCAACTGTATGATTCAATCACTGTTTGAGAAATCAGATATTTATATATCAATTCAACTTTGGATATGATAGCAGTTTTCGATCTGCTTCCTCGATCAAAGATAATTATTACATGCGCGGGTGCCTACTCTCGTTGTGTCGATCTTGACTTGCTTCAGGACTGTGGTCGGAGGGTTCCGTTTTCATCAGACTCCGGCCACTGGCATCGATCATCGTCCGGGTGTGTCACCACATCAGAAGCGGAAGGAGAGGCCGGTGGTGGACATCAAACGGATATATCTGAAAAAGAAAGACCCTATGCGAAGGTCAGATTAAATCGTTTTAAAAAAAAAAAGTGTCACATGTTATCTTGTGAATGGTGTGAGGTGACATGGACCGGGCCTAAAAATCTGACGTGAAAAATTCAGTTTTGGCACTTAGGTGACGCATTAGACCTTCATGTATGGTACTCTTTAAATGAAATATTATTTGAGATTATTTTGTAGGAATGTTTCATATTACTACACGAAAATGGTTATTGAGTAAATGTGGATAATTGGTTGGTATGAAAAGTAGTGCGACCAATCTAACAATGCCACCCCTATATATCACAAATGCTACAATGTCACCACTATTGACAACTAATGTTGAATAATATGTTTGTGTGATAAAGAATTTGGAACATAGGAAATAAACATTTTGGTGTACACCACTCATTTTAGTTGTGAAAGATTTTCATTTAAATTTATAAAGTTATTTTGTAGTATGACATTGATTGTATTGATCTTTAACAAAGTTTGCATTTTAATGTGTTTCAATATTCTTGAAAGATGGGTTCATTTGCATAGTTTGCATGAACAAGCGCTTTTGTTGAGGTGTTTCAATTGTCACTTTCTATTGAGATTCTACACTCGAGTTCTCATTACGAAAAAAATGAGGCCATGGGAAGGGTGTGAGTTTGGGGGAAGGGAATGATTTCAAGTGTCAACCCGTTGGTTACTTGTTGGTTACTTGTGCTTGGTGTCCAATGTCCAAGTTGGTACTACTGGTACTAGTACAACTATGAGAATTATGAAGATGGTTTGCCAAAAATTCTAAAAATTCATTAAAAACTCACTAGGCGAAGTATCAACTGATCATTTGAACATGTATATTCGAGCTAATTTTCAAAGGTAAAATGAAGAAATTTATTCATTGATGCATAGTGAGATTAAAGTGTAGAGAGGTCATTTTTATAATGAAATCCATTGTTCATTTTGAATCTTTAAAAGGTATGGAATAGATTGAAGGTGAGAGTTTGATTGCTTATTGTCAAAACATAGGTTAAGCTCTTACTAATCCTACATATACCACATAGACTGTTTTTCCTCCCACCACCCCATTTGTATTAATATTTTTGACTTTTCACCACTTTTCACTGGCTATCAATGCGACTCATTCTCAAGGTGAATCTCTCTCAATTAGATGGTTCCAAAAAAAAAATTCAATCTAAATTGTAGATGTTGTATGTTAGATGTCAAATATCATTTATAATTTTCACTTTAAGTGCCAAATTCTTGAAAATTAAATAATGAAGTGCTGAACTTTATTTTTGAACTTTAATTAATTATTAGTCACCAAAGTGCCAAAGCTGCTATTCAAGTACGGTAGTCGTCAAAATGGGAAAAGAACTAATTTTGCAATTTCATCTAGACGATCTATTCTTGAACCCAATTGTGCACTGTCCGCCCATCAAATTGAACAGGTACAAGGGAAGAGTACACTTCTAAAAAACACTAACAACAATGATCAAATCTTCTTAACAACCTTCTAGAGGGCTAAATTTTTTGTAATATCATAGTACAATCTAAAGGTAGAATAACTTTTTTGTTAGGTACTGAAAAATCAACAAAAATATCAAGATTGATGAAGGAACCAACATTGATAAGTCTATATGACCAAGATGAATTTTTTTTAAATTTAGTAGATTGAAATATATTTTTATTGTAAAATGATTGGCCTATTTTTATAGTGAAATAATTGAACTATTATCATAATCAATAATTAGTAATTGAACTATTCATTGACAAAATGAATAACATGCACTCTTAATTTCTATTCCACTAAAGGTGTTTATTGAACATTTTTGTTTTCAATATCCTTACAAAGTTCACATGTGTAGAAATATAGGACAATTTAATAGCCATGAAGTCCATATTTGATAACATTAAAAATATGATGTTCAAGTGCCAAAAATTAAAGAAGACAAGTTTGAATATAATTTCGTTGATTTGAGATTGGATATTTCTTGTGCAAGTTACCAACAACAAAATGGGGCCAATGGATATTATTTCCAAGATTGCCTTGAGCCAAATGGTTTAAAGAACTTCTTGGCTATTTTAATTTATAAAAAAATTAGGAGTCAATATCATCTACAAATTTTTAATAAAATTGTCGATATTAACCAAAAATGCATCAAATGTAGTATACTACTACAAATCTAACAAAATAGATATACTACCTATTTTAAAGTGCCTAATAAAATCTATAGTAACAATTAAAGTCTATAAATTTTTTGTTAATTGCAAGGCAACCTATTTGTGATTGGAATAGACGAATGCTCTTAGGAAATTAGAAAGGAGAATATGTATTTAACTTTTGTCATTAGGTCTGGTATCTAATTTTGTTGATCACTATGCAACTACTAGTAGTTGGTAATCTTCTATTCTTTTCCAATATAAGGTATGAGAACCAAAAAGCGGCAAATCCAAGGAAAATTTCAACCATTGCAAGAGGTTTCATAATTTTTTGATGCTTGGGTAATATTTTACAAATTTTATAGTTGATTATATATGATACTCTATGCATATCACTAGACTCACATTAAGGAAACATCCTTGAAGCACAAAATGTCTCAACTCAAATCAGTTGCTTCAAAAAGCTCTCCATCTTTCATTGGTTGCTCAAAAGAATGTGACAATTTTGAGTCATGAAGGTATTCATCCAAGTCCATTTTTTAAATGTTGGATTATATAAGGTGTTGCAATTGCATGTATTTTCCTTCATCTTTGAGTTTTAAAATCTGCAAGAGCTAATGTCACTAAAGTCACTAAACTAATTTTGACCTCTTTCTAATATTAATCTCTATAGATTCTTGCCAAAATGCACTACTTCTATTTATGAGAGTATGGGGTACTTTGTTTAAATATATTTATTTTCAACAATTTATATATACATCCAAAAAATCTATGAAAGGCATTTTAAAATATTCTTTTGACTTCCAACAAGGTCTAATAAAGAAAGAGACATATTAATAATAGAAACAATGACAATTGCTTATTAAAATGCACTGAGGTATAGTTACCTTAATCTTATAACCTCTACATTGAAATTTCAATCACCAATGGAACATAATATTCTCCCTCTTTTTTATATTCAAAAGAACAATTAGCCTTGCCACCTTAACTCCAACAATCTTGAGGTCATTTTTGGGGGTCAAAAACGACTCAAACTTACTAGTTTTATTGTGTTCATCCAAAAAATTAGAAAAATAATATCTTTTTTAGAATCTAACCAATGGATCTTAGAATACACTTTTATTAGATCATGTGGTAAAAAATACGTAATGTGTAACAATATGGATTGAAAGATATTAGCATTCAAAGTGAAAGAATTTTTTTTCAAGAAAATGCCTTGATTGCTTCAAAACAAGAAACTCTACAACTTTCACATCACTAAATAATCCAAATGGAATGAATCAAAGCTTCCCATATAGAAAAAAATATAATCTATGAGAGAAAAATAATTTCAATTTTTATTTCAATTTTCTATGGGGTGGTTTGTTGCCTAGTCTCTTCCATTTTGAAGTTATTGTGGCAAAATTTTGCTCCTAGGCACCAACTAGAATAAAAATTATATTCCTTAAAAGATAATAAGTTTTTCTGTCTTATGAAAAAGTTTCAAAAAGTTTCACCAAAAAATGGAGCTCATAGGAACCTACCCACCAAAATCCATGCATTTTGTCCTTTGTAGGGATAATGGGACTTAGGAGTTAACTACTACTGACCTAAGCAACTATTTTTTGGTTGTCACCCTTCATTCTTGGGCTACTCATTTTTGAATTTTAAGTTTATCTTAAAATAAAAATTTATTCTCCAAAATAGATTACATTATAAATCCAATAGTAGTTTCATTAAATTCCAAGTTAAATTCTGCTTTGTAGAATTTTTTTAAAGTTGAATAGTGTAGTGTAGTTCACAGCTCATTTTGGGGTTTTTGGTTTGGACATGGACTCAAAAATCAACCAAGCAATGCAATTGTTGCCTACCTCAAAAAGGTGAGATTGATCTTGCAAAGGGCAAATTTAAGGAGCTCAAGGAGAAGACAAGTGTTCCATTCTTGTTTTTCATACAAATACTACTTTCATTTCAATGACCACATTGCATTGCAAGCTCCATCATAAACTGAAAAATGCTTGAAATGATGTGAAATTTTAGATGAGCATTTTCAACTTTCTTTTCTTTCACTAAACATAGATGTGTCACCATTTCAAAATATTCTCACTAAGATATGCTCCTTCAAAGTGTTCTACATGTTTTTTAATGACCCAAATAAAACTTCAAATTAAAATATCTACTAAACTGTGTAGTCAAATATTCTAAAAATTTCTAGGTACTCATTCTTAAGGTGAAATACAAGTTCCTGTGATTACATTCTATCCAATCTCAAGAAAAAATTATCAACAAACTGCTCAAGTTCTTAGTAGTTTTGGTCCATTTTAAAAGTACCCCCCCTTGGGTCATTTGGGATTAATCCTTAATTCACAAACCCTAGTTCCTCCTTGGAAAAAAAAATGAATTTTAGATGGGCTCCTATAGTCTCAATATTTGTTGTGTTTTTCTTTAATTTTTTGTAAAGATAGAAAAATAGATTAGTCTTTTGAAAAAAATAATTTTTTATTTCAATTTGATATGCCAAAAAACCTACAATTAGATATGCCAAAAAAACCCAAATTTGTTAGAGTTTTTTGCTCTTTGCAATAGAAATGGCAATTTTAAGTGGCTTAGGATGGAAAAAAAGGACTTGGGACTTTAAGGGTTAATGTATTCACATTAATTTCAAACTTTCACAAAAAAATATGAAATTTTCAATAATTATGGAGAACACGTGATTGCATCTTCTAAAAATAAAAAATAAAAAATTCTATTCAAATATGGAAAAATGGAGCATACAAAGCAATGAATTTTTCATTGTTTTTCTATGGTCATAATATTACTAATGCTATAGAAAAATAATGTGAGTGTGAGTTGCAACAATTGACCATGATTCCAAAATAAATTTTTGTATGGCACATAGAAAAGGGAAGTTTTTGACAATTATGTATTAGATAATTGTTGAGCCATGCTAGTGGCGAATTGGTTATTGTACATTTGTTAATCACAACCTCTGATCTTCATGATTCAAGAATTTAAAATGTAGGGTAGAAGGTTATGAATTGCAACCTATAATGGCAATGGTGATAGATTACCAATGGAATGGTGCCCTGTTAGCACTGAAAAGTCAACAACTAGTTATAAGTTTGACTACTCAATAGAGTCATATGTAAGTGATTCTATGACTATAATATCGTATGCAAAAAAAAAAAATTTTGGACTAGTGTTTGGAATTTTTTTGAGTTTTATCAAAGCTCAATTCTTCTTAATTTTCTATATTGAACCATTTTTTTAAGTACCAAGTCTAATTTTTAAATTTTATTTCATATTCTAATAAAATATAAAATTTAAAGATTTTTTCACTGATATTTTTCAATGTTTTCAAATTGCAATTGTTTTTTTTCCACTTTCACCAATTGACAATGAATTAACCATTGGTTTTCTCTGAGTATTGGGTCAAACTCATAAAGGTATCCCACAACTACAACTTTTTGCTATTATACCTAGTTACTATTGTTAGACTGGTCAAATTTTCATATTTTTCATATTTCTTGTTGGCAAAATATAGCATATTATACTCTCAATCTAAATGACTACAGATATGACTCATTAAAAATATGACTAGTCGGTAATTACTAGACCTAGTCATATCGCGCATCATCTACAGTGATTTCTACGGGAGTCTTATTTTGAGATTTTACCACTCACTATAGTCATATTTTGCACTCCTAAAACATCAATTTTGTTGTAGTGACATCTTTTAATTTATTACAATTAAAAGACGCTTAGATGTTTTCCTACAATTTTAGTTACCAAATTGTTATATTTCACTCACTACATCAATGACATTTATGACTCATCTAATATGCTATATAAAAAGTGCATTATTTTAGTATCTTTATTTAATCCCTAAATGCCCAAGGCCTATTTTGAGCTTTCTAGAATTTGTTCTACGTTGAACAAAATGCCAACATTATGATAAGTTGTATCAATTTTTTTTTAATTATAACTGTACAAATTCAAACAAGATATATTAGAGATCTCATAGGAAAAGAAAACACAACAATATCACTTATGTAGTGAAAGATTATTATGTTTTACCATGAGGGTGTTAAAATTGCTAAAGTGATGTGAAGTTTTTCAATCCTCTTTTTACAAGTCAAATCTAAAAAGTTGGTGAGCAAAAAAATTTGAGGATTAGCCCTAAAGTTCTATAACTGTGCTCTCACCAAAAACACTTAGAAATTGCCATTTTAATACAAGTACAAAAAATTTGAAAAAAAACTCTTTTTAATACATGTAGTGTGTTAGAATTAGGATCTTGTAGTATGATAACTTGAGAACATGTGTTAAAATTTTCAAAAATTTCTACCATACAGATTACAAGAAATAAGCATTTGATCTTGCTAAAATAATTTTTTTGGCCCTGCAAAAGAAAAAGGTAGCTGCACTTTAGAAGCTCACTTTTCTACAAAAAAATGTCTCAAATGATAGTGCCTCTCTAGTTTATTTTTCCTAGACAAATTGGTCACATGCTTCAAATATTTTAGATCATATAGAATTTTATAACATATAGGAAAAAAATAGTGAGTAGATAGTAGTAGATAATGATTCAAAATACTAAATTGTTAAGAATTTAATTATGGAATTGAAAAATGCCAAACCCAATGATCAAAATATTGTGATAAAAAATCTAGATTCTATAAATTTATTTTTTTCCAAAAACATTGAAAATTGGGTAAGATAAAAGATTTCAAAGTTTATTTTAGAATAGGAAATCTATAATTGCCCATGAACAAAAAATCCTCATAGATTTTGACTCATTGATCAAAATGGAATATTTCAAAGTTTTCCATGTACACATAACTCTAGAATACTAATTCCAAATTTTTTTTTTCTAATTTGCTCAAACTGCCATTTACAAAAAACAACAATATATTAGGCTATAACTTTTGATTCCTATTTCTAAATGTTATAAAATTCAGTGCATATAAAAGATATTCTTTGTTTTCATCTTCCATTAAAATTTGGATTAAAAATGTGAAAATCTTTGTTCACATGAAGTTGCTCGAAATTTTTATGTAGCCCAAAACACGCCTTGGTCCTTCAAGGTTTAAAGGGCCTAACATGATGTATATACTCCCAATCAATTTTGGGCTTCTTAAAATCTACTCTATAATTTTTTCAAATTAATTTTGAATGTGATTTTTTATCCAAGTTTTAGTGTATTTGAGGCTCATTTCTAAGAACTCCCAACACTATGGGAAGTCAAGATTGCAATGGATACCCTTGTACAAAATCTTGTATAGAAAAATCTCTATTATTTTTTTACAAAATCAGATTTTGGTGCTAAAATTAGACTCGAAGAACAACTTTTAAAAAATAAAAACTTTGTTAGGTTTCATTTAACTTCAAAGTTTTGCAAATACCAAGTTTTTGTACCTCACACATTTAAGAATTAATCCCTAAAGGCTTTTTACTATGTTTTCACCAAAAACACTCCAATAATGCCATTTCCTATACAAGAACCATGCAAGTTTAGTACTTCATAATTGTATTTTTCAATATCCAAATATACCACATTTTTTAAGTAGGAATTTGGAAATCGTAGGAGTAGTATCCAATGATACCATTTGTTAAAATGACAAAATCTTCAAAGTTATACTTATTCACAAAAAATTGGCTTGGGTTCCTAAAATCTGGCACAATGTGAACGAACTTCATTATCATTCCTATTTATTTCAATGACCTTATATGATCTTTGGATGTTTTCAAACCATTTCGACACCAGACACTTCATTGTATTATCAAATTCTATCTCTTTATACATTCTTTAGTTACATAGTTGAATCCAACTTCTTTCATGTTGCATTTGAAAAAAAGGTGGAGTTGAGCATAATAAGGTAAATTAGCCCATCATGGTCAAAATTTTGAGTTTGTACTCATGCCATGACTTGGATTTTTATATTTTTTTTCCTACATATAGACAAGTGTAAAAAATAACAACAGCAATTGAAATTATATTTTTTCAGCATAGTATGAATTTTTTTATGATTTTTGGAAGTAATTTGCCCCAAATAGTCTATAGACTACTCCACAACCAACAAAAGTTGCACCCACAATGCTCATCTTCTTCACCTGAAACAATCAAAATATTTTCTAATTTGGAGGGCATTGAAAAAATCATTTTCTACAATGATTTACATTGAAAAAGCTATGTGTTCCTAATGGGGTCACTAATCACTCCAAAAGTGTCAAGTGTAACATTGATAGTGGCCCAAACTTTCATAAACTAATAATAACCACTATAGGGTCATCTCTTAGGTGTTTGTCATGGATCATTTGACTATGATTGGTTGTTTTACCTTATGTCCTCTCTAGTTCATTTTCTTCTTCCATTTGTATTGAAATGTTGCCTAACCATTTTTTTCCATGGAAAGATGATGTTGCACAAGTAAACATTGGAGTTGTTTCAAATCTAGAGCTTTGACTAGGACATAGAGCTAAAGATCTATAAATGTGTATTATTTGCAAGCATAATCATATAATGGTGCACTGTTAGTTCTAGTATTCACATGGATTCTCATTTTTTGGTTTCAAATGTGTGATGTGAAATTGAGATATATACTTAAGAATTATGTGCACAAACAAACCTAACCTCCTATCGTATGATTTTGGTGTAGGTGAGTCTCTAAACAAATTTTTAAATTTGTAACAATGTCTTCTTGTGAATTTATGTTCATGATTTGTTGTTCTTAAAGGATTCTTGATTGTGTGCGTGCACTTTCCATGGGTGTAAACAACTGGAGATTCTTGATTGTGTGCATTCTTTGGAGAAAGTGCGAGCAGTGAAGAAGGTGTGACTACCCCTAATATTGCCTCTGTTGTTAACCGTAGTGAGCATCCGCAACTGTTTGATGGTGTAGATCTGATCGAATTCTCAAACCCTTGCATCTTTGGTGTAGAAATCCTCAAATCCTTGTTCCTTTGGTTTCAAAATTCTCAAACCCTTTGCTTCTTTGGTGTAGACATCCTCACTAAATCCTTGCTTCTTTGGTGTTAAGGTCTGCGTCTTAAATAAAGATGCCTTGCTCAATGAAGTCACACCGTGACTGTAAAATCAACAGCCCCCACAAGAGCCATTACACGCAACAAAGATGAGAGTTTTGCAAACCTAGTTATGCATGTCCGTTCCAGGCTTGAGTTGTTGTTGTCACGACTGAGGAGGCTTGAGAGGCTCTTGCAAGCAGAGCAAGGTGGAGTAAATCCAAATCGAGCCCGCCAAATTGAAGCACCCGCTGTAGGGACGGTGACACTATTAGATGTCAGCAGATGACACAACTGAGGAGGCCCCCCCTTCTGCTTGTTCTTCTAGTCCTGTCTCTTTCCTTTTCATGTTCTCTTGCTCTGTTCTCTTCATTTGTCCAGCCGCTCAGCTTGGCTGTTTTTTGGCCCCTTTTTTAATGCAACGGTTCTCCATTTGATATAAAACCCCTCCAAAAAAACCCAAATTGAAGCACCCTAGATTCGGAGGTTACGAGCAACAAGATCTCAGATGAGAGGATACAGAAAGGCGGGTCAAGGAAATTCACAGTTGTAAAGCTGCAAGAGGAGTCACTCAGACAGTGCAAGATGAAAAAAATTGGTTGAAGTACTATCTTACTGGAATTTCAGATTCAAGACAGTGAGCCCTGTGTGAATGTAAGATAGAAATTAGAAGTCATAATTTTGCCGAACCTGAAGGAGCAACCTTTTTCAGCAAGTCTAGCATGCTCTTTGAATTAGGTGAGAGTGTTACAGTATGTTGTTTGCAAGCTTCAAGCCGCAGTCCATTATTTTCATTTTCATTTTGAAACCCAACTTTAATTCAAAGGCTCACTCGTACCCTCCGCACAGGCTGTTTCTATTGCTTGATCGCTGCTAAATCCGGCAAGGAACGTTGTGAACGTGCCCGGCACCCACCCAAAGCCAGTGAAGTTAGGGCTCCGTAATCCGTTCTTTGCAGCAACAGCGAAACGTCACCCCAGACCTCCATTTTGAGTTGCATCTGAAGTCCATACTGTCTAGACAAGTGCATGGCGAACCAAATCAGGATTGGTATGAAGCCATGGTCATACATTAAGGTGAAAACATTGGTGAAAAATTAAAGGAAACATCTTTTGAGGAACCTCAAATACGTTAAAATGATAAACCTAAGTAATTGGTATCTTTCCAAGCGCTTGAATTGAACCTTGGATTCATGCCATTCCTAAAGAGATGTCCAATTCAAGGAATTAGATCCAAGAGGGTAATATTAAAGAGGTCCAAGTGTAGTGTCGACGTCATTCAAACCAATGTTCACTTTTTTGGCAAATTTTAGCCCAAAGCTTCCTTACTTTAGGTACAATCTGCCGTGCCGCAGCACTACCAGCAAAAGTAGAGAAAAAATATGGATGAAATTGCTGAAAACATCCCATTAAAATGTGAGACTCACCAAACTGTGGATGTAAAATACTAATATTAGATAATACTAAGGATGACAGTCCAAACAGGTGGATGGATTCACAAAGAAAGGATGATATCGTTTTCACCCACCAGCAGTTCCGAGGTGCTTGTCGCGCGATCAACAAGAAATAGAATATTAAATGTTGATTCGTAGCGCGTGGGGATGAAAGTTTCGCTCTTCATCACAATCCGCAAGTACCGGTCCTCGAAATCCGAAGGAAGGTCATAACTTTAACTCGTATCCACCATCAGGTCCAAATGTGATTGGGTAGAATTAGCTCAAGTTGCTAAAAAAACCCTGCTGATCAATACACCAAAACTTAGATTTAGCACAGCGTAATTCCACCTTTGGCAGGAGATTTGCTGAATTTAGCGCAATGCAAAATCACATTTGGTCGAGCCTTTGCTAAACTTAGCCCTTGGTTAGTCACCTTCCTTGAAGATTTACTCAATTTAGACCTCCGCAATTCACATTTGGTAGAAGGATTTCTAAATTTATCCAGCCCTGCAACCACGGCCATCCACCGTCGAGAACAGTCGCTGCGAGATCGACAGCAATCCTCGGAAACACCTGTCGATCTCATTACTGCAAAAGTGCAACTGCACCCCTATTCATCCACTGCAACTTACTCCAACCAGAAATCCCAGTTAAGTTAACGCATGTCTCGGACCAGAGTTACCCTTTTAAGCAACCCCTCGCGGCTGTTACTGCAACCACGGGACCCACAACCGACGCAGTTCTCGGCGCCATCGCCGAGCGAAAACAAGTGTCCCAATTAATTACAAATTAATTACAAATCATACCCTTCCACTGTTTCATTAAAATATCGACGTGCCGCCCGCTCCTTCGGGCAAGTCCGCAAGTGCCGAGTTCTGAATTCAAATTTGCGAGTAATTGAATTGGCTCTTGTTGATGGAAGAAGACACTGCGCCAAACTAGGAGGCCGCCACGGACAGCCGTTGTTGCACCGAGAATGGTGCGAGATCGATTAGACCCAGTGGGTTGTAGGCAGGCTCATGAGTGATTATATATCTACCACATGTAGTCACATTTCCTATCAGTCTCGATCTGATCCTTCCCAGATACTCCAGCTTGTGAAGCGCCGTGGTTAGGACTGCGATGGCGAACCGAAGTGCGACTTCTGGTGCTTTGCTGGTTCTACTGGCGTTGACAGTAGTGGCATCAGGGGAGGCTGCGTACGTTGCGAGTGATTGGATCAGCAACACGGCGCACGCGACGTTCTACGGCGGCAACGACGCGTCGGGCACTCAAGGTGGGGATTCAGTCTAGGGAATCTCTTGACACGAGCTCGCTTGTACATTTGTGAACTTGAATTCGAATTAGAGGTTGTATGGTGCTCTAGGGGAGGTTGCATTATACCCTTGCGATACTAATAATGCACGAAGACAGGGTGCTTGCATTATTTTGCACTTGCAGTACAAGTATCTTGGACAGGGAGTTTGCATTATACCCTAGTCAGACAAGGAGGGGGTATGGTTTACGTTTGCATTAATCGTCTACATCATAGAGAATGGGATTTTGCTACACATGTAGATTCATTTGCGTACATAACCCCGATTTCTCATTGTGTTTCTTGAATGCCTGCAGGTGGGGCTTGTGGCTACGGCAATTTGTACTCAACTGGCTACGGCACTTCCACCACGGCGCTAAGCGCGGCCCTCTTCAACAGCGGCCTCACTTGCGGCGCGTGCTTCGAGCTCACCTGCGATCCCTCGGGTTCCAAGTACTGTCTCCCCGGCAGTCCTTCCGTCGTCGTCACCGCCACCAACTTCTGTCCGCAAGGGAGCGAGGGCGGCTGGTGCGACACGCCCAAGCAGCACTTCGACCTGGCGTACCCCATGTTCACCAAGCTCGCTCAGGAATCTGGGGGTGTTGTCCCCGTCACTTACCGAAGGGTGCCCTGCGCCAAGCAAGGGGGGATACGCTTCCAGATCAACGGGAACCCGTGGTTCCTGCTCGTGTTGGTTACAAATGTGGGAGGAGCTGGGGACGTGCAGCAGCTGCAGATCAAGGGGGATAAGACGGGGTGGTACGAAATGGTGAGAAACTGGGGGCAGATGTGGCAATTCACGGGAGACAACAATTTGCCTGGTCAAGCGCTGTCGTTCAGGGCGACGTTGAGTGACGGGACGGCAGTGGAGAGTATGAATTGCGCACCTTCCAACTGGGGATTCCAGCAGACATTCGAAGGCGTGTCCACGTACTAATGGAAAATTTGGGCATCCCGAACTGGGGATTCTATCAAGCCTTTAAAGGCTTCGCTTCGCACGAATGGAAGTGTGCATCCCGAACTGGGGATTCCAACGAGACTTTGAAGTCTTCTCTTCGTAAGAAGGCAACTCTGGATCCCATTCAATGAGTGATAGATGCTGAGGCTTGTGTAGACGCTCGCCCGCTGCTAGTAATTATTTGAGGATGCCGTGGTGGTGTGCTACCCGCTTCTTCCCTGTAGAATCCAAGTCTGGGAGACGCAGAAGATTGTGCCCTTGGAGGCTTTCGTACTCCACTACATGGCGTATACGATTTTCCCTATTTTTGTAAAGAGTGGGCTGAGGTGGTGGTTTGTTGCGATTGTCACCCGTTCACTGTAGTAATCGAAATTATAATAAAAGGGGTCTGGGCTCAGTTTCTTGAGTGAAAACCATGGCCTGTCTACAATATGAACATGGGATTGCATTCTTGTTGGCGTTGAATGTGTCAATTTCGTTTGACATGGTTGTTTTGTCTACATATGGTTTGTTGTCATATTACCGGCGTTTGTCTCTATGATAATTATACTATCATTATACTATCACATTGCCTGTTCGTCTACGATGTGTGATTGCATTGTCGTGGTATAGCATTGTCGTGTTTGTGGCTATGCATCACACTCTGCTGCGATCGTCATTTCTGTCTTCAAGCTGGTGTTTTTCATTTCATTTGTTGGAACACTTGTTAGAACTATTGCTTGGAGATGACATGGTGAAGCGTACGCCATATACACAAATAGTCGTTAAATCCAGTTCTATCCTGCTCCTTAACAGTGATTGGAAAACAGTGCAAAGCACCGAAAGTGTCGCCTTTTCGGTTGCATGTTAAGAATGCATAGTTTACAGCCTACAGGGTAGCAAACGTTCCGTGACACCAGTCGCATGTAGTGATGCCCACTTTTGTGGGATGGGAACATGGGAACGAAATGGTCTAATTTGATAAATAAGAGAACTTCCACCAAGAAGGTTGAAAATGATTCTTTTTACTAGTGGCACTTCACTACTTTCTTGGATTGTTACTTCAATGTCACAATCTAAACCTTCTAAGATTGTAAAGTTTTCAAGCAACCTTTCATAGTTTCATTGTCTATTTGAGTGAAAGAATTGAAGTCTATTGAAATGGGTACATTGCAATAGACTATTTCCTAAGAATTGTTAGGCAACCTAACAGTAGTTGTTGAATGAGATTTAAAAAACCTAAGACCACCCTCTATTGTTGTGTAATGTGAATTAAGAAAAAAAATTCATTGAAGTTGCATTAACCAAGCAATTTGAAAAAAACCCAATAATTCCTTTTTAAAAGTCAATAGCAATGTGCTATGTGTTGTGTGATTTCATTATGTAACATATGTATGTAGTAGTGACAATAAGACTTTGTTTATGCTCCTTCATATAAACAAGTAATATATAAATCAAATGTTCAAATTATTTCATTTCAAAGAATGAATTCAAATTATTTCATTTCAAAGAATTTTAGCAACATGAAGGAGACAAAGAAAGAGAAGGAAACATGAGATTGAAGGAAAAAATGTTGAAGAAATTAGGGTTTAGAATTGAATGTAAAAATTTTACATGAAATGAAAAATTGAGAAATTGAATTTTTTAATGTAATTTAGGGTTTGTTGCGCAAAGAAAACAATTGAGGAGGAAGGAAGTGAATTTGGAGATTGAGTGTTTCAATGTAGAAAATGGAAAATGATTTTTGTTCAATGGCTACAACCATGTGTACAAAAATTATTCATTGACTACCCTACTATTAGGCTTGTACATAGTTTATCACTAACTAACCACTCAAAAGACAACCTTTACAAAGCCATTAGAAGAGAGTCATTTTGAATGAAACACAACAAGTACAAGCAAGCAAATAAATTTGGTTTCAATGACATTGGATATGGATATATAATAGACTTGCTTGAAGCTTGTTGTCCTCCAACATAAAAAGGTTTGAAAATGCATTCCCATAACAAGACTACAAACAAGAAGTAATAAAAAAAATCCTTGTTCAATTTTGCTAAAGTAGTGAAGTTCTCTATTAGAAATGTTAGACAGTTAAGTTTGCAAAAGTCTTCAATAATGGTTGGGTTGGAGGCATTGTTCCTGTTTTTGGCAATTTATCAGCCATTTGCATCAAATTAATGGGCCTTGTACCATGTTCTTGACCCTTGGAATACAAATAATAGCAAAAGGGTGTATAACAAATTTCTAAAAAACTTCAAATTAGGAAAAAATCTAGGATGAAATCAATAGATTGTTGATGGAAATATAATTATGTCCATATGCGATGTGTACTAATGTAATATTTTATATTCAATTTATGGATGAATGTTGAAATTTGAAGCACCAATATAACATTTAATACTGTCATTCTAGCACTTCATAAAAAATGAAAAAAAAAAATAGATGGAGGGGCTATTTTCAAAGCAAGTTGGTGATTAAATAGAGATACTCATTTACATGAGTGGTTGCACTATATTGTGCCCTTAGATAAAATCTTTGATACTATGGACAATTTTCTCATTTTTGAATAGATGAAATTGCCATAGTTCACCCAAACATTTTCAAAAAAACAAACTAATACCATTGCATTTGGATGAATGGACATATGTTCCAATGAATAAGTAATGTATCATCTATAAATGTCAATACAATACTAGATTGAAAATAATGAATAATACATTTCTAAATCACAACATCAAGGTTCTCCATTTTTCAAATTTTCTTATGACAACTTTTTTTTGCATTGGATGCCTCTAGCAACTATTTCAAAGTTAGCTAAAAAGTTGGAAAAAAAATTAGAATGCAATTTGGAAACATTGGCAAAAAAATGGTGAAAAAATCTATAAATTTTTTACTTGAAGTAAAAATAGAGAAAATAACCAAACTCTATACTTGAAAAAACACTTTAGTTTGGGAATAGAAAGATAATAGCGAAGAGAGCTTAAAAAACTTTCTAAACATTACATAAGACCATAACTTCTCCCATCTAGAAAATGATCTTATATCAAAACTTTGGTGTGAAGTATTCTATTAGCCCTTTTTCTATTTTTAGTATAAAATACTAACATCAGTAATACAAATATTAGTGTTTGTGGCATCTTCCACTTGGATCCCAAAGTAGAAGATAGACTTGAGGGATTACTGTCCACTGACTTAACCCCTAATTGCCTAGGGTCTAGTTTTGGGGTTAAAAACATCATTATTTTTGAAGTATTATACATCTAAATGAGTCACTAAGGTATAGAAACCTCAACCATACAGTCTTGTAGTGTATAGTACCTGACAATTCTCAATCATCCACCTTATTCAGCCATTTAAAAGAATTTTTTATAATATAGAATATAAGTGACATTTTCTATCTTGAATTATGCACATTCAATTCTTATGAAATTACAATGAAACATAACAAATTTTGATTTCAAAAATGCAAAATTTCATTTTTGGTGAATTATTTCATTTAAAATTCATAGTTTTACATGAAAGAGTTGCTATTATGTGAGCATAGGAGTGTGAGCCCATGAGCTTAAAATACTACACATCTATGTTATAGGTGTATATACTATAAAAACCTTTGATCTATGATTATAGGTTATATATGTTACAAATACCCATATTATAGGTGTTTATGATACATACACCTTCTATAATGTAGGGTATCTATATTATAAGCACCTATATTGTAAGCTCGATGCTCACAAGCTCACATTCTTGGGCTCATATACTACCACCGTTGTTTTACATGATAATTGATTGAAAACCATTGGTGATGAATTGGTAATTGATTGAAAACCATTATTTATTCCAAGACTTAAAATTCAATTCTTCAACATAAAAGATTTGAAATTCAATGTATGTAGTGTAAAATTTTAAGCTGAAAGGATTTATAGCCTTAAAATCTAAATAAACAAGGTGGAAAGACCTTGGGTTTGTTCACTTCAAATGCAAAATATTTTACAATACATAGACTCAAAGTTTTTTGAAATTTCTTTCACTCATTTTTATACTAATATGGTATAACTAATTTGTGGTTAGATATGGGAAAAAAATGATTTCTAATTTTTTTTTAACTTTACAATAGAAATTATAATGATTATTTTGCAAGTAGTTCTGAGTAGAATTTGGTGAAATTGAAGGCCTTAGGACTTCAAGGTTTAATAAGTTTCTACTGGTAGGATTTGGAAGGTCTTGCAAATGGATTTTAATTTAGCAGTTTATTCTCAGTTTTGGAATTGGATTATCTTCCATCAATGTTCAAGCCTGAATGGTAAGGCATCTCTTAGGTGGAAGGGATCTATATCTGAATCTTTTAACCTTTGAAGGACCATGGGTGTTTTTCAAGAGAAATTGCTTAAAACTACAATTTTTTAGTACATTGCCCTAAATTGAAAATAATTATTTTTCTTAAACTTCAACCATGCAAAAGTGTAGTAGACTATTATGAAAGTGTTTTGAAAAATTTCAACCCATTTGGTTGTATGAATTGAAAAATTATAATGTTTGAAGTAAAAAAAAACTTCTTTTCATTCTAGACCTACAAAATGAAGTCAACAAACATTGAGCCCTCTTGGAATAAAGTTTTTGCTCTTTACCATAGAAATTTAAAATGATGTTATATAGGTATACTGATGCAAAATTTTAGAAGCAAATATAAAGTCTAGCTTACTCTAAATTACCTTGCAATGCAAAAGAAATTAGGAAAACTAACAATGAGAATTTTTTTAATTTGAAATCCAAATGGCAAATGGTAGAAAGTTAGAAAAAAACATTTGGAATATGTGAAAAAAAGTTTCAAGACTTCACAAATTATAAGATAATAGGGCTTGAAGTTTAAAACAATATTTTTTCTTGAAATCACCTTGACATAGGTAACAAAGTTTGACTCTTTTTAGAATGTGATTTGAAAAACTAAAGTTTGTTTTCTATTTTGGACAATTTTATGCCATATTTTATTAGTTACATACATACTAAATTTCAAAAGTCAATGAAGGTTTTAGCAAAAGATGCCTCAAAGATGTCAAAATTGCTTGAATTGTCCAAATTTTCTTAAGAAACATAACCTTTGATCCAAGCACCCAATTGGAAAAAAAATTATATTCCCACTAAGGGGGGATATCCATACATGCTCACACCTTGTGTCACATTTTCATGAACATCAAATCAAAATTGACTTTTTAAAAATCTACTTGACATTTCTTGCATATGTTACGAACTTATACATCATGAACAATTTGTATATTTTTAAAATGTCCAATACAAAAATATATAGAAATGGAAGCAATGTAAATGTTGCAAATTCCTCTCAATCAACATTGTATGAATTCTTTTTAATTGTTGTGGTACTTTACTTCTTTCTTGAGTTGCTTCAATAACATATTTTTTAATAGTAAAAAATTTCCTAACAACTTTTCATTATCTATGCTTTTCATTTGTATAATATTAATGTTTGAAAATGCTTAATCCTATAAGAATGGGCTAGTCTATGAAGACAAACTATTACAAAAGATGTTCCCTTTTCACAACAAAACTCTAAGGATGAATAGTTGCACTTCCATCCTATACAAGAAAATTCTCTATCATCTATCAAATACTTAGTGTCCATGGCAACATTACAAGGTTAAATGCTTTGTGACAACAATGTATTGAAGAAGTACGTGCATCTTGATGGTAGGATCATAAATCAGATAAGTCATCATTCCATGATGTTTCTGAAAAGCAAAGTAACAAACTTAACCCTGCAAACCGGAATGGTCCAATGGATGACTTCACTGTTAATATAGACGATGAACAAAGCACTTCCAGATAGTGTATTGTCTAGCAAACTTTCCATTCATCCAATCTAATACTTGAATCTTGAAGAGGAAATCTTTCTTTATGACAAATTTCTTGAAATTGCAATAAATGATGTTTCTGTAAAAAGATATAAGCCAAAATATGCAAAAAATTGAAAAAGGATTGAGGTGTTTAGGGGTTAATTGTAGAAAAAGAGAATGCACCTGTTGGTCCAGCAATCAGAGAATTTTGGTGACTACCTTGGCCATGGGGGGCCACGTCCTTACAGAGTAAATCCTAAATGTCAGATTATACACTCATCTATAACAGTCCACAACACGATTTCATCAAGCTTTATCCGTATAAGATTTACAAGCACGCAGGTCATTGCCATGCTGACTAGTATCTCAAAATCACTGTAAAATATCCGGTCTAAAAGAGCAGGAAATGTGAAGAAAACTATACCATGCGATCCTCAAAATGAAGTGAGCTGCTACTCCAATTATATGGTCCTCGCCGTTCACCAAAGGTGATTAGCAACTCCGTTCACCAGAAGGGATATTGCAAAACTTGCATGATTGTGCCGTTTCAGTGAAAAAGGTAGCGACTATACCGAAAGAGAAAAAACTCTTGAAAGCACTAGGACGAGGTCACGCAGAGAGTTCCAACTGAGAGAGCAGTCTATGAGAAGCATTGTCAGAAATAATATAATAATATCCTCTGCCTATCAAACAAGAGCAGGAACTGGATAGAACCTGATCATCCTTCTGTAATAAAATGAGCTGCCTGCTATTCCAATAATACGATCCTCTCTAATCGCCATACCTGATTGCAACTCTTCAGGGATGACCATCCAGAAAACAAGCTTGTGCTTGTTTCCAGTGAACCTGCAGCAATGAAAGTTTCAGTAGAATCACCATTCAGAACCATCTGGAAAGCGCTTCAAGGCGTTGGTCTTTCCCTTCACGTAATGGTCCACGATGGCCAGCATCCGTTCGTACTTATCAGGGTGATAGTTCACATGAATGGTGACAGGTTTGTAGTCAGCAAAGTTGGCCTCTTTCCGCAGGATTTTGAACAGCACTTTGCTGTTCATAAACTGATAGAAATCGAGCACACGGCGAGAGGCGTGAAGGCCATCATAACCAGGGTGTGAGGGGTTAAAAAGCTCCTCGTTGAAAACAGCCTGGTCCCACGCCTTCTCCTTCGCCAGCTTTGCAGTCACTCGGTCTAGTAACTCAATGGAAGGCACTGTGGGTCGGATGTAAAACAGACCTGAATTGAACACCCAGATGCGCATGGTGTGTGCATAGCGTGCCCATCCCATAGACGGGTCATCCATAACGTCATCATAGCCATACGCTGTTACGTTGTCAAAGCCATCTGTCATGCTCTCCACATCACAGTCTCTGTGTAGATACTTGAACGGGTTTTGCAGGTACACTATGTCCACGTCCGAGAGGAGTACTCCGTAGCCCAGCACTAGAAACTCCCTCAGCAGATGGAACTTCAAACCTGACATTAAAATATAACGTCAGCAAAACATTATTGAACAGGAGCTGCAAACAGCCCAACCGCTAATTCAAGGAAGAATCAGGGTATCCAAGGTGCTTCAATTCTCTGACATCTTCCTTTGGCACACATCCTCTTCAACCTTAACGTCAAGAACAAAGGTTTAGGATTTTGTAGTGGGTTGTAAGTACAAGAAATCATGGCTAGCATTATGGGTTCTGATCCTCCTCTTGTCTACCATCAAGACTCTGCCACATCAATCTCAAAATCTTTCATTGGTATCATGGAGGCCTCATAACATTCCATAGCATTGTTGATTTCCCACTCTTGTCATTTTAGTTGTATCTTGTCATTGTAGTTGCATTGTGGATGACAATAACTACACTTATCGATAAAAGTTGTCAAAGTAACAAACATGAGTTTTAGAAGGATCAGTGTGTGGTTGTCAGGTAAGATGCCATTTGCATTGACATAATGTTTGGTAACGGCAATCAAAGGCACGGATGTAATAAATTATGTGCAAGTTAGTACCTACCAATTTCTTGTGATGACTATGTCCTTGATTGCCATTATGTAGCCCATTACCGTGCATTCACGTCAATTGCGTAAACCTATTGTGAGAAATACAGGAATTAGGGTTAACCTGAGATAGCATGATTGTCACCGGTGTCAGCCTGTGACTTCGAAATGGTGGCGTCCCGTCTGTAGACAGGCACATCGTGCTCTTTGCAGAATTTTTCAATATCATCGTCCAGTGCAACCACCAAGTAATTCGTTACGTTCACCCTTTTGATGCTCTCAAACCATATCTGTGCGAAGAAAAAAGGAGACGGTCATACATTACGATCACCTAACATTGTGGATTTCTGGTAAAGATGACCCCTACATGCCCCTAAAGTCACAAAACCCAGACATAGTGTTACATAGTAATAACTTCAATTAGCCCAAGAACTGGAACCCTATCAAATTCTGTTGTTCATCTATTGTAGTTGTCCAATCAAAACAATGAATAAAATTAAGCATGTCACTTTCAAAAAGTAAAAAAAAATGCATAAATTCATGAGGTCTTGCTTACATGGGTTTTCTTTCTAAGCCTGTCAAATGCATGTATGTTCCGATTGAAATTATTCTACTCTTAGATTCACCTTGTCATTCCAAATCGAGGAAAACCTAAAAATACGTTGAACTTCAACTTTTGATGTCCCAATGGAAGAATTCAAAAATCAAGCCAATTAACAAAAACATCAAATTTTTTTACTTTACTTGAGTGCAATGTATAAATTTCAAAAGAGATTTTGTATAAACATGAAAAACAAGAGGACAAAATATAGTTTGCCATAAACTCATTCAAAATGGAGGTGCACGACCTTGTTTCAGTGAAAAAGTAAGGATGAATCTAATGAAGAATGCCATGAATAGATGTTGACAAACCCATCTTTTTGGTGGTCCAGTTACGTATCCAAAATCAGCATAGACAAGGTTAAGAATCGTTTACCTTGACCATTTCGCGGACATTGTTGTTGGAGATCCCGACGATGAGCTCGCCATTGACAGCAATCTTCTTCAAAAGCGCAGAAAGCTTGGGATTCACCGAATCGTCCGCTTGCACTTTCTGATTTGTTCGGAGGCTTTTCACAGTGCCAGCAGGTCCCACCTTCTTCGAGGGAGACAACGCCTCCAACTGCTTCACTGCGGCGCTTCTCTCTTGCTCCAACACGTCGTTCCTGATTTTGAACTGGCTCAGTTCCTTGTTCTCCGTCTCCAGCCGCTTCACCTCCCTCTCAAGCATCGCCACTTTCGCTTCCATCGACAAAATGGCTCCGTCCAGCTAAAAAAACGAAGCAAAAACAACAACATCAAGCAACCAACCAAACCTTAATTGACCCTCGATCGAAAGTAATCGATGCTTGCAAACTTCACACCGAGATTTTGTGCTCAATTCTTAACCGAATGTCTAGAGTGCTATCGTATTGAATAGCCATTCAAAATGTGCTTCTAATGAGCTATAATACACCTCTTTACTTACTCAAATCAATGAAATCAAAGCAAGCAACCAAATGCACTCAGCGAATGTGACAGAAGCCACAGAGAGCCCCAAAACAGCTTGTATTCTAGGAATTTCTTGCTCAAATCATGCGAGTGATAGCTTGTTGGAAAGTTATGGAAAGCTTTGGCAAATGTGCTTCTGGCAAGATATCACAAATGTTCTGATTCTCAGATCGCCGTGACCGATTGAAGTTTATTGGCTAGGGTTTCAAAGGCTTCTATACCTGCCGGTCCGGTATAATCTTCACCAACGATCTACCAACGCAGATGCACTTCAAATCTCATGAGATTGAAACAATCAGAGAAAAACCAGTTTAGGGTTTCGAATTCCTGACCTTCGTGGTGCGACGATCGGAGACCAGGGGCGACGTGGTGGAGGCTTGAAGTAAGCCATGCGGACGAAGGTAAGCCCAGAACGCGCCCAACGTGACCCCCACCACAACCGCATACAAAATTCGGCAGTCTCGTGCAGTCCCAGCACGTCCCAGCACGTCCTTCCTCCCCTTCATCATGGTGCTCTCACGAAACCCTAAATCACTCGTCACTGCACACGCTTCGTCAACGAAACTGTAGTCTACTACTTCGTGATCACCGATGTTGGTAACCGCTTCAAAAAACCAGGGAACACTACTACTAAACCCATATCCAAAACCTCAAGCATACTATTTCAACACTAAACCCACATTCCAAAAACTCTCACTAAACAAAATCAGAAAAGTTCCAAAATCGCATGGCGACAAACACGACGGAGAAAAAGGCAAAACAGAAGAGATGAGACGCAAAATGAATGCATGTAACGATTTGCCAAACTGTCGCAAACCTACTACTCTCTAACCTCGTACTTCCGAGAGACAGCGAGAAATGTTCGTCCCCAGTACATGTCCCTCACTCATGTAGTGCTAAATAAGGTACAGCGGTTTGGAACCCGGAAGAAGGGCGGAGATCGCGGCCATGCTGGCCCTGTGGAGGACCCCTAAATTCTTTGCCATTCTTGAGATTGATGCGAGTTTTTGAATGCTTGAGGATGCTCTGCCAATGGAGCCAGCGCTCCAGACGAGGGAGACAACGAAGATCCGACGAAGGTACGACGCTCGTCCAAGTGTCTGCACAATCTCGTCGTGGAGAACCTCGTCAGTCCAGATTCCAGAAGCTTCAAATAGTTTTCCAAACCCTGTCGTCGTTTCAGTCGGTGGAGTGTGGAACATTTTTGTGGATTGCTCATGTAGACATTAGCTCGCTGACTGAGGAAGAGGCTCCCGTGGTGCCTGCCACTTGCAGAAATTTCGAGAAATTCTTCCGAGAAATTGCTGAAGCGTCGAAGCTGTCGGTTGTATTGCAATTGCAATTTTGTGATGGATTGTTGAAAATCCAATCCTCGATTGCATCTTCTGTACCGACACTCTATCTGGACTCGGTTTTGTTTCAGGCCTCCCATGTGCTAACTGTCAAAGCCCTGATACTAATTAGGTTGCGGTTCTGGGTGTAATTGGAGATATGGAATCAATCATGAGCGAATCTGTTGATGATTCATTAGCACTTGGGTTGCTGCTGCAATTGGAGTGCTCATGTGTACATCCTGTTAGCGCTCGGTATAGTCAGAATTAGTGCAGTATTGGACGGAGGTTTAGGGTTTAGGGTTTACGGGATTTGTTGCGATGGAAGTGGAGAAAAGAGAAGAAGGGGAAGCAGCTGCAGCACCGTCTGGCTTTGGACCGTGGGTGGCTGTGCGGCGTCCGTTTCGAGTGGACTCGCCGTTCTTTGCTGCTGGTAACGTGGAACGGGAGCTTCTTGCCAAGCAGGTGACCTTCTTGCTCTCTTTCTCCTCCCTTCTTTCTTGTTTTTGAAGCTCGTTCTGCTACTCTATTCTAGTAAACCTTTTAACCAATCAATGTAGAAGAAGGCCCCCGGTCTCACTTTGGTTACTTCAAGAGCGAAATTCTCTTTCGGTCAAAATTTTCTGTCGATGTATCAATTTTTCGTGCATTCATTTAAAGTTCTAGATTACTCACGAAGTGGCAGTAAACAACCCCATTTCCATGCAAAGATCATGGACGTTTAGCCAAGTCATGCTTTGCTAATTGAAGGCCAACCACGTAGATGAGTTATTGTTGGTATCAGGGGTGAGTGTAGGGGACAGAATCAGGTCTCAAATGATTTTAGTATTTATT
Organism: Pseudoscleropodium purum; assembly: GCA_963969395.1. Classification (NCBI taxonomy): domain Eukaryota; kingdom Viridiplantae; phylum Streptophyta; class Bryopsida; order Hypnales; family Brachytheciaceae; genus Pseudoscleropodium; species Pseudoscleropodium purum. Next base: position 16,388,135 of record OZ017798.1, read on the forward strand.
TCCTTTTTGATAGAAGCCGTAATGGCTTGAATGGTATTACTTTAACAAGCTGACTGGGCTGTGGTGTGGTAGATTTCGTTGGAGATCACGGAGGAGGAGAAGAAGCATATTGTGCAATCGGAAGAGGAGCAGCTCTGGTAATAATTCCATGCCTTCTCATTTTATAAATATAGTTTACCCGGGGGGTTATTGTGTAGGGATTTGTTGCAATGCCCATCAGAATGTACACTGGGAAGGAAAAGTTTACTACAACATTCCGAATGGATGCAGAAGTAAAGACCGCCCTCCTGAACATGTTCCATGGCAGGCAACTTTTCTGCCCTATTGCAGGCTGCGGGATCAAGCTTAAGGGAGTGGGAGAATTGGAGTCTCATTACTTGTCTCGCCATTCAGCCACATGTTCCGTATGCACACGGGTGTTCCCTACTATACGTCTCCTCAATCTTCACGTGTCTGAAACACATGATTCGTTTTTCCAGGCAAAAGTGGCTCGTAAGTATCTCATGGTAAGTCCCCCACTCCTCATCTACAACTTGGTCCTTCTTCTGTCACTGGAGATGCAATCTCTGGGTTGCATATAGAACTGGCAATATTTCATTTTATATTTATCATATAGTTCTGGCAATATATCTAGCAATATTATGTCCTTTGGGCTTAGTTTGTACTATAGAGAGAATTCTAAGCGGGAAACCCATACTATACTATACTAAAGGTTTCTTCCTCGAAATCCAATGCTTTGAAGACCATTGTAGACGAAGACTTTGGATCCTGCTTTCAGGGTGCTCTTGGAAGACTCTCATAGATCACAAGTTTTACGGAGCTGAGCAAGTAGGGTTTGTGACAAAGCCAGAACGGTTACTAGTTTGTGTAGACTGTCCCGGTTAGGGTCTAATAAGAAATTTTCAAGAAGAGGGTTCCCTGGGGTTGATTACATTGACCTTTTGGTGTTTATTAATACACTAAGGTCTTGTACACTTCAGATAGGACTTCGTTGCCTACAATCTGTCCTCTTTTTTTACTCCTGTGCTTCCTTCGTTTATGTTGATCCCAAAATGCTAACTTCATTATCTGCATCTTTCTCCCAAAATGCACAGGAATTCACTAACCGAATTCCTGCGTTGTTGTTTGATCACAGTACGAGTGTCTTGTAGAAGGCTGCCCAGCTCGGTTCGTGAGTGACCCAAGCAGACACCAGCACTTAGTGGACAAGCATCACTTCCCTCGCTCCTTTCGCTTCCTTGTGAAAAAGCACGCCTCCCAAAAGCAACGGCAACGACAGAAAGCTCACCAACCCAGCAGCAACCCAGCAACACCAAAGCAATCAAAGGCAAAGAAGAGCCTCAAGGCAAAGAACGTGTCACAGCAACAGATCCCTGAAGCAACCACCACGTCTATGGAGATCCAAATGCCTCAAAGTCTAGCCATACAGAACTCAGCTGGCGTTCAACAGGTGAAGCCTTGTAATACCTTTCTCTGAGCCTTTTCTTTGGTGAACAGTGTTTTGTGGACCATAATACTCTGTTATATAATGGTTTTTTAATGTTTGGCATTCAGCATATGTAACCTTGTGTACGGTTTCTTGTTCCCCGTATTTGCAACAATGCATTTTTCCCTCTGCTAGTCTTACTCACTTCCCTGCGTGGCCCTGGCATCAGATACCCCAGTCTAACGACAGAACGCAAATGGACGTTGATGATTTAGTGACGGCAGTTTCAAGGTTGAGTACTGTCTCCCAAAGGGATGAGGATACTCCCGCGGAGCTCAGTTTTGGCCATAGACGAGGCCGGGGTGTACCATTTGGGCCAAAGCCTCGGGGCTCTGGGCGTGGGAGAGGGCGTGGGAGAAGCACTAATGGCAGAGGAAATAATGAGCCTCCATCACCAGTAGCAGGAGCAGCAGCAGCAGCAGCTCAGTCGTCTCCATCGTAAGGTAGAGGCACCCAAATTTCCATTTCTGCTGTTGAAACATAGTTGTTGAACCCAGTCCCCATTGCAAAATTTGGGTTTGTTCCTGTTGACAAACGAAAGAGGGTTCTAATGCACCAAGGAATGTGTTATTTGGATACCATTTTCTCACATTAGTCCGGATGAAAGTTTTATAGATACATGTTTTAAAATCACTCTACAACAGTAGGTACATTTTGATTGAGGGAATTTTCACCAACTGAGAATTCGATCAAGTGGTGCTTTTGGGTCCTGGCGATTTTGGGTGTACATAACCTTATCGCTCATCCTACAGTGCTCATGACTTTTGTTGTTTAGTTGCCTCATTGATAACAAGGCTATTGCATCATCTCTGCAACATTTAGTGAATTCTGGTCTTTCTTTGTACAAATACTTTTTTCTCTTTGGTTTGTAATTATGTAGTTGAATTTCTGTCATATAAGAGTTGGAAGTTTATGTGATTCTGTGGCCAAAGATTTCGTTTCAAATAGGAATTAGATATTGAATCGTTCTGTGTCTTCGGTTGTTTCTTCTCGTTATTTTTCTAAAATTGTAGCAGCAGGTCACTCGTCTTCTCCTGAAGTTGTATGAGGTGTGGTGTATGGATTTGATTTTCAACTAAGCAGGAATTCTACCGCTGTCATGAATTTTCTTAGAGAAGATGGAAAATTAAGAACAGAGTAACCACTGAAGGTAATTCATGTTATTTCTTCCTAAAAACACTTAGTGGTAAATTCGAAATTCAGTTTGTGATACTGAATCATATATGAGCAGAGGTCAAGACCAAAAAAAAAGGGCATCTGAGTGGCCAAAATGCACCATTTAGAAACAATTTACTTCTTTGGGTGTTTAATAAGTAGTATTTTTTCGCTAGTTTTTTTCCTTCATTTCTACAAAAAGTATGATGAAATGGTCGAATATGGATGAAAATTGCATGAACTTAATTGAAAAGTGAATTCTTGTCTCAAAGATGGATTATGTAGAAATGTGTTTGCATGACCAAAGTACAAGTGATCACTGTCTTTGCACTTTCTCATTACTGAAAGAAAAAGGGTCTGTTTTAGACAAAATACCACCACACGCTATGATTTTGTGGTGCACGCAATACATTTTTACAGTGTTGAGAGGAAAGTCCCTGTACTAAATATATGTTGCACGAGGTAGAAAAACCTTTAGTACTATTTCGAGTTCATGAATTAGCAAAAACGTAGCATGATGAGAATTCTGCTTGTGCCTCGATTATGGTAAGAATTTTCCAACCAGCCTTATATTTCGCTTTTGCTTATCAGGGACGAGAAACTCCAGGAAGTGATACAGACCTACTTCTGCATCAAAAGTGTGGTTAAAGAAACTAGAAACAAACAAACTTCGGTCACCAATGGATCTACCTCAGCACATTTGGAGGACAATGGACAACTTGATTGTTCAAGAAGACGGGAGATATTTGTCACTTAAACTCACTTTTTCAGATCAACTAAGTTATTTGCTAATCCTCCTAGGTCACTTTAAAACTGAATGGAAATGGACTAGAGAAAAGTCCATAGTCACTTGGCCCTCAAGACTCTTAGTTCCTGTATGCACTATGGCACAAGCCCTGGAGAAATTTGGTTTTGCATAACGACCAATGTACTTCACTACATGACAAATAAATACGCTGATGGTACAGGCTCTAAAATCAGATAAATGGATGGGTGGTCAGCTACTTGGAAGTCAAGGATCAAAACTACAAAGTTTTCTTCTGATGTGGTCAAAAACAGCATGGATATCAATCCCTCCAGAGAGATGATATCACAAAATCATATTGGTGTCAGGTATCATATTCCCTCCAAGCAATACATCTAGTTTCTTCCGAACCCTTGGCAAAGTTTCTAGAGCCTCTGCAGCCGAAGGTGAGTCTGCAGCTGCCACATAATGGGGTTGCAATGTCTGAACAAGCAGTAGCTGAACGTCAGAGTCTTTCAAGTCATCTGCGGTCATTTGGTTTAGCAGGTGCAAAGCTTTCTCTTCGTCTTCTCCTGCTACATATGCTCGGAACAACCTTCACACAATAGGCACAAAAGTATTTTTTTATTCCAGCTGTTGAAGACGCATTTTCAGGAACTAGACATTTACATGAGTCTCTACTCAGTCCACGCTCATGAATTGAAAGGTTTCAATCAGCACTAGTGAAGATTTCATTGTGACGATTGATGGAAGTCAGTATTCTCTAGAACTTCTAAAATGTGGTTTTGAGAGAAAATAAAACATTTTCGAGTATGGACCCCATGGCAAGTAGTTCTCTCTCATTCATGTGAATGGTACACACATCTATCCTAATAGGGAGAGCGCAAAATAGTGTCACTGAAAATCTGTGCAAAGTAATGTCACGATTTTTTGTGTGTGGAAATTAGTCCAATAAGATAATATTTTAGCTAGCACTAATTTAAATATTTTACAAATAGTGCGACTGGTAAATTACCGGGTAGTGTCGCATGTACTAATAGTATAAATAGTGTAGTGCCAAATTGCACATAAAGACAGATCTTCAAGTCAATGCCATGTAACCATAGTAGAATTGTTTAAGTGAAAAGGAGTGAGAACTTATAATGACACTAGTGCGGAAATAGTGATACTCTTCAGAAGAGTGGATGAGAGGAATATTGACCTTGTTGAGAGGAGTAAATCCACTGCTCAAGAGGGCATGTCTTGTTAAGGATTTCAAGCAAATTTCTCCTCTAATGGTTTCAGGCTTACTTGGTGGAAACTAGAAACCTACATGAAAGTGTAAGTGTAACTGTACCTGATCATTGAGAAGATGTTTAGTTGCAGACCCTCTCGTTCCATTTCTTGGAGAACCCGGTGGGCTTGTTCAGAGTCGTTCAAGGCAGCACATCCATCCAGAAGGGCCTCCAAAGACATGCGTGACGGCTGCAAGCCCAACTCGCGCATCGCATTTATCACTAGAAAACCATCATTTACGTCTAACCAGCGCATTTCATTTTCATCTTGACCTCCAGACGAAATATGCAAAAACATCTGCACACACAATAAGATCGACAAACAATTAAATAGCTTCCAGGGATGCCATAAAAATAATCCGCAACAGATGCCCTATCCTGACAACAGATGCTGTACAACAAACCTCTTGACTGAATTTCAGAATGTAGCTGCTTTACTATGAATTAGCACCAATTTGGTAACTGACATAACTTGGGCCGTGCAGGCGTTCAGTAAATAATTCCAGTTAGCGAAAACTGCTATTTGGTTGGTGTACGCGGGGCCTAAAGAGTGAGTCAAGCTATAATAGCACTCTTGCATTGGATGGTATCAACCTTGTCAAATAGAACGCCTTCGTCGGCAATGCCCTCCTCCTTCACCTTTCGCAGAAAACTGATTGCCCGCCTGTTATCGCTCAACAATTATCAGTCACTAGATTAATTCATCTAAAGAGACTTTCAAAGCTCCACAAGGAGTTGGCATCATGCCGCAGTCTTAAAAAGACCAGCATAATTTGACCTCATGCTTTCATTTTTAAAATTAACTATCAGCCTCCTCCGCAATTTCAAGTTGAAGTAAACTCAATGTTAAGTTTTGTCCAGTTAGATACAAAGCAAAAGAGAGGCCGAATGCACTGACTATAAATGCTAGTAGAACCCATTTTTAACAGTCCAACAAGCAGAATTAAAAAATGAGGATATCTTCGACAACAATTATTCTAGGATTGCGAAGGCATAATAGAGCCATACCCCAGTTGGTTGTGATGGATACATGCCAGAACCGCATTTATACACCGGATGTTAAGATGCTCAGCACGTTGCCTTAAATTCAATAAATTCCATTTATCATCTTCTCGAGCGTCCTCAAACACTTCAAACATCCGGTCCAGGTTCCCTTCTTTCCCAAGCGCTGCCTGCACAGCCACACAGACAGAGAGCTATGTCAATAAAATGTCTTGTATCCTGTAACAGTCTGCACAACGACAAGGTATAACACAAACACCCCCACTTTTGTTGACAAAGTTTTTAATGTTGAGTTAAGAGGCAATACATTCAAACAGTCCTCAAAGTAAGTTAAATTTATGTCATGCTAGTGTAAAGCATATGGTCTTCACTAAATTTTAGTGTGATGCTAGTGTCCTCGATATTAAACTGATATTACTCTAACATACATTATACTAATATTGATTTACCATTAATAAGTGTGTCAATCTAATAGGAGATCGTTTGAGGTATATAACAGTAAAGGTCAATATTGGCGGCTGATAATTGCACACATAAACTTCTGCAGATTTAGCAAATTGTCCAGCTTTTAATTCAAGCGTCGTAAAGTATCGCAAACCTGCTAACAATTTGAAGTGTCAGTGGACTGAGCCCGTGACCATTGTGAAGACACATGCACACTCACAATATGTAACGATGAGATGGATCATCCAGGAAAGCAGTAAAAGAAAGATAAGTCACCACGCACCAAAAGTGACCCGACTGCGTATGAATGTGGTAGAACATTTTCCTTTCTGAAAACTGCATATAAAGCTAAGGCTTCCTCCAGGCGGCCAGTTACAGCAAGTCCATGCAGAATAGCACTCTTGGCCTCGGTTCCTGCTGTTTCGCCGCTTTCCTCTAAGCTCCTAATCAACTGGATATCAACGTCTATAATTGTTACATATTTCACGCCATCATGGTGGATCAAGAGAGATTCTATTCACATGCATCAGAAGGACTAGCAAGGTAATGATCAAACCACTTGGATAAGAGGAGCATCTCTCAATTGTCCATTCAAATTTAAAAATCGATAATGCTCAATAACAGGAGCATAATAAGTTCTTCTATGAGTGAGCAAACTAAAGATGCGCATACCTCAATACCGCGGTCAACATTTCCACACTTCGAGGAGACAATGATCATGACAGTGTAGATGGATTCGTCAGCCCTTATCCCACGTTCTTGCATTTCTACAAACAGCTACAAACCCAGTGTATATGAATTTAGGAGATTCAAAATTTCGAAGTATGAAGCACTTCAAATTACCCCCACCGACAAGTGTATTGATGTCATATCTCAAAATTGTTACTAACTTAGGTTTACTAAACCTAAACAACGAACGACCTTGGGTTGCAAACAAAACTTCGATGTCTTATGAAAAGAAATTTCCGGAACTAGTAAAATTGGACAGTCATAATACATTTAAATTCCATTACCAAAAGTTGAATTTTGGCATACTTGATTACAACAGTATATTTCAAACACTGAGATGACATTCAACAATTTGCTATCTTTTCCACATCTAAAAATTTGACCAAATTGAAAAATGTCTTATTTCCTTGTTAACATGAATTTTAAGAACAAAATATAGATTATGAAAAAGATAAAAACCAGTCGCATGGCAGCTCCTCAACGAGATGGTTGCGTAGTATTTTACGGGTTAACAGAGCTTCCTCTTAGCAAAAGTGTGACTGTTTGCCTCGGAAAGGCCTTAATGCAGAAGTTCTTGATTGGTCACCTGGTCTGCCCTGTCCTGATCTCTATTCATAGAGCAGGCAAATATGAGACGGCGGTAGGTGTTCACATCTGGCTTCACACCTGCTCCATCCATGTCCTTCATTATTGCAAGTGCTCGGTCAAAACGTCCCTGGTTCTCACAGATCAGTATAAAGTCAGAGCATGGATACCTACCTAATAAAGTCTCTAAACAGCAAGATGTGGAACATAGATCGTCTTAGAAGATGCAAACAACTCCAGACATATGAGAATGGTCACTTGACTAGTTAGAGAACAACCTGCATGGCAAAACCCATAATAAGAGGATTGTAGCAATGGGTGTTGGCATCCACACCGAGCTCCTTCATTTCAGGAAATAAACCACACGCCTTCTCCAACTGATTCAATTTCCGGTAGATCTCATTGCATTAGTAATAAATACAACGAATCAACATGTTGCTTGCAGCGTATACAAAATCAACTCAATTCCACGTAGGTCAGTCTCAAATATACAAGATACAGGAAGGCACGGCATGGATTGACTTGGGAGGATTCTTTACTCACATCACCAATCTTGACACAAGCACTTATAAGTGAATTGTATGTCACCACAGTCGGCTGTACTCCCAACCTCAGCATAGCAGCTTTCATTTCAAAAGCCTACCTTCCAGAAAAATCAAGCCAAGTGTTACTTATTTACCTTGAATAACCTTTCGCATCAACATGGAATGAAAAACTCATAAGAGCTCCTAAAATGCCCCACAAACGAAAACCCACCTCATCAATCATTGTCCACCGTCCAAATTCACGAATAAATGGGTTGAATGAAAAAGAAGATAACTCTAATTTTCTTGCTTGCATCTCATCCAACAAGTCAAGGCCTTGGGAAATCTGGAACACAGCAAGCACGAAGCAATTAATAGAACACATCTCACATAGCTTTGCTCAAGTTCATTCACCAAAATAACTGACTGTTGAAGGATCACAGAAATATGTAAAGAACTGTCAGTGAACCCTTCATTACTGACTAGGTATTGAATTAACAATTTGAGCACCTGATAAAAAGCAACGCAAGCAGCATAGTGATCACAAGAACTTCATGTCGATATCTACTCAAAATTATCACACAAATTTTCCGAAGTCCTAGACGTATTGAAGAATCACGTTGGGCTCCTCACCTTGCCCTGTTTACAGCAGAAATCTATGAGGATATTGAATACAAACTGTCCTCCCTTGATTTGATAAACCGACTCAATTTCTCTGAATGCACTTATGGCATCAGCTACCTGCACAAGTCCAATACTTAAGTGTTCAGTTTCACACAAAATTGTTATCCACACATCCCCGACATTAATTGCGTGAGCAACAACTGACAGTTCTTTACATATTTCTGTGATAAAATCCACATATTAAAAAAAATTAAAACATCCCTCTCAAGAAAGCTAGCGTGAGAAACGCACGAAGCTTTGTTGATGATCATGGTTCCTTCTATTTTTTAAATTTCAATATACAGCCCACCTTCACTTTCAATATATTCGTACCGTTTCCAAAGGTTTAGATTAATAAAGTACATGATAAAATGCTCTAAAATCACAAAACCAAGTATTTAGATGTTTTGGATTACTTTTAGAGAAAACATTATGACAAATGCGTGAAAATTCAAGTAGAGCTTCACAAAATTACGGATCCAAATTTATGCACAAAAGCATGTAAAAAAACTACATTCTTCTAAAACATTGCGTTGTAACTACATCAAAACATGGAAATGCAGTGTTGGTACACTAGAGCATAAAAACACCCTTCGTGCAGATTAGTATAGATGAGTTAAACTACCTTGCCGGTTTGACTGAATCCTTGAACGTAAGCATTCAAATAAAAACCCATCTGCTGTTCACTCGTACCTATCACAAATACACATGTTTTAGAAAATGTGCTGATAGGTTTATTCTAGGGCAAAAGGACGGAGTTGCACGTTCAAGTGCACTACATAATGTACCCAATGTGTGCTTGGAAGGTCACTGTGTGAACTGGAATACCTTTGCTTTTCAGTAAAGAGAAAGCTAGAAGGGCGGCATCACGCCGGAAATGCCTGCCGAGGCACTGCATGGCGGCAACCACACTAGCACTCGACTTCACGGTGGGCAGGACTTTAGAGAGCAAGTCCATCACCACAGATACGTCATCATCCTTTGCCAACGCCGTCAAGAATCGAGCTACCATGTGTCCCCATGCAATTGAATCATGCCTGCCCCATCAGTCTCCCGCTCTCTCAAAGGATAATCAAGAATACTAGAATTTCAAAAGCACCAATTTCTGTAAGAGCTAGCTCACTCAAAAATAACAGAAATAAGGCGAAGTTAAAAAGCATATCAAAGAACAAACAAATGAATATAAATCAAACAGGAGTCATGCCTTCAAACATATCCCTCCTAACAACCCCCTTTATCAATATTACTGCTATTTTAAGGCATGATTTTCCAAAACCCTATAGACATTATATGATTGTCACTTGCTGACTTAGGGCCACTTAAAATTGCACAGGTCGAAGCAACAAACTTGAGATATCAAGAAATCGTACACCTCGGTGGGTGCAAAAATCAGATTTCGTACGATTTACCTTGTTTCATTCAAGGTCGACTATTCAGTTTCCACTAGTCAAAGTAACAATGAAGAGGTGGCAACTAAATGGCTCCTATGAGGCATGCTAAAAAAAATGAAGATAACAAGAGTTCAATTTGTTGAGGTGGATTGAACACTCGTTACCTCAAATGCGTCATAAGATGTCAGAAATGAAATGTATTATTTTAAGTTGCACGTGATGTCGGTTCAAACTGTAAGCTTGTTGCCTTGACCTATGCAATCCAAAATGACCCTCATTTACCTGACTCAAAAAGATCCAAACTCTTATCAAGAAACTCTTCGTACGGAACAAACAAATCTAAAACCATCTCTCCTTTCTCACGACACTGACATCGGAAACTACTCACCATCTAGTGACGAAGGCAGTCGCTGATCAGTGTTCTTTGCAGCAAGGTAAAGAGACTTTGCTCGGTCAAAATTATTTGAATGCAGCAACATTCGGATTTCGTAATATTTAAACACACCATCAAACGGCACTCCGTCTTCTGTCATCCATTTTGCCACTTCCTGAAACTGGTCTACCCTTCCCTTTTCAGCAAGCCATGTCATGATGGGCTTGTAGGTTAGCTTGTTCGGTAGTATACCCTTGCCTCGCATCTCTTGTACAAGCTCCAAAGCTCTTGAAACGTACAGCTCCTGAGTAGCAGAAAAAGTCTTACTGCCTATCCTGTCCTCCTGTCAGAAAAACATTCGAACAAATATTAAGGTTTCTATGCTCAAAATTTGAAACCAAATAATATTTGCTTACACAATTGACCTTCAGACATCCTAAATGTTCTAATCTAGAGGATGCTAAAACCGAAAGGAACTTGATCCCGTCTCCTATACTGTTGCTACAAACAGCAACTCATCTCTTCCAATACACTTGGTTGCCCTTCAAGTAGCAAGCTGAGAGTATACATGGCTTGGATCAATGTCTATGGCATTGATCCTTAATGGAAATGGGGTTATCTACTGTTAATTCTAGTGGTCTACGACCTACCCCTTTGAATGATTGCATGAGAAATTCATACATAGTGATAGAATTTGATCTAAAAGAGATTTTAGCTCATTTTACCCAAAGTGATCTCTCTAAAGCTCTAATGATCTCCCAATGAAAGCACATTTCTACATATTGGTAAAAATGCTTTAAGTATTGCAAATAACATAAATAAAATCATCGATCTTATTTCGTTCAAAGAGCAGTAAATCAGAAGTGGAACTGCAATATCCTTACCCTCGCCACTGTCTCCATGAAAGCCTGTACTAAAATTGTGTATGGGACCACATTTGGAATCACTCCGGCGGACAGCATGCGTTGAAACACCGGGAGAACGTACTGAGGCCCTAGTTCTCGAACTCTTGTCATTAAACGGGAATACATCACAACATCCAAAGACTTATGCAACGCTTCCTTCTCCTTCTCTGCTAATTCATCGTGCACTAGCAACATCTCCTCGAACTTATTCTGCTTGACGAGATTGAAGAGCCGTCTCACACCCACCACTGCACCCTCCAGATGCCTTGTCATGACTTTATCAAGCTGATGGTCTCTGGACCACTCTTTTGCACCGTCAGTGGAGGCTGCACAGATGCTCGTGTCCTCCACTTCAGCAAACTCCGCATCAGATGATGTTGTTGTTGAAATAAAGGCATTTAAAAGATCTTTATCTGCACAATTCAGAATAGCGGTCATAGAAAGACCTTGCCAGAGTGATCAAACCCAGAGAATCTACCCCTATGGCCGTGCCACCGATTCGATTGGTAATATGCTTGGAATGGTCTACCTAAACCCTAAAACCAAATCCAAGAGTGGCATTTCCACTGCTACCACTGGTGCATAGTGCACTCCACAGTGATTTATGGTAACCATAAAGTTAAGGTTTAAGCATGCTTGTTGACATGAACATTTAACGGTGTACATTAAAAGATGATCTGCTTAGGGATAGGGCACAGATAAACACTTTGCAATTCAATGACTTTAGTCACCGACACAATCAGCTTCGATATTGAAGCCCGAGTTATATAGGAGGGGTAACTCCCAAAAACCCTAATTTGGTTTTATGGAACACGATCAACTCTGATTAAACGCCTCTGGGGTCGTTGAATGGCAATTAGTGCTATTGAAGAGCATAATTTAGGAACTTCGGGAGTTACTGTGACTCGCTCTAATGTAGGAAGCAGTCAAAAATTGAGGAGTAGAAGAGGTTGATTGAGAACGAAAACCTGGCAAACAGACGTGCAACTCAGCCATAGAGTGTGCCAAATGCCGGGAAGACGCTAACACCACATGATGGCAACGCTCAACAAAGTAGCCACGGTATAGGAGACGCATTATCTGCGCCATCGCAAACCAAATGCCTGCACCTTCGCCGACATCCGACCCTTACAAACGTCTAAATGAATCCATCTCCTCAATGCAGTCACAATTCTGTGTCGAACCCACTCGGAAATTCTCCTGCACGATCGCCATCAAGGGTTTACCAATGCATCCCATCCAAATGCGTTTTTCTAGGAAAGGGAGTATCAGTGGGAAGTAATGGTCACCGATCGCCCATTCGAAGAACAATCAGTTCGAGGATTTCCAAATGCGAAATAGCATTGCACGCGCAAGAGAAGGGGAAGCAGTGGAGCTTGAATTAGGGTTTCGATTTGAGCATTGCGGGAGACTTCGTTCTTGATGAAACAGCGTTTTCGGCCGACAGTAGGGGGAACTATGGGAACACAGGGAACACAGGGAACATCGAGAACACCAAGTTCGGGAACTTGGATGAGGAAGGTGGACGATATCCATCCAACCTGCGCTGCGTGAGCATACCGGGGAGCATACCGGGGAGACGCCCAATGACCGCTGCCTGAGAACGAAGAGAGAGACGGAAGCACGTGGAGACTCTTCAAGTTTTGGGCAGGTACCTATGATCTCAATTTGTTTCAAGATTTTCTTAAACTTTTTTTTAACCCCTAAAAGACCAGACTGCGTTTTTTGGATGTACAAAATTTTTGGGTAGATCATTGTGACCAGAAATTTCCATGTTTTAGGCTGAAATTTTAATAGAAGGTGTGGACAAGGAATAACTTTCATATGCAACAAATTTCATGAAATTTGGAAATGAGAGTCAAAAGTTATGGCCCAATATATTGTTTGTTTCTCAACTTGGGCAGTTCGGGCAGATTTGAAAAATTCACTTCTTTCAAAAATAAAAATTTGAAACTGATTTTCTATATTTATATATGTGTGGAAAGCTTTAAACCATTCCATTTCAATCAATGAATCAAAAATTACGAGGAATTTTAGTTTGCGGGTAGTTATGGATTTTGTACTCTAAAATAAACTTTGAAGTTGTTTTTTTCACTCAATTTTCAATATTTTTTGAAAAGAATAAAATTATAGGATGTACATTGTTTATAAGAACATTACAACCATTGGGATTGACATTTTTCAATTCCATAATTAAATTCTTAACAATTTAGTATTGGGAATCACTCTCTATCTCTTTCTATTTACTATTTTTTTCTTATATGTTGTACAATTCCAAATGATTTGAAAATTTTTAAGCATGTAAACAACTTGTTTAGAAAAACGAATCCAAAGAAGCACCACCGTTTTGAACATTTTTTCATAGAAAAGTGAGCTTGTAAAGTGCAACTGCCCGGTTTTTTGCAGGGTTAAGAAAAAGGATTTTTGGCAATTCAAATGCTAATATCTTGCAATCCACATGGTGGAAAGTTTTGAAATTTTTCTACATCTTTTCAAATCAGTGTTTTACAAGATCCTATGGTTATATGTGTCAAAAAAAAAAATTTCCAAAAATTTGGTACTTGTACTGAAAAAGGCAGTTTTTGAGCGGTTTCAAGGAAAACAGAGTCATTGAACTTTAGGGATTAAAATAGAAAATTGATTAGCTTTTGGGAATATAATTTTTATTTCAATCATTGTTTAGGGAGAAATATTTATGCCACAAGAAGCCCAAAACAAGTGAAGGTGGGTATAATAAATTAAATAAACTAATAAATTGAAATAGATTTTTTTAATTCTTTTTTTATAGATTATATTTTTGTAAATGTGGAAAGATTTGATTCATTCCATTTGTATAAGTCTTGTAAAAGTTATGAAGCTTCTTATTTTGAGGGCAATCTTAGCAAAAAAATGTATTAGATTCTTCTTTGAACTCAATTCAAACAATATAAAAAAAATTGCACATAGTGTAGTTTGCTTTTTAGAAAAATATCACCATTGGAATTAGTTTGATCCAATTCCATCTTTGAGCTATCAACAATTTATTTTTTTGTTCTATTTTGTACCTACTTCAACTTAATATTTTTTTTTAAGAATCAAAATCATAGGGGGGGATAAATTATTTTATCCAAACTCTCAACTCAATTCTTTAATATAAAAAATTTTAATTTACAATCTACAAATAGTATAAAATTTTAAGTTAAAAGGATCCAAAGCCTTGTAATCTAATCAAATAAAAAAAATCATTTTCTTCACTTTAAACACTTATGTCTTGTGATCAACATGGTTAAAGTTTCTAAAATGTCTTTTAGACATTTTCATGCTAGTCTAATGCAAGATCCTCTAGTTGAATATGCAAAAAAAATGTTAAAAATTTTTGTTGTTTGAATTGGAAATGGTCATTTTGAATTGTTCTTGACAAAAAAATGGCCTTGGGACTTCATAAATTAATTTGATCCTATCTTCAATGCCATTCTAGAATATCCAACATTCCATCATTGTTTGTAGCACACTTATCTTCTAAGATTCAATCTATTTGACCTTTGATGTAATTATGTCTCAAATAATCTGATTTAGTGGGCTAGAATATAACTCCAATCACCATATCATAGACAACTGTAAGCTAATGGCATGTTGTATTTGATCCCAAATAGAGTATCTTCATTAGTGATATCAATATTTACAGGGGTTTTCAAAATGTTTCATATATTTACAAAAATTTCTATAGTTCATTGGGAAATTAGAGTTTTTCAAAAAAATTTGGATATGTTATGGTATAAGTAACAAACCTGCATAATAATAAATTTTTGAATTTTTAAAATAATATTTTTGAAGAATTTAATCAAATTTATTCTTTTAATCCAAGTAAATTAGAATCATATTTTAGTCAATAATATCTCACTCAATAAAATTTCCAAATTTGCAATATTTTTACCAAAAAATTCTAAAAAGAATTTTCATTCCACTTACTAAAGAATCTTAAGAAAAAATTATCTCTATTGAAAGTTTTTTTTTGCTATTAAGTTTGATTAAATTATTAAAATTAAAAATTATTTTAGATATTTTGAAAAATCAAAATATACAAGTATGTCACTTGTACTTTAACATCTCCAAAAACTGTTGAAAAAATCAGATTTTTCAATTAATTGTAGCAATTTTTGAAGTGTATAAACAATTTTGAGAATCAATATATACAAAGATGGAGGCTCTCTATTAAACTTACTATTATTGATATTTATTTTAAAATATTATTATTATTATTATTATTAAAATTTGAAATGTAGTCTTAGTTTATTATGATGATAATTAAAATAGCATATTTCCTCTCTAGAAAAGCTAAGAATATAGGAATTTCAAGAGATTGTGTTTTGTAATAGATGCAAAAAGTAAAAGTTGAATTGCTTGCATTCGAAGTCTTTAGTGGTTGAATTTTAGTTGAAGTTAGAGTGTATTGCTTGGTGATAAACAATTGTATCAATACATCTAAATATAGTGGCATAGGAGAAGAATGATGTTTTATCATACCAATGTGATTGTAGTAAGAAATACCTTGAAGATATTTGCATCTTCTAGGTACATAATGACAAATTATCACAATGAGCTCAAATTTTTTTAAATTGATTTAAATTTAATTTGTTTCATTATCCCCTTCTCCTTCCCTCTCTCTATTTGTAATTTTGAGAAGCTAGAAGATTTGGTATTTCATATGGGGTTTATCCTAATCCATCGTATCTTATATCCCGTACTTGTATCCCAAATTGTTTTTTGAAATCAATGGCATTCAAAGGGGGAGGATTTAAAAAAATTATCAACGGCCTAGGTTTTTTAGCAATGGAGAGGGGGATTAAATTTTTACAAAAACTAAGCTTTGTTGCATCTTTTTAGTATATAGTGAATAAAAGTAATGGCGATAGTGATGTTATTGTAGTTTGAAGCAACCACTAAGGAGTTCTTTAATGGAGTCAGTACTTGCTTCCTGCAATAGCAATAACAATGCTTCAAAGGCTTAAAGTGGTTGATTTGTAAGCCTAGCATACATTAGAAGAAATTTTGAATAGGTCATTTGACTTCATGTCATAGGAAATCAAAAAATAATATTTTTTTATTTTAAAATATAAAAAATAATATTTTTCCACATCATCTTAGGTGGTGTGAAAAATAATATTTTAAAATTTATATATTCTTTTTTTAAATTCCTAATTTTGTTGTATTTGCACCAAAAATCAAATGGCCCTTAGAAGCCCTAGATTTCCTCTAATGTTCACAAACTCTCCATTTTGGGCTTTAGTTTGACACTTTGAAGATTTATAATGTCTCTAGCATTAGCCTCATTGTGCCCTTGATTCTTTAGCAATGGCAACAAAGTCATCCACTATTATTCTATAATCCCTATAACAAGACAATCAAATTCCAATTCCTTGCTTCAAAATGAATCAAAGTACCACAACAATCTAACAATGGAAGTACAAAGCTTAAATATGGTTGTTGTTGCCATTGGAAATTGGAGTGGGGTGTATAGACCTTAGTACAAACCACAAGACAAGTTGGGAAAGGAAGGGGACACAAAGTGAACTTTGGCAATATCAATACAAAGGCTATATGTTGATTCCTCATTGCGAATGTTCAAATGAGCCCAAAAAAAGATTAAATGGGACTAAGGTATTAAAAAGGGGGGTGCTACCATGCTAGTCTTACTCTTACTCATTGTTGTCTTGTTGAAGATAAGTAGAACAAAAACTCCTAAATAGCAAAAAATAATTTTTTAACATGGTGAAGAATATTCTAGAGGAATATTTCTTGCATCAATTGTGTAGGGAAAGTAATAGGTGATGAAAAATTCGAATGTAAAATACTGAAAAAGTATATTTATGTCAAAAAAGAGTACAAAATATGTGTTGGAAATTTGGTAATTGCTTATAGAATTTTTTCTGTTGATTTTTTTGGACATTAGCTTTGAAGTAGTATATATTGTAATTGCCAAGGAAATTATATTTTGAAAGATTGTACAAGAAGTTCAAAAAGTGTAGTGAAAAAGATTCGAATCATTATGTTAGTATAGCCATTAGAATAATATTTTTGTGTTTATGTCTAATTTCATTAAAATGGCAGTATTCTATTAATTTGGTAATTTTAGCAGTTCAGATCACATGGTTTGAACTATATTCCTGCACTAGAATTTATACTAATAAAAGATTTTTGAAATCTACATGTCTTTTAAATATCTAAAATCTATACCAATCCTAGATATTTCAAACTGCTCAGTCTAGTATCTATGTTAGTCTATGTTAGTCTTAGATTTCTAAAATCTAAAGTTGACCTAGATGTTAACAATGTATATTTGTCCTAAATGTCAAAATGTCAAAATGGTAGATGGAATATCACCATTTTAATGAAATTCGCCATGTTTGTTAAAATGAGACAGTAATGTGACATAGTTGTATTTGTTGAAATACTAGTATGAATTTAGTGTGTGAATTGTGACATGACTGTATTCAAGTAAAATGAGGTGTTAAAGTCACATAGTTGTATTTGTGAAAATAGTATGCATTTAGTGTGTGAATTGTGACATTCAAGTGCCCTATTGCTAGATTTGTAACATCTAGGAATCCAAAGCTCTTGAAATTAATATTTGTATACATTTGAATTTTAAGCTTGAAAATTCAATTTTGTTAAATTGATAATATTATGGTCAATTTCATTAAAATGGCGGTATTTTATTAATTTGGCACTTCTAGCAATTCAGACCGCAAAGTCTTGAATTTTTTTTTGAACTAGAATCTATACTAGTACTAGATTTTGAAATCTACATGTCTTGTAGTTATCTAAAATCTATTCCAATCCTAGATTGTTGATATTGCATGGTTTAATATCTATGTTGGTCTTAGATTTCTGAAATCTAAAACTCACCTAGATATCAACAATGTATATCTATCCTATATTGCCATTTTAATGAAATTCACCATTATTTCATTAATGTAGGATAGTCCAAACTGCACAATCTTAAACCAAAATTTATACTATACACTAGGTGGGTATTCCCCAAACCATCACTTTTTGCTATTGAACCTATTTGCTATTCTTAGACTGTTCAGATTTTCATATGTTCTTGTTAACAAGTGAAAAGAGGTTCAACACACCGAAGAACATGGCATTTGGATACTATATGCAAAAGTTATCAAAGAACAAAGTTTGGTTCTAAAAGCGTTTCTTCTACATAGGTAGAGAACTGACTTTGGAGATGTACACAGAGTGTAGATGGCGGTCTAAGGTCAGTGGCACATTTGGGTGTACCTACCTTATATGTACAAGTTTGTGATATGAAAGTAAATCTTTGCGAATATATGTGTCACTGACTGTCACAATTTTTGGCTCGTGGAATATCACCAACTTAACAAAACTGACCTCATGAGTTTTTCACGAATATTGGTCAAAGAAGAAGAGCAACATTGGTCAAAGAAGAAGAGCAATAAGTACATCGATCCTCCTGACAATCATCAGACAATTAAAGAGTTCGACTGTGGCGTTGTTCTACTAACTCCCTGCGGCACATGGATGGAAGTCATGGAACAGTAAGAGCTGTCAATCCAACATCATATAAACTTATCGGCTTGCAAGCTCCCGGAAGTCCCATTCATTCCAAAAGTAAATCACTCATCGGCTTGCAAGTTCCCATAAGTCCCATTCATAAATTTTAAATCAGTCCAGTCCAGTCCAGTCCAGGACCATGCCCACTAATAATAACCACCCACTCAGTTCCTGAAATAGGAAATTTATTACCGCAACAGTGCCAGTGCCAGTAAAATCAATTGATCTAGCAGCCCCACTTCTATCCAAATGCAAATTCCAAGTCCAGATCACCAGCTAGATAACAAACAGTACAGACAAAAGCAGTCCTGAACCAACTTAAACACCGCTTCTCAATGGTCTCATGACTCTCATCCGATCCACAACTTGACGAACACTTCCACCATCTGTCCATGTGCACATAACTTAACACACTCTCCATCTCATCATATTCTCCAATAACTCAGCTCCATTCAATTAAGTCCCACTTCGTAATCAGAAACTGAAGCTGCACCAGATTGAAAGGGTCGAAAAATTAAGCTGCTGGCAGGACTCACGGAGCTTCCATTCAATTACCTCCATTGTATTCGACTGCGATACAGTAGAGATATATATATACCAACAGTACGCGCGAGCTACCTGTTTCACTACAAAATGTTCATACTCCTAGTCTACTCAAAAAACCGAACGTGTACGAGACTAGTAGGTCCACAAGTGAAGTCCAAGGCATTCTTCACCTCCGTCGCTCGACCAGTTCCAACTTAAACACTTCCTCCATTACTTTGACAGTCTACAACCTCCGAAGAATGCAGATCGATCGACACCGAAGCATATATGAAGATAATTACCGAAACATGCAGACAGGGTACTGTACGTTGACAGGAATTGGAGGTACCTCGGTGAGAGATAAGCACTGTACTGGAAGCTGCAGGACGACGGAGCATCTATTACCTGACAAGCTAGTGCAATACAATTTACCAACAGTGCTACCAGTATCGCTACTGAACAGAACATATTCACTTACAAATTAATAATCTCCTCGTCTAGCTATCTAGTAATTAAAAACGAACGAACGTTTTCCAGAACACAACTGAAGTCCAAAACATTCATCACCTCTGCATATCCCTCGACCAGTTCCATCTCAAAAAACTCCCATTTTACAATCTACAACCTCCGAAGCATGCAGATACTGAAACATGCAGATACATACGGTATCTTAAGTGGGATTGAAGACAAGTTCTCACGGCACCCTACGAAGATTGAAGGCACCTCGATCAGTGAGAATGTCGTCGACTAGAGCAGCTTTCCAGTGCATCTGATTGATCTCGAATCGACTCACGTACCCACTGCGTTGAGTTATATTAAATTACAGGCTAGAGTAACAGTAGTATGAAATTTGTGCTTGCTAGCTGATGAGTGCCACAGCAAACTTCTCATTCACGCTGTCTCGATTCTCCGGCGGTAGAGTAGCATGATAGAATCGTTTAGGTCGAAACAGTATTGTACTTCCTTGCCCCGTTTCAAACTTATACATAAGTCCTGGAACAACAAATTCCCCTCCTTCAGGATTCCCATAGCTCGTCCAGCACACAATCTCAATCCCATCCACCACACCACGTCGATGCTCAACTTCTCCTCCCCGCGCAACGTAAAGGCTCCGAAACGGCACCGTCTCATTCTCCAAACCAATCCTCATCTCATTCTCAATCCCGCTTCCTCGTCGCTCAAGCTCACGACAAACCTCAGAACCAAAGTGGAATGCGATTCCATGGTAAATCTGGGTGGCAACTAAGTTCGCACTGTCGTACAACGCCTGATCACACTCCCCCCGTCGCGTGCGTTGCGAGTGCGTGACGGCGTTACCAAGACAACTCCCTGGCGCTGGAGCTAGCACTCTACTGGAGTTGTTTCGCTCCAGAAAAGGAGTGAATGTGTGCAGGGAGTTCATTAAAGCCGAGAGAGAGTGTGCGTAAAACTCAGCGAAGATGGTGGGGACGTACATAATAATAAGATTTTCCAGTGTGAGATCCTCCAGATTGTTGCTGTTTCTGCTCATCGTGAAGATTGCCATAGGATCCTTGACTGTTTTGGCTTTCTGCTGAATCTCCAGTTTCCAAGAGTCCTGGAACGGGGAAGTGTCCAAGTTGGTGCCGTAAGTTTCCCCGTCGCGGACGTCGGAGTAGACGAGGTGGATGAGCGTGTTGCGCTTGAGGCTGAATTTCTGACGGAGGATTTGAGCTTCGGGGCCAAGGAGGGTGCATTGGAGGATTAGGAAGGAGGCGCCGAGGGTTGCACGACGCTGCTGCCATTTCTTCACGAGGGAGACGTAATCTTCTGACGAGGTGATGGTTGCTTCGGCATAGACTGTGTCGAGAAAAGCTTCCACGGCGTCGGCGTCGCCGCAGTCACGGTCCTTGCAACAATCCTCGCACATTGCGCCGCTGCGGTAGTCATCCGAAGACGGCGTTGTGGACATAACAGCTTGTACTTTGAGCATTACGGAACACTGCATTGCAGCCCACTTGCGTTTGGATTTCGTTCAAGCTTGCTTTCAAATGTGAAGCATTGAGCGCCGTTCTCTGTAAACTAACCCTTCACTGCCCTCGCTCTCCGGCATCTAAACACACAATAAGGTGTAAAACCCATGAATTAGGGATAAATCACTACTGATTGGTACAATCACTTAACTAACCAGTGGACAGTTGTGTTTCACGTCAAGTACAGTGTAACGTACGTGTTCATCTGTGCAGTAATCTGCTCAATAACAGAAAGCACAACAATTTTGCGCACGTACAACCGTTCGTACGTTGTCTTATGTTTCAAGTCGATCTGGATCCATGTTCGTTAATTTTGGCATAGAGAACGCCAACAGATGTGCATTGATCAAACGACAAAATGCCAGTCAATCAAGGCACTGTACAGGTCATGTACTGGAGCTCGCAATCTACTTCTTTGTCGACATTGGAACTACTTAAATGTAGCGAGATATATATAACTTATTTTGTTTGTACTATGAATAGGGTGGGAGTGGTGCGACAATCCAGACAGCCAATACTTCGGATGAAAAGTAGATTAATACATTAAGTTGTTTCTCACCTGTGGAGGGTTATAACTTGCGTGCTGCCATTGAGCCATCGCTTTCTCGACTCGTGGACGTGCATTCCAAATTGCACATCTGGCAGTTTAATTAGTCATCCACGACTGCAGCTTGCATAACGTACCTGCAAATTCAACAGTCGATCAGTCCACATGACAGGGAAGACAAGTACGCAATTACTATTAAATTATTGACGATTATATATGGTGGTTTGTCAAGAGACAGGAACTTCAGTTTTAGCATTGGGGGGAGTGGACAGTGAACTAAAAACTTTGGTAACCCTCATGATGATAAAAGCTTTTTATTAGTCTCATCAACTTCCATGCGATACTGATGAACCACAACCCATGATCGATCGATACGGACTTGCTAGCTAGGCAGTCATGAAGTAATACTGACAGATCGAGAAACAAGTATGCCTAGCTAGCTACCTACAATTAGAACGGCTGATCAATCAAAGCAAATGCCGATCGATAATCAGTCATCATTCAGCAACCAGTCACATCAATCGAGGGACTGCACAAGTTTTGAAGAGACGCAATAAGTAACTTCCAAAAGCCAACCACTGTCTAGTTTCCACCGCTTTCCACTACACGAACTGCACTAGACTTCCAGTTTCGCAACGTGTTTAATTTCAGACAGTGTTTCTAGTATTGGTAGGTCCAGAATAGAAACTGCAATCATTCGGATGGCGAAACGAATGGAAGAGAGAAACCTCAGGTGCTGATGTAACTGATCGACTTCCGTGACAGGAATGAGTCCAGTTCCCAACTGGGGATTCATTCCCGTCAAAACCAAACACGTACTGTTGCATCGATAATCTTGAAATGAATATAAAACTATACCTAGAGAAAGAACATCCTCTTTTCAAAACTTGCCAACTAAAACTGCTACTGGAGAAAAGAAGGAACGAGGGCAATTAAGTTTAGTACTAGTCACAAGTTCAAAATTCGCCTATGCCATTGTTCAGTGATACCGAAATAATTCTCTCACCTTACAGGAAGAAACGAAAGATCCCTCTTGCACCAGGACTTCCTTCTCACGGATCCTTCAGCACCTTTGCAACTAATATGTAACACTCTCAATCAAACGACCACCACCGCAGGCCTGAACCCTACCAAATAAAATTCGAAAAACGAACACGTCCGGCCCCGGCGTCCGGCCTACCCAATGAATTCAATAAAATAACTTAAGCATGCAACAATACCAATGCGCAATCACTCCACAATCACTCCTCCACCTGCTCATCTAACACGGAAACCCGGGTGCGTATGATTACCACCCCGTCCCCGCTCAGTCCGTCCTCACCCTAACCCCCTCCGAATCACGCCAGCTCCATATTTGCTAAACACTTTCGCCCTCGGAAACCACCATAACAATAATAAGCCGCTGTCACACCAAAGTGACCGAACGGAGCCGTCGTCCTCGCATGCCAAACATCAGAAATTTTCCAAAGAATTCCGTGGACTGCTTGCATACGCCAATTGCAAACCTTGTCAATACTATGTAGGAGTTGAACATTAATGAGTTGCCTCTTGCTCTGGACGTACACCCAAGCTCGCGCGCTCTGTGCGAAGAGTTTCGCAATTCTGTGAGGTCGAAGCACCGAATTGCAGACGAGAAGGCTGCAAGAAGCTGGCTGTGTTAATTGTGTTGCCCAGAGCGCAAGCCTAGACGGTAGGAATGCATGCTGATCGCATGCTGGTGAGGGCCGGGCTGGGCTACAAGAGGTGGAAGTAGGGGTTGCAGATTCTAGCTAGTGTCGTGGGTGGGCAGGAACATCAGCCAGTCATCATGAAGGGCACCATCTTCATCACCATCTTCATCACCCCAAAGTGAATCAATTCCACCGGTACTCTCTCTTCCAAATGCACTCTCTCGCGCTCATCGCCCCCCCTCTCTCTCTCTCTCACTATCTCTCTTTCTTTCTCTCCCTCTCGCTCTCTCTGGTTGTAAACGTACTTACCACCGGCTTTGCAAGCCTTCCAGCTCCTTTGTCCTCGCCCTTGCAACAAGCTCCATAAGCTTACTCAGCTTATTAGCTGGCTTCCCGGCCACGCAGCAAGCCAAAGGTAGTAGCCCACAAGAGATGATTTCGGCAGTCGTAGGCCTCCATGTTTCCAGTCCCAAAGGAAAGGCGTGCTAGCTAAGCTTTACTGGGAGCGCACTACTAACTCTTCCGGTTCTGGAGGCCTTATGGAGATCAATTTCAGGTGTGAGTGGCGGATAAATGTCTATCCTTGGAAACTGGAGCATGCCCATCAGTCCTTTTTCTAAATTTTTATTTGGGTTTGGGCAGAACGGAAATGGATGAAACACGGAAAATGTGGATGAAAAATCAATTATTCATCTAAAAAGTGTGTGTTACATTCATCAGAGAAAAGAGGTACATGCTGTCCCAAGATTTGGGACTGAAGGTTTTGCCAAAATTAGTTTCTTCTTCTTCTGATTTTTTACTATTGCTTTTGGAGGGTCTTTGGGCTCAAAAAAGAAAAGCCTGGCTGCCTGCCTGGGACTGACCTGCCTCTTTTGGGTTTCCTTTACACTGGGTGAAAATGGGTGTCCTTGATTTGGACTCTGGAAACAGACCTTTCTCTGCTTGGGACACGGAGAGACATGGTCGGAAGCAGGGGTTGGTGGTACCTGGAATTGGAATAGGAATGCT
Source organism: Pseudoscleropodium purum (assembly GCA_963969395.1). NCBI lineage: Eukaryota > Viridiplantae > Streptophyta > Bryopsida > Hypnales > Brachytheciaceae > Pseudoscleropodium > Pseudoscleropodium purum. Next base: position 16,412,715 of record OZ017798.1, read on the forward strand.
GGGGGTGTGGTTTGTTGACATTGTCAATCTGGTCTTTCACTCAACCTTTGTTCATGGTACTGTAGTGAGAAAGGGAAAAAAAAAAGAAGGAAAAAAAAACAAAAAAAACAAAAAAACAGTGGTTACAGTATATATTGAAGTTTTTGGGTCTTGTAAGTTGGTTTTTGAGAATATGAAATAAGTGTTGTTTAGTGATTGGTTAGACCCTGATTTAGAAAAAAAAAATGGATTGCAGAGGGGTGAACTGAATTGCTGGGTGGACCTGGATGGTAAGTTAATAACTTATTAAATTGACAGAACTTAAGCTGAGAGGTTTTTTGTTTTCATATGGTAAGGTAGAATCATGTGCTCCATTAGATGCATAGATTTCATATGATGGACATCAGCTAATTGTCTTGTCAGAAGGGAGCAAACTGAAGACCTACACGTGAACATTTCTTGAGGTTTATGAGGGTTGTGATCATACCCTGACAGGGCAGTCGTTCCAAACACTGAACATTGGCTCATTTACATTGGCTCATTTACATAACTTACAGTAGATTCAGACTGTTTTTAGACCAGGTTAACCCTTGGAGGACACCTGAGGCCAACGAGTGATCGATGGCTGGCTTCATCGTGCACTGTGGAAACAAAGAATTACTGCACCTATTGGTCTAATAATCAGAGCAATTTGGGTGATTACTTTAAGTAAATCCTTAAACACCGAAGGGCTGATCCTTGAAATCATCCTTTTTTTTATTCCCGTGTGAATCACTAGCCTCCAAAATTGCAAAAGTTGTCATTGCAAGTCAAACTACTCTAGAGGATATTCCCTTTCCAAAACAAATTTTGAAGATGAATAATTGCATTTTTAGCCTATACAATTTGATTCCTTGTCATCCATCAAACACATAACGTTTGCCTCGATGTTCAAGGATTAAGTTACTAGGATTTCTTGTGCTAAGGTTGATTCTTAAGAGCTCTGAGGGAATTGTACCCCTTGAAGGCCCATGGAGTATCTTTAGGAAGCAGAAAAGTCCCAAACTACCAATCTTCAATGTATTGTCTGAAATAAAAAAATGAATTAGTTTTTTTAATTATAGGATCTTGCACTAGACTTGTGTATAAATACGTGGAAGAAATTTCAAAAGCTTTGATCTCCTTAATTACAAGATATTTGCATTTAAATTGAAGAAAAAAAGTTTCTTTGCACTTTGTTTGACTAGATTTTTTGGCTACGAATCATCTTAATTCCTAAATGCTCTAGCCTTTCCAAGTGTCTTTTTCCTATGAAAAAAGAATATTGGCTTATAGTTATCTCCAATTAAGAAAATTGTTTTTTATAGTTGTTAAATTGTGTAGATGTTTAAAGAACTTGCTTATTAAAGTGCATACCAATTTTGAGTGTGAAATTGCATAGGAGTTGTGAGATTATAAGAAAAGAAATGTATGTATCCTATTTTAGTATGTTGCTCTTCCCCCACTATGTTTGAAAAATTTGCATATAAGAGTTTAGGGAGGTGACATGAACAACTAGAAATTGTATTAGCACACTAAATGCACTTCCAAAAACTTAAGTTCAAATGAAGAGCTATCAAATTGGCATTACACAATCCACCTTGCAATTGTTGAAATGCAATTATTTTCTTTAGTGTAAATTGAAAATGACTCCAAATCAACACTTGCATGTTTAAATTTTGAATGGTAAAAAATAAGAAAACACTTTATTCTTTCCATTAAGGCCATTTTCAAAGCAAAGGGATAAGTACAATTCTAAAAATCTTAAATCAAGAAAAATTGATTGTCAATTGAGTAGTTAGGGGTTAACTCAAAATTTCAGCACTACTAATAATTTTGAATTTCTAGTTTTATATGTTGAAGAATTGAATTGAGAATCTAGGAATTTAAAATCAAACAAAAAACAAAAAACACTTCATTATCATTCATTAAAAAATTGTTAAGTAGGACTAGGTTCAAGACTGAAGGAAAAACTAATTAAATTGAATAGTTCTAAGATGAAATCGTAACATATTAATCTCAAAAGTGAGATTTATCTAGCAAGAAATCTTAACCTTGTGAAACTTTTTTTTTTTAAATTGTGAAATGTGAGTTCAAAAATGAATCCTACAAATTATTTTTTTCAAAAAGATACTCTGATTGTCTCTAAAACAAGATTGTCTATAATTTTCACATAAAAAATTCAAGTGGAATGAATTAAAGCTTTCCATGTTGATAAAATTACAATCTATGAAAAACAAACCTAAATTTTATTTGTATATAGCTTGAAGGGGATTCTTTCTCACCAAACTTAAAAAAAGGCTGATTGAATTATAAATTTTGCTCTAAAGGACCAATTGAAATAAAAATTATATTCTCCAAAAGTTAATGTGTTTCTCTATCTTCACAAAAAGTTTCAAAAAATTATGACAAATATTGAAACTGTAAGAATCTAGGAGACTACCCAAAATCCATTTTGTCTCCTAGGGTACAATGGAACTTCAAGGTTTGGGTTAACTCCCCTAAGTTCTTAGAAAAGGTCTAGCCATGTTAAAAAATATCTTTTAGAATCTTCCAAAGGTTATTAATCCCTAAAGTTCCTTGACTATATTTTCACTAAAAATGCTCTAAAATTGTCATTTCTATACACAAGTTTCAAAATTTAGAAAAAGAAACATTTTTAGACACATGTAATTGTAGGATCTTGTATTACATTGATTTGAAAAGATGTAGTAAAAATTTCAGAAATTTCCACCATATAGATTGCAAAATATTAGTGTTTCAATTGACAAAAAGTTTCATTTGGCCCTACAAAAAACCGGGAAATTGCCCCTTCATAAGGTCACATTTGTATGAAAAAATGACCCAAATGGTTGCAACTCTTTGGATTCATTCTTCAAGTCAAGTTGGATAAATGCTTAAAATTTTTCAGATCATTTGGAATTGTACAACATATAGGAAAAAATAGTAAATAGATAGAAGTAGAGAAAGAAACAAAATACTAAATTGTGAATAATTTAGTTATAGAATTGAAAAATTCCAATCCCAATGGTTGTATTGTTGTAAGAAACAGTCTTCACCTACTATAGTACTATTATTATTTTCTTCCAAAAATATTGAAAATTGAGTTCAATAAAGAACTTCAAAGATTATTTTGGAGTAGAGAATCCATAACTGCTCGAAAACTAAAACACCTCATAACTTTTGACTCATTGATCAAAATGGAATGATTCAAAGCTTTCTAAGGACATATAAATTTAGAAAATTAATTTCAAATTTTTGTTTTTCAAAATAGCAATTTTTTTAGATCTGCCCGAACTACCCAAGTTGAGAAACAAACTACATATAATGCCTTAACTTTTGACTCATATTTCCAAATGTCTTCAAATTTAGTGCACATACAGATATTTCTTGTCTACACCTTTCATTAAAATTTGGGCCAAAAATATGGAAATCTCCACTCATATGCACCTACCCAAAAAAGTTATGTTGCCCCAAAATGCACCTTGGTCCTTTAGGGGTTAAGTGGATTGAGATTGAAGAGTTTGTGGCCCAATTGAGCTTTGCAACAAGGTGTATTTTACTCCATCCTTCACATAATTTGTTTTTGCTCAATAGATAGGTGTGCCATCTTCCTTAAGCAATCCGTATGAAACTTAACTGTAAATTGAAGCAATTGGCCTTTGTAGACCAATTCCACAAAATTCTTAGCACAATGTCAATCTTTAGATATAAAGACAAGGTTTGACTTCTACTCTTTAGCAAATGCACCCCAACTTGTTAAAGAAGTACAATTGATTTTGAAAGTAGGAAGTAGGAACTATACAACTTGATGAAGAGTGCTTATATATAATTCTCCAAACATGAATTTATATACAAGCAACAAGAATTTTCACCAATTTCAAAAGTAGACTCATACATCCAAATAGCATGCTTCCACTCTCTTGCACTCCATCTACCAATACTTTTGGGCAAAAGTCAAACACTAAGACATGTGATGAGATGTCAAGAAAGTTTTTTTGAATGCAATTGGTTAAAAATGCCACTTCTTTGTAAGGCACTATGTATATACAAATAATGTTTTTACTCACTTGAGTATGGAAAACATTATTAACCTTTAAAAGAGACAAGTAACAATGAGTTCTTGAGAATCATATAATTAGATAAACTTTTTATCACTAGAATTTTTGGCTTCCACCACAAGGGTGGCACTTTTAAGTTTTGTCTTTGAGTGATTATACAAAACACCTTTTGATTTTGTTGCATTTTCACAACATTCATGCTTAGTTTTCTAAATTACTCTAAAATTTAAAAGAATTTTTTTTAAAATATAAAAATATGGCCAATATATACACCTTAAAAAAGATTGTACTATAAGAAGATAAAACTTAGAAAAATCTTCTAAGTAGGAGAACTAAAAAAGTGCTAATCTTTCAAGAAAATAAATACTTTTATGCTTTCATTTGTCAAAAATAGAAAAAAAATTTAATTAAGAAAATTGTTTGTTTGTAAAAATTCCATAGAGATGGTCATTCATCAAAAGAACCACCTAAACTATATTTGACATGTTTCAAAATGCAAGCAGAAAGAAACTCACTTTGTAGATTTTAATACAACATACAATTAACTATTTTTAGAATTCCTTTGAATAGTAGTTGCAAGTCTATTAGAAGACCATCTTTCCATATTTCAACTCCTAATTTGTTCTTTTGGGTAATAAATGATACTACCCCCCAATTGACAAATGTAACAGAAGTTGGAGTCTATTTTTGGACAATTCAATTTTTTTGAAAAATGAAAAACATATCCAAGATATATAATAGTCATGAGTACCCTAAATCCCCAAAGGACTAGGGGTGTTTGAGCATTATTCTTGTTTTCTTGATTAGCTCTTGTAACAAGCATAATTCCTCATTTGCGTGGAATAACTTTGATGATTGCCACTTTTGAAATGAAAGAAGACTTATGTAGCTTTCCTATTAAAAAAATATATCAATGAAATCACACAACCTTTGAGAAAATGCCATTGTTGACAAAATTAATGAAAGATGCTCGGTTAGGCAATACTTTGTATGTACTCTGAAATGGGTCTGTTGAAATGGGAATGCTCAAAAGTGCTCCAAAAACTCTAATTTTTTTCCACAGGTATATATCATCATGGTATTGATGTGTAATTTTTTTTTAAATACTTAGAGGTGTAGAAAAAAAGATATGAGGATGTGAAGTGACAACCCAAATTGTCTTTTCTACTTTCAAAAAAATCACCAAATTTCGCATACTTGATCATTTCTCAATTGGATTGCACCAATAGATTCAACAAAAAAAATCATCTAAGATCTCTTTGTTGTTTACAAGTTGTTAGTGAGGTTAGCATATCAAATTTTCTACAAATGTAGTTGCAAAAGCAATGTGGTGACCTTGTGGTTCTTTAGAGGTTAACTATGAACCTTAAGTCATTTGGAATCAAAACACAAAGTTATGGCCAAGAACAAATTATCACGCAAGGTGTGAATGTGTGACAAAAATTACTGCATATGTTTTTTACAATCATTTCTTTCTGAAATTTCTCAACCAACCTCTAAACTGTTCTAGTAAGGATTCCAATAACAATTGCATTTTTGGCTCTATGAGCCAAGTAGTTGTAATTTGGGCCTTGGAATTTTTTTCGTGCTTTTGGTCATTTCTTATAGCCTTTTTCAATTCAAAAGACCTAAAAAGTATATTAACATTAGTAGAAGTCCCTACAATTACTATGTATTATTTCCTAAACTCCAAAAGTACTCTAAGCACTTCCATTTACAATTTCCAATGTCTAAATTTCTAATTTCCAGTATCTGGTATGTTGATTAGGAGTTTGAGATAGATTTGACCATTAATAGACAAAGTCATAGAAAACACTTATTTTAGATGGTTACTAGATTTACTTAAAATTTCCAATTCATGAAGTACGCGCAATGAAGATTGGAGAAAGGTATGTTGAATATAAAAACACGTCAAGAGCACAACGGCAAGGTCGGTTCGTAAAGATTTCCTTGTACAAGAATGATTCCTCCCTGAAGGAATTAAACACAAGAGGTAAAGAATTTAGACCTTTTTATAATTGATGAAAGTAAACATGTAAACTTTCAATTAACACTTGGAAACTTCCTAGAAGTCGCCTAAAAAATTTCATAATTTTATAGATTGTAGAAGATGACTCTATGGGAAGTCAATATCAATTATTGGCAAATAGAAATTCATAGAAATTACCCAAGTAGCAATAAAATCCCACTAAAAATTAGGATAGTACATTTTAGCTTAAATAAGCATCAAAAAAAAATATCAAGACATTTTGACATTGACAAGTGTTAGAATTGGTGGCGGCACTGAATTTTAACAGTTTTTATAAACATTCGACAGGTTGACTAGCGTACCAGGCGCATATAATGTCCAAATGTAGTAAAATTGGACTCTTTTCCTACTATCTTAGACCTTACAAACAACCTAGACTAGTCATAATTTCAAGAAAAGGCAAACTCCAACATTTGGATTTTCTACCTTTTCACTAGTTTACAATTTACTAGCTTTCGCTTGCAAAATAGTCTAGAAAGCGGCAAATAGGAGGTAATCTGGCTAATTTGGATCTTCTAAAGACAAGGGCGCAATCAAATTGGCATTTGGAGAATTTCTCCAAAATTTAAAGCAATCACAAGAGTAATGTAGAAATTCAATTAGAGTTAAATTTGATTTATCTAGGAGTAGTTGTAGGTAATTTGAGAGGGGTTGGGGGCCTTGAAAAGTTATGAAAGACACCCTCTTCCTGTCTCTCTCTTTGCACCCCTTTTTCATATTTTTTGTTTGGCCAAAACGTGGCCACGTAATTTGCCAAAAAATTTGTTTGAATTGCAATTTGAAGTCATTTTACTCCTCAATTTCTATACCATCTTTTGTGTTTGAGCTCATTTTAGAGGACATTGGGGTCCCTTTGGAAAACTTGCTAGCCATTGTGTTTTGAGTCATTCTTAAAGTATTTTGACCATTCTCGAGTCTTTTAGTACTAACACCAAGGATATTTGAGCCAATTCTAGCGATGCCATTAGTTTGAATACCTTGAAGCTTGCCTTATTGTATATCAAGTGTCTTTTATCTACTAATTTTATTCCTATCAAGTTCTTGTGTGGGATTTCCAATGGTTGTTGTAAGAACATCTTTTTAAAGCCTTGACGTGGAAATATGTGGTTCAAAAAGTATTATTTGAAGTCATTTGGAGTAGTCTTGGATTTGATCCAAGACTCTTAACTGTTCCCCGTATAATGGAACTCTTCTAGAATTTGAAGTTAACTCCTCTAATACAGCGAAGCTATCATCCTTAGTATAATTTCTTAAAGTCTATTAATTCATTAGTATCTTCCAAAATACAGGCCTAAAACCCGGGACGGCAAAGCTTTGCTTTCCCTTTTAATTTTTGTGTTTGTTTAGGTAAAAAGGTCTCCAAAACGAAACCCTAGGTGTTTTGGCTTGAACCCCAAAATTGGGATTTTAAAAATAAAATTTGGCGAGCAACAGCCAATTATTGTGGGATAAATTTAGTTTCAAGGCCAAGCCCAAGGAGCCAACTATCAAATTTAATTTCAAAGCAAACCCAAGAGTTCCAACATATCAAATTCAGTTCAAAGCCAAGTTGGGAGCCAACACATTCAAATTCAATTCAAGGCCAAGTGAGGGAGTCCAGCACAAGCAATTGGAGTTCAAAAACAAGAATTAGAACTCACCTCAAGCTTTGCGTTCCAAGCTTTGGGGGTCAAATCCAATTCCCATCATTTGCCAAAGTACAAGTCAAGCTCAATTTTTCCAACTCAAGTGTTTCCCAAACTCCATCATCAATGTTGTAGAAGTAAAATACACTATAAAATTGTAATTTGAGTATTAAGAAGGAGAAGAAGAGTTTAAGAGAAGCTTAGCCATTCATTAAGTGTAATTGACCCCGTTTAAAGGTAAACTTTGTTTGTAGGACAAAAAGAAAAGATAAAAGAATGGAATACTTGCCTTTGGAGATATTCAAGAATTTAGTTTTTAGTTGGAAGAAGTTAGGGAATTTTATCTTAAGCCTTTGTTTGATTCCTAAATCAAATTAGTAAGGCACTTAGACATTAGATTTGATAGGATTCTATTCCATAAAATATCTTGAAAAAAAAAACATGGAAGAAAAGGAGAACGAAGAAACTTAAACAAAAAGAAGAATAGATATTCCCAATACACTGCATGAACCACGAAAATACGACATTCAAATACCGAAGTTTTGATATGGGAATGGAAGGAGCATACGATGACATTTGAGTGATAATCAATACCAATAGTATCATTGAAATCGCAGAATTTCAGGTTAGTAATTGAAATCTTTTCTCAATTTTTTTGAATTACCCTCCAAAAATATTAGAGTAGAAGTTTATGATTGAATCAAAGCTAGAGTTAATCCATAGGAGTTTGAGTGAATCCAAAAGTAAAACTAAAAGTGGTTAGAAAATTACCCTAATCATTAAAAATTTACTTAACCATCAAAATAATTAGAATTTATGCAAACTTACTTTGGATGAAAAGATAGTAGTAAAAATAGATGAAAAATTAGAAAATTACTAAAAAAATCTTAGCATCTAGAATGAAAGTGAAAGTCAAAAATATAAGGTGAAAATAAATTTTGATTTCAAAGGTAAAAAAGAATTGAAGGGTAAATTTTGATGAATTGATTAATGGTCAAATTTACCAATAAATTATTTTTATTGGAGAATTAAAAGGAGGAAATTTTACCTTGATAGAAAGATAAAATCAAAAACTCTAAGATAAATTATTTAGTTTTTTACTTAAAATAAAAACCTAAAAGTTCGAGGGAAAGTAAGAATTACTAAAGAATTTAAGAATTAAGTCAAAAGATAACCAAAGAACAAGTTAGAATTAGAATCTTGAAGCGAATATTTTTAGGATTCCAAAACCGTTTTAACTTTTCAAATTAGACCACTATTGAAGAAGTTAAGATAGGATGAATTTTTGAGCCAAATTAGGGTAGAATTGGATGAAAGTCAATCAGAGTTGATTAAATCAAGTCAAATTCAAAATGTAGGTATAACATTAAAAATAAAAATAAATAAAAATCAAGAGTGTATTTTAGTAGTTAGATTGTTAGAAATTGATGGATGAAGTTTTAGAAGGTATGTAGTTTTAGAGTCAAACTTCATTTGTGAATATCTTTTAGACAATTAGGCCAAATTTCAATTTCTTTATTTTTTTCACTTAACTAACCCATTTGGCCCTGAGTTTTGATTGTTGTAGCCAAAACTTGGTCTTAGGTACTTATTTGGTTTGATTTGGTTAGCCATTGCCACTAGGAAAGTACATAATAGACATACAATAAATATACATTGCTTAAAAGGCACAAATAGATTGTACATTGTAAACACCCGTTAGGAGTTTTATACAACAAAGACACTTAGAACCCAGTTATATACACTTTATTCCAAGGGTGGAAATAAAGCGCCCACAGGCTCCTATAGTCCCTAATTCAAATCCACAAGTTTCATTTAAAATTGCCATGATCTACAAATTTCACAAATTGACAAAAAACAAATTGATGGGGGTATCCAGTAACTACTCTCTCTAATTCCCTTCAATCTTTTAAACACCAATCCTTAGCAAATCCTTGGCAAAACATCATGGATACCATTTAGAAGGGCAAATCATTTAAAGATTACCCTACTTGATCAATTGTCTATATTGTAAGCAAACCAAGAAGAAAAATTTCTAAATGATGCCAAAATCAATTTAGAATGAACCAAGCACCAATTCAAAGAGAAGTCAATCCCAATGCCTAAATGTACAAACTTTAATTCCTATACTTAAATAAGCACTCACTCATTCCCTCTACTTGCCCTTCACCACATTCCACTCTTTGCAATGCTAAATTTGCAATGCAAGCATTCATATTCATAGGAAGAAAGCCTTTCTTCATGCATATACAACACACAATTTGTAAACAAGTGGATTCTTTGGGATGAAATAAGAGTGTAGATACTTCTAGATATAGATGTCATTGATTTATTTTTATTTTTTGGAGAATCTTCTATGTTAGAAAATTTTGTAAGATAGATAGTATCATTGTGGAAGTAGAAGGTCTCTAAAATACTTCAACATTTTCGATATGTCCTTCAATCATTTTCACAACTACACGTATTAGTAGATTTAGGATATCTCCATTTCGATAAATTTTTAGACCTCCCAATTTTATCCACTTATTATTAATGTAGAGATGATCTTATGCAAAAAAAAATCATGATAAATGAACAAATTTTAAGCCCTTGGGATAGGAAGTTTGCTTAGCATGTGAGCCCAAGATCTTGAGCACGTGAATTTAGGAACCTAGGCACCTACATTTTAGGCACCTTCCATAGTTACAAGATGTCTATGTCATAGGTACCTATGTTATAAGCACCTTCCATAGTTGCAAGGTACCTATGTTATAGGTACCTATGTTATAAGCACCTTTCATGGTTATAGGGGACATGTTATGTTATAGATATGTATGTTATAGGTACCTTCCATGGTCACATAAGACCTATGTTTTAGGTATGTATGTTGTACATACCTTCAATGGTTGTAGGGTACCTACTTACACTTAAGCTGAGTCTTTGCATACTCTCATTTCTAGGCTCACATGCTAATGTTGTTGCTCTGGATCGTGTCAAAGGTGGCAGCACTTAAAAAAATTTCACCCAAGAATGCAAAAGCGCCATTTTCACTTGTACCCTTCCCACCCCTTCTTTTTGCAAACCACAAAAAAACACCCACGGATGGAGTGCCAAAGTCAGTTGCCAATTGGTACCCACAATAAAGGACCCTGGGAGAAAACAGACTCGGCAAGAGGTGCTGCACATGGCGAGGCATGCCGAGAGTCCACCGCCTCGTTCTTTTTCTTCCTGGCAACACCCTTCCGTTGCGTTGTGTTGCGTTGTGTTGTACTGTACCAATGCGGGTTGGCAACAAGTACAAATTGTAAGTCCCGCTGGGGACCGACTCCATAGTCCTGTTGTAAGTAGCTGACAATCAGTGGGCAATGGACCGGACCACTGGGCTTGCCTGGCCTCTTCAATCAAAGCCGAACCTAAGCATTGTGCGGTTTGTACGGCGTTCGTCAATTGGGCACGAAGTTATGATAAAAGAGTTCGCCAATCCTACTTGCAAAGGTGCGTACAAATTCTTTGAAGCCTCCTTGTGGCTTGTACACTCGACAGTGCTTAATAGCAGGGCTTCATGTGATCAATGTGTTGGCTACTTGGCCATGTTGGTGATGCCATGTCTTGGCCCAACCGACCCTGAGACTTGGGCAAGGCTAGGTGAGAGTCTCCGTATCAGGAGGAGAGTACAATAGGTTATTGACCCAATGCATGCTTTTAAGGTAGACTACCTCAAAAATGGGTGACCATGCTTTATAGTAGAACCACCCATAGTTGACCACTTAAGTGATTTCAGGTATGTTTTTGGAGCTGTTTAATGTACATTTTTTGCCATATTGGAAGATAGAAATCATCGGGATTGCCAATTTTTTTGATAATTGTATGGCTCAAATTTAAATTATTGTAAGTTTTGGAAGCTAGTAGTTGATCTAAACCCATACCCAATGTATGGAGTCTCCCTATTCCAAACATTCAAGAATTTCTTTCGTGCTCAATACTTCCTAATTTCTTGTTCACTACTTTGGGACATGTTTCATGACCTTATTACTTCCAACCTTGAAAAGGGGGAAAAAAACTCATTTTAAACTTTGATTGGAAATGGTTGCACCTTATACATTGGTTATAGGTCCTTGGTTGGGAGTAGGTGGTTCTACTATAAAAGTGAACATGACACAGAGGTACATTTTAATTTCTTCAATGTACCAACAGTATACATTGCAAGAGGTATTTGCCTCTAGTGACCACTACGTTTCAACTTCAAAAATTTATAATTAGTTCCATGAAAGACCCTAAATTATGAAACAACTTGAGTTAGATGCCAATCTCATTTTCTTCCTACAAAAATTTACTGAAAATTGTTTCAAGGAGTTTTGCTTCCTCCCAAATGCAATCTGCTCTTCAATGGTCATTTTAAAGAGCAGACTACCTTAGGGTGGGGTACGAGGAAATTAAAAGCTTGCCATAGAATCTAATTTGAGTGAGATTTAATTTGTTTTTCAGCATGCCTGAGAAGATGTTGAATTTTGGATTAATATAATGTAACAGTGGAGAGAAAAACATATTGGAGAGGTTGCTCAATTTGAAAGGAAGGATTGCCACAGCCCACGGTATTAAATGAACTTGATTGATTGTTTGATTTGAAACTAATTTCATTTCTGAGCGAACAGATTTGAAGGAAACTTGTATTTGCAAAATGATGGGTAAGGTAGAGGTACATGTTTCAGATAGGCCCCCCATAATGGCTTCATAGGCTGACCTATTCTACACAACAATTAGATGCACTATTTATTGAGAAAGGTTCTTTATTTATTCTTTTTTGTCCACTCGTCTCTTGTTCTGTTTAGCTTTGAAAAAAGTGTCAAAGCTAATCGAAATAGGTGAATCTATATGAGAGGGATGGGTCTAGGTGCAAAAACCATGTTTATATTCAATAAAATATTCATTTTGTGAGAATTTTTTTTTCCATTCTTCCACAACCTTATCTTTGCACACACTAAATTCAATTCCCCATGACTTCTCTACATCATCTAGTTTGAAATCTTTAAGTTATCCCAAATAGGTACTTCTAGCTTACTTGTGAAGGTACAATTGATTTTTTCTTGTATTTTCTATGTGAGGCTTAAAATCCTAACGGAATGGATGAATTTCAAATTTCAAAGTCCTCTCTTTGTGTGCTCTCATTTTGAAAGTAATTATACATGAATTTAAAAAAATTGGTATTTATTTATTTATTAAGTAACTACATGCTTACTATAATTACTAAAAACTCCAAATTTTTTGTAAAAAATTGAAATTACTATGAATTTTTTTTATTGAAAAGGTAAAAAAAATTCAAATCAAATAGAAAATATACTTGAAAATTTTGAAAAAATCTCTCTATGTTTTTATTGTAGTTTTTAACATCATGGTAGAAATCAATTTAATTACCATGGCACTCTAAAGTGAGAAAATAAACACTCCATGGTATTAGGCCCAAAGTTCAAATTGAAATAAAATATGGAATTTTAGAAATTTTTCAAATTTTCAAATTGAAGTAGGAACTAGACTTTATAAGTTTCATTTCAATAGTTGGGATCAAATAGATAATTGTTATGGCTAAAATTCAAATCAAGAAAAAATGTGCTTCTAAAATCTAATCTATAATTTTCTATTTTATGAATGGAAGTCAAAAAGTATTACTGGGAAGAACATTCAACAACATTCAATGAATATGAGTTCAAGTAACTTGTCTCCTCAAAAAATTGAATGAAAATATGTTTTTTCCATCCCCAAGACGCCTCCTTGAAATCATCTAAATGACACAAAATATCTTCTTTAGCATTTCAAGGTTGCCATGCCCATACCAAGGAAAGGGACAACAATATGTAACCTAGTTCTTGAAGCCTATGGTTGATTGATTATAGACAATTTTTAGAGGTATATGCCATGTCTATGCCAAAAGAAAGGGTGATCATGATTGACTATGAGAGACCTTTGATTTCCTGGTTGTAAATAATATCCAAGCATGTGTATTTGATAGAAGATACACCTAATTAATTTGACAACGAGAATTTTTAGTCAAAATTATGTAATTGTCCAATATAAAAATTTTAATACAAATTTTGTCAATCCTTATGAGCAAAAATTTGTGCATTGCTCCCAAAATAATTCAAAGGTGGTAGTGGGATAAAGAGAAGTTAGGATTTTCCCTAGTTTAATTAAATTGTCTAATTGGTTGTAATTGAAAGTCTCATAAGTTTTTTTAGCATGTGGTTTTGGACAACAACACTTGTGTGTTAGCAGGAAAATGTTAGCATGTAAGCCTTAAGCATATGTATAAGTAGATATCCTACAACCATTTGAAGGTGCTTATAATATAACCACCTATAATATAAGTATGTATAATATAGTTACACTATTATCATGGAAGGTTCCTATAATGTAAACACCTATAATATAGGTGTATAGTCTTCTAGGCTTGTTGGCTCACGCTCCTAAGCTCACATAATAGCAACCCTCTTGTTTTGGATAATTTATGAATAATCTATGTTTTTAAAAATATTGGTTGTAGGTTTATATAAAATTGACCCTGATGTTTAAAAAGTGTAAATATTGGAAAAAAACCAATAGGAGGTTTGCAATATGGTTACAATTTGGCATAATAACATAGATGCATTCACATATGGTTGCAATATGGTTACAATTTGGCATAATAACATAGATGCATTCACATATGGTTACAATATGGTTACAATTTGGCATAATAACATAGATGCATTCACATATACTTGCAACTAACATATGTGAAAATTATATATGTAATAATCATGACAAATTCTAAAGATAAATAAGAAATAAGTAATTATACAATGTATCATTAGAGGGGTTGAGTACATATGATAGACATCAATCACGATAAGGTAAAAGGTCTATAAAGTGACCTTGACAAGCTCCAAAGGTGTTTACTAACTTAGAAATACATATTACTTCCCAATCTACAAACTAGCATTAAACAATGTATTAAAAATGAACATATCAAAGGATGGATACTTTTAGTGCCTTATGTGATTCCAACTTTATAATTCATAACTCCCATGAAGGTCCCAAAAACATGAAATGATTTAGTTAGGATTAGATGCCATTTTCATTTATTTTTTACAAAAGATTTATTGAAAAATATCTCAAGAACTCAAACTACCCCAAATTGCATGTCTACCAAGTAAATGGTGACTTCAAGGACATGCTACCTTAGTGAAAGTTTGGCAACCAACAAAATTGGGAATAGACCAACATTTTCAAAATTGGCTAGAATTCGCTTTAATTTTATCTAGATTTTAGGCGTGCTACTTGTACATGGGAAAAAATCAAGGAAAAAACAAGATTTGAGCATTTTGACGATTATTGTCAATTGGCCTCTCATAGATGTATCTTTTCATCCAGATGCGTTTTTGCATTCATCTGCTCCCTTCATAGTGACGTGGGAGCTAAGACACACCTTGAGTTGTCAATGGAGAGCAAAGACTGTTGCATCTCCACCATCTGATCAGTAAAGAACCCTAACCCTGCATGCCACCTATTGCCAAGGTTTTAGTACCTTCAGCTCCCTGGCATTCCTTGCAAGTCCAAATTTTCACATGATTTTATTTGTGGCTATATGCACGGTTGCAAGCTTTCCATTTTTTTTGCATTTTTTTTGGAGCTCCTGCTCTAATTTGCTCCAGTGCTTCTTCTCAAGATTCTAAAAGCTTGCCATCATAATCATCAATTGCTTGGCCAAGCCCTCATCATTTTTCAAATTTCAAGGTTTTCAAAAAAATTTCCAATGGTGCATTGCTAAATGCTGATTCTTGAATGTTCTAGATCCTTGACTCCTTGCTTCCTTGAGGCTTGAGCACAATTACTGTTAATTGGGCTTTAGGGTACTGTCATTGTTGTCGCACCATTGTTTGCATTTTGCAATTTGCACCGTTTGTAGCCACCAATCTTGCATGCTGTGAATTTTCGAGATTCAAGTGATCTTGCGCATTCACTGAACGACAAAATGGAGGCTGTCATAGTGTCATTGAATTGCCAATTGGTTTGTTGGCGTTCCTACTTGTTGGTGGACGCTAGTTTCAGGTGCCTATTTCATTGATCAAAATGCTATGCTTCTCTTCTTTCGATCACTTGCATTTTGACAATGCCAATTCTTCACCTTTCTTGTTAGCTTGTGTTTCTGTTCCTTGCTTTCCTTGTGAATGTGTCTACTTCTTGCATTTGGTGGAGTTTTGTACGTATGGTGTGTAGTTGTATGTGTGGTGTGTAGTTGTATGCATGGTGTATGGTTGTGTGCCCTTGGGGAATTTTGGAGTTGGGATGCAGGTTGCAGGAATGGCGCCTCACCTACAGCTACCTGACAACTTCAAGGTGAAGACTTTCTTCTCAAGTCGCAACAACCAAGGTGTGGGCAAACTATTGTCAGTGATGTTGGAGAAAAGTGGTGCTATTGACATTTCAAACAATGTGATAGTCATATCGTGAGACTCGGCTTTTTGACTCCTTGTCCATCCCCTTGCAATTCTTGAGCCTCTCTGAGGCAATTGTGGTGTCACTTGAGCACCTACCAATGCTAATGGAGTTTGTAAGTGTAGGAGGAAGAAGAAGGGGGCTATTGATGTATCTTCTTGCATACCAAAACGAAAGAAGGTCGCCTCCAACACTATTACGAGGTGATGGCAAGTAGTGTGGGCATACAAGTTCACTTGGGCCATGGGCAAGTTTGACAACCAAGGTGATTTGATTGGTGTGGTGAGCCCAAGTTGCAGTGCGATTAGTAGGTGGCACAAGGTGATGGTGCTAAAGATGGACAACCTTGAAAAAGATGAGGGAGAATAAACATGTAAGGAGGATGAGGTGCCATTCTTGCACCTTAAGAGAGGTGATACCTTCACTAAACTTGACTGTAAGCATCTGAAATTTTGTAAGCTTTGGGCTGGTTGTGCGCATGAGAGTGTGGTGGATCAATTGCTAAACAATTTGGAGGATGAGCTGAAATGCAAGGGGGTATAATTCTCCACCTTGTTTCATGTTTTGAGTCATGGGCATCCTATATGTGATTACAAACGTTAACACTATCTTTTAAAGCACCTTAAGATTAAAAACTTGCCAAGAAAACATTGGTGTAAGAATAGTGGGTGGAAGATGAGCGAACACATTCACGAGAGTGTTTTGTCAGCTCTAAAAGTCGTGGTCTAGTTTGCTCAAATTCTCTCTATTAGTGCAAATGAAGTTACAACTATAGATAACATTTCTTGGCTTGGAATTCATATTTATGTCATGGATAACTGGAAGAGGGTCCCACATCTGTTTCACTTGTCATGCATTGCTGATGGTACCATAGACTATTTAATCAACAATATGATGTTGTTGTTGTTAGAGAGGGTGGGTTGATTCCTGAGTCTATATCACTGAAGGGAGTCTATTTTAGGGCCAACAGCATGTCTACATTTCAAGGACCGTAAAAGGGCATCATTGCCCAAATTCACAAGAAATGGGCCCTTTTCTTGGTCAGTACTAGCTACACTAGTTACAAGATTAACTTGGTGGTGGAGACTCATTCCAACTACCCCCTCATTGCTCGTTTAGAAGGATTGTTTCAATTCGTCTATGCATAATTTTGTTGCAGCAATAAGCGGCACTCTGAATTACAAAAACTAGTAGATCTCATAGAAACCAAGGCAAAATAGATGGTCTAGAATGTTGATACTCCCTGAATTTCCATGAGGAGTCTAGCCCAACGTATTTTGAACGAGTATACCACTCTTCTTATGAAGATGGGATTGGATGCCTTAGGCGGCCAAAAGACCATTGGTGTTGCCATTGGAAACTTCGATTTACTATCAAACATTGAGGTCCTCTTTTCTCTAGCCTTATTCATCCCACTGTTGAATGCGGTTCATTGTTTGATAAAATTGACCTAAGTGCGTGATATCTTTGTGTGTAACTTCATCAAATCAATTGAAATCTGCCAAGTTAAATTGGTGAGAGTGTTCATTGATCCATCTTTTGTGTTTAGTATAGTGGGGTTTACGTGGTACAATGAGTTGGTGCAACTCAAAAGTACCAATGTTCCTCTGGAGTGGCGAGATTTGGACAGTGATAGTGGAATTTTCCACTTAGTGTTCAATTTGAAGATCACTATTGTTTTTGCAAGGTGCAAGGACAAGCTTATGGGTGTTGAAAATTTTGTCACTTAATAAGAATTCCACTGCTACCAGCATACAATGGAGCGTCAATTTTTAGGTAAAGAATTTTCTTTCCATTTCCATTTCCATTTGTTCTTTGGCACTTCATTGCATTTTCAATGAAGTGCATTTCATTTGCATATTTAAAAAAAAATTTAGTTTCATTTCATTTGCATATTTTTAAAATTTTCAGGTTAGATTTCTATTTGTCATTTTCTTGATTCCAAATTTTTTTCTTTGGACACGTGCTTGGCTGCTTCACCCTCTTTCAATCACTCGCTTGTTTGTGATTGAATCATTCCAATGTTATTTGTATGGTTTATTTGTGATTATATGGCTTGTGATTGAATCATTCTTTATTTCTGATTGATTCATTCCAATGTTCCCTTAGTTGGTGTAGAGATCGCTCAGTCCCTTTGTGACGAATTGGACAAACAATTCCCTCAACAAGCCTTACTTGATGCATTTGGGATTGATTATCCCCAATATTGGAAGTAAGACGGTGCAGATAAGAGCTTCCCATAGCACTTCTTACTGTTGAAGAATTTTTATAGCCATTTGAAGCTATTGAATGCAAGCAGCATGGAGCTTGGTGGGGGAATGCATACATTGTGCCTAAAATGTTGTCTACTACCAAGCTTGACAATCAATAAAATCTTTTCAAGCTTACAATGAAAGCTAATGCTGATGCAACACTTGCATCGCCCTTCCATATTGATCCAATGATTAAGTTGTGGAAAAATCTCTCACAATCAAGGCACTTGGCTAGCTTGATCACTAAATATTTTAAAGTCTCAGAGATGGGCTACAATATGGTCTTGGATTCGATGGGTGTTTTAGTACCTTGAAATTTCTAAAATCTTGCCATCGTAATCGACTTGGTAAGCACTTGCCACTTGTGGTTTGGATGTCTGGACAAAAATTTTACACTCTAGACAACTTTCCATACAAGAGGCCATAGAGAGTCGTGGAGAAAGGCAGTCAAGAATGGTTGGCATGGGGATGTGTAAGCTATAGCAATTGGAAGAATATTGAGTATTCTCTCCTATCTACATTCCTTAGTCTTCATGAGGTTTTGTTCTAAAATTTGAGGGCTTTCCTCGACAATCCAAGTTTGTGCTAGCCTACTAGTTGTGTTTTGGATTGAAGCTGGAGTGTGATTTGGATTGGAGCTGTAGCTAGACTATGCAACACTATCATAGGAGGTTGGGAGAACATCATTAGCAATTGTAAACTTGTTGTTCATTCTAACTTTTTCTTGTATGTTTGTTTGTCTTGTGTACATGTCCCACCAATGTTGCAAATGGGCAATCTTGCATGCTGCAAGTAGGGTTCAAATCCCTAGTTGGTCCAAGTTCATTGTTTATCTTGTTTGCAATTTAGACTCAATAGTTTTCAAATTATTCATATCTACCTTCATCTTTTAAATTACAAATGTGTGGCTTAAAGCTTTCAATTTGAATGTGTGGCTTGAAACTTTCAAGTTTAATTGTATGGCTTAAAGTTGAAGTTGCAATGTACCCAACTATCCATTCTCATTCTCATAAAGTTTGCAATGTGCATTTCTTTAAGATATTACTTTTGTACTAAATAGTTGAGAAAGTTGCAAATGTTCTTTCCTTCATTTTATTCCCTTATTCCCTTAGCAATTTCAACCACTCAAAGGAATAAGAAATAGCTTTTTGTGTAATACTAAAAATACTCCATTGTTGCAATTTATCTTTTACCAAGGAAAAAAAAATAATCCAAAATACTCACAATTGACTATGCATTTAGCAGCCTATTCCTACCACAAAAATAGAAGATTGCAGTCATAGCCCCCCATAGGCTCATGGAAATAGCCTCCCAGCAAATTCAGTAAAATGTATTGAGATCACTGGAATAGACATTAGAAAGAGTGGGGCATCAAGAGGGTCTCCACATCTATACCAGCAATGAAAACGATTGCTCAGTAAAAAAATAACATTTAAAAATAAAAAATAAAAAATTCACAGTCCAACCCAGACAACAGTTGTGCAGGCTGGACTCCGATTTAATTGAAGTTAGGTTTCGCAAAAAAACATCATTTTTTTATTCAGCAGTCCGTCTGCTGTTCTACGCTGTTCACAGTTTCTGAAAGGGAAAAGGGCCTTCTTTAGGCCCCATTCTTTTTCTAATGCAACATGCCAGCATCAGACTCAAATTTCTGGAATGCCAGTAGTCTAGAATTAACAAGATCATCATATCCAGAATGAGGCTGCTCCTCTACATGTCCCTGGCTTGCTGTAAATTTTTACAAATGATCCATAACTTCATAAGTCATGAATACATAAATGCAGATAATTGAGTGGAATAGACATCAATAAGTGGTACATGTACTACGAAGACATGTTTTAGCTGAGAGCAGAAAATGATGCTCGAAAAAGAAAATCAGAATATAATATCCTTCCATACTGATAGTTGGAAAAAATTTGGATCTGTCAAGAGTTATAATGTGTTTGTCCAATTTTTATTTAAGTAAGCTATTAGAATAGAAATTCATAACAAAGATGAAATAGTTGCTTGATCACGACAATCCAGACCTGCAACTAATCACTTTCAAAGAGCAAACAATCACTTGGGCATAGTGCCAGCTTCCTCCTAAGAGCCAGAAGTGCACTACATTAAACAGCGTGACTCATCAAGAAGTTTACAATCGAAGGGGATTCAGGGAAATAGCAGTTGAATGAGAAAAGCATGGCAAGAGAGGGTCTAGAACTAAACAACAGATATTTACAAATCAGACCTAAGATTCAGATCGATAGTCTCTCCAACTTATTCTTGGCTTCAGCTAGCCATGCAGCATATGTACCAGCCTCGAAAAGAACGAAGTGTACCTCCAACAACTGGCCAGCACACTCTTGAAGCACTTGGATTGAAACCTCTGCTGCTTCATCATAGGGATATCCATAGACACCGCATGATATTGCGGGAAATGCAATGTACTTCAGCTCTTTCTCTATAGCAAGAGTAACAGAGTTCTTGTAGGCCTCAGACAATAAGCTGGCTGGGTCCCTTTCGGTATAGTACACTGGTCCCACAGTGTGTATGACATGCGCTGCTGGTAACTTGAACCCTGCAAGAATATCAAACTTTGATGAAAACAGAAAAAAGAGAATTGCAAGGTTCAAACGATACCTATTCTCGAACCAGTGTCTGGTCATGCGCACTGGTTCGAAGGTAGAGGATACAATTCTCATAAACTAAAGCGATCACTCAAACAGGTTTAGACAATTTTTAGACATTCATATCATGTTCTGTTAAATTGTCAGAGTCGAAAATCCTAAACCAACTATTTTCATCATCATGTTTCAGATTTGGTAGGAAACGGGTATAGGTACCTACCGATTTCAGTATATCCTACCTTAGTATAAAACTCAAGTGTAGAATATGTATATACCTGGAGTGATAACGGCACTACCAACTGGACACCGGACTCCGCTGGAAACCTCCGGGACCTTCTGGCAGGCTTCGAATAATCCTCTTCCAGCAGCTCTATGAATTGCTCCATCAACCCCTCCCCCACCAAGCATCCACTCGTTTGCAGCATTCACAATTGCGTCAGTCTTACCGTCCTTGTACCACTTCGTTATGTCCCCACGGTGAAGAAACAGTGAGCACGACCCTGTCAAACGGAACGATTCCTCCTCCACGCTTGCTACTTCCTCCTGAGTTTTGTCATCAGTTTCCTTTCCATCTCCTGTATCAATTTTTTCTTCTTGCTCAACTTTCTTACTGCCTTCAACCACTTCCTCCTCTGAATGGAAACACAAACATAATCAATTGTATAAGAATTAAGTACTTAATCACCATAAGTACTATATCAGAATATAAGGAGCATTAGACGAAAGTAACGAGAGGCTGCCATAGGGTAACTTGGGAAGAGGGATAAACCATTAGGCACGAAACGAAAAAAAGAGAAGAATCAGTTTTCAAAGGTAGTCCAAACCATGTGGAAAGTTTCTTATAAAGGTCCGTGACATCAGACAAACGATGTGCAAAGTAGACGCAGAACAAATTAACTAGATCTGGACCACAATGCGATACTATCTATGTTGCACCCTTGAGACGCGTAAAACACAGATTCGAGAAATATGGTTGGTTGGTGATAGACCGTCTGGATGCCTTAAAGTTGGAAACTATATTACCAGGGGAGAAGCCTTCGTTCTACTACATTCCTAGCAATACTGTTTCTAATCCCGCTTCATGACGGTCAGTCACAAGAACAGAAGATACTCTTCGAAGATGATTGCAAAAACATCCGTATAAGAATCTAAACATCGCCAGTAACTAATCGGATGAATTGAAAATTGTGAAGCAACCAATTCTGGAACAGTGGTGTCACAATCTTACGCAAACCCTAGCGAAATCTACCAAACACTACTCAATTCTTCCAAATCTCGAAAGACAAGTAGGCCACTCTGACTACTTAGCATAAAATAACCAAACAGAAATATATTTTAACATCTACGAAATTCAAAAACAAAGCTACACTAATCCACGCGCACATTCCTGCTTGCAAAGCAGAGAATAATAAAACCGTTAGGGACCTGGCCCCTGTCACCCAAAACAGCTCATCTCTTACAATACACTTGGTTGAACTTTGTTGACTGGGAACGCGGTTGTCAACGGTCCCTGAGAGCAGTCTACAAACTCTCAGTTTCAACGATTGTATAGGAAATTCATACATTGAGTGAGAAAAAATTGATAACAAAGAGAATTCGGCTATTCTGGTACCCAAAGCGATCTCTCCAGAGCTCTATAGAGATTTCCAAAGTTGCACTCCTACATATTGGTTAAATGCTCAAAGTGACGGAAAGAGTGTCCCCTACCTTCCTGCTAGCTCACACGAACAGTAGACAAGCAGAACCGGAACAGAGCTTGTCAAATTGGGAGTCAATGTGACCGCGCACATTGGTACTACGAAAATGAGATGTGAACCGATCTTCGATCGGATTATCAATGACAAAGTCGAAAAGCAAATCCAGCAACAGCTAACGGAGAGAAAGGAGAGAGAAAAGTACCTATCTTTGTATCCGAGATACTCGCAAGTGGAGGAGTAGACTCGCCCTCCCCGTCCATCCCTCTTTTTCCCCGCGCAACACTCAAATCTTCCACAAACCAAATAACCACACACCTTCAATTCATGCTCCCGCCCTAAGTCACACACCGGAAGGATAAAAGAGAACAACATGCCAACAAAAACCACATAAAAAGATAAGCTCGCCGAGACCAAACTTAATCTCAATCTCCGATTCGGAGAATAATCAATCAATCTTTGATCAAGATAGTTAATGCAATCGGCCACGATCTCAAAGAACGACACAACAATAGAAATGCTAGTTTCAACAATTCGCAGACCTGATTGAGGAGCTAGTTGACCTCGAGAAAATTGCACAGCGGCTGGCATCAACGATCGGCGATAGCGGAAATCCTCGGTGACAATGTATCTTCGGTTTTGAATTGCAGAAGGTCCGATCCGCTCCCGACGTGAAAGGTGACTGGAAAAACGCAGCAGCTGCATGCAAACTGATCTGCGACAGAGGGAAGCGGAAGCCATGGACTGAGGGGGCAACTCTATATGGCAATTATCGTAACTTCCGCCAAACCCTAATTTGGATTCATCAAACTCTCTCTGAAACGGGCTTCTAAGTTTACACGAGTCTGCTCAATAAGCGATCATGACAGAGAGGTACATTTTGCTTTCTTCATTATACCAAAAGTGTACATTTGAGGAGATGGTCGCTTTTACTGGCTACTGCGTTTCAACTTCAAAAATTCGTAACTAATTCCATGAAGGTCCAAAAAATATGAAACGACTTGGGTTAGATGCCAATTCCATTTTCCTTCCCAAGAAAATTTACTAAAAATTGTTTCAAAGAGTTTAGCTTCCCCCTAAACGCAATTAGCTCTTAAATGGTCATTGTAAGAGTAGACTACTTCCTAGTACCCTTCGTGAAGGTGCTTGCAGAGGGTTGTGAAACTAGAGCAATTGTGACATCACTTGATGAATTTTCTTTAAAAAATATTCAATTTTTTGAAACTATTTAATAATCGCAATCCCAATTTGTTGAAATTTGACTAGCTAAAATTGTCTTTTCTTATTTTTTTTCCTTGGTTTCTCAATATAGCAATGACATCACTATTGGTTTAAAGTGGGAGGACTCCTTGGGTACCATTTTTCTTGTAATGTTTTTATGTCTCAAATTCACTTAAAGAATAAAGAGCTTGAAGTTGTCAAAATAAATCATGGTGATCCATGGAATGAATACCTTCTTACACCAGAAAAAAACATTAAAAAAATGAACTATTCCACAAAGAAAGAATTTCCAGCACCACTTTCTTTGGAAAATCGCTGAACCAGGTCCCCCTAATTGGACGAAAAAATGCTTTTTCCCATCACCTAGAGGTGCTAAATATCATCCAATAGCGTTTTGGGGAGGGGGGACTGGTCGAGAATAATATCATCCGTCAATACCAGGTCCATATGTCTTTAGCGGCAAAGACTTCTAAGTTATAAGATGAGACTTCCCGCCATTTCCCCGGCAAGTTCGAAGCAATTTACATTCACCAAGTCCTTCTCTTTCTTCACTGTTAAGCATGACTTACGAAAAATTTGAACGTTCCACTTTCAAGTTTCCCGAATGCCCCTCAAATTTTCTGTAGGCATTGTCACCCTCCCGCCATTGTCGCCTTCGTTGCAGCTCCAAGGCTCGGCCACCATCTTTTGTTCCAAAATTCCATTGTTGCATCCCCCGACACTGATGCTACTGAAACGCTCCCCGATCAAGCTCCTTTGCAAGTCACTCTCAATGCAGATTACACTAATTTCTAGCGTTGTACTGGCAGCTCAAGTGACTCCTGTGAGAGGGAATTCAAACTCCTGTGCGCTTTAGCAGGTTTTAGAAGTGATCGTCTTGAGAATTGATGAATTTCCTATGGATGCATTGATTCAGACGATTGACGGCAAATTGACAGGGTTAGGGTTTGGGGACGAGGTTTTATGACTGAAATGTTACCTCCTTTGATGAAGCTCCGTGGAATGTGGAGCTTGTGACTTGTGAGGGACATTGGAGCATGAATGAATATGTTATGGACGTGAAGAAGAGCTACAAGTGTGCGGGGAAGTGATAAGGGGAGGAGGTTATAGGAGAAGACATCATGGCGGAGAAGAAATCCGCGTATGAGAGGATGATGGAGAAGGCCCGAGGGGGAAGTTCCAAGGGCAAGGGTCGTCCCCCGGCGTCGTCGGTAGCGAAGGCGAAAGAAGTTGTGAAGGAAGCTGCGAAGGAAGGCACGAAGGAGGAGATGGAGGTCGACGTGAAGGGGGAGGAGATTGATGCGAAGATGGAGGGGAAGAAAGCAGTCGCTTCTTCTGTTGCTGAGAGAGTTGCGCTTCTATCAAAGAAAGAGACCGAATTTGACCCTGAAGCAGCTGCTTTCTGGAAGTCAGAGGAGCATGTGCCATTCTTGTTTCTGGCCAGCGCTTTTGACAGTAAGTTCGGGATGACTTTTTTATTGATACCGATGTTCCGATGCAATTTGAGTATGATTGAATGGTGTGTATATCTTTGGGTTAAATGAGTACAGTGTTGAAGTGGCTTTCCTGAATGCGAGTAGTTGTTTGAAATTCTATGACTTGACGAGATTCATGTGAAGTGCAAGGAAGACGTGCTCATTCGGCCGGAAGTCCCTCGGATCGGGTCCTTGATAGCAGTTTCGTACTTGTAAGCACTCTGTGTCTTTTGCAGTGATTTCTGATGAATCAGGAAGGCTAGCCATGACGAACATTTTGTGCAATGTGTTTCGGACGGTCCTGGCGACCACTCCTAAGGATCTGCTAGCGGTCGTGACCTTATCAGCTAACAGGATTGCACCGGCACACGAAGGCGTGGAGTTAGGGATTGGCGATGCATCCATCATCAAAGTCCTGACTGAGGCATATGGACGAAAAGATGACCAAATCAAAGCTCAAATGAAGGTTGCTCACGGTTTCCAATGCCAGCTTGTTTGGAGTGTCTATCTTTAGGTTAAGGTTTACGTTAGGAAGTAGCATTCATCCTCGTTCAACACCTGAATGCCGGTAGAATCTGGAATTGTGAGATTTCAATGAAATTTGAGAATGATTATATCTTCGGGGCTTAGGGTTTGCAGTATGGGATCATTTTTTGGTTGTGAGACGCTGTAACGAATTTAGCGATTGCTACTGATTTTAGTGTGCCAGTTTGGTACCATGTGAATTCATGATGCGCGTATATGTCTGAGAAATGAAGTGATCGCAGACGCTAGGGGACCTTGGCCTTGTTGCAAAGGCCAGCCGAACGTCGCAGAAACTCATGTTCAAACCACCGCCCTTGACGTGTGTGAAAGTGCTGGAAACATTTCGCGAGATCGCAAAGGTAGGGTAAAAATGCCACTGATTTCTTCTGGCATCGAGGTAGAGGATACGATTTGCGTCTCTTTTAAGCATTTTAGCATACTTAAGTGTTTGATTCTTGGGAGATGTATTGAACTTTGGAGAGATCTTGGATACAAGAGCAAGATCACGATTTTCTGTGGAGATCAAGAGTTTATCAAAATGCATACGAATTTCTTATAAATTTTTTAAGTGGGAGGTTGTAGACCACTCACCAAGGGCCTATTGGCGAAGCAAATTGCATAGTTCTATCTTTTTGCTTATTTAACAATCGTAACCCGAAAGTGGCTGTCCTTATGCAGGATGCCGGCAACCAGAGTCAGGACAAGAAGCGTGGACGAATGAAAGCACTCCTTGTAGCAGCCACAGAGTGTGAGCCCCTCTATGTCGTTCGTCTACTTCAGGTAAGTCGATTCCTCCTTCCATTTACCTGGTGGAGTCTTTTTTACAAACTAGTCATGAGTTGACTGTGGATCAAAGTTTCTCATAGTTTAGTTTTCATTTGTAGTCCAAATTACGAATAGGACTGGCAGAGAAGACCGTGTTGGCAGCTTTGGCGCACGCAGCGGTGCTTTCCGAGATTCCCCAGGTTCCTGCTAGTCAATTGACTGCTCGGTTAGAAGAGGTACACCTTCTTTCTGCACGTGTTTTGGAGAGGAGGGGGGGGGGGGGGGGGGGGGGGGCGGGGTTCGTTATCTGTGAATGAAGGCTTGAGTTGGAAAGATTTGATAATATCATTCTTTACTTTGCTTTTGAGAAGGTCATCTCAACGGGGTTGGATTGATACAATATAATCGAGTTGTTTTCTTAGAAGATTTGGGGGGATTTGTACTTTATACTATGTTAATCGGCCGAGTTATTTAGTATTGCATCCTGGTTATGAGAATGGATTTGATTGCAGGCGGAGGAGTTTATGAAAGAAACCTACTCAGTGCTTCCTATATACGAAAATATCATAAACGCTATCTTACAACATGGTATCCACAAGCTACCTGAAATTTGCAATTTTACTTTGGGTGTTCCCGTTGGACCCATGCTTGCCAAGCCTACAACGGGGGTCTCTCAGGTTCTCGACAAATTCCAGGACATGGAGTTCTCATGTGAATACAAATACGACGGTGAACGAGCCCAGGTTAGGTCTTGACTTCGCGATTTGTCTTTTCATGAGAATAAATATCTGCAGCTCTTACTAATGTGGTGCTAGTATGAATGATATCCTCATGACCTAAAATTGAGAGAAGTTTTTACTTTCTTCTTTGAGCACGAATTGTTGGATCAAAGAATAGCAGAGGTGTACTTACCTGCATCAATCCTTGGTTCTTGAATTGTCTCTGCTCCTTCAAGTTCGGGTATATCAAATATTGAACTAGAACTTGGTTTTGTTCTATGGCCTTGATTTGGTGTGATTGGAGAGAGGATGGGCGGCCTTGGGTTGTTTCTTACGGCTCGAATGTAGGAGGAAAGAAACTTCAATTGAGAAGGCTATTTTGCACAACATGAATCTGTTTCAGGCTTTTGACGTGAAAACAGAATTGTTTAACTTGAGATCCTTGAAATGCGGAGTCCTCTTACTTTGGAGAAATTGTCTTGTTATCCAATGCTGTCGATTGAAAATCCTTTCACCACCTTTGTAAATTGCAGGTTCATTGTCTGGAAGACGGTTCCATTGAGATTTACAGCAGAAATGCTGAACACAACACTGGGAAGTTTCCCGACATCATTGAAGCAATGCCTAGGTATGTTTTATCATACGAAATCTTTTAGCTAATAACACCGTTGTTCCTAAAACCTGCAGCCATCATGTTGTGTTGAATTTATGAGTGAATAGTTGGTAGGCGATAGTTGCCAATTTGACGTGACTTGTTTTCTTTGAACTCTCCAGCATTTGGTTCAGTGGTAAATGGCCTTGTTATCAGTTGCTCGAGGACTTGGTGACTTTCTGCAGTCTGCCTTTGAAGGAAGAGAATTGACAGAAATTGTACTAATGAACAATGATTGACTTGCAGATGTGTGCAACCGGGAATCAAAACTTACGTAATTGATTGTGAGGTAGTGGCATACGACCGCGAGAAGGATAAGATACTACCCTTTCAGGTGGGTCATACTCTTCGTGCTCTAGGGCCTCGAATATTAATCTTCTTGAACTTGAGGAAGTAGGATGTTATTTGCAGAGGCTACCGATAATGAATGGTTCACTACACAGTACGTTTAATGTCATTAAATTGTTTGAAGTACCACATTCTTTGAATCTCTTGCTTCCAAAACTCCCTCTAGCTCGGATTGGATCTCTGATGCCAATGCTCATGAAATAACTGCAGGTTTTGAGTACCAGAGGGCGGAAAGGGGTCACGCTGAGCAATATCAAGATACAAGTGTGTCTTTTCGCATTTGACATTCTTTACCTGAATGGCCGTCCGTTGTTGAAAGAACAGTTGAATATTCGAAGAGAGGTAAAGCGGGCACGCACGACTATTTGCTATAGAGTTGAAACACGTAACATGAGGAATTCGTTTTCCTGTGCTTTCACCTGGTTTTGTCTTCCAGTTTCTCTCATTTTAATGGTTTCTTTGTTCCTGAGGTGCAGCTGATGTACTCTTCATTTCAAGAGGTACCAGGAGTATTCAAGTTTGCGACTGCGAAGAACTCAAATGATTTGGAGGAGATTCAAAAATTCCTGGATGATGCTATAAATGATAGGTCTGCTGATGCTCACCTTTCCTCTGCTATTCTTGGAAGGTGGCATGGATTGGGTCATTCTGATACATGATCTGTCCTTCATTCTTGTGAGAGCCTGTTATTAGCTCAACCATATTCTACTGTCATGATTACCTCCGCAACAGAACACTCTTTTCCTCCTACCATTTGCTACCCTTGACTACATGACCTCATTTTCAGTTACCGTGTACAATGTGGAGGTATTTATTGTTTTCTGATTAGATGCTTAAATGTACAGTTGCGAAGGGTTGATTGTAAAGACATTGTCGAAAGAGGCAACGTATGAGCCTGCTAAGCGCTCGAACAATTGGCTGAAGCTCAAGAAAGACTACATGACTACGTAAACCTCTCAAACTTTTAGATGGATTCCATTCATTTGTATTTAGACTTTTGATGTGCTGTTGGAACTTTGAACTTTGGATATCATGTTCCTCAACTAACTGGAGGTGATAATTTGGAAAGGTCAATGGAATACTGTAACTCGTTCTTTAAGTGCAACGGGTTTCCTTGAATACAGTCAACAGTTTGCATGACAACTGTGGTTTAATAGACGTAATGTTAAGCTCTCACAAGGTGCTGGGATGCAAGTGAATTTTCAATGATTTCAGTCATAAATCTGTGATTCTTGTGTTGGATTCTGCTGTAGAACTGGGGACTCCCTGGATCTTGTACCCATTGGAGCCTTCTATGGGCGTGGAAAACGTGTTGGTAAGTGCTAGTGTTTGATGTAAATTTCCTGTTATGTGTTTTAGATTGCAATCTATCGAGGGGCTAAATGAGACTCTGTTGATGGGTGTGTATTTCTATTATTGCCTTGCAGGTGTGTATGGCGCATTCTTATTGGCGTGTTATGACGACGATCGTGAGGAGTTTCAGAGTATCTGCAAAATTGGTAAACTAGTAGCTTCTTATTGACCCTTCAAGACATCTTCTCTTCAGGGAGGATAATGATATGCATCCAAATTAGATCATTTTGTCGAACTCTTGAAGGCATAATGGGCCTCTGTGGGGCATATTGACAGGGTGAAGAAGGTTCCAAAGGATATTCTGTGTGTTCACTGACGTGAACCAAAATCTAGAATTTGGTTCCTATATCAGTCGTAAGCTGGATTATGACCGAGTGTGAAGAAACATTGGGGGTGGTAAAACGCCGACATAGCAAACTGCGTAGTTGCTGTAACAATATAGGATGCTCTCTTCCTGTTTGCATGAATTTAACTCGTTAAGAAGAGTCCCGTAGTGTATAATTACTGGTGTTTTAGCATGTCATTATTACATTGGGTAGATTGTGTTGGTAATTGGATTGCACCTGATGTGTGTTACTCAGGAACGGGTTTCACTGAAGCTGTATTGGAAGAGCGTTCTGTGACTCTGAGGAAACATGTCATAGATGAACCCAGGGTAAGGTTTGAGTCAGCTTTTGAGGGTCTGGTCTCTATTGTATTGGGACATCAGCATTTTCGGGTTTGTGTCTTTTATTATTGCTTGCGGAGCACTTTTAATGAGCAACACCGATCGAGCATTTTATCACATGACTTCCTTTATATTATTGAAACTATTTTCTCATTTTGTGATGCAGTCGACCAATACTCCTCGTTTCCGCTCTTCTTGTGTCGTGCATATATCTGATCTTAGTTTGTGCATTAACCGATGTCCCGACGTTTGTGATGTGACACTATTCTTTGCAGTCATATTACCGATATGGAGAGACTATTGGAGTAGATGTTTGGTTTGAGGATGTTGAGGTAAACTTCAATTTCATGTTTTTTTTGAAGTGGATTGTTCTGCTTTGAAAGTAACGTTTTGTTTTTATTGTTGTCAATCCTCACTTCATCTGTTTTGGGTTCTGCGCTGCTTTATGTAAGAAATTTGTTCAATATGGACTGCTTGGTGCCACTTCTACACGGAGATCACGTTTTAAGAGCACTAAATTTACTCCCAAGGGTTTTTGTGTCCTGCATGAGATCATCTCTGCTTACGATTCTTTTATTTTTTCAGGTCTGGGAAGTGAAAGCCGCTGATTTGAGTATCAGCCCTGTGCATCGAGCAGCTGTAGGGTTGGTTGATGCCACCAAGGTGTTCATTTTTCCTGCCTTGTTCTGCTTTAACCTGACAAATACTAATTTCAAATTTTAGTAAGATGCAGTTAGTTTCACCAATACTATGGACGAACAGTTTATTCTGATTTTGATTCTGCTTTTACAGGCTTGGGTTCCATCATGCATACTCCAGCGGATAACCACTTCTTTGTTTATTCTTTGATGCAGGGAATATCATTACGGTTTCCAAGGTTGTTAAGATTACGGGAAGACAAGACGCCTGTTGAAGCTACTTCAGCAGAGCAGGTTTGACTGAGTGTTAAACCTGGAAAAACCAAGGATTCATGGTTAAAAAGTGTCCAATTCGATTGTTCATATTGTGAAAAAGATAATTCATTTGGGTCAAATTTTATGACATCACAATCGGTGGAGAACATTGCATGTTCCGGTAAAAATAAAAATAAAAATCGGACTGAAGAAAGTGCCCATGTGACAAGTCAATATCAAAGATGCTTTCGATTTTTGACTTCTTCGAAATTATTGCGCTTTCTTTTCGCATAAGGGCTTAGTATTGAAACACAAGCGGTATGTCTGTCAGGAGGGTTATACCTCATTTACTTGTTTGATAAACTTCTGTATTGCCGGGAATGAGTTGTTTCAAGAAAGGGTCTAATTCTGGTCTTCTATAATGCAGGTCGCAGAATTGTATCGAGCTCAAAAGATCAACCATGGTCATGGTGGGGACGACGACGATGACGATTAGTGACTGTTTTCTAGGTCTAAATTTGATTTTGCTTATAATTACTGCTGCACGCAGAAGTCTCTGTACTCCATTTATGAGTTAACCTACTTAAGTTGCTGGTTTTTTACTCGAACGAATGGAAAAAACTGTGTATCAAAAGAATCTGCATCTCAAAAGATTATAGGTGCCTGAATTGAATAATGTGAAGATGTTCTAACTTGACCTTTAAAAGTGTGGATCAGGGTACTATTGTTTTAATCTCTTTTTCGTGTTGACTTGGGGTTTGACGTGCTTTATAGGTTTGGGAAATAACTTACTTAAGAGCACAGATGCTTTAGCCTGACGTGACTGCTTGTGTAGCATTGTTGTGTAGTCGAAATCTCTAGCATTGTTATTGGGTATAAATCATTTTGCTTAGGGTTGTTCATGGCCCACATTAGAAATACTCCAGTGTATGACATAATTGGGGAGGATCAAGGGATCGGGTATCTATACGTTACATGTTAGAAACCACCGCTTATCAAATGTGTATCCTTCTAACCCTGAAGTCCTATAGTCCCAAGGTCTTGTTTTCATCAAATTTCATTCAAAAATGTCATTTCTATTGCAAAGTGCAAAAAGCTTTAGAAACTATATATTTAACTATAGGATCTTGCACTAGATCAATATAAGAATGTGTGGAAGAAATTTCATAAACTTTGATTGTGTAAATGGCAAGATATTTGCATTTTTAAGTGAAGAAACCTAGTTTTTTGTATCTTGCTTGATTAGAGTTTAGGGCCTTGAATATTTTTAGCTTAAAATTTTTGTACTACCAATATTTAATTAAAAAGAAAAATTATGTTGAAGAAATGAGTTGAAAGTCTATGAAATTGTATTTGAAAATGAATCTTGTAAGTTATTTTCTAAAAAGATTCTCAGATTGTCCAAAAAACAAGATTGCCAATAATTTTTTTGTAACTAGTCCAAATAGAATGAATTAAATCTATCTATGTAGACAAAAATATTTTCTATGAGAAACAAAGTTTTGAATTTTGTAGGTTTTTTTGTACTACCAATGAACCCCATTTGGGGCTTAATCCATCAACATCTCAAAAACGACCCTTCGCAAACAATATTGTTACAACATTGTTCTAATATGATTGTTGATTCAATGTTGATCAAAAAATACTCATGTACATTGGAGAAGTGTTGACTTTTATGTAACAAATAGATAGACAAATAGATAGATACTTTGGTCTTCAAAGAAAGCCAACGTGAATAAAGTGTATATTTATAATGATTCCCTAAATTTGAGTTCAACAACAGAATGGTATGATTCAAGTTATTTATGATTTTGTATTGTTTTGGTAGCTTTTAACAATGTTGAAACATCATGTTAGGACATGCATCAATATTTTTCAAGCATACAAAAGTAGATGCATAATATCAGTCAACATCATAGTGTCGGCCTCCAAAATGTGAAATAACGTCCACAAGTAATTGGATTCAATCATTCAAACACCTTCCCCATTTTTATTTCCAAGTCACTCCCAATTCACATTCCATATTTTTTTTAGGTGTTAGATCCAATCACTTTGACATCCTCTCCATTTTTATTTCTAAGTTATGGGCCAAGTCACTCCCAGTTCACATTCCATATTTTTTTGGAATATTAGACTCAATCACTCTAACACCATCTCCATTTTTATTTCCGAATCACTCCTAGTTGACATTCCATATTTTTTTTGGGTATTAGATTCAATCACTTTAACACCCTCCAGTGCCTCCACATTTCTTTTTGGGCCCAAGTTTTAGCTCTATGATTTTTTCTTGCTTCATCTCAAATGCAAGAAGCAATGGTAGCAAGCCTAACTTTTTGACAATGAAGGTTTTCAATGAATTTTTCCACTTTAGTATATTTTTGAACATAAATGTGCTTGAAATTTTTTATTTGAACTGTATAAAAGTGAAAACTACTTTCTCTAATATCCATAGAATTAACTGTGGAAAATATTAATTTAGTTTATAATTAAAACAATTTTGGATGATCAACTTTATTGGCAAAAAACATAGCATTGAAGGAAGAAAAATTATAAGAAGATTAATAATGATTTTTTTATTCCCCCTAGAAAAAAAAACAATTAGAATCTAAGACATATATATATAAATGAGAAGTAAAAAACCTCTCTTAATTTTGTATACATTCTCAAACAAAAGGTGCAAAAAGCCAAAACTAACCAAATTGAATTCTACAAAATTAAAAAAAAAAAATTGTATTTGAGTCAATTTTTTAAATTTAATAATGGATATTATTAGAATATTGTGTCAAACATCTTTAAAAAATTGGAATCATTTCTATTATTTTGTGTTCTTAATCACACCCAAGGTTGACAGGACGGTCAGACGTCCGGGACGTCTGGACGCGGACGCTGTGTCCGCAGGGTCCTCTAATATTCGCGGTCCCGTCCGCCTGTCCCCCGTCCGCCCGCCCCGTCCCGCCCCGTTCTGTCCGCCCCACCCCGCCCGTCCGCCTTCCAACGGCGGGAGGGACGCTGCATCCGCTGGCGTCTGTGAGGACGGACGTCCGGGTTACGGACGCTATTTTGGGGTAGACGTACTGATTTGTCAACCCTAATCACACCAGATTGAACCTTGTATTTTTAAAATTCCTAATAATACAAATTTGAAAAAATAAATTTTGGCCCAATTTTTTTGTATTGAATAAATACTAGAAATATCCAAGAAAGTGTTTTTTTTCTATCCCTATTATTCCTTTCATTGTAAAAAAATTATGTTTGCTTCTTTTTTATATTAAGCTTCATTTCTTAAATAAACTTTGAAATACTTCCTACATTGAAGTTTTGAAAATCAGAAAATGTAACAAGTAAGTCAACTTGTTACTTTATAAGATCCTACTTTACAAAATATTGAGATTTATTTTAATACCATCGAGAATTTGCCATTAAAAATTTGAAGACAACACACCGTCTCCTCTTAGTTGTGAAGGGATTAAGGTGGCATAACTTTTACTCCTAAGCATTGATTCAAATAATTATTATTTTTCAAGAAAGTTAATGCATCTTTCGATCTTCAATTTTATTTTTTTTAAATCAAAACAAAAATTGACCCTACTTAAAATCCATTTATCTCCTAAGAAGACAATGGGACTTTAGGGGTTAATCAATATATATATTGATTATCTAAAATATATAATTATTGTATAATTTATTAGATACTAAAGGTGTGATTTCAAATTAGTGGTGATCTTCAATGCCTCTACCCTACTTGTAATTTATATTAGCAAGTATTGCTTATTAGTGCTCAATAGTTTTTTTAAATGATTCTATTAAATGGAATTGAAATATGATTATATTTTTGTTAAGAAGACTAGTAGAGAGGTAAAAACAAGGAACCTTTGAAGGTTCTCACTTATAAACTCTTCAAATAAAAAATTATACCACATATTTGTTTGGTTTATTTATGACATTGATTATCCTAAAACATTTGCACCAGAGGAGATATTTTTTTATACCTATTCTAGCCCCTCTCCTAACTCCTCAACTACTATTATATTGACCAATCAAAATAATCAAAATAATCATAATTATAATAATAGTGGATACGAATAATAGGAGATAATTTAAAATTTAAGGTTTCCTTTATGAACTTTAATTTATCAATTGATTTAAGTTTGTAATAAAACTTACAGTTTTAGATTTTGTGTATGATATAGTCAAAAATTTGTAATTTGTAATTAATAAATTACATTAAAATGGTTGAATTTAATGATTATCATTATGAAATGAAAATGTTTCTATTTTCAAGCAATTAAATATATATTTAAATATTTAAATATAAAATAAATTGTTATAAGATTAATTTGGAAAGATTGTCAAAACTTTTGAGGATTAGAATATATTCAAAGATGCCATACAATTCTCGTTTGGAACCTTAAAGATCTTGACTAAATTATTATAAAGTAAAACAAAAATACTTCGATTTAGAAATTTATATATTAAACAAAAATTGAAAACACTTATAGAATTTGTGTATATCACAAGTCTCATTTTTTGCCACTCACAAAGAAGTCTTATTTTCTTAAATTATTATTTTAGTGACAACCTTGTGATCGGAGGTAGTTTATGCAATTTTATTTTATACATTGACATACACAAGGTTCCTTTCTTTAAATTATATATATTGAGTCCATTTGTAGTTGGATTATAGGATGAAAAGCAATGATTTGAAGCCACATGGATGAAAAAGTGCAATTCAAAGCCACAATTGTAATTCCTATTCAGCTAATTATGGACATATTGTATCTATAGTTTAGAATTAACATTGTATTTACAGGTGAACGATGAAATATGTTATATATATAGTCCAAATGTACACTTTCGAATTAAAATGAATCAAAATCATCATTTTGAATCAAATAAAATTTATAAAAAATAAAAAATAGACAAGTATCAGCTATCAATCAATACATTTTTAACTTCAAAGAATGTTCAAAATTTAAAAATTTGTCCATAATTAGTTAAATAGTGGTTTCATTTTGCCATCCATTGGCTTGAATTTCATGAGTTTTGACTCCATTGCTTGAAAATAGAAGTCATTTACAATGGTATCAACTTCAAGTCCACTACCTTTTTTGTTCTTTCATCCACAATGGATAAAGTTTCTAATCCTTTGAAATTCATCCCATCATCTAGGATATATAAGGCAATAAATATTTGAAGGTTGACCACTATATTAGAACCCCTTTCTTTATAATATTATGAGTTTATAAACTCAAACTTTATACATTTAAAAATAAACTTTAAAACATTATAAATAAAAATTTCAAGAAAAAGGAAAATCATAAATTTATGTTAATAAATTTATAAATGTATGAACAACAAATTTAGTAATTTACAGACTATAAATTAATAAATTTTAAGTTTCAAAATTTAATATTTATATATTTGTAGCTTAAAAATTTTGAAATTCAAAAATTCAAAAATTTGAAGTTTGCTGTCAAAAATAGGGCAAAGAGAAATAAAACCTTGATACTTAATATATTAATAAATAGAAAGATTTTAATAAATATATAATAAAATGTCTAAAATAATTTCTGAAAATTCTACTATATAAAAGGCATCTCCCAATTTTTCTCTACATTGGGGGGGCAATTAAAGTGGAAAGAGTTGTGAAAGTTACATTTTATTACATTTTTAAAATTTTAGTCAAATGCTAAGGCATTCAAGGATTATAACATAAAAGAATACATGAAATGTAAAGGTAATTGGATTGCAACTAGGAAACCATTTCTATTTTTTCAAATTCTATATTGAAAAATGAAAGAAAATATCATCAATTTCTAATACTTGTAACCGAATCTCAGTTTGGTTTTTAATAATTCAAATATGAATAATTAAATTAAATTTCCACAATCCTTTCTATTATTCTTTGATTAATTATAGGAAGTACCGATAAAATTGGCCAAATGACCAAGATCTTGGTCTATTTATTTTTTTAATTCTAAGATCAAATAGAATATAAATTTTAAGATTTTTTGGTTCATATTTAAAATATGTGAGCATTTCAATAATTTAGATATTTTAAAACTATAGTTTAATTAATATGTGTTTTAACCCTTAAAACCTTAAGGTATAATTTGAGACCATTTTCACCTTTGGGGCAAACCCTTTCTCGTGCAATATTTGTTGTTCACCACTAGCTTGATGCCTAGAAAATTTTACAACAATCCAAGTTGAGGTAAAAAAGTTATGCTTCAAAAGGACAATTTTTTTCAAGTTACGAGCAATTTAAGATAGCCATGATAGGAAGGTCCAATTGGTCTAAAAAATTTTATACATACTCTCAAAAAGCTTGTCAACATAAGGTCTTGAATTGAAAATCATACAAGAACATGATTTTGACTTACAATCATTTGAAATAAGCATAAATGTCCTCAAAATGCTCAATGAAAATAGCAGTTGTATATACTTTTATTCCGAAAAGTATATGCACAACTCTATCAAATTTTGAATTCCCATAATTTGATTGCAACATTGCACATTCCAAGTTGGGAAGTCTTCAAAATACCATCAAAATAAAAATCATATCACCTTCCTGTCACTATTGAAATAAATCTTGTTGCCTCCTAGTTTCTAATTTTTGTGTAAGATACAAACAATTGCCTCCATTGCCATTGCCCACCTTTGCATTGAAAGATACACTTGCTTTCAATATGTTGGATTTTTGTTGGGGCTTGAAGCTATGCACATCTAACTTGCATCCAGCTACCCTCACGTATAATCTGTAATGAATGAAGTCTTGTCTCAATCTTGATGGAATTTGGAGTTGAAATGATCAAGGATTGAATTGAAAGAGTATAGAGGATTAGAGGAGTTGTTGAAAAAGAGGTCGGACAATCAATAGTTGTATAACAATTGTTGAAACTAATATGAGTCTCTTATATATGGTATAGTCTTGATATTGGAATTTGAATGACCGTAGAACGTTGAGGGCGATAGAATAAGTGTCATGGCCAAGAAGGGGTTGTAACTTTTGTCAACAATTAATTTATCTAGAATATCCAATTGTGGCAACATATTAGCTCAAAAGTTAGTCCTTGGGAATTCTTGTATTACAGTCAATTTTTCTCAAATAATTGCTCTTAATATTAGTA
Organism: Pseudoscleropodium purum; assembly: GCA_963969395.1. Classification (NCBI taxonomy): domain Eukaryota; kingdom Viridiplantae; phylum Streptophyta; class Bryopsida; order Hypnales; family Brachytheciaceae; genus Pseudoscleropodium; species Pseudoscleropodium purum. The sequence goes on from OZ017798.1 coordinate 16,451,178, forward strand.
AGTGATGGTGTTTAATTACTCTTTCATTTAGTTGCTAGGAAGCAAATTGTGTAGTTAGTAGGCATGTGTAGCTAACCTCAATTCAAAAAGTCAATCATCTTAGTGAACCATATACTATATAGAGCCCCGTGTTTGCATTTTGATGTACGCTAGCTATAAATGTACATCATTATATGAACTTTCAATTAGAGTACATCTAAATTGGCATTTTGATATTTGATAATGTTAGATGATAGATTATTGATGAAATATTTGTTTTAATTGGAAATTTTCCACGGTTCTAAGCTAGAATAATAATTCAATTTCTATGTGCTCTCGATCCACAATTAGGAGTGAGGATCAAATTAATTGTGTTGTGACCATAGTTGATGGCGACTATTCACATCATTCCCTAAGCAGGGGGTTCAAATGAGCATTTGTAGCACTCAAACATACTATTCAATGTCTTGTATGGAACATATGATATCAATAAGTACATCCACTTCAACACAATTTGTCTAAGGTAGCATTGTCTTTTCAACATAGGTAGATGTTTTATGGTAGAGGCTACAAGAGCCAAAGATGGCATAGATCAACCAATGTTGTAGGCCAATGCCCAATTAATGAGTTATTTTTTCTATATGGGGTTTGAATTTGGATCATACTTCCAACCTCAAATATAGATCACCCATCTTTTGGTCAAGCTAGATTAACATAGATAGGCAGGGTTTTCAAATGTTCATCATGTATGAATAGACAGCTAGCTAATGAAACGTCAAGATTCAACCCCATTGTCCATCAAGATCTTGATTTTTTTATGGCTTGTCCATCAAGATAGACAATTTTTTTGTGCAATCAATGTACATGCTAGCAAAAAAATAAATAAAAAATAAAAATAAAATTTAGTTGACATAAATCCTAATATGTCCTGACCAACACTCACAGACATCCCAATGGAATAAGCTAGCATCACGTTAGGATAGAAACCTTGCAACTTGAGAATCATCAATAGGCTCTTACAAACTTTTTGAAGTGATACACAATATTATGTCATAGAGTTGGTGACCTCCCATTCGCATGTAGTTTTGGCATTGGAGAAGGTCACCAATTAGCTCATCACTCATAAAGTGACTATGCCTTCAACTTGTCTTAAGTATGATGATGGCTTCTGGCATACCCTACCTCAAGTAAGCTCATATGTCTCTTGCATTGCTAGGAAAATGTATAGTCAATACAAAATTTTACATTAATCACATGGCCGTTGAGGAGCACCATGAAACAATCAATGATGCTTGGTTTGGAACATTGGAACTAGGTCCTAAATATGTTGCCATAGCAAGCTGCATAAAGAGCCCATTCAAGAGTGTCATGACTCTAACAAAGCTATAGCTATGACAAGAAAGGGCATTATTTATCCTTTCTTTGATCTCCTTCAATATATCCACTTTCGAAGTAGCAACCATCCCATTAGTTGGCTAAAATTTTCAATCCATGATTGAACAAGAAACCATAAAGTTAACCTTAATCCCTCACAACCCAAGGTCTAACAAACTATTGTGGCAACTTTTGTGAACCCTGACAAAAATTGGTAATTTTTGTCACATTGGAGTGGATTCGAGCAAAATTGACTATATGGATTGAAAATAGCTTTCAATGCGGTGCGAAAACCATGAATCTCTCGGGTTTCCAATAGTGCAATGTGTACAGATTTTTATGCAATCTGGGGCAAAGCAAAGGTTGTGGAAACTTTCATCACTTTCTCAACCAGCCTTGGAATTTGTGTAAGGCAAAGCAAACAATGGAATCATGTGGAACTCAACAATTCTATAGGCAATACTCTCAAGAGTGACGATGCCAATTTGGGAGAACAATTTTGAATTCTAAAAGCGAATATTGTTTGAAGAAGCAAGGCACCCAACAAGGTTGCCGAAATACGGCAGCAAAAGGAACGGACTACTACAAGTTTAGTGACTAGCCTTGCAAGTCCAAGGGAGGGAGGAAGTGTTGTAGAAAAGACTTGGGCAAGTCGAGGTTCACATGCCAAATTTCGGGATGCAACCAACTAGGCCTAGTTGCGTCAAATCTCAGAATGGCCGTAATACAACCTGCAACGTACGAGAAGCAAAACTTCTCCAACAACATAGTGAAATTGGATCCAACATAAAGGTTCTAAAAATTGCAAATAAGCAACAACAGTGCCAACCAAGGACTTCCACGTCAAAAAAAAATTGTAGAATTGGAGCCATGACCCCACTCCCTTCTCTCAAACTCTAATGGCAAGGATGAGTGGATGACAACACCATAGCTCCATTGCCACTACAGCAAGGACTTGCGCAAGACTATTGTATCCCTATGAAGAATCCAAAGCGTAACGAACTCTCACGTGTAGATGCCGGTCACTTTTTGGAAAAAAAGTACAAACCACCATGTCCATTTTTTCCCATCTATTGGCTTCGAGCCCTAAATTTGTCAAATTGTAAATCATCTGCGGCAACCAATTGTGCTACAATGAATCCAATCCCCCTCTCATCTATATTCAGTAATCACAACTCTAGAATTCTTCCATCCCCAATGCATAAGAGCCAATGAGTAATTCAGCAAGGACAAATTTGGTCTCCTTGAGCAGTGAGGGATTAAGCTTTATTACACTATTCAACTTGAAAATTCTAGAAGGTGTTAGGTGACTCAAAATTATTTTAACCCGTAAAGTTCCTTGACTATGTTTTCACAAGAAACACTCCCAAACTGCCATTTCTAGTATAAGTACCAATGTTTTTTTAAAAACACTTGTAGACACATATAACCATAGGATGTCTTGATAAGCTGATTTGAAAATATGTGGAAAAATTTTCAGAAATTTTCACTATAAGGATTACAAGATATTAACACTTGAATAGATAGAAATCTTTTTTATGGCCCTACAAAAAATAGGGCAGCTGCACTTCACAAAGTCAAATTTGTATGAAAAAATGTCTAAAATGGTGGTGCTTTTGAGGATTCATTCTTCGATGCAAATTGGATTCTTGCTTGAAAATTTCAGATCATTTGAAATTGTACAACATATAGGAAAGAATTGGTAAGTAGAAAGAAGTAGAGAATGATTAAAAATACTAAATTGTTAAGAATTTAATTATGGAATTGAAAAATCACAATCTTAATGATTATAATGTTGCAATAAAAAATTTATATCCTATTATTTTTTTTTTCAAAAAATATTGAAAATTGAATTAAACAAAGGACTTCAAAGTAGAGAATCCTTAACATACTATTTGTGAATTAAAACTCTTTATAACTTTCATCACATTAATCAAAATGGAATGATTAAAATCTTTCTAGGTATATATAAATCTTGAAAACCAATTTTTTTTTTTTTAAACTCTGAAAAAATTGATTTTTTACCTATCTCACCAACTTAGCTTAAAAAATATAAACTACATGTCATACAATAATTTTTTAACCATGTAGTCAAAAATTAAGAAAACTGTTGGGCCTTAAATGAAAACCTTGTTCACATATTTTATGAAAATTTCAAAGAGAAAAATAAAATTTTCATTTGTAGTGGGTCACCCAAAATTGCTATGTTGCCAAAAAAATATAGTTTGGTCTTTTAGGGGATAATTTGAAATTTAATGAAACTAAATGATGCAATGAAATCCTTTTGTGATCTTTTTGTTTTAAAATAGTCAAATTTGAGATTGAACACTTCAAAGAAGACCAATATCAATAAGAATAGTTGTTTGGCTAATGAGGGTTAATTGAGAGTGCAAAATGAACTTCATTTACCTTGGCAACAACAAAATAGTTGAAAACTCCATATGAACTTATTTGGTACAAGTACAATTTTAAAATTTTATTTTATATAATTATAAACAAATGAACATATAAAAATATTTTAATATGATGGTATAAAACTTAGATTACCTCATAATTACACACTTAGTTGCAAGTTTTTCACATACATCCAATAGAAAAACAATGCAAAAATTAAAATCATTTTTTTTCAATAAAAATCATTTTTATTAAAAACTACAATTATAAATTTTTCATTTCATTAAAAAAAATTTAATAGAAAATTGAAAGCTAATCTTTTCAATTATCTACATATTCAATAGTGAAATCTGAATTAAACTCTAGAATTTCTTGATTTTTATTGGTATAAAACAATGCAATATATGGTTATTTAGAATTTCTTGTACTATATATTAGAAGAATTAAATTTACATATCATAAATATATCTAGTAGTGGTCAAATAAAGTTTACATACTTTTCCCAGTGTCAATCTTTATGTTGGCCTTTATTCATGTTATGACTTATATTAGTATATACAATCTTTTTGTAAATTTATGAGCTTTTGTAGGATCTTTTTGTCATTGAAGTGTACATCATTTCCTAAGTAAGATAAATTACAAGCTAATAACTATTTAATGCATTGTCTATCCATTAATGACTTCATGTCATGTCACCTTTCATATGCCCTTCATCCAATGTGCATTAGGTTTCTAACTATTTGAACTAACTATTTGAACTCTCTCTAACTATTTGAACTCCAATTTTTATAAAATAACAATAATTTTAAAATTTCAACATCTTCAAATTATAAAATCTTCCATCGTACTCATAGAATTAATAAATGAATATTAATATAATCATGTTACTATTGCAGATTGGATGTGTTAAAACTGAAGTATTTTTTAATGAATTGTCAATTAATAGATTAGTTGTAAGAATAAATAATATGATACCTAATCTTATAACACATAAACAAGTATATAAGAGAATAATTCACAAGATTTGTATTCAAAAATAATTTACTCGTAATATTGAATACAATTTAATAAAGATTCATTGATTTTAAATCTTAATTACTTGTTGTATAACTATTCATTTTTATTTTTCAATTCATTGAAAAAACAATGTTTGGATCTCAACCCTTAAATTTTCAAGAGAAATTCAAACACTATGCATACACTTATCAAGTCATTTTATTTACATTCTTTTTAATATAGGGCAATTTGAAGGTTTTTATTATACCCTTTTTTGCATTGAAACTTATTGAATTGGTGATAATTCTTTTCAAAATGTTATTAATACAATATTGATAGAGACTTGATATTAAATTTTGTTTGTCTTTTTTTAAAGAAAAATGATATTTTTCACATAATGTTACAATTTTTTTAGAGCTTGACATCACATATCTTGATTTTGTTTAATTTAAATCAAAAAATCAAAAAATTATATTACAAAAATATGGAAAAATATTAGTGTGTATATATTCTATGATAATTTCTTGTTTTACAAAAAATTGAGTATGATGTCAAATTCAACCCATTTTAGACCTATGTTTGATGTGCATGGATTACAATCTTGCCCTAAATCATTAAATATTCTTAAGCAAGCTCATCCTCAACCACAATTTTTTCAAAATACATATCCAAATAATAATGCACTTCCTATTAGTCCTATATTTCAACCCAATAATCCACACATCAATTGCCCTATTAATTTTTCTTTAGGGCATAAGCATCAAAGCGTAAAAACACCAAATACTATAATATCAGAAGCACCAATTATGCCAAGAGATCCAGAAATGTTAAAAAACATTGATATATTGTCAAGTTGTGTTGTAAAAGAAGGCTTGACTATTGAAAAGATGACTCAAGAAAAAGAAGTGAACAATCCAAAGTTTGGATTTCTTTTTGAAAGTGAACCTGATACAGAAGCTGCAGTTGGAAAAGTGTATTATGAATGGAAAAAAAATGCTTTACAAGCAACATTTCATCCTCAACATCAATCACAAGCACCACCAATTTCATCAAATCATTGTTGTAGTTCACAAATACAAATTACTCAAAAAAAAACATTTGATGAATATGATGAAGACTCTCTTTCATCTAGAGGAATTGACATGGAAATTGAAGGTATATTCTCAATAATATTTTTATTGAAATAACTTAACAATTTTAAGTCAATATATACCTTACACACTCAAAATTTGAAGCATGGAGGATTGTTGATTTATACAATCAAAATTGAGCAATCAAAATTTAACAAAGGCACTTGCTATAGCTTTTGTGTCAAATATTTTACAAATGACACATTTTTTTTCAAACACAGGTGGCATAATGAGAAGGAAGTTTGACCTCTGGGTTCATTTCAAAACATCAAAGCATTCGACATTGTTAAGACTTGGAGGAGTTGACTTTTAAATGATAATAAAAAAAACTTGCAAAATTCTAGTTAAGTATTGCTTCTAAAATTTCAAGATGAATAAAACAACAATTTTAAGCTTGCATTATTCCATTCAAAGTTTGTAACTTTATCACTGTATTCAATTTCTTGATAAATAAAATTATTTAAATTTAAATTTAAAATAAGATAACTAAAAAATAATTAAAACCATAAAATCATAGATTATCAACAAAGGAATTTTATTAAAGATGACTAATTTTATAGTGTATTAACTTATTCTCAAATTATACTTCTAAAGCAAGGTCTAATAAAACAATTGAAATTATAATAACAATATATTTATACATGCTTCAAATTTGTGTGTCTAATTACAAGCTTGCTAAAAAAATTTGTTATTTGATTTTTCAATAATTTTTCATAATTTTCAACATGTTTTTATGAATGAGGGATTTGAGGATGAGGATGATTATATTAGGCTTCATATTTATTTGTGATTTTGAAGAGTTTACGAGGGATTTCTTTTTTTAAACTTTTTAATGATTATTTTTTTAAGCAATATATGCAATAGTCTTCACTGATCCAATGATATACAATATTTCTTCATTTGTATTATATTTTTACAATATGATCAATTAATTGTCCTTTTAAAATTATAAATCATGTATTTTTAAACAAAAAATCTTCAAAATTACTAATATTCAATTTATATTACATTCAAAAACCTAAAAACCTTAAAGAATTTCTTCCTACAAATAAAACAATACATGTTCCACTTATATGAAAATAATCATTTAGATGAAATATGATAATCATTACTATTGCTATGTAATGTTTTTAAATCATAATCATGATAATTTGCCAATAAATCCTAAATAAGATCTTATATAATTGTAACATACAATTGCTTTTATTAACCTCAATATATGAGGAAAAAAAATATATATTATTTAGAAAATTCTATGTAAAAGAATTTTCTTCATTTTTTCATTTTTTGACTTATTTGTTTTAGAATAAATTATTTTAATTTGTTCATCAACATTTTAAAGAAATTGTTTGGATGCAGATGACTATGGAGAATCAAATACAATTTATGTGGAAGAATCAAAGAAAATTGAAAAGTTAGAAAATGAATCAACTAAAATTATTTCAAATACACTAAATTTAATGTTAAATAATAACATGAATAATGAAACATGTAAAGAATTATTTACAATTGATAAAGGTACAATATTAATTATTAAAATTTATAATAAAAATTATGCTTCTTTATACATATTGTAGATTATAAATTCAATTCATTAAACATTCACCAATGTTTACAAATACATTGAATCTAAAAATATGATTATATAATATATTCTTGAATGAATATTTAGTAATAACACTTTAAAGACTTAATTCAAAATATTCCAAAGAATCATCATTTATCATTACAACATTTGTTCTTTTAGGAAATAAATGATCGCATCTATTATGAATGACACCATTGATTGCAAATATCTTTTTTGCAGTAGAAGACACTTCAATTGCAAAAGAAGATATTATTGAATTAAACGAAAAAAATAATTCTCATTCAACAAATTACCAAAATATTAATGGTCTTCATCAAATAATAGATGATAATAAAATTGAAGATAACCAAGAAGTTGCTTCTAGCTATTATAATGAAAAATTGCAACAATTAGTTTATATTGAAAAAAATAATGCATTAATTGACACTCCACTTGAAAAATCATTTGAAATAGAAGACAAAAATATAGAATCTTATGAGAAGATCAATGTTAGTGAAAAAGATGTTGGACAAAATTCTAGTTTTAAGTTGAAAAATAATGATGATCTTGAAATGAATTCTATTGAAACAATGAATTTCCTAAATGAAGAAAACTTTTTAGAAATACAAAATTTTAAATCAAAAGGTTCTTCACCATATGTCAATGAAGAAGATGACTATTGTTGCTTGAATCTATATGAATCAAGTGAAGTTATAGTAAATATACCTTTATTATCACCACCAACTAATACAATCAAGCAAAGATCTGTAAACATAGTGGAAATCTTTAAATCTAAGGATTTTGTATCAACTATTGATGTTGAAGAAAACTATTGTTTACTTGGGCCAGAATTTTCAAATGAAATAGTGGAAAATCAACACTTGGAATCAAAATCAATTGGCATCAATTCACAAGTAGATATGGATGAGATTGAATCATCGGTAATACCTAAAAATCCAATATCAAACAATGTAATGACTTCCAAATCTAATAAAATAATTCTTGATGAATATGGAAGAATAATGAAAAATGGAGATAATAATAGTGATGTTGAAGATAGACATCTTATTGATTTAAGGAAAAACACAAGCAAAGATTGTTTAAAAATCCATGAGCAAACTATTATTAATCAAAATCGTAAAATGCAAAGTACAAATTTAAGCCTTTCTCCACTATCTAATGATGAAAAAAATCAAAGGTTAGTTTTGAGATTTTCAACTATTTCATAAATTTATTGAAAAAAAGTGAGATTATAATATATTTAAAATAAAATTAAGAAACATAAAAGAAATATATAATAACAAATTTAATAACAAAAATAATAATTAATATACTGTTAAAATATAATGATATCATCTAAATATTTAAATTATAAAATCAATATTATTATGAATATTTTTTACTATTTCCTATTTTTTCATGAAATAAACATTTAAAATTTTAGAATTTATCAATATATATTATTATTTTTCAAATCAATTCCAATTTCTACCCATTGTCATGAACTAATCATTTTAAAATGTATTTGAAAATTATATGATAATATTATATAGAATTTTTAGACACTTGCAAAGGTATGGAACAAAGTGGAATATTTTACCATCAAAAAATGTTGACTACAAAAAGAACATATGTAAAAATTATTGTCATAATTATCAAAATGTTAATGATGATAACGATGTTAAGAAAAAAAGGTTTGGCAAGTGTAAGTTTTATGCAAGAGGACATTGTCGTTGGGGTCATCATTGTTGGTTTGAACATTCTACAAGCAAAATTGATGAAAAATGTGACAAACAATACAATGAAGGTTTTAATAGAAATCTTAAACATAAAAGTTGGCAAGCTATTGCTAGTGAATATTGTAGTGGCAATACATCACCTGATAGTAACACAAAGAAACAAGATGAAAGAAGTGAACATAGTCTATCTTTAAATAAAAAGATAGACTATAATGAAATTCAATCAAAGGCATTTGATGATTACAATTACAAAGAACCTGAGCGTTATTTGGAGGATAACAAATTTGTAAAAAAATACCATGAAAGCAATTCTCCAAATTACAAAATGAAACAAAATAAAAGATTTAAATATAATATATCTTTAGATAAAAAAATTAACTATAACAAAGTTCAATCAAAGGCATTTGATGATAATAATTACAAAGAATCTAAAACTTATTTGGAAGAGAATGAGTTTGTAAATAAATCCCATGAAAGTGGTTCTCCAAGTTATAGTGTCAATAGTGAGAAAGAATTAAATGTAAGTGAAGGAAAAAATAAACAAGAAAGTTGGCAAGAGAATGTTGAAGAAAATAGTGATAGTTGCAATGGTTGCAGCAATACTCAAGGTAAGGACTCAAAAGAATTTCAAGAAAGAAAACAAAAAACTTCTAAAGAAAATATAGATAATTCAGAAGGTCTTTCAAATCAAAGTGATTGTAAAAAATGCAAAATTTCTTCAAAACATGATGAAATTCAAGTCAAACCAATTAAAGACATTGAAGATACAAAAAAATTTAACTATAAGTTGCAGAAAAATAAATCACTACTATTAGATACTACAACATCTAGTGATCATCCCTCTGCAGTATCATCAACGGCTTCTCTTGACTACACTCCAAGAGAATCTCCTATAATCTCTCATCCCATACAAACTTTAGTAGAACCACAAGTTTGTCAATTACCAAATATTGAAGCATTGTCAACAGAAACTTCAATAATACCAAAAATCTCTCAAATCTCAAATTTCACAACACTAATAAAAACTTCAATACCACAACAAGATCCTCAAATATCAGATCAAATAAGGCCAATGCAACCTCTAATCCCACCACAACCTCCTCAAATATCAAATTTAACAGTGCCTCTCGGTAATAATCAAAGAAATATATTGTCTAATACACCATATGCCACTACTTTTGGCAATATTCCAAATTCAACATCATTGAATGCTTTTGTTCCAAAGCAAACATCAATGCAAACAAACATGTCACTTCTACCATCAAGTACTAATCCAAGTGCAATATATTCTCCATCTCTTTTGCACAATCCCCCTTACTTTGGTTCTTCTAGAAATACTAATATTCTTCCTCCAATTCAATATTCAAAATTTTGCACTCCAATACCTCAAAATTTTAGAATTCAACAAGACAATATTATGCAACCATCACATCTTCTACAAACCACATCAACAGCACACAACAATGATCAATTTTTATTGCCATCACTTTCAAATTCAAAAAATATTTTGCAAAATATAAGATGTCCATTATTGCAAAGTGATTATAATCCAAAATTAAAACATCCAAATTATCCTTATAATTATGTCCAATCTTCAATGTTAAATAAGTTGCCACAACAAAATCAATACTTTATTAATTCTATACCGCAAAATACTTATTCTTCACAACTTCAAAAAGATTTGCAACTTTCATTTAGAGGACCATCATCTTCAAATGCAATGCAATTTATAAGCCAAAGATTTCCTACACCTACTTTGAAATACAATTATTTGTTGACTCCACCAACTATGACATATTCAGTAAGACCCACAGAGGTGAAATTTATTCACATTTTCAAGAACTTAAATAAATAAATATAAATACATAAAAAAAAATAAACCACTTTTTTCTTTCTTTCTTTATACTTCAGAATAAAGTATTCTTTATTATCTACTCTAATGGATTGATCATTTTCATTAAGTGCAGACATCAATACTACAACAAAATTATATGGTTCCACCTCCACCTCCGCCTCTTCTTGAATCCGAGCTTTCAACAAAATACAACACCTTTGACTCATATCCATCAACTCAAATTTATTCATCACTTCATGAACCATACATTGGATCAGAAACCCTTATAAATAAAAAATATGAGTTTACAAATTCACATCCAACAACTATAACAACATTGCCTTCACAAGAACTACAAAATCTTAAGCATGATATATTGCAACCATATACAGTTGCAACACCGACTTTTGAGAATGTAAGTCCTATTGGAGAAGGAGGTCAAAGTTGGATAGAGACAAAAGGAGACAAAAACATTGAAGATACTATGACAAGGGCCTCAAAACAGAAACAAAAAAAAAAGTGCCAACCCAAAGTAAGGGGATTGACACTTCTTAGAAAAAATATTGGAGGGTATGCAAAAGAATTATTAAAGCCCAAATGGCAAGAAGGAATAATGACCAAAGAAGCATTCAAGACTATTATTAAAAAAACAGTAGATAAAGTAACAGGAACTATAAAACCAGACCATGTTCCCAACAATGAAGAGAAAGTAACATCCTATATGAACTCTGCACGACCTAAGATCTTTAAACTTGTTCAGGTTGTACCACAATTTAACATCTTAAAACAACAAGTTAAAACATAGAATACTTTGATTGTTTGAAGTATATGAGGCTTTGTGGTAGAAGGTTGGAAGTTACTATAAGTGACAATATAAATCTCATTTTTGTTCAAAGTTATAGTAATCATTGACATTTAGTCATGCACTTTCAAGATTTTATAAATCAGTTCAACTAACTATATGAATTGAAATTGATAGCAAAGGTCAATTTAGCTAGGATGTCCCTTATATTATCAATAGTTCCAATTGTAATAGTATCATGTTCCTAGTAGCTTCAATTACCTCTTACATTATTTAGTATTTGGAGAGGTCTTTGGGGAGAATTTTGAGCCAAACCAACCAAAATAAAATTATCCAATTTCTATGCAATGTACATTAGTAACTAAGATTTGCCAACACCTCTATAATTGAGTCTTTTAGCTAGCTTTTGAAGTCACAATGCTAGCATGTGAGCATAGAATGCAATCATATGAGCCTTAATTATATGTATAAGTAGATATCCTACAACCATTGAAGGTGCTTACAACATAAACACCTATAATATAGGAATCTATAACATAGATAATTTATGATCATGAAAACCTTTTATAATATAGACACCTATAACATTGGAATATAGATTCCTATGCTTATGTGCTCATGATCATAGGCTCATATGATAGCAACCGTGACTTTTGAAGCATTTAGTTTTCATTGTCAAATGTATGAATTTGAAATTTTTTTTTGTTTCTTTTTAAAGTACTTTGGGGTGTGGTTTCAATGAAAAAATTTCAAGTTCCACCTACTGTTTACACCAATAAAAAGTTAAAACTTTACTTGGAGGGGCAAATTCTAGAGTGCATCAAGGACGCCCTTCTTTGTTACAATTTGATGATTCTCCCCAATGTGAGGCATATGCTAATCATCTATGGCATTTTCTATTGCAGGGGTATCTAAAAAAATATGTGAAAGATTGAACAACATCAAGCCAAAGATTTCATGTATAATAAAAGAATTGCCTCACTGCAATTTTTTTTAATATCAAATTGATGTTTCAAAGTTTGTCTCCCTTGAAGGGGTCCACAAGTTGAACAAGTGGCTTAGTGATTCTATAATGTGGTACACCCAAAATCGCACCTTGCCTAAAACAACCATTATTACTAGATGTACATCTCCAAAATCAAGTTGTCAACCTATTTTGAAGAAACAATTAGTTAACACATCTACCCCAAAAAAACTTGAACCCTTCATAACTTTTGCATATAATATCCAAATACTACATTCTTTGATGTGTTGAAACCTCCTTTCACTTGCCAACATGAAAATATGAGCCATCTAATGATAGTGGCAATGAAATTGCAAAAACATGTTGCAATAGGGCCAATTGGGTACCTGAGTTTGATGTGCAAATGACCCTATTTTACATAGGAATTTCTACATCCTAGTTGCACTTCATTTGGTACATAAGTTATATTGTACATACACTTAAGTTAAGTTATCACAAGTTCTTAGCTATGATGGTGACTTAAAGTTTCATAGCAAAATGTGTATTAGCAAGGGAAGTACTAGGGTCCTTTTAAGAGTCACATGTGACATAACTTAGCTCATACACTTTGTTTCACTAGATGCTGCAGTAGATGTTTTCTTTGGATGAAAAATATAGTACTTAATCCTTGTAGAGAGTTGGCATTTGTTAGATGGATTACAAATGTTTTTCAAGAGCTTAGTACTACCAGAGCTACAAGAAATGGATGAAGTATATCCAAGTATGTTGAAAAAGAAATTTTGTCTATTATTTGATGGTGTGATTATTTTGTGTGGTCACTAAGTGCTTTATGATTTATTGTGCAAGGTTCTGAATGAATTCAATTAGGGGTGGAGGAGGAAAAAAACTTAGAAAAATTAAGATTTGATGCTTAGATTCTACTCATGAAAAAATATATTTTGTCAAAAAAGGTCAAAATCTACATCTACCTTCTTGTTAGGCACTCTTAGGGATTGGAAAGAACTAAAAGACAATAATACTAAAGTATCATATGATATAAGGTAAGATCCTTCAAAGGCTTAATAGGTTTTGAAATTTGTGGTCTAGTAAAATTAGATAATAAGTAGATTTTTCATTAGTAGTCTAAAGTTAATTTTGGATCACCAAACTACAAATCCAATGTAAGCTTGCATACTTAGTTTGGTACCTTTTGGCACTAAACTATAATAGTGCAATTTGATGCCTTAGGATCACCTTTCTATTTTGGTTTGTAGTGCAATGCTTGACTTATTCAATAATTGAATTAGGACATTGATTTAGAAAATCTACTACTTGAATTTGGACCTCTTGTAACTTTTATGGATATAAAATATTAAGATGTTATTTTTGAACTTCAACAATGTTTAATAGTCATATGTCTACGTGATGATGTAATAATCAAACCTCTTTTAAATACAAATATGGGAGTCATAAGATTTTGCTCCATTTTGAATAATCATACTTTAGAAAGGGTCTCTCTCATCCTAAGTTTAATGTCAATGTCTCTTGTTGGTGTTGAAGGTAGTTCTACCAACTATCCCACATGGATGCAAATATTGTTAGCTTGTTTCAAGCATAACATTGTGTACCATGTACTATGGCTCCCAAATACCCTATAAAACACCCAAGAATAAAAGAAAAAAATATACTTGTGAAGGCTTTGGAAGTTAGGTCACCTCGTTGTTAGGAAGAACATTCTTTCTTAGATACTTCGACTCTCTTCAAGTTGAAAAAAGACCCAAATTATATTACAAATTGACACTATTATGAGGATTCAATGAATGACTAAAATTCATAATCTATTACTACCTCTTACTTATTTGATTGCATAATTTGGTGCAATTTCAATACAATACGGTATCCAAATACATGAAAAATCCAAATTACAACCAAAGCTAGTATGGTTTCAAAATGTCCAAGCAATGTATAAAAAGAGTTGAGGAGGAAAAAAATTCTAAATAATGAGAGTACAAATTAACCTTTATACATAGTTGAAAGCACTTGCCTTTCTAGTATATGTTCTAAGATACAGAGATGTATTTGGTGCAAGAAATATTCAATTGATTAAATTTTTTAACTCATAAAGTATCAATATATGTTGCAAATTTTTTGTTATTTTTTTTTTAAGTGCAATTTTCACAAAATGTTGTACCCCCCAAATATGAAGAAATGTCGCAATTCCACACATATTGACACATCATTAAGACATAGACCATAGAAAGAGGGGCAAAATCACTTGCCAATTTTTAGAATTAAATTTTTTTTTAATTTTGAAACTTAGAATTTATTTCAAGAAAGATCAAGGACAAATGTCGGGAAGCCAAGGGCAGGGCTCTAGAATTGCGTTCATATTGTGAGGGTGGCTATGCATTTGCTTTTGTAATAAACATTGCATGTAAATGTGGTAAAGTGGTTATTCGACATGGGGTTTTAAAACATCGTATATTCAGTTCATAAAACGAGAATGCTATGTGCATACAAGTGAGCTTTGACTACCTTTATTTCTTTGAAGAAAGATATTTACTCTTTGGAAGATATGTATACAATGTGTGTTTGGAATGGAAGTTATTTGTAGAACAACAAATGCACAATTATTGGAAGCAAAATTGGTCATGTTTTTTACTATACCTCTTTCTAACCTCACACAATATATTGGATTTTACTGTGTAAGTTGAATCCAAAATACCAATATGTTGTCACATAATGGTCTATTAAATACATCACAAGGTTTAATCTTCTTACAAAATAATTGAACAATTTGTATTTTGACTTGAACCTGACTATTTGTAATTTTTCTTGATATCCAATATAGTTATTAGGCTTGAGAAATTTGGATCTTTTTACACATTTTGAGGACCGTGTTGGTTTTCATTTTCCTTACAAGGCCAAGCTGTATGTTATCATTTCCTCTATCTAAAATCAAGCCCTACAAATTATTGCATACAATGTAAATACCTCTATTTATGATTGCCCAAGAGTACTTCAAACATTTGTAGTTTATTCATACAGAGTTCAAAAAACACATAAGAAGACTCTTTTGACTACAAAATTGTCTAATTTTGCATACTCGATCGCAATTAGGGGTTGGATTTTGACAATTTAATAATAGGATCATTACTCAATTCCTTATACCGTGGACACAATTAGGCGAGTATTTTACATTTTTACCTTCCATTAACTTGAATTAAGTTAATAAGTTACAGCAGGCAGACTGCCTTTCAACGTTCCTTTTCGTCAGATGAATGTGTGTAAGGGCCGTGATGAGGTGTGTTCAGTAATTATCATTCATGCGGCATCATTTGTTTTAGCTGCAGAGACTTCATTTGATTTTAGGTTTTGTCTGCCTGCAAGTTATGAGATTTTAATTTATACCATTGTTGCACTGGAAGTAGTAGCCTGTACTCGTGTAGTACTAACCTTACTGGGTTGAGGATGACTCATCATTTATAGATAAGGTGGGTACCCCCCCCCCCCCCCAAACCGCCACTTTTCGCTATTACGGTAGAAACAATGATAACCGTAAAAAAATAAAAATAAATCCACATAGTTGAAGACACCTTTTCTTAAAAGAAATATAGTTGTAATGTTAACAATTGAAAATCATTAATTTTTTTAAAAACAATTCGTATTTTTGGATACGATATATGTAATTTTTATGAATTTTCAAAGTGGAATGACTTACTAGGTCACTCAAATTGTCATATAGTTGAATCTAAAATTTAAAAAAATCAATAGGTAACTAATTGTAATTAAGTAAGGAAACAATTTAATGACATTTTGAAGGACACTTTAATGAAAGTCTAAAGACACTTCAATAAAAATCCATTGTGCATTAATAGATACAAGGATGATTTTGGATGTTTCTACTAGTCAAATTTTCATATGTTCTTGTTGGAGAGTGGAAGGAGGCTCCAAGACATAAAAAAAAACATGACATTTGTAAGCAAAAGTTACAAAGAACTAAGTTTGGTTTCTCCTACATGGGTTGGTTCATTTAGAACCAAACTTGGTCCCTTCATAACTTTTGCATACAACATTAAGAAACATCCAAGAATTGTCCTTGTATCCATTCATGCACAATGGATTTTTCTTTGAGAGCAAATCCATGTCTAACCAATTAAGCAATTGAGCATATTTGGAGCATAGGTATTTAGAGTGGAAATTTTTCCCTCGTGGAGAGATAGATTTAACAAGGATTCCATAATTTTCAGAATTTTATTTCCCAAAACAAAATTTTCACAAATTTTTTTGGTTAAGATTCTATTTGTTCCATAGTAATCATATAGGTCATTTTATAGATACATGATTGATTTTGGAGATGTATTATAGAGTGAAGTTGGTAATTTGGAGTCCATGGTATATTTGGAGGTGCCCAACTCAATAATTTGGTCACTGAGCCCATTTGAAGAAATGATCTTAAGGTACCTTCTAAGCATATGAGCATTGTCCCTATTATTAGAATTGTTTGTCTTTGTGGGGTCTTGTTGGCAATTTAATATGAATTTTAGAATCTTCTAAAACTTTTAAAATATTGATTGTAGATTCTTATGTATAAACATTATTGATTTGTAGTCAAGGGTTAATTTTGCATGATTGATTACAATTAGGTGTTGTTATTTTACTAGAAACTTGAAATAAACAATACTTTGTGCCAAATAAGCAATACAATATCTATGGAGCCTTTTTCTATATAAATGGCAATCAATCATGCATTGGAAAGGAGAAGCATGTTGTTTTGATAATTTTCACAACATGGGGGTGCTTTACTTTAATGGTATTCTTTTTTAGGATTATGCTTTTTAATTGAATATAAGCTAGGTGGGCACCTCCCAATATGTTGTGCACCTTAACTACTAAATGCCCAAACTATGTTTTTTGACAACATATAAAATTTAGGCAGCTTACTATAAATGGAGTTTTTATTTATTTTTCACTGAAATTTTAACACAACATGTGTCCAAGGAGTATCTTCAAGGCCCAACAATTTTCATAACTTTTGACTACATGGTTAGAAAGTTATTGTATGATATGTACTTTTCTATGCTCAATGGGTAACCTAAGTAACAAAAGAAACTTCTTAAAAAATTATTATTTTTTAAAATTAAAACTTGAAATTGATTTTATATACATATAATTGAAAAGCTTTTAATCATTACATTTTGATCAATGAGTCAAAAGTTATGAGGAGTTTTAGTTTGTGGAAGTTTGTGGGTTGTTATTGAATCTCTAATCCAAAACAAATGTTGAAGTCCTTTATTTAACTTAATTTTCAATATTTTGAAAAAAAAATTATTGGGTGTAGATTGTTTATTACAACATTTCAACCATTGGTATTGGCATTTTTCAATTCCATATATAAATTGTTAACAATTTAGTATTTTGAATCATTCTCTACTCCTTTCTACTTACTATTTTTTTCCTATATGTTGTATGATTGTTTCCAAATGATCTAAAGCATGTAGCCAACTTGACTTGAAAAATAAATCCGAAGAGTAACCACCATTTTGGACATTTTTTCATATAAATGTGACCTTCTAAAATATAGCTACCCAGATTTTTAAAGGGCCAAAAAAAGAAATTTGTCACTTCAAATGCTAATATGTTGCAATCTACATAGTGGAAATTTCTGAAATTTGTTCCACATATTTTCAAACAGGTTTACTACAAGATCCTATGGTTACATGTGTCCAAAAACGTTTTTTTTTTCTTATAAAATTTGATATTTGTACTACAAATGGCAGTTTTGGAGTGGTTTTGGTGAAAACATAGTCAAAATCATTTAGGGGTTAAACCACCATCTTCACTCTATATGCATCTCCAAAATCAATTATGTACATATGTAGAAAAAATTGTTTTAGAACCAAACTTTGTTTCTTCATAAATTTTACATATAGTATCTAAATGTCACATTCTTTGGTGCCTTAGAACCTACTTTCATTTGCCAATAAGAAAATATGAAAAATTGACTAGTGTAATAATAGTAACTAGGCACAATAGCAAAAAGTGGTGGTTTGGGGGTAGTTACACACCTCAATTGATCAAGATTCAACCATTGAGGTTCTATATATATGTATGTATGTGTACATGTATATGTGTGTGTAGGGTGTGTATGTGTTGTGTAAACATACATCCTTGTAATAAAATTAGGTGTACTAGAACCAATCCATTTCTAATCCTCCCGATTTTGGTAACACAAGGTGATGTATTTATGTGCAAGACTACACAAAATGAGCAAGTGATAAGGAATGGCACATTATGATTGGGCTACATGACTCTCCATTTTGCAACTAGCCTTTGGTCACAAATAGGATGACCTACATGATCAGTATGGAATGAATAGAATCTTCACCAAGAAAATTCATGATAATTTTTTTTTGGGAAATAAAATTTTCTCAAAAATTATGGAATCCTCCTTAAATCTATCTCTGCACAAGGGCAAATTTTTCCACTCAACATAACTGCGCTCCAGATATGCTCAATTGCTTAAGTGTTTGGGAATGGGCTGTCTCCCTAACTTGCCTATGATGTCAATTGCATTCCGACTTCCGAGTCCATAAAACTCCACCACTTCCCCAAATCCCTCACTGTGCATGTCCCCAAACAAAAACATTCTCTGGCACCGTAAAATTCCTGAAGAATGGTGCGTACGCACCTAATTCCCACACAGACATGTAAAGGCGAAGGTACCTCAACTATACAGTACCGTAAAACCAAGCTTAGATTAGAACAAAGCTCTAGAGGCAGATTTTATGACTGTTAATGCCTCAGAATCCAGGCCGTCAGAACGCAAGCAGAGGCTGTACAGAGAGCTGGAGAAAAGCCGTTGGAGGGGGCCGCGAGATGATGGGCAACACTGGACTCGCACGAGTTGAAGCAAACTAAGCTTTCGAGGAGCTTATGTCTATCGTCTCTCACCTCTGCAGGTGGCGGCTATTAGTTTTTTCGGCTCACCTTGCCAGTTAGAGAGTGCATACTAATATGCAGATTAACCTCGCAGCAAGTTGTGAAGCTTCGGAGAATGAAACTGAAGGGAGACACACAGTTCTAAGATAAACCTGTCGACTAGGCAGAAGCTCATGACTGCAAGTTGCTCGTCAAACTTAGCTTCACTCTGTCACTGCGTCAATTTTTGCTGTGCTCAACACCGGACCAAACTTGCGTGTGAAAGTCGTACGTGCAGGTATAGTAACTGCACATTATTTCATGTTGTTGAATCACAAGCTACAGTAGTGGAAATAGTTGAAGTATCTAACCTTTTGCTGAACACTTCGAATGAAGTAGTGGTTGAGGCGCAAGACTCATGCTCTTTCCTCGCCTTTTATTGTTGCAATTCCTGGTTGTGGACATGAAGCTCTGAATGTCTATCATAGTGCTGCTGTATTAGAAAGTAATGTGCAGTTCTCTTGATTGAAGTTTGCTGAAGAGTCAAGGGACATGCTTGAAGCAGTTGTGTTGTAGAAGATGAACTGAGGTGAGGCTGAGGTGAGGCAGTGATGACTCGTGTCGACACATTTCATGATCAGGTCACTTGAAGTACTTGCGCTTGCGATTTGTGTGAGGAATTACTATCCGACCGGGGAGCTGAGGGATGCCGTATCATAGAAATGTTGAAAATTTGAAGTTGAAGCTGAGATACTACAGTAACCTGCAGGAATATTCAAAGTCGGATTCCGAGCTGGTGCAACCAACGTTCAAACGAAGAAGAGGGCGTCGTGACATTGCGTGCTAGCTAGCTATGGCGCAGAAGCTCGGAGCATGGTTGCACTTGCAACCGGCAGTAGTTCTTGCTGTTGTTGCGTCCATGATAATCTCGCTTATTGCAGTTGTGCTGCCAACGTCTACCAATGCACACACTGTTGTGGATCCATATCACTTTGTACCAACTCAACTGCAGTCCGACAACGAAGTTGGCTTTCGAATGAAGGTGACACACACGGACGCACCGAGCTCGCCCTTCAGCAAGCGGCAGGCATCGAGAGCTGAGCTTCATGGTAGACTGGTGGAGCGTGACTTCGCACGAGTAGACGCTATTGGCAAACACGTCCGCGATCGGAAGAAACCGCAACATCATTCCAGCAAAGCTGCGTCACCCGGAAACGGAGCCTCTCTCAAAGACCCGGTGAAATCAGGCCTCAGCTCCGGTACTGGCGAATACTTCGTCACGCTCCGGGTATGCTCGGCAATGCCGCCAATTCTTTAGCTATTGTATCATCGTAGCCAACTTATCGCCAATTGGAGGCGATTGCTAATTTTTTGGCTACGGTGGCATTGCCCTAACAGTTTTGAACTAAGCGCCCGCGCTTTTGCAGGTAGGAACCCCGCCAAAGGACGTGATAGCGACAATCGACACGGGCAGCGACGTTTTCTGGCTCCAATGCCAGCCGTGCCAACAATGCTACCAGCAAATCGGTCCCGTCTTCAACCCGAGCGGCTCCTCCTCCTTCACCACACTCAAATGTGCTTCCCCTGTTTGCAAGCAGCTCCAATTCTTCAAATGCGGCAAGCAGTCCCAAAACTGTCTGTACGTCGTGGCCTACGGTGATGGCTCCGTCTCCGTCGGCGACTTCTCCCAAGACACTTTGACGCTTACCTCGACCTCCGGCCGACCATACAGCTTCCCGAACTTCGCTTTCGGGTGCGGACACGTCAACTCAGGCCTCTTCGTCGGCTCTGGTGGCGTTCTCGGTCTCGGCCGCGGCAAGCTCTCATTTCTAACGCAAGTCGGATCCACAGTTGGCAACCGCTTCAGCTATTGCCTAACCGATCGCTTTGTCAACCCCGACGCGAATAGTCATATTTTCTTCGGCGGGGCGGCGAGCGGCGGTTTGGTGTACACTCCCTTGACTCAAAATCCTCATTTGCCGGCGTTTTACTATGTCGGCTTGACGGGCATTATGGTAGGCAAGACTGTCATCAGTTTTCCTGCGAGTTTGTATACACTTGATTCTATTGGTAATGGCGGTGTGATTCTCGATTCCGGCACAAGTATCACGCGTCTTGCGGAGCCGTCCTACAGTATTTTCCGTGACTCGTTTCGAGCGGCGACGGGTTATATGAAGCGCGTTGAAGGTGATTCGTTGTTTGATACGTGTTATACAGTCACGGACGGCATTACGAACATCCCGGCTGTTAATCTTTTGTTCCAGAACAAGGTACTTACTCCTCGACCTTCCGAGCTTCAAATTGAGAATTATTGATTCGTTTTCTTTCAGAGATTTGCTAATTTGTAACCGTTTTCTTGTTGAAAAGTTCCACGACAATCTCGTTACTGGTTTCTAAAATTGAAATTTATCGTTTCATTCTCTTCCTAAGATTTGCAATCTTGCGAGTCTAGTTTGTGAGATTGTATTCCGTCCTTTTCTTTTCCTTTCTAAGATTTGCAATGTTGGACGATTTGATGTGCAGGCGACTTTGGTGCTTCCGGCGAACAACGTCCTGCTGCCGATTGATTCCAAAGGGACATACTGCTTGGCATTCGCGCCGAGCTATGTGAACATCTCCATCATCGGAAACGTGCAGCAGCAAAATTTTCGCATCGAGTATGACTTAGCTAATGCTCGAATCGGCTTCGGTAGCGCCGATTGCGCAACAGTATAAATAGAATTAGGTAGCTTCTCTAATTTTTTAATGTCCTCGACAGGTCGTCAACTAGAACTTGAATTTCTTGCCGCATTCGTTTTGCCACAGTTTTGATTCGTGATCACCAGCACTAAAAATCAGTCACATATCCGAGATGCGATCACTTTCTGTGAATTCCTGAATCCTGAACGATTCAATCAGAAACTGCAGTTTGTCGGCGTAGTCCTCTGATCGTGGAAACAGCATTTTCTACATCAAATTGGTCATCGTCAGAATTCGGTAATTGCTTTATCAAATCTTTTCTGAAATGTCTTCCGAGACTCGTGTAGTCAAGGAACTGTAGAGTCCCTAATCCCTAGTCCTGACTGGCATGATTTTATGACGCGCATCTAATGGAGTCCCAACGTGATCCTCACCCAATCTGCATCAAATCCTTTCTACTCCATAACCGTCCTGAATTTTTTTTTAACTCAGTGGTTGCCCTGGTACAAGTAAATGATGCCGCCGGAATTTGAATGCAATGTCTATCTGCATTTTTTCGAAACTTCAGAATGTTCCTATGTTTGCATGTGAGTGCATGTGGCGCAGTTGTGTGTTCCAAGAGTGATGGCCTAGATTCAAGCCACACAAAGTTTTAATTGAATATTTCCTTAAAGGGGAGGAGTTTCGTAGTGACAACCCAGATAGCCGCATACATGGAACCCTTGTGAAGTGCTATTTCTAGTGGAATAGCGTTACTCCCTCAACGATCCCGCATCTATAAACGAGATGGGCCTTCGTCAAAACTTAATTGTCAATGTATCCAGTTTCAGTACATGTATTTTCGGTACATGATTCAAATCAAGGAAATTGAAGCTTAAGTAGGTCAATAATTCCATTTCATCATGTTCAGGAATTCTAAATACCTTATTAATTTTAGTAATGAATTTGATTCATGGATATGTGACTTTATTGCAACTCTGGGATCACTTTTCACTCCCTGCCCAGCATCATTGTCGAAATTCCAAAAGAAATCAGTCAACATTTACAAAAAAATTAAAACCCTAATCACTTGTAACAATGGAGGGCGACTTCTATCTGCAAATTTGAAACCAATCTCCTGGCTAGGCGCACAGCATACGAACGAAGGATTGCCTACTGGAAGAATACGTGACCATCTAAGGTAGTAGATCCATAAACCGACCATTTAAGGGCTGGAACTGATTTTTCGGGGAGGTGTAAGTTCTTGAAATATTGTTCAGTATATTTTCCTTGATAGACAAGGGAAATTGGCATCTAACCCAAGTCGTTTCATATTTTTCAGAGCTTTGTAGAATTAGTTATGGAAGTTTGATGTGGATATGGCGTAGGCCTCTAAAAGCGGCCAACTCCTAAAATGTACATTGTTTGTACATTGCTGAAGGTTACAAAAAACAACAAGTACATTCAATGTACATTTGTGAAAGTGAGTGCATTAAAAGCTTGAGCACTTTTTGAACCTCCTACTTTAATGGATGAAATTATGACAATGATTAAGTTCAACTAAGAAATAACAGGTTGATTTTAGTGGGAAGATTATTTCTAGTAATCTCCTCTTGGCATGTGAAATCTATGGAATCGGTGATTATGGATTTTTCATTCATTGATTACATATTTCATCCATTTTTAGATGGGTGTTTACATTGGTCAATCTCTTTGAAGAGGAGGGAATGTGAATATAAACATGCATTCCTTGTCAAGCTTCACCCTCTTTGTGAACCTTTTTATTTTCAAAATTCCCTCCACCTCGATGATTGCCCTATACCTGATTGATGATGCATTTAATGAAACAATTTGTGATATTAGGAGTCATTTATTCATGGGATTTCCTTGACGGAATTTGGGTCACAAATCTAACGTAGGCCACAGAGGATTCACCCCCTAATTGCCCCATCCAAGGTAAACAGTGTATAAATTGCCCCCTACTTTGTGCTGTAGAAATTTTGTGTTTCTTCTCCCCTCCCAGTTAATTTGGGGCCTCTGATTGCAAATATGAACTCAGAATTTGCCAATTTGATCATATGTGGCAAATAAAAAATTCCAGTGTTTTCTCCAAGATCCAGTGAACAGGCGTTGGAGTGGCGTTTTGGAGCTGGCAGGGACCATTCATGACGTTGCGGAAGGTTGATTTGTGCTTGGAAAAGCTCCATGCTGTTTTTGAAGGTGTTGCCAAACACTTGCCGGCGCTGCAAGAATAGAAGGTCGGAGTGTCTATTTGCGGCTCCCAATTCTGTCGGTTTTGCAAGCAAATCAAGACCACACAGCACTGCAACTGAAAATGGAAATAACTTGCAGCCGGCTTCCATTTCAAAAATTACGTTGGCCGGTTCTGTCCCTCCCAGTTAACTTAGTAGCAGAGTTATTAGTGTATAGTAGACAGTGCAGTGCTGCATTCTTGGACCAAACTATGCCGTGCGTTTCCTCTTTGCAGAACTGGCCCTAATTTTAGTGCTAATGCTGTTATTTGCATTCAAGAGCATATGCGTGTGTAACATGGGTGCCCATTTGATTGCCACTTTGCTTATGTCTTGTTCGTCAAACTGTCGTTTGCTGCACTGCCTAATAAGCTTCATTTGAGCGGATGGTGTCGCCTACTAGCAATTTTATTTTTAAGAGAATGTTCAAGTCGCGAATTCTTCAAGGATGGAAATCGCTGAAGCACGTGGTAATTTTTGGACCGATTATGAACTTCACCTGCTGCCCAAAAGGAAGGTTCTCCTGAACTGCCATTTTCTTGGAGGCGATTGCTATTCTGTTGAATGTTTTTAGTGTGCCTCGGAAAAAAATTACTGAATGTAACAGAATTCGCAATATCAGCGAGGACTTATTCATCAAAGTCGCTTTAATTTCTGTGCTGCACTCCATAAATGAAAAAGGAAATCCCGGTATTCCCGATCACAGACAAGAAGAATACCTTGCATTTTGCTTCCCGTGAAAATGTTTGGCACGGTTTTGTAGAAACCTGGTCGACCGTGCTGGCTCCTTCTGAACCAATGGAAGAATCCCAGTCCAAAGATGCTTGATGTGCGGAGCTTTGATTGATTGATTGATGAAACTGCTGCAAAGTTTTGATTTGCTTCTGGTGAAGAACAATATATTTTTTGAGTCCCAGTGGATTCCATGCCAGAAGCCCTTCGTGGAGCAGCTTTGTGCATGTGGACTAGGAAAATGCGAGCCAGTTTCCGTTTTTTGACCAGAACTCTAGTAGAGGTGGCGTCTCTGGCTTACCAAGAGGTTGCGTCTCTGCGACTCAAAGCAGAGAAAACAATGCTCATAGGCCGTGAATTGTATTGTATTGGAGTTCATAACCTCCAATAAGTCGCCCATGCTAGAGTTGCGCACCTAGCTTCATGCAATCCAAGAAAGTCAGGGGACCCCAGTTTGGTTCTCCTTCGTCTTTCTTTTCTGAGCCCTTGCCAAATGACCTTGCCAAAGAGAAAGTGAAAAATGAATGGATGAAATATTGGAAAGATGGTCCAAAATGACCCTAAACAAGTGATGGGGCAAGTCGGGTAGGGGCCTTGAGGTGTATCCACGAGGTTGCCAGTTCAATTCCCCATGCTGATGTTGCTCACATGGGTCTTATTCATGTCCCTCTTCTTGTATTCTAATGGGGTACCTGTGGCGTGTAATTCCAATTAATTATTGGTTGCCATAGATGAGTCATGTGGCAGTCCTCGCTGCAATCCTCGAAGGTTGTATATCTTCAAAGAAAAGAAAATATACATATTGGAAAGAGCCCACTTAGAATGATACTAGAACCAATGTTGAAGGTGGAAACACCCATAACCATCAATTTCAGCAATTTAGCATAGTTGATGGCAACTTTATTTAGAAAATATTAATAATTGAAAATGAAAGACGTTAAATCTTCTATTCAAATAGGGGGCTTTTTTTACTTTTATCCCCAGAGAACTCAAAAATTACCTTGTTGGGGCCCACTTCAAATGGAAGATTTAGTGCCCCGCATTGAAAATCATGAATTTAAAAAAGGCATAATTTTTGGATAAGGCATCTAATTTCTACAAATTTTCAAAGTAGAACTTCCTAAGGCACTATAAGCCACATTCTATTAAGTCTACCTTGATTCTAGCACCAAAATCAAAAAAATAAGAGCCCACCGACTACAATGAAATATAGAGATGGTTTCAAGGTACTTTTGGGAACACTATAAGGAAACTCTACATTCAAAGTATGGGTACACTAATGGTTATGGGTACTGCTACATGAATTGTGGAGGCCAAGATGTTGTCATGGAGTTGTGCACAACTAAGTTGTGCAATATAGGAAGTCAAAAGCAAGGTTTAGATAGGTTGTGGAGAATGAAATTTGCCAAATTTGAACCCCACTTTTGGAATTCGATACATCAAATCCACATGATAGTGATTGCTTGTGCAAGGTATCTATATGCATGACATTGCCTTTCTCTTGAATCAATGGGTTTAGGGATTTTAGGGTTTTGGACTCTAGTTAATGGACTAGATTATTATAAAGTAAGTCAAGTTAGCAAAAATAATTGGAGGTTAGGACCTATCAAGCCAGGGCAATGAAATTGGTATTAACCAACAATAACTATTGATAACTTGGTGTGTTTTGCAATTACTACATATAATCTCAATGTAGGAGTGTTGAGCTATTTGACTTCTTTGATTGTTCAAGATTGAAATATTAACTAACGACTAAAATTGAGAGAAGAATAGATGATTAGTTTGGTGAAAAATTAGGTGAATTCAACAATCTTATAAACTCACTACATAAAGTTCAATGGATTTGCACTCATTAAGTTAGTACTAATTGGTAGTAGTAGTAGAGATTTCTATTAGATTTCTCTCATCTTCAAATAATGAAATTTCTACTTCATACCATCCTATTGAAAATTTGCACAAGCAAGCAACAAGCATTATCAATCTTAATCTACCTCTTCTTAAACAATCAAAACATGCCATGACAATGAAACTTTGTTGCATGGAGAATATGAGATTGTAGTAAGGTAGAAACACCTAAAACCATCAAAATAAGCAATTTAGCATAGTTGGAGGCACCTTTTCTAGAAAGAAAATACTTATGTAGAAATTAGCAATTGAAAATCAAGAATTTAAAAAAATTAGAATTTTTCGATAACATAGGATATAGAGGTTCATTGTATTGGGATATAGGATATATGAGAATCAAGAAATATATAGGGACTTTTGGATCTTAATAGTGTTGAAGGATGTGTTTTAATATTGAGGATTGTGGGTGTAGTGAATTTGCTAAAGCAATAGTTGTATTTTCTTAGTTTTATCTATAGAACAAGTGTTGTTAAAAAAATGGTTTTAATATTTGAATATTGTGGTTGAGTTGAATGTTGGAATTAAAGTTTCCTTAATCAATGGCATTTCTATTTCTTTCACATCCTTTAATAGCCACTAGCCTTGTACTTTTCCGGATAGGTAGCAAAAACCTCACTACAAAGGTTTAATGGAAGTCTACTTGTTGAGAGTGGGTACAAGGGCAGTTTTGAGTGTTTTCACCTCACTTCCTATTTGCAAGAACTTTAGATAGAAAAATATATTGTGCAAAAATTACAACCATTAATATTGTGATTATTGAATTGTACAGATTGTAGTTATTAAAGAAGAATCAGGGTATTGAAAAAGCTTTCATTTTTCCAAGCATCAATCCCCTCACATAACTGAAGCTTTAAAAGCATTGATACTCACACATCTATTATACACAAACAATGCTCCTGCAAATTGCAATGCATTTATAATGAAAAGGTTGGATATTCAACACAACTGTTGAGTTTTGTGACATGACTAGACAAGCCAATATTATGCATTAGATAATTGATGAGCCGTGGTTACTACTAGAAGGTCTCTAAAAACCAAAACAAAACCAACACACTTTTGTTGGTACAAACATCAAAATGATTTTTAGAATTCAAATGCTTTTTTTTAGACCGCATCAACAAGTTTTCTCTTGGTTCAATATATAATATGTTCTATTAGACCAAAATCAACAATCTTCTGTTCTTTTAGACAATGGTGGTCATAATTTGACAAATTCAACAAAATTTCATGAAAATTTTAGGATCTTTTTGAAATCTTTTGGAATCTTTTGGAATCTATAGACTCTACTTAACGTATACATAATATTTTGGAATATATTGAAATGTTCTTGTATTAGCAATATTGATGCCAAATAATGAATTAATCTTTAACCCTTGAACACCCAAGTAACCCTTTTTGGGTTAATCTCCAACTTTGGACAACATTTTTGGGCAGAAAAAAATTTATTTAGTTTTTGTTTAAAAAGATTGATTTGTCTTTCTTTCTTTATAATGAATACTAAGATTGTTGCAATCAAACAAAAATTAAAAGAGAAATAACACAAAGTATTTAGAATTTTCATAATGTTGAAAATCTCACTATTTGGGAAAAGTCTTGGTGTTCTCATTACTAGATCTTACACATATTTTCACAAATTAATAGAAACTACAATTTTGACCAATCAAAAAATTTCAAATGCTAAAGAAATATTGTATTTTCATTGAATTTTTGAAGTTATATTTTTGAAATTCATTTGAAGAGAATTTGAAAATAATTTTGTAATTTTGGCTGTATGAATACTTTTTACTTTAGTGCTTCACATTATTTTCATTGATGCACACTTCCAAAAAAATTCTAGAACTTATATTTTATAATACATTTGTGTTTTGTCCAAACTCCTTGAACTTTTAGAGGTTAACCCTTTAAGGACTTGATCCAGTGTGAAATGGTCAAACTTCTTATTTGAGCTAATTTTAGCCTTTTTAATTGTGTTCAAACAACAATCTGATATTTTTACCACTTGAAACTCTGATTCTATATTATTTTGAGCTATTGCAATTTGTTTAATAAAACTTCTAATTGATGTAATTTTGGTTGCAAAAAATGATCCTAAATGAGTAAAAATAGCAAAAATAATCCAAATTATTTGAAATTTTCTTAGGAGGTAAAAGTAGCAATGGAAATTAGCATGAAAAATTTACAGTTGGTTATTTTATTTTTTACACCCAAAATAGTCACATCAAACACCTTGAGGTCAAATTCAACTATCAAATCAAATTTATCCTTTTATTTAATTGATGTAAATTTTTTTGATATTTTTTGCTATCAAAAAAATATATTTTTTATTTATTTTTTATTTTATCAATAAATTTGAAGAAAAAATAAAATTATTGTGATTTTTCAAATCTAAAGGTGGAAATAAAATTATATCAATTACAATATATATTAGAATAATCTATAATTTTTAATATAAATGAAGAGTGGAATGCGAAACATAATTTTATAATTGAAATTCAAAATACATTTAAAAAAAAATATGAATGAAAAGCACAACATATTGTGTTATTTGGATTTTAACACATGGAGCTTTTAATTGCAATAGCTCTTTCAATTTTTGACATTTCTCAAAACTTTAAAATTAAATAGAAACAAAACTTCTCAATCTTTGTTTTCTTAGTTGAAATCAAATTCCAAAAGTAGTTATTTAAAAAGTTGTAATCGAGGTTGACCAAGGCGCATTTACTTTTGGGATGCTTGCTTGTTTAAGGGTTAAAGCCTTGAGGCATGATTTCAAACCATTTTCTACTTTAGGGCAAGCCCTTCTTGGTTTAATGTTTGTTGAATACGATTCTTGGGAAATTTTTATGAAAGGTGTATTTCATTACCAAGTCAATGCCTAGAAAATTTTAGACCAATCCAAGCTACAATTAAAATTTATGTCTCAAAAGGTCTTAATTTTAAAATTGGGGCAATTTTAGGTAGCTATAACAAATCATCCAACAAGTCTGAAAATTAATTTTTTACACATACTTTGAACAAGATTGTTCATACATTCTCCAAATTGGAAAGGCATACAAATATACAATTTTGACTTACAAGTGTTGGAAACAAATTTTCCTCATTTAGGGCAACATTTAAAATATCATAAATGAAATTCTATGTAGAAAAGAAAAAAACAATATCCGTTTACAATTTGGTGTTTTTAAAACAGAGCAAACTTTGGCGGCCATTTTTGCATAGTAGAACAATTTTTTTCAAAACAATTTGAACTAAAAAAATTATAAAATCAAGATAGCTTTCACCTTCAAAAAACTATTTATGATTTTGAGTCTCAAATCAAAAGTTATAGACAAAGTTCAGAGAAGGGTACCAAAAAAACATTTCTTTTGACTTTTTCAAACATTGTCTTTGAATTTTGTTCATAACTTTTGATTAAAGACTCAAAATTCCAAATAGATTTTTAGAAATGAAAGTTAGCTTGATTCTACAAAAGTTATGGCTTTATATGAATTAGCAGTTTTTGATTGTTTTGATCCTATTCTTGACCCAATGTGGAGACAAGGTATGTTTATTATACCTTTCATGACTCATTTGGGGATAACAAAATCTTGAAAGGGCGTTGAAGTATTACTAAATAAACCATAAATAATGCAGGTATTTGGAGTTATAAAGGTGTAGCTGCAGTCCATATCATATTATCAAGGTTATTATTTTTAGCAACAATCTGGCATTGGCTATATAGGGATCTAGAGTTCTTTCATAATGAACATATAGCTTTTTTTAGTTCAAAATTTTGGAAAAAACTTGTTCTATGCCAAAATGGCTGCACAAATCTGTTGAGTTTAAATTCACCAAATTGGAAATGCAGAAGTAAAATTTTTTTCATGGTACTACACATGTAATTGTAATGGTAGTGTAATGGCTAACACTTTAGACTTGAGACCACAAGGTTTTGAGTTCAAACCCCAAGGGTGACATTGGGTTGAAGGCTTGGACTTCTTGGACAATACGGGCAGTATAAAAAAAATTCTTTGCTATCCAAAATTTCTAGGCAACAAAGAAAATAATTTAATTTAATTTTAAATTTTAAAAAAATTTAATGAAGACAAAATCAACATAAATGTCTTCAAATTGACGTCCAAAACAATAGTTTCTAACCAATTGAGAAAACCAATAGAAATATGTTGATTTTCTTTTCATTTGGACCCTATTTCTCTGGTAGTTTGTATTGGCGAATTGGTAATTGTACATAATTAGTTGTACATTTTTCAATCACAACCTTTGATCTTCATGATCCAAGGGTGTAGGAAGCAAGTTGAAAGAAAAGAAGGTTATGAGTTGCAACTTGTAATGGCAATGTGATGGGTTGCCAATGAACCGGTGCCATGTTAGCATTTAAAACTCAACAACCAGTTATAATACTAGAAACTTGTCCATCCCTCAACAAAATCACACTAAAGTAGAAACACCCATTCTCATCCTTACCTCCATTCTTGAACCCCTAGATTGCTACCAAATTTGTCTATAAGCATCCATTAAAGTGTCCTACAAATGTTTAATTCTAATTCTCTGACACATTTGAAACACATATTTAATTCTCATTCGTTGACAGCTACTTTTTGCAAATTCTAGCTTACGGTACACCTATGGAACAATTTAGTGGTCTAGAAAACCAACACTTTGAAAAATCATAGAAATTACATACCATATCTGAAAAATCTATTGTTTTAATATTCATGATTTTCACTTGCTGATACTCCAAAAATATTATTTTTAGGAAAATACCTCTAGCTGTGCTCAATTGCTTAAACCAACATTTTTGGGTGTTTCCACTATATAAACAAATGATGAACGTTGATATAAATATGATCCTTTACTTTATAAGTCCACTAATCACCAACATATAATCACCCTTTTCCAAGACAAGAGTGTCTAGAGCTCCCTGCATCCTATAATTTTTGCAATGCAAATATTCATCAATCTTTGAATTATAAAAATCCAGTACACCTATCACACAAACTTATAGTGAAAAGGTTGGGACTCCAGGTGGTAAGCTTAGTACGGTTTAAGTGCATCATCAGTATACAATGCATTGAGACACAAGTGTCTCTTTTGAGCTCATTGTGACAAACTATCACAATGAGCTCATTAATTAATTTTATTCTTATTTACTCCCCCTCAACCCCCTAAACAATTTAGAAAATGTTTTAAATTAAATTTTTTTTTAGAACCTCCCTCCTCCCCTTCCTCTTTGTAATTTTTAGAATCAAGTAATCTCACAATTAATATGGGATATCTGTTTTTTCCAAGTACGTATCCTAGTGCATACGTATCTATATATGTATGTATCTATATTTGTATTCATATCAGCATATTGTATTTGTATCAGTGTATGCATATTAGAGTTTTTTTTTTTAAATCAATGGTTGTAGGGGTGGTTTGTAATTTTTTTTCTAAAAAATCAACAACTCTCGTTTTTTAGGAGGGAGGGGGGGCTATTGATTAATGACAAAATCTCATTTTGCCTCTTTTTGGTACATTGTATACAATGCATAGATTCGTTAGGTCAAATTTGAAACCTTCAAAATATGAGTGATTCTTCTAAAGACATATAACATTTTAAACCATAGAAAGAATAACCAAATCTTGATTTTAGGGTTGAATCCACAAAGGACTAAGTTGTTGTACCTCTTAGAGAAATATACTGTAGGTCCCAAAATAAATTGGGCAATGAAATCTCAATAGACTTGCAACATAGGGTGGTTGGTGACATGGATGAGAATTATCTTGCTGAGGATTATGTACTTGGCATAGCCTAGCTCCACAAGGATTAGAGACAATGACACTATGCTTAATTCATCTATCCAACTCTAGTTTCCTTCCATTCTTACAAACTCTGCATTTACTTCTTTTTTTTATTGCATATCTAGTTTGTACAACTATCCATATTAAGAAAACTGTGCCTATGACAGGCAAAATGGATGGGAGTCCATTACAAGTAGAATTATTGTAGTAATGCATATTTCAAGAACTAGAATGTACATCATTAGTACAATTTTGCACGTGATGGGCTGGCTCCTATTTGGACTATCATAGGCAAAGTTACCTTACCAAGAATAACTCATTTTTTTTTTGAAACCTGGAGTTTATTCCAAAAAAATCATCCAAGAACAAATGGCAAAAGCCAAAGGCAAAGCTCTAGAGAGGAATTCATAGAAAAGTACAAAGAATCAAAAGACCAAACTAATTTACATAAACGACCACAAGTCAATTTCTTCAATTGCTAGCTAATGTTGAACCCTTGTCTTGAGCCAAAGAAAGGTGTCCGGAGCCAAGTATTATTGAATTGTTGAAGAAATTTTGAGGCCTTAGCGAGGATTTTAGGACACAAACAGGTGGTCTTCAGCCAACTTGTTTTGGCGTGGTCCAAAGTTGCCTTCCAAATTAACCTTTCTATCTTAACCTGTAGCCGAGCTTCTTTGTTGAAAGCCTAGGCATTTCTCCCTAGCCAATAGTTTTAGATGATTGAGCCGTGGAGGAAAGACCATATTCTAATACTTGGACGGAGTTTTTTGGAAAGACTAGAGTCCAAAAGGCATTGTTGCCAAGTCAAATTTGGCCATCTTCTTGTTGTTGGTTGGACTTCCTACGAGATGTAGAGGACGGAGAGGGAAAATTGCCATGCTAGCTGATTAAATTGGCATTCCATGAATCAAAATATGATAGTCTCTTCTAGCTTGCGGATGCAACATGGAAAAGTTATGTCAATATTCGATGTTGTGTTGCAAATGCAAATATTATGTAAAAATATGTATATTTACATAATTTAGATGAGTTTTAATATTTATAGCATTATTAAAAAAATGATGTCATTTGAAGTGGCTTCAAGGTGATGCCTTCTCTTTGCCGTTATAGGCAACTACAAAAAGACGAATTCAATGATTCATTTTAGAATTTCATTATATTTGATATCATTTTATTTATTTTTCATTTAGATTGTTATACCAAATCAGAGGATTTTTTTTAGTTTTAAGATGAATCTCAATTTGAGCGTGAGTTTGAATTTTCTTTATTGCAATTGTTGGATCAATCTCAATAGCCATTGAATCTTTCATTGCTACATGGGCAACCACAAGATGAAGTTGAATCATCGCAACCATCAAAACAAATTTGCGTAGAGAAGTAATGGCATGAAAATCTTTAAAGTGACGCTCAAGCATTGGTGATTTTGTTGCAAGTTGGATGCATTGAGCCCAGTAGTCGTGAAGTTACATTTGAAGAATGTTTTGAAAGTTTAAACAGCGATCGATATTATTGCATAGTCAGGCCTATTGTAGAGGGTCATGATCATCAACAATGATTAGAAGGGCTAATTAACCTTTTAACTTAAGTGAATTATGTTGATTATGTCGTTGCTATCGTCAAACGCATCCTCAAGTTCTTGTAAATGGAATCGTATTTCGACTGAAACTCTAATTTTTTTACTTCTACTAGTCATATGTTAGTTTTTAGTTCTTCATTTTATACTTGAAGTGTTTTTTTTAAATAGTTTTGTGTTTGTGAAGTAGTGTAAGGAAAATATTCAAATAATTTGTCTTTTAATAACTTTGAAATGATTTATCTTCTATTTAAAAATATAAAATTACTTTTATATTTAATATTCATGACCAATGGGAGTTAGAGGATTACATAGTTAAGATGTGGGTTGAAATCCACTTGACTTGTGTGGTTTAGGTAGAAGATAAGGTGGAGCAAAAAAGGGGTAGTGATCATCGTCTCTTTTGTTGTTGGTAAGGCTTGAAAGTTTGAGAGGCCATTGTGTGTTGTTTTTGAAGAATTTGAAAATGAAATTTAGAAAAGTTATGTATTTTGGTGTGAAGTTTTCAAATTCATCTCATTTGCTTGATTTGGAGTTGTAAATAAAAAGTTCTCTTAGTTTGAATAAAGGGAAGTTTGTTGCCTTTTATGTAAAAAAACAGAGACTTTAACCAATTGTAAAAGAAGGAAATTTTTTTTAATTGCAATGAATTTTTCAGAGAATGTGGAAAATTGTGTTGGCTTTCTATAAAACTATTATTTATTGTATTTGAAGTTTTTATGAATGAATTGTAAGTGACAAAGCAAAGCAAAGTCTTCTTTCTTTCTTTTCTCAAAGTCAAAATTTTGGAGAGTGATAGAAGTTAAACAGAGTTTTAGAATGAGTTAAAATTTGAAAAAGTAAAAAAAATTTCTAGCTTTTAAAAAACCCATCATTCATCTCATTTGGACTCTAGACAAAATGGAAACACCAATTCAAAGTTCGACAATGAAGTAAGAGTTGATGTTTGGAGTTTAGAACATTAAAGAAGATTTTGAAGCAAACTTTGAAAACTTTGAAGACAAGAAGATTAAAGATTTGTATATTGTAGTTTAGGGCTTGTTATTTTTAGCTTAATTTGAAGGT
Organism: Pseudoscleropodium purum; assembly: GCA_963969395.1. NCBI lineage: Eukaryota > Viridiplantae > Streptophyta > Bryopsida > Hypnales > Brachytheciaceae > Pseudoscleropodium > Pseudoscleropodium purum. Next base: position 16,486,826 of record OZ017798.1, read on the forward strand.
TCATCGTTTTTTCTTTTGTTATTCTTAGTTGATTATGGAGGCTTGTTGTTTTCATTTTTGCTTAGTAAACACTATTATGGGTTATGTGGATATCCAATAATATCCTTATTTTGTGTTTGTGGTGGCAAAGTGGCATTGATCATCCACATGGTTATACCTCTATGTTGTTCCTATTGATAATGCATGATTGCTGGACATCGTGGGTTTGAAGTTTAGGAGTCAATCTTTCAAACAGTTCAGTCCGTAGTCTGATGGTCTCGTTTTTCCTATCCAAAATCGTGAGATCTTATCACATACCTTAATCCTTATATCCATTTAAAGCCAATACAGAATACGTCAACAGGTAGCAAATCAATGATAGTATAGAAGATTCAACGTTGGAAATTAAAGATTTGCCACGACTACGACTTTTAGTTCTTAAACCATATTAATTTAGTTGATGGATTTGTTGTGATGAAATTACTTGTATTTATTTTGTTTATTATTTTGTTGGTTGTTAGTAAGGTAAATCTACAAGTGACAAGGTCACTTGTTTTTTTATCATCTTACAACTTCTTTCATTCCTAAACCATTTCTGGTTGCAACCAAAATCTTGGTGATTTTTCAAGGCAAACGCTTTCTATATGACATCCAGAATAGGTAATTCATTTTTTTCACTTTACTTCAATTAGCATGTTTGGTAGAAGCATGAGTTTGCTTATTGGTTGTCTATGCTATGAAAGTGGAATTAAGTAATGTCATTTATAATCTCGCACTTTGAATGATTGCATTAAAAATTGATATGCCTTACGCCATTGCCCCAATCATTAGTATGTCATTTATCATTGCTATAAAAGTGATGGCAAATCCCTTCGTATGTCTCTTTTCATACCTATTTTTTTCATTTAAATTATTTATAGTACTAATTTGTAATATCATGTGTAATATCAATTTTTGCATTGTGTTTATGAAAAAATAAATTTTTGGCATACAAAAATAATATGCCATATTCATTTTAAGAAGAAAAATATAATTAAAAGTAAAAAAACGTCGTTGCAAGAAACACTAACCGTTTTGTCTAGCGTTTTGAAAAACTGGTTTGTGTTCAACACTAAAAATTTTGAATTATGAACCTAAATACCTAAAGCCTAAAATTAAAAAATCTATTTCTAAAGTTTTTTATTGTAATTGAATCCATTATTTTTTAGAAACTTTTAAAAATCATTTTATATTTAGAAATCAATTTTGTTATGTAGTCATGCTTTTGGATTGAGGGGTTTAATATACCAAGTATTGGTTGAAATTAACAAATTTTTTATTGAACTATATGTTTTATATTCCTATAGTAGGTAGATATATTTCTATTAAAGGGTATCTAAAAAAACATTATTTTATGTCCTCCATATTTGTGTAGAGGCTTCCCTTGCATGCACATTTGTAAACATTAAAAATGACTTTAACCTCATCTTTTTAGTCAAATCTCATTCCTAAGAAGTCCTCCCAAATGTCTAATTTTTAATTTTGTTGAAAATTGATTTTCCTATTTTTTATAGGTTAAAATGTCCAAGTATGTATTTTCTTCACCTAAATTCTACATTTAAGAATTCATCCCCCAAAAGTATATACTTAGACATTTTAATTTATAGAAAATAAGAAAATCAATTTTCAACAAAACTAAAAAAAAATCCATTAGAAAAGATTTCATGGTGATGAGATTTGATTTTAAAAATGAGGTCAAAATCATTTTTAATGTTTGTAAGTGCGTGCACAAGGAGGCTTCTTTGCACAAATGTGGACATAAAATAATGTTTTTTTAGATGCCCTTTTGTAGGAACATGTCTGCTTACTAGGGTTGCACAATATCTAGATGTCCAATGTCCGTGTTTGCTTGTTTTGGAACATCCGAGGACATGAAAACTTTACTCACTTTAGTCATAATCCCATTTAGCAGACACGGCCAACGAATTGGTGGACGAGGCGATGGATGGGTTGGCCAAATGGATGGGGCAGTCAAGCAAACAACAGTTGGGCGAATGGTGGACGAGTGGACACCAATCCAAACCAACAAAAAACTTCTTTTGTCATTTGCGGTCTCAATTTTTGGAATCTGGAAGTGTATAATATACCATTAAAAAGGTTTCAAAAATACCATTCCAATAGTATGTTACACACACCCAAACTCCAAAAACTCATATCACAAATGACAAAAAAGGTCGCAACAAATGCATTTTCAGCATCTCAATAGTTGTCCACCCAGCCATCCACTTGGCAAACGGGTGGACAGCTTGGCGGACAACCTCATGAAGCAGCAAAAAAACTTCATTTTCCATTTGCGACCTCAATTTTTGGATTTTGAGGCATGTAATATACCATTAGAAAGGTCTCGGAAATACCTTTCCAATGGTATATTATATGCCCCCAAACTCCAAAAATTCAGATCATAAATGACAAATGAAGCTAACTACAAGTGCATAGTGAGCTTCTACCTTGTTGTTTGCTTGGTTATCCTTCATTTATTAAAACATTGGATTCTTGAAAGTACAAGTTTACTTTCTAAATTTTACTTAATGCTACATATATTCAATGTATTATGCGAGTATGAATATGTAATTCATGTAAGTTTCTATGCATTTGAATTTGCAAATTCTATATCCCAAACCCTAATGCTAAATTTTACATTGCTTATAAAATTAAAAAAAATATTGATACAACATGTGAACTATAGAATATGTTTCACCTTCAATTTTGGTTAGATGAGATTATTAGAAAGTACTATGTATGTAGGTCTCAATGACTTATTTTTTGATGTTTTGAATGTGATTTTGTTTTTTCTTCATCAATTTATCTATTATTTTGTTGCAATTATAATTTAAAGTATTTATTTAAGTTTGTTGAAAAATGTATTGAAAGTTTGAAACACCAAGCTTTGTATAGTACAAGCAATTGTATTATTTTTTATTCTATTAGAGGATGCTACTAAAAACAATTTAACATTTTATGATAACTTTTGACAAAATCATTTGTACATGTGTAAGTTTTAGTTTTACCCTTTGGTATGGAACTTTTATATTATATGGGCTTGTATATAATTATTTTAAATGAATTTTAGTCCAATCTCAGAAGATATAGTTGGTTTAAAATTACAAACAAATTAGAAATGTAATTTAATACATGAAATGAACATTTTGAGAACAATAAGAGCTTGAAAATATTAATTATATGAATAATTTTATTACATGTCTTATATGTTCATTTGGTTGAGCTATCAAATTTGAAAAGGTGTTTTTTAAAATTTAATTTTTATAAGAGGGAAAATTTTGTATAAAATTTAAGTAAAATTTAGAAAGTAAACTTGTACTTTCAAGAATCCAATGTTTTAATAAATGAGGGATAACCAAGCAAACAACAAGGTAGAAGCTCACTATGCACTTGTAGTTAGCTTCATTTGTCATTTACGATCTGAATTTTTGGAGTTTGGGGGCATATAATATACCATTGGAAAGGTATTTCCGAGACCTTTCTAATGGTGTATTACATGCCTCAAAATCCAAAAATTGAGGTCGCAAATGGAAAATGAAGTTTTTTTGCTGCTTCATGAGGTTGTCCGCCAAGCCGTCCACCCGTTTGCCAAGTGGATGGCTGGGCGGACAACTATTGAGATGCTGAAAATGCATTTGTTGCGACCTTTTTTGTCATTTGTGATATGAGTTTTTGGAGTTTGGGTGTGTGTAACATACTATTGGAATGGTATTTTTGAAACCTTTTTAATGGTATATTATACACTTCCAAATTCCAAAAATTGAGGCCGCAAATAACAAAAGAAGTTTTTTGTTGGTTTGGATTGGCGTCCACCCATCCACCATTCGCCTGACCACTTGTTCGCCCACCCCACAAACCGCAATTGGATAACGTCCATCCACATCCGTACCGTCCATTGAAACAGGACATCCGGACGTCTAGTTTTTGGACGTAATTTTTAGAAAATTGAACGTCTGAAACAACCCTACTACTTACTATAGGAATATAACATAGAAATATCAACCAAAAATCATTAATTTGAATCAATATTTCATATAAAGAATTCCTAAATCCAAAAGTGTGATATATTAACAAAATTGACATTGAAATATAATATGATCTTTTAAAATTTCTAAAAAATACTAGAATATGATTACAATCAAGTTATCTAGAGGAGATTTTTTATTTTTGGCATTGATTTTAAAATTCAAAAGTTATAGCAGATGATGAGAGAGTCTCTCTAATTATGATGTGAAAACAAGTTGTTGTTTCTTGTAATGACCTAAAAGTGAAAATAAAAGCATTGGAACAATCCACAATGGCCAAAGTGTTTCATATCCCATAAGCCCCATATTGTTGCTACAACCATTTGCATAGCGAATTACTAACAAAAAAAAGACCAACATTCTCCTAATGTTATAGTACTTGTTATATATTGAGTACTTGGTGATTGAAGACCTTTTGTAATTGTGTTTACATATTGCAATATTGGTAATATTTAATTGGATGTGTTTTAGGTGAACCAATCACAAGACACTGCAATTGTCAACTACTAGGCTTGCAATATTTAGGGAATTTCCAACTTATGGTAACAAAAAATGAAATTTTTACTTCTACAAGGCTTTTATGGTTTCATAATACCTTCTATGGATCAAACATTTACTTCATGACATAGAGTGGTGTGGTCTCACAAGCCCAGGAGATTTCATTTAGATTTTATCCGATTTTCATGAAAGTTTTGAAGATGCTCTTGAAACAAATATCCTTGAAAGTAATCTCAATCTATAAGAATTTTTTGCTACTCTCAATGCTTTCATATACATGAAGATAATTATAATTTCCAACTTCCATAATTAAATAGCAAAAATTGAATTCACATAGTGGATCTTAGAAAAATGATCTAGTCAAGAACATGTAGAATGACGTGAATCCTACTTTATGGCTTTCATAATCACGGAAAATTACATTTGTAGGGGAATACCTAATGAATACAACAATCCTAGTCATATAGATATTGGCCTTGCCTAAATAATATTTTCATAGTATGAACAACGATATTAACCATTTATTTAATACCATGAAATTTTAGACAACTAAGGAATATGAAAAATACCAACTGCTATTCACGAATCCAATGCAAACAAACTTGTAAATATAAATGAAACAATTGAAAATCATATACATGACCAAAACATTGATTTCAATAGCTAATGGATTCAACATGGCTTCAATATACTTGGTGTTAGCCAAGTTTGGTTTAGACTCTAAGTACATTCCTACCTCTAAAGATAAGACCGTGAGATTTTTGGTAGCTTTAGAACACATAGGCAGAAGTCGAAAGTGATCTTTCCCTCACTACACCATCAAATAATTAAATAATGTCAAATATCATCTATCCAAATATACACAATCTAGGATTTGAAACAATCAAAATCAGATTAGAATAATATCCATTCCTTTTGCAAAAAGAAATTTCAATAAGAGAAAAATTTCCACATAACAAAAAGTCAGATAAATTCTTGTAAGACCAAGATTTCATAACACAAATCAGGTCAACCATATCCTAAAAAACATGATTCACACAAGACCAAACTTTGTAACACCACATTAAGAAAAAAAATCACATATAAACCAAGAAATTTTTTTTGAATTGAACTGAAGCAATCTCCATGTTACATATTTAGAAGAGTTACTTTTGGTCCATCATGCATTATCCTAAATTATGCTCAAAATTGCTTTGCCACAAATTTTAATGCAAAGAATGTAAAAAGGAAAGAAAAATTCACAATTTCTTGCAAAGGATTCAAAATCACATTGCAAGCTTCTCAATGAGCATGCCAAAAGAAATGCAACCAAATAAAGATATTCATTATATAAGAAAATATTCTCCAATGTAGATTGGGCATCCATAATTAGATTCAAGCATCCATAAAATGTAATCCTATGGACTAATCTTTTGGCAATCCTAAGACATTGAAAATTTGAAATGAAGTAAGCAAAAAATCAAAGACTATGAACAACAAACAATTGCAAACTAAGAGAAGAAGAGGACATACCATATTGAAAAGCAACTTTTGGGGCATATTAAGCATTATCAATAGCATTTTCTTGCCCTTGCATGAGAGAAGCCATGACTCACAATGTTGGTGCAAAATTTTGATGAGAGCAAGCCATTTCAAGTAGAAACAAATAAAAAGAATTAAGTATGTGAATTGGCTGCCCCTCCATAGTAAAGTGGTCAAGCTATGGTAGAAGGTTCTTCGACCTTGGATTAACCAAATCTATCTAGCCTACAACTCTACATAAAATTCTAAGATTATAATGATAGCAAATTGGATGCCCACTAATTAACTCCTAAATGACCACTTGAACACATCATTGGTCTTAAAGTGTATCGTATTGGAATGAATGATAATTTTCTTGATAGTCATGTATGGGGAACCAAAAAGTTCAAAAGCCTTTCATTGCTAGTGCCTTGAAACAATTGGGAATATTCAAATGTTCCTTTATTGCTTCACATCTATAAGAGGATAGTTTTTAGGCCATTTAGGTTTTTCATTATACTGCCCTTGAGTAAGAAATGTTGATGGATTGCTTTGGACATCTATCTCTCTCAAGCGGTAGACTCCAGATGATGAGCAATTTAGGTGTGACATAGAATGGTTCAAATAAACCACCTTTTCTAGCTTTTGAATGAAGCAAAGAGGTAGATTTCCTTCTATTTTCCATACTTCCTTTTGTTTCTTTTGTTCTAAAGTCTCCAATTTCGAATTGTAGATCCTAGTCATTCCAAGTTCTCTGCTTGCTTCAAGTTTGTATGCTTCCAAATTTCTTGAATCGTATGGATGCCAAGTGCCTTCACAACTCACTTGGTGTGGCTGACAAATCGGATTTTGATGATACATGTTCAAGCGATCATCTTCACCTTTTTCCTCAAATTCTTTCTCTTTGAATGGACAGCGAGGACGATAAGAATACTTGAGTTGTCCAGAATTTAAATTTATACGATCTGAAATGGAAAAGTCTCCTTTTGTGACTCTTCTATTGGTTTTATAAGACTTTTGAACCTCATTAGTTGTCTTGGCTTCGGATCCATTTGTTCTATTATACTCACCACTTGCAATGATACCTTGCTTGAATCCCATTTTTCCTTTGTAAACATTTGTATTTGTTCTTGAATTTCCCTGTGAAGTACCTTTTGAGCTTAATTCCTCCACCTCAAAAGAACCAAGGACTTTGCAAGACTTTGCATCCAAATATGCAACTTTTGGATTGACTACTCCAAAAGCAACCTTCAATTTTTCATGAAACCAACCAAATCGCCTCCTTTGCAAATAATTCTTCTTGTTTTTAGAAGGAAATTGGAAAGTTATTGGATCAATGGTTGCTTGAATAGTTTTCAATTGTCCTCCAATTTCCTCTTTGATTGTAAAGGTAAACACCATCTCTGCGTGGATTTGTTCCTTTAACTGTTTCAACAAACTTTCATCATCATCATTCTCAATTCCACTAGTAGTTGTTGACTTTTGTTGGTTTCCAACAACATTGCCATTTTCAGATCGTTTCAAGGCTTGCCACAATGTTGGAAGATACTTTATCTTCTTCTTTTCCACTCCCTCATGAACTTCCTTTATCTTTTCCTCTCCTTCTTCCACGTAAACTTCTTGAAGTTCCTTTTTCTTTCTCTTCTCAAGAACCCCCCCCGGCCATAAGTGGAGATAAACTGTAGCTTGGACTTCCTTGCCATCATTGGAAGTTTTTCCACCATCTTGATTACGATTGTCCTTTCCGTCATCGTTTCCATCTTTCCCTTTCCTTTCGTTGTTGTCATTATCATCAGGAGCACCATTAGAACCTCCATTTGGATGACTAGTATTTCCATGGTTGTCATCGTCATGAGCCTTGCCCTTGCCCTTGCCCTTTCCATTATTAGCATTACCCTGAAACTTGTCCTTTCCATTATTTCCCCCAACACCACCATCATTTGCCTTACTAACAATATTGTCAATATTAATAAGGTTTGCAACACTATGGAGGATGTCAGGAAATATCTCTAGCTTTGAGACATTGCCTTCTGGGATTGAAAGAGGGATAGCATTTGAATGGGCCCTTACAACATCCCAATCTTCTTTTGGTATTTCAACAACCATCACATGAGGTCTCCCATATTCCAAAACAACCTTTGAATGACGTACCCCAAGTCCAATAATAGTTGCCATGCTTTCATGATCTTCAAAATAAAATTCATATTTGTTTTCTTCAATATTGAAGAAACAAAGCAAAGTTCTTTCTTGTAGGTCTCTATAGATGATCCACCTAGTGATGTGGCAAGAAACCATAAAATCCTTATTCTTGCAATCATTATCTTCAATTAAAATTGTAGAAGATGAGGCTTCAAAATTATCTTGTACTTCTATAATTGTCAACTTGGAGCTTATTGGTGTCGATTTCATTCCAAGCTGTTCATAAAAAGAAAACACAACAATGTATTTGGAAACATTAAAAACTTGATTCAAATTTTAAAATAAGGTCATGATTGCATCATGTATTATTTATTGAAATCAAATGATGCAAACTAATTAAAAATGATGAGTCTTAAAGACATTGATTTAAAACATCATACAAGCTAGTATAGATAAAATAGCATTCATTCAAATATACAATTTTGTTAATCATAACTCTAATTTCACTCACCTCATTTTCTTCAAAGGAAGCAATTGATATTTGTGGAACATTTGGCAAAGGCTCACCAACAAGTATCTTCACTTTGTGTTGTTCTTCTGTCATAATTCCTTTCTTATCTTCCATCTGTGATGCAAATACCTTTTCTTCTTCCTTCAATGTCGTGATCTCCTCTTCTTCTTCTTCTTCTTCTTTCAATTTTACAATATCTTTGTCATCCCTCAATACTATTGATTGTGAGATTGCCTTTGGTCCCAATAATCCCGATAATATAGTTGTATCTTTGGAGGCCATATTTTCTACATCATAATGAAAACTCAATTAGACTTGCATCAAACTTCTTTGAAATTAAAATATAAGCATAAATATCCAATAACTAAACAAATATCCATGTTGTAAGGAAATACTTACAATACTTGCAAACATACATTGTCATAAATCATAGAAGGCTCTCTATTTTTTGCCAAAAAATAATAACAATTCAAGACCTTTACCAACCATCACCTTCCTATTGGTTATTGACTTATACTAAATAAATTTCAACTCATACAAATCCACATTTTTGTGAAAGTATTACAATGAAAGAAATCTACAATCTTTAGTACTAAAACATGCTCTAGAAAATGTGAATGAAAGACGAAATCAAATGCACTAGTTCAAAAACTACCTTTCTCTTTTCTCAAGATCTCCTTGTGGTCCAAAAAAATTACAATGATAGTGATCGGATACATAAAATATGGCTCCTTTTCAATGGTACGCTTGATAAGTTGTGCAGCTATGACATCAGCTGTTTCAGAGGCATTCTTTTGGTCAATGTCTGTGACCTCATCAAGGCGGAAGACATCGTTGAAAAAAATTTTGTCACTCAAAATAATAAAGTCATCAAACTTAGTAAGCTGGAAGACATGACTTGCTGAATGAATATTTGATTTTAAGAGTAGATCATCCAGCTTTATGAATTCGGGCTTTCTCAAGTATGATCCTTTGGGAAGTCGCAACAACATAGGTTCCTCATCAGTTGTCCAATAGCCTGGCCAATAACCCTGAACACCAGGCACATGGTCTCCTGGTTGCTCAACAACATCCAATGATTGTCTAATGGTTTTATCACTGGCACAATCATCGTAATCAGAGCTAGAGCCAGATACTTTCGAGCTCTTTCTTCCTAGATTTCCCACCATGAGTGGAGCAGTTGTGGTGAAGGCATTGAACAACTCAGTACCACTGAGGATCACATTGAAATGGCTTTCACTTCTCCTTATCTCTTCATATCGTGTCCGCATCCAACCACTGAATTCGCCACGGCAATCACCCTTGTAAATAGACGTTACTGCTGCAAACTCAGAATCAAGATCAAATTCAGAGGTATTATTGTCTCCACCAAGCAAATAACAAGCTATAGTATCAAAACCATCAACGTTGCCAACAAATACCCTCGCACCAAGTTCTGGCATCTGGAAATAGCGAAGCGGAGATTGGTCCTTTGGATCAACACTTTTTTTATGAAGTGGGGCTCGAGGAGGCTCTTCACGCCTAGTGCTGGAGAGACCAATTGAAAAAGTGGGAAGGCGAGCCAAAGAAGAGTATACATGATATTCCCGTTCCCGGCTCTTAACAATTTCCTGGCGGATTGCACAAGACTGGTTTTGGAGCCTGATGGGGTCTTCATCCACCATCTTCACTAAGCTTTTTGGGAGGAAAAAAGGAGATTTGAGGTCTTCATCCACCATCTCCGCTGAGTCTTTTGTGAGGAAATAAGAAGACTTGGGGTCTTCATCCACCATCTCCGTTAAGCTTTTTGTGAGGAAATAAGAAGACTTGTGTTCTTTACTTGAGGGAAGCCCTATGCTGCTAGGACTCTTGAGCATTTCGGAAGCCTTGTTTCGGAGCCTGACCTCTTCTTCACTCTCAGCCTCCGCCATTTTCAGATTCTGTGCCAATGATCACGCTTCAGTGTCCCCACGCAATTAATTTCCAAGAGGATGTAAAGAGATGCTGGTTCCGTAATAGAATAGATCCCCTACCGACAAATGGTGATTTCAGAAAAACCGCCAGAGTAATAAGACGTCGAGACTGCAGTCATAACCACTAAATCATCACGCGGAAGGAGGCAATTCGCAATCCCCGTGACCCGGCAATTTGCAGGACACTCACCATATCATTGCATATGGAATTTCAAGACTCACGATTTCACTTGGAGATTACACGCCGGGCTTACATACAACCACAGGAAACATAACAGAAGGGAGTCTGATCCCGCTGGGATTCATATGCGTTACCCTGGTCCCACACTGGGGATTCGAAAGAACGTAGAGCTCTCCTTGTGACGTGTTTGGCATGTGCAACTAGAATAAATAAGTAGTTAGTTGTTCTATAGTGCTGTACAGTACAGATCTCCGATGTTCATATTCGGTTCACTCTGTTCTACCATCAGTCACTTCACAACTTCACACAGACAATCGACCTAGCAGCAATCGCGCAGAACAAAATCAGAATCTCAAAAGACAGCACGTGCAGAATCATACTCACCAGTAACCAGTTGCACCGCTTGTGCAAGCCTGCACTCTACCGACAACCCTCAATCTCCCTGTCAGAGCCAAAGTAACATCACCCTTGCTCAGACTTCGTGCTTTAGAACTGAGCCTTCACGCCTCGATGCAGGAGATCCAAGCAACGCTACGCGTGGGAGAAGAATTGAAGGCGCCCTCCGAAGAAACCCTATTCACTCGTCCTTCACCGACAGACTGCGCAGTGACAAGCTAGTGGCACTCGATCTCAGGGGTAGAGCCATTTACAAACGTGAGACACTGAAGCTACAAACTTCATCCTCTCGGAGCAGACAAACTAGCCTAAATTGAGCTTTAAAACACGAATCTCACAGAGCAAATTGGAACTCAAGAGCGTGAGAAGGGTTTCGCAGCCTTGGAACTTGCAAAACGTGAGTGGTTCCTTTCGGATTTCGGACTAAGTTGGTGCAAGGACGGAGAGAGAGAACTGTGGAGGAGTACCTTTCAACCACACGATAGGGGACATATTATAATACTCATTGATTACTTTGGAAACGGTCAAGGGTTCAAACGCGTTGTGTACAACAAGGTCGGTCGGGTCAAAGAATTAATATTTTAAACAAATTGGGGAAGATTTTGTCTTGGGGTCTAACGGAGCAGTTCTACGGATGCATGCTCACGAGGTCTGGTTTACAGTTTCAGTACACAAACGTACTGCTCTACCTTTGGGTTAATTACATTAGTATGCAATGCTTCGTCCTGAGCTTAGATTTGAACACACTCTGTGAATCTGTTGCACTTTTCTGTCAAAGTCTGTTTTGTGGAGCAGCTTGCATGTATGAAAAATTTCGTTAAAATGGAGGTATATTATATATACCATTTTCCCATTCGTTTCTTTCTTTCCAAGTCAATTTCGTTAAATTGGCATCTTTAGACAAACTTGGCACTTGTACGTTTTTACCATGCGTTTTGGAATCGAAAGCAGTCCTCTATATGGTTAAACTGCACTGACTTCGTGATCACAGTGAGTGGGAATGGTTTCTAGCTCCTCTCGGCGACAGCTCCCTCTCAAGGCAAGAAACTGATCAAGTAGTTCTGGCTACAACAAACGTATAACCGAATCAAATCAGCCAAAGACTGGAATGATTTCTCGAATGAAGAAAAAATGAAGAAACGCAACTGCTACGTCATCACTGCAAGAAGATTCGGCCCTCCACTCTGCGCCAGCACATCCCGTTCATGTCCAAGTAATACTCGACAAATTTGTTTAACGGATTCTAAACAAACCTAGAATTGAGTTAATTATTTGAAATTCAGGAAATTGACGATCACCATCGGCTACGAGATCACTACTACAGGGATGTGATCCTCCTAGCTCTCGGCGTCGACAGCAACCAACGAAGCCCTTAAATTGATATTCAATTGCGGAAGTGAAAAAAGAAAAAGAAAACAGTAAATGATTCCTACCGGCATGGTGATCCCCACGCGGAGGAATTGGGTCCTACGCATGGCGACGAGAGCCCTTCACTTGGCCACTCTTTAAATCAGCACAACCTGACTTCACAGAATACAAATCCAATGTAGTCAAGCCCGTGGAGGCAACGACTTAATTTACCAAAGAAATCGAAATGAGTTTCATCTGGCTCAATTATCACTGGGATGAGAACTGGTAACAGCCCTCGACGCCGAGAGCTCCCGAGGGCGGGCTCCCCTCTTTTGATCATCTTATCTGGTTTTCACTGATAATAAATTTAATTGACACAAGCCAGACGTGGCAATAATCTAACAAAAAGGATTCATTAATTAACCTCCAGCTTGTTGATGACAGGGGGAGGATGTCGAACCAACCCACGGCACCGAGTGCTCCTGACCTGGACCTACTTCTGATCAGGTCAGTCTCGATCTGACTTAGGAGAACTTCAATTCAATTCAGTCCAGTTCTTAGAGGATAATTGGTGCGTATAACATCTTGTAGACATTTCTGTATACTAGACACATCCCTAGGCTTTTTGAGTACTATGCTGGGAATTTCTTGGATATGAATATGAACTGTCACATGTAATATGATTTTGTTTCTAGATCTTCGATCTTCGGAATTTAGTTGCTGCCAGCAACTCTCACCTATGACTTCAATATCCATGTACGTTCACGTTCAATTCATGAGATGTGCTAGACTTTCAACAACGGGGACAAACTTGAAGACGGCTTGAGGACTCAAATACATGTGATTTTGTTGCTTGCAGAAGTGGATTAATGGCTTTAGAGATTGCTAAGTAGGCACTTAGAATGGAGTCTAAACCCATGGATGGTGCTTTGTTATGGAGGGCGCGGATTTTCAGCCTGGACATGCAGTACCTGAATGTAAAGGCATGACAGATCCAAGGATTCCTTCTAATGAATATTGAATGATTTAGTTTTAGATCAATCTGGGTTCCATAAAAAAAATCCTAATTCGTATCTATGGATTCTTTCCTTAAATATTAAACATGCAATAGACGTCCATCTATCCTTGCTTCTGCCGAATTTATGTAGAATGATGTAAAAAGAAACTAATTAAGCGAATCGATCGGACTGCTCGATTTACACAAGCTAACAACAATTAAGGTACCTCCACCTTTTGCCATGCCACTTGACAGTACATATATACATTGTTTGCATATTCATCATCTTAGTTTGCTCTTCTCTTCTCTAGTTCTAATAATCTGCGTCTCATGCTTGCTGTTGATATGAAGCTTGAATGACGTGGACTCCCACATCCTTACGAAATACATAATCGTGGATGGCCCCAGGCTGAGCGCTGGCCTACTTGCGGCATGAATCCCTTGCTCTTAGTTATCTAGACAGTGCCACTTTCCGATCCAGGAGCTTCATGCTAACGAAACAGTCAAGTACGTTCTTCTCCAAAAATCGAAGGAATAATCTTATCACTCGGTGTTGGGAATTTAACCAGTCTGTGTAATTAAGTACGTAACGAACGAAATGACTGCTCTTCAACTGAACTATATATTCTAGGGATGGACCAAGTGACTTTCCAGATCCCGTACAGACCCAGCCTCGTCTATCCTGCACCCTAAACGCGAATCAACGCACGAATCAACAAACTAATAAACGATTGAACGAAATTATTGCAGAAGTGCACAGCCTTCCAATCTCCGAAGCAAGGTACAAGGTACGTGTTGTTGAAGTTAATTGACATGTTAAGAACGCTTCATGTAACCTTCGAATAATTTGTGTGCTGGAGTAAATTTCAGAATGGAAACCTCAACAAGGAATGATGTGGAGGGCGGCGATTTGGGTGTGTCAACGCCAAAGCTTCCTTTAATAGTCTACACTTTTGATGAAATTTGAAATGACCAGATATTTGTGTTGCTTTACATGAACTTGTTTCGACTGAAAGCAGATTTTGGCCATTGTGAGGGAGTTCGCGTTCACACAACATTTACGCTTTGTGTTGTTGAATGTTTGATGTCTAAGAAACTCCTCAATGTAGTTGCTATATAGGATGCGTACCAAGAAACGTGTTAGGCAATACTTGTCGTCACTCTTGATAGTTATTTTTGTTCACATTTAGACATACAAAACGACTACAAAAAAAAGTCACAAGATAAGGAATGTTGTGCGTTATGTGCAGACAACGGAGTTGGAGAGAAGCTGTTTGATTCATGTCACCAATAATAAAATCTCCATTCATGAGCTCTACAAAGAATTTGCAAGATGCCTGATCAAGGAAAATTATGATGAATTTCGAAAGTTGTGTGTTTACAAGGAAGATTAGCACATGCCACCTTTACAAGTTTTCGGATCATAGTCCAAGGAGCAAATCTGAGTCCGTGCGTTTGCTGTCTGTCTCATCTCTTGGTTGTCCAGTTGAGAATCTGCAGTGGCACAATCTGGTCACACTCGACCTGACGACTTGTCAACACTTGCACAGTCTGAATTTACAAGGCTTAATTAAGTTGCCTTCCGGACCTAAAGCTATTTCGTTGCCATGACTTGAAGGAGATTGCGTTCTCGTGCAGTTCGATCTACGCAAGGCACCGAAGATTCTCACGAAGCATCAACTCTTCAACTTCAGGCCGCATGACGTACACGACTTCCAGTTGTGATTTCGGATACTTTGAGATCCTGGAAGCACATTCCATTTCTAAGGCAGTGTACGTTGGAGCCTGCAATCTTTCTCCATTGTTAATATTTCGCAACAACACACAGCAGCGTTTCCAAGCCTTATCATACTGGGCGTTCATCAATCAACCCTCAAGTGCTTCGACTCGCTACCTGCTTCAGCTCTGCCAACATCGACAACTGAAGTGAATGAAGTTAAGAAGCATTAACTTCCTACGCAAGTGCCTTGGAGCTAGAATTGCATTGAACTACTTATGGTGTCTGACATAGCCACAATGACGAACCTCAGGAATCTCACTTTGGACAGATCAATTGCTTACCTTTCACCTTTGAAGTTGACGGATAGAATTGCTTACATGCATTCGGAGGATATTCCTATATTTTAAGCATACATCAGAAATTTTTTTCCAACTTGGATTCAATTTTTTGGCATGAAGTGTTGGCAATCCTCATAGCCATATATGGTTTATTTTTCTACAATAGAAACACCCCAAAGCATCCATGCTCCCATTCTTCTACCTACACTACTCCAGAATTTGTTCTTAAACTTCCATTAATGTGTCTTTCAAATGTTTAAAAGAAATGTTTTGGCGTATTTGGAGAACACATATATAGACTATATAGAATTGGCAAGCCTATGTGGCTTTAATGCACACTCTGGACACTAAGGGCCACTTCACACACGGGCCCAAGGTTGAGAGTCCATTGGCCTCCACCAATCAAATTTAAGAAAACCTCAACTTTGGCCTCTCGACCCTTCACACAAGGCGGCACAATCCAAAGTCCGTCGCCCTCCAAAGTGCCTACATGGAAGCCCGAACTCCTACGTGGCAATGGCCTCACGACAGACTCTTGACCAAAGTTTGGGTCGCCACTTTGTGGCACCCCAAACTTTGGTCGAGAGTCCATCAAATTGTTCATTTATTGCCCATTTCTTTGGACTCTCGCCCAAAGTTTGACCATGAACTCCCACGACCTCTCGACTTGGTCGGCCCATGTGTGAAGCGCCCCTAACTTATATGACAATGAGTTATGTAATTTGGACACGTGCAGAGGGCAACAGCAACTGCAGCCTGTACCAAGGCCAGGAGCTCTGCCAAGAGAAGCAAATGAATGGAGAAAACTAAAATGTGTCCTGTTACTCATCATGTCAAATTTTCTGATTGGGAAATTCATTTGTTTCCAAAAGAAATTTTAAAATTTTAAAAATGTTGATTGGTTTGAATCCCAATCAATGGCCTGCCTGACACATGTGAATATTGCCATATTGGGGTAAATTGCCATTTTGGGTGTATTGATAACATATACCAGATCTATCCAGTTGTTCTTTCATTGATGAGATGACAGACAGGTCAGTATAATAAATGAACACCATCAAGTCACCGAATTCCAACATCTAAGTTTTTAAGTTATTGGATCCTTCCATTTGAGTCAATCACTGACCCGCAGAGTGAGGTATGATGGGGTAGAAGCACCCATTCCTGACTATGCACCCATTCCCGACAATGGACTGACTGTAGGGTGCATTATTTCCAACCAACGTTGGAACAAATTTCCAACCCAAGCTTGAAATGTGTTTTTTCTCCTTTTCAAAGTTGGGACTAATAAAATCATGACACATGTCCTAAAGTAGTGAGCAAGAACATCAGGAAATAGTTCTTGAAGAATTAGAAGACTCTACATATGGATTATGGGTTAGGACGAGCTGTTGGCTTCCAAAATTCATAATAATTTTGATTCAAAGGATAAAATTGTCAAAAAAAAAAATTGCAATCTCCATGATGTTTATCTTACGACATGGTAGGAAATTTACATTACCTTGTACTACTCCAAAATATGCATGGAATTGTTGAAGTGCTCAACTATGGGTACTTCTACTATATATGACTTGTTTCAAACAATTTTAAAAGTTTTAGCATATCTTTAATTGAATAATGGTTGGGGGGATAATTTTTTTTAGTTTTGGAATGGAAATAATGAAGATTGCACTATGTTTTGCTAATTTTTATCAAGTTTGAAATTAAGTAGAAATTAAAGTAGTTTAGATTAAAATGTGACTTGTTTCCAATGTATAAGTGAACCTATTTTCAAGAAGCACAAACTAGAAACTAATCTTATTGACTTCATTAGGTATCAACGTGTTATTTGTTACACAATAAAGGTTGAAGTCGACATCACATTCCCCTCGTTTACCATAACAAGATCCCTATCTTTTGCAAATGGGTTCTTATATCTTAAACAAGTTATATACCTTAATTAATTTTTTGTGGGCAAGAAATTGGGTGCTATTATCATAAAATGATATTTTATTTATATCTATTTATAAATAGTTTAATCCCAAAAGTTTCAAATTAGCATCCCCTTATATGACTCTAAACTTCAAGAGGGTACCTATGATCTCAAATATTTGGCAAAAAAATTTGAATTTTTTTTCAAGAGAGGAAATATGATTAGCTTTTAAGGAATATAATTTTTATTTCATTTGATGCCCATGAGAAAAAGTTATGCTACAATGAGCACAAAAGATTAAAATAGTTTTTTTCAATTTTGTTTCTTATAGATTATATTTTTGTCTATTTCAAAAGATTTGATTCATTCCATCATAGATTAAGTGAAGTGACAATTACGAAGTTTCTTGTTTTGTAAGCAATCTTAGCAAATTCTTGAAGAAAGAATGTATTGGTTCTTCATATAAACTTAATTTTAATAATTAAAAAAAAAAAAATTGTACATGGTTTAGTTTACTTCCTAAAGTCTCACCCTTGGAATTAGTGTATTTTAATTCCATCTCAGAGTTATCAATATTTTGTTTTTCCTTCTATCTTCTACTAATTTTGGCTCAACAATTTTCTAAGGAATTGAAAATCAAAAGATGGAGGGGGGGGGGGGGGGGGTGAAATTTTTTTCCAATAATCTCAACACAATTTTTCAATTCAAAAAATTTTAATTAACAAACTATAGTACAAAATTTTAAGTTTAGGGAAGTCAAATTCTTATAATTTCATCATGCTAGGAGCAAAAAAAACTTGATATCTTCATTTTAAATGCTTATATCTTGTGATCAATATGGTCAAAGATTGTAAATTTCTTTAAGATATTTTTATACTAATGTAGTGCAAGATTCTACAATTGAATATGCAAAAAGAACTAATGTTTTTAAGTATTTGTTATTTTCATTGAAAATAGCAATTTTGAGTGTTTTTTTGACTAAAAAATAATATAGATCTGAAATTGTAGCATATTAAAGATTGATGTGGTTCATTAAATGTTGATTCAAGTGGGCTTAGTTGTGAACAAATGTTTATCAAAACAAGTTACAACTTCAAATAATAAAAGAAGTTTATTTAGAATATTAAACTTGCGCTTTCAAAACACTCATCTAGAAGAGATTAGGTTGGCAAGTCATTAAGCTTGAACCTTTTTAATTGCACACTTTGCAATACTAAAAACAAAGACACATGACCCCACCTCCTCTTAGCACGTTCAAAAAATAATTCAAGCAACCTAACAATAAAAATGATAATAATGTAGAATAGAAAATACATAAACTTTTCAAAAGACAAAAGAACATATAATACTACAACCTAGAAAATGCAAGCATATCAACCTTAAAACAATATAGTACTACCATAGATGCTAATTTGTAATTGCACAAATCTAAACCATGTACTTGTGGTGCGACAATAAAACTAAATATCCTCCTAGCAGTAAGCCATCTATACAAGGGCCCACCACCTTTACAACCAAACTCCAACATAATAATACAATTTGTAAAATTCACCTATTACGATGATAGATACATAAGAGATATTATCACCTGCAAAAAAATCGATATGATAGAAGTTTTGTTACAACTTCATGAAATTACAAGCACTCATTATGAACTCTATATGTTTATCAACATCTAAAATATGAGTATGACTAGGGAAAGAAGGCATGGTTTACCATTACATTGAAGTCATGCATGTTATTTAGTATGGGTGAATAATTGTCTACTCAGTAAATTAATATGGTCTATACTAAAATTTATAGTGTAGACTACTAGGGCACATACCATCTGTATAGTATAATAATGCTATTTTTATATTTGTTCTAATATTATTTTAATATAGTTTATAATATTATACATTCCTAAATATCAAGATTATATTAAATAATGTTCTCGACAACAATTATTTAACATTTGATGCCAAATAAGCTTGATGAATAATTATAGTGTCCAATTTTTTTATTGTGATGTAAAATAAAATGGACCACATTAAATAGCCAATTTGGTGTAATAAAAAAAAAACATTGGTAGGACATCCATACCTTAAGTTAGGCTGGGGGGAGGGCCTATGATGAATTCTCTAGAACTATGCATCCTTCGATTAAAATTTAGGTACTATTGAAAAGGTCTCTATGAGGAGGGATGCATAGGCTTTGTTTTGTAGCATTTGGACCTAAAATGTGAAATTTGTTGAATTTCAAAGCTTCTAATGAATAAAAAAACTAAAAAATTACTTTTGCTTTTATTTGGACTATGGCAACGATATAGGACACACAAAGGTAGTCTACTCTAAAAGTGCCTATGCTTTAAAAACGATCATGACACATGGGTACATTTTTCTTTCTTGAATGTACCAATAGTATACATTTTCAAGAGATGGTTGCTTTTAGTGACTGATGCATTTCAACTATAAAAACTCGTAACTAATTCCACAAAGATCCAAAAAATATGAAATAACTTAAGTTAAGTGTCAATTCCATTTTTCTTCCCACAAAAATTTATTGAAAATTATTTCAAGGAGTTTAGCTTCCCCTGAAACGCAATCAAATCTTTAATGGTTGCTTTTACAGCATACCACCTCAATTTCTATTAAATACTTTAAGCATATATTGAAATTTTATGCCAACTTTGCCAGAGGGTGATTCAAATAATTGTTTTTTTAGCACACTGTGAGATCGATAAGTTCCACTAAGCTTAGATGTGATTGACCTTGACAAAATATAAAACGCTCTACAGAAATGTGCCGAGCACTGCAAGTCTGCAACCACTTCAAGGGCACTCCATGAGAAGCAATGAAGAAAACTAAAATTATGATATGTGACATTGGCTTTAGCCGGCATCCCAAAGTAACAAAGTAAATGCTTCAGTTCCAACAAATGGGATTATTGGGGTCTAGTATTTATAATGCCAGATCTATGCAGTTGTACTTCTATTGATGGAGCAACCCCACCGTGACACTGCATATGAAGAGGATGGAACAGACTTGGTGGGCTGGGCAAGGAGTTACGATTTTCCACACAATTAGTTGATTGGCTCTCACCATGACTGAGAATGCCAAAAAAATATCCCTCCATAGTCCCACCTTTGGAACCCAGTTTGTTTTGTTTGGCTTTTTTGAATTTTAAGGGAATCTGGACGTAGGCTCCAAGTGAAAAGCAAGTGGCTGAGGTGGATGAGGTGAGGCACTTTCAAATTTACTTTTGGTGCAAAATTTGGCTTCAAGTTAGGAATCAATGTAAGTTGTGTGGCATCGAAACAAAACCCGAAAGAACATCTTTGGCAATTTCAACTCTTGGACTGGTGCAAAATAGTGCAACTAGGTTTTAAAGAGTGGTGCAAAATGGGAGATAACCAAATTCCGACTCAAAAAACTTACTATAGATAATGCATAATTGTTGAGTCAACATTTGTAGGATGCCTCTCTTGACATATGGTCATGCTTATCAAAGTCTTAATCACACCATCTATAACAATAAGTGGGGCAACAATTACTTCAACAATGGTACAACCTTAATGTTTTATGATTATAGCACCCAATGATACGACAAAGGTACCTGCATAAATGTGGCTAGAGTCTATATCCATATCTCCTATTTTGTTATATTTTAAATGACTACACATGAAAAGTTGTTGAATCAACTTCTAGACAAGTGGCAACAAAGTGGCAAACCCTAGTATTCATGGTCGAGGCAGTGGCGGCTAGGGTGTGATCCAAGATTTAAATCTGACTTTTCAAATTTTTTTTTATCTCCAAATTTTTCCAAGGGCTTGGTGTTGAAGATAATTTTTTGGTGCTATTAGTCTTTTTATCACTTAAAAAACCCACTATTGGAGCATATACCTTTGCTGCTCTTGTTTCTTTGTTTTGGTGCTTGTTTTGGTCCTATGTTCTTTTGTCAATTAATGTAGCTTTTCACAAGAATTTTGACTTTAAAAGAAGGGCGTCCACAAACTTTGAGTGGTCACAAAAGGTTGGCATCCCAAGTTTAAAATTTGGTGAGCCCAGGCTCTTTCGTTGCATTGGTAAGCTCATGGTGTGCTAAAAAAACCCAACTTGGCCCCAACTAAATGCATTCTAGCCAATTGTTCTATGTCACAATGAAGATGCTTTAAAATGTCAGGAGAGAACGATCATTGTAAAGTTGTAAGAGCATTGCCACCATAGGGTGGTGAACTCCCCATGGTGAAACTAGTGTAGCAAGCTTAATAGAAGCAAGTGGGCACTATTGATTCAAACCCCTACCACCGTGGGCTAGACCACTATACACTAGAAGCTTATCAATGACGTTGCAACTATGACAACATGTGCCCCACATTGATGGTGTATGGGCTTTTTTTGAATTTTTAAAATATCAATTGGCATCCCACCATAATGTTGACTTGTTGTGAGCAACTCTATCAATAAGAAAACAACAAAAACAAACCCCAAATAGCCAATGTTGGGCTCTATAGAAATTTCATTGTGCATAGGAAGCTAAAAGAAAAAAGAGTGACATTTGGCACACTCAGTGGTCAAAAACTAGTCAACTGCACCATAATGGAGGGTGATTGGGCTTACATGCTTGACCTATGGCATCTCAGCTATGTAGGCTGAGCCACAATGGGGATGCTCTAAGTTGTAAAAGCATCCCCACTATAGCTCAGCTTGCCTTCATGGGACTCCACTTTTAGGGCCAACAAACCAAAACATGCCCCACCATGGTACTAAATGTTATTTTCAAAGCTCTAGGATGCCAAGATTTCCTACTTTCTCCTTAGCTTCATGTAGATGGTGAACTTCTGGTTGGGCCCAAAGTTGACTACTTTTTCAAGACTTTTCATTGTTTTTTTGTTGAGCCACAACCCTAGCTTTACTATTGTTGCACCTTGGAACCAAGCAAATGAAAATGAACTTCTTAGTAGAAGCTTATAGCTATAGCAAAAATTTGATTTCAAATTTTCCTTTTTTAAAACATGACAACTATAATTGCTTGCAATTTGAACATGACAATCAATTCCTTATAAGTGCCAGCCTACATTGCGGGGGCATTGGAGGGCCAAGCGCAAACTTCTACCTAAACTTGCTATTTGGAGTTTGTCAAGGGAATTTGGTTGCCCCACAGTTGCAATGTTTTAAGAGCATCTACAATGTAGGCTTGGAAAATAAGCCTTGTAATGGCAAATGTCAAGGCATTCCATGAGGCTTGTACAATACCAAGTTTTTTGGAGTAGAAGCACTCCAATGCATAGACAACATTCTTCAACAATATTGAAAAAGTAATTTAGATTAGCTTACATTTAGAAGAATAAACATGATAAATGAAGTGTTGCAATTTGGACAAAATGATTGGTGTGCATTCTAAGGCCAACCTTGAAAACTATGGAAATTGACAAATCTAATTTGAGGTCTAGATTAAAGACGGATATATAAATTATATATAAAATATAATTAGAAGCAAAGTCATTGTCATAATGATTGTAGAATCTCAACTTGGCAAGATGCTTTGACAGGTAAGCAAAAAAGTCAAATTAAAATGTCAATCCTATGCGGTCATACACTAAGGTTGTGAACTCTAAAACCCCCCATAATGGGTTGCATTGGAGCACTCATTTAATTCCAAACCACTTTCAAAATAGTATAATGCTCTTATAATCTTGAATTAGAAGTTCAAAGCATTTGTAGATGTGTAAAGTTGTGAGTTGTATCATAACATTCAATAGCTTTGAATTCATGCCTAGTGCATTTCTTTCATGCACTTTGCTCATCACATTGAGCCTCCACCCGTCCACTTAGCTTAGCTATTAATAAAATATTAGCTAATGTGGAATATTCCACACTATCTACTATAGAACTAAGGCAGAGACAATGCATGCTATTGAATGTTATGAAACTAAATAAGCTTAATACAAGATGAGAGATTTCATTTACTCACATAAGGTAAAACAATCCATTGTGGTCAAAATTAGGAGTTTGCCCTCATGTCATTATTGAATTTAAAAAAATTCCACACAAAGACAAATGTGAGAAATAATGAGAACAATTGAAATTATATTTTTTTGACAAAGTATGAATTTGCTATAAATTTTTGAAGTGTTTGCCCATCATGGCCCAAAAGAGTCTCTAGAATACTCCATAACCAACAAATTTTTAAATCCATAATGCTCATCTTACCCATCTAAACTAGTCACAATATTTTCTATCATGGAAGGCCTAGAAAAGTATTTCTTACAATGAATTTATACCAAATTCCTAATGAGGTCACTAATCACTCCATTAGATTGTTTAGATTGCTTATGATATTTTTGGGGCATGCTAAGAGGAGGTGGGGCCATATGCGTGTTGTTAGTGTTGCAAAGTGTGCAATTAACCCCTAAAGTCCTAGTGTCCCCTTGAGGGACAAATCAAACTTTTGATAGGCTCCTATGACCTCAATTTTTGGTAAATTTTTTTGAATTTTCCTATGAGATAGAAAAACTGATTATCTATGAGGGAATATAATTTTTATTTCAATTGGTGCATGGGAGAAAAAGTTATACCACATTAGCCTAAAATTGAACTCAACAGGTAACACAAAAAAAAATCACAAAAAATCAAAATAAATTCTATTTTTTTTTCCTAAATTTTTATATTTTGTTCTATATTTGAAGCTTTGATTTGTTCTATTTGACTAATAATGAGAAAATTAAGAACAATCTTCTTTTTCGGGCAATTTAAGCATCTTCTTAAAAAAAAAAATTTGTAGGATTCATTGTTGAATGCAATTTTCACAATTTTTTTTTGAGAATGTTGTGTTTGCTTGCTAAAACAATCTCACCATTGGAATCATTGTGTTTCAATTCCTTCTAAGAGCTATTAAGGGTTTAATTTTTTTTTCAATCTTGAACCTACTTCTACTTAACAATTTTTTAAAGAATGAAAATCAAGTGTTTTTAAAAAAAAAATTATAGACTTTCAACTCAATTCTTCACCATAAAATATTTTTAACTCAAAGTCTATAGTGCAAATTTTTTTCACAAATGGCAATCAAGTCATTTAAAATGCAAGTTAGTGTTCAAGAAAACTTTCTTTTTCAACTTTGAATACTAATATCTTCCAATCTATATGGTCAAACTTCATGAAATTTTTACCACATTAGCTAAGATAAGTGAAGTACATGATCCTATGTTTAGATTATTAAAAATTATATATTTTTTTTCTTGGGTGAACCTAGAAAAAATGGTAGTTTTGAACAATTTTTGATAGAAAAATGGCCTTGGGACTCTAGGGGTTAATGTTTGGATTTTCATGTGGTTTATAGGAGCCTATCCAAAATCCACTTTATTCCTTGTAGGAACAATGAGACTTTAGAGATTCAATCACTTATTTTAATCTCTGTAAAGTGATCATATATTTTGATTTAGGTGTAAACCACCTCTATTAGATGTTTTTTGAAGCTTCAACAAGACTATGGATTCCCCAATCTTGAAAATGTTGGGTACACTGCTAGCAACACAATTTGACATGGTCGAGAAAGTGCCATGTCATTTCTCAATTTTTTTTTTACATTTTAAGATTTTTTTCTCTCTTTTTAAATTTTGATAGACGGTTGTTCCTTTGTTGCAAAGGGAACATCAAAGGGAACAAGCCTAAAACAAGTTGTTACCCTTAAAAAACATCTAATGTAAATGTTTTATTAACCAATGGAAATTCACCCCCCTTACTCATCCAACTTGAGAAGACACCTAATTTTTTTAGTATCCTCTAGTGATAAAGATAAATATAAACATTTGCCCTCAACATTGTGGTTGATTAATTTTATAAGTTTTAAGTTCTAATGTTTTCTTCAAGATGAAAATGTGTTTTTTCAAAGCAAGAAGGAATTTGAACAATTTTTTTTGCACTATTTTTTGCCACTTTACTACAACAAAACTACAAAGGCTATTTTTTGTGAAGATTTATTTTATTTTATAAAATAACCAAATTCTTGTTGTATTTAAACCTCTAAAGTCTTAAAGCCCCTTGAAGGGACTTTTGAGATTCTGGGTAGGCTTTTGTGACCTCAATTTTTGACATGATTTTTTGAATTTTATTCAAAGATAGAAGATCACAATAGCTTTGTGGGAATGTAATTTTTTATTTCAAGCAAGCCTAAGAGAAAAAGTTATGCCACCCTAAGTTCCAAAAGCACTTTGTTGGGCAGCACAAAAAATTCCCCCAAAATTGAATTTTGCCTATATGTGAAGCTTTGGTTCATTCCATTTGGATTTGTAATGTGAAAGTTATGGAGATTTTTGTTTTACAAGCAATCAATGCATCATCTTGAGAAAACAACTTGTAGGCTTCATTTTTTAATTCAATTTCCACAATTTAAAAAAAGTTCCACATACTTGACTTTGTTTTCTAAAACAATCTTATTGTTGGGATTAGTATATTTCAATTCTATCTTAGAACTATTAGCAATTTAGTCTGTCTTTCTATCTCATACTACTTCTACTTAAGAATTTTCTTAAGACTAGAAAAAAATCCCTAAGCATGAAATCAATTCTTCAACATAAAAAAATTAGAAATTCAAAATCAATAGCACAAAACTTTTAAGTTAAGAAGATTCAAAGCCTAAAAATTTAATTGAGCAAAGGTACAAAAAAAAGTAATTTTCTTCATTTTAAATGCAAATGTCTTGCAATTTGTACAATCAAAGTTTCTGAAATTTTTTCCACACATTCTCATAGTAGTCTACTCCAAGATCCTACAATTAGATATGAAGAAAAAACAATTTAAAAACTTTTTTTGCTCTTTACAATAGAAATGACAATTTTAAGTGTTTTTTGATGAAAGAAGGCCTTGGAACTTAATGAGCTAAAACCAGTAGCCCAAAGTGACCTCAATATCACCTCAATTTTTTTATAGAAAACACTCAGGATTGCCCAAATATCACATGAATATAGAAGAATTTTGGTTTCACTTGCCCTATTTCTCAAGGTTTGACACTTGGGACTCAAGATGAAGAGACCCTTCATTTACGCCAACCTCATCGAAATATTAAAAAGAAAGAATAGTTTTGAATTATTTCTCCAAAATAAAATTAAAAATTCCTCCACGGTCCACAAAAAGCCAAAAAGTAAATTGGTCTGTAGGCAAGCTTGTTGACCAGAGTGCCAGCCAAGAAGGGAGAATGGGTTGCTGCTCCGAGCATCAAACCCTAAATCACTGACACCGGCAATTTGGGGACGGAGGAGCGACGACAGAGTGTGTGCACCGTGCCGGCGGTGTTTGTGCTCTTCCTGCTCTGGCGGGAACTCCGCCGTTGCCATCGCCACTGGCTCGGCACACCGTAGCCTGACCATCTTAAGGCCACGCTTTCCTGCCTTCCTTCCCCGTCGTCCTCTCGTCCTCTACCGCTCTGAAGTGAAGCTCATTAGATCTGGTTCACAGGTACCTGAGTTCGGGCTCATTCTCTTCTCCCGCATCCGATCTCTCCACATGCACACGTCACTTGGTTCGAATTGTCGATGGATTTCGCGTATCGTTGATTGATTTCGCGTATTGTTGATTGATTTCGCGTTGATTTTCAATTGTAGAGGAGAGTTGTGACTGTGGTGTTGTGTGAGCTTGTTTGGGAAGAGGATGCGATGCGTGCCATTCTTGCGCTATTTAACGGTCGAGAGATGGAGATTTTTGGTGTAATTGATTTTTGCGATGAATTCCGCGCATTGTTGATTGATTTCGCGTCGATTCTGTGTTGCGGAGGAGAGTTGTTACTTTGGTGTTGTGTGAGCTTGTTTGGGAAGAGGATGCGGTGTGTGCCATTCTTGTGATGATTAACGGTCGAGGGATGGAGATCCGCTTTTTCTGGTCCGGGTTGAACGTCAGATCAAGGATTTAGTCTTGGTGTCCGGCGGTGTGCAGGGGCTCGAAGCGAGGGGCGATCAACTTGTTATGCTTTTTCGGTGTTGATTCGGTTTCTACTGGTGCCTTTTTCAGGTATGATTAGGCCGATTCTTGCTTGCGTTGTGTTTAGTATTACATTTCTGTCGAGGAATTTGTGATGAGGAAAATATGTTTGGAAATGTGTGATTCTTGCTTGTTTCTAATTTGCTATTTTATTTCTTTTTATAGGAATTTGTTGCATCCTCGGTAGGGGACGTGTCTTTGCGAATCTTTGGCGTCTTTTTCTGGTGTTTCTATGAGGTTTGTGTTGAGTTGAGTGTGGTCATTGTGGTGTGTAAGGTTGTAAGAGAGATTGAATGAGGTCTTGTAACTGTTACCTTTGGCAGGGTGAAGGTCTGCGAAGATGACGAGTTTTTTGAAAAAGAGCACCAGTAAAGTTGGCAGCAGGAATGCTGATGAGCCTTGTACGCCGGAGGAAGAGCAGACGAAGGTATGTAACGTGGCGTAATTGATTCGAGGAGCAGAGCTGGCGCGATTTATTTTGTACAGCCTTGATAGCGAGGCAGATGGTAATTGTGATTTCTTATGAGAGGACTTGTAGGAGGTGTCTTGAAGTCTGTCACTTTGGTGTTTAGGAGTCAACGTCAGATGATCCTTGCTTCTAATGTAAATCTCGGGTAGGTGTAATTGATTGTGAGCGGGATCTCTCTACTGCAGGTCGATGAACTACGAGCTGCTATTGGACAGTTGACTGGTCGTCTGGATATATTCGCGGATGACGCCTGTCTGAAGCGTTACCTTCGGGCTCGTAGCTGGAATCTCAAAAAGTCTGAGAAGATGTTGAAGGACACTCTGGCATGGAGGGAACTTTACAAGCCTGAAGATATACTCTGGGTTAGTAGCCGATTCTCTTATTGTTTCATATCTTGGACGGATCTGCAATGAAGTATACGTTTTTTGATTAGCATGAATTGTTTTCAATGGCAAGCAGATTACGGCCGATCTGAAACTTGATTCTGTTTGTGTGCAGACGGACGTTGCCGGAGAGTCAGAAACGGGAAAAATCTATCGAGCGAACTTCAAGGACAAGAACGGGCACACTGTCATTGTGATGCATCCTGGTCGACAGGTCAGACATTTTCTATACGCTCGTGCATCAATTTAATATGCTGTTGGAATCGAGTCTGTCCAATTGTGTCTCTGTGTATAGTATGGGGTAATCTGGTTTAGGACTATTGGTTGGGCTGACCGCCATCAAATTCCAAGTGGTATACATGTCCATGTACTTACGGCTTGAAGTTTGTAGCCACAGAACACGAACAATCCAGAAATGCAGATGAAGCAATTGGTGTATTTCTTGGAGAATGCAGTTTTGAATCTCACCGAAGGTCAAGAGCAGATGATTTGGTTGATCGACTTCAAAGGATGGTCCCTAAAGAAGGCCAGCCCCTTGAGCGTTGCTCGTGAAACAGTGAACATCTTTCAAAGTCACTATCCAGAGCGTCTGAATCTTTGTATTCTATACAGCCCGCCACGAGTTTTCGAGGCTTTTTTAACGGTAGGTGTCACTTGATAAATACGAAAGTGTCGGGCTATAATCCAACTTATTTGTTGTGAAGATCCTGCTTTTCAAGATGGGCATCATGAATACTGTCCACTCCTTGTTTTTTAGTTCTGATGCCCATTTTTACATTGTGCAGCTCGTTAAGCCATTCCTGGACCCGAACACTGTCAAGAAGATAAAGTTCGTTTATCCTAAGAACTCCGAGTCCATGAAAATCCTATCTGATTTGTTCGAAGTAGATATTGTTAAAACCACCTTTGAGGATCCAAATGATTACATTCACGAAGACTATGCAAAGTTGATGAAGGACGATGACTTGAAGTCTTCCTTGCATTGGAAGGGAGCTGGTGAATCCAAGCCAGAACAGGCTGCAATTCAAAACGATTCGGATATCCCGAGTGTGGAAGTTGCGAAGATTGAAGATACTACTTCGAACGGTCACGAGGAAGGTGCTCCAGTGGAAGAAGCTCCTGCAGTTGTTCCTGAAGCAAAGGAGGTCCCTCCTCCCGCCTCAGATCCAGAAGTAGTCCCAGCTGCAACACCTGTAGCCACGCTAGTTGCGACTTCAGCCCCGGCTCCAGTAGTTGCCCCTGTTTCATGAAGGAATACACATTGGGTGCTTCCAAGATCCTAAACAATTTTGAAGAAATGCATGTTGGAGGGAATACACATCTGTAACATGGAGATTGGGTCTGAAAGTAATAATGTTCCAGGTCAGCTGGAAATCTCAGGCCTCAACAGTGGCCTATCTATCTACTCTAGTGTTGGATGCGCATTATTTTGTATATGAGGACTAACGTCGAATTGGACTCTGATTGTATCTTAATGAATTTATTCTTAGCTCTGCTGAACGTTTTTTCATATGGACTTTGTACGTGCGTTAAGTTAGTGGATACGGTTTCGCTAAAGAGAGTGCGGGAACGTATGCAGTTATCATTAACTATTGTACTGCACTGGATGTGACACTCATTGGCTTTTGCTGCAACCAGTCCATGGATTCAGTTTCTGATTGCCTGTAACCACAGGTACGGAGGTAGAAACTGTGTTATACCCTCTGCCAATTTAAGGTAGAAACATCTAAAACCGTCCCTGCCCCTATTCCTGTACCTTGTACTGTGACAAGATCTGTCCCTGACCATCTAGAAGGTGTCATACAAACATTTGAGTTTAATTTATATACTGTAACAAGATCTATCCCTGACCATCTAGAAGGTGTCATACAAATATTTGAGTTTAATTCGCTGACACAGTTGTAAGACACATATTAAATTTTCATTCGCAAATTTTAGATTTTCGTAGATTTCAGTTCTGGGTGCCACTAAGGGACTGTTCCTGTGGTCTAGGAAGCCAACACTTTGAAAATTTATAGAAGTAACATACTATATTCAAAAAATCTAATTTTTTTTAATATTCATGATTTTCACTCGCTAATACTATAAAAATATTATTTTAAAGAAAAAAATTCCTCCAAATATGCTGAATTCCTTAAATAGACGGTTTTGGATATTTTTATCTTAGTTTTTGAGTTCCAATTGGGTACTTGTACCTTACTAACCCTTGGAAGGCTTTGGGGGTCTCCTTACAACCTATATAGTAACTACACATAAAATGGATTGAATAAGCTTTGTACAATAACCAATATGCTCTAGAAAATGAAAAATATTTTTTTGTACATTGTTAAAGGACTAAGAATCAAACTGTAAGTGATTCCATAATTTTTGGATAAATTGTAAATTAGTTACAAATTTTCAAAGATTCAAGGTGTAGGGTGCTAAAAGTGTCATCTAGGTGATGCCAAAATGAATGTGATGCACATGAAGAATTGACAATAGAGAGAAGTTAACAACACAAAGTGCACCCAAAATTGACCACTTGCCACCTCTACAATTTCTATTAATAGAGTTGCACACTACTCAAGGTTCATTTAACCCATAAAGGACCGGATTGCGTTTTTTGGTTGTATAGAAAATCTAGGCAGGCCATTGTGACCAAAAAATTTCATATTTTAGGCTGAAATTTTAATAGAAGATGTGCACGAGGAATATCTTTCATATGCAACAAATTTCATGACATTTGGAAATAGGAGTCAAAAGTTATAGCTAATATGTTACTTTATTTCATAATTGGGCAGTTTGGGCACATTAGAAAAAATCACTTTTTCCAAAAACCAAAATTTGAAATTGGTTTTCTAGACTTATAAATAGAAGGAAAGCTTTGAATCGTTCCATTTTGATCAACAAGTCAAAAGTTAGGAAGATTTTTTGTTTGTGGGCAGTTATGGATTCTCTACTCTAAAATAAACTTTGAAATCCTTTATCTTACCCAATTTTCAATATTTTTGAAAAAAAAAAACAAACCCTAGGATGTAAATTTTTTATTGCAACTTTTCAACCATGGGGATTGACATTTTTCAATTCCATATTTAAATTCTAAATAATTTAGTATTTTGAATCATTGTCTACTACTACCTACTTACCATTTTTTTCTTATATGTTGTACTATTCCAAATGATCTGAAAATTTTCAAAAATTTGGCCAACTTGTCTAGAAAAAATAATACAAAGAAGCACCATCATTTGGGTCATTTTTTCATAGAAAAGTGAGCTTGTAAAGTACAGCTGCCTGGTTTTTCGCAGGGTTGAAAAAATGGTTTTGGTGAATTTGAATGCTTATATCTTACGATCCACATGCTGGAATTTTCTGAATTTTTTACCACATGTTTTCAAGTCATCATACTACAAGATCCTATAGTTATATGTGTCAAAAATTGTTTTTTTCCAAAAATTTAGTAGTTATACTAGAAATGGCAGTTTTGGAGTGTTTTGGGTGAATACATAGTCATAGAATTTTAGGGATTAACATTTGTCCTTGTCATTTACACCATTTTGGGAATCCTCCTTGTTTATTTTCCTTCAAAAATAGGCATCCATTTTAGGTGTGTGTGTGTATATATATATATAATAATTCTAAATTTACTTTCTATTGAAAAGTATTTAATCACTATTTTTCTTATCAAATACTACCAAATTCATAATATATTATACGGTTGCAAAGGGCTTTCAGGCCCTTGAAGGGTTAATCCTTTGAAACTCTAGAAGTCCAATTTTGTAGGCAAAATGGTATTTTTGTGTACTCGACATGCATGTAGAATGGTGCATAAATTAAGGTATGCATTAGTATAAAAGTCTTGTATCCATGCTAAGTTGAATCCATTGATACATTGCACTCCCTATTTGAACCATTATTGCATGCACCTCCTTTGTGTCTCAAAAAGTTTAAAATTGCCATGCACTCTACGTATATGATGCCATATTTGAGCATTTTAAAATGACATCCAAATTGAAAGATATTAATTGCTAAATTGTCAATCCAATAGTGCATGTCTTGCAATATATTTGTTCATTATTTGTGTTCTAGGAGTGCTTAGGAATCAAATTAGTCTTTTTAGATAGTATATGTTGTAGCAATTGAGTTAAAATACATCATCAACATCTAGAATCTTCTACAGGCATCCATGCATCAACTTTCTTCTAAGAGACACCCTCTAGTTTTTGAACCAAACTAAGGGAACTATAGACTAAATTAGAAGGTAAATTTCATGACTTTAGGAAAACTCTCATAGCAATAAACTATGAATTTTCAATTTATTAACTGTAGGTGATCTAATTTAATCTCTAAAGGACCAAAGCCCCTTTTTTCATCAAAAATGATTGAAAATTGCCATTTCTATTGAAAAGTGTAAAATTCTTAAAATTTTATTTATATTGCATATCTAACCATATGATCTTGAAATAAACTAGTAGAAGAATATGCAAAAGAAATTTCAAAAACTTTGAACACATGGATTGCAAGATATTTGCATCAAAAGCAAAGAAAATATGGTTTGAGGACATTGCAACAAACTAGTTTATAAGCCTTTGAATCCTTTTAACCTAAAGTTTTGAGTTCCAAAGTTTTTATTTTTTATATTTTATTATAAAGAAAAGAAAGAATCAAGAGTCTAGGAATAAATTCAAAAAGACTGCTTGATTTTCATTCTTAAAAAAATTATTGAGTAGAATTTGGTATGAGATAGAAGAAAAAACAAAAGCATTTTATTATTCTAGGGTGGATTAAACACACTAATTCCAATGGTGAGATTTTCTTAGAAAGCAAACTAAACCATGTAGAACCTTTTTTTTGAAAAATTGTAAAAACCAAGTTCAAAAACAAATCGTATAAGTTTAATTTTTTAAAGATGTTCAAATTATTTCAAAAACAAGACTCTTAGACTCTCCACCATAACTTTTTCATCACTAATCCAAGTAGAGTGAATCACATTCTATGTAAATAAAAACATATTCTATGAGAAACAAAATTTAAAAATTTAATTTTTTAATTTTTATGATTTTTTGGAGATGCTTGATAACCTTCATTTTGATCTCAATGTGGCATAATTTCTGCTCCTATGCACCAATTAAAATAAAAATTATATTCTTAAAACTAAGGTTGATGTAAAAAATAGTCTTTCATAATATGATTGTTTATTTTATTTCTGGTGATGACCTCTAGATTAGAACTAATTTAGCCAATTTTTGGAGTGTTCTTTGGGGTTTCTCTATTATCAAACAGAGGATTCACTCCATGACTATGGGATGCATTTGAAGCCATGTCTAAAATTAAAGCAATAGTTAGAATGATGGAATGAAGCTAGAAAAAAACACTAGAAAAAAAACATGTTCAACACAATTGGCTACTATGTAGCTAGTGTTCTATACAACTATTTTGGTACTATAATCCTCTCTATTAGCACCAAATCTAATGTAATTGTTTTATGTTGTTATTTTATAGCATTGATACACTATTTTAGTCTCAAAGTAATCAATCTATAGTTGCAAAAAAAACTAGGAAATAATTAGGAAAAGATTGCAATTGTAAAATGACCCTACTTGTTTCCTAGTTGCTTTTTATTTGTTTCCTTGTTGCTTTCTAGTCATACACTAGTTGTTTCTTAGTCGTTTTCTATAGAAAATTAAGCTTTTCTATTGATTTGATTTCATAGATTTGATTCACTCTTCTACAATGTTGATAGAATTCTAAGATTTCTACAAATTCTAGTTTTTTATGATTTGTAGATTTCTATAATCAATATAAGTAAAAAAATATTTAAAATCCAAGAAATTGTAAAATCTATGAAACTGTAAGGTATCCTAACCCAATGAAATCTATTAAATACTAATATATGAATTTTTGAAATCTAGGAAGAAGGTAGATCTAAAATCTTGGAAAAAGTAGATTTGAAATTCAAAAATCTAGAAAAAGGTAGTTTTGAAATTTTAAAATCTAGACAAATGGTAGTTATTAAATTTTTGAAATCTACAAATAATTCAGATTAATATTTCAAAATTTCAAAATTTACAAGTCACAAACAAGTCGCAAATGAGTCACACACAAGGCAAAACTTTTGCAATTGCTCCACCCTTTTCCTAAATTTTAGGGTGTCCACTGCAACTACAAGTCTCAAAATTATTACCATTTGCCAACCAATCGCAAGTGTCCTATGCAATTGAAAAACCACTTGCATAATGTAGTTGCAAAACCCTTCATTTTCTTCTAATGAAAATTGTGGAATGAAGCCAAGACAAAAATAATGGAATTTCAAAAGTCATACAATTGAAATTGAAGCCTTTAGAGAATTCAATGTCTTTTCAATTGAAGGAGTTGAAAGGTCTTTTGAGAGAACTAAAGGGAACCTTTGGAGTTCATTTAATTTCCAAAACCAAGGATGAAAACATTTAGATTGGAATTTTTTTATAATAAGAGAGTTGAAAGTGTTTTGAGGTGAGGTAAACAATGGGACTTACAAAATCAAGTGGAATATAGGGTCCACTTGCAACTATGGAATCAATATTTAAGAGGTGTCAATGTCAATTATTAGTAAGCATGTACATCCAAAGTCCAACATAACAAATTCATAGTTGCTAAGACTACAAACTTACAACCTTGAATGAAAGGATAATCTTTTAACTATTTTCTTAAATTTCATTTTGAAACTATCTATGCATGTGATCTTTTGTAATTTTTTAGAGATGTTTTCTATTAGTTGTACAAATTCCACATTTATTTGTAAAAATAAGAATTTTCATTGAATTTGTGAATAAAAAAGTGAAATAATTCATATCAAATGCATACATATGCTAAAAATATCTAGAAATAATCCTTAGGTTTGTATTGTAGTGTAAAAAATCATATTATAAAATTTTCATTGTATCAATCTAAAATTAGAAAATCAACACCCCATGTTTACAAGCCCAAAGTTCAATTTTCTATAAAATATTCTATTTTAGGTATTTTCCAAAATTTCAAATTGGAGTAGAAACTAAATTTGATAAGATTCATTTCAATAGGTGGACTTATTAAATTCAAAAAAAGTTTTCATAGAAAAAATTTACTTTAAAAGAAAAGAGTATAAATTGTTGAAATACATTACATAGATTTATCATTTTCTTATATAGGAAAGTCAAAAATATTATCAGAAAAAGAATATCAAACACTATTAATTTGAAATGATTTCAAAAACACACACACTCCAAAAAAAAAAGATTAAATAGAAATGCGGGTTTATCCCATCCTGGAACTTTTCCTAAAATCATCCAATGGACACTTTTGCTAATCAACTTGTTTAGGATTAATAAAAGACTCAAAAAAATCTATTATTTAAATATATGTTATTAGAGTCAAAAGAAATCTCTTTAATAGAAGATATGCTTGTTACAATTCCAATATGCAATCAATCCTAAAAAAATTGACTAATGAGGATTTTCATATAAGATTTTCTTTTTCTTAAACCTTGCACCTAAAATTTTCTAAAGAAGCATTTTAGATATTTGGTGGTTTGGTTAATACTTCATTTTATACCATATAAATGAACAACCTACCCACCATCTCATTACACTCTAAGAGTGTTAAAAAAATAGGGTTGCAATACAAACGAGGCAAGGCTTTTGCAAGCGCCAAAACAACCATTGAGGTCTCTTTGAGCTTTTTTTGTGTACCTAGGTAACTTAAGAGATGCTCGTAACCACTAGAGCTTTCTACTTTTCATCTTATGAGTCGCATTTTTAATCACCCATCACTATAACAACTATTGTACAAACTTTCCAAGAAGCTTAGGCTCATCTTTTTTGGTTAGGATTTTTAGAAATTAGAGTTCATTTTTATGAGATGTAGAAGGCATAGATCTCTTAATTTTGAGAATTTGGCACTGTTGCTTGGTGTAGCAAGTTTTTATGATGCTACAAATCAATTGGGTTTTCTTCAATTTTTTTAGAATTTTAAACAAATTTGTTAGATTTGAAGCACAAAGTAAGTGCTTTGGAATTTTTTTTCTTGGTGTTACTTGAAATTTTCAGTATAGTATAGAGAAAATTTTATGTGACAAGGGAGAAAGAATGTAGATTAAATTGCAATTTATCTTAGTTTGTTTTAGAGTGTGGATAAACGTTGATGCATGCAATTAAATTTTTTTTTCTTGTCAATCTTGTAGCTCTTGCTTTTAGCTGCCAAGTGTTACATTTTTTTGAAATTGTGTTTTTAGAATGATGTTTGGCATGAATCCATTCTTCAAGAATTTTTTAACATTTCAAAAGAATATGTAGATTTACATTCATGATTTTGTTGTTGTATTTTTGGTCATTTTGCAAGCTCTTTGCAATAGTATATGCCACAAACATCACATATATTCCATATGCTACCTAAGACATTAGTTTATGTCATTTCTATGATAACATTGCATGAATAACAAGTATTGCATTGACAAAGGGAGGTTTGTACCATTCTCTAAAGCCAATGCCACCAACCATGCTTTTGGGACTTTGATATCTATATAAAAATTAGTGTCACTAAAGTCTCCAAAAAAAGAGCCCTTAAACCTTTAATTAGACATCAATGGTAGTACAAAGAAAAGTAGAGTCCTAGTTTTTTTGAGAAATTTGGAGAGAAATTTGAATTTATAAGGAGCTCCCATTAGATTCCTTGATTAAAATTTATAATGTTTGTTTCTTTCAAACTTGAGAATATCTATGTTTTGTGTGTGTAAGTATCCAATATACCCATTTTCAACTATATAGTTGTATTGGCTTTAGAAGAAATGAGGACCACTAGTATTTATGCTAAGTGCTCTTTTAATTTTAGTTTCCAACTAATTTTTAAAACCCATATAAAATTATTAACTTTTTTTCAAAAAATCACAAAAATTATGTAGAGAGTGAAAATAGACCTATGTATTATAAGAAAGAATTTTGAAACTTTTGGAGGTACACTACAACAATTATGGTCAAAAACACATTCCTTTAAGAAATTGAGGACTCAAAATAGGAGAATTTTTCTTTTAATAAAGTTTATACTTGGAAAAATTTAAATACATAAAACCTTCACTTCCATCCATGTGCACTAGTTTTATAAAATAGACTAATTTATAGCAATTGTATTTGAATAATCATAGGGATTATATGGGCAAACATAATTTTGTCCATTTTAGTAAGGGACATGCCAACATTTAATCATAGAAACTAAAAAAAACTTAAATACTAATTGTGAGGGATGGAAAAGAATTCCTAATTTTATAGTTTGATATAGAAGTATTTTAATTTTAATAATAAAATAATAAAACCTTTACCAAGTAAGATGAAAGCTAATGGAAGAGACTTTCTTTACAAATGAAGTTATGAAAAAGCTCCCCGGTTAAATTAAAAGTTAATTTTAATTTAACCTTTAAATGTTTAGACCGGTGACTATGGAAATCATTTCCTTTGGTATTGCGTGATCATCTACTTTAACAAAATCCAAAGTATTTATTGGAGGTTAAACTACTATGCAAGATCTCTTGTTTTTGAACAAAACTCCAAGGATGAACAATTGCACTTCTATCTTACATAGAAAGATTATTTATCATTCATCAACCAAAAGTAGTTGTGGTTTTGTTTAAAGATTTAAGGATCATATTTTGCTAAAAAATACGATTTTGTAGATAATTTTTGTGTATTGTGTATTGTGTATTGTCAAAAGCACATTAGTTTGCTTTTCCATACTTATAGAAATTGCACAATATGTTGTTTAATGCTCATCTTTACAACAACCTAGTATAGATTTAAAATTCTAACAATATAATGTAGAATTTTCTATATAAAGGGAGTTCATCATAATTGTTGAAAACTTTAAGTATGTTCTTCAAATTGTAGGATTATGAGAATGTTAATAGTGGTCCACAATGAATGTTTGCAATCTACAATAAGAAGAGATGTATTACAAGTTCAATATAAAATGAATGACTTCTTTTTTAGTCTTTAATTTAATTAGTATAGTTTCATTACAAGATGGAACCTATTGCAAACCCTGATTTAGTCAACATGTACATCAACAATGAATTTCCAACAATTCACTTTGATTGCTCTAAACACGGTAAGGCAATTTGATATTGTATTAAATATATACTAGAACTTTTGAAAATTGTATTGCAAAATATTTGAGACTTTCATATATACTATATTCATTGTAATTGATTTGATAATTGTATTTAAGTTATTTATAAAATTTTCACTTTTCAGAACTATATACACCAAATCAAGGTTATAAACGAATGGTGAAAAAACTGGTGAACTCATATAGAGTTACAACGTAAGTTTTTGGAAGATTTATTCTTTTTTTACATCTTTATGATTTAACAATGTATAGAATTTTCCATAAGAGAATCATATAGAAATAGCTTTTTATACTAACTA
Organism: Pseudoscleropodium purum; assembly: GCA_963969395.1. Lineage (NCBI taxonomy): Eukaryota > Viridiplantae > Streptophyta > Bryopsida > Hypnales > Brachytheciaceae > Pseudoscleropodium > Pseudoscleropodium purum. The sequence continues at coordinate 16,525,571 of OZ017798.1, forward strand.
CCCAAATTACAAGCATAAAGCTTTAAAAATGATTTAAATTTGTTGCTCATGCTCTTAAATTAATTTGCTAGTTATATAAGAGAAACATTTCAATATTGTAAGAGGATACAACATGTGAGTAAATTTATAAAAGAATACAGGAACAAACAAGAGTTATCTAACGAACTCCTTAAAAAAATTGATGTTGTGGTATTTGGTTGTCCAAGGGAGAATTTTACAACAATAGAGGTAAAAATTTGCATCTTCCAAAAATACAAAGTCTTAGGTCTTGATTTACAAAATATTTGTGTGTATGTTTAAATAGTTATATTCTTTTAAAAATACTAGGTTTATTCAAATTTTTATTGCACCTACTAAAATTTAGGATTTATACAAAAATAACATTCAATATTTGAAATTTCACTTGTATTTTAGAAGGTAAATCCAACTACAATTGAAAAAAAACTTTGATCTAAAATTTTCAATAATTTAAAATACAAAACTAAAAAACTAAAGATACCATCATTTTTTAATTTATAAAGTTGAAAAATGAGTAGTTCTTTTATTTGAAAGAAGATTTGAACAATTTTTTTAGCAAAAATCTAAATTCAATATACAATAATGTACAGAATTTGTTAAAAAATGTATATACATTAAATTTTCACTACTTTAAAAAGATACTAAACTATTTTATCTCAATTTTATTTGTGACATAAATTTATAAGTATTGTAGAAGTTTTATAAAATAAATTTTATAGGATATATTCATAATTGTAATAAACTTATATATGAGTGTTGATGTTACATTCTCTTTTAATATAATGGCTAGGTTGAAATCATAAAAGCATACATAAATGAAGGTGGCTCCATGTTATTTTTGGGAAGTGAAAGTGATGATGAACAACAAAATACTAATTATAATGAATTTTTAGAAGACTTTGGAGTAACAATCAATTTGGATTGCCTTGTATGTATGGAATATAATTTTTCTTCTTTGATTTTTTTTATTTTCAAGAAAATTTGAATTTTGGTATAACAAATATGTGATATATTTATTGCTACCAAAATTTTGATGATTATAGATTCGACCAATCCAAGAAAAGTACTTACATCCAAAAGAAGTTTTAATATATGATGGAATTCTAAGCAAAGAAATAATAAATGTTGGTGATGAAGTTCCAAAATTATGTAATATTTTCTTAAATGACTAATTATATTCTAATATATTTTAAAATGCAATTGATTTCATTCCATTGTAATTAAAAGATCAAAGTTGCACCATATCTTTATTTCTTTTTTAATTATATAATTGTATTCTTTCTACTATTTTTCTTGGAATTTAATGACATATATCTACTATGTAGTTTGCAGAAAAAAATTCTAAAGAAAGTCCAAAAAACAACAATATTGTAAGGTATATCCTATTTTTAAAAATATGGTAGTCTTTCATTTGATAAAAATATTATAGTCATAAGCAAATACCCAAAATGACATGCATATTGCACATTTTTAAAATTTATAAATAAAAAATTGTATATATAAAGGTAGTTTAAATACAACCAACTTTTTTTTATTAGTATACAATATGAAAAAGTATTTGTATTTATTTCAAAGTTAGAAGTTGAATTTTTTGACTCAATGCAACAAAAGTAAATAGAATATGCTACCAAGATGATTTATCATCACAAATTTAAATTCATTTGTTTATTATATCATCTAATTAGTTAATTATTGGCATTGGAACTAAAGTTCATGTCTAATTTATACATTTTACATTTTAAATTGGTACATTTGATGCAAAAAAAATTGATATCTTAGATGAAATGTATTGCAAGGCATAATCTTTTATAATAAAGTAGGATGTTGCAGTGGAAGGTAGAGGATGAAAATGAAGAAATTTATTCTAAAACAAAAATGCACATTGTATATCCTTATGGTGCTACTTTGTCATTGCATTGCCCTGCAATCCCCATCATTTCTTCTGGTGTATTAGCCCTTCCAATGCATTGTCCACTTGGTTAGTTCTATTTTCTTATCATTTTTCTTTTAAACTTCTAATAATTATTTTATCTTAGTAGAATCTTTACTATAGATAAATAAACATTTTATCCTTGTATAATTTATATGTTATTTAATTGTAGGAGCAATTTCATATGGTACAAAAAAATCAGGAAGAGTGGTAGTTATAGGAAGTGCATGCATGTTTGAAGATGCATGGTTGGATAAAGAAGATAATTCCAAACTATTGCTTTTTTTGTTTTCGTGGTTGAATAGACAATCTGACCTTGAGGTTTTTTTCCATTAGCATTTCAAATATTAATAATATTTTAAAAATAAAATATAAGTATTAGAAAAAATATTTCATATGATCAATTAGTAAATCTATGTAATATTCACAATGATCATACAAGAGTCTCTCTATAATTTATAGGGAGTTTTTTTTTATGATTATTGTCAACACATGGAGACCTTCCAATTAGTTATGGAAATTCCATTATGATGTTATTTGGAAGTTTTTGAAACATTTTGCTTTGCTAAAAATCATATTTCATACAAAATAATTGATTTTAAAGAATCATAAAATTTAAATTATTAGTTTTGATTGTAAAGTTTTTGATTTTTTATTGGCATTATGATCCATTGAATGCAGATAGAAATAATTTGTACAGATGACATTGAAAGCAATGATGTTTCATGTGTTCCTAACACTGAAGCTTTGGCAAACCGTCTCAGATGTTGCTTGCAGGTGCAATTCCTGTTTGACCATCTATTTCCTCCAACAAATAAATTTATTGTATCAAATAACATTCAAAAGTGATTTTGGTACGTGCAGGAAGCAGAGGAATTGCCAAAAGATGTGTCAAAGCTTCTTGATGAAAAACTCTTTGAGTATAATACAAAGTTGATTCCGAGTGTTGAATTACTATATAAACAACTTGGAGTCAAGCATGCTCCTTTAACTCTAATCACCCCTCATGTACTTTTCTTGCTTTTAAGAATAAATTGATGAATCCAATCAAGTTGTTTAACACATAGCATACCAACAAAAAGAAGAAATCAATGAAATATTAAAATTTACCATAGCAAGAAGGAAAATTAACTATTAGCTTCAAAATACAAATTCTCTTTTTTGTTTAAGCACTTAGGATATGAATCTTCTTAAATAATGATATCATTATTTTTGATATTGGTATATGCAAGCAATTTTGATTTTGATTAAATAATAAAACTAAAGAAAACAAGGTAGATTTATGGAACAACTAAAATAGTCTAATCATATGCACTAAATTTGTGATAATTTTGTAGTTTGAAGTGCCTATGCCACCTTTGAAACCAGCATTGTTTCCACCTTCATTGCGAGAGCTTCCTCCTCCAGCTTTGGATCTTTTTGATCTTGATCATTGTTTTGCCTCACCTTCTATTCGCCTTGCACAACTCACTAATAAGGTTTTTATTTACTTCTCAATTATATGTAAATAGATCCTAATGAAAAATACTTAATCACTAATAAGGTCAATGTGCATATTTTGAATGATGGACAAAATCTAATATATTCATTGAATACATATGATTGTTCATTTCATTTAAGGAAGTTTTTACAAAATTCATAGGGTGGTTGTTTAATATTTTTATAATATAAAATTTTAGTATTAAATAAATGTTTCATTATTCAAAGAATGCATTTGTGTTTTACTTGAAAAAGTGACACATCAGACACATTAGATACAACTTTATTAGTGAATAATATAATTATTTCCTAATACATTGCCATCATTTATTAATTGAACTTCATATTCTAAACTCATGGAAGAAATTGGTACAAAATTGAATCATTTTTAATTTTTAAATTTCATTTAATTAAATATTTTTTTTTATTTCCAATATATTTGTAAATACTATCAATTGGTTGAAGTAGTTAAAATGGTGTAGATATAATATGAAGGTCATGAATATAGTTCAATTTTTAATAAATACCATTGAAAATTTATTGTTCCAAATTTTATTCTATAATAAGTTTTATGTTTTTTGAAATTTAAAGAATGAAATACTCATTTAGAAATTACATATTATTCCTTTGATAAATTTTATAATGTTTTAAGTTATTTGATTTTTTAATCTTTCTACAGTGTAAGAATCTTAACAATAAAGACTTAAATTTTTATATAATAGAAGCTGCATCAATTCTTGGAATAACTCCTAAGGTATCAAATTGAAATCATCTAAATTTCCAATAATTTTTTGATATTTGATCAATGAGAACTTGTTCATAGATAGTTGTTTGAATTTATGAAGTTGATCTTTTGATCATGATTGACCTAAATATTTGCAGGTTGTGGGAGTGGCAGAGAATTCAAGGGATGTGCCTAAGGCATTATTGGCTTATATTTGTCAAGAACTTGTTGACATGAAGAGACCAAGCATGGACTTTGAGCCTCCACAATTATGCACTTCTCCTACAATCAATTCAGAGCTACCATAATTGATTGAACATTTGAAATGTAGTTGCTTTAGGCTCTATCAATTTACAACCATCCCAACAACCATATTGTGTTTCATTTTAAAATTGAAGATATTAACTAATAATCTATTATAATGATCTTGAGCCATGATCTTATATGAAATAATTGAAAGGTGATTCATTTCAAATAGTTCTATTTGAATCAAGAACTACATGGTCTTTTCTACTTGTATATTTCTCTATTTATATTTACATTTGTCAACTTTTCCATTATGATGTAGGAAGACAAACTTGCTAAAATACAAAATTTATGAGTAAATTTAATATTGTAGATTCTAGATATACTCAGTTTAGAAGTTGCCATTAGTTACATGTGTTTGTACTTTAACTATGATGACAACATCATTCATTGGGCACTTTTTAATCAAGTTACTTTCTCTATAAGTGCTTGAAAATAATTGATGGACCAATCATGAATCATCTTATTTAAAACATAGGACAAAATTTCATAAAAAAACTAATCAAATGTAGGAATTCACCTAGATATAATCTTAGAAGGTGTTTTGAGGAACTTAGTACAATAAAGAAGTATGAAATGGCTGACAAATGATAGTACAATAGAGAGTATTTCAAAATAAATTTCATCCATCTAGCTAATTGTTAAATATTTTATGGAGCCTCATTAAGGTTGCCATTATAATAATTGAAGAGCAAACATGCAAACTACTCTATACTACATTATTGTTGAGTGTTTTTGTACTTTTTGTCAATAATTTTAATCCTCAAGGACAGGCTGGCGACTGTGGGAATCATCCCTTCTCCTATATTTTAAGTCTTAGGTTCATTGGAAGTCAAACTACTCTACAAGACTTCTCTTTTTCACACAAAATTTGGAAGATGAATAGTTGCACTTTTGTCCTACATAGAAGGATTCTTTGTCATTAATTGGACAAAAAATGGCCGTGACATCCTGAGTGGGCTAAGTGTCCCCAAAATGACTTTTTAGGGTTCCCAAAAAAACAAAGAATACACAAGAATCTGATAGTTTATAGCTTGTCAGAGTTAAAGTTCGGATGAAACTACACTTTGAAGTGCGATTGTAGCTTTGCATTCAGGATGCTCTAACCAACGCAGTAGCAGCTTACCAACGCAGGAAAGACTGAAATTAGGGTTCTGAAATTAGGGTTCCATCATCCCGTTGACTATGACGCTACTGTGTTTGTTAATTGCAAGTGGGTTTAGTTGTTTTGAGAGTTGTCTGTAAGATTTGGTCCGAACCCATGTGCAGAAATCCTAAAAAAATGGGTAAACCTCTACCATATTGCCATATACCGACTATTTGCTTCCAGTCGGGCATGCCACTCAGCGGTGGAAGTAGAATCACGGCTTTTGATGAACGGGTTTTGACATTGATTCGTTTTGTTCCATTTCATAATCCTTTGTTGGTAGAAATTGGTAGAAAGTTCGAGTAATTGGTAGAAATTCTTGGGAATGGATCCTAAGAAACTAGAATTTCGAAGTTCGGAAGGAGAAGTCTGGCGATGGAGCAATTGGTGGTGGGGATGGACGTAGCTGAAGCCGTCGCTGTTGCACTTTGAACGTCTGTTTTTTTTGGGGGGGGGAGAGGATTTGGTAGCGGAATGGTATTCTTAAGGTCATGCTGCTTCGTGCTCAGCGCAAGGTATGTTTTGATGATCGTCATCCAGAATGGATCTGTTTCTATAGAGATAGTGCAGAGGGTGGCGAGTAATTTGTAACTGCGACAAGTAGCAAGAGATCGAATTCGTATTTGTGTGGTTTGTATCAGTGGTTTTGGATGAGTGTTTGGACACCGTATTAAGCTGGGGTATGTTGGGAGAGGCTAATGTAGTCTGCATGTGTCTTGGACCGGGTTCGAATCCTAACTGGCTTGCTAATCATTCTACATGTCACAACATAAAAGTACTCATCAACCTCACTAATCACAACTTGTCACTATGACGTAGTTTGAATGTGTCACATCTGTGTTCAGTCAATGATGGTGTCGCAAGTGTGCAGGATATTCTAAAATGTCGTTCTAGCGAAAGTCACGATGAAGAGGTCTGTAAATATATACTAGGGAGACCTCTATATGATCGCCGTAGCCATAAGGAGACCTTCCTATGAATCAAAGAGATGATCCTTTCATCATGCCGTGTTATTGTTCCTAAACTAATCAAATGTACTAAAAATCCTGTTTCTGTGATTTAAGCAAGATTTACGCCTGTTAACGAGTAAGAGTCTGAATTTTTCTCGCGTGGCTTTGATGCTCTCGTTTGCTGTGTCACGAGGATTGAAATTCAGTGCCCTTGCAAATTAGATGCAGGTCAGTGACCCCTCTTCATCTAAGCAGCAGGCTGTGCTCTCTCAATCAACATTGCTTGAAGTGCTTTCGCAAACGTTACTTGAGGAGATTTTCAACAAGCTTGAGAACGCGAGCTTCATTGCCAGAGCCAGTTGTGTCTGCAGGAGTTTCAAGGTAGCTGGCAGGCGAGTCCGGTCAGCTCGGTTGATCTGTTTGAATGAGTATCATGTGTCGGCCAGAGAGGGTGGTGAGCTCCATGACACGAAAGGTGCATCTAGCAGCACGTCCACTGCTGCAGCTCCTTCTGCCTTCTCTAATGACGAGGAGGGGTCCTCGTCTGGGGATGAGAGCAGCGTGGTTGTGTTCAGGGACGTGGTTGTGGATTTTCTGAAGAACAAATCGTATTTGCTTCAGCTGAGAATCGAAATTGAATCCAAGCTGCAGTCGAAGTCTGTCCCGGTCACTGAAAGGAGGAGGACGGATTTTTGGTTGAGCGATCCGTTCCATTTGAGGAGATGGGTGCCTTCTGTTCAAGCGACGTTGCTGCAGTTGTGCATTGTGGATTATGGACAGCAGGCGATCATGCGCAGAACCAGCATCCTCAAAATATTATCCCAGAACTGTGAGTTTGGACATGAGCTCTTGACCTGTGTCCATGGACTCGTGTCCTTATGAAATTTTATCTTGCTGCCTCGGTGAAGGCTCTACATCTGCACATAAATTCTGTATTTGAGTCTATAAGAGCTATAGTTTCATATTGGAATAACTGCTTAGTTAATGACAGACACTATTTGCACGTTTCATTTCTCGTCAGATCGATTTTAGGGTGTTCACAATTTGCGGGTACCAGAATATTGGGAAGTTCGTGATAATGAGCTTCAGCTTCTGAACAGAATTAAAGAATTTTTTTGATGTGGCCTATTTCAATATGGCGTATTTGCAGGCCAAGTGCTGCAGACCTTGGATTTGCGGAACATGTTCATCGACTCCAGTGAGTTGGAAGACATGCCCAAGTTGACCAACTTCACATTGCGGTGCGTGAAGGTGATCGGCGATGCGTTGAATCATATCAACGATCGCATGCGAAATTTAACCACATTGGCTCTTCTGGGCGTCTTTGGGGTGACTCATGCTCACCTAGACTTTCCAGCGATGAAGGTTTTATGCCTTGGTCTGTCGACGATAGCCAAGGACGTAAGCATGGAGCTGCCGAGCCTTGTGAAACTGCAGCTGAAGATCATGTGTCCCGAGAAGCTGAGCATCACTGCGAGGAGTCTGAAATACATGGCCTTCAATCTGGAGGTGCGAGACACATGCAAGGTGGAGTTTCGGGACCTCCACAATTTGGAGGAGGTTCTTTATGGGGCCTCCAGTTTCGCGACCTTCTGGGGTCTGGTTGCCAGCAATGGCAATTTGAAGAAATTGTTTTTGGACATCCCCTGCATGTCGCTGGGCGAAGATGGGACTTGGCTGGGTGTTTTGCAAGGCATTCCATTGAGCCTTCCGATCTTCACCAACCTGCTTCTGTGCGAGAGACTTGGGGTTGTGAATATTGGGCCTGGGCTTTGGCACGTGATGGAAGTGAACCTGGAGCAGTTGTCGGCAGCGAAGAGCTGGCCTCCGTTCCAGCGGCTCATCCTTCACATGATTCCTCAAAGCCTGGCCGCTTGTCTCTCCATTCTGGAGATCCTGCTGAAGCCAACTCTATTTTCTCTGGAGGTGCATGTGCACGCCAATAGTCCGGTCAGCTATGAGACAATTGTGCCGGAAGTGAGGAAAGTCGTATCGTGCTGTGGCTGTGGCATTGTCTTCAAACCATTTCGCTGGACAAAGAGCTTGAATTTCTCCTGTTTCAGGTTTTAGTAGGCTGGGGTGGCTTGTCAAAGTTTTCTTACTGATACAACGGCAGAGGACCGTCCTGTCCTACATTGAATAGTTGCTTTGAGGAACTAATGAAAGGTTCAGAAATGCTCTAGTTCAAAGATGAAATAACTATAAATGTAACACTGAGGCAAACTCTAAACCTAGATGGTTCCACATCAGTTAATTTCCTATACTGATGAATAATAACCCATGCAATTGGATCCCTAATCTTCTCTTTTTATGGAGACAGTGAAGGTCAATTTAGAGTCAAATAAAAATAATGGTGAATGAAATCATAAAATGTAATAAATTTTTTTGTTTTGTAGTTGATGGACCATCAGGATGGGATTGATGCTTAAACCCTAGTTAATTACGTTTCCCATTTATGGGAACGTAAAACTCAGTATTCATTTGGAAGACATGTCTAAGAGATTTGCAAGACAGTTCATCCTACTAGGTGAATTCCATTTTTGCAAAATTCTTCATTAGTTCAATAGAGGTAGCTTTTGTTACTAGCATGAATATAGGTGAGATTTTATGATTGATTGGTTCTCCCTTCTTCAAATCTTTAATTTTAGTTCATTCCAAGCATTTTGGAATGAGTGTTGCTGATTATGGATGGGAGGTTTCCCATCTTCTTAAAGTATTACAATATCCACAATATGAAGATCCACATTATTCATCTATTATGTGTGTATTTTTCATTAAAAGTATAATTTTTTTGATGAAGATGTGGGAGAGATCATTAGAGGATTTTTTGGGGTTCGGGAGGGTTGTTTCAAGCAACTGCCCCCTCACAACCCCCCTTGTAGTGAAGCAAATGCCATGTTGTCCAAAAAAAAAATTCGAAAAGAAAAGAAAAGAATTAAATTTTTGAAAATGAAAAACAAAGTCATTTTTTTGTTTTAATTTTTAAACAATGTGGTAGTTGCACTACCACATTAGGCAATAGGTTTTGGCTAGTTTGCAGGGTCAAAAGAACAGCTAGGAACTCGTAGCCCCTCTAGACCCCAAAAAATCCTCAAATGACAAGTTTAATAAGTAGAGTACATCAAAGAAATAAGTTGAATTTATATCTATTTTGTTGTTTTCAAGAGTTCGATGGAAGTAGAAGCTATGATAGATGTAAATATGAGTTGTGTATTGCTTGATTTTTACTAGTATGATATATTTGAATTACGTGAAGAATTCATTACTTGTAATAGAATCCTACTATAAAGTGGGCTTAGTTATAGTATTATAACAAATCATGTGTCAAGTACCAAGATGAAAAAATGCACGTGTGTTTTGGGAATGTTACCTTTCCAACGGACACAAAAACAACAATTATAATAATTTTTTACAAATAAAAATTTAATAAAATCATAGATCAAAACTACCTAAAGTTTAGTATATGTTTGGCTTTAAAAATATCCTTGAACTTGTAATGTTATATTCAAGAATTAACTATTGACAAATAATGTGGTTATCAACAATTTGGTTGCAAATGAGGTCTTGTCTATTGTTGAAATTATTAATTTCCTTATATTGGTGCAACTTATAAAGCTGAAAAAAATGATTGCATTGCATTTCAGTTTGCACACTTTTAGAAGTCATAAAATTTTGTTAATGTAACAAAATTGATATTTGTTAGCTTTGGACAAGTGTGGAGGCTTTGCATTGAGAGTGAAGTTAACCTAAGGTAGTTTGAATATGTGGCTATGTTTCTCGGAAAGCAAGCAAGTGCATACAAACCAAGTCTCTGATAGTGTACTTCCTTGTTATAATTACATTAACATTTCAAGATGCCCGCCTTCAAGTACGCCCATTGTCATAAATATCTACCAATTGATAGAACAAAACCAAATGAATTGCAAAATAGACTTGGGATGCCCATTTCAATTCACAGCTAGGGTATCAAGCAAAAATATTGTGTATGCTTTTGATTTCGCTTGCTACGAGTCCAACCCTAATCTCATCAGCCTGCTCAAGAAGAAACTCCAATCTATCTGATCTCGCAAGTAGGGTTCTAGCTCATGCCTATCTCGAGAGGAGGGATGAATGCACCCTATTTTAACCCTTAGAAGCCCAAGGGAATAGGCACACTTCCACTTGTTTCTCCGCAACTTTCATAGCTTCAATCTCCTTGGCATCTCCTCTGAGTCTCTCTATTGCACCGTAGGTGGAGAATTCACAGTCACGTTCTGCTCCATCACTATGACGACTCTTCCGTAAGCTTGCACAGCCTTCTCTATACTTTTGGGTGATATGAATTGAACGAGCTAGCTAGTAGATTAATCCTTTCTTTTTTCTTTTCTTTGTTTAGAAAAGGAATTAGTTTTCTTTCTATAGTAATGAGTTCCTTGTGTGTACTTCTGTTAGTTGTTTTCGAAGGATATGAATACACTCTTGGAATTGAAGTTGACTTTTTCTCTTGTCATTTGAAATATATATTTTTTCCTCTGGGTACGGCTAGCTAGAGCAACTTGCATGGTTGCCAGCTTAACCTTAGTCGTGGTTTACTTCAAAGCTAGTGATTAGTAACTGCAGCTGAAATTCAACTCTTTTTATGTTTACTTTTGGAGAACAATATGAATTATGTAACGTATTGCATGGGTGCTAGCTGTTTCCTTTAATTGTTTAATTTGTGGTGAGGAATTGAAGGGAAATTTCTCATTATGTTGATCGAATAAGTTTCCTGAGTTCGGCGATGAAAACTTCAAGGGTAATTAGGGTTTCTTTTTTCCTTTCCTTAGTCGATTTATTCTAGCTAGGTGGCTGTTGACCAGTTAATAAGAAAATACTGATCGACCTACAAGCTAATTCTCATCGAACCTCTGCTGTAGGTTTGTGGAAGGCAACGCCTCTGAATACAACCTTGAGGAAGACCACGCACGGGACGACGAAGATTCGGAAGACTACTTCAACTGCACTGAAGCAGCGACTGATTCCAACCTCGTCGAGTCGGTGTACTACGACGTATTCCCGAACGTGTTGATCGACGGGTACGTGCCCGCACACGCTGCCCCTACAATTGAAGCAGACAATGCGATCGAACAGTCTGTTCTTGCAGAAGCCGTGGAAGCAGATGCTACGTTGGAATCAGAAATTGCGATCGAAGAGTCTATTGTTGCTGAAGTCGTGGAAGCAGATGTGACCTTGGAATCAGAAATTGTGATCGAAGAAGAAGAGGACACGATGAGCGAATGGTGTGAAGAAGAAGATGAGGATGTGATCAGCGAATATCCGGAAGAAACTTGGGTTGAACCAGAAGATGAGGATATTATTAGCGAAGCATCTGAAGAAGCCTCTGAAGACGAAGCTTGGGTTGCAGGCGAAGAAGTATTGACAATCCAAGACTTGGCAGAATCAAATGCTCCTTTTGAAGATGAAACTTGGATTGCAAGCGAAGAAGAATTGGCAATCCAAGACTTGCCGAAATCAAACGCTCCCTTCCCGAAAGAAACTTGGGTTGCAGGCGAAGGTGTCATGACTGAAGCCGCCTACGAAGTACTATGCAAATATGCAGCACTATGCATTTATGTACCACCATGCACTTCTTTCGAAGTAGGAACTGGTGTAATTGCAATCGAAGAGTCTAGAGAAGAAGCAGTGGAAGCAATTAATACAACCGTGATCACCATTCCTGCAGCAACTTCGACGAGTTTGATCCCAATGAGGTCGACGTCGGTTGTCATCAAGGCGACCAGAGATTCGACAGTTCCGACTCCCGACTTCGAGGCCTTCTTTGGTTGCAGTCCCATGGTCATGCTGCAGGAATGCCGCACTACCCTCTTGACTGTCGTCGAGAATTTCTTCATTGAAGTGGAGCGATTTCGGATCCGTCTCTGCAGATTTATCAACTCTGTGCTGGGAAAGTGGGAGGCTACTACAGTAGATTGAAATCCCTTGTTTAATTGTACGTGAATATACAGAATGATGTATTCACCATACGTGAGAAGGGGCATGATTCACCATACTGCCAGAGTTCAGGAGTTCCAGTCTCCGAGACAGCCCTTTGAGTCAGCGGATGATATTTCTTTTGCAACTTTCTGGTTTTTGATTTTGTTTAATTACAGTAAGTCATACATAATTATCGAGTTGGATCGATTGACTCGCCAGATGGACTTCGCCTCTTCTTCGGTTTTGTTGTCCGTTCACAAGTTATGTGGACGTACCGAGAAGTTGCAAGTAAGGATTATTTTGAGCATGGTTAACTTAGTGTTAGTGTTAGATAATTGTGTTAGTTTTGGTTGTCAGCGCCTTGTTGGCAATTGAAAGACGATTGCAAGGCATTTTTATTGTGTCTTTATGATGTCACTTTATGATGGACATCATGTAAATAGACATCGTATGAATGAAGTATGAAGTTTTTAATTGTTGATTAATATGCAGGGGCCAGCCGGCCAGGCATCCAAGGATCAATCAAGTGAAGTTACATTAGTTCTAAGCTTAACCACTTGCTGGTATGTATCATGAAGTTAGGATTCTGGGTCATTGATTTAGTTGTATATGTGTTGAGAATAGTTTACTTTTAATTGATGTCACTAGTAAGTATGTTCACACTAGTTGGCTATGATCTTTTAAGTACAACTAGCTAATACAACAAAATTTGGAAATTCTACCATAGGGGTTGAGTTTTCAATTAAATGCTACATTTAACTACTTTTGGACTTTCAAAAGTCCAAAAATAATAATGGCCATCACCAAAAAAAAAAATGATTATTAAGTGATAATCCAAAATATTGGAAAGTCTATGCAAAACATCTAGAAATCTATCCAAAACATTTGAAAATCAATAAAATACATTCAGAGATCTATGTACAAAGATCATGGGATTGGGATTTTCCACAATTGGGGGATCTCACGATCTTTTGTCTATAATTTTATGAATAAACATCATAGGATTGGGATTTCTTACAATTGGAGGATCCCATGATCTTTTGTCCATAATTCAATGAATACCTCAAAAGTAGTTAAATGTGAAATTATTCAACAATCTTTGTTGAAATGAATTTTTGAATTAAATATTACTTGTTTCAAAAGTCATATATTGGTTACGGACATTAGGAAATCTATGCAAAACATCTAGAAATCAATAGAATACATTCGGAGATCTACATAAACATCATGGGATTGGGAGATCCAACAATGGCAAGATTTCACGATCTTTTGTCCATAAGTCAATTATGCATAGTCCACAAGTAGTGAAATGTAGAATTATTCAACAATGTTTGTTGAAATGAATTTTTTGAATTAAATATTACTTGTTTCAAAAGTCATATATTGGTTATGCACTAATTTGTTATTTTGTAGTTGCAAACTTAAAAACAAGAAGTAAGAAGATCTCAACATAGTTCTTTCAAGTCGTTTTTGTTATATTTAATATTAGAAAATGATTGCAAAAAAGATATTATAATTGCGCTATTACAGTGTTATTATCTTTTGAGTCATTTTTTATATTTATTACTAAAAAATGATTGCAAAAAAGATATTATAATTGCACTATTACAGTGTTATTATCTTCTGAGTCATTTTTTATATTTATTACTAAAAAATGATTGTAAAAAAAGATGTTATTATAATTGCGCTATTATTGTGTTATTACAATTGTACTATTATTGTGCTATTAATATAATATGACCTCATGCCATGAATTCCTTTAATTTGACTTGTAGTCCTCATGCCATAAACTCCTTTTGCCTTATAGTCCATTGAAAATTGGAACTAACTACCAATTGAAAATGAATTAAGCATATTTATTATTTAATGAAAAAATATGAATGAACAAAAAGAAAATCAACAATTATCAAGGAACTACCAAATTCACTTGATGCAAAGTTGACTACTTGCACTTGTGTTGTCTTCTATTAGTCTTCTATTATCTTCAATTCTCTCATTAAGGATTTCATTAAAGGTTTTTGAATACCCCCGGTACTTGTAATTTGTGAGAGTAAAATTTTTGCTCAAACCATGACAATTAGAGTATGTGCTGAAATAAAGTGTTGTTTTTAAATAGTAGAGAATCGTGCTTCATGTGGGCAAGGCAATAAACGTACAATCATGTCCATGTTGAACCTCCTCGAACTTAACTCATATTACGTCATAAGTCAAAACATTGCTTGCAAAGTCTCAATGGACTCTTTACGCTGCGACTCAATCATAGGCAAAAGTACTGTGTATTATCAATAGAGATGGTGGAAGCTATAGCATGTTGTGTGATTCGCGTGGTCAAAAATTCATTAAAATCTTCCATTTTCTACACTGTTGTAATATATCATGCGAGGCTTATTTCTGTTTGTGAGCTTGTTCCCTGGACAACCCAGCTTGCATGTGAAGTGTACTTGCATAATTATGATGTCCTAAGAATCAAATAAAAAAAAATGCAGATTGATGGATACACATGTGAAAGGCAGGGCTTTCAATCATCTCCTAGCTAATCCAGCAACTTGTGCTCTATGCTTTGCAAATGAAATTTTAGCTCAAGCATCAGTGTGTTTCATTATATTGACAGATTGATATTCACGACTTTGGTACTTTCCAAGTCCAGTCTCTTGAAACCATAAACTAAAACCAACCCTAATCTTAGAACTGGAGCAATTCAGTGTCACAACTTTCACACAAGTGGAAAAAAGTGGGCTCTGAAAATGACACTGATGAATGGATCACACATGCATATGATGTTTGGGATGTCATTAGGACTGCTCAAAAGAACAACTTACACCATAATTAAGCTTAATATGTGTCATTCAAAGCTTTGGTGCCTTCATTGAATTGTTATCTTTCCTCACCTGGCTTCCTCTGGTGCTTTGAATGATGGCACCAATATACCCTAAATTGGTGGAACTCAAGCTATGCAGAACTTTGGAAAGCATGAGCATCCAACATTGTAACTTCCCAACTTTTCGATGGCTCTTATTAGATTAAACTAAATTCACACCTTTGGATCCAGGGAAGGATTATGTCAATCTGGAAGGGGGAATGGTTTAGGTTGGTTAATAGTGCTATGTAACTTGATCCTCCTTGGAAAGGTAATGCAATATTTGACAGGACATTGTAAGAAAACCATAAATTTTTTCATAAAGTAACATGCCATATAAGTCCAGAAATTTGAAATGACAAACAATTTTGAAATCATATGCTCTTGATAATTTATTAATAGCAAACCAAATTTCAATCTTGACAAAGTCATGCTCATGATCTTTGTGTTTTGCAAGAGTTGTTCTTGGGTCTACATAGTTTTCCTCATCGTTGTGCCATACTAGCGATGGCATGCATGTCCAAGTACATAGACACTATCAATGACTTATTTAACATTCACATTCCAAGTCTATACAAGTACTTACTCAAAAAAAAACCCTCAAGTCTAGCTTGCATAGTCAGTAGCTAGATTCAAAATTACACAATATTATGAAGTAACTACAGTTAGATAGTTGTAGTTCAGTAGTACGGAAATATACATTTTCAAAGTCAAGAGGTTTCCTAATTTTTTGATTATTTTCGAAGAGCACAATTAGAACGAATCTCTCCATTTGGATAAAGCTTCACTTGAATCTCACTCATCTTCTTAAAAGAAAGGGCAAAGTTGACCCCAACAAAAAGAGAGTTGGAGGCTTTGTTAGCAAGGACATTGAGAGGGTCGCTCTTTAATGCATCGTCAGAAGTAAAGAGAACCTTGCCATCATAGATATTGTTGTAGTATATGTTGTCAAATGTAGTTGGAGTGGTCACATCCAAGTTTACAACATTGAGAGGGCTCCCTGGGGGACATTGATCTTTTAGGCTTGCAGCAAAGGCAGGGTCTAGAGCTGGATCAGTGCCAGATCCATTACCGCTAAAGTTGTACAATCGTTTGGTGAAGCCAATACAATGAGCAATTCCAAAAGTATGGGCACCTGAAAAATAGTGTAAACAATGTTACTATCGTTATAGTAACTAAAGAAAGTCAACCCATAGCAACTTTTTTTTGGGGGGGGGGAGGGAGGTGGACAAAGCTTTATATGAGTACCACACAATCAAATATCATTTGGAAACAAGGAATGTAATTTTTTTTTTATAATGGCACAATTCACGGTGACAAAATTATGACGTTGAATTACACAAAGATCTCAAAACTACTGCTAGCGTAAATTTCAGATTCCAAGTGCTTACCAAATGAATGTCACAAATTTCCAACATCATTAACAAATTGACTTTCACGCTTTGCATACAGATAAAAAAAAAGAGGTCATAAGTAACAATTCAAACTGCATACAGTTAGAAGAGACCTCAGTCTATGAATTGTAGGAAAGATTCTCTAACTTTACAATTGCTTCTAAAAGTTCATCAAACAATCCCAATATGTGAGCCTAGCCGGCACTTCATATTGGTGAAATATTGGAGCACTTTTGTGTGTAGTACCTGAAAGGGTAGCAAGGTCAAACTTGTTCATGCCTTGTGCAGCAAAATTTGCCACTAGCTGGGTGTAATTCATGTCAGGACTAGGAAGAAATTGATTGGCCTCCGTTGCAAGAGAAACTCCTCCATCACGCCTCCCATATCTTAGTAGCCATTCACTTCTAGGGTTTGGTTGGACCTGCAGCCATGGGCACCCAACACAAATTCTAGAATTAGTCAAACTTAATTGGGATCATGTTCTTCGTGTGCATGTTTTTCACAGAATGGATTCAATAAGCGCTGGTTGAGTTCCTGGAGTCCATGGGCTTAGGGCCTTAGAGGGAAGTTTTGGGAGGTGACTGAACTTGCACGCACAATTCCTTTGGGGTAAAGCTCTCTCATGGAGGCTCTGAAAACGTTTCAGACGTAGCCATCCTATGAGTGATCACCATCGTAACATTACTAACTAGTCATGGGAAGGCTCCTTGTTCCACCTCAAGAATTAATGCAGGAAAAATGCAAGAAAACAGGTCTGGAGTCAAAGAGCCACTGACTTGAATTAAAGAATTCTGTTCAATACAACGCTCATCCGAATATCAGGGGAAATAGAATATATCCTCCAGTTTCGACATCAGCCTTGGGATACATCTCTGTGGTTTTACATTGCTCTGTATTTGAAGAAATACAGATCCAAACAAATCGTGAATTACAAAGAAGATCGAATATTGTTTGCACGCCTTACTAGAAGAAACTTGCTTACCACATATCTCTGAGCTGCCAGGGCAACCTCTTGGACAATGTCGGCACATGAAAATACTCCGGGGCAGACAAGCTCCAACGCAGCTTTCACTACATCAAAGACCTCGAACCCTCTCAGGGAAAGGTTCACAGGTGCATCCTTCTCGGCTACATTACTTGCTGTAGAATTTAGCAGAACGGAGGCATCACACCCCTGCATCCAAAGTGAAATAGGAAAACTGTATTAGGTCAAATGCAAATATCAATTTATCAATAAATTGCAGCTCAAGTTCCTTCCACTTAAAATGAATTTCCACAGTGACCTTTCATTCTCCCACTGAGAAACAGTTAAATTGCTCAGCAAAAAATATAATACTTCCTCAGGCTTGTGGAAAGGCTTACTTGAACAAAGCAGTCGTGAAACGCAATCCTGCAAATAAATTGCAATGAACTTGCTTCAGATATGTATATATGACTTCGGAAACACGTACATGGATGGTCAACTGCCTAGAAACTAAATGAAATTCAAGGACTCAGTTCATCTGCCAAGTTTTCGTTGCTTCAACACATCGGAGTTAATAAATCCATGTTCTACTTATCAGAGGAGACCCAATTTTCTGTGTCATAGAACTTTCATGGATTGGTTCAATCATAAATTTCTGTCTAAGTAGGTTTATATCATATAAGCTCCAAATCTAACCAACGGACAAACAATATGTATGCATTTCACGGATTTTTATACAAGACTAGACTGAAAAACAGAATGTATAGATTGACGGTAAAAAGGAGGCTTGTTGTGTACACACCTCATCAAGGCAGGAGCAAGGCCAGGATCAGCAGCAATTTTGGGTGCCACAATAGAATCCGTAAGATTTTGAAACTTCGACGTAGCAAAAGCGCCGAAGCCTGGGCACAGTCCGTTGTAGTAAGAGAAGCTGAGATCACTGCCTGGCGTGGCGCCACTCACCAGCACCAGCCCTGTTGCCAGCATGAGAAAGGCCATTGCCATGTTCATGAGCTTCCCTGTCGGCATCAATTGCTGGATCTTACGCACATGGCGGTGAAGCTGCTGTGCGAAAGCTGTTGGCAACAACATCTTATCCATCGCAGTTTTCCGAACTGGAGATGTGATCGAGTCGTGGACTAGCTATCTCGTCGCAAGCGTGCAGGCTTGAACCTTTTCAGAGAATTGAAGCCTGCAAAAACAAATACCAAGTCATTCAAAGAAATTTGATACCGCACTACTAATACAGCACACGTATCAACTCAAACAAAAGACATAGAGCCATGTTGTATTGTGCGTTCCAGGGTCGCAAACATGGTTCACCTATTGTCAAGGGATTCTAGGCAGATCCAAAAGGTCAGAAGCGTTGGTTCAAATTTACAATTTCAAGCATACTTAGCTCCAATTATTTACATTACCCCCTCTCAGAGACAATGAAGAAAAATCATATGATTGATGACAGAATTAATGTATCTTACGTCAATTTCATTACATTGCAATTCAGAGCGTCAAAATTGTGACGTTCGACTGCAAAAAGCTCTAGAACTAGGAACTGGTATTGACTTCACGTTTCAGGCCATGCAAAGTGCCGAAGTCATGAATTCAGAAAGCAACTGAGGATATAATATGCACACTAACTAATCACTCTCTACAGAAACATCACATCTAGTACTTTACCATGTGAAAATGAAAAAATTCTAGGCAAATATCATCCTTTGCCATAGGATTCTGGACAGATCAACGAGGTCAGAATAAGCATCCATGGACTCAACATTTGTCATGCATACAGTCTTCAAAAGTTACCATGCATTTCCACTCTGACAAAATGAAGACATTCAAGACAATAAAGACATTTGGTGAATGCAGGTAAGAAAGGAAGTGATGAAAGTGCCTAATGATTTTGCAAAGCTCAAGCAGCTGGGCTGAGGAAGAATACGCTGACAGAGGTCAAGAGCGTTTGAGTTTCAACTCAGTATATCTCTAGCTGAAGGAGGCTACTGATTCACCATGCACTTGAAACTTACAACTGGTTGAGATGGCATTCTGTGAACTAGTGCCACTATTTATACTTCACTCCATATGGACGTGGGCCGAAAATCCTGCACACGCCATTACCCTACCCTTTGGCACGTGCACACCACGCACTATTCTAAATTGAGGTAGGTTTGAGATCATGTTTGGACAAATGAAAAGGCTTGACTTTGGGAGGGTTTAACTTGCTTAGCAAGAGGTATTTGTCAAAGGGTAGTGCCCATGTTCGGACCCAACATTAATTTTGGAAGCATCCGGCAGCGTTGACCTCAGCTAGCTGATGCAGGACGTATATTCCATTTCGTTAAGTTGGCACGATTCCGGTGCCAAATTGTGACATATATGTACATAGGGCAATGGTTGGCTTGGGGTATCCCTCTTTAGACACACTAATTAGGTTATTTTTGTTGAAAGCCTTCAACATTTGTCTAATTTGTTCATTTTGATCAAGTAAGAAGATCCTAAAGTTCAAAAAAAAAAATTGTGCACCTCAACAAGATCAAGATGTATATTCATATTGAGTTTTTAAGGAAAAAAACTAAATTTGTGAATCTTTCATAGATGTGAAAAAATCCACTGAATTTTGGAAATTGCAATTTCTATAGTGCACAATTTTTTAAATGTTTTTTTAATAAAATTAATTATTTTACGTATTGGACCACTCTATGTAAGTCACATCCAAAAATGATATTCAAAAAAAATTATTTGATATTCCAAATGCTTGTTTTCAAGAGTTTTATGTATTTAGGACAACACTAATTTTTTTCACTAAAATATTCATTAAAAAATTATAAATTCTTTTTTTGTGTTGAGTTTTTTTTTTCTTGATACATTATAAGTTGAAGCATCTAAAACCACATTTTGTGAAACCATAATTTATTACATTTAAAGGATGAAGTTGTTTGACACACTACAGTAGACTAACATTATTGTTAAGACGATGTTTTGGGGTACCCCAAGCTGACCATTGCCCTGTATGGATTCTTCAAAATGCACGTTGAGAAAGGTGCCAAAGTAATTGGAATACCACCAATTTAATGAAATTGACGTTTAGTACAGATGGGTTGTGACACAGGTTTGAGCCTCCTCGGCAGCGTTGATTTCCTTGTGTATATAACTATATATATGACTTCCTCTTTGCTGCATGCACATTGTCTGTTAGCCCCTCACTGCCCGAAGGGGCCAATTTGTCCAAACAGAATCACACAATGGCTGACCCGGCCACGCGCCTCTGAGGGAGGAATTTCAGAGTCGCAATTACGGCGCCAAAGGCAAGTGCGGTCGTCCTGAACACTCTAGATAGTGCACTTGCACTTGCCGGCACAAGATGGCGTACATTTCGTGAGTAGCACAACGTACAGAGGGAAACTGCATGTGCAAAATGTGCGCGACAAGTACGTTGCGACGTGAAGGCAATAATTTCGAATATTCTGAACGTCCATTTCGACGCAAATTCGCGTCCTCCACAACTTTGGCAATTTCAGAACAATCGTATTATCGTAATTCTATAACTATCCCAATTTGTAGAGCATTGTATGGATTTGGGTCACAATTTTTGGCACCGGGAGCGCGCCAATTTGACGATATTGGCAAACTTTCCTTTCGCCGAAAATGAGAAGCTCTTCAGTTGCATCGACTTGTTTCCCATCGTAACTGCGAGAGGTGTAGATTTATGATTAGGACTTTTGTAGGCAATACTTTGCCATTTAAACTGAAATTAAACTGTCGAGATCATGAATGAAAATTCAATCAGTTACATAAGTACTAACATTGTAAAATTGGTGATATTCCATTACTTTGGCACTGCTTAGAACTCAGAATCTATTTCCAAAGTCTTCTCTATCATATCACTAGAAACTATAGTTTAGTTTGTAGAGGGTTTACCAAAATTAGACCTTTGTGACATTACACCTTTGTTGTGTGAATATTGCCAATTTCACAAAATTGACATTTTAATTACAATTCAATTTGTGAATCACATAATCAAACATTGATGATTGGGTGATTGGCAAGCTCCCTCTAGCAATTTGTCAATCCCAAGTCCCACAATCCAAATTCATTCACACATTCAATCCTAATGCTAATCTCTAAGACATTCTATTAACAATTGTATGTATAAACTATATTGATTTCAAGTTTTAATTGAATTATATACTCCCTTTGTTTTTAAATAATATGGTCTTTCCTTTGTAAAACTTAAAGGAAACACCAATATTATTTAGAGATAGAGGCTAAGGAGTATGAGAATATGAGATTAATTTGAGTTGTGTAAGTCTAATGGAATTAACATTGCAATCTTACTTAATTACACTAAGAGAATAACAAGTAGTTTGTCCTAGGATAATTTATTTATCTCCTTTTCTGCTTCTAGAATAAACCCTCTACAAACTATAATTTTTAGTGATAGAAAAGACTTTGGGGTTGAAAGTTGATGAGTTCATTCAACTTTGAAAGATACAATATGATAAACAAAGTGAATTGCATTTTAATAAACTAGTTGTAAGTTTGCAAATTCAAATGTCAATTCAATTAATTTCAAATTCCTCTTCATTGTGAAAGAATAAAGCCTATCACCAAAATACTTTGCCAAAAAAAATCCAATAGGTACATTCTTCAATTTTGTTGTATAGAACATAATCTTGAAACTCATCCATCAACAACTTTTTGGCTTCATCATCCTTTTAATAGTAAGGCATTGGAGTCTTTTTAGAAACCCAAGGAAAAAGATCAAACAAAATATGTGATAATTATACTTTAGGAATAAAATACAAATTTATTTCACCTTCTTGATTCAGTGACCTATGTTCTTTAATCCCTATAATCCCATTGTTCCTTTGGAGGACAAAGTGAATTTTGGGTAGGTTTCTATAGTCTTAATTTCTATCATAATATTTTGAAACTATTTTTTCAAAGATTGTGTTATCTATATTTAGAACATATAGTAAGGCAAAGGTAAAAAGTGCTTCAAACCCAATTAAACTTTTTGGATACACCCCAATCCATTCCAATGAAACCCCAACCCATTCCATATCCTAATCCCAACCACCACCTCAAATATCCCAACCCTATTTCTAACTACTTCCGCCCCATTTGTAATTTCAATTTTATATGGGATATGCAATCAATATGGGATATTGTAGTATTGCCATATCTATATTCTACATCTGTATCCATCTTCTATATTCTTGGTGTATTCATATCTATATCCGTAATTGATGACTTCGATCAACAATACAGTGTCCATTTCATTTTTAGCATTTATGATCAATAGTTGGAAGGGGGTCAACTTTCTTTAAAATTTGATTTGACAATGGATATTTTCTAATCAAAGGGCAGGAGAACCTTAGGGTTAAGTTGCATCTTTTCACCAAATAGGAAAACACATTATTTACCTTATGGGGAATATTATTTCTATTTGAATTGGTGCATAGGAGCCAAAATTGTCTCACAATAAGCCTAAAACATAGCTTGTCAACTAATTAATAAGGAAAAATTTACAGAAAGTCAAAATAAATTTTTGGGAAGTAAAGTTAATAAAAAACAACTATCAATGAAGATAGTGTTGAACATTCATTAGTAAGATCTTGAAATAAGAATAACTTTTCCAAATTTTGTTTCACATACTTAGGATGTATTTTTGTTTACATATAAAGATTTGATCCATTCTATTTGGACTAGTGATGAGAAAGTTATGGACATTCTTTTATTTTAGGTGATATAAGCATTTTGACAAAAATAACTTATAGGATTCCTTTTTTACAGTTTAAAAAAAAAGAAGTGTTTGACAATTTTATTTTTTGAAACATGGACAATTTCCATTGATAAGGGAATTAAAGAGTACAAGGAACTAGAAGGCTAGCCCTTGGCAATTTTTTTAAATCTTTTCTAAATTTTAAAACAAGATTTGGTAAAACAACAAAGGATCAAAATTGTAAAAGCCAAAGCCAATACAACCCAACTACCCAAGTGAGAGGTGGAATGCCTTTTACTCAAAAGTTTGATAAGGTTTTAATTTGCTTGCTAGCTAGAAAAATCTCACCATTGAGATTTATTATATTTCTATTCCTTCTTAAACCTATTAGCAATTTAGATTTTCCTTCAATCTCATACCTATTTTTATTTAATAATGTTTTAAAGAATAAAATCAAGTGTGTGTTTTAAAATTTTTTTTTCTTGAACTTTCAACTCAATTCTTTAACATGATTTTTTTTAATTCAATGCTACTAGTGCAAAAATTTTAAGATAAGAAGATTCCAAGCTTGAAAATCTAGGCAAACAAGCTAGGTTAGAAAAAACAATTTTCTTCACTTCAAATGCAAATCTCTTGCAATCCACATGATCAAAATTTCTGAAATTTCTTTCACATTCTTATACTAATTTAGTGCAAGATCCAATGATGATATATATGAAAGGAAAAAAACAATTTCCAAGATTTTTTGCACTTTGCAACAGAAATGGCAGTTTTGGGTGAAAATTGATGAAAAAAAAGGCCTTGGGGACTTCACAAGTTAGTACCACTATTACATACAACATGGTATTGCCACATTTTTTACAAAACTCCATATCAAAATAAACTAGTCAATGCTCACATGCTTATTTTTGTACTGTGCATGCGAGTATCATGTAAGTTACTGAACATGGCTTATTCTCATAATACTCTCTTGGCGTGACCGATTTGTCATCAAGCCTCGAAATCCTGGCTACTAAAAATACCCACGATCGCCTCACTCTGCTAGTAGGAAAATGGCTAAAATACTCTCTAGACTTAGCAGCGCCAGTCGCAGCTAGTCAGAGTTCCAAAGAAAAATAACTCCAGTGAGATCTTCTGTGCACCAGGCACAACTTAAGAGTGGTTGTTCAGTTGTTCCAGGTCTCACATCAAGCTTTCAAGCTTGATAATCCTCGCATTCAAGCTCACAGAACAATGACAGAGACAGAGAGCCCCCAAACTACTGATCGACATAGTTACTCATTTTAAAAGGCTGTATATAAATAATACGCATGGTGAGATCGACGATCACTTCTTCTCCCACACGCAGTAGTTTTTCCCCAGAGCCGCAATTTGCCACTCCTCCGCATTGGGAGTCAAATGGCCCATGTCAAACCGTGACCCAATCTTGAGAATCAAACGTTCATCAATCGTGGCGACATATAAATCGCTCTCTGCTGCCGTAATATGAACCTTACTCGCTGCATTGATATCGTTCCGTTTGCGAACATTAATCAGTGCTACAATCTCCTCCTTCAATCCCCAGTCAAACCAATGGTCCCAGAACTGAAACACAACACCACCACATCAGTATTATTCCACAATCAGACACTCTTCATTTACGACGGTCTCTAATTTGAACCAGAGTTATTAGTATGGTTTCCCATTTTCCCACAATCAATGCAAGATTACCGACCAAAATCGAACCTCCAAGAGAAATGAAATCAAAACAACAGACTACCTTAAAACTGAAACTAACCATACCGTGAGCTTCTCTTCAAAGCAGATTCTCTTCCTGAAGGAGCTTAGTACAGGAAGTTTGAACTAAACAGTCCCTGGAGTACTATATTCGTTTATGCGGGCAGGAGCAACAGTATGTTATGACCCTAATCCATTTAATTTTCACAGGTGCTCACCAGTTGCGAGCCTCTCTTCTTGAATCTCCGGGAAAATTTAAGCTTTTGGAAAACAGCCGTTTTACAGCGATTTCAAATGTAGCAATGGTTCTTTTTTGTTAACAAACTTCAGTGAGGTGCATATTAAGAGAACGAATTGAAGGCTTACAATGCAGGGGTTTCCCGGATGGGTCAAAATATATGCATAGCCTTGCATGATATGCTTCCCAGGGAAGGGCCAATGCTTCTGAGTCGACCCAGTGTCATGGTTATCCAAGAACGTCACCGCCTTTTCAGGCCAGTAGCCGATCATTCCCGGGGGTTTACTTTGCGAGTCACGGAGACGCCACAACTGGCCGTTCACCGCTTCCTGTAATATCCCCTTGGTAGTGAAATCAAACGCCGTGGACCTCTGTTTGGTAGCATCCACCCAATCCACCAACTGCTGCCGATGGCCGTCCTGGTTATGCTCCACCCCCTGGTCTCCGTATCTCAGGCTGGTCCAATACTCCCCCACGGCAAACTGCGGCTCCGTCTTCTTGATGTAGCGGCCCACGTAGTAGCCTGCATCAATTAAGCCAGTGAAGTTGCACGTCAAAAAGAGCCGGAAACAATCGGACGGCGTCCAAGAAAAATAATCGAACTTACAGTAATAACCCTGCCATTCTTCATTTCTTCAGTGATTTAGAAATAGTCATCCATTGGACACTTTCAGGCTCCCACGTCGTTACAGGGTTAATACCTCTATTTATTAAGACGTACTTGTATTCAATGGAGCACATCACACAACATGTCAATCTATGAAAGGAATTTCCCAAAACTAGTGGTAGTTAGTAAAGTGAGTGCAATGAGGGACCGAGAGCCGGAGTTTGAGGAAAAACAGAGGACGAAACTCCTTGAAGCATGCACCCAAACTTGGTGTGATGAAGTTAGTAAGATGCTGCATTTTTTTCTTTTGTAATATTCTTAGTTAAACCTTCCTCTCAGTTCAAACTGGGGTTCGCACTCACTTCACGATGAACTCAAGTAATTATTATGTGCCAACACTCACTCTCTCACTCACCTGCGTAGCCTTTGGCAAAGTCGAAGCGCCATCCATCGAAGCCGATCTTGTATTTCATCCAATTCATCCAAACGATGAGTTCCGCTTGCACGCGGTCATTGGTGTGGTCGATGTCTGGTGCGGCCCCGAAGTCGTCCCCGGTGTCCGGCGCCCCGGTCCCGTCTCCGTAGGGGTAGTCGTCGCCTACCACCGCCCAAGGCCCCCAGTCCAGGGCGTCGTCCGGGGTGCCCCCTTCGAAAATCACCCACTCGCCTCGCCCGTCCTGCGATTCCCCGCACCGGTGGTTCACGATGATGTCGGCAATGCAGCGCACGCCCTGTCGGTGGAACTCGTCGATGGTGGCCCGTAGCTTCTCCTCGTTGCCGTACTTGCACGCGTTCAAATCGTACAAGCGACCGGGCATGTACCCTAATGGGGCAACATCATCAACCCACCCGTGCACCACCCAATGTTCAGTTCAGTTTGGGGAGATTCGCAACCAAGGAATTCATTGTTAATAGTTCGAGAAAAAATCTGGTAGCCAATTTGAAAACATTGGAGAGAAACTGGTGAAACCCAGTGACCCTTAAACCCTAAACCCTCAAAACCGGTGAAAAACTTCTATTTGGAGTAAGAAAAAAAGAGAGAAAAACAGACTTGGTACTTGAAAAACGGGTTCAATTCTAGTTTTAACATTTATGACCTTAGTATATGTTTTGGAAATTCCAAAAATTCCACATAGCTTGCTCAACGACCAAAGATCAAAACAGAGTTCTAGTGGTACATGCACTATCTCCGATTAGGAGGGTTTTTTAGTGGGACGGAGGGAGAATTATTTTCTTTAATTTGTCATTGGTGGATGTAAAATTCAAGTGTGCTTCCACCTTTGGATGAAAATGTGCAAGGATGAATACATCATGGACGAGAACGTTTCAGTCGTGAGTGACACTGCGATTTTACGTACCTTGAGGGGCAACAGAATGGCTCGATGGAGGAAACCAAACATCAGTGATGCCGGCTGCCGCTAATTCTTCGGCTCCCTTCGCCATGACGTCGTACCAGCATTGGTTCTTCCACGACTCCCAGTTAAATCCCTGCCCAAGCAAATCAACACAACGGCTTTCAATTGAGCTTGTGGAATTAGTTAACGTTTCCGATTCGATTGCAATTTGAAGAAGTTGAATGTACAGTACAGGAAGTAAGGGTGCTTGAGCAAAGAAACTCCAGTACACTAAATAGGAAGCTTTTAGAACCAGATTTTTGGATCCAATTGGTGTCACATTCCTTGTCATGTAAGACGAGGTGTAGTACTAAAATCAACTTGCTCGAAAAGAAGTCTCCTAACTGAGTTAGATGTTGGATTTTTCAAGTTACCAAACATGAGACATTCAGGGTGTGAGGACTACCGCCCGGTATTTTAGAGCACCAACTTCAAAACTTTATAACTAATTCTACAAGATTCCAGAAAATATACGAACACAAATGGGTTAAATGAACCTGCCATTTCTGTCTTCTAAAAGCAATTGGCTAAAAATGTTTCAAGGTGTGCAACCCCCTCCCTCCAGAATGCTAAATCAGAGCTTAAACAAAGGATTCTCTGGGCACACTCGACCTTAATACTCTTTAGTGCACAAATCATTTTTGAACTTTCAAATGTACATTTTTGCTTACACCTTGTTACAAAATTATAACTCACAGGTCTCAATTTCATAAACTTGGTCATAAAGAAAAGTTGCAAGAGACCTCTTTCGTGATTCAAGCATTCTCTTGAATGAACAAGAAGCTATTTGAAAATTGCATTGATTCTTACAAAATCTTCTCCAAGTGATAGACGTAGTAGCTAGAACCCTTTAAAAACCTCTTAAATGAAACCCTCTTTCTTCGATGGCATTCTAGAATACATTACACACTTGCCACCCTATCCTTGACTGTAGCACAAATTTGTCTCGCACATTTAGACCATGTGACCTTTAATATGAAGTCCAGACCTGTCTTCCAAGCAATCGGATTCCGCAGTTTGAATAAACGTACCTGAAACATAATAACTCGGAGTGGATCTGCCTTGATGCTACCACCTCGGGGATGATGGAAGCTCCGAGTCCGGGACAATTGCCTCTTCAGTTCCGGTTGCACAACCTCCTTCACAGGCTCAGCTAGTACTTCCACAGACTCTTTCACATTCTCAGTCACAGCTCCCAAAGTTTCCGTCACAGCTTCAGTAGCTTTCTGCACACTCTCCTTCACAGCTTCCACTGTCTCCTTCACAACTTCAGGAGCTTCCTTCACACCTTCCACAACATCCTCTACTGTTTCCTCGGGAGCCTCCTCCACACCTTCCACAACATCTTGCACAGTCTCCGTCACAGCTTCAGGGACGTCTTCCTCTTTCACAGTGTCCACACCTTGCTTCTCAGCTTCAGGGGCTTCGTCCACATTCTCCTTCAAGACTTGCGTCACTGGTTCCTTGGCAGCTTTGGGAGCCTCCAGCGCGGATCTGCAAGGTGACAACCTGCGTGGTTGGGAGGCACAATAGAGAGTGTGGGAAGGTTTCGAGGAGTAGAAAGTGGAGGAGAGGCGAGGCGTCATGTACACATGTCGCTTAGGGATCTTGGAATGGGCTAGATTTGATGTCAGGGTGCACCCTCGCAGCCCCTGGGCTAGGGCTGCAGTGGAGTTGGCCATGGCCACTTCCGAAGATCAGTGCCTGCAAGAGACGAAAATATGTTATTATCAGATCTGGGTAAAACCACAAAAATAGCCTAACAGCACACTCTTGTACTACTAGTGCTACCTGCATTTACAATAAAACCTTGGACAAGTAGTTAGCGGAAGGCTCATGGCGTTCGATACCCAGGTTTTTTTTAAGGTAGAGAATACTAAAACCGGTATTCAGGACCTCACCCCGGTACTAACAAGAACACAC
This sequence comes from Pseudoscleropodium purum, assembly GCA_963969395.1. Taxonomy (NCBI): domain Eukaryota; kingdom Viridiplantae; phylum Streptophyta; class Bryopsida; order Hypnales; family Brachytheciaceae; genus Pseudoscleropodium; species Pseudoscleropodium purum. The sequence continues at coordinate 16,554,892 of OZ017798.1, forward strand.
CTATGCTGGTGGGCTTCAATTAACAAAGTTGGGTTTAAGCATGACTTGGCTATGATCTATCCTGAAAAATGGGGTTGTAGACTTATTGAGCTCCCCACTTTAAATGATCGCATAAGAAATTCTTACGTTACGGGAGAAGAATTGATCTCAAGGGAATTTCGTCATTGAAGAACCCAAAGTGATCTCCAACTGAAAGCACGCTCCTACATTGATTGGTTAAATAATAAAAGCGACGGAAAGAGCGTCCTCTACCTTAGAATCTCCAAGAATTGTGACACACAGAGGTTTCACCTGGCCATGGAATACTATAAAATAGCAGAAACGCGCTTCAAAACCAATTGATCACGATGAAGAGAGGAAGGACCGGCTTCCAGGCAAGAAAGGCGACTCCACTCTACGTTATATCCCTAATCGATGCGAGAAAAGGAATGTTTCGAACAGTTTTAGAACGACAGAGCCCAAGTTTTGAGAAGGCAGGAAAACTTGAAAAGAGTTTTAAAATCTGTAAAAAAATTCTCAAGGGCAATCGCTAACTCAAACTTAGGTCTTTCAGCGTCACATACACAGCCAGAAAATCAAACAATAGAGACTGAGCGAGAAGATCACAAGCACCACCGTGTACCTGAACGCAAACTTTGCAGTTCTAGTCACTTCGCGAACTATTGGTTTCACAATTCAAACCTTTCCCTCAATTGTGCACTTGTACGAAGTTTACTCCAAATGCTTAGATGTACACCACACCAAACAGTCTCCACTAAAACCGACAAAGACATCAACCTGTTGATCTATACTCTAAGAATTTGAAGAAAATACAAATGCTGCGCTCTCTGTGGGTGCCGACTCCCGAACATGCGCAGCTCACAGGCAGCATTGAAGCGAGTTGGATCGATAAAAGCGTCGCGCCATCGGAGACAACTGTTACAGTACTCGTCCTGGCTTGAGAGACAGATCTACAGTACCTTAAGGGAGCCGACCCATTTCTGATAATGGACCTATTTCTGCACTGAAACTATACACTGAAACTCGCCTGCCACCCCAGTTTCCTACTAGTTCCCCCTTCCTCTCTCAAAAAATTTGTGAGCCGTTGATTTTTTTGAAAAAAAATGCTTAACCTCAAAATTGACGTTGATTTCTCAGAAAATCACAAGATGTTGATCTTATGAAATTTAATCTGAGCCGTTCAAATATCAAATATAAATATTGAATACGAATATGAATACGGGTACGGGTACTGAATATGAATATTAAATATGTGTACTGAATATGGGTATTGAATATGGATACAGTATTGGATACAGGATCAATTGTCCCATATTGTTTGTCAAGAACTTTGATTTTGAAGATTACAAGAGGGGGTGGGGGTGAGGGGAGGTGAGATTAAAAAATTTAAATCAAATTTTAAATGATAAGTGGGGGTGAGTGGGGTTGGTAAAATAAAAATTGAAGAGGGAGTGCATAGTGACACAAAGTGTCACTATACACCATGAATGCCTAATAATTGACAATACAATACTACACTCTTTCTAATCAACAGGACATTAATGAGTAATGAGGGCACGCAGTTGTGGCGCATTAGGATTGGTTGCAGGCTTTGTTTATTTCAAAAGTAACCTATGGTTGGAAATAGGAAGGCCTACATAACAGAAATGTGTGAAATAGAATCTTCATGAAAAGAATTCACAGAAACTCCATTTTTCATGAAAAAATTTGAAAAAAATATGGAACATTGCTCATTTCTATTTCTTCACCCAAACAAATTTTCTCCATGACCATACGCATACTGCACATATGCTGAATTGCTTAAGTGGTCGGAAATGGGTCGGCTCCCTTATGTTGCAATGAAATCTTGGGTGCAGAAACAGGTCTACAATAGAATCATCTCTATGTAGATTTCAGGAGGGGCCTTCAGGTGCAATTTGACTGTTTCTATGAGGAGAGGACACCTGTTCATGTGGACGTTTTCATGCTGAGGACTGTCGAGACCTTGGCTTTTCTGTTGGCAGATTTTCGCCAAAATCTTACCTCATTTTGGTGCCAGTTCAGTTACATTTACATTAGGAAAAAATACGGAGACGCAATATTGAAAAATGTTTCTAATAAAGAAATATAAGGTTAGCCAAATTTTGGATCAAATTTGGGTTTTTTACCAACTTGTATTTGAGGGGTAATACTATCACTACCTAAAAGAAGCCTTGCTTGCATCAAGTGATTTGGTGCAAAAGACCAGCACCTCCGACAAGCCATCTCTAAACCCATAGAATTTTGTGTTTTTTTCTTGGTCATGATCAGTACTGTACCTAGGCAATAGCTTCTGTACTACTTTGTCAAATATTCTTTTTTTTTCTGGAAAATAAATTCTGATAATTTTTAAAAAGAAAAATATTATACTAAAATTAATTCTCTTTTCCTATGCAATTTGTTTTGAAAAAAAATCCCAAAAAATTTGGCACCTAATTTTTAAAATATTTTCAATCAAAAGTGTTAATAGTACCCAAGTGTGGTAGTAACTACAAGTAATCTAAATGCAAAAGTGAATTTGAAAAATTGAAAAATTAGAATAAAATTGAAAAAGCAATCTAAATATTCTTAAAACTTCAAGGCATTGGACCCTTCACTTCTCCCAAATCAAGTCTCCTTGTAGTTTAAAAAACCTTGACTGCAAATTTATCTATGAATTGTAGGCCACTTTATGGCAGGTACACCCAAAATCGCACCTTGCCTAAAACCATCATCCATCATCTCTCTGTATACATGCCCAAAATCAAAATGTACGTATGTGGAAGAATCAATTTTAAGTCCTCTACCAAAAAAGAACTTTGACCTTTCATAACTTTTGCATGTGGTATCTAAATGTCACATTCTTTGGTGTCTTTGGTGCATTGAAACCTTCTTTCACTTGCCAACAAGAAAACCAATGAAAATTTGACCAGTCTAAGAATAGCAACTACACACAGTAGCAAGCAGAAAGTGTCAGTTTGGGAGGTACCCAGTAGCTTAACCCAGATTATTCTTGTTGTTGCATGCTTCTGACACTGTAGAAGGACCCCACTGACCCTCACTAACTTAACTTAACTTATTCCAACTGCTATGTGTGTGGCGAGACTTGAGCGAAAAACTAGAATAGCTTTGAATTCCTTCCTACTGGAATAAAATGAAGTAAAGTAAGTCCAATGCGCTGCTCCACCAGTTGTGCTACGGCAGGGCTCTGGACCGTTGCGCTGAACCCCAAATGGAACTGCTGGTGGAGAAGAATGATGCCGTGTAGTAAGTTATGGGTCCGTCATGGAACCTTGCTCTGGATTCGGGCTAAGTTTATTTGGAGTTTACGAACTTCCAGAAAAACCTAAAATATGAATTGAGCTGCAGCAGCAGCAACATCGTTCAGTCGCTGTCAACTCTTTCGTGAATTCTGGACCCATGAATTCGGTGCTTGGCGGTCCCCCTGGACTGAACGGCTCGAGCTGCAGCAGGAATTCTTGACCCACACAGAGACAGGAGCATCCCGGGTTGACTTCCATCAACCCAAGAAGGATGGATGACTAGGATTAAAAAAGTGTCTTATGAATGACTTTCAAGGAAACAGTAGGCACGTTGAAATATTGTGTGTTTGATTCAGCTCATTTTCGAGACATTTTTCTTTTTTCTTTTTTTTAGGGGGGCCGGGGGTGCAAAATCAGTAGCTAAGGTGGACCGCTGATTTTGTTGGTTCTAAGGTTGACACTCCCCAGACCACCACTTTTTACTACTGAGCCTATTTGCTATTCTTAAATTGGTCAAATTTTCATATGTTCTTGTTGGCAAATGAAGGGAGGTTCCAACACACTAGAGAATATGGCATTTGGATACTATATGCAAAAGCATTAGATGTGTTTTTTGGAAGTCTGGAGGGCCGTCTAGGCCTGTTCCCAACACTATTCCTCTAGCGATCTAGGAACGGCCGTTATCAGAATTTTTTTTTTAAATTATTATTTTTTTAAATTAATGGAAAAAAAGTTGAATTTTTTTAAAAATATATAGAAATTAAAAAAGTGACATGGCAATCGCTATGCCACATCACACAGTTGCCATAGGATAGTGCACCGAGTCTCAAAATATAGATTTACGCAGGGGAATCCACAACCCTTCCAAGGGCTAAATCTCATCTAATGATTATTAAGGAACAAAGTTTGGTTCTAAAAGTGTTTCTTCCACATAGGTACATGACTGACTTTGGAGATGTACACATAGTATAGATGGTGGTTTAAGGTTAGTAGCACATTTGGGTGTACCTACCTTAACCCCTAATATTCCTTGACTATATTTCACCAAAAATGCTCCAAAGCTGCCATTTTTAGGTCAAATATTAAAAAAAAAATTAAATACCTTTGGACACATCCAACCATAGGATCTTGTCTTATGATAATTTTCAAAGATGTGGAAAAAATTTCAAAAATTTTCACCAAGTAGATTGCAAGATATTAGCATTTGAATTGACAAAAAGTTTTTTTTGGCTCTTTAAAAAACCAGGTAACTACACTTCACAAGGTCACATTTATATGAAAAAATGTCCAAAATGGTTGCAACTCTTTGGATTCATTCTCCAAGTCAAGTGGGCTACATTCTTGAAAAACTTTAGATCATTTGGAATTATAGAATATATAAAAAAAAAGATAGTAAGAAGAAAGAAATAGAGAATGAATCAAAATACTTGATTGTTACTAATTTAGTTATGGAATTGAAAAATGACAATTCCAACGGTTGCAATGTTGTAATAAACAATCTTCATCTAATATCTTTATTTTTCTCAAAAATATTGAAAATTGAGTTAAATAAAAAACTTCAAAGTTTATTTTGGAGTAGAGAATGTATAACCGCCCACAAACTAAAACACCTCATAACTTCTAACTCATTGATCAAAATGGAATGATTCAAAGCTTTCTATGTATAAAGAAATCTAAAAAATTAGTTTCAAATCTTTGTTTTTGAAAAAAGTGATTTTTTGAGATCTGCCCAGACTATTCAAGTTGAGAAACAAACTACATATTAGGCTAAAAATTTTCACTTATATTTCCAAATGTCCTAAAATTTAGTGTACATGAAAGATAATCCTCATTCACACCTTCTATTCAAATTTGGGCCAAAAATATGGAAATCTCTACTCACATGCACTTGTCCAAAAAAGTTATGTTGCCAAAAAACGCACCTTGGTCCTTTAGGGGTTAATCAATCAAACCTATTGGTTTTGTGATCATATCCCATTTATCATATTGAAAATTAAACATAGAGTAATTTAACACCCAAGAACTGATAGAAGTAGTAGAGTAGTGCTAATTTGAATCAGCACTATGGTTCAACTAATTCACTTGCCCTAATTATAGGCTTGCAAGTGACTTTACCGCACTATTGAATTGGCACTACCTTGCAACATTTCTAATATTAAAATGCACCTATGTCAAAAATACCTTAAAATGTCAAAATAAGCAATTCAAGTATTCAATGTTGTTGGAGGCATCTTTTTTTTGAAAAAATATTAGAAATTAGAAACTTTAAATGAAACATGTAATTACTATGAATTTTCAAATGGTAGAATTCTCTAGGCCACTCAAACCATCAAATAGCTTGGTCCTAATATTGAAATATAAAGAATCAGTAGTCAATCAATTACAATTAATTATAGAAATGGTTTAATTGCACTTTTGGAAGCACTCTCAATAAAAGTTTGTTTGTCATGACTTGGAACATGGATGATTTTGGATGTTTTTACCTAATTATATACTCATCTAAGAATATGATAATTCTGGGTAGAGTACATTGCTAATAGAGTAATGTCCTTTGAAAATTAAAATAGTTTTGCTTCAATTGAGGTAACTATACACTTGATTATAATGCCACAAAAGAATATAAACTATTTGTCCTTCTCCCTTGGCTAGCTCTATACTACTTAATATTATTGAGTAATGAACTAATTGGATGTCTTTGATTTTTTAACTATTAATAGCTTGAAGTTGCTAGATTCGTGACCTTCTGTTGATAATACATATACTATTGTTTAAATATGAAATATTTTAATAATTTAACTATATAGAAGTATACATATTTTGGAGACACTAGTACCTTTACACTTTCATAATCATAGGATGGTGCACTTTGAATAATGAAGATAATGCTTTTCAAAAATCCCTTGCACGAAAAAACAAAGTTTAAAAAACTTAAACTCCCTTTAAGTATTTTGCTCTATGGATACAAATGAAACTAGAATATAGGAACAAAGAAAATCCAATAGGAAAAAACTACAAAATCTCCCAATAAGTTATAGGGAATCTAAACAAGTCCATTGTTAACGAGTGAATGCTTCTACAGAGTCTTCAATCATGACACCTTCGCCTACAAGCCAACTAAGTTAAAGGAGAGTATACATGCTTGCAAAAATGCAGAACCTTTGATTGCCATATCTTCATGTGCAATCCAAGTTTCTTCTTCAAAGGGAGCATTTGCTTCTGCAAAGTCTTAGATTGTCAATCCTTCTTCACCTACAGACCAAGCTTCATCTTCAAATGCTTCGCTAATCATATCCTCATCTTCTGATTCAACCCCCAGTTTCTTCCGAATATTCGCTGGTCACATCCTCATCTTCTTCCTCGGACCATTCACTCATCGTGTCCTCCTCTTCTTCGATTGCAATTTCTGATTCCAAGGTCACATCTGCTTCCACGGCTTCTGCAACAGATTGCTCGATTGCATTAGCAACCAGCTAGCTAGGATTAATTGACTCAAGAAAAGGAAAAAAAACCCTCATCACCCTTGCAGTTTTCCTCACCAAACTCACGAAACTTATTCAATCAACATCATAAGAAATTTTCCTTCCTCATCACATATTCATTAATTAAAGAGAATAGCTAGCACTCATGCATGTACAATACTTTACACAATTCATATCGTTCTCCAAAAGTAAACATAAAAAGAGTTGATTTTCAAGTGTAGTTTTAGAAAGCTAGCTTTGAAATAAACCATTGTGATTTAGATGAGGCAAGCAATCCATGCAGATTGTTCTAGCTAACTAGGCAATTCATATTGTTCTTCAAAAGTAAACATAAAAAGAATTGGTTTTCAACTATAGTTTTAAAAAGCTAGCTTTGAAATAAACCATTGTGATTTAGATGAAGCAAGCAACCCATGCAGATTGCTCTAGCTAGCTAGATGTGCTAAGAAGAGGAAATATATGTTTCAACTAACAAAAAAGACAACTTTAATTCCAAGAGTATATTCCTATCCTCCTAAAATTTCAAATACATGTATACAAGGAACTCATGAGAAAGAAAGCTAATTCTCTTTCTAACAAAAGAAAAAACCGAAAGCAAGAATATATTTAATCTACTAGCTAGCTAGCCCAATTCATGTCATCCAAAATTATAGAGAAGAACGTCATGCAAGCTCACAGAAGAGTTGTCATGGTGATGGAGTAGAACATGTGGATTCCTCACCTACAGTGCAATAGAGAGACTAAGAGGAGACACTAAGGAGATGGAAGCTATGAAAGTTGCGGAGAAACAAATGGAGGTGTAGCTATCTCATTGGATTTTAAGAGTTAAATAGGGTGCATTACTCCCTCCTCTTGAGATACGTGCAAGAATCCTACTTGCAAGATCAAATAGGTCGAAGTTTCTTTTGGAGCAAACTAACAAGATTCGGGTTGAACTAGTAGCAAGCAAAATCAAAGGCATACAATATATTTGCTTGATACCTTGGCTATGAAATAGGCATCACAAGTCCAATTTGCAATTGGTTTTGTTGTATTAATTGGAAGATATTTATGACATTGACATTTTTTAAGGCAAACATCTTGAATTGTTAATATAATTATAACAAGGAAGTACACTATGAGAGGCTTTGTTCGTATTGCACTTGCTTGCTTTTCAAGCACATACTCTAACCTCTTTAGGTTAACTTTGTTGTCAATGCAAAGTCTCCTCACTTTATTCTGAAACTAACAGACATTAGTTTTGTTAAATTAATGGAATTCCATGACTTTTGGAGGCTTAAAATTGAAATGCAAATTCATAGCAATTTTTTTCTTAGCTTAATAAACTATATTAATATAAGGAAATTGATGATTTCAATATTGGACAAGACATCATTTGCAACCAAGTTGTTTTTTAGCAATTAATTCTTGAATATAACACTACAAGCTCAAGGGCATTTTCAAAGCTAGCCATATTTTAAATTTTACCAAGTTCTTATTCTAATTTGATTTGTAATTTTATTAAATTTTTCATTTGCATAAAATTGTTATAGTTGTTATAGTATTCTCTTGGAACAAAACATCCCAAAACACACATGTAAACTTTTCATTTTGGTACTTGAAACATGATCCATTATGAACTAAATAACTAATGATCGAGCCGCATTAGCAGTGAATGAATTATTATGCATAATTGGTTGTACATTTTTCAATCACAACCTTTAATATTCATGATTCAAGGATGTAAGAAGCAAGTTGAAAGGAAAGAAGGTTATAAGCTACAACTTGTAATGGCAATGGTGATGGGTTGCCAATGGATTAGTGCCATGTTAATGTTGAAAAGTCAACAATCAATTAAGGTACTATAGCTAGGCACAATTTATAGACCACTCCCACAAGTAATAAATTCTTCACATGATTTAAATATCCTGCTAGTAAGAATCAAGCAATATACAACTCAAGTTTGCATTGTAGCCTCTTTTTCCATCAAACTCTTGAAAATAGTGAAATAGCTATAAATTCGGCTTGTTTCCTTGATGTGTTCTATTTAACGAACCCACATTTCTTCCACATCTCTTATAATAAACCACAATACATTCAAATGAAATTTTAATGAAGATAAGAACATAATAGATGAATAATATTGGCCACCAAGCCTTTCCTTAAAGTTTATGAAGACTATACATGTTGGATGGATGGAAAAGCTCCAATCCATAATCAACAATATTCGTCTAAAAATGCTTGAAATGAACTAGAATTGAAGATTTGAAGAAGGAAGAACCAATGAATCATAAAAATCAACCTATATTCTTGCTAACAAAAACTACCTCTATTCAACAAGTGTACATTTTTACAAGAACAGAATTCACCTAGTAGTCTTGGAAGTCTCCTAGATATGTTTTCTAGATGAATACTGAGTTTCATGTTCCTATAAATGGGAAAGATAATCAACTTGGGTTTATGAATCCATCCCATCATGTTTGTTTGTCAATCATAAAACAAAAAAACTTATTTCAATTTAAGGTTCCCTTCACTATTGTTTTTATTTGACTCTAATTTGATCTTCACTATTTTGATTAAAAGTGAAGATTAGGGATCCAATTGCATGGGTTATTATTCATTACTATAGGATATTAACTGATGTGGAACCATCTAGGTTTAGAGTTTGCCTCAGTGTTACATTTATAGTTATTTCATCTTTGAACTAGAGCATTTCTGAACCTTTCATCAGTTCCTCAAAGCAACTATTCAATGTAGGACAGGACGGTCCTCTGCCGTTGTATCAGTAAGAAAACTTTGACAAGCCACCCCAGCCTACTAAAACCTGAAACAGGAGAAATTCAAGCTCTTTGTCCAGCGAAATGGTTTGAAGACAATGCCCCAGCCACAGCATGATACGACTTTCCTCACTTCCGGCACAATTGTCTCATAGCTGACCGGACTATTGGCGTGCACATGCACCTCCAGAGAAAATAGAGTTGGCTTCAGCAGGATCTCCAGAATGGAGAGACAAGCGGCCAGGCTTTGAGGAATCATGTGAAGGATGAGCCGCTGGAAAGGAGGCCAGCTCTTCGCTGCCGACAACTGCTCCAGGTTCACTTCCATCACGTGCCAAAGCCCAGGCCCAATATTCACAACCCCAAGTCTCTCGCACAGAAGCAGGTTGGTGAAGATCGGAAGGCTCAATGGAATGCCTTGCAAAACACCCAGCCAATTCCCATCTTCGCCCAGCGACATGCACGGGATGTCCAAAAACAATTTCTTCAAATTGCCATTGCTGGCAACCAGACCCCAGAAGGTCGCGAAACTGGAGGCCCCATAAAGAACCTCCTCCAAATTGTGGAGGTCCCGAAACTCCACCTTGCATGTGTCTCTCACCTCCAGATTGAAGGCCATGTATTTCAGACTCCTCGCAGTGATGCTCAGCTTCTCGGGACACATGATCTTCAGCTGCAGTTTCACAAGGCTCGGCAGCTCCATGCTTACGTCCTTGGCTATCGTCGACAGACCAAGGCATAAAACCTTCATCGCTGGAAAGTCTAGGTGGGCATGAGTCACCCCAAAGACGCCCAGAAGAGCCAATGTGGTTAAATTTCGCATGCGATCGTTGATATGATTCAACGCATCGCCGATCACCTTCACGCACCGCAATGTGAAGTTGGTCAACTTGGGCATGTCTTCCAACTCACTGGAGTCGATGAACATGTTCCGCAGATCCAAGGTCTGCAGCACTTTGCCTGCAAATACGCCATAATGAAATAGGCCACATCAAAAAATTTCTTTAATTCTGTTCAGAAGCTGAAGCTCATTATCACGAACTTCCCAATATCCTTATACCCGCAAATTGTGAACACCCTAAAATCGATCTGACGAGAAATGAAACGTGCAAATAGTGTCTGTCATTAACTAAGCAGTTATTCCAATATGAAACTATAGCTCTTATAGACTCAAATACAGAATTTATGTGCAGATGTAGAGCCTTCACCGAGGCAGCAAGATAAAATTTCATAAGGACACGAGTCCATGGACACAGGTCAAGAGCTCATGTCCAAACTCACAGTTCTGGGATAATATTTTGAGGATGCTGGTTCTGCGCATGATCGCCTGCTGTCCATAATCCACAATGCACAACTGCAGCAACGTCGCTTGAACAGAAGGCACCCATCTCCTCAAATGGAACGGATCGCTCAACCAAAAATCCGTCCTCCTCCTTTCAGTGACCGGGACAGACTTCGACTGCAGCTTGGATTCAATTTCGATTCTCAGCTGAAGCAAATACGATTTGTTCTTCAGAAAATCCACAACCACGTCCCTGAACACAACCACGCTGCTCTCATCCCCAGACGAGGACCCCTCCTCGTCACTAGAGCAGGCAGAAGGAGCTGCAGCAGTGGACGTGCTGCTGGATGCACCTTTCGTGTCATGGAGCTCACCACCCCCTCTGGCCGACACATGATACTCATTCAAACAGATCAACCGGGCTGACCGGACTCGCCTGCCAGCTTCCTTGAAACTCTTGCAGACACAACTGGCTCTGGCAATGAAGCTGGCGTTCTCAAGCCTGTTGAAAATCTCCTCAAGTAACGTTTGCGAAAGCACTTCAAGAAATGTTGATTGTGAGAGCACAGCCTGGTGCTTAGATGAAGAGGGGTCACTGACCTGCATCTAATTTGCAAGGGCACTGAATTTCAATCCTTGTGGCACAGCAAACGAGAGCATCACTAGAAAATTCAGAATCTTACTCCTCTCTGTCTGCAGGGCAATGCTTCTTTTGAATCACAATAACTATCACAAGTTTTGGAATGGATCATAAGAAAATCTTCCCCATGGTTACAGTGACCATAAAGAAGTCTCCATATGATACATAAATTTATGATGTGACATGATATGCAAGGTACTCTGGGTTCGAACCCATGCCAACACACATACTGAAGCTCTTAACCAATTGCAACATACCAAAAATTGATAGGATGCTCAATACATTAATCTTAAATCAGAAATACAAACCACACCTCCAAAAAATGATCTTTTTCTACTTGTTTCTTGTTTCTAGTTATTTGCTATTGGTCAGTTCTCCCTATCATGCATACATTTATGATGTGGCATAATAATGACATGCATGCAACTCAGGATTTAAATCCAGGTCAATACACATACAAATCCCCTTAACCTCTCCCAGCATACCCCAACACTCGTCTAAAATCACAGATTCAAACCAAACATCTGAATCGTGTGACTTGTTTCCTGCTATTAGTCACTTGTCCAAGTCACAGAGTCATACAGGAGGCGTCAAATACAGCATACTCTACCTACTCCCACAGTCTAAGGGCCATAGTTTCTGTATTTCTAAAAGTTCCTACACTAGTCTAACAATACTCAAGAATCAAAATGGATTGCTTCAAAAACAATAGACTGCAACGTCATGTTTGTACACGTCATAAAGGCATCCACAGTGAACTTGTCAAAGTGAAACACTTGACTAATCGCCTACCGTGGTAGACCAGAGACCGTGGTAGACCAGAGAATTGACTTTCTACTCTCTCTCGCTGGTAAACAGCTTTTAAGGGATTCAATCGAGGGAGGAAAATTGGCGTTCAGTAGAAAATTAGTGTCAGCACAAATTTTGTTTGGGGGGGAAGATTGGTACAATACAGTCATATTTCGACCTGCACTAATTCCAAAATCGTGTCACTTTGGTAAATTTGTGACACAAGCACTGTTGGGACAAATCAGTGTACTCTCGTGCTGCTCAGCAGCTTTGACGGATTCAAATCAATACAGATGAGTGAAAATGATCTCTTGTCGGTAGGCAGCACGAATTCAACGTACAATATTCTCTGCAATAACACTAAAAAGTTCACAAAATTGTCTCTGAAATAGTAGTATAGAGAACTAATGCGCACTGTATTTCAAATCAGAGTCCAAATTCCGACTCCGAACTCTCACCATCTGGCCATGGCGAGCTCTCTCATGAGCGTTTCCCAAAGTAGACAATTCAAGAATTCATCAACTCTAACGGAAGATGCTGTCGAGGCTCTGATTGCGGGACAGTCGTCATATCTGTCAAAACTAGCTAAATCTACTGTACTGCTTCTCTAAAACACTCACATATTCAACTGCACCATCTCCGTAGAAACAGATCCATTGGGGATGGCGATCAACAAGACATACCTTGCGCTGAGCACGAAGCAGCATGACCTTAAGAATACCATTCCGCTACCAAATCCTCTCTCTCTCTCTCCCCACCCCCACCCACCCCACCCCCACAAAAAAAAGGCGTTCAAAGTGCAACAGCGACGGCTCCAGCTACGTCCATCATCCCCACCACCAATTGCTCCATCGCCAGCTTCTTAAGCTAGGATCCATTCCCAAGACAAACCACAGGTTCTCCTCCCCCACAAGAGATTGTCCAACGGTCCAAACACTCGCGAATGTCAAAGCCTTCCATTAAGATTGCTCTGCCCACCCGACTGAAAAAAGAATTGGCAGGTGGAAATATGGTACCAATACTCGCCCATTTTCTAGCATTCCAGGCAATCCCTACCGACCGCAGACTACCTTACTGTACAGACAACTGAGGGAAACTCCAGGAAAAAAATGCAAAACCCAGTTGCATTTAAGCTTAACAAACACCACTCAACCTCCCGGGGAGCTTGAAACCCTAAAATTTGTAGCCAGATTTTGGCTGAGGATTGGACTAGAGGTGCAAAAATGAAATGCAGAGGCTCAATCACTAACTTACGATACAATTGTGGGAGCTTCCGGCAGAGGGATCCCAACAAGAGAACGAGTTCAAGTTGTTGGTGTTGTTGCCACTGTCAGTTCTTGACTATAGCGACCACTTCCTAAATAAATTATTTTGACCTGTCAATAACACTAAACTACTCCCTCCGTCCCAAAATGATCTTCCAGTTCTCCTTAATTTTATTGCAATAAGCTTAATATTGCACTTTGAAAACGGTTCCGCAACTCAAAGTTTCAGGGTGACAGGAGTGCACCAAACTCTACTTATAGCTCAAAACGGATTGAAATAACATTATTTTCAGCCTAAAGTTCTGAACAACTCGACACATGTTGAAATAACATTATTTTCAACATAAGGTCTTGAACAACTCAACACATGTTGAAATAACATTACTTTCAGCCTAAGGTTCTGGACAACTCAAAATGGGTTGAAATAACATTATTTTCAGTCTAAGGTTTCAAACAACTCAAAATGGGTTGAAATAACATTACTTTCAGCCTAAGGTTCTGAACGACTCAAAATGGGTTGAAATAACATTATTTTCAGTCTAAGGTTTCAAACAACTCAAAATGGGTTGAAATAACATTATTTTTAGTCTAAGGTTTCAAACAACTCAAAATGGGTTGAAATAACATTACTTTTAGCCTAAGGTTCCAAACATTTTGTCCAACTAGAAGATCAAGGGAGTAGTAAACATTTTGACCGTTTTGTTTGTGTACTTCATGATTGCATTCAACTCGAATTGTGTGTTTCATTATTGGGGAAGGGTCTGTTTTTTTTCCTCATATGCACATTATCTGTCTTAAATTAAGTCTTACATCAGGTGAGGTAAGGGATGCATAAATATGTAACAAGGGCAAAGGTACTAGGGTGGGGACCCATCCATCTGAGAAGAGTACTTTAATGGTGGTCGGTTTAAAAACCCATGTGAAAGAAACACACAAGGGTCCATCAATCTGAAAAGATCAAGTACAGGTAATGGATGGAGGTTTTCAAACCCATCTGAATAAAAAGAGTACGATGAGGGGATAGTTTGTCTTTGAAGAAGTTTGAAGAAGAAGAACCCTGGTTGTATGACTCCAGAGCATGAATGAAGAGTCTGTTGGGGATAGTTCAACTACCTACGTCATGTTTGTCTTTGACTTCTTATATGTCACGGGGAGATGGGAATGAGGTAACTGAACCTGATTATGTCCGGTCCCTAAGTAAACACAACATTCTTCACCGATCATATTCAGTGTGACGGCATGTTTCCGACCAAGATCCCGTTTGCACAAGATAGGTGGGCCTATTTTTTTGAGTGAGGGGAATATGATGTCGACTAGTGCCTCCATTACTATGTAACAAATAACACATTGATACTTAAGGAAGTTGCTAAGATCAGTTTTTAGTTTTGCACTTCTTAGAAATAGACTCACCTACATAAGGTAGAGGCACCCAATGGTGTCCCTGTATCCAATGGTGTCGCTTTCTAGGAAGGGGATAAAGACAAATTTAGGTGAATCATACATGGCTATTCATGTTGGTCAATAATCAATAAGCTCTATTTGGTATGTCTACATTTATGTTCTTAAATGACTCGCCTTCCTAGAAAGGGATGCCATTGGGTACAAGGACACTTTCAAGTGCCTATACCTTATTGAGAGCAAACTATAATCTATGTTTCCTTAATTTTTACTAATTTCAAACTTGATGGAAAATTAGTGCAATCTTGATAATTTTTATTCTTTGACTAGAAAAAAATGATCCCCCCCTATGAGTGCTCAATCGGGCATATGCTAAAACACTTAACATTGTTGAAAACAAGTGGTATACCTTATTAGGGTACTTCTTTCCTTGAAGAGAACTCATGTATCTGGAAGAGAATAAAGTGAGGTGGGCTATGTTTTGTGGCTCATAGAATGGACAATTTTCTTTTTTGTTAGCTTTAAGTCTTCTAACTTCTATAGTTTGGGGAGGGCCCATCATCCAAGGTCTTTATTTTAGAATGTTATGAATTATGTGAATCAGGCTTCCAATGAAGTGTTCTCAATATGATCCTAAACCATACTAATGGTATCTTTCAGAAAGCTCTATACAAGCTTAAAGAACATTAGAAGTGAAAGATTCCTTAGGGATTGTCAATGTATCATGAAGTTTTTTAAAATTTCCATTAAAGACTACAATATGACTTTATATTCATATACGTTATATATTATGTCATGAAGTTGCACATGAAGATGATTCTATAATAAATTAGGATATTTTCAAAATACAAAACAAATATGTAAGGGAATATATATAATTAAAAATAGTCTTGGATGAGTTCCATTGAATTCCCAAATACTTGATCATCCATCTATCAAAAAAATATTTATACTTAGCAAAGATTTAGAATTTACATTGGCAATAAAAAAATTCATCCAATACATCTATCATTAAACAAACCCACACAAGCATTGTGCAAAACTCAAATTTCTTCAAATACAATTGGGAAAAACACTCGAAAAAACAACATTAAGGTGTATAGATACATAATCAACATTATCCCAAATGCAATACCTACATTTGATTCTAAAGACTTCACAAATGGAAACCTAGATCATATTGATTATTGATGTACACAATCAAAACATGAGAATCTATGAGTACCTAGTGTTGTTTTTTGGTACACCTAGAGGCAGTACTTTAAAAATGTATAACTCATTCATATGGTATCCAAATCGTGCATGCAAAAGTGCATTGGAATCCTCTTTCGATTGCCAATTCAATCCATTAAAAATAACAATACTTAACTATGCTCAATTATAATTAGAGACGACGATTCTAGGTGCGCATACCCGGGGCTTAGAAGGTGAGTCATTTAAACTTCTTCTCACTAGAAGAATCCTGTATTTATTTAGATATGGGATGTCTAACTTGATGTTGTTTATTTGTGTATTCAATGTAGCTCAATCCCATGTTTCTAATTGTCAACATTGACGTCTACTGACGTTCACTAAAACATTTTCAATGACAGAAAAACAAGGAACACAAGATGCAAGTAAACAACATCAAATTAAACATCCCATATTTAAATAAACACAAGATTCTTCTTGTGCCTTCCTTGTTAAGTTAAACATCCCATATCTAAATAAACACAAGATTCTTCTAGTGCCTTCCTTGTTGTCGCCACGATGAATTGACAATGATCAGAACAGGACTAAAATGCAATATGAAATGCCAAGCCATGGTGGCATTCCAAACTGGATATGTTTCAGGATTCACAAAGTCTGTTTCATGGCCAATTTGAGTGGCCTACCAAGCTGAAAATTCTGGCTTCAGGATGGCATTTGTAAGCCCAGTCTTAAGAGTAAGTTTTTCAACACCCATTTTCAACAGTTGGCATGGGTTGCAATGATGGAGGGCTTCTGCATACAAGTCCTGGAAATTGCAATTGCAATTCCAAATAAGTTGCCTTGGATTGTTCTCCTGCTGCTGGTGCAAAATGTTTGACCTCCTTTCCTCATGGCATTAAAGATCTTACCAAATGGGCTGCCAAATACATCATGACTCATGAGCTGTACTATATAGTGGCAAGGTGAAGTTTCTACACAAAAAAAATTGTCCCCCAAAAAACAACTCAGAAACAATATAAAAAGGGAAAATGATAATGAAACAGAAGCCAGTTACACCAAGGGAAATTTCCCAACATTCAAAATAGATTGAAAGCTGGTCAGAGTAGGAATCTAGCATGCATCTGGAGGGGGAGTGTGATTGAACAATACTGTGACATCAAAGTGCTAAAGGTGGGTACCCCCAAAACCACTGCTTTTGGCTACTGTACCCAGTTACTATTATTACACTGGTCAAATTTTCAATGGTTTTCTTATTGGGCAAGTGAAAAGAGGTTCTGATGTACCAAAGAACATGACGTCTGGATATTGTATGCAAAAATTACGAAGGGTCAGAGTTTTTTTGGTAGATGTTTTGAAATTATTTCTTCAATATATGTACATATTGATTTTGGAGATGTGCTCAAAGTGATGATGGTAGTTTCAAGCATAGTACGATTGTGGGTGCACTTGTCTTATATCACGTGACAATGACGTATTTCATCTATGAGATTTGTTATGAAATCCCCTATGGTATGTGCTCCCATAATCATCACTTAGTGCAACTAAAAAAAAATATTGGAATTTAAATGAAAGAATAAATATTGTTGATTTCTTAGCAAATAGGAGAGAAGCCATGTTGAAGTGGAATTTTGGCCCATTAATTGAGAGACATATATTCACTTCCAAAGTTTATACAAAAAGACCTCCAAATGAATGGTTGATAATAGAATTATTCATAAATCAAGTACACGGCATATTGAAGAAATGAGCATACAAAGTGGTGGATTTTTAGAATAACACATGTTTAACCCCTAAACCCTAAGGCCTTCTTTGAGCTTCTTAAAAATTGCTCAAAACCAAACAAGAAACCTAAGATTTTGATAAGTTTTATCAATTTAAAAAAAAATTGGTTACTCTACAAAAATTTAAAACAAATGTGTCATAGAATATATAGGAAAAAAATACAATATCACTTGTGGATTGAAAGATTATCAATATTTGATCATGAGGGCGTTAAAACAATGAAAGTGATTTGAAGCCTTTCAATTTTCTTTTTACAAGGGTTGCTATTATGGGAACCTAGGATTATAAGCCTAGGAGCCTAGGAGTTCACACACCTATATTATAAGTGTCTATAGTAGAAACCTTCTATGATTATAGGGTATTCATGTTTTAAATACCTATATTATAATTACCTTCAATATATGTAGGGTAGCTACTTACATCTAGTCATAAAGTTCATATGCTCACATGCTAGCATCATTTCTCTTTTTATATGGCAAATCTAAAATAGAAGTTATGAAAAAAATATGAGGTTAAAATATATAACATGCGTAACCATCATCAATTTATGGCTCTTCAACATTTACTCTACAATTTAAATAAATTCTGAATGTCACTTTTTTTCCAAGATCCAATGTATTTGATGGACATCTCTAAGAACTTCTAACACTAAAAAATAGACACCCTAGCACAAAATCTTGAATAGAAAAACTATAAACATTTTTGGATTTTTGATGTTTAAAATAGACTTTGAAGGATATTCAAATAGAAAAGAAAATACTAAAAATAATAATTTAATAAGGATCTATTTAATTTCTAATTTTAGTCTCAATTAGAATATAATGCCTTGGGCTATTGGGCATTTATGGGTTAATGACTTAGAGTCCCAATATCTCTCTATTTGAATGGTTTATCATACCACACTAATAAAGGAGGCCTACTTGGCCATTACCTACTTAGAATTACATCTATTGTTTTTGCTTTGATGGATGATTGTTTTTTTTATATGTGAATGCTCTACTTTGTAGTAGTATGGGCGATAGATTGACGTATGACCCAAACTAAGACATTAGCACATTGGCTTGGAAATCACTTTCTTTGAGAGAGAGCATGGTGTCACATTGGACAGATTACTATTCATTTCACGTCCTATAGGACGTGAAATGAATAGTAATCTGTCCAATGTGACAACCATGAGAGAGAGAGAGAAATTTGGATTTGGGCCATGCTACTTTTTTTAAGGTGCATGGCCTACCAAGCCATTGTATCATTTAATGGCTATTTAATAGATTTATTCCTTCTTATGTGGTGTAGTTTGCAAACACTATTGACATACATGACAAAATTCTTACATTCTCCCTTAGATAAATTCGTTGTGTCAAAGTTCAAAAAATCCCTCTCTTTGCCCTCTTCTCACCCTCTCCCTCTTTTTTGAAGAATGCTCAAATCAAGCTTAATGATCAATGCAACCATTTTGTGGTTGTTTCCCCATTTTTGGGAAGCATTTTTGGATAGCAATTTTTTTTTAATTTTAAAAAAAATTATCTAAAGAAATCTGATTTGTCTTTGCATAGGTATATAGTCCAACCATGGAAATTGTTATTGCCTTCTTTTTTATGAAATTATAAAACAAATCTCATGTTAAATATATTAATTGTTTCCTTGGTGAACTTTCAACTTGAAAATTGATTTGAAAAGTATTTTTTCAAACTTGATAGTAATTATTGATCACTCCAATAATTCATGATGCAAGAACATTATTTCTTTTGATTAAAAACCTTGAAAAAATTGTAAAGAAATATATTTTAGAAGCACATCTAAGTTTTATTCACAAGATAAAGAGATTCAATTTTTTTTTACTTTAGTGGAGAATAGACCACATCTCGTCTTGTGGTACCTAAAGTTAAAAAGAACCTCCAAGCAAGTAAATGTAAAGAACTTCCCCATGTTTTAGAATAGTTATTTTTTGTATTTTGTGGTCTCCCTCGTCTAATCTCGGGTCTCTTATTCCAAACTTGAATTCCAAATTCCAACTTTCCTCCTCTAGGGTAAATAAATGAAATTTTTGTTCCCAATTTTGTTCCCCTAGGGTTCCAATTCCACAAAACCAGATGTGATCTACCCTAGGCCGTGCCTGGAGAATGATGCTCTTCCCTTCCTCCTATCCGAGCCTGATGAGTCAGATGCGTTCCCCACAAGGACTTCAATCCGGTCCATCTAGGATCGATTTCCTAGCACAGGGCTAGCTAGACCAGCAAAGAATCGATCGAGCTTCACCGAATCAGGTAGCCCGCACATGTGCATATCTGCGGAAAAAGTGTAGACAACTTCTAGACTTGCAAAGAGGGTCTTAGCACGAGAGCATCTGGAAGGACTGTTCGGTCTTGCACGAGGGACGACTCACTGTTGCACATTCCGTACACGGAATCCGTCTCTCTTCGATAAGCCAACATCGAGGCCAACATATATGCAGCAGTAACTTATTAACATTTAAGAAGGAAATTTTTCCAACTGAAAATAGTGCGCAATGCGGCTATCAACTTTAGAGCAGCGAAAGCTAGCTTGCCTATCACGTATCTCGGAGGCATTCTTGGGTGGCTTCACACATGATCGATCAGGTGCAACAAGGGTGTGTCTCGCTAAGTAGAAACAAGGGTTGTGTGAACTACTGTACTGGAATGATTCACAAGGAAGACGTACATGGCGAAATTGACTATGAATGGATCCCTCGTAGTCTACGCTGGCCCTTGTTTCCATTAGTGTGGGCACAGAAAGATAGGCCACAATTTACAAGATTCACAGTTGAACACCATCGATTGGAGTCCAGAGATTGAAGCAATCATCGGATGAAAAGAAATCGCACATGGTGGGGTTCGATTCTCAGGAATGAAAAGAGAAATGGACGTGGCTTGCATTTTCGCGTGCACACGCGGAATGGCGCTCCACAAATTAAAGTGCTTGCATTGCACACCTTGCAGTCTAGCTAGATCGATACGACATGAAAACTGGTGAATTGTGTCTTTCCTGGTCCATTTCTACGTACCCCACGTGCACTTGCTGCCGGTCCTTCCATGTGAAGGCGGAAGGCCAGTGGCCATTAGTTTTTCACACTGACAATTTGCACTTTGCCAATTGACACATGTCTCTAGTCAGAGTGACCTCACTAAAGATTCACTTTTTTTTTTTTTTTTTTTTTGGCTGCCTCTCTGCTTCAATGGGACCCCAATTGGTATTCTCCTCTCTTTTCCCTTCCACCTCTTATTAGTGCACATGCATGGTAACTTCTCAAACCTCAAAGAAAGAGTGGATAGACTCTCAACTATCACTAGAGCGAGCCTTGTCATTTTTCATTCCGGAGATCTGTAGTTGTTCGCTTTTCACTAAAAATTATTTAATGTTAGTAGCCAAGTCAACCCTACGTATTTGTTGTTTGTGCATGTTTTCACTTATCTCAAAGAAAGAGTGGATAGACTCTCAACTATCACTAGAGCGAACCCTGTCATTTTTCATTCCAGAGATCTGTAGTTGTTCGCTTCTCACTAAAAATTATTTAATGTTAGTAGCCAAGTCAACCCTAAGTATTTGTTGTTTGTGCATGTTTTCATTTATCTCACATTTTGTGGCTATTTCAAGGAATGAAAAGTGATGGGATTCGTAATAGTGTATGCTAATGTGCTAAGTAGTGTATGCTAAATGTATGTGCACCCACAATCGACCTTAATTACAATTGAGCATAGTTTTTATTAGGCTTTGTTGGTAGCTAAAAGAGGATTCCAACGAACTTTACCATGCATAAATATTAAGAACTTATAAATTTCCAAAGTGTTGTCTATAGGTGTACTAAAAACCAACACCAAGTTCTTATAGACTTTCATTTTCAGATTGTGTACATCTTGTTTAATCCATATCTAGGAAACATGACGTTTTTTGGAGTTCAAATGTAGGTGTTGCATTTTGGGCAAGGGCAAGTCTGTGTGTGCGTGTGTGGGCATACAAGAAAACATGATGCATGTTGAGGTGTTGGATACCTTGCAACAAGAAAGAGTGACTGGAAAGTACAGTTGCCGCTCTAGCAGCCTTATCGGTGCAAAAAGAATCACAATTATTTATTCAAAATAAGCTGGTGCTGTAAAATTTTCATGAAGAATAGCATGAGCACGTGCACTGATGCACACGTGCAATGACCCTGGGATTTGCTCTATTTCAATTTGTTAATTATTAGGCAGTGCCAGTTGTGACCTTTCCATGGAGGGAAGGAGCTGTTTTACATCCGAGAATCTGGATGAAACATGTTCGATAGGGCTTATTCATTCAAATGTAGAGTCATCCAAATGTTTGTACATCAAGATTAGGGAGCAATGATTAGCATTTTAACCCTTAAAGGACAATGGGGTGATCTTGGAAATCATCCTTTTTCATTATTGTGGGAATCATTGATATAAAATATTGCAAAAATATTCATTGTAAGTCAAATTATTGCAAAAGACCTTCCATTTTTACAAGAATGTTCCAAAAAATCAATGAACCGTTAAACTCGTGTCCTACCAAGAACAATTCCCTATCATCCAATGAACATCAAACATTGGTGTCAATGTGTAAGGGTTAATCCCTTAAGATCTTGGAGTTCACTGGGAAGATTTTGGATGTTTTAATTTGTAAAATCCTATTGATTATCCTTATGGAGGATAAAATGGATTTTGGATAGGCTCCTAGTATATTCTTGGTTTCTATATTGATTTTTTGAAACTTTTTTGGAGATAGGAAAACACATTAGGTTTTTAGTATATAATTTAGATTTCAATTGATGATTAAAGCAAAAGTTTGCCACCCTAAGCATATAATGTAGCTTGCCGAGCAACACAAAATAAATCATAGAAAGTCAAAATGAATTATTTAAAACTTTTATCCTTACAAAAAATATTTTTCTCTATATGGAAAAATTGATTCATTCCATTTGTACTTGCTTCTATCATTCTATGTAACAACTTCTTTGAGAATGAAAATCAAACTTTTTTCTTTAAAAACATTCCTTGACCCTCAACTCAATACTTCAACATAAAAATTTAAAAATTTAAATTTGTATTGCAAAAAAATTTAATTAAGAAGATTAAAAGTCAAAAAATCTAATAGAATAAGGTGCACAAATTTTTGTTTTCTGCACTTTAAACTCAAATATCTTGCAATCTACACAAATAAAGTTTCTAAAAATCCTTTTGCACATTCCTATACTAGTCTAGTGTTAAATCCTTTGATTATATATGAAAAAAGAGTTTCTCAAATTTTTTTATTCTTTGCAATAGAAATAGTAGAGTTTTGAATGGTTTCTAATGAAAAAAGACCTTGGGAATTTAGGAATTATGTGCTAGAGTGCCAAAAAATTAAATCATATTATTGATTTTCTTATTAAAGTGGGATATTTTTTTTAAAGTTTTGATTATATTTGTAGTATATCTGAGCACCTTCAACCTCTGCTTTTTGGAAGCTTAAAAAGAAAACTCAAAGTTTTTGAAAACTTATAATAATATTATAATGATGGATGGTTTGAAGTTGGGAGCCATGATTAAAATTTAAACATGAAAACTCAAGGTCTCAAAAATTTGGTTCATACTATGATATGCATCTGTGTGAATATTTTTCAAATTTTTAAGCGTAACCCTTCAACGCCCAAGGGGCTCAAAAGTATCCTCATATAGTTTGAGTCCAATTCAAAGTAATGGAACTTTTGCATCTAATGTTCAAATCCAATAAAACTTGTTGGAGAAGTTGAGAATACTTTCTAGTTTATGTGGTAAAATTTTCAGATCAATCCAAGATGAATTAGTTTTTTGAAATCCAATCGAAATTCACAAGTATAATTTGGGTTCACAAAAATGCACTTGATGGCTGCAACTTTGGGGGCTTGTATCTCCTTCATACAGAGTTTTTTTTAAAATAAAATTTGTTGGATCATATTCCCCTTGAAGTCTAGTTCTTGTGGTAAAATTTTCATATCAATCTAGGTTGTTTTGAATGTTTGGGAGCAATGCGAACTTCAAAACTCTAATAGTTTTTCATGATATTGAACTTTGGTGTCCTATTTCTTCTTTATACAATGCCCATTTTCAATAATTCTTTTTGCGAAAGTTGCACATACTAGTCTAGTTTGTGTCAATAAAATTTCATATCAATCCAAGAAATAATGAGTGACTCAGAGGCATTTTAGTAGAAGGTAGTTTGGCCTTGGACGTAATTCTTGGCAACTTTTCTTGACATTTCAAAGCCATTTTGTAGACACAATGAGTCAATCAAAAGATTTTTTTTCTTCCACCAATGTACTTGTATGCTGATTTTCAAGCACTTTGTAGTTTAAAGTTTTTTCATTTGAGAAGGTTCATAATTCAAATTTCACCTCCAAATGTATTTTTAGGAAAATTTCAGCATTTTTTTTTCAACACTAAAACATCATAATCTTTCAATCTACATGATCAAGTGACTTAAAAATTGATCCATGCCATCTACAGCATGTGTACTACATGATTGTACGGTTAAGATCTGTGTAACTGAAGGCCCTTTCCCATTACATACATTCCCGATTTGCAAACAGTATGTGCTTAAGATAAAACTTTGGCATTAGAAAGAAATCATTTTTTTTCCAAGCAGTTCAGGTTCGGAACTGTAGAGATTGCTTCTTCATGAGGTGCAGTTCCCACATACTTGGTAACTTACTTTATTCAGCTGTCGCAGGGGACCTCATGCCGTGTAAGTTATCCCCGCACATCCCATTACCGATTTTGATCCAATAACCAAAAATAATCAAAATTTGAGTGATTTTGATAATAAAAAATTTATCTTTCCAAATCCAAGGAATTGTAAGGAAAATTCAAGTTTTGGAACTGATTCTAGTACAATTCAATGCCAACACATGTGCTCTATATAATGAATGGAGGGATTGTTTTTATAATGAAATTCATTGTTCATACTGCATCTTCAAAGGGTATGAGATAAATTAGAAGATGAGAGCTTGAGCACTAATTGTCAAAACGAAGGAATTGTGTGCAATGTAGAACTCCAAACCTCATGTAGGCATAGTAAAATAACTTTTTTCAAGAAACTTTGAACTAAAAAAAGTTGGTAAATCAAACTAGTTTTCATTTCCAAAAATCCATTTGAGATTCCAAGACTCTTATGAAAATTTTGAGACAAAATTCAAAGAAGGGTTGGAACAAATCCCTATAGTTTATTGCATATTAACCCCTAAATGCCCAAGGCTTTTTTTGAGCTTCTTGAGACTTTCTCTAAATTGATCTAGAAGCCAACATTTTGATAAGTTGTATCAATTTTTTTTAATTGTATCCATAAAAATTCAAACCAAATATGTTAAGTATCACATAGGAAAAGAGAAGTTAATAGTATGATCTATGAATTGAAAGATTGTAATGTTTGATTATGAGGGTATTAAAACTATGACATCAAATTGAAATCTTACAATCCTCTTTTCACATGTCAAATCTAAACAAATGGTCACCCAAAAAAATGAGGGTTAACCCCTAAAGTTCCTTGATTATGTTTTCAACAAAAACGCTCAAAAACTGCCACTTTTAAGACACGTACCAAAAAAATTTTAAAAACATTCTTAAATACATCCAACCATAGGATTTGGTAGTATGATAATTTGAAAAGATGTTAAAATTTTTTTAGAAATTTCCACTTTGTAGATTGCAAGATATTAGCATTTCAATTGACAAAAAGCCTTTTTTTGGCCCTGCGAAAAATCAGTCAGCTACACTTCACAAGGTCACATTTGTATGAAAAAATGTCCAAAATGGTTGCAACTCTTCGATTCATTTTTCAAGTCAATTTGGCTTAATGCTTGAAAAATTTCAAGGTCATTTGAAATTGTACAGTACAACATATAGGAAAAAAATAATAAATAGAAAGAAGTAGAGAATAAAATACTAAATTGTTAATAATTTAGTTATAGAATTGAAAAATGCCAATCCTAATGGTTGTAATGTTGTAATAAAAAATATTCACTTAATATTTTTATTTTTTTCCAAAAATATTCAAATTTGAGTTCATTAATGGACTTCAAAGTTTATTTTGGAGTAGAGAATCCATGACCACCCGCAAACTAAAACACCTCATAACTTTTGACTAATTAATCAAAATATAATGATTCAAAGCTTTATATGTATATATAAATATAGAGAATTATTTTCAAATTTTTATTTTTGAAAAAAGTGATTTTTACAAATTTGCCCAGACTACCTTAGTTGAGAAACAAACTACATATTAGGCCATAATTTTTTATTCACATTTTCAAATGTCTTGAAATTTGTGCACATGAAAGATATTCTTCGTCCATACCTTCTATTAAAATTTGGGACAAAAGTATAGAAATCTCCACTCACATGCACTTGTCCAAAAAAGCTATGTTGCAAAAAAAGGCACCTTGGTCCTTTAAGGGTTAAAGGGCAAAATGTGCATAACCCCAATCAATTTACAACTCTTCTTTTATTTTCTTAAATGGATTTTTCAAGTGCTTTTTACTTTAAGATCTAGTGTATTTGAGAGCCCTCAACACTAGAAAATCAAGATTTGCAGTGAACACCCGAGCACAAAATCTTGAATAGAAAATTCATAATCATTCATCATCATAATTATATTTTTAATGCAAAAATTAGACTTTCAATAAAATTTATCAAGTGTCATTGAGCTATGTTTACTTCCAATTGCCATGTATTTTCAATTTAGCCAAAATTTATTGAAATTCGGATAAAAAGACTAAATAATTTTATTTACTAATTGGTTTTCATGGTTAGGAAGAGAAAGCATATTGAAGTGGAGGTAGAGAACTTTGACCCCACTAATAGAGAGGTATTCACTTCTAAAGTTCATCTTGATAGAACACCAATGATTAGTAATAGGGTTTCTTTCAAAAACAAAAATAAATAGATCACTAGTAGAAAGGTAGGCCAAGTAGACTTGAAAAGCATGTCCCTAAAGACCCAAAAATACTAAAGTGGGTCAATTGGGTCTTTTCATGGGGCTTTAAACTAGTCTATCTGGCCCATATTTTTACTATCGGATAAAAGGCTACTTAGAAATCAAGATTACAAAGATTACATATTAATCCTTGAATATTTTTTTATGTTCAGAAATTGAGTTGAGAGTAAAAAAAAATATTTGAAAAACAACAACTTTGATTTTCAACCTTTAAAAGTTTGTTTAAGTAGAAGTAGGTACTAGATAGGAATAAAAACTATTTGGTTTATGATTCTCAAATGAATTAGAAGATATTAATCCCAATAATGACATTGTTCTAGCAAAAAAACTAAACCATGTAGAACTTTTTCTGAATTTATTTGAAATTTGAGTTAAAAAATGAATCTTGTAACTATTTTTTGAAAAAAAATGCTTTCATTTCCCCCAAAACATGAACTCTTCGTCACTTTATCATCACTAGTCCATGTAGAATGAATTAAATCTTCCTACATGCACTAAAATATTTTCTTCAAGAACCAAAATTTTGTAAAAAAGATTTGAATTTTGTAAATTTTTTTGTTTTGCTTGATGAATTCTATTTTGAGCTTAGTATCACTAGACTTGTGCTCCCATTCACCAATTAAAATAAATATTACATCCACACAAAGCTAGTGTATTTTTTATTTTCAAATAACCTAATTAAAAATTGTAATCATATCACCCTACTCAAATTCTCAATTATCTCCTTAGGAGACAAAAGGTCTTTCTGAGGTTACATAATTATTCAACAAAGAATGTTGGATTTGACCTTCTAAGTACTATAATTTATTCTTTTGGTCCCTCCCTTTCCTTCTAACTTAAAACTATACAATACTCTTTCCTTAGTCTTCTTTGTATTCTCTTTTCTTAATAGAATCCTGGTCTCATCACTTCCATCTAAAATACAAAATAAATAAATAAAATCTTATTGCAAATCACAATTTTCTTTATCCTTGACATGCTAAACAATCCCAAAGTGAGTAGTGGATGATTTTTTATGACTTTCTGTCATAATGAAGAATGTACCTATTGGTTCATAAATTAAATCATTTTTGACAAAGTATCTCGGTGATAAGTCTCTTCTTTTTAAGATCAAAGATCCCGAGTAAGTGTATTTTGTGGATGAAATAATGAATTGAAATGCACTTTTTGGTGCACAAAGTCAAAGAAAATGTTCTTCCCAACCCCTTTTTGAATTTTGTTCCTAACTTTTGATTGAAGGCTTGAAATCTCAAAAGGACTTTTAGGGATGAGTGTTAGCTCAATTTACCAACTTCTCTTTGTTCAAAGTTTTTTGAAAAAAGTTATTCTACTATGCCTACATGAAGTCTAAAGTTGTACATTAAACACAATTCGTGTGTTTGACTTATTAATAACAAGGTATGGATAGTTGAGCATTTGCTAATCCTAAATTACATATCCCACATGGATCGTTTTACTTCTCATCACCCCACTTGTATAAATAGATTGTCTACACACACTTGAATACTTACACTAGTTGGGGATTCCAAGTTTGTTTGAGGTGATTCCCGAAAAACATCAATGCTTTTGATTTTTCCTAGTTGAATTTGGTTAATTTTGGCGTTGGACAACCGCTATTATTTTGTAATGGGAGGTCGACCCCAGCATGTTGGTAAGAGCGGCCGTCACTAGCTGGAATCTTGATTTCCAGAAGATTTTGAAGTTTAGGAACATTCTCAGGTCGATGCCACCTTAGCTGCCATGTAGGTTCAGTAAATATGTGAGCACTTAGGTGGGAATGCATGAAGATTTAGTACTGAATTAAGGCCATCGTAAGGCTAGGTGGGAATGTACCTTCAGTCACATTTACATTTACATTTATAGCACTTCAAAAGCTACCATGTTTTTTAATCCCAAAAGGCATGGGGCCTTGAGGAGTTAAAGAATATTTGATGATATGATTGATTTTCACTATTTCTTTAAAAATTTACTATAATGTCAAATCTTTGCAAATATTTTAAATTTCTTTTGGTGATTTATAGAAGTCATGTAACTTCATCTTTGAAAAATAAATAAGATTCACTCATACATGCTAGTAAGATGGAGCATACAAAATAAAGTATTGCATTGTGTGGGACATAGTCATATATAATTTTGTCTTTACATTGAGGTTAATCCTAAAAAAGATTCATATGTGACCAAATGATTGAGCCTCAAATCTTGTTTTCCTATCTCATGACTATTTATCAAAGAAATTTTACATTTATTTCTCAAAAATGAAATCGCATATCTACTACCTTGCTTTATTCCCTTAAGGACTAGAGCATATTCCAAAATTTCAAAATTGTGGAGATGTATTATAAGATGAGATTTAAAATAATAAATTAATTATGATTCTTAAGAAATAGTTAAAAAAACATGATCCATAGATCATATTTATATGGTTAAATCAACTAGTGTACTAACCAATATTGTTCAATAAAATTTGAAGTCAAAACTTAAAAATTCCTTCTATAATCAATTACATATTGAATGTTTGTGATTTTTATAAGATTTTTCTTTTTTCTAGTTGAAAATGTTAAATTCTAATCACAGTGATTTTTGAAGATTTTTATTTTACTTTTTTAATCAAGTTGTTTTTAAACAATCATTTTTTAAATTAGAAAAAGTTGTTTTTTAATCCAAACCTAGTAGTAATATTTAGATTATAGAATATTTGTAAAGCAAAGTCTTAAAAATCCATAATGTACAAATGTTTGGGAACTAATATCAAAATCTTTAAAAAAACAGTGAATGAAATGACGCATTTTTGTGTGCTTGGTGTGTATTTGCCTTCATTCATTGTTCAAAATTTAAACATATGCTCTTTAACAAGGGTTAAGAAGCAATATTTTTATGTTTTAACCCGTAAAGTTCCTGACTCTGTTTTCCCTGAAACTGCTCAAAAACTGCCATTTTCAATATAAGTACCAAATTTTTGGAAAAAAAACTTTTTTTGACACATACAATTATAGGATCCTGTAGAACATTCATTTGAAAAGATGCAATAAAAATTTCAGAACTTTCCACCGTGTGGATTGCAAGATTTTAGCATTTGAATTGCCAAAAATCCTTTTTTTAACCTTGCGAAAATCCGTGCAGCTGCACTTTACAAGCTCACTTTTCTATGAAAAAATGTTCAAAATGGTAGTGCTTCTTTGGATTTGTTTTTCTAAATAAATCATTTACATGCTTGAAAATTTTCAAGTCATTTGGAATTGTACAATATATAGGAAAAAAATAGTAAGTAGAAAGAGATAGAGGATGATTCAAAATACTAAATTGTTAAGAATTTAATTATGGAATTGAAAAATGTCAATTCCAATGGTTGTAATGTTCTTATATACAATGTACATTCTAGGATTTTATTTTTTTCAAAAAATATTGAAAGCTGAGTGAAATAAACAACTTCAAAGTTTATTTTAGAGTACAAAATCTATAATTGCCCGCAAACTAAAATTTCTCATAATTTTTGACTCATTGATTGAAATGGAATGATTCAAAGCTTTCCACACATATATAAATATAGAAAATCAATTTCCAATTTTTTTTTTAAATAGTGAATTTATCAGATGTGCCCGGACTGCCCAAGCCCCAAGTTGAGAAACAAACAACATATTGGGCCATAACTTTTGACTCCTATTTCCAAATGTCATGAAATTTGTTGCATGTGAAAGATATTCCTTGTCCACACCTTCTATTAAAATTTCAGCCTAAAATATAGAAATTTCTGGTCACAATGACCTGCCCAAAAATTCTATACAATCGAAAAATGCAGTCCAGTCCTTTAGGGGTTAAGAAAAAAATTGAAAACATTGTGAATTTCGGGAAAAAAATCTGAAAAATTCATATCAAATATGGAATATGCTTCAGTTTGAATAGTAGTCAAACTTCATCATGTTCTTTTGTCTATAGGTGTAATCAATTTTATGTGTCATTCTATAATATAAAATTCAATGGACTATGGTTAGTGGCCTAAGTTCAAATTTGCAATAAAATATTCATTTAAAATAATTTCCCGTATTTGAAATTAGACTAGGAACTAAACTTGATAACATTAATTTTGTTTGTTTAAATCTTGATAACATCATTTTTATCTATAAAACTCAAATAAAAAGCAAAGAATTATAAATTGGCACAATACACTACATGATAATCCAAGGCTAGATTAAGCATCTTCTTTTGTAGAAAACCAATGACCCTACAAAGAGGGAACATTCAACTCCATCTATTGAAAATGTGTTTAATTAACTACACTTCTCAAAAATTGAACAAAGAACCTGTCTTGTTTGTCTTAAATAACTCCATGAAGTCATCCATAATTATACACAAAGTATCTTTCACAACTTCTAAGGTTAAAGTTATTTCTTTCCTATCATATTAATATTTTATTAAGATCCAAAGTACAAGTGGAGACAAAAAAACTCTAAATATAAATTAATTCTACCATTTGCAATTTAACGTTAATCTATTTTGGTGGACAAAAAAATGTTCAATGAATGACATTCAAAAAACCCTTGAAAACAAAAAATGTCCTTGTTCATTAAAAAATATGATTATTTTGGTTGAAGACCTTGATTTTAGGCCTTGTTCTTCAAAATTAACCCCTAGGGGATGTAGCCCATAACCATATTGTTAAACTTGTATATCTCTCACTTTTTGTTTTCCATTTTTATTTATTTATGAGTGAAATTTATTGCTTTTAGTTTTTTAGACATGAAATAAAATGTCTAATAATTATTATACAATTTTAAAATTCGTTTGTAAAAATTTAAAATTACTATGAATCTTTGAAGAAAAATAAAATAAAATTCATACCAAATACAAATGATGTTCAAACAATCTCAAATTTTCAGAATAGAAGTAAATTATAGTGCATAATATTGTGGTATAAATTTTTTCCATCACTCCATATTTAGAAATTTGGTTATAGATCTTCAACTTCGAATTTCATTGAAATGCTTATTTTAAGGAATTTTTAAAAATTTCCAAGAACAGTAGAAATTACACTTTTGAAACTTCATTTTGTTGATTTTGCTCAAAAGAAAAACAAATTGATTTGAATATCAAAATCAAGTTTTAAGGGGTGAAAAGCACAAAGTATTGAGAAAACACTAGATAGTGTACCAATTTTTTAATAAACTATCCCATATAAAATCAAAATACAACTAAAGTTTCTTAAACATAACTCACTCAATAGTCTGGCTATAGCATCAATAAAGTTGTACACAAAGAATGGATGAAAATCATCCATGCTTTAATATGCAAAACCTCAATCCAAAGGACACAAAACATCCTCCATTGGTATTCTCTCAAAGTTAACCCTCTCAAGCCACCAAAGAACATCTTCCACGATCCTTTCTATAAACTATAAAATATACATTTATTGACGAAATTGTGTGCAGGAATTAAGTTGAATATTTAATAAGGTGGAGGCACCAATGACTAATCATTTAAGTAATTTGGAAGAAGATTCTGTGTAGTATGAATTGGTGGATATTTTTCCCATGTAGAAAGATAAGAATTATGGGGATTGCTAAATTTTCAAATTTATATTCCAAAATTTGAAATTACAATACATTTTAGGAGGCAAAAGAATTCTTGACCCATAAGCAATATCTGGAGTCTTCGAATTCTCATCATACAATACAGTACTTTCTTGCTCACCACTCTAGATAATGTAGCATGACCTTATTAATTCCAACCTTGAAAAGGACAAAAAGTAAATTTCAAGCTTGAGAATGGCCTAAGGTTAAAAATAGCAGACCCTCCTAGTTGGGTACTGGGCATGGTTGATTATTGGTGCCTCCCCCTTACTGCTTCAAATTCTCCACAAATAGAAGCATTGTAAGGGAAAAAAATTGAAGGAATTGTCATTGTTAGAGTCCAGAGCATCACCCCATGCAAAGAAAAATAAATTCATAGGCAACTAGAATTGCTTGTGTGTGACACATATATCAGAAAATCATTTGTTTTACCATACCCTATAGCAACTCTAGCCATAGGTCTATATTTTCCATCAATATTAAATTAATTAAACCAGTGGTCAATGGTGTCCTGGGAGCATGCTTCCATGACATTGACAGCAGCATGTACTATCACTATCTTCACTCTACAATAGATGGTGCAAAATATTTCACATCCAACTATATAAACTTCATCAGAAGCTAATAAGTGGCATTAAAAGATTTTTGAGGGCATTGGAAGCCTATTTCAGCTTTGTTCCCTCGTAGAGAAGGGAATGGTTGGCTGTCAGAAAATAATTGAATTTTTTTTTTTCAATTCTTAAAATGCAAAAGAAAATTGAAATTTTTCTTATTTTTCAATTTTTTTTTAGAAATGATG
The DNA here is from genome assembly GCA_963969395.1 of Pseudoscleropodium purum. Lineage (NCBI taxonomy): Eukaryota > Viridiplantae > Streptophyta > Bryopsida > Hypnales > Brachytheciaceae > Pseudoscleropodium > Pseudoscleropodium purum. Next base: position 16,588,061 of record OZ017798.1, read on the forward strand.
TGGCACGGTCTTAGCTCAGTCAAACTACATTGCTTGTTACGTTTCCAAGGTTGGGGAACCCATAGGCTTCCAATGCTTTCAAATATCTTCTAATGATAGGTAGAGGCTTAATGTGATTAGTAGCGTGCATGAAAAAAGGCAATGGGCATGAAGGCTATTGAATGTTAAAGTAGAGGCACCTATTCCAAACCAATGATCTGTATCCAATTTGTAGGATGAAATTATTTCCAACTGCAAGGCTGGAACAAATTTCCAACCAAAGCTTGGAATTTTTTTTTCCTCTTTTTCAAAGTTGAGACTAATAAGTTCATGACACATGTCCCAAAGTAGTGAGCAAGAAAGTAGGAAGTAATGAGTGGGAAAGTAGTTCTTGAATGATCAAAATTAGAAGAATTTAGACATTGGCTACAGGCTTGGAGCACTTAAATTTGCCTTCTCAAAATTCATAGTAATTTCAATTTAAGCACTAAGATTACCAAAGTTTTTGCAATCCCTATCATTTCTATCATTGCATCTCTAAAAATATTTTCTTCGCTTTGCACTACTTCTAATCATGTCTAAAATTGCTTATTTGATCAATTATGGATGTTTTCACTATATGTCCATCTCTTTGTCAAGTGGTTCCAAATTTCCAATGTTCACATGTGAGAATTTAAAGTAGGTACCTTTGAAAACTTGATTTTGATATTCAATCAGTACAATTTGAAGATCATCCATTAGTCACTTTTTGACCTTACGTGCCATTCTTACAAGGTTAAAGAGTGAGTGGAGGATGGAGATTTGATTCTAAACCACTTGTGTCACTATTTCCAATTGCTTTGCCCTTTGTAGAAATGAAACTATAAAAGTGATAGGAGAAGGTTATGAAGCCAATTTCGTTAAATTGATACAATTTCAACAGATTGACATAGTGGATCCTCAAGCAAAAAATAATGAAATGATTTAGAGAAGCATAAAGAAAATGTGGGTCCAAATCCTAGCTTAGAAGTGCACAATATTGTGATGAAATGCAATTTGCATATCTATCATCACAAGACAATGTAAATAAATGCTCTTAGAATACAGATAGTGTAATAGAATTGAATGATGTTCCATTTGTTTGATAAAAATAATCTTTATCACTAGTCAAAACACTACTTTCATAATATAGAACTAAAGTACTACAAGGGTAGTGAGGAGATTGCTATCCTTGATGAATATGAGTTTACTTGCATCATTTTTAATATTGTCACAGTTACAAAGTACTTGCCTATTACCCTTCCTTGGGATCTTATTGTATTTACATCAATTTATTGGCTTTGGATTGAAAGATAGGAGACTTTGCATTGACAAAAGCTAAATGTGAGGACATTTGAAGAGGGCCTAATTTAAAAAGTAAGCAAATGCTATAAGGACAAAGCCTTTAGTAGTGTAATTGTTTGCTTTGAAATTCATTGCATTGGCATTTTATATGAGTATCCAAAGATTTAATTTTATACCAATTATTATAGTTTTTAGAACTTAATACAATACAATGTCAAAAACAATTTAGACAATTTGACTTGCATCAAAAAGTTATTATAATAAAATTACATTAAAAAAAAAGGATACAAAAAATGACCCCTATAGAATGTCACCACTTGTCATCAACATTGTAGTCACTCTAGAATGATTCCTAAGTGTATCATTTACCATTTCAAACACCCAATACATCATCCAATAACTAACATGCAAAGAATGTTAAGAAGTTTCATTCTAAAGGAAGTGCCATTGAACTATGTCCCCTTTTTCTACTAGTTATATATATATATTTAGTGTTGATGTTGAAACCAAATTAACATGTATCAGAGTTACCAAAGACCCTTCTTTCTAGCAAAGGTATGTAGTTTAAGAGTCACTATTTTTTTTCTCTTTAGAATCAATCATGGGACCTTAGATGAATCATAAGTATGCCAACCATGAGTAATCCAATTAGAGTTTCTCTCTCTTGATGTTGGTCATACTAGATCATCATGCATTTTTAGTATTTTTGTTGCTCCACTTCCTTTACTATCTTCTCAAAAGATGGCTCCCCCTTGGTTTGCATTAGTTGCCCCCCCCCCTCTTTCAAAAAATTTACAGGCGATTGATTTTTTTATTAAAAAATGCTTATCCTTGAAATTGCCGTTGATTTCTCAAAAAATCACAAGCCATTGATCTTGTGAGATTTAATCTAAGTTGTTCAAATATGAAATACCGGATACATACACAATACCGGATATGGATATGGGATGAATATTGAATATGGATACAAATACAATATTAGATATGAATAAGGGATGAATACTAAATATAAGTATTGGATATGAGTACATTGTTAGATATGGTATAAATACTGAATATAGATATTGAATACGAATATAGTATTGGATATGAATACATTGTCGGATATGGGATAAATACTAAATCCAAATACTGAATACAAATATAGTATTGGATATGGGTATAGGAGGAATTATCCCATATTGATTGTCACTATGTTGGTTCTTGAAAATTACAAGAGGGGGGGGGGGGGGGGGGGAGCCGGGGAGGCAAAGGGATTGCAATGAAAATTTTAAAAGCTTTAAAATCCAAAAATGAGCACAAAAATGGAGTCACTTTTGGGTGGATAGTGGATACCTTTCCTTTAATTTATGGCAAACCCTTTTCCACCAGAGGTGTCCAGACACTAACTTTTAAATGGGTTCAAAAAAGTCCTTCACGAGTGCCAAGTTTGAGTGCTTACTGTGGTGTGTTCTCGTCAATTGCAGTACTGTCCGTTACAGAACAATAAACCGTTACTTACATCCATTGCCAATTTGTCAAATTATTGGACAGGAGCTTGCAATTCAACCAGTGTACCCAACCACCTGTTAGTTAATATAATGAATTGACAAACAGTTGAAGCGCTTTGCCGCAATGACGTCCACAATCAGCTAGGAGGCGATCATCGCTGCAGTGAAACGCTGATTTTCAGAAAAATACCAATCATAGGTCTGTTCCCACGGCCTAAATCAAATGAGAAGAGGAGATTCAGTATAAGATGAATTGCTGTCAACAATGAATCGCTAATAATACTGCAACAGTTACCAGTTGCTAAGGTCAATGGCAATATCATTGTGAATATATAATTCTAGTCCAAAGATCGGCTGGTGTCGAAATGCATTGTCTTAATACTCTGGATACTAGAACCATTCCTGCAGTAACACCCGAGCCAGTGCTAACTTTCGGCATGAAAAGCTTCCACATATTTACTCTCAGGCTTTGCTCCGAGAGTGGGCTTAGAAACACATAATATTAGTCCTGTTGAATTCATTTGTTAGTAGTTTGATGAATCTGCCCAAACTTCAGACAGTCCTTGGTAGGATTTTCTAGTAAGTGGGTGGGTTAGTTAGCGCAAGATGTCAGTAGTTTCTAAAGACATGGTGCCTCAAGTCCATCGATTGGGAATCTAAATTTTCCACTATCAGCAACCATGCACTGACAATGAAGAAATGGCTAGCATCAATAAAGTAATGAAGGTAATATTGTATAGATCGAAATACCCTAACCCAGAGAGTTACGCAGTGCATGTAGCAGGTAGATCACGGACATCGTCAATTTCGTTAAATTGGCATGATTCTGGGCGCCGAAAATTTTGAAATTCATCTTGACAAACCACTGAGAACTAGGACTGGAATAGATTTTCGTTTCAGGCGGTGCGTCCTGGAAAGTGCCAAATCATGGAGTTCCGCCAATTTAACGAAATTGACGTTGGAATGGTACTTGAGACTGGCATATTGCTGGAGAGAGCCTGCAACACGTTCAACTCTTAAAGTGCTAATTATAGCAGGTTTAGGCTCCCTCTAGCAAAGCTAAATCTTGAAAAGCTCTACAAATTCGGGCAGGTACAGAATTACGATCGTCATGAAAGTGCTAAAGTTTTGGAAGACGCCAATTTCTCGAAATTGACGTTCGACTTCATTGAAATTATTGCCTTCACGTCGCAACTCGGAGGGCACATTTGCACAGTTTCCTCTGTTGCTCTCACACTTCAGTCGCCAGCTCTGTGAGTCATTAGCCTTGTGCATCGTCTCACGATCTACAGCTAGAGTTCTTTGGATATCAAACTTGATCTGATACTAACATACTAATACAGTAATTAAACACCTTCTGGACCAACTCACCAAACAGTAGATTAACACTCGGGGAATATTTTAAAAGACAATACGTGAGGCAATAAGCAAGTGTGAAGGAAAGCTGATCGAAGAAGAACAACCGGAATCAAATCTTCCAGTAGACATCCATTTTTGCATCCTTCTTTTCACCACATTTGTTCACTTTCGAAAGGAAGTGTTCAGGAAGGCTGGTCACAAGGTTGCCTTGTATTGTGTATTACAATTATATTCTTAGCATGAAATTAATCAAAAATCAGTTCATGCAACTCCTTGGGAACGTGTTTATTTTCTTGGAACTCTTTAGAAACTCTTTTGATTCATTGATCGTTCTTTAGAAAACAATGTACGTGCACCAAAGAGGAAATCATATTTATACAAGGAAATCAACGTTGCCGAGGAGGCTCAAATCTGTGTAAACCCACCTGCACTAAACGTCAATTAAGTTCGTTAAATTGGTGGTTGAAAAATCCATACCTGTCCTGCATTGTATACAGTTACGTACACATACAGTATGTCACAATTTGGCACCGGACTTGTGCCAACTAAACGAAATAGAATCATTAGAGAAAAAATGGACTCTCTGGAGGGTTGCTAAGAAGATCTCCAGCTAAAGGACTCTAAACTTAATATATTTTATTTTGTCCTTCTATTATTGTCCCCCCTATTGCTGCGCACTCTCGGTTAGGGTGTGACGACTGCAGTATGGTAGGTGTCTGAAAACTATTGGGCTGCTTTGGTAGGGTACGCCATGAGTATCTAAGGCTTGATATTTTAAGAGAGGTGGATCATGACATTTGGTGTTTTTTTATTCAAAGATAGGACAATATCTATGCAGTCTTTCTAGCCCTCCCAAAGTTAAGCCTTTTAATTTGTCCGAACATGATCTCAAATTAAAATACTGCTTGGGGTGCATGGGCCGGGGTGCACGAGCCAAAGGACAGGAACGTTAATTTCGTTAAATCGGCGGTATTCCATGCACCAAAAATTGTGACATATGTGTTCACAGAGGTCTAATTTCAGGTCAACAACTAGGGCAGGTATAGATTTTCGGTTCAGGTTGCGCGTCCTGATTCTCCTGCCAGAACCGCGCCAATTTAACGAGATGGACGTTCAGTCCGTAAGGAGTGAGGTATAAATAGTCGCACTGGCTCACAGAATGCCATCTCAATCAGTTGTAAGTTTCAAGCGCGTGGTGGATCTTTGAGAGACATACTCATTTGAGTTGAAACTCAAATGCTCTTGACGGACCTCAGCATATTCATCCTCAGTCCAGCTGCTTGTGCTTTGCAAAATCATCAGGCACTTTCATCAATTCCTTTCTTACCTGCACGCATTCAGCAAATTAAATGTCTTTATTGTCTAAGTGAATATCTTCATTTTGTCAGAGTGGATATGCATGGTAACTTTTGAAGACTATATGCATGGCAACTGTTGAGTCCATGGATGCTTAATCTGACCTCGTTGATTTGTACAGAATCCCGTGGCAATGGATGATATTTGCCTAGAATTATTTCATTTTTACATGCTACGGTACGATACATGATGTTTCAGTAGAGAGTGAATAATTAGTATGCACATTATATCTTCAGTTGCTTTCTGAATTCACGACTTCGGCAATTTGCATGGCCTGAAACGTAAATCGATTATACCAGTTCCTAGGTTTAGAGCTTTTTCGCAGTTGAATGTCACGATTTTGGCGCTCTGAATTGCACCAATGTAACGAAATTGACGTAAGTTGCATTAATTCTGTCATCGATTATATGTCTTCTCTTCATTTCCTCTGAGAGGGGAACGTAAACGTTTGGAGCTGGTATGCTTGAAATTGTAAGTTTGAACCAACGCTTCTGACCTTTTGGATCTGCCTAGAATCCCTTGACAAAAGGTGAACCATGTTTGCGACCCTGGAACGCACATTACAACATGGTTCTACGTATTGTTTGGTTTAGTATAACTTATTCGTACTGCGGTATCAAAGTGCTTTGATTGACTTGGTATTTGTTTTTGCAGGCTTCTATTCTTTGAAAAGGTTCAAGCCTGCAAGATTGGGCCACGAGTATCGATAGCTAGTCCACGACTCGATCACATCTCCAGTTCGGAAAACTGCGATGGATAAGATGTTGTTGCCAACAGCTTTCGTACAGCAGCTTGACAGCCATGTGCGTAAGATCCAGCAATTGATGCCGACAGGGAAGCTCATGAACATGGCAATGGCCTTTCTCATGCTGGCAACAGGGCTGGTGCTGGTGAGTGGCGCCACGCCAGGCAGTGATCTCAGCTTCTCTTACTACAACGGACTGTGCCCGGGCTTTGGCGCTTTAACGGCTACGTCGAAGTTTCAAAATCTTACGGATTCTATTGTGGCACCCAAAATTGCTGCTGATCCTGGCCTTGCTCCTGCCTTGATGAGGTATGTACACAACAGGTCTCGTTTTTACTGTCAATCTATACATTCTGTTTTCCAATCTAGTCGATCTTCACTTGTGGACAGGTAAAAAAATTCGTAAAACGCATAGGCATTGTTTTGTCCGTTGGTTAGATTTGGAGCTTGGAGAGTATAAACCTATATAGCCGGAACTCAAGTTTATGATTGAACCAATCCATGAAAGTTCCATGACACAGAAAATTGGGTCTCTTCTGATAAGTAGAACATGGATTTATTAACTCCGATGCGTAGAAGCAATTAAAACCTTGGCAGATGAAAGCAGTCCTTGAATTCCATTTAGTTTCTAGGCAGTTGACCGTCCGTAGACGTGTTTTCAAAGTCATATACGTTTCTAAAACTAGTTCATTGCAATTTATGTGCAGGATTGCGTTTCACGACTGTTTTGTTCAAGTAAGCCTTTCCACAAGCCTGAGGAAGTATTATATTTTTAGCTGAGCAATTTAACTGTTTCTCAGTGCGAGAATGAAATGTCACTGTGGAAATTCATTTAAGTGGAAGGAACTTGAGCTGCAATTCATTGATAAATTGATATTTGCATTTGACCTACGACAGTTTTCTTATTTCACTTTGGATGCAGGGGTGTGATGCCTCCGTTCTGCTAAATTCTACAGCAGGTAATGTAGCCGAGAAGGATGCACCTGTGAACCTTTCCCTGAGAGGGTTCGAAGTCTTTGATGCAGTGAAAGCTGCGTTGGAGCTTGTCTGCCCCGGAGTATTTTCATGTGCCGACATTGTCCAAGAGGTTGCCCTGGCAGCTCAGAGATATGTGGTAAGCAAGTTTCTTCTAGTCAAGGCGTGCAAACAATATTCGATCTTCTTTGCAATTCACGATTTGTTTGGATCTTCATTTCTTCAAATACAGAGGCTGAAGTAGAAACTGGAGGATATATTCTATTTCCACATGATATTCTACTTAGGACCTAATCCCACGGACTCCAGAAACTCAACGAGCGCTTACTGAATCCCTTGAATTGTGTGAAAAACGTGCACCCTATGAACTCTGGTAACGGCTCAGTGTCCAAAACCTCTCGAGCTATTCCGATTTGGGTTGCTACCAGAGAGACATGACATAGACTAACAGATCCTTCAACTGTCTGTCTAACAATAGGATTCTCCAACAGACTTAGAAAATGTACACTTAGGAAAATGTAAGGATTTGGAGAGGATTGCTTTACATAAGGACTTCAAGACACTTGTCTTAGTTTGATTAAGCTTAATTCTAGAATTTGTGTTGGGTGTTCATGGATGCAGGTCCAACCAAACCCTAGAAGTGAATGGTTACTAAGATATGGGAGGCGTGATGGACTAGTTTCTCTCGCAACGGAGGCCACTCAATTTCTTCCTAGTCCTGACATGAATTACACCCAGCTCGTGGCAAATTTTGCTGCACAAGGCCTGGGCAAGTCTGAACTTGTTCACCTTTCAGGTACTAAGCACTAACAAAATGCTCAAATATTTCACCAAATTAATATGAAAGAAATGTATATAATACGAGCAATCAATTGATAGTGTGCAAAAATATGAAGTGCCCTACACTGCCGTATTGGAATTGTTTCATGAACTTTTAGAAGAAATCATATAGAAAATCTTTCCCACTATTCATACACTGAGGTCTCTTCTAGTATGCAGTTTAAATGGTTCTATATGACCTTCTTTTGTGTCTCTATGCAAAGCGGGAAAGTCAATTTGTTAATAATGTTGGAAATTCTTCACATTCATTTGGTAAGCACTTGGAAATTAAAATTTACATTAGAGCTTCATATTATTCAATGTCATAATTTTGGCATCACGAATTGTGCCATTGTAAAAAAAATTATGTTCTTTGTTTTCAAATGATGTTTGAGCATATGCAACAATCATTGAAAGTTCAACCTTCTATAAAAATAAAATATTTGACGTAAGTTGACTTTTCTTCAATGATAGTAATATTGTTTATACTATTTTTCAGGAGCCCATACATTTGGAATTGCTCATTGTGTTACCTTCACCCAACGATTGTACAACTTTAGCGGCAACGGATCCGGCACTGATCCAGCTCTAGATGCTACCTTTGCTGCCAATTTAAAAATCCAATGTCCCCCAGGGAGCCCTCTCAATGTTGTAAACTTGGATGTAACGACTCCAACTACATTTGACAACAAGTACTACAACAATATCTATGCTGGCAAGGTTCTCTTCACTTCTGACAATGCATTAAAGAGCGACCCTGTTCGTGTCATTGCTGATGGAGCCTCTAACCTTCTATTTGTTGGGATCAACTTTGCTACTTCTTTCACAAAGATGACCGAGGTTAATGCGAAGCTTTATCCAAGTGGGGAGATTCGTTCTAATTGTGCTCTTCGCAACTAATTCAAATATTAGGAAACTTGTTGACATTGAAAATCTATATTTTCTTACTACCTACGTGCAAGTAAGTAGTTGATAATAGTGCATGATTTTGAATCTAGCTACTAATTGTGCAAGCTATTCTTGAATCTAGACTATTGACTATGATTTCAATATTGTTTGTCATTTCAATTTAATATAGGCTTATATGGCGTGTTACTTTATAAAATTCTATGGTCCTTTTTTGTCATGTCAAATGATATTAGCATTGCATTACCTTTTCAAGGAAGATTAAGTTACATAACTGATTTTTAACTAACCTAAACCATTCCCCCTTCAAGATTGAGATAATCTTTCCTTAGATCCTAGGGAGTGAATTTGGTTTAATCTCTTGAGAGCCATTAACTAGCATGAAAGTTGTAACATTGGATGCTCATGCTTTCAAGAGAGCAAAAGGAACCCACCAACATTGGTTAATTAATGTTATGTATCCAAAAGTCAGGCTTCCATCCTTTAACATCTCCTTTCTGAACACATATCCTCATAAATATTGAATAAAAAAAATTGAAGAATGTAAACTCTTTGATATCCATGATTTCATTGACAACTCCCTAGCATACATTGTATACTCTCCTAGATTGTCACTGTCTTGTGAGTGAGCAGTCTAAGTAGAATGGTGATGCACATCATTTTTCAAGCACATCGTTTTGCAAGCTAACTTAGAAACTTGCTTGAATCCAAAATCATACCATGTGTGTTTACATTGTCAGATCAACACTTAGATGAGGGCTCTCACAAGTAGCACCTTAACAAAGACAGTTACACATACCAAAGTTATGCATAAGCATAGCTTGAGTTGTATCAATTTAGGGTTTATTGGTGCCATCATTCAAAGCACAGAAGGAAGGTGAGAAAAGATAACAATTCAATGAAGGAACCAAAGCTTTGAATGACACATAATAAGTTTAATTATGGTGTTGTTCTTTTGAGCAGTCCTAATGACATCCCAAACATCATATTTGTGATGCATTCCATGTCATTTTGAGCCCACCTTTCTCTACTTGTGTGAAAGTTGTGATGCTGAATTGCTCGAGTTCTAAGATTAGATTTAGTATTGATTTATGTTTTGAGGCATTGGATTTGATATTGATCTTCCAACATAATGAAATATATGGATGCTTGAACTAACATGCAAGTTACATTGCATAGATAATATATAAAATTCAGTAGCCTTCATGTCCATTGCCTTTCCTTCAGGCATCCTGCTCATTACATTGAACCTCTACCTCCCTACTTAACTATTGATGAAGTACTCTTGAGTGTGGAACATTCCACACCATCTACTGTAGAGTCAAGCAACAGTGACAGCACATGCTATTGATTTTTATGCACTGAAGTTACTGGATTAGGAGATGATCCAGGAACAAGATGACAAAGAGAAATGGGCCTCACATGATATATTACAACAGTATAGAAAATGGAAAATTTCAATGTATTTTTGACCATGCAAATCACACAACGTGCTATAGCTTCCACCATCCCAAATGTAAATAAAATTTAAGAGGGGCAATGAAATGAGGGAACAATCGAGTTTGAGGTTCCCTTCTATTGATTATAAACAGTACCAATACCTCTGGCTATGGTTGAGTCACAGCGTAAAGAGTCCATTGAGACTTTGCAAGCAATGTTTTGACTTATGACATAATATGAGCTTAAGTTCGAGGAAGTTCAACATGGACATGATAGAGGTATATTGCCTTGTCTACATGAAGTATGATTTTCGACTATTTAAAAGGAACATTTAAAAGGCACATACTATAATTGTCATAGTTTGAGCAAAATATTACTTTCAAAAATCAGATCTACTAAGTTAAGGTGAAAATACCCCCCAAACCCCCATCAAAATAAGCATAGTTGGAGGTACCTTTGTTAGAAAAACAAAACAAAACAATATTTTTGAAGTATTAGCACTATAAATTATTAATTTTCACTAAAAAAATTTGAAATTTTGGATAAAGTGTGTAATCATTATGAATATTCAAAGTGGAATTCCCTAGACAACTAAAACTATCACATAGCCTAGTTCTAATATTGGCATCTAAAGAATCAACCTTCAACCAAAATTTGCACTTAAGTATAGAAATAGACAAATGATTTATTTGTATTTTGGGGGACACTTTCAATAGAAGTCTAGAACTTGTTAGGAATGGATACAGTATTGGGTGTTCTAAGATTAAAAGAGTTTAGAGGGTAGGGGGATAGGAGGACTATTTCAAACCTTTGTTCTCCATAGTTCTCCGTGCAGTGAAAGAATGCTACATTGTTAGAAGAAAAAAATTTGAAAAAAAAACATGAAAATTTTTTAAATGAAAAACAAAGTTGAAAAATGACATGGTAGTCATTCTACCATATTAGGTAGTAGGTTTAGCAAGTTCGTAGAGTCAGAAAACATTAGGGAACTTGCAACCCTCCTAGACCTCCAAAAATCTTCTAATGCTTTAGAAGTATTCAAAATGTCCCTTCATGCCCAATTTAAATGCAAGTATGAAATTTTTCAATTTTTCAATGTAGAAATTTGAGATGCTCTCATAGCATTATGTATTTTCCATGAATTGTGCATGGAAGTATTCCAATTTAGAGTCAACCTCTAGGAATGGTTTAGATTTCATAGTCTACATCGTGAGGGGGTGACTTTGATCTATGTTACCTTTCAAGTATAGTTCAAGCCATAGGGTTTAAACCATGATGGGGATGACATTAGTTTGGAGTACCTCTAAAAATGATTTAGACCTTGTGGTCTAAATCAACTTCAAGCACCTTTCAAAAATAGTTTAGACTTTGTGGTATACACCAACATTAGGCACCTCTTAAAAACACATTAAAAGATTTTTGAGTCCTTCGGATGCTTGCAAGTTATCACAGCTTGCGAACGTAAAAAATAGGTTCGGCGCAGTGGTCTAACGTGGCCAAGACCCTGCCACGTCATTGACCCTATTTTTTTATTTTTTTATTTTTTTATGAAAAAGAAAATTCTAATAGCAGGCCGTTCCCCTCATTACAGGAGAACAAGCCCGAAATAGGCTTCTGGACCCTCCAAAATTCTTCTAATGGTTTGGACCTTGAGGTCTACACTAACTTCAAGCGCCTTTCAAAAATAGTTTAGACCTTGTAGTCTACACCAACTTTGGGCCATCAAAGTGCCCTTTAGAGTGACTGTGAATAAATAAATACTTGTCAAGGAAAGAATGATATTTTTTCCCTATTTACACACATTTTTTACATCATGATGTTTACACATTTATATATAATGGATGTTTTATTAAAATGGTGGTATTCTACAAACTTGGTACTTTTCGCTTCAAGACGTGCATTCTAAAATGTATACCTATCCTAGATTTCAGGATTTGAGAGTTTGAAATCTATACTAGTCTTAGAAAATTTATGGAAAAATGCCAAAGGAATGCTACTAATTTAACGAAATATCTGTTTTATATGCCTTTTAGGCATTTTTTGGACAATGGAACATTAGATACTTCAAGATTGTTATTCAAATCCTTAGTATATTGAGGGAATACTTTATATGGAAAGTAAAAATTTGTTGCAATTAAGTACAAGGTCACATGTGATGTTTATGTAATGAAATGCTTTTCATTGAATTATTAGACAAGACACTAAGTAGTTGCAAGAAAGGGTGTCTATTTCTTGTAGCATTTTGCCGTAACTATAGTTTTTGCGCTCAATACTATGAGTACTACAAAACAAAACAATCTCAACTGTTGATAAAAAGAATTGATGACTAAAAGTATTGTTTTGAGTACTATGAGTACTTATTAATATTGAAATAGTATTGTTTGAAAAAACTAAACTAATTATGACAAAAAATAGATACAATGACGTATAAATTAATGATAAATAAAAATCATGAACAAAAAAAATCTAAAAATTGACAATTTATGAGGATTTGATGGTAATCAATAATCATCAAAAAAATAAAGCTAAAACCATCTTCATTGTTCAAAAGTGTGTATAAAATGGACCCTTGTTCACATGCATGTGAACGACATAAAATAATGTTTTTTTAAGTTCTTTTTGGTGGACACATGCCTCTTTAATGTGGGAATATCCTACTAAAATTTAAGCTCTACATCATTAATTATGGATACTCCATAGTACTAAAAATCTCTAAATCACAAAGTATGACAAATTAGCAAAATTGAAATTTAATAATAATTTTTTTTTTAATTTTTGAAAAAGAAGAATTCTCTTAATGAACAAATTAGTCATCTTCAATAAATAAAAATTCAAGTTCATCGGCTTCATTCTCCAAATGTTATCGCCAAACTAAATTCTACATCTCAAAGTGTGATAGAAAATAGGACCACCCTTTCTTGCAACTACCCCACTAGGTATATTTTTGTCATTTAAGTCTTCAGGAATACTAGTGAGTGAGTTCTTTATTTTGACAAGTTAATGAGTACTTGATGAAATTCATACAAGGTAGTGACACAATTATATACATATTTGCGTACTTAAGCCATCATCTCTTGCCTTTTTAAATAGCTTTGTATGTCAACTTTTGAAAGACTCTTTGAGGGTTCAAAATTTTTCTAATACAACTTATAATTAATATTTAGGGTGATAATTTTAAAATGACTCCAAGTGTATCATTTACATTTTAAATAGCCAATATGTCCTTCCAATAATTGACACACAAAGAATGCTAAAAAGTTTCATTCTAGAATTGTCATTAAATTGTACCCCCTTTTCTTCTAGCGATATATCTATTGTTGACATGTTGATTTTGAAACCAAATTGTACCAAAGTTACCATAGAATCTCCCTTCACAAGTCACTAATTTTTCTCTTTGGAGTTGGTCATAGGACCTTAGGTGAACATACTCTTCATGCAACTTAGTAGGGTGCTCTAGCAACGGTCCTATTCTAAAAGTGACTTCTAACGTAAAGGTACAATTTGCTTTCTTCAATGAACCAAAAATGTACATTTTAAAAGGTATTCACTTTTTGTAACCAGTGCATTTCAACTTCAAAAATCTGTATCTAATTCTACAAAGGTTGAAAAAAATATGAAACAACTTGGGTTAGATGCCAATTCCATTTTTCTTCCTACAAAAATTTAGTGAAAATTATTTTAAGGGGTTCAGCTTCCCCCAAATGCAATCAGCTCTTACAAGGTCGCTTTGAGAGCAGACTACCTTATGCCAACCATAACCCAGTTGGAGTTTCTCTCCCCAGATACTGATCATACGAGATTAGCATGCATTTTTGGCATTTTTGTTGCTCCACTTCCTTTAATTTATGGCAAACCCTTTTCCACCAGAGGTGTCCAGACACTAACTTTTAAATGGGTTCAAAAAAGTCCTTCACGAGTGCCAAGTTTGAGTGCTTACTGTGGTGTGTTCTCGTCAATTGCAGTACTGTCCGTTACAGAACAATAAACCGTTACTTACATCCATTGCCAATTTGTCAAATTATTGGACAGGAGCTTGCAATTCAACCAGTGTACCCAACCACCTGTTAGTTAATATAATGAATTGACAAACAGTTGAAGCGCTTTGCCGCAATGACGTCCACAATCAGCTAGGAGGCGATCATCGCTGCAGTGAAACGCTGATTTTCAGAAAAATACCAATCATAGGTCTGTTCCCACGGCCTAAATCAAATGAGAAGAGGAGATTCAGTATAAGATGAATTGCTGTCAACAATGAATCGCTAATAATACTGCAACAGTTACCAGTTGCTAAGGTCAATGGCAATATCATTGTGAATATATAATTCTAGTCCAAAGATCGGCTGGTGTCGAAATGCATTGTCTTAATACTCTGGATACTAGAACCATTCCTGCAGTAACACCCGAGCCAGTGCTAACTTTCGGCATGAAAAGCTTCCACATATTTACTCTCAGGCTTTGCATGAAATAGATTTCCATCCGAGAGTGGGCTCAGAAATGCATAATGTTAGTCCTGCTGAATTGCGAGTAGTTTGATGAATCTGCCCAAACTTCAGACAGTCCTTGGTAGGATTTTCTAGTAAGTGGGTGGGTTAGTTAGCGCAAGATGTCAGTAGTTTCTAAAGACATGGTGCCTCAAGTCCATCGATTGGGAATCTAAATGTGCTACTGTCAGCAACCATGCACTGACAATGAAGAAATGGCTAGCATCAATAAAGTAATGAAGGAATTACTTTAGAGTTCGAAATACCCTGCACGAACTAGATAAGTACGCAGTGCACGCATGTAGCAGGTAGATCACGGGCGTACTTTCTCGAATAGATTGCACGGTACTTGAGATTGACATATTGCTAGAGGGAGCCTGCAACATGCACCTTCAACTTGAAGCTAGTGCTAACTATAACAAGTTCAGGCTCCCTCTAGCAAAAGTTAAATTTTCAAAAGCTCTACAAATTCGGAAAGCTATAGAATTACGATGGTCCTGAAAGTGCTAGAATATGTCAATATCTTTATCAAAATTGTCGTTCAACTTAAATGAAATTATTGCCTTCACGTCGCAACTTGTCGCGCACATTTGCACGTGCAGTTTCCTCTGTTGTGCTACTGCTCTCACACTTCAATCGCCGACTCTGTGAGTCACTTGTCTTATGTATCGCCTCACACTCTACAGGTAGAGTTTTTTGGATCTAGCAAACTTGATCTGATACTAACATATCGACACAGTTCACATAACAGACACAGTAATTATGCACCGTCAATGCACTACAAGAGAATGTAGAGTTTGCAAATACTTTTCGCAAAAGTTTTGAAATTCCCACGAATTTTGTTTCAATGACTTTGCAATGGTCTAATATGAAATATTGCACTATGTTTGCAATGGTTTGGAATTTGCAACAACTTAGAAATATAATAGCATGGATTCAGTGTTCAATACTTTATATTGAATTAATCACAACTTAGTAACGGTTTCACAATGCATTATTTCTTTCTCAAGATAAAAAGTAAACCCAATCTAAGTTCAGTTACACATTGTTCCTTTGCAAAACCATTGCAAATGCCTTGCTATTGTGTCGCAGTCAATGCTTTCTGTTGTAGTGAATGTTTGGACCAACTCACTCGAAAGTAAATTAACATTCGGGGAATTGAATATTTTAAAAGACATCACTTGAAGGCAATAAGCAAGTGTGAAGGGAAGCTGATCGAAGAAGAACAACCAATCAAATCTTCCGATTAAGTAGGCATCCATTTTTGCATCCTTCTTTTCACTACATTTCATTGTCCACTTTTCGAAAGGAAATATTTAGGCCGGAAGGTCACGAGGTTGCCTTGTTTTGTGTATTACAATTATCTCCTTAGTATGAAATCAATAAAAAATTAGTTCATGCAACTCCTTGGGAACGTGTTTTTTTGGAACTTACCCTTTAGATTCATTGATCGTTCTTTAGAAAACAATGTACGTGCACCAAAGAGGAAATCATATTTATACAAGGAAATGAACGCTGCCAAGGAGGCTCAAATCTGTGTAAACCCACCTGCACTAAACTTCAAGCTCGTTAAATTGGCGGTTGAAAAATCCATACTTGTCCTGCATTGTATACAGTTATGTACATATATGGCACAATTTGGCACAAAATAGAATCATTAGAGAAAAAATGGATTCTATGGAGAGCTACTAAGAAGCTTTCTAGCTATCTAGAGGACCTTAAGTTTATATTTTATATAATTTGTCTTTTGATTATTGTTCTCCTATTGCTACTTACTTTTGGTTGGGGTGTGATGATCTCAATACGGTAGGTGTGTAAAAATCATTGGGCTACTAGATAGTTACAACAAACACTTCATTGTTTTTGGACATAGGACTAGGGGTACTATACAATACTACTAATATTGTGTATCAACAATGCCTCAACAGATCTAAATTGTTGATTCAAGGCACCTACGGATCTAAATCGTTGATTTAGCACTATGTAGTACTATAGACTACTATAGAGTACTACAAAAGCCACTAGGAGTAGAAAATAGCAGAAAAAAGGGTATGTGAACATTTTCATTTTTAGTAATTCTAAAAGCTTCTAAAAACTTCTATAAAATTAGACACATTGCTAAACAAGATTGCGCTTACATTGCTCCAAAGAATTCTTGTAGAAATTTCTTTCCTTCTTTTATAGCCTTCACGGAAAAGGTCACTTTGACCCTATGTGCACTACCAACATGATACTATTTTGATAAAACTTATCTTCAATCTTTGTAATTTTAGTATACCTCCAACATGTCAAATTTGTGGCTTCTAATTCACATTTTTGGATCAAAAATAGGACTAAAACCTCCCACAATGATCAATGTAGACACGTAGGTTAAAAATGATAAAATAATTTTTTTTTAACTAAAAAAATACTTAATGTCTAAAACTACTACAAGTACCTTCATTCCAAATTTCATGCCAAACGGATAAAAAAATGCAAAAAATTTGAGCAAAAAAACACCTATCTTAGGACAAGGGGATAAGAAATAGGATAAGTGTTTCTTGCAATTGCCCTACTAAGTTAGTAGGGTACACCATGAATATCCGAGACTTGGATTCATAGTTATTGTACTTGTCCATGTAAAGCCCTACTTGAAGTACATTAAAACATGACTTGGATTCATAGTTATTGTACTATGTCCATGTCTGTCTTGTGTGAACCCATGTGACAAATGAGGTAGGCGACATGCTATACAACAATACATATTCTAGGATTTTATCTTGCTCATGTTTTAATGTACTTCAAGTGCCCATGTTTTAATGTACTTCAAGTAGGGCTTGTAGGGCTCTTGAATTAGCCTCACTTGTCACACCGATGAGGCCTCTAGAGATTCCATTTTCCCTGTAAATAAATGAGACGAATCCTGCACTAGCTGGCGGAGGTTATCGTTGCCAGATCATGCTTCAAAAATTAAAGCTGTGTCCAAACATGGGCACTTCCCTTTGACAAATACGTCAAAGCCAAGGCCAGCCCTCCCAAAGTCAAGCCTTTCCATTTGTCCGAACATGGTCTCAAACCATACTCAAATTAAAATACTCCTGGGAGAGCATGAACCAAAGGACAGGGTAATGATGTGAGCTTAATTTCAGTCCACGAAAATCCGTCTGGAGTGAAGTATAAATAGTGGTACTGGCTCACCGAATGCCATCTCAATCAGTTGTAAGTTCAAGCGCATGGTGGATCAGTAGCCTCCTTCACTCAGGGATATGCTGAGTTGAAACTCAAATGCTCTTGACGGACTTCAGCATCATCATCCCTCAGTCCAGCTGCTTGAGCTTTGCAAAATCATCAGTTGGTGTACTGTATATTAAGTACTGCAGCTGTATCAAAGTGCTTTGAATGACTTGGTATTTGTTTTTGCAAGCTTCAATTCTTTGAAAAGGTTCAAGCCTGAAAGATTGGGCCACGAGTATCGATAGCCAGTCCACGGCTCGATCACATCTCCAGTTCGGAAAACTGCGATGGATAAGATGTTGTTGCCAACACCTTTCACACAGCAGCTTCACCGCCATGTGCGTAAGATCCAGCAATTGATGCCGACAGGGAAGCTCATGAACATGGCAATGGCCTTTCTCATGCTGGCAACAAGGCTGGTGCTGGTGAGTGGCGCCACGCCAGGCAGTGATCTCAGCTTCTTCTACTACAACGGACTGTGCCCCGGCTTTGGCGATTTAACGGCTACGTCGAAGTTTCAAAATCTTACGGATTCTATTGTGGCACCCAAAATTGCTGCTGATCCTGGCCTTGCTCCTGCCTTGATGAGGTATGTACACAACAGGTCTCGTTTTTACTGTCAATCTATACATTCTGTTTTCCAATCTAGTCGATCTTCACTTGTGGACAGGTAAAAAAATTCGTGAAACGCATAGGCATTGTTTTGTCCGTTGGTTAGATTTGGAGCTTGGATAGTATGAACCTATATAGCCGAAACTGAAGTTTATGATTGAACCAATCCATGAAAGTTCCATGACACAGAAAATTGGGTCTCTTCTGATAAGTAGAACATGGATTTATTAACTCCGATGCGTAGAAGCAATTAAAACCTTGGCAGATGAAAGCAGTCCTTGAATTCCATTTAGTTTCTAGGCAGTTGACCGTCCGTAGACGTGTTTTCAAAGTCATATACGTTTCTAAAACTAGTTCATTGCAATTCATGTGCAGGATTGCGTTTCACGACTGCTTTGTTCAAGTAAGCCTTTCCACAAGCCTGAGGAAGTATTATATTTTTAGCTGAGCAATTTAACTGTTTCTCAGTGGGAGAATGAAAGGTCACTGTGGAAATTCATTTTAAGTGGAAGGAACTTGAGCTACAATTTATTGATAAATTGATATTTGCATTTGACCTAAGATAGTTTTCCTATTTCACTTTGGATGCAGGGGTGTGATGCCTCCGTTCTGCTAAATTCTACAGCAGGTAATGTAGCCGAGAAGGATGCACCTGTGAACCTTTCCCTGAGAGGGTTCGAAGTCTTTGATGCAGTGAAAGCTGCGTTGGAGCTTGTCTGCCCCGGAGTATTTTCATGTGCCGACATTGTCCAAGAGGTTGCCCTGGCAGCTCAGAGATATGTGGTAAGCAAGTTTCTTCTAGTCAAGGCGTGCAAACAATATTCTGTCTTCTATGGAATTCACGATTTGTTTGGATCTGTATTTCTTCAAATACAGAGCATTGCAAAACCACAGAGATGTATCCCAAGGCTGAAGTCGAAACTGGAGGATATATTCTATTTCCACTGATATTTGGATGAGCGTTGTATTGAACAGAATTCTTTAGTTCAATTCAGTGGCTCTTTGACTCCAGACCTGTTTTCTTGCATTTTTCCTGCATTAATTCTTGAGATGGAACAAGGAGCCTTCCCATGACTAGTTAGTAATGTTACGATGGTGATCACTCATAGGATGGCTACGTCTGAAACGTCTTCAGAGCCTCCATGAGAGAGCTTTACCCCAAAGGAATTGTGCGTGCAAGTTCAGTCACCTCCCAAAACTTCCCTCTAAGGCCCTAAGCCCATGGACTCCAGGAACTCAACCAGCGCTTACTGAATCCCTTGAATTGTCTGAAAAACGTGCACCCTATGTGCTCTCGTAAAGGCTCAGTGTCCAAAACCCCTCGAGCTACTCGGATTTGAGTTGCTATCGGAGAGACATGACATAGACTAACAGATCCTTCAATTGTCTGTCTAACAATAGGATTCTTCAATAGACATGGAAAATGTAGGAAAATGCTAGGATTTGGAGAGGATTGCCTTACATAAAGACTTCAAGACACCTGTCTTAGTTTGATTAATTCGAGAATTTGTGTTGGGTGTTCATGGATGCAGGTCCAATCAAAACCTAAACCTGAATGGCTACTAAGATATGGGAGGCGTGATGGACTAGTTTCTCTCGCAACGGAGGCCACTCAATTTCTTCCTAGTCCTGACATGAATTACACCCAGCTAGTGGCAAATTTTGCTGCACAAGGCCTGAACAAGTCTGACCTTGTTCACCTTTCAGGTACTCAGCACTAATTAGATTTAATGCTCAAATATTTCACCAAATTCATATGAAAGAAATGTATATAATACGAGCAATCAATTGATAGTGATGCAACGATAAAAAAAAGTGCCCTACACTGTTGTATTTGGATTGCTTAATGAGTATCATAAAGAAAATCTTACCCACTATTCATAGACTGTCTGTTCTAGTATGCAGTTTAACAAATTGACTTTCACGCTTTGCATAGAGATAGAAAAGGAGGTCATATGTAACCATTTTAGAATGTTGGAAATCTGAGTGACATTCACTTGGTAAGCACTTGGAAACTGAAAATTTCACCAGTGGTAGTTTTTAGAGCTTAGTGTAATTCAATGTCATAATTTTGGCACCATGAATTGTGCAATTGTAAAAAAAAATGAAGTTCCTTGTTTCCAAATGATGTTTGACCATGCGCAACAGTCATCCAAAGTTCTACCAGGCCCCCAATAAATAGAATAAGTGACATAGGCTGACTTTTCTTTAGCCACAACTTTAGTAACATAGTTTATACTATTTTTCAGGAGCGCATACTTTTGGAGTTGCTCGTTGTATTACCTTCACCCAACGATTATACAACTATAGTGGCAATGGATCTGGCACTGATCCAGCTCTAGATGCCACCTACGCTACCAACCTAAAAGTCCAATGTCCCCCGGGGAGCCCTCTCAATGTTGTAAACTTGGATGCAACCACTTCAACCACATTTGACAATGAATATTTCAACGATATTGCTGCTGGCACGGTTCCCTTTATTTCTGATGATGCATTAAAGAATGATCCTATCCTTGTCGCTATTGATAGAGCTTCTAACTCTCTATTTGTTAACTTAAGCTTTCCCCTTTCCTTCTGGAAGATGACCGAGATTAATGTAAAGCTTTATCCAAATGGAGAGATTCGTTCTACATGTGCTCTTGGAAACTAATTCAAAGTGAAACTAGTTGATAATCATGTGTGATTTTGAATCTAGCCAGTGACTATGCAAGCTAGGTTTGAGATTTTTTTTTGATGAAATATTTGCATCAATTTGCAATGTGAATGTTAAACAATCTATTGATGATATCAATGAAATTGGACCTATATGCCATTGCTAGAAAAATACAAAGATCATGAATATGACTTTGTTAAGATTGAAATTCTTTTTGCTATCAATAAACAATCAAGAGCATATGATTTCAATATTTTTTGTCATTTCAATTTCTACGCTTATATAACACATGACTTTGTGTCTATGTTTCTCTTGTGTCCTATTAGATAGTAATATTGCATTCTCTTTTTAAGGAAGATCTAATTAAGTCATACAACATTATTAATCAATCTCATTAGAAGATTTTTGGGGCCTCCAGAAGCCTGCAAGTCATCGCAACCTGTGAATGCAAGGAACAGGTTTGATGCAGCGGAATGACATGGCCAAGACCTTGCCACATCATTGTCCAAAAAGAATTCAACTTTTTTTGGCATTTGAAGAAATTTAATTTTTTTTTCTAACAATAGGCTATTCCCTCCGCTACAGGGAATAACTGTGGGGGAATAGGCCCAAAACAAGCTTCTGGAGCCCCAAAAAATCTTCTAATGAAACCATTCCCCCTTCAAGATTGAGATAATTCTTCTCTGAATCCTAGGGAGTGAATTTGGTTTAATCTACTAAGAGTCATTGGCTAGCTAGGAAGTTGCCACATTGGATGCTTATGCTTTCTTAGGGAACAAAAAGGCCCCCTTAACATTAGTTAATAATGTTATATCCAAGAAGCTTCCAACATTGTACATCTCCTTTCTATAACACACATCCTCTTTAATACTCATATTGAATTTTTTTTAAATTGAAGAACGTGATCGTTAACATTGATGACTTCATTGATAGCTCCTTGGCATATAGGAGGAGGCTTGAAAAACGCTCAAGCTTTAAGAACCGTCCCTTGAAAAGTCTCTGAAATTGTCCAAAGAATTGTTCATGTGCCCAAATTTTTTTGTGTTCATAACCGGTGGACCTATATGGATCATTTTAGATAAATTGTCAAGTGACAAAGGTGATTGTTGTGAGTACTTTATGCTCATGAATGAATCTTAAAAAACTTAAGCAAAAAGTGAGGTGCATTTAATGGAATGCAATACTTTTTATTTTAGAATTGAGACTTTGAGAGTGAAAATCAAGTGAACTATTCCAAAATAAGGCCATATTCGTTATATTGAGACTTCTTGCAAATTTTGAGACAAAATTCTAGTTATTGTAAATTTCTTTTAAAAAATAGGAATTCAAACCAAAAATAAATAATACTCAAATAGTGATCCTAAAATAGAATTCTATAAGTTGGTGTTGTTACCTATTTATAAAAAAAAATACTTATAAAGAGATAAAGCAGTTTTATCTTCAAGTCAAAGATAAAATGAGACTGCAAAAAATCTCAATATAGCAAAAATGGCCTTAAATGGTTTTGTACCATTTAATACTACCTAATTATCACTTTAATGTGTCAGTTGCTCTATTCATTGATGCGTTCTAATTCATAACCAGTGCACTCTATGAGCATAAACAACACCCCATCACCCTTCCACTTCCAAAAATCGCCATAAAGTCATTTCAGGGCCAAAAATTATGATTATAATCTGATTACCAATGTCTCTTATTTCTCTTGCTACAAAAAATAAAATATCACAATTTTTCATGAAGTGAATTCACCAAACAGGATTGATTTTGCTTAGGTGAACCATTCATGAGCCTCTTACTTTATATACTCTCTCCTAGATTGACACTTATATTATGAGTTACAATGGTGTTGTACATCATTTTCAAGCGCTAGAAATTTGCTTGAATCCAAAATGATCATGCCTTGCGTGTTTATGTTGTTAGATCAACACTAAGATGAGGGCTCTCACTAGAAACACCTTAACAATGTTCTGCATAGCTTGAGTTCCACCAATTTAGGGTATATTGGTGCCATCATTCAAAGCACCGGAGGAAGCCAGGTGAGGAGAGATAACAATTCAATGAAGGCACTACAGCTTTGAATGACACATATTAAGCTTAATTATGGTGTAAGTTGTTCTTTTGAGCAGTCCTAATGACATCCCAAACATCATATAAGGTGGAAGGCTTGAAAACAGTTCATGTAAGGGGAAAAATGCATCTGTGGAAAAATCTGGTGATTTAAAAGAATTTCACAATATTTTCATAAGAAGACAAGTGAGGAACAGTTCAATTCAGATTTTCTTTGTAATTATTGGAGTCAAGATGAATTTAATAGGAATTTTAGAAGTGGCAGGTGCCTTAGGCTCTATACATGTTTCTAGGCTATAACAAAAATGAAATGCTCTACTCTTTAAATAGAGCAAATGAGTACAAAAAACAAGAAATAAAATGCTATCAACATTCATGTCAATGCTGAAATTGTTCACTTGATGTTCAAATCATGACATGGGGATGTGTCATGTGTCCACTGTCAACAGACATTAGTCATTACTTTCTTTGAAGCTGAATTCAAAGTGCTGTAACTTTTGCATCCAATGACCAAATTCAATAAAATTTATTAATAAATTTTTTATTTTTTTTCTAGTTTGTGTGGTAAAATTTTCAGATCAATATAAGATTTTCAGATTATTTGTAAGCTAATTGAATTTTACAGGCTCAAATTGAGTCCACCTAACTATATTTGAATACTGCAACTTTGGAGGCTCGTATCTCCTTCATCTAATGTTTGTTTCCAAAAAAAAATTATTGGGTTATGTTCCCCTTGAAGTCTAATTATTATAGTTATAATTTCTTGCTAATCCAAGTTATTTTGAATGTTTGGGAACAATTCAAAGTTTGAAATTACAACATTTTAAAATTACAATAAACTTCAGTGACTTGTTTCTTCTTCATATGATGTCTATTTCTAATTCAAAAAAATTCAAAAATTTACATACTAGTCTCGTTTGTGTGGTTAAAATTTCACAATAATCCCCCAAAATATAAGTGATTGAGAATCATTTTAATAGAAGGAGGTTCAGCCTCATGTGTGTGTTTTCAGCTTTTCTTATTATTTTTTAACATTTCAAAGTCATTTTGAAGACCTCACCAAATTCAGGCCTTTATTATGAGTAAAATCACACATGATGATGAACCATATCACCTGATTGATAGCCTAAAATCACACACATGAGATGGCAATTTATCACTACATAAAGTCATTTTCATTTCTATATCTCCTGTGCACTGTTTTAGAGACTTCTATAAGGGCGGTTCTTAGTGCCCAAACTGTTTTCAAGCCTCCTACTATATGTGATTCATTCATCAGTGTTATTTTCAGCAGAGCCCACCTTTCTGTATATTACTTGTGAAAGTTGTGACACTGGATTACTCCAGTTCAGTCTAAGATTAGGGTTGGTTTTGATGTATGTTTTGAGACACCAGACTTGATATCAATCTGCCAATGTAACGAAATATATGGATGCACAAACTAACATTTTATTTGCATTGCATGATGTAGTTCAAATAAGGTTATAACATTCATTCACCCCTAAAGGACCATTGTCCCTTCGGGGGACAAATGGGATTTTGGGCAAGTACCTAGGGGCTGAAATTATTTCCTGAATTTTTGGAACTTTTTTTCAAGATAGGAAATTTGATTCGCTTTGTGGGAATATAATTTTTTTTTTCTAATTGGTGCTTGGGAACGAAAGTTATACCCAAATAAACTCAAAATAGGGGACAAGGGGCAGCAAAAAAATTTCAAAAATTTTAATTTTTAATTTCAAAAAAATTCCTCGTAGATTATATTTTTGTGTATATGTAAAGCTTTGATTCCTTACATTTGGATTCTTTATGAGAAAGTTATGGATGATCTTGTTTTTCGGGCAATTAGAGCATCTTCTTGAAAAAATAACTCGTAGGATTTATTTCTAAATGTGATTAATACAATTTTATTTTTTTAAAGTTTCACATTGTTAATCTTGCTTTCTAGAACAATCTCACCATTGGGATTAGTGCATTTTAATTCCATTCTAGAGATATTAATAATTTAGATTTTCCTTCTATTTATACCTACTTCTACTTAACAATTTTTTAAAGAATAGAAATTAAGTTTTTTTGAATTATTATTTTTTTCCCTAAACTCTCAATTCAATTCTATACCATAAAGATTTTAAGTTCAAAACTTTGTAATGCAAAAACTTTAAGTTAAAAATGTTCAAAGTAAGAAAATCGAGTCCCGCAATGTGCTAAAAAACTTGTTTTTTTACTTTAAATGCAGATATCTTACTGTCTATGCAATCAAAAATTCTGAAATTTTTTCCACACATTCTCATACTAGTTAGGTGTAAGATCCTATGGTTAGATGTGAATTATTTTTTTTTAAATTTTTAAATTTTCCTATAAAAATGACAGTTTTGAGTGTTTTTTGGCAGAAAAAAGACCTCAGTCCTTTAGGAGTTAAACTTAGTCTTCATGTCCATTGCCTTTCCTTCATGCACTCTACTCATGGCTCACTGAACCTCCACCTGTTCACTTAATTAGCTAATATTGATGAAGTACTGCTAATGTAGGTGTGGAATATTTCACACCATCTCCTGGAGAGCCTCGGCCAGTGACAGTGCATGCTATTGAATGTTACGCAGTTACTGGACTAGGAGATGATTGAAAGCCCTTCCTTTTTCACATATTTATCCATTGATCTGCATTTTTTAATTTGATTCTTAGGACATCAGAATTATGCAAGTGCACTTCGCATGCAAGCTGGCTGGGAAAACAGCATAGAAAAAACAGAAGGTTTCAATGTACTTTCAAACATGTGAATCACACAATGTGCTAGAGCTTCCACCATCCCAAATGAATATTATATTTAAAAAGGGGCAATGAATTGTGAGACCCGTGGAGTTTGAGATTCCCTTCTATTGATTAAATGTAGTACCAGTACCCTCTGGCTATGGTTGAGTTGCACTGTAACTATATTGATTCCCAATGGAGACACTGCAAGCAATATTTTGACTTAAGGTAGGTACTCCCCAAACCGCCTCTTTTTGCTACTGAGCTTATTTGCTACTATTAGATTGGTCAAATTTTCATATGTTCTTGTTGGCAAGTGAAAGGAAGTTTCAACACACCAGATAATGTAACATTTGAGTATTGTATGCAAAAGTTATTAAGGAACAAAGTTTGGCTCTAAAAGCAGTTCTTCCACATAGGTACAAAACTGACTTTAGAAATGTTCACATAGTATAAATGGCGGCTTAAGGTCTGTGGCACATTTCAGTGTACCTACCTTAACCCCTAAATGAATTTGATCATGTTTTCACCAAAACCGCTCCAAAATTGCATTTCTAGTACAAATATCAAATTAAATTTTTTTTTTTAAAAACATGTTTGAAAACATGTAATTATAGTATCTTAGTTTGAAAATATGTTAAAAAAATTTCAGAAATTTCCACTGAGTAGATTGCAAAATATTAGCATTTGAAGTAACAAATTTCTTTTTTCTGGCCCTACGAAAAACCGGGCAACTGCACTTCAGAAGGTCACATTTATATAAAAAAAATGTCCAAAATGGTGGTTACTCTTTGGATTCATTTTTCAAGTCATGTTGGCTACATGCTTGAAAAATTTCAGATCATTTGAAATCATACAACATATAGGAAAAAAATAGTAAGTAGAAAGGAGTAGAAAATTATTAAAAATACTAAATTGTTAACAATTTATTTATGGAATTGAAAAATGACAATTCCAATAGTTTTAGTGTTGTAATAAACAATATAGATCCAAGGTTTTTATTTTTTCCAAAAATGTTGAAAATTGAGTTAAATAAAGGACTTCAAAGTTTGTTTTAGAGTAGAGATTCAATAACAAACCGCAAACTTCTACAAACTAAAACTCCTCATAACTTTTGACTCATTGATCAAAATGAAATGATTCAAAGCTTTCCAAGTACATATAAATCTAGAGAACCAATTACAAATTTTAATTTATTTAAAAGGTGAATTTTAAAGAAGTTTTTTAAGCTACCTGAGTTGCATGTCGAATAGTGAAAAGTACATATCATCCATAACTTTTTAACCATGTAGTCAAAAGTTATGAAAATTGTTGGGCCTTAAAGCTACTCCTTGGGCATATGTCATGTTAAAATTTCAAAGAATATAAAATAAAAACTTCACTCATAGTGAATTGCCCGAAATGTCTATGTTGCCAAAAAAAATGTAGTTTGGGCATTTAGGGGTTAAGATAGAATATGAGCTTAAGTGTTTGAGGAAGTTCCACTTAGAGGTGAGTGTGCAAGTATTGCCTTGTCTACATGAAGGTGTAATTCTCTACTCTTTTAAAACAATTCTTGACTTCAACACATGCTACAATTGCCACATTTTGAGCAAAACATTACTTTCACAAATTGGATTTGGATTCACTAATGTGAAAACACCCCAAATCATCCAAATAAGCAATTCAACATAGTTGGAGGCACCTTTTTCTAAAGAAAAAAAAACATTTTTGTAATATTAGCAATTGGAAATCATGAAATTTCAGTAAAAAGAAATTGAATTTTTGGATAAAATGTGTAATTACTATGAACTTCCTAAGTGGAACTTCCTAGACTATTGAAATTACTAGCAAAAAACATAAAAACTACATGCAATAAAATGAAGGGTTTAATATAATAATTCTATGTAAATTTTGTAAAAAAATTATATGTAATATTAGGGTGCTTTAGAAATGTGTATTATGATTATATTCAATATAGCATTAGACATAAAATTATAGAAACAGGTTACAAGTGGTAAGTTAAAAATAGCATGGACAAAAAAGGTCAATGATGAATAAATAGGGTCCCAACATTTCAATGGCTTGCAATTATGGAACATGGATGAAAAATGGTGCTTTTTGTCCAAAATCTAAAGATGAATGATTGACAACAATACATTCAAGGTTATGTATTCGATATCCACAGTATGATTTAATTTCATGATTCAAAGGTTCTACTGTATGGTCATTGCTTTGGACTAGAGAGAGGGACAAAACACTGAGTCAATATGCATTAATTTTTGGAATCCTCCTTGTCATATATGGTGTGGTTTTAAGGTTTTACAAGGCTTTGCATCATTAGAAGAAAATGAGGGGTTTTGCAACTACAATATGCATTTTGTAATTGCAAAGCACATTTACAACTAGGTGACAATGTAGAGCTTGTAGTTGTAATGAACAAGTTGCATTAGTTGTAGTATAGTTGCAGAATTTTTTGTCATTCAATAATATACTACCAAAGGAAGCAATATTTTAAGGCAGTTTTTCAATAGGAACGAGAATATTGGAACTCCATGAATTTTCAATAATAATGTCTCAAAAGGTGTTGTCTAGGACAAGCATTAGTGGTCATAACAAAAGGTGCATTATGTGTCTTTTAATTAATGCCTTTTAATTAATTGAATTTTAATTATTTTTTCTGATCTGTTCTTTGACTTTATTTGTTCTCTTGCTAATTGACAGGTGTTCACTACAGATTGTTGTTCCTTCAGATGTTGACTTTCTGTACATAGTAATGCCCACCAGTTACATTTCACCAGAATTTTTTGAACAACAAATGAGAGCCTCATGAAATTCTGAATTTGACAGATGATGAACTAACACCTGTCAATTATTCATTGCATTTGAGAATATTAAATGCTGCAATTATTCAATATTGCATTTGTCTTCCTAAGCTCCTGTAAGCACTGAAACATTGAAAAAAATTCTACTTGGAAACAGTCACTTTATTTATTTGAGTAGTGAAAATTGCTGAGAACATTGAGAACTAGTAAGGAGCAATTTCATTTACAACTCTAGCTTCTGAAACCCAAACAAACAACGCAAATCAAACTATTGCAGCACAATGTAATTCATGTTGGTAAGGTGGTCTCAGCTACATTTGCTGGCAGTAGATAAGCACTTCACGAACTAACTTCTGAAAGCTTTTTCTTTACCTTTCATTATACATTGACCTCTAAAGTACATTAACAAATGTTGCAACAACACCTTTTATGCATGTACCTGGCGTATGCATTCTTTATTCACTATACTAAAAATGATGTTTAGTGTTTGATTACGTTTAGTGTACTTACTATCCTACTAGCCACAATAATAAATCTCAACTTCAGAGGAATCAGTGTTGTGTTAAAACTTCAATGCACTACCTCCACTTTCTCTTCCCTCTTAATGTGTTCTAACACTAAATGTAAACTTCTTCATATTTCAAATTTACCATAAAGTACTTTTAGTATTAGAAATTAGATTTAATGTTACTTACTTTAGTAGACTTAATGATATTTGGTGTCATGGTTTGTAAATAGTATTGCTAATACTAAATATCCTTTTTAGTGTAATAAGTACTCTATACATATGAAATTAGAATACTGGAACTCCACTTTCTTTGACAATCACGTGTCCGTTCTTCAATTGCCTTCCCTAGATTGCTACCACTATCAATATTGACTCGTAATGCTCATGTTCTCATATGTGCAACAAACACTGTAGCTACAAAATGATTTAGCCTTTTGCACTTCCCATTGTCTTGTACTTCACATGATCCTTCCAACCATTAGGAAAAGGGTAAGGTTCTGATAAAGTTTCAAACAAGGAAATTCCATCAAAATTTCCTTTCCAATGTCTTCCTCTTTCCTTTCTATAACTGCAGACATGCATATAATTTCCCTACATTCCATTTGTTTCCACAAAATAATCTTCATTGTTGTCAGAAATCTCATTGAAAAACAGAAAGAAAAATTATTGAACGCTAACATGAAACAATACATGACACCATATTCAAATCAAACAAATGTATGTTAAGATAAACAATGTAGATGGTTTCAACATTAACCTATTTTCACTGACGTTGCATTATTTATATTCCATTTGCCTCGTTTTGTAGAA
The DNA here is from genome assembly GCA_963969395.1 of Pseudoscleropodium purum. Classification (NCBI taxonomy): domain Eukaryota; kingdom Viridiplantae; phylum Streptophyta; class Bryopsida; order Hypnales; family Brachytheciaceae; genus Pseudoscleropodium; species Pseudoscleropodium purum. The sequence continues at coordinate 16,618,346 of OZ017798.1, forward strand.
GTGTAGAATACATTTTCACATTTTCTTTTTAAATTCCAATGACTAATGTGACACACAGTTTGCATTATAATTGAAAAAAAAGCAAACACCGCATATCACTTGCATTGCACTCTTTGTCGAAGCTTCTTCCCCTATCATGGTCAGTCTTCTAGTGTAAGTTGTTTTAGTACACTTCTACTTCCTACTTTTCTCAAAAGCATCCCCAATCAGCATTGGCTGCTTTCCCTTAGCATTATTCTATACGGGAAGAGTAAAATCACTGTCTTGGATGTCGGAAGTGGGCATGACATTTTCCTTCCTCAATGTGGCCTCTGCAGATATATTACATGGCACTTAGTTTTATGGTAATTGCACATGGTACATTATATTTACATGAAAAAAAATACACTACACAATTCAGAATTAATAACTAATTGAGACTTACCTCGGCGGACATCACCTACACTTGTTTTTTCATTTGTTAAGTTCACGGGCACTTCAATGAAAGGGGAAGACGAATGCTACTTCTCTTGAACACATAACATACTCACATACTAATTAATTTGCAAACGACTCTTTGTTTTCCTATGGCCGTCTATGTACTTCAGATTCCAATAAAATTCAATGAAATCACTTCATCTTAGTCCTCGTCATCCTTTCATTTACAATGAACTTTAGTAGAAGACTTCATTTCAAAGTTCTGTTAATACCAATGAAATACACCACTCACACACCAGACATTTCCATTCATAGTAAACTATATACAACAAAAATTTACCTTCTCAAACTTTGTAGACCAATAAGATAATTTGATAAACATGTAAATTATGCTATCAGATTATAAGACCTCAAAATCTCTTTACCTTCATTGAATTCTCCAACCATTGCAATTGATTTTTCAAGATCTTCAATTAAGCATCCACATCTTCTTCCTCACATGCCAGAGTGTCAACTTGTACTATCTGAATTTTCTACTTGTCCTTTACACTTCCACCTTCAATACCTTGTTGTAAATTACAATGAAAATAAGAATTGCAATTTAGTTCACATGCGCTTCCATATGGCATGAATACCTGAAGACATAACTACTACCTCCATGTTCACTACTTCCATATAGTGTTTTCCTTTCCCATCTTCTTCCATTCACACATAACTTTTTCTAATTGAAAACAACAATTCAATTCACTAAAATGGCAATGGTTGTTGATTATGATTAACCTTAGCCTTGCTTAGCCAAGTAATGCAAGATGCTAGATTCCTAGTTGCCACCACAACTAAACCCTCTAGGACTGATGAGTGTCACTGTAGTCTGTACATAGCGGTGGAGCCACTTAAGGACGCACTCCCTAGGGAAGAACCTTGCCAAAAGGAGGCGCCTCCACTAGTGCTTACAAGGGGAGGAGCAAGGACAATTCCTCTGCCTCTTCCCGTGCCCGAGGGAGTACATTCCTTTGACTCCAACTCCCATGGCAACCCTCAACTCAAATCATTCAAGGACTCCCTTCAGTTTTCAGACCTACAAAGCACGTTGAGGGACACCACCAAGGAAGTACAATTCAATAAACACCTCCCTACCTATACTGAATTGAACAAAGATGAATACTATTTTGTTGAAAGGACTTCTTCTTTCCATTCTCCTATCTTCAAGAATAGACCAACGGCTCAAAGGGCTTAGAACCCTTTGAATTTGAATGATTTGTAGAGTGACCTCGCACAAACCAAGGCCAATATTTCTTTTGGCTAATTGGTCAAATCTTCTCTTGCCTTATGCAAGCAACTGAAGGAAGGAGCGACTGTCCCTCACAAACTGCTTACATCACTACAAGAAATAGGGGGTAAACATAACTGGACACATGTGACTGGCTGTCTGGAATGACTGCAACGCGACTACTTCTTCTATAATTGCACCAAAATTTTGCTCCCTACAACATCCTAGTCATGTTATAGTTGGGGCTGCAACTATGGGATGAATCAACGACGACGTCGGATGTTCATCCGTAGTTTTCCGTTGACAACGCCATCAAGGGGAGAACATAGGAAACGGCATGGAGAACTCAATTATGAAACATGACTTCCTATCACTACAAGGCCATTTAAACATGACTCATGCTAACTAATGCGCAACTAAATATGCGGTTTAGGGTGTTTCCCTTGGAAAGTGGTGTGATGACGTGGCTAGCTTCTTGTTGTAGTTCAAAATCATGAACTTCTTGCAGTTACGTTGCAGTAACACAAAGTCACATAGATTGAGCGTGGTCAGTGGGACGCAACAACAACACAACTAACTTATTACTTGTAGTAGGGTCACGGGTAGTTTAGGAAATTTTAGTAGGGTTTAGGTCTGCTCGGACGGGTAGGACTGTAGTAGGCTGCCAATTGGAATGGCATTAACATTGTTTTCACAAAGAGGGAATTGTGGTCAATGGAAGGATAAGCAACCAACTTTTATAGACATTATGCATTGGAGTTCAGGTCAACTTAGGATTCTAAATGTGTTGTACTACATGTTTACAGTTATAAATTTGGGCGTCTTCATTAAGAGTGCATCCATGCCATTCAAATACAAGGCTTCTACATAGTAGATGTACAATAGTGATCGGTACTATGTGCAAATAGTTTTAGAGGTGACGTAGCAACTCACGGTGCGTATGCTAGTACTACTCTAGTGCTAATAGGTTTTCTTTTGCGGACAGTTCAATGGCTCCAACAAGATTAGTTGTGTCCAATGCCACAAGAAGTCTTAGCAGAGCGGTCATACTAGCACTCTCTATAGTGGTGTTGATAAAGGCGTTTATTGTGTCTACAACCTCTCATTGTGCTCTTGTTTCTTTGCGTAGTACAACTTTCCAACCAGGTCTGTCCTCTACACCAGAAAAAAAAACCTATGTAGTTGTAGGCACTTGATTACCTACCCTTGGTAAGTAAGCAAACACGACTAGGTTCTTAGCTTTTATCCACTTTTTAATTTAAGGAGGTGTTGTGAGCGCAGTCCACTATGCCTTCCAAGCAATGGATCTTGCTAATGTTTCCTAGTTTTGTGGATGGGTGAAATAAATGCTTAGAGTTGCAACGATGTGACTTGTAAGTAACTTTCGATTACCAAAGGATTGTGTCCACGGAAACCTCTGCTTTCCCCTATAGGAGAAGAACCTACTCTCTGCCTGCCTAGGATTTGTTAGTATCGCCTTTCCAATTTATTGTTCTATCCTTGCCAATTGTGGCCTAAGTCCATTCGGGGAGGGGGGGGGGGAACCAATGCTATTCATGAGAAATCTCAAGAGGGTTGAATTAGTGGTGCACTTTGGTGGTTCCGGAGTTGGAGATAACTTTGTCCATGCCGTACCCCTCATGGTCCATTATGGTCATTAGCTTCTTGGGCCTCCACGGGTCAAATCCTCTTTTGAATAGCCTCTAAAGGAATCTCTCACTTTGTGTAGTCTAGCTTCTTTTTTTATCTTCCTTTCTTTCCCTTGTTGTCTTTCTATACTAGAACTATTCTTTCTAATGCATTCATGATGATCTTACAACTATACCTTTGAAACCCAAGAGGCCTTAATGGCGCCCATCCTTCTTCTTATGCACCTCTTTTTTTGTCATACTCACTCTCTTTTTAACGGTTGTAATGGATTCTCATGGATTTTCCCTAGAGCCTACCTAATCTAAGTGCTAGGGTACTATTGATCACCTTCCTTCTTTGTGTTCCCTATTTCATCTTCTTCCCCTTAATCTCCTCTATTGTTCGTGCTTTGTCTTGATTGTCTATGTAATGCAAGTTGGCATGAGGAGGTGATTACCCCCTTACCCTTGAGTATGTGGGGAGTTGTTTTATATTGTTGCTTGATTGTGCTCTTTCCTCCCCCCTTCTTATTTCTTGGATCTCCCTTGATTGGGGCTTGCTAGCCCGACTTCGTAGCTCTGGCTCCGGCCTTTGCTGGCTCGACCCCCAACCTCTTGGCTTGTTCTTTGTAGTCTCCAGTGGTACCCAACCCTTGCTAGCTTGTTCTTGGTAGTACTTGGGTGATACCTAGCTCCTCCTTGGCTTTTAACCTTATGGCCCTGGCTCCTATAGTTTAGTCAAATTAAAGCAAAGAATTGTGATTAAAGTAGAATTTTAGACCTCATTTAGGCATAGTATAAAAACTTTTCTTAAAACTTTGAATTGAAAAGAATTGGTAAATGAAGTTAATATTTTTTTCCAACAATCTTTTTTTTGAGATTTAGATCCTCCAATCAAAAGTTATGAACAAATTTTAGAGAGGGGTTGGAAGGAAATTTGTTCATGACATATGCAAACATCTTCTTTGAAATTTGTTCATAACTTTTGATTGGAGGATCTAAATTTCAAATGGATTTTTGGAGATGAAATTGATCTCAATTTAATAACTTTTCATAGCTAAAGTTTTTTTGAAAAAAATTATTATACTATACCTAAACAAGGTTTGAAATTTTATTTCAACCACAACTTCTATTTTTGATTTTAACTATGAGTGTTTAAGAAACTACAAATCCTAATTTATAAATCCTACATGGGTTGTTCTACCTTCTGCCACCCCATAGGTATACAAAGAGCTTCTCTCTACATCAAAATTTCAAACTAAGTTATTGCAATGGTTAAAAAGAATATTGCTATAGTATGTTATCCAAAGGATTCTAGCTTGGGATTTTAGGCAAACAATTTTTCTTAACAAATCATATTCATTTGTATATTCAATTCAAAATTTAGAAAAAGAAAATGGAGTGTGCCAAAAATTTACAACTATTATTCCAGTATTGCCAACTTATCGATGCGTGGATGAATTTTGTGGATGATGCCTCCAAGGAGGGAAACGCAGCCTCCCTGAAGGCTATTGAATGTTATGTATCTAATGTCTTGATAAATTTATCTCTATAAGTTTGGATTTAATTTTTGGGATGTTCTACTTCTTGAGCTACTTCTATTGGTTAATCCAAACTTCTAACTTTTGGAAAATTATTACAAATCACAAAAGGATTATGCCATCAGCTTGATAAGGTCAATTTTTGTGGGGTGATCCTTGGACCCTTGTACAATTGCAAAAAGGCCGCAAAAAGCTAGCTCAAAGTTTACATGGAAATGGGATAAAAATCCAACTATTAGAGGTTACTTTTTATAAAGAATTTGACTAATTAAAATATTTGAAAGGTGTGCGGGAGTAAGAAAAGACCCCACTTTGACCTCATTTTGAATTTGTATGCTCCCAAAACATTGGTCAACTCTATAAATATTTTTCAATTTTGCCCAGGGAATCTTACTGATTCGGATATTTGTTGGTGTTGGAATACCTTGAAACTTGTTGAAAATTATGACTGGCATAAGAAAATATATTCTAATTTGTAGTGAGATTTTATTACACCTTAAATAATTTCTAGGAATTTTTCATTATTGATTTAAGTAGTTGAGTGTCTAGAATAGGATTTTTGTAAGTCAAAAGAAACAAATTTTTTTATATAACTTCTCATAGAACCCCATATAAGAATATGTAGGCTTATATTTTTACTCTGCACATTTGAGAAAGGAGATTGAAATCCTACTATCTCCTTTAAAACTTTAATTATCAATGTTTAGGAAATCTTTCATATGGAAAAGAATCTTAGAAAACCAATTTTGTAGTTGGATTTCTAGTCTCATTTCAACCATAGAACACCTTACTTAGATTGAAAATTCCCTTATCTAGTTCATAATGAACTCTAAAACTTGCAAGTTAACAATGGGGATTTTGATTTTTTTTAGAAAAACTACTAAAGAAATTGAAACCTTTCTCTAAAAAATGATTTAATTAGGGATCCTACTAGGATTCTCTATGACCATTTTAGCCAAGAATTGTCACATGTTGGGCACAAAATATTCTATATTTTTAGTACTTCTAGGTTTCTAACCTATATACATGTGGGATTTTAAGATATTTTAGGTATTCTACTTTATTATGAACCAAATATTATATTAGTATGTAACATACCTATTTTGGTTTATTTTTCTTTGGGGATTTTTTTCATATAAAAGCTTAACTTAAAACGGAAAACAAAACAAAAACTATGAATCCTAAGTGACAAATCGGGAGCTTACAAAGTGTTATGTAATCAATTGATTAAATTTTTTGTTTGATAGATATAAAATATTTTGGACTTATAGTATGGAACATAAAGGTAATGGCATATATTAATTAGCAAATGCTCCAAGTTTTGAAGAGTAATCCTTAGAAGTAAATGGATCATAATGGCAAAGATGTTGATAACAATAAAGATGAAATACATAACACTCTAGGTTTGAAAGTATATTCTATTACTTATCAACTTTATGTTCAAATATTTGAGAGGGTCCTACTTTAAGTGTGAACAAAAACTAGTTTTTCCATAGTTTAGGGTGTTAGAGAGGAATGCCTTTCATTATATAGCACTAAGTCCAAGAGGAGCATTAGATGCTTTGGTTAGGTGTTTTTCTTAGATTTTTGACAATGTAATTTGGATCTTCAATGGGACGATAAAGCTACTTACATCCACGACTCTAGATGGACCTTATAGAGTATAGATGAAATGTAATTTTTTCATTCAATAAATTTTTTTTTTCTAGAGATTGGTCTATAAACTTTAAAAAAATTTGGACATACTTCCAGCAAAATTCACTTGAATAATCAAATGACATAATTGCATAACACAAGGAAGTTCTATAAGATTCTTTATGTGTGAAATGCACCAATTGTCCCCCTTTCTCAAAGATGATTTGAAACATTTTCTTTCACAAGGGGGATTTCGAAGTTCAAGGGGGGAAAGTGAGACCACTTGGAATTTTACTTTTTTTTTAGGGGTGATTTTGTACATTTTTCAATGTTATTTGAAGATGTCTCCACCTCCAAATAAATTCAATTTATGAAATTCAATCTTCTCAAATGCAAATGTTGACTCCAAATCTAAATTTAATGTAGATTTTAGTCTAAGTAATCAATATGATTTATAGATTTTGGAGGCTCAAATCTAAACTAAACTATAGATTTTGAAATTCCAATCTCATTGATGTGTAGATTTCAAAACAAATTTCTTTTTTAGATTTGAAAAGTTTAAATCTTCCTAAATCCTAATGCATAGAGTTTAGTTGTTTAAAAAACTTCATTATTTTGTTGACTCTAAAATTTCTGTGTTTTCTAGAATCTACAAGTTCTAGAAATATTAGAATTATGTTTAAAAAAGTTAGTACATTAGAATATAACAACTTACGACATATCTTATAAGTCCAACCTCATGGTATTCTTGACAATTGATATCCATGGGACAATTACATCTTATAAAATCTACCATATATTAGATAGAAATAGCATTGAAATGTAAGATATGTCAATGTGTTGAAAAATCTACCAATTTCAATTGCACCTAAGGAATTGGGACATAATTTGTGAGGAGAAGAAAGTTCATAGGAAACTTCATTCAATCATTTGTAATCACTTTGGAAAAATTCTAGACTCCTCTCACTTTTATATAGGAAATTGATATAACTTCCTTGTGTGAGACAACCGTAAATAAGTTAAATGCATGAAATTGGGACTTGTTTCTAAAACCAATAATTATATGTTCTTTCCTAGAATGTAATAGAACTTCAATCTTCATTCAAGCATAGTAAATCAACTTTGTACAAAATTTGTGCAACTAATAAAATGTAGGAAACCAATTTTTCATTCAACTTAAGAAAATCCAATTGTAATTGAATCATTGAATTTTCTAACTTACTATATATTATGAATAAAATTAAAAGAAGGATAGGAAGTACATTTTCATTACCCTTCTCTAAATTTTATAAATAATTTTTATTAAAAGAGAATTTAAATTACACCAGGATATTTGGAGTTCCAAAGGGACTTGATTTATTACATTTTCTTAGTTGATCAAAATTTTTATTTACTTTATACAAATGAGATTTATAGTTTTTATATGAGCAAAATTACGAGATTTTGACTCACAATGGCAAATTGATTCTCATAGTCGTTTAACCCCTAAAGGTTGAAGACTATGTTTTCACCAAAAATGCTCCAAAATTGACATTTTTGATACAAGCATCAAATTGGAGATGAAAAACATTTTTGGACACATGCAATTGTAGAATCTTGTAGTAAACTAGTTTAAAATTTCAAATGTGGAAAAAAATTCAGAATTTTTCATTGTGTAGATTTGCAAGATATTAGCATTTGAAGTGACAAAAACCATTTTTTTGGCCTCATGAAAACACGGGCAGTTGCACTTCACAATGTCATATTTGTATGATAAAATGTCCAAAATGGTGGTTACTCTTTGGATTCATTCTTCAAAGTAAGTTGTCTACATGCTTGAAATTTTTCAGATCATTTGGAATTGCACAATATATAGGAAAAAAATAGTAAGTAGAAAGAAGTACAAAGTGATTCAGAATACTAAATTGTTAAGAATTTAATTATAAAATTGAAAAATTCCAATTTCAATGGTAGTAATGTATTAATAAGAAATCTACATCATATATTTTTTAATTTAAAAAAAAATAAAAAATAAAGTTGAATAAAGGACTCCAAAGTTTCTTTTTGATAGAGTAGGAAATCCATGACTACCTGCAAACTAAAACACCTCATAACTTTCATCTTGTAATTCAAAATGGTATGATTCAAATCTTTATACACACACACACACAGATATATATATATATATATATATATATATATAAATCTAGAAAACCAATTTCAAATTTTTATTTTTGAAAGAAGTGATTTTTTAAGAAATTTTTGGGTTGCCCATTGAGCACTGAAAATTACATATTATGCAATAACTTTTGAATCATGTAGTCAAAAGTTATGAAAATTTTTGGGCCTTAAAGGTACTCCTTGGGCACATGTTTTGTGAAATTTTCAACAAAAATAAATAAGAATTCGATTTGTAGTGAGCTGCCTAAAATTACTATGTTGCCAAAAAATATAGTTTTAACCTTTAGGGGTTAAGGAAATCAATTATTAGTAATTGCCATGTCCCCCAAATGCCTTCCATGCACTCAATTTTTTTTCTATTGAAATTGAATTTTCTATTATCAATTAGATTATTCATTTTTAATCTCAACTTGGATCACTACTCTTCAGTCTCCTAATATTCTTGAATTTCAAGGTAGGGGCCCCCTTTGCTTTCTATGAATCAAAAACCCTTTTGCTATCAAGAACATCTTGAATGCAAGCTTGCCTATGTATTGTGGGCCATTATAACACAAATATATACTCATTACAATGATATTGTATAAGGGTCAAGTCCCTCTCTTTTCTTGATTTCTTAGAACACATTTTCAATTTGATCATGCATCTTCAATTGACTTTTATGTGGATATTTTTATTATTACATGATTACAATTCTATTAAATATAAGAAGAATTTTCTTTTGAATGATCACCCCAATTTATTAAGTGATTTTATCATTAGGCTATTAGAACTTTCTATTTGTATAGCTGCTTTTTGAAAACTTTTTTCACTGCTAATTGATCTAAAGAGGGTACCAATGAATTGATTTCAATGCAAAAAATTACAAGGAAAATTGCATACCAATTCAGACTATTATATTCTGCTATTAAATTATGAATGAAATAATGTTGATTTGAACCTTTCAATGGATACAAAGCATATTTAACCTTATTTAATTTGTACAAAAAATTGGAAGGGCAAAGCCAAACAAAGTCATAATTTAGTTTTATGTATTGTCTATGTTGTACTATAGAATCAATACAATCACATTATATCAATTCCACCTTCATACCAGGGTTGACAAGACGGTTGGACGTCCGAACGCGGACGCTGTGTTCGCAGCATCCGCTGACATTCGCAAGTCTAGCGTGCGCAGTGTCTGCCTGGACCGTCTGCCGCGCCCGACGTCGCCGTCCGCCTCGACTGCTTGACTGCTCCGACTGCTGACCATCTTCCCCGTCTGCTTCCCCGACCGCCCTATTCCAACCGTCCCGCAGTCGCCCGTCTGCCCCGCCCGTCCGTCCATCTCGTCCGCCCCGCCCGTCCACTGCGGCTGAAGTGTTCGCTTTCCGACGGCGGAAAGGACACTGTGTCTGGGCGGACGGACGTCCGGGTTACGGACGCCTTTTTTGGGCGGACGTAGAGATTCATCAACCCTGCTTCATACCATAGCAAATATCCCCTTTCTGCACCACTACACTTTGTTGATGATGTGACAATTGACAAAGAGGTTGTCAAAATGTCAATACGAATATCTATTTTTATCATTTTAACATCACATATGTAAGTAGCGATATAAGCTTCCACTTTCACTTCTACAAGAGTTTTAAAGACATAAAGCACAAAATCCCTAAAGTTTCCTTGACTATATTTTCACCAAAATACTCCAAAATTGTCATTTTTAGGACAACTATAAAAGAAAACTTAAAAACATTTTTGGACACTTCCAACTATAGGATCCTATAGTATGATAATTTTAAAAGATGTGGAAAAAATTTCAAAAATTTCCCTTGTGTAAATTGCAAGATAAGAATTAACAAAAAGCCTTTTTTTTGCCCTGCAAAAAATTGGGTAGCTGCACTTTACAAGGTCACATTTGTATAAAAAAATATCCAAAATGGTTGAAGCTTTTTGGATTCATTGTTCAAGGCAAGTTGACTATATACTTGAAAAATTTTAGATCATTTGGAATTGTAAAACATATAAGAAAAAAATAGTAAGTAGAAAGAAGTAGAGAACTAATCAAAATACTAAATTGTTAATAATTTAGTTATGGAATTGAAAAATGCCAATTCAAATGGTTGTAATATTTTAATAAACAATCTTCACCTAATATTTGTATTTTTTTTTCAAAAATATTGAAAATTGAACTTAATAAAGAACTTCAAAGACTATTTTGGAGTAGAGAATCTATAATTGCCCTCGAACTAAAACACCTCATAACTTTTGACTCATTGATCAAAATGGAATGATTCAAAGCTTCTATGTATATATGAATTTAGAAAATTATTTAAAAATTTTGTTTTTGAAAAAAATGATTTCTCTAGATCTGCTCAGATTGCCGGAGTTGAGAAATAAATCACATACTAAGCCATAACTTTTGATTCATATTTTCAAATGTCTTGAAATTTAATGCACATGCAAGATATTCCTCTTCTACACCTTCTATTAAAATTTGGGCAAAAAATATGGAAATCTCTGCTCACATGTACCTGCCCAAAAAAGTTATGTTGCCAAAAGACGCACCTTGGTCCTTTAGGGGTTAAGAGGTTTCAAAGAAGGTAATTTTTATTTTAAAATTCCAATAAAAGGAGTAAATCATATCTTACATATTTAACAAAAATAATTTCTAATAGTGGACAATTGCATGATAAAGTGCACCAGTTTTCCACATTGCAATGCACTCAGTTATCATAATTGTATAAAATTTTCAAAATTTGAAATCTTCACTCAATATAAAATCGAGAAACACCAACCTGGCAACCCCGAAACGTCCAAACCTCAAAGTTAACAATAACAGCCCAAAGAGGTCATTTCAAAGTACTGTACATGACCGCTAGAAGTACTGAAGTGTTGTACTTCAATTGTAAATCTGTCCTTCAGAGCACTGTACTGTACAGTACTTAAGGTACAGACTGTGTCTGTCTTTTGATAATATGACAACTGATCGACAACCCCCACGGCCCCAAAATATGACACCGACCACAACTGGTATGCATCACGGAATTCCTGTGGTCCTCCCAAGTCGATCAAGACTATCTTAAGTCATCTGTAACTACAAACTTACAATTTCAATTGAGTCTAGCTCCTCCTTCGTTTTACTGAAGAGGTAGCTGTTGAAGTAGATGTTAGTCCGTAAGATTTAGACATGTTTTCCAAGATATCTCGCCAACCCTGTATTTCGAATACATACAATATGAATGAAGGATACCGGAAGTAGCTGCTGTACGCCTGTACTCTCCCTTTGTAATGAAAGCTCATTTGCACCAAAAAAATTTGAATGAGAAGGTGAACTTGCCACGTACCTGTCCAGCTGCGTCATGTTATCACGTTATCACCCGGCCTGTTGAGTTTCCATGCATCAACCTGCATATACAAGAAGCTTAAGCTTACGTACTAAAACTAAGCTTAAACACGTTTTCAGCAACCTTGTCTTCCTCTATACTGCTGCAGCTGCATTCAATTATGGCAGCTAGACAGGGCATCAAAAGTAAGTGTAACGATCTCTTAACTTAGTTTGCACAGGTTTTAATTAGCACATGAATACTTCAGCTTTGGCATCCTAGAATGTAGTTCTGTGACGATAGTTTTCCCGCCGTCCGCCAATTAGGTGAGTTTACTACATTCATCACATCATGTTCCCGGCCTCATCAACATCTAAATTAATGTTCATATCTGTTCCACTGGCAGAATTATATTAAACTAGTTTCGAAGAATTCCTTGGCACCCTATGAACTTGCATACGAAGATTAATTATCTCTGATTCCTGGATTTGCCATTCTCCTCTTGTAGTACTGTTGCCAACCGAGAAAATTTTCCAAATATCGTTGCTGGTTATCTCTGATAAATCGTTCCTAAGCATATCCATTTGGGAAACTTCTGATGTTCCTGTAATTGGGAATCATCGACGATTAAATCTTCCTGCGGTGACAGTCATGTGAAAGTTGTCCAGTGATACTTATAGCCACCGTTCCAAGAAAGACTCTCAGGGAATACAAGGAATGTGCAATTACAGAGTGCACAGTTAGAGAGCTTGAATTGTTGGAGTGTACTTACACCTCTGTAATTAATTCGTTTGTGGCAACGTTTGAATGTTGCTGATGACGCAAAAATGGGATCCCAAAGTTCACATTGAATGTTGCAACTAATCGTCATCGAAAGTGAAGAACATCTTGGAATTCAGCATTTCAACATAAAATTTTGCTGAAAAACGTCACATGTTTGCTGAAGTTAAGCATCTTGCAAAACTTATATGACTGTTTGCGAAAACATGTTACTCCAGCATGTACCGAAACGTTGCTGAACCCTCCAAATTATAGTCCTAATTTCCAGTCGAGCCGCTTTAGCTGTGTCGAATTCTCCAACTCCTCCAACTCCCAGTCTAGAGGGGGAGATCGATTCATCAAGGCAGTGACGCTAACGTACTTGCTTCTGACGGGGGTAGAACTGCCGTTTAATCGGCATTACGTACTTCCAGTACAACGGTGGGTATGTACAAATCTCTGTAAACATCATGTAACATTATTTTAAATGCATGCAGGCCATACAAGGAATGTGCAATTCCGTACAGAGTGCACAAGTCGAGAATGTGCATATATAGAGTGTGCTTACTCAGGTCTAGCTTAATTTGCCAAATCCTGCATTTACAATTCCAGCTCAAACTCTAGACAGCAGATCGACTACTCACGGCAGCTCCACCCAGCAGTACGTCCAGTACAACGGTGAAGTACAACTGGTACTCCACCAACTGTACATACGTGGACGTCGGCATCAGCAGGGAATCAACTAAAGCTGGCTTGCAGTATGTAAGTCAGTAACTTAGGGCCCGATCACTCATGATCAGACAGGGAAAATTGAGCAAGTGCGCTGCGTTTCATGTGCACGTCGATTTTCCCTTCCTGAACTTTGTCGGTTGGGAAGAATTTCATACAGTGACAGCGCAAACGTAACATGCATGCCGCTTCTGATCGCTCGTTTCGACGTCTCTTGATGGGTCCGTGGACGTGGATCCGACCACTCATTGATAGCCACGGCCGCTTTCTTTCACCTTGTACGTACGTACTCCTCCAGTGAGATCGATGTCCCAAACTTATTGCCATTGCACATTTGCACTGACCAATTGATATACAGTATATGCCACAAAGGGATCCATCAGAGTGAGTTCCCTGCCTGGAGGGTACGTTCCACATGCTCACTGCTCGGAGTGCAACTTCCACGAAACTAGCGACTTTCAGATTAAACTTTCTGAACCATCCAAACTGAAAAATGGCCGCTTGTAAATGTGTAAGAGCTAGCCAAATGTGAACTATCTCATTTAGGAAGCTTCAAAGAACTTGGTGACAATTTTGATTTAGAAAGAGGTATGCACTATGCAGTTCTTTGTTCGGAAAGGTTACTGCAATTACTGTTGAAGGTACTTGTCTCTGATTTTGTTGTTTTGTAGACTCCGGCCCGTGCTCCTCATGCCAAAGCCATTTCTACTAGAGTACACATGCAGAAAAATTTACAGCATTTAGACAGACAGCTTCAAGGAGGGTAACGATCGATATATGTCAATAAAAGGAGGAAAAGAGTTCTATGTGAATGCATTAAGGCTCTGCAATTTTAATGTAACCTTGCGTCTCGAATTTATGAAGGAACGGTTGTGTAGCCAGTAGCCCCGATTCAGTAAGTCTCCCAATGACAGTATGACACAGTCATTTACACAAAAAATACACTTGAAGAATATCTCTTTTAGGAAGCCTCAAGGAAGGTGACAATATCTATATCATTAGAAGGAGGGAAGCAGTTCTGTGTCATACGTTATGTGCATAGGTTCGATCAGCTGGCGATGTAGATTTGCCTCTAACTTTATATTTTTTTAGCCTAGCCTCTGGAAAGGACTCCCAATTTCAAAGTCATTTAATCTAAAAAAGTGCACTTACAAAAGTTTACATCCTTTTGGAAGCTTCAAGGAAGGCAATAATATATGACTGTCAAATATGAGTTTTATGTGAAATAGGCTCTGAAACAATGTGACCTTGCCTCTATTGATTAATAGACAGAGCCTCCAGTACTCCCAAAGGCGAAACGGAAGTAAACTGAATTCTAGCACATGAAGAATTCAAGTTCATATCAAACGGAAAGAAGAAAAGATGTCTTGCTTAGGCAGTAAAAAATTGGATTGGAACTTATTATAATATTTCAATTGGCTCATTATCTTCAATAGAGCAGTCTACATTACGTTCTTGAAGTACTCAGGGTATAATGGAATGTCCCTGTAGGTGAAACTCGGATATCGATGATCGGAGTTTACTGCTGTGGACGATCGATCGATCGATCGAGAGTATATATTCACGTCTTCAATCCTCAAGCAATCGATCATTCCAGCTTCAATCTACTCTAGCTAGCTGCCTCAGTTTGTGCTCTTCGACCTCGAATTAAGCGCGCTTCATGCATTGGTCGTAGACTTCAAATCTCAAAGTCTTCAGTTTCATTTGGCAGCTGGTGATGGTATGCAGCGCACAGCTTTGTAGCTCGAATCTTGTACTTGCTTGTTTGTAAGAGCCGCTCTCAATTTTCAATTTCTTTAAATGCATTTTCGTCCACGTGATTGTACCCATGTTGCTGAATTGAATTATTTATTAGGCAGTGCTGAATTAACTTAACTTTAATTTGTGCAGGTTGTGTGTGATCGGGTGGTGTTCGCTAGGCGGGAACCATTGCAACAATGGCGATGAAGAATGGGAACCACGCAGTGTGCGAGAAGACCATCATGGCGGATTTGGCTCCGTCCCTGCCGACGCTGTGCCTTCCGAGTGTTTGGCAGAAGTTTGTGGGCAGCGCCAAGCATGTCTTGTTTGGAACGGTGTTGAATGTGCTGCTTGTGGCTGTGCCTATGCCACTCTTTAGCAAGTTTTTCCTCATCGGAAATGTGCGTTAGCTTAACTTGTCATCTAACTTCACCAGCCCTCAATCCATGTTTTCACCAAAACTTTGAATATGATTTGAATTGGCCGGGTTAGAGGAGATTAAGAAATCTGTATTTCGAAATTGTACGTTTTCATGGTTTGGATAAGACCCTAAGCTTGGTCAATTAGTTCATCTTCTTTGCTATTACTCGATCTCATAGTCTACTCATAGCGTTCTTTACAACATTTACGATTTATTAGCAAAACAGGTTTAAGAATGTATTCTAATCATCAAGAAATTTCAAAAGTGTCAGGTGGAATGGTGACTTCATTAAAAATGGTCAAGTTTTGACGAAGATTTTGAGTTGCGTAGAGAAAATTGAAGAATGGCATTATATCTGTAAACTGCCGTCAGTACAATTTTCATGTTTTGGTGGCAGCCTACACAAATGCTCCAATCGAATTCTTGCACAGGTGGGATGCAAGTTACAGCTTCTAACTGACAATTGAAGAATTCCTTCGTGTTTGTGTGCAGTCGTGGGTGTTCATTCTGAGTTTGATTGGAATTGTTCCTCTGGCAGAACGACTAGGATTCATAACAGAGTGAGCTTCGAATCTACCACCAAGTCTGTTTGTATCACCTGAGCTATCAAATTATACGTTCTGGTCGAATTCTTCAAGCTTGCAATTTATTATTTGAGCGTGTGCTCAATCTGCCTAATCTGCCTTTCAGACTCTCAACTGAAGTGCAAATTAAAATTGTCTAAATAGATTTTCTGATTCGACTGCGTTTAATTCTGTCAGGCAATTGGCATACTTCACGGGGCCAACAGGTACTTGCACAGCAACCCATCCCCAATCAATGCAGCTTACACTGAGCAGAGAATTTCTCGCACCAAATCCACTGTAATCTCAATTTCTGAAAAACAGAGCTGATAACCTCATATCACCATTTTGTTACCGTCCTTTAATTCGGTTTAACTCCTAACAGAAATTAAGTTGACTGAACCGGCTTCTCTTGGTCAAATTTGGCATTTAAGGATTAAGAAACTGATCCGAAAATTTACGGGTTTTGTGTAAAGCGCGAGTAAATTGACGTGAAATTCTACGAGCAATTGCGCACTCAACGAAATGTTTAGGAAATTCGTGGGTTTTATGTCCTCAGGTTAAATTGAAGTCGAGCTATCAGAGCATTTGACCACATGAGAAAATATTCATGAATTTTTGTGGGTTTTCATTGTGTCCCTCCAGTGGGCGGTCTGTTGAACGCGACGTTCGGGAACGCCACAGAGATGATCATCTGCGTTTTCGCCCTCCGTAGCGGCATGGTGCGCGTGGTGCAGTTATCCTTGCTGGGCTCCATTCTGTCCAACATGCTGCTGGTGTTGGGGTGCGCCTTCCTGTTCGGCGGACTGGCCAACAGCAAGAAGGAGCAGAAGTTCGACAAGGCGGCGGCGCATCTCAACTCCAGTTTGCTGTTGATGGCGGTGCTGTGCATGTTGTTCCCCGCGGCGCTTCACGCCACTCGCACGGAGCTTCATCTCGGGCAGTCGGAGTTTGAGTTGTCGCGGGTGACGAGTGCGGTGATGCTGGTGGCGTACACGGGATACATTGTCTTCCAATTCTGCAATCCCGTAACACCTCTTCGAGATGAGGTAACACTCAGTAACATTAAACTCGAGTCTCATAAATGGTTCACAAATGGTTCTACAGGCGAAGTCCAAAGTGTCCATTTTGGGGATTTTGGAAGAATTCCATTGTCAACGTCCAGTGACGATAGAATAAGATATATACGCTTGGTAACCACATAACTACATTTTTGACATGAGGATTCGATATGAGCTGTCTATGGAGGCTTGAGACTAGTTTGTTTTAAATTACAGAATTAAAATGAAGTAACCCAGCTGTAACTGTAGTTGCAGGACATTGAAGCTGTTGACAGTACGCAAGAGGCGGAGGTGGCGGAAGTGGATGCATGGAGTGCCATTTTCTGGCTGGCTGCTCTGACCGTCTTCATTTCCATCCTCTCCAAGTATATTGTTGATGCCATCGAAGTAAGAAAGTTCAGGAAGGATTTCCCTTGAATTCTGTAGATCAAATTACCATGCTATTTACAACAATGGATTTGAACTTCGTTCGTTAGTCTGCATCAGAAGGAAAGCATTGCAGATTACGTACCTAACTGAAATACCAATCGTTCTCAAGTAGTTGGCCCCTATGACCTAGATTGCGTGTTGCATAACAAATGGTATCCGCTTATGGCTTGTAGTGGCTACATGTCAAAACGAGTCACAAAGGGCATGCAACACTCAATCTTAGGTAGGGCTCAACAACGAAAAGATCAACAATAAAATGTAAACTGCCATAACACGGAATGTGTTTGCAAATTACAAAACAAAATTAATGAATGTGTGTCTTCAAACACTCCCGAAAATTGGAGTTAGCTAGCTATCATCACATCTGTCATCAAGTCAAATCCTGAAGACCATTTGACGATGGAAATTGTTGTGATCTTGCTCATGACAGGGTGCTTCTGAGGAGTGGCACATTCCTGTAGCGTTTATTAGCGTCATCATATTGCCCATCGTGGGGAACGCTGCTGAGCACACCAGTGCGATCATATTCGCAATGAAAGATAATCTGGTACGAATTTCAGAACACATGGATACTACAGTGAATATTTGCAGTATTTATTCCATGTGCATGAAGAGGTTTGCATACTTGTCAGTACCAAAATTAATTAGTATCGCATCTTTCTAACTTACCACTTCTTTGATATCTAACTGCACGTAGAGCTACTGACAATTTCTAATCCTGTAATTGCACTTTTTCTGCACATGCATCCTCATCTCTAAAAGAATGACAAACTTAAGTTAACGTACTTTCATTTTGTTGAATATGATGCCGTGTTTCTGGTGACAGGATCTCTCGTTGGCTGTGGCAATTGGGTCCTCTACCCAAATCTTCATGCTTGTGGTAAGAATTCACTTGATACAAAAGTTTGCAATCGATAGCTACTTGTACTTGTGCTCTTTAGCAACGGTTAAAATTTAAACAATCTGATGACTTTCATCACCCCTGAATATTACAATGTAATGGGAACCCGACTCTCCAATTGGATTTTCAGACAGTCCTGAATCAATACTCCTATCAAAGGCATTCTTACTGTATTATATTTCATTCATTGCTTTCAGTTTCTCAATTAAATAACTCTTCCTTCCTAAACACAATTAGCAACTGTCATTGATATTCTCGGATTCGAATTGAATTTCCAGACAGTCTCTAGAGGTTCAATTCATATTTGTTATTGACGCTTAATTGATGCAGATTCCTGTCTGCGCCCTTCTTGGTTGGCCGATGGGTGTGAACATGGATCTGAACTTCGAGCTGTTTGAGACAGCAGTCCTCTTCATCTCTGTACTCGTGGTGGCCTTCATGCTTCTGGTATGATCCAACCCTCCTTCGTTGAAAAAACAACAAATGTTGCTGCATATTACTCCGTAACATCTCAGCATTGTATCAGTCGATTTAGACATCCTGTAAATGAAATTCATGTGCTAAATGACCATTTCTACTCCCACTGGAGTCGTCTCCACGATTCCAAGGACGGAGAAAGAGATGAAATTGTACCTGTAGAAAGTCCATCCATAGTTTAATTTTCTCTTTCGTTTTTACTTTGTTCTCCTAAAATAAGTGTAGTTGATAATTCAATGCAGTACACCTTATCCTTCTAGACTAATCCCTACACACTCAAATCTATGAATCAAGTTGAACATTCATTTGGAGGTACACAACATGAGAGTTAAGTTGTTGATAATGATTTCATTTCGAGCTCGTAAGTTGACAGTGTAGAAAACAAAGCCGGGAAGCGTATTCCACTGTATTGATTACAACCTTGCAAATCCAAAAAAGCGCATATAAATTTGAGCCTCTAGCTCCAAATGAAGTGATTACAAGCTTCCCCAATTCCATTTTCTCACTGTCACAAGAGAATAATCGAATCAAATAGATTCATGGAGTCTCGATGAATCAAACCCGAATTTGGCTCATTTGGGGTTCGAGTTTCGAAAAGAGTAAGATTGATTGAAAGGCAGCATGATGTATGATTGCAATGGCAATTTGCAGGAAGGAACAGCAAATTACTTCAAAGGAGTAATGTTGGTGTTGTGCTACTTCATTGTGGCGGCCAGCTTCTTCGTCCATGTCGATCCTCCAGCGCAAGTGCACGCTTTGTAAAGGATTGCAAACAATACAAACAGCAATCAAACTTCGTTTGTTGATTTCAATTCCACGTAAACTAAGCTTACGAGTGAGGAAGACCGATTGTTGCATAATTTTGTGAATGGGTTTAATTACTAAGTGAGGATTTATTAGTGCTTTGTGAAGAGTTCCAGAGGCCGCTTAAGTTTGTTTTCCTGCCAGACATTAACTTCATTTTGAGAATGGTTAATGGGTAGTTGAGGAAACTATTTTCTAGTGTATGATAGCACCCGAATTTGCTCCTTTGTCAGACAGAACTGGCCCATCAATGTTTCAGAATTTAGATCTAAGGTAGGAGGTCCATAAAGCAATCATCTAAGCACTGGAATTGAATTTTGGGGAGGTAAAACATCTTGAAATATTTTTTCAGTAAATTTTCCTTGAAAGACAAGAAGAAATGGCATGTGGCCGAAGTTGTTTCATATTTTTTTGGAGCTTTATGGAATTAGTTATGAAATTTTGAAACTAAAGTGGCATAGGGCTGTAAAAGCGACCACCCTAGAATGTACACCATTTGTACATTTTGGTACACTGAAAAAATCAAAATGTACCTCTGTATCATGTTTGGTTCCAAATGCCCGCTCGCAATTCGAGCCTCCTACCTTATAGAAAGTGTGAGACTGGGTTGTAATGTTTCAAGTGCAAATCATGTGCCGTGATAGAGCCTTCAGTTGCTCTATCTGGCTGTACTGTACTTTTGGAATGATACTAGCAATCATTTTTGGCAATCATATTTGGTGGGGTCTTGGGGAAAAAAAGTGGCAATCAAACTATCAATTGGCTAACATACCTTATGGATTTTAGTACATAATGGTCATTTCTGAAAAAAATCTCCCTTGAATGTAGATAAAGGTTGGCTCTTGCTAGTAAGACGACCCACCCCAAGTAGTGGAAAGTGAGTCTTGTGCATTATAACATTATTTGTCTTCATTGGGGGCCCCTTTGTCCTCTTTGATATATGGGGTACACTCCTTGTTCGACAAGTAGTCATGGCAAGCAATGATTATTTCTCAATTAACCCCTAAAATCTCAGTGTGCCCTCTGACTAGGGCAAAAAATGGATTTGGAGCAAGCTCATACAATCTCAATATTTTTCGTGATTTTCTAAAACTTTTTGTGAAGATAGAAAAACACATTAGCTTTTTGGAATTATAATTTTATTTCAATTGGTGCCCAACAGAAACATTTATGGCATAATAAGCCCAAATTTAAGTTTCACTTAAAAAACTAAAAAACTAATAATAATAATAATAAATTAAATTGCAAAGCATAGATTGTATTTTTATTTAATTGTGAAGCTTTGATTCATTCCATTTGGACTGTTGATGTGAAAGTTATAGACAATCTTGATTTGGCACCAATTAGAGCATCTTCTTGAAAAAATAACTTGAAGATTCATTTTTGAGTTCAATTTTCACAATTTTAAGAGAAAAAAAGTTTCACAAGGTTCAGATCTTTTATTAGAAAAATCTCACAGTTGAAGTTTGTACATTTCAATTCTATTTTGGAGTCATTAACAGTTTAATTTTTTCTTCAATTTTGAACCTATTTCTAGTCAATAATTTAGTATCTTTTATTATTTTTAATTTTCTACTCAATTCAATTCTTCGATACAAAAAAATTAGAAATTTTAAATTAAAAGTAAAAAAAATTCAAGCTCAAAAGATTTTAAGTCAAAAAATCTATTTGAGCAAGGTCCAAAAACTTTTTCACTTCACTTTAAATACAAACATCTTGCAATCTACATAGTTGAAGTTTTTGAAATATCTTCCTCACATTTTTACACTAGTCTAGTGCAATATCCTATGGTTAGATATGCAAAATTAATAAATAAATAGTAAATAATTTTGCTCTTTGCAATAAATATGGTAGTTTTGAGTGTTTTTTGATGAAAAAAAGGCTTTGGGCTAGACTTTGGGTGTTAAATCTCAACATCCTTCAATCCAAGTTATTTTAGGAAAGAAGTACTTTTGTTCTCAAGGTTTAGAGGGGAGACGAATCTACACCCAATTAAACCCTAAAGTCATAAGTGTCTCCTCTACAAACACTTGAAGGCTTGGGTACATTCCTTTGATCTCAACTTTTGGCATGATTTTTTGAAACTTTTTTTCAAGATAAAAAAATAGATGGATCTTTTGGAAATATAATTTTTTTCTCAATTGTTTATTAAGAGCAAAAGTTAAACCACACAAAGCTCAAAATAGTTGAAATTAGACAATCACCCCTAAAAAAACTTGAAGGAAAAAAAAATGTTTTTTGTTTCTCATAGATTTTTTTTGTCTATGTAGAAAGATTTGATTCAATTCATTCCATTTGGATTAGTGATGTAAAAATTATGGAGTATTTTATTTTCTAGACAATCATAGCATAAAAATGATTTAATAAAAATTACATATTAGATCCATTTTTTAACTCAATTTTCACAATTGTCAAGAAAAAATTCCACAAAGGTTTAGTTTGCTTGCTAGAACAATATCACTACCATTGGAATTACAATCATTTCAATTCCATCTTAGAACTACCAACAATTTCATTTTTTGTTCTATGCGGCATCCACATCCACTAAACAAATTTTTGGCAAATGAAAACCATGTTTTTTGGGGGGATTTTTTTTCTCAAACTCTCAATTCAAAAACTTGGATACAAAATATAATTCAAAATCTATAGTACAAAAACAATCGAGTAGAAAGGATTTGAAGTCTTATAATTTAGTATTGCAAGGTGAAAATTTTGTTTTTTGCACTTTAAATGCATATACCTTGCAATTTATATGGTCAAAGTCTAAAATTTCTTCCCCACTATTTCACCATTTTGCCTTGGACCCTCCCCCCCCCCAAAAAAAAGAGTTGTTGATTGCAATTTAAGAAAAATTCTGCCCATCCCACCCCATGCCATCAAATCTCATATTAAAGTCCACCATTGAATCTAGATTAGCTGTGAATCTCAGTCTTCCAAAATGAATATAAAATACAAGTACAAATTATAATACAAAATGCACGTACAAAATATAGATATAGAATATGGTACAAAAATATGGAGATGGATACATAAGACAAATATAGATATGGACAAGAAATACATATGGAAATGCCATTAATCCATGTGGATTGTCATTAGATTGCTCACTAGAAAATATAAGAGTTAGTGGAGTGAGTTCATTAAACCAAGCCCCAAGGATGGGGGACTTCAAAGGGGTAATAAAATAAAAATCAACCTAGGGGATTGTCAAGGGGTAATTAAATCAACTAAAATAAATTAATTGTTTGAAAACTTGTGCCTCACCATATATCCATTCAGATGACATTCTCATGCTAGTTTAGTATAAGATCCAAAGGTTTGATATGCCATATATATGTATATATGCATATGTATATGTATATCTATGTATATATATATATATATATATATATATATATATATATATATATATATATAATTACTCTTTACATTGGAAATGGTAGTTTTGAGTGTTTTCTGTCCCCCCCCCCCCTCAAAATGGACTTCTAGATTTCAGGGGTGAAGAATGTTATAATAGGAGTGAACCAACTTTATTATTCCCTCCATCCAACTAAAAACCTCAAAATTGGACATAGTATGTGTACCCACTAAACTACTCCATTTAATGATTTTGATCATTGATTGTTGAAAAAGCATTGTCGAATTCAAATCAATTCCTGCTCAATCAATTCTAAAAATTCCACATAACTTATTCAACAATCAATAAATGGAGTGGCTTTAGTAGTACATGCACTATTTCTGATTAGGAAGTTTTTAGTGGGATGGAGGGAATAGGATTTAAGAATTCTATAAAGAACCACCTTTATGATCAAGAGCACATGCCCAAAACAAACCACACCATGATATGATGCAAGTATTGTTTGATAGTTATCATATATGAAGGTCTGATTCAGCACTCAAATATTGAAATTAAATTTCTATGTCAGATTCTCAAAGATGCATATTACTTCACAAGATGATACACGACATTTTTTTACAAAATTTATGCCAAATCTAACCTTCACATAGGGTAATCTCCATCAACACTATTTTATTGGAATATAAAAAATGTAATATGCATATATTGGACATAATCACAACTATAACATTATTTATACAGTAGTTCATCTCATAAATGGCTAAATGCTTATAGAGATGCCTCCTTAGGATTCAAATGCCATGAGGACATTTCCTTCTTAATCCCTAAATGCCCAACTAACCATATAGGTCAATTTGAAATTTCAAGCTCATTTTGCTATGGGTAAAAAAAATCCTATGACCATTTTTAAAAAATTGGGGCAATTTTGAAGGTTAATCATTGAAAACTTTTATTTTTCATTGAAAAAGATAAGCATTTGATTTTTGAGAGGTCTTCAAAGCCATATATGTCTATTAGAGGAAGAATAAAACTTGTTAATTTTACTTCATTTTCTGACTTTGAAAAAAGTTTGCCAATTTCACTTAATTTGAGATCTAAGAACTAGTACTTATCCGTGTGCTTTTAAAATGGTCCCAATAGAAAGAGTAAAGTGTTTTCATGATTTTCACCATCTAAAGTTTAAATATGCAAGTCTTAATATGGAATTATTTGCAATTTATTCTTATAAAAAAATTGCATTTCAACAATTGCAAGGAGGATTGTGTAATGAATTTAATAGCTTTTCATGTAAAATAAAAAAATTTGAAAGTACATTTTAGTGTATTAATACAATTTGTAGTTGTTCATATCACCTCCAATCCCCAAAAAAATTTATGTGCAAATTTCTAAAACATTGTGAAGGAGAAACTATACCCAAAATAGGAAATGTACATTATTCTTATTATAATCTCATAACTCTGCAATTTTGCACTCAAAATTGATGAACATACTAATAAGCAAACTCTTTAAACATCTATATAGTTAGATTTTTTTTTTTAAACAATTTGCTTCAATGAAGGTAACGACAACTCCATGCACTTTTTTCACACTCAAAACACACTTGAAAAGGCTTGGGCATCTAGGGGTTCACCAACACTATGCTCTGCATGATCACCTATAAAAATTTAAGATATTTTGCTTGATGGTGGTTTCCAGCCTCGCTCAATGTGATTCACAAGCACCACGAGTTTGCACCCTTGGTGTAATACTCTAATTCGCCTCAAGGCAAAGCCAAAACATGTCCTCAGTTCACACCTTAAGCCCTACAAGTGAATGATTCCACAAATAAGATCTTGATAGTCTTTGCAGTATAAATGCAATATACTTGGAAGGGTGCGCAAGCAGGAGACTATCCATTATCTACACCACCTGTGCCATCTAGTTTTCACCTCTATACAGGTAATACACTACAGCAGTAATCAAAACTCAAGCGATTCATTGGTTGGGGAGGAAAGTATGCAGGGATAAACAGTCGATTTCTCCTCAATAAACTCACAACCATTGACTTTATCTGCACGACAAAACATATCAAAGATCACTAAACGGGATGCTATGAATTTTTTTAAATAAGCTACTAGATCGACAAGCAGATGACGCCAGGTTAAAATGCAGCCCAGCCTCCTGCCGCACTGCCGTTTCTGCTTGAGCCCGATTTTGTTGCTGTTGGCAAGTTACTCTGTTACATTACAATTAAATCATGGTCAGAGCATTAATAACGAAGTGTACTTGTCAGCGTTATTATACGAAGTGTATATCAATGGACACTGACTAAATCAAAGAGGCAAAGAATAGAGACCAGAAGAACTATTATGTGATGGTAGAAGCGAGAAAGTGCGAGGACAACAGTAAATATGCAGTCTTGGAACCATTTACCACATCAAATCAACTAAGTGGACGTAGAACTGGAAACGACAATTGGAATGGGAGTGAACAAATGATAAAACAGTAAATAAGACTCACTCCAATATTACTTTGACCGGGAAAGTCTCCACAAGCAGCGTAAATTGGTGTAATTCTGAAGCGTCACAATTGACTTCATACAAGGAAATGTTGACATATGAGCGAATAGTACCTCAAGCTGGGATAAGTCTGAAAACGGATCTGCAGAGGTCTTTCCTGACTTGTCCGGACCATGAGCAGATCCAAGACTAGATGCAAACGATGTCCCAGAAGAAACAGGACTAGTACGAATGCTTTTGTTGTCATTAGGAGGAGGAGGAAGCGGAGAACGGATGCGTCCACCACCTGGGGGAGGTGCCAGTGGAGCCTTCATGCGACCAGTACTGCTGATTACATTAGTAGGTCCTGTTGCACCTGACAGCATGCCCGTCGTAGACCCTGGCTTTGTCTTCACGTTAATTCTTATCGTTTCTCCCTCCTGAAAAAGGTAAGGATACAGGAAGACGCTATTAGTCCAAATGAGATTCAAACAGAAACCTCGGTGCGAACAGAAACTAAATTGGATTTCTTCGTCTCCAACAAAGATGCAGTTCACAAGAAATTCCGAGGAAAGGAGCACCGATTAAGTCATACGGTAGTTGACCAATTATTAGCTCCCAATAGTTGACTTTCTATTTTTAACCTGGGCTCTCAAGAGGTAAACCTAGGACTAAATGGTCACTCGATAAGAAAGAAACAAAAACACAATCACAGTCGAATCAAGTAACGAAATCTCTGCTCCTACCCGAGACAGAAGAAGAGAACTAGGCCTAAAAGCAATATTGCAGTCCAGGTTAATGACACAATGATCGTAAGCCAATGTTACATCACAGATATCCGTATCTCTCGACTCTACAATTGCAGAGGGAGGAAAAGAAAAAGTTGTGTACATCAAGTTCCAATTCGATGGATGGGTATGTCTTCCCACGCAAGACACAACATAGGGCAACGATAGTCACCTTCAGCCGTAAATCCAATGAAGGCTGCGAAGAGGCTTCCTCCTTGGTGGATCCTCGCCCATCTTCCTTCTCCGCCTCCCTCTTCACATGCTTCTCGTGATCGGACAATGCCACATTGAAATCAAACGCCTCATTTCGCTCGGCAAATCCCAGTCCAATAAACGCGTGCTTTCCATTCCCATCGTCGATCTTGAGCACAAAGTAGCGTGACGAATCCACCACATTCTCCACCATCACATCTCTCTTTCCAGGCATCACATGGCACTCCGCGAACAGCTCCCCGGTGTTGGAATCCTCCAACCGCACGTCGCATGCGTCGTTCAACGAAACCACTTTCAGCCTCCCCGTCCAGATCTTGTCCGATTGCAGCCATTCCCCGCACTTGTAACCCCCGCTGGAGACTCTCCGCGGCACTTTGTACACGGAAACCTCTCTCACCACGAGTAATGTGTGCTCCATAGGCTCGTCATCCGCGTAGGCTGACATTGTGAAGGAGCTAAGCTCGAGCTCTACTAGAGTCTACTCCGTGGTATAACCCCAGCTCTCTCTCTGTCCCTAAACGCCTCCTCCTAAGGAAACCCCTAGATCGTCACCCTACCGATCCAGAACACCGACGCTAACTCTGTACCAAATTCAGCTCTGCAATATTCCACAAATTAGGTCTGCTTAGTCCAGATGCAGCGGATATAACGAAGTAAACGGAGCAACAAACGCCACACGGTCAAATATCAAGAAAACTCCAGATGCTGACAAAAGATCAACTCTCATTAAATGAAATTTGGCATTACCGATCCCGACATGGAAAAGCTCCAATACGTAGAAAAAATACACATAAAATTGTAAATCGCCAAAGCTACTACATGACAAAAACCACCGACTCGATCAACTTAGGGTTTCCGTCTCCAAAAGCCAAGCGACCATTTCCAAACGAAGCATCATCAACATGCACGACTCCAATGCATCATCGCAACTCCGAATCAATTCACCAACCTCCACCAGAAGCTGAATCGATCAGTCTTATTCCGCAAGGTGCAACTATAATCTCTCCTCAGTGGAAACAATCCCGGGTGAGTTTCACATACTTACGTACCCCTAGGACCAAAACATGTGGAACGAATCGCGATGCGCACTGCACAAGTGCCTGTCTCGTTCCCGCATCAATCCTCCGACGAAACACGCAATGCCGGCAACGCGGCGCCAGCGCGATCTGGATAAGGCAAACAGGGAGCCGGCAACGCGTGTAATGAGTGTGCCTCGAAACACTCACACAGAGGAAGGGCCAGAAGATCCAGAAACTAATAAACTTATGGGCCAAATGTTGATTACAAAAGGGATTCCAGCGAAACGGACTGCGAGATTGAGTGGCCCAGTGAGAGAGATTCCGAAGAAGCTGAGAGTGCAGTGCGAGAAAACAGCGCCCCGATCGGCGATGGCGGCCCTCGATCTCACTATTCTACTGCCCCTTCCCAGTCCACCTGCACGCGAGGCACAAACGACAGTAGTGGGGAGAGAAGGGCAGATGGCTTGAGGAGCCTGACACCGCGGCCTCCCCATTTGTCAGACCGTGTGAATTTATAGGTGGCACGGGTTCGTCCTACGTGGACTCGGAAGGGGACGGGTCTAAAACCCAACTAAGCTTAGCGCTGGCCTTTATTAGTGACCTGCACTCCACCTGGAGACGATCAATGATTCGCTAGACTTGGCTAAATATCGGGTGGTATGAGTCCTGTCTGATGTGGCTTCCACGTGGACACATAAGGAAAAGGATCCTATGGTGCTAGTATGTGAATCCAAGAATGCGAACTTGTGAGCATTGAGCCTATAATATAGGTACTAATAATATAGATACTACACATTATAGAAGGTGTATGTATTATAAATGCTTATAATATGGATATTTGTAATATATATACTCTATAAATCATAAACAATTTTTGTAGTATATATATCTATAACATAGGTCTATAGTATTTTAACTTTATGAGCTCATACTCCTATGCTTACATAATAGCAATCTTTGAAAAGAATCTCATAGTAAACAACAATTCTCATCCAGTATAAGGTAGAATGCCCATATTCTACCCATGTTTTAAGAATTGCCCCTACTATTGAACTATGAATTATTACTATAGAAATGAAAAATAGTGTAGTGATGAATTGTTGCCAATTGGGATTTTTTATTGCACGTTTTTATGAGTGGTTGGGAACTAAGTTTGATTTGGAAGTAAACAAAATTTTAGTGTAAATAATGTGGAATTGTAAGTGTGGAAGGACACTTTGTGTTATCCTAGGCAATTATGTGCACCATGTTGTTTAAGATGAAGGTTTGCATGCCTTCATTTTACTACAGAAGAAAGGGGTATTTTAAGTGAGTTTTTAAGTATAGTCCTAAACATAAGATTATAAGTACTAACCTTTAACGAGATTTTTAAGAAAAATTTACTAGAAAGACATATGTTTCTAGTAAAATTTTACCAAAAATCACCTTAAAGGTCAGTACTTATAATCTTATATTTAGAACTATACTTAAAAACTCATTTAAAACACCCTTTTGTCATGTAGTGTTTGGGGACTCTATTTCTACCATTGATAGACAATTGTTTGGCATTTCATGGTAGTACCTACAGCCTTCAATAGTCCCCTAATACTTACAAGCTTTAGAAAACCATACCTATACTTAATTTAGTTTAAGTCTTAAAATTACAAATCAAATTGTGGTAGATGTCTCCTTTTCTTCTTCCTTGAAAATTTGTTAGAAAATGCTTCAATCAACATAGGAGAAATCCTAAGCCAATATGCTCTTGATTGGATGGTTTCTTGTCCAAAAACAACTTGGCCCAAGGACCAATGACAAGCCTATAGGAAATTTGACGTTTATTGAGCAACTTTTTGCCAATTCCATCCAAATTTGGGCATAGAATTTGCCAAATCTTTCTTATCATAGTAAATTGTATAACTCAAAATGGATCAATGGAAATCAATAGAGTTAAAAATAACAAAAATAGGCTTTTTCATCCTACAATTGATTGCCAAATTGGCAATATAGAAAAATCCAAAAAATTACAATGTTCTCTTCCTTTTGTAGTAACAACTCTTAATGGTGTTTACAAATCCAAACCATCTAGATTCTTGCCTTAAATGTACTACCTCTATACATAAGAGTATAAAGTTGATTTTGAATACATCTATTTTAACTACCTATTAAAATTTGTAATTTATTCATGTAGAGTCCAAAAAAATGCATACTAAGAGAATCTAGAATCCCCTTTTGACTATCAACAAAGTAAAACAAAAAAAAACTCCTAGAATTTAATAATGATAATTATGCACAAGTTCTTATTCAAATGTCACTAGGTGTCATTACTACAATGTAGAAATATCTAAAACCATTTATTTAAGCTAATGAGCATAGATGGAGTCAAATTACAATTAGGGATTATTTTATTCTCTATTGTTCATCATGTATGGCATAATGACAAAAAAAAGGGGATTGAAAGGTCACAAGGACTATAAAATAAGTGCATATAGGTTTGACTATGTTATTAGATCCATAGCATTGTGATTTCTGCATGAAATGTAAATTTTTTGAAGGTGAGTCTAGAGTCAATTTTGGTTACCTTTCTAATTAATCATCACTATAAAACTTTATAGTCTATTTATATAATTTCAAAATCTCTTTTGAGTTAGAAGAATATAGAATTGTCTTTTGATTGCTATGAAGATTCAACCAAAATCAAGACAATTTAATAATACAAACCATATTCAAATGCTTCTTGGAATGATTTTAAATGTTATCATTGCAAGATAAGATAGGCAACCAACACTAACCAAATAATCAGGCCATGAATGTAAGGGTAACACCCCAATCACTAGATTAATTGTGACATGCAATGTTCTACGTGACATCCTCATAGGTAAAAAAAAAGTATAATGATCTAATACAAAGTGAAAAAACAAAAGTATGTGTCACAAAAAATTAACCATGGAATAGCATTGAGCATTCAAAGTGTCCGATGGATGACTTCAATCTCTGTTACTGCAGGAATAGATAATGCACTTGCATTGGTCCAAAAATTGAAACATTTTGGAGTAAGTACCTATGACTGAGTCGACATCCTTCCGAGGTTAACTATGGACTAACATTGAAGACTCAAAGTATCTAATGAATGACTGCATTGTTCAATGTAGAAACAAAAAAAAATACACCTATTGGTTCAACAATCAGAGCATATTGGTGACTATGAAACCTTGATCATGGATGTTGCATCCCTTTTAGGATTAAAAACAAAAATAAAAAAGGGAATGCAATGAAATTTCGTTTCATTTAAAAAAAAAGTAAAAATTAAGAAGAAAGGAAAAAGGGAGATTGAGTTACTATTTATTTTGAAAGGTCAACCCTTCGAGTTGTTATTGTCTGACATGTGTCATTGCCCAGAAATCCTGAACTGAATGCCGGACTCTGATATTCAATAATAAGTTCACTCATGCACATGCTTTTATTTACTGAGGAGTACGTGGGGGGCTTTCATTGCGTGCTCTGACAATTTGGCAGGGGAGGGCTACTTTTTTCTACAGTCCCTCTGTGTCAAAATAAAATCCATGGTGTCTAGTGGGAAAAAGGTTACTGGGAAATTATGGGAGTACCATGGATTTATTTTGAGATAGACTGACAGTGGGGGAGTACATTTCTGATGTCTACATTGAAAACACACTGAAATGAACTGTCCAAATAAGGACTTCAGCATAGTTGGAGGCACCTTTTTTCAAGAAGAAAAAACATTCTTATAATATTAGTAATTGACAATTATGAATTTTCAAAAAATAATCATTTTTTGGGATAAGACTTAGAATTACTAAGAATTTTCAAAGAGGAAGCTCCCTTGGCCATTGAAACCATCACATAGTAGGGTCATAAAATCAAAAATCTTGACTATGAATAGTTAACCAAATGCAATTAATTATGGAAATGGTTTGATTGCATTCTTGGGGGCATTTTTTAGTAGGAATCTACTTGTTAGGAATGAGTATACCAATGGTTTGGAGTGTTTTCACCTTATTTGATCAAATCATCTTGCATTCTAGTAAAATATGGCCAACACCATGGTCACATTTCTCAAAGTATTTTGCTCAATTTTAACTCTTGACTAGGGGTGGGATGTAAGGGTAGTCTAGTATTTTTGAGGGGATAGTCACTCAATGTGTCAAAGCCTTAATTAATAAAATTGAACCCAAACACCTAGTGTAGTTCTTTAGTTATTTTTCCAAACCCCGAAATTCAAATACTAGTGTCAACTCAGTTTGTTAATAAAAGATAATTTGCATCCTTGTCAACCACTATATACTTATATTTATTGATGGAAGTCAAAAGGATATTTGTATTTTGTATCCCTTGCCAATTTATTTTCTAAAATGGGATGGTTGGTGTTTTTTGAAGGGATAGTAAGGTAATCATGGTTAAATGCATCCAAATAAGTAATTTAGCATAATTCACATTATTATAATGAAGAAGTTTTTGTAGGGTCTTGATGAAAGTCAAAAAGAAGACTTTAGATTTTCTTTGAACGCATATTTGGGACATTGTATGAAAAAACTATTAATTGAGGTAAACATTAGTGACAAAACTATTTAGTGGAAAATTGTGGAAATACCATGGATTTATTTTTACATAGACAAAGGAAATATTTACATTTTTAATGTTTAAGGTGAAAACAACTAGAATTGAATTATGTTCAAAATAAGGTTCACTTAGAGGTACCATTTTTTCAAGAAAACAACAACATTCTTGTAGTATTAGTAATTTAAAATAAAATAATTTCAAATTTTTTTTTTTTTTTTGGATAAGACATGTAATTACTATGAATTTTCAAAGAGAAGCTCCCTTGGCCATTGAAATTGTCACATGGCATGGTCATAAAATCAAAAACTTTGATAATAAATAGTCAACCGAATGCAATTTATTATGGAAATGGTTTAATTGCACTTTGAATGCATATTTTGAACATTGTATGAATAAACTATGAATTGAGGTAAGCATTAGTGAGGAAAGTTTGTCTTCACATTGAATGAAATCTAAAAACACACAACACTCCCAATCTGAATC
Source organism: Pseudoscleropodium purum (assembly GCA_963969395.1). Lineage (NCBI taxonomy): Eukaryota > Viridiplantae > Streptophyta > Bryopsida > Hypnales > Brachytheciaceae > Pseudoscleropodium > Pseudoscleropodium purum. Next base: position 16,651,078 of record OZ017798.1, read on the forward strand.
ATTATTGCATCTTTCACATCATGTCAAGAAGCTTTGAAAGGATCACGTATTTTTGGTGTTGTATACGAGTATAATACAAATGAAATGTTCAAATTGTTGAATAACCAATCCAATGGTATATGCCTTGCCATATTTTGGTACATGATTATTCTAGGAGTAAAATTTGATATTATATTCACAATTCCCTACAAACCTATAAGGTTTAAGAATCCATTTGGGACAATGTTATACATAAATTGTACATAGTCCTATATTATTTACATCACAAATGGTGGTTTAGATTATTCAGTCTTAGTCGACTCCTGAATATCGCATTTGCATGCAACTTGTGACATAACATATTGTAATAGAAAAAATGAACAACAAAATGCAATATGAATTAATCTCTGATGTTTAACATGATACAAATAATTGAAATGTACTTCCTCTATCCTTCTAAAAACCTCCAAATCATGCACAATTTATGTTTGACTAAAAAGCTCTACTTATTGATTTCAACTGTTGAGTAAGCGTCGATCGTGTTGAATGACTTTGAGGAGGTAAGTGACAAGCAATCAAGGAGCATTCTTCTCCTAGCAAGCTTGGCCTTGTCCATGTGAGGCTCCTTGTAGTTGTTGCTTCTTCAAATTATAGTCATGTTGATGATGGATTTAGTGACCACTTGGATACTTTGAAAATTGTTCAAGAAAGGAGTTAGGTTTTCTTGTTGCAAGTATTTAGGTTAGAAGCTGATATTTTAGAATCCCATTGTTGCCACCAACCTTTCAACCTTGAGGTGCTTCGACATCCATATTTTGAACGATGAATTGAGGGCTTGAAGACATTATATAGTCCAACTAACTTCTCATTCATCTAATGTAATACTTGAATCTTGAAAAGACAACCTCAATAATGGCCAATTTTATGAAATTCTGGTAAATGATATTTTTATAATAAGATATAAGCAAAAATGAGTAAAAAATATTAAAAAATTGAGGCATTAAGGTGTTAATCATTAGCAATGATGAGTTGGCAACATTCATAAACAATGTTCAAATATGATACTTTGGGCATGGATTTTCGGTGCATGAATGATGGTGCCTAGATTTGGAGATTTTGCATTGATCTAGGGGATGAGTTATTGGTTCTCAAATGTGTATATCTTTGGTACAAAGACTAAAAATACAATTACTCCCTCATGGAGAAGGTTTTTGGAGTTTTTTTTAGTAGGACAAAGGGAATATTCATATAGATCTTAAATTGGAGAAGGTGCATTGATACCACATCAACAATTTTCTACATTGGAAGCATTGACACCAATGTAAGTGGTCATTTTTCATGGTATACATTATTCTCCATTTTACTACCATTGTTGAATAATTTTATGAGACAAGTCATAGCATTCTTTGATCAAGAGCTTCATCATTTAATCTAGAAAAAAAATTTAGAGTTGATTCTCACTATGTCACATTTTCGATATCCTATAAAATTTCAAAATCTAATTGGTGGAGGGTTAGAAATAAGGATTACCTAGATTACACTACATTCCAAGGCCTAGTGCACTCAAAATGCCTACATAGCAATACTTTTGGAAGTTTTTGGTGGTCAAGAAGCAGGATTTGGACTCCAAGTTGGGTCTAGCAAAAATAGAGACCCAACTTTGATTCTAAGTCCCATCTAATGTTTTGTATATAAAATGAGAAGAATAACACTAAATCAAGGATCTTCACTAGATAATTTGGAAGATAAATTTATTCTATTGCAAAAAGCCCGTGCGTGAAGTGCCCTAAAATGTTTTTTATTTTTACTTTTGACCCATTTGACTAACATAGACTTGCCACATAATATTACATTTGTAAAAACTTGGAACTTTGATAAAGAATTTGGCCTTGAAGAGGAATTTAAAGACATGAAACATGGAACATGTGTGAAAGAACCCTAAGGCATCTAGAAAAGAACCCAAGTATTTAAGAAAATATCCATTCAAGAACATGAGGTAACTTCATTCTTTTGACTCCATAGAAGGATGATTCTTTTAAAAAAATCTATAACTTATTCTTCGGTGCTTTAGTAGTGTTCAAGGGCCCTTTGCTATACTAGTTTAGTAGCTTAAGAAGATATTTTTACAAAATATAAGCAATTGCTTTTGCAAACAAGAAATCAAGACTCAAGATACACATGGAGTTGATCAATTCCCAAAGGTGTGAAGATTAGAATCAAAGTTAGGATTTTGGTTCATGATTTCATTTTTTGTAAGTGGAATTGCAAATGTTGCCCCAAGTTACTAGATTCTCAAATCCAAGGTATTATTGCATTCTAGCACCTTCATAACAATTCAAATGACCTTTCCTATGGTGTTATACATCCTTGTGCCTTGTCTTCAAGTCAAAGTTTGAACTCCACCAAAGTCCATAGCACATCCCACTAAAAAGGGTCCCTATATTTCTATCCCCTCACCTACAATAGAGTCTAGCCAACTATCAATAAAATATTTTTTGAAATATTTTTTCACATTTGTTGAAATTGCATTGTATATTATTATTATTGAAGTCATGCACATTGAAGTAAGAAAAAGGTTCTATATGTAAATTCTACTAGATGAATTAATAATATAATGAACATACCTACTACCTACCAATTCTTACTTTTGCTTTTGTATTCTATATAAAAACATTCTAAAACACAAATGTATTGAATTGGTACATGATGGTGAAATCCTTAAGTAAATGGTAATGAGTATGTCCACCTTAACTATTCATATCAATGGAACAAATCCTTTTACAATTCTTTTTAGTGGAAGTTGATCAAGGCCTCATAAAACTTCAAGGATAATAACTACTTGCCCTTTAGCCGCCTTCATATTTTCAATTTTGACTAATGTCCTAGTTTACTTCAATTTCACAAAACATATCATATTTTGCTAAAAAATAATAAAATTCTATTATTTTAAATTAAAATTCAAGGTATGCAAAGTCTTTTCATCTACATATTTTTTCCAAAGTTTTCTCTATTAATCATTTTTTCATTAATTGCCCAATTTTGCAAAAAATCCTAAGTAGTTTCTTGAGTCTTTTAAAGGTTAATTATTTTTTTTATCAAAGTAATAATTTGCTAGGGAACTTACCCTAGGGGTGCAATAAAGGCCATGGTAAAATTATTACTATAGTCTGTAGTTAGGTGCACTCTAGCTAATTGCAAGCAAACTTTTATTGGACACCATGGGACCAAATTGTACAACTTCAAAGTAAATTTTTACTTTTTGCTAGATAAAAGTAATCTTTTTTTTGCCAAATTTTTTCCATTTCTATTAAAAATGTGGATGAAGTTGCCAAATTTGGATGAAACAATGCATGAATATGATTGAAAAATATCTTTTGGTCCCAAAGATGGATTAATGTAGAAATACAATGCTTTACCAAATTTTCACCAAATTTTAAGTGATCTCCATCCTGGCACATTCTCAGAACGTAAAAAAAAAGGGCTGATTGCAAGTCAACCTCAGTAATCAGGGAAAACAGAACTCCTCGTCACTTTGAAGCTCCATGGTCTGCATTCTTCCGTTAGGGTTAGGAATTAGGGTTTATGGGATTCTGGGTTTTGGGTTTTGGGTTTTGGAGTATTCTGTTTCAGACCCATGAGTTTTCCCTCGTCGCCCGAGCGTTCTCGACCCGCAGCACGTCGTCCTCTCTGCACCCAATCAATTCCGCACCGTCTTTATGTTCACTCTTACGTTTCTGTTTCTGTTGTGCATATCCGGGTAGAATCTCCAGTTCACAAATTTTTAGGGCTTTTCGGAAATCAGTTGCAAGGCGCCAGCAGCGGGAGCGCAACTGTCGCCATGTCGATTCGGCCGGAGCGGCAAGCGCCTCCGGAGATTTTCTACAACGACAGGGAGGCTCGCAAGTACACGACGTCTTCTCGCATCGTGAAAATCCAGGCAAAGCTCTCGGAGCGCGCTTTAGAGCTTCTCGCCCTCCCCGACGACGACGTGCCTCGCCTGCTTTTGGACATCGGCTGCGGTTCGGGACTAAGCGGGGAGACTCTGAGTGAGAGCGGGCATCATTGGATTGGGATGGACATCTCTGAGTCGATGCTGGATGTGGCCGTGGAGCGGGAGACCGAGGGGGATCTTCTTCTAAGCGACATCGGCCAGGGGTTAGGGTTTCGACCTGGAACCCTAGATGGCGCTATTAGCATTTCTGCTGTGCAATGGTTATGCAACGCCGACAAGACATGCAATCACCCGCGGCTCCGGCTGAAAGCTTTCTTCGGATCTTTGTATAAGAGTCTAGCGAGAGGAGCCAGGGCTGTTTTGCAGCTTTACCCGGAGAACGCTGCGCAGCTGGAGATGATCTCGTCTGCGGCAATGAAGTCGGGATTCTCGGGAGGATTGGTCGTGGATTATCCGCATAGTACAAGGGCGAAGAAGTACTTTCTGGTGCTCAGTTGTGGACCGCCGAGTACGAGTACCGCGCTTCCCAAGGGCAAAGTGGGGAGTGATATGGTGAGTGACAGTGAGGAAAGTGGGAGTGAGGAAGAGGGAGAGGGAAATACTGTGAATGTATCGGAGAGGCAACGACCTGCGAAGAAACAGAGGAGGGAGAATGGGAAGAAGAATGTCAAGGGTCGGTCATGGGTTTTGAAGAAGAAAGAGCAGAGGAGACACCGAGGGTATACGAATGTGCCGGAGGATTCTAAATATACAGGTCGCAAAAGGAAAGTTCAGTTTTGAGATTTTCCTTATTTTTTCATGGAAAGTGTTTCTCTTGCGTTTTCCATGCCTTAATTTTGTTAGTTGAGTTGCCAAGCGAATACATGAATTGATGTCTCCCTCTTAGTTTTGCTCTGTTTTAATCTTCCTTTGCTCTACATGCTCTTCACCTTGTACAAGCCATATATTAAATTTACTGGTCTCGTCTCTGATAAAAAAATCCGAGACAGGAGAGCTGTCGCACGGAAGTGGACAATTTTCTCTTAAATTCTCTTGCCTGACTGGAGATTTGCTGAACTTCACTAGTTTGTTCTAGAGCTTTATCCATCTTCGAGGGAGCCGATGTTGAGGTATCTGAGGAATTAGTGAGCTTCGGTTGTGTCCGTGTTTTTCTTTTTTTGATTCCCCACATTCCCCATAAGGTGGTCAAATAACAAGGTGGTTCTTTTGGAGTTAATTATGAGGAGCGATATTTGTATTCGATTGATTTGCGTCACGAGAATGGACACTTGGGCAAGTATTATAGTCAATTAGTTTGCGGATGCAATTTGTGTCTTTTAAAGCATTTAAGCATTTGTTGGAGGGATTTTTGGGAGAGGCGTAGAGTTTTGGAGAGATCTCTCCATACAAGAGCCAAATGTGATCCAAAAAGGACAATTTCATTAGTATTAAAAAATCAGTAGCGTTAGTCATGTAGCCTGGTCTCGCTTACACTTTCTAGTCAGTCCAATCAAGTGTAAGAATGTATGAGTTGCTGTTGTTATAAGGATTTGGTGCAGGAGAGGGGATCAGGTCTCAAGGTTTTAGTATCCTCTACCGTCCTGGCGGTTTAGGGTTTAGAATTGCTTCAATGAGTTCACTTGCTTAGTCGAAGGATGTGTAAGACCGAGGATCCTAGTTGCGTGCACTAATTCGAATTGTTTCACTCTTGGGTCTCCCTCTGATATTTGATCAAACATCAAGGGTTTGATGATGTGGATCAATACATTTATTGATGATGAATTGCTTTTAACTAATGGTATTTGGAGTTGGATTACGATTTTGTCATAATCACCGCCTCAGTGTCCAGTAGAGATATTTTTCACCTCACATACAGGGTGAGCCTCTATCCTACAGTACAGTTCAACTGGCCCGTCTGGGACGCCCAGGGGCAGAGAGGCTAGTTAGACATCAAATGAAATTTTTCCTGATTACAAACTGCAAGTGCAAATCAAATGTGACTAGAAAGTCTGGCATTGGAAGATATTTAACCCTTAAATGCCCAAGGACTTTTTGGAGGTTCTAGGACTTTGCTCTAAATTGAATAAAAAGTTGACATTACAATAAAGTTGTATCAATTTTTTTTGAATTGTGATTGTACAAATTCAAACTAGATAAGTTAGATGAGTTAGAGATTAGTAGATCACATAGGAAAAGAAAACACAATAATACTATTTATGGATTGAAAAATTAAATTGTTTGATTTTGAGGGTGTTAAATTTGAAAAAGTGATTTGAAATCTTTCACTCTATTTTTCATATGTCAGATCTAAAAGGTTGGTCACCAAAAAATATGAAATTAACCCCTAAATGCTCAAGGCATCATAATCTAGTGTTTGCAGAACTTTGAAGTTAAATAAACCTTAACCAAGTTGCTATTTTTAGTAATATATATATTTTGAAAGATTCTTCTTGAAGTCTAGTTTTAGCATCAAAAATCCAATCTTGAAAATAAATAATAGTGATTTTTCTATTCAAGATTTTGTGCAAGGGTACCCACTGCATTCTTGACTTTTTGACTTCTTGTAGTGTTGAGAGCTCTTATGAATGAGCCTCAAATATACTAGAACTTGAAGAAAAAATCACATTCAAAACTCATTTAAAAAAATTGTAGAGTAGATTTTGAAAAGCCATAAATTGATTGGAGTTATTCATGTTAGGCCCCTAAATCTCATATTTTTTGGTCACCAACTTTTTAGGTTTGACTTGTAAAAAGTGAATTGAAAATTTTTCATAATTTTAACATCTTTATGATCAAACGTTATAATCTTCCAACTCATAAGTGATATTGTTGTGTTTTCTCTTCCTATGTGATCTCTAACATGTCTAGTTTGAATTTGTACAATTACAATTCAAAAAAAGTTGATACAACCTTTTAAAATGTTGACTTTTTGTTCAATTTAGAGCAAATTTCTAGAGGCTCAAAACAAGCCTTGGGCATTTAGGGGTTAAAAGACATAATATACATAACCTAATCAATTTATGGCTTCTCAAAATCTCTTCTACAATTTTTTTAAATGAATTTCTAATGAAAATTTTTCTTCAAGATCTAATGTATTCAAAGGTCATTTCCAAGAGCTCTTAGCACTACAGAAAGTCAAGATTGCAATGGACACCCTTGCAGAAAATCTTGAATAGAAAAATCATAATCAATCATTTTCAAAATTGAATTTTAGATGCTAAAACTAAACTTCAAAAAGAATTTTTCAAAAATATAAACTACTACAAATAGCAACTTGGTTAGGTTTTATTTAACTTCAAAGTATTGCATACACCAAATTTTGGTGCCTCGGGCATTTAGGGATTAATTCAGGTCAGAACAGACTTGAATGTGATAAATGCATCACTGCACTCTAGGTTTTAACAACAGAATGAAAAGATACAGTTAGTATATCAATCTGTACAGCAAGAGTTATTCAGACATCGTTAACCTTGGATGATTCTATTCTAATCGATGTTTTTTTACATCGAGCTCATTCAAAATGGAGAGAACTTCTACTACAAATAAGATCCATGATCCATCACCAATGTGGCAAAGTCCCTCCTGTTTTACTTTCCTGGTTGCACCTTGAACTTGAGAATAACCCTCAAATCACCTTCGATCTGCACAAGTAGAGCCAATTAAGTGCATTGAATACATCCTTTAGTGCCAGAATATCCTTTCCTCAAGTTTTACAAGAAACCATTTCAATGAACTTACAAATCTCATTGCATAACTTACACATAGCTCAAGAAAGGACGTCCATAAGGTGCTCAAGGATGAGCTATTATAAGAATAATTTTTTTGAAATTTTTTACTGGTGAGGACAAAGCCGTCGATTTTTGGACTTCAAGATTAGCAAATATTACTTCAAGAGTTCTGTTGCGAACTGAATTTAAGAATCACATAGAAAGAGACTAATGAATATAAAAAATTACTATTTGGGGTAGAGACACTTGAGTTTTGCATTGTATCAGATAGGTACTCACCTCAAAAGCAGCACATTAGCGAGGTAACTTTGGAAACATTCCCTCCATCTGCTTTGCTCTCCCAACTCTTCAGCTTGGCTTCCCCTAAAGAATTAGGATAAAATGCTGTCAAACACGGTCTACAAACACGGTCTTTTTGAAGTCAATCTACAATTAAAGCAAGTTGGAGTTGTAGTACTAGTATCTGATACCAAGGCACTTGCATAAGGTCTTACTCGCAAATCTTACTTGCAAATCTTAAGAATAGATTAAAACATTTCTTGCTTTCTGTAACAGCATCATCAACATCGAGGCTTCAACTGCTGATAATCTTTTCCGAAGTAGGCCTGAAACAGAAGAAGCAATATTATACGACTGCAGAATAAACAACAGAAAACAAAACTCCAAATTATTATGCATTGGTCGCCAAAATCGATAGACTTATGGTCGAGTAGAAGCTCGATAATCTACAGTAAAGTAGCTTGGTCACCGACAATGAAGATTATTGTTAATAAACCCTAACCACCCTTCGTCCAAATCTTGAGGATTACTAACTCTTACTGGTTGCAAGCGAAGTTTGAGACAGCATCAATGTGTATGCGCTACAATGCACTTACTCTAAGAGACTACTGCTAGGGGAGGGACCCCGAAAATCGACACAGCCCCAAACAGTCATTTGATAAGCCAGTGCATATCCCCGTCATGACGACCATGTACGACCGTCGAACAAGCAATTTTAGAAGCAATTCTAGAAAGAACGATTCAGAAAATCTACCAAAAAGCCTGAAACCCTTCATATATTCGGCACACAGAGTCCAAATAACGAATTCTTGATGCCTGGGAACGCTCTTTCAGTCGTCAACAGCACCGCCTATAACTTGGACCAGTCTAACAATAGTAACTATGCTCAAGCAGCCACTGTGTCCCTACTTTGGTTCACACTCTGTTATAATGAACTAGATTTGTATCACATCAAAGCTCCGAGGTTAAAAATTCTAGTTCGTAAAATTCTGGAAGTAGAATTATTGTAGATCGAAATCTCGCTATCCGCCAAAATTCAAAGAATCATGTGAGTCGATCAGCTATTCAAAGGAGTACCTACAAGAAAACGGCAAAAATTTCACAATGCGGTGGATACATAGAAAGCGAACGTACCCGAACGACAATTCCTGTACAAGGCCTCCTAATTTTCTTTTTGGCTTCTCTCCAAGCAATTCCGCAGTTCCTTCTCTAGAACCTCACATCCTCCATTTCCATTAACAATGCATTCCCAAAGCGGAGCATAGTCACATTGCGAGGTACCGACTCTCGCAGTCTCCGGTTCATCCACCCTGTCCAAACATTTCCGCAAATCCTGTTCGAGAGCTTCGCATCCTCCGTTGCCGTTGACAATACACTCATACAGAGGTCCGTAATCACACCGCGGCGTTCGGACATCGGGATCCGGCAAGAAGGCGAGATTGATGTTAGGAATGAGAAGCTTGGACGACGACGGTAACTCCGGCGGAGGAGAGAATTGGTGAGGAGGTGAAGGAGGAACGGGAGGGACGGCAGGACGCGTCGTTGCTAAGAAAGCGTACGTGAGAGCGGCGCCCGTCGTGGCAGCGGCTATGGCGGTCGTCGCGAGCAACCCTCGCATCCTTCTCATCGTGCATGTCAAAACACAAACAGATTGTAAACCGATGACAATGGATAGTAGTGATACACGCCAAGACCTAAACCCTAAAAATCGTGCCGCATAAGGTTAGTATAACTTCAGGGGAGCCCTTCTGGGGGTTCACCATGGGGGCCAAAATTGAATTTGACCATTTCAAAAAAATTTAATTTCTATTTTAAATATGGACGAAGTTGCCATTTCTTGGATGAAAAAGCACATGAATCCTCCTATTAAGTTAGGCTACTTGTTTGTTACATTAAGATCTCTTGGACCATGCATCTCCCATTTGCATGTTTGGTATTATCAGAAAGCCCTTAGTGAAGAGGGGTGCACATGCTTGGTTTCGTGACATTCCGACCTAGGGTGTGAAAGTTATTGAATTTTGAAGTTTCTACAAATTAAAAAAATTAATAAATTCTTTTTTTCTTTTGTTTTGACCATGGCAACAGCAACGGATACACTAGTATAATTGAAAAGTGCTTTTTGGAACAAAAGAGGGATGGAAGTAGAAACGGAGTGCTTTACCAATTTCAAAAGAATTCCATTTGGGCACTTTTTTGAAAATTAAAAAAAGCCCTAGTATTCCTAAGACTCTCTGTGAAGAAAATTTTAAAAATAAGAAAAGAGCACCTAAATCACTTGATCAAGGGCTTGAGCAAATTTTGTCAGTATTGAATTGTAAAAGTTTGTATCAAGTCTTATTGGTAGTTGATAGGGGATTCTAAGGTCTCTTAGAATGCATTTTTGAGAGGTCATGGGAATAAACTATAAGCTTTCAAAGTACTAAAAATATGTGTAACTAAAATCACCTATTGGATCTTATAAATAGAAGTTTTTCATTCTTGCAAGTATCATTTTATATTTTGGTCAAAATTAGGTGCAATTACATTATTTATTGTTGCAACATTCCCAAAACCTAAAGTTATTTGTAAAAAGGTTAGTGTATAGAGTGTTGTTAGAGAAGTGAATTATAAAGCTATTATCCATTCTTTCAATGATTTTTTCAATTGACTAGACTATCCAAATTTGCTTTCAAAAATAAAATAAACTTATAGCTTTTGCAATAAATATCAAAATAAATACATACATAAATAAATACATACATAAATAAATACATACATAAATAAATACATATATAAATAAATACATACATAAATAAATAAATAAATATATATATATATATAATAGATGATGATTGGGATATAAATTCTAAACCGAAAATTTATCAAAATCCAAAATCTAAAGTTCCAAGAGTATGTCCTCAAAGGAAAAAGTCATAATTATCAATGAAAGTCTTTTGATGTTATGAAATAAGCCCATGCAAATGAAATACTTGGGTGAAAAGTACAATTGAAGAAGGTGACAACTTCATAAATTTACCATTATTAGTCATTTTTGACTTGCTTATCATAATATGCGCAATCACAAAGGTTCTACATAATAATAATATGATATAATAATCCATTCAACAAACCCCCTTACAAGTTGGACAAATCCTATTTTTTCAATCTCAAATATCTTTTTCTTACAAACATACTACTACCAAAAACCTTGCCCAAAACTTTTGCTTGTTTCTATTAAAGTTTGTTGAATTTAGCCAAAGGATTTCTTGCTTGAATTAGATTTAACAAAAGCGTAGATTGAACTTTAAACTCCAAGTTCTGCTTGTGTTTTTTTACATTACATTAGAAGAATAACACTAAATCAAGCATCCTTGAAGGTAGACAAAATGGAGCAATTGCAAATCTATGCTAAGAATGCCCCTAAAATGAACTTTTTGACTTTTTAATCCATGTTTTGACATATGTTTCTTTTACAACATTATACACCAAAACTTTGGGACATAGATTTAGAACTTTGGCTTCACACTATGAAGCTCAAAGTCATAACTAATTTTTTATTCTATTCAACTTATTCTATCCTCCCACAAATGTTAGGTTTTGACAATGAAGTGGGACTTAGAGAAATGGTACACAGTATATAGTGCAAAACAATCCAATGATACTAAAAAATCAAGATTGCACCCAAAATCATCAAAATATATTGTTTTGGTACAATAGGTCCATAGTGTTGTATTTTTTTAATTTAGTTTTGAAAATTATAAATAAAGTTGAGGATTGACACTTCTATGTCAAATATTTAATTTATCCTAGAAAGTATAGTTTGAAGAATACTAAAATACTAAATATTTTGTAATATTTTTTTTTTCTAATAAAATAATTTTGAAAAAGTAGATCCACAAGTATTTGGCATCTAGTTCCAACGCTATGGTTCATCCAACTTGCTCTACAACAAAAATATACTTACCTTGCATAATTGCATAAATTTGGTATAAAGAACTCTAAATATCCATCTTCATAGAAAAAAAATAGGAACTTGTCATTTAACACCAAATGATTAAATTGGAAAAATTGGAAATCATATTTCAACTTAAAGGCTCTAAGTTTGAGGTGCACAAGTAAAGCAATGGAATTTTGAATGTCCTTGACTAAATTAGAAGCCACATCTATTTTAATGTACATCATTCGTGTTATTTTTTCAATTCACTATGCCTTGGGATTCCATTTCTTAGAATATTTTGGAACCCTTTTTAGATTCCATTTGCATCAATAGTATTTGTTTGAAGTCTATGGCCCTTTGTGTGTCCTTCCATCCACAATGCAAATAGTTTTCTAGCCCTTTGAACTTTATCACCTCATCTAGGATGCATTTATGTCATAATCATTGAAGCCTAATCCATAAAGTATAATCTTCTTCTTTTGCAATTCTATGAATTTGTAATTCTAATTTTGTATATATTTACAAATTTGAAATAATGATGAATACATTAAAAAATAGAACCTAAACTGTATTGATTTATAACTTTCCTTTAAAATTCTGAAATTTAAAATTTACAAATACATAGGCAGTGCAATTAATGTCATTAGTAGTTGCTTTGTATGCTAAAATTTACCATTGAATATGAGTGGAAATTATTTTCTTTATTTTTCAATGATGAAATCAAGTATTTTCTTTATGCACTAAACTTTCAAAATGTTCATCTACAATTTGAAATTATCATGGATTTTGAAAAAAAATTAAAAAATTCATATTATAATCACAACATGCCTAATTAATCTAAAAACTTCATGTCATTCTATAACTAGGAAGGCAATAAATTGTGGTTCTTGACCCATAGTTCAAATTGCAATAAAATATGTATATTTCATGAATTTTTCATAATTTTGAAATTGAAGTAGAAACTAGACTTGATAAACTTCACTTCATTTATTGGTTTCAAATTTTAAAAAAAGCATAAAATTTTGATTTAGAGCAAGGAGGTAAATGTTGTGAAAATATCATCAAAATTCATCTTAATATGTGATCCATTTTTTAAGCATCATTTCTATAGGGAAGCCATAAGTATTGTCTCAATGAAATTTCTAATAGGATAAGCATCCATTTCAAACACGTTCAAAGAACCCTAAACAAAAATTGCATGAAATATCAATTTTTTTCATCCATTGTTTCCATCTAAAATCATGATCCACTCTTTGGCTAAAAACACATTTCTAGGTTAACACAATAAATAAATGACTTGAAAGAGCTCATGCAAGTGTGGTGTTTCCATGGGGTGCTTTCTTCAATTTACAAGCAGTGTCCATTTCAAGAGGAGGTTACTTTTCATGACTACAATGTTTTAACTTCAAAAATTCATAACTAATTCCAGGAAGGTCCAAAAAACATGAAACGACTTGGACTCAATGCCAATTCCACTTCTCTTCCTAAGAAAATTTACTGAAAATTGTTTCAGGGAGTTTTAGCTCCCTTTGAAAAGCTAATCAACTCTTAAATGGTCGTTGTAAGTGCAGACTACCTTATCACATTATGGGACAGGAGGGAGTAAGCTTAGCAAACAGCACAAGGCAAATGTCAAATTCCTCCTCACAACCACAACTACCAGTCTAGAGGTCTAGACCAAACCATGAGTAAGTTAACGTGAGCTGACCTGGTCAGTGCTGGCTGGCGGCGTTGGGGGTCAGTCCAAATGCCCCTCTCTCCGCCACGTGTCCGCCACTGATAGGTCCGAACTGCTTAAATCCCAAGCAACCCCACTCATTCCACACTCAATTCACCCAGCCCATCCATGCCCCCACAGAACAGCCTAAAAGGCCCAATAACAACTTCTGAGTAGATCCATGGGTGCCTGTATATTTTATCATATGCGGCCATTCCCCAAGACAGAAATGGAAGCTTATCCGTACGCGAAGGTCTGAATTTCCACGTCAGATTCTCAAGGGTCCACGTCACCTCACACCATTCGCTAGATGACATGTGGCACTTCATTTATGTTGAATCTGACCTTTACGTAGGGTTCTATGTTACTCTGAAACCCCGAAGAAAAAACCTGAACCCACTCTCTCCATGACATGACGTAGCCAACTCAGCAAAGAATTATGCCACGTCCGTTGAATTCCCCGTCTGACGTGGACCCCGCGAGATCCACCCCTGGATTCCGCCAGCTAGGGCTTCCCCCCAAACAGACGCTTCAGATCAGAAATACGGGACTCATCATTCCAGAAAGAAAGTAAGAACCCGAACTCCAGCAAAGGCCAGCCGCCCGATGCAGCTACTGGGATTTTGTCCCCGGCCGGATGGAAAGGACCTCGATCGTCACCTCGATTGGGTCCCAAACCGACCCAAGTGCCAGCGAAGGGAACGAAATAATACGAGGTCCGCCTCGGCAACCGCCCCAGGCACTCATCAGTCACATGGTCGAGAGGAGGAACGAAATACCCGGAACCTGTTACGGATACCCGGACTACCCGGTCTCGGCGGAAGCTAACCGCGTCAGAAATGAGAGACCATTTGATTCAACTTGGACACCAACTGGGAAGGGAAGGCAACTTCCAGTATTGGAGCTCCCCGCCTTTGCCAGCTTTTGCTCCCCAGTGGTTTTGCGTCCGCTTCTGTTGTTGTTGTTGTGTCGTCGTCGTCGGAGCATCGAGGGTTAGAGTTGTCGCTGCTAGTTGCAAGCCAGCGGAAGGGAGGGTTTCATTCTCTCTCGCGTCTGTCTGTCTGCGTTCGAAGCCTCGGTCGTCTCGTCTCGTCCCGTCCCCGTCCCCGTCCCCGCGGGGTGTACTGCCGCCATGGGGCTCACCTTCACGAAGCTGTTCCAGAAGCTGTTCTCCAAGCGGGAGATGCGCATCCTCATGGTTGGTCTCGATGCAGCTGGTAAGACCACCATTTTGTACAAGCTCAAGCTCGGAGAGATCGTCACCACCATCCCCACCATCGGTAAGTCGGTCCTTTCGCCTCTACTCGTGTTCTCTCTCTCAGCCTCTCTGTTTTTCCAGGCCCCATGCCGTGGCTGAGACGGCCTGCGGTCGGGGGCGCGTGCTTCTTTGTCGCGTTTCAGTCTCGGTTGTGCTGGGACGCGGCGCGTGGGTCGGTTTTCGCCGACGCATTATCTGCGTGTGTTAAAATTTTTGTTCATTCTTGACTGCATTTCTTGGTCCAGTTTCTGGTTTGGCTTCTCGCACTCTGGCTTTCCTGTTGGGGCGTGGCAGCCATCCCGCGAATGAGGTTAGTTTGAGCCGATCGATCGGGCGATTTGAACTAGGTCACATGTCGGGCCCTGCGATGCTTTGGAATTTATTTGGTCTGGTCAACGGGGAGACTCGGGTGCCCCTTCGTTGTCGGCTTCCAAGCAATGTGTTCGGAGATCCGATACCCGGTCGTTTCAGAGGCTGGCTACACTCGTTTGGTGACATCTGGTTACATCTCCAGCATTCGCTGAGACCCAAGCGATCCGATGCCATGTTGGATCGGCGGAGGTCGTTTTCCTGACAAGGGAACTGTGGAGCGCGGCGGTCGGTGATGCGAGGGAATGAGTCGAATTCTTCCTGTTCTGCTCCGGCAGCCTGTGGACGTTTGGGTGTAAGGCGCGGCCTTGCGATGCTGTGTGCCCTGGCGCTTTGATGTCCGGGGTCCTGAAATTGGTCTCTGAAGCGACCAAATCCGCTTTCTTGAGCCCTGACGTGCTTCGATTCGTCGTGCAGGTTTCAATGTGGAGACTGTGGAATACAAGAACATTAGTTTCACTGTGTGGGATGTCGGAGGTCAGGACAAGGTGAGTGCCGTAGGTCTCTCTTCGCATTTTTCCCACACCTGGGAGTGCGACTTCGCTTTCGACAATGTGTGGTAGTATGATAAGATGTTGTTGTTCGGGACGTTTTTCCTTTCTCGAGACGTTCACATTCGGCATACATTGTTGGTAGAGAATTCTCGATGGTGATCTCCTTCTGACTTGATTTCTGCGTGTTTCAGATTCGTCCGTTGTGGAGGCATTATTTCCAGAACACTCAGGGCCTGATCTTCGTGGTGGATAGTAACGATAGGGACCGTGTCGTGGAAGCCCGAGATGAGCTGCATCGGATGCTGAACGAGGTACTGTCTGCATCCCCTTGCCTGGCTGATTGAATTCCGGTGACGTTGCCAGAGAATATTGTGACGAATTGGTTTTCGTGGTCGTTTCCCTGTAGGACGAGCTCCGGGATGCCGTGCTCCTCGTTTTTGCGAACAAGCAAGATCTTCCGAATGCCATGAATGCCGCGGAGATCACTGACAAGCTTGGTCTGCACTCCCTTCGACAACGCCACTGGTAATCCCCGTGGACGTTTTGCGTTTTCCTGTTTGTGTTTGGTTCGGATATTTTCTTTGGTGGTTTTCGAAGTCGGGTGGCCCAGTCCGCTGATGGTTTCTGTTTGGTATCCTGCAGGTACATTCAGAGTACTTGCGCCACTTCTGGAGAGGGTTTGTACGAAGGTCTTGACTGGCTTTCCAGCAACATCGCCAACAAGGTAGGGTGTGCTTGAACCTTTCGTGGACTGTGGCAACGTGCATTTTTCTTGTCCTGAGTGCGGTTTGGTTCTTCTGACTTTTAGGACCCTCCTGATTTTTGTAAACGTGGATGTTTGCAGGCCTAGTGACGTTGTTTCTGAGTTCTGCTTTTTCTCTTTGAAGAGGTTTTATGCAATCTACCCCGAGTTGGCACCATTTCATTTTAGTCTAGAACTTGCACGTAGCGTTTGCCACTATGTTTCTCTCAGTGCCTTCTATACGTTCCTCTCGGAGAAGAATACTGTCGTAATGAAACTGTGTGCCTTGTACACGTTCCACTTCACTGATTGCATCATGACGTCCAGTAGGTCATTCATCATCAGTTTTGTACCTATTCTGCATTGGAATGCAGATATTTGAAATTGCTTTATTAGTCCAGCTCATGTCTCGCCTGTTCTGAATTCTCCTACTCCAGCCCAGCCGATTTACTGTGTTTGTGTGGGTTGGTTGGTCGTGTGTTGAGGGGGTTCATATGTTGCCTGTTTTACGTCGTCAATTTAGTGAGTGGGATGTGTGTTAGATTCTTGTTAGTGGTCCGTGAGCAATTCCTGGATGTTGACGTGGACACGGCAAGTTGGAATTTTCGTTGATCAGGGAGGTGGTTTGAGTGAGGGTTCTTCGGTCTTTTTTGCATTTGATGTGATGAATCGAAGGTTGATGGTTTTTTTGCTCTTGATTTGGATTCATTTTACATCGGTTGCTGGGATTAAATTCTCGAGATAATTTGATGTCACTTACATACTGCATTTTACCTGGCTAGGCGGATTTTCTTTGTACATTGTGTAATGTTTTGTGGCTTCGGACGAGATGATCGCTCGAGTGCTAATTATTAGCTCCGTTTTGAACTTCACGTGCCCGTGGAATGACGGGCCTATGTCCACCCTTTCCACTTCAAAGTCTGTGTGCTCTCATTTTTCAACTGTGTATGAAAGAATTTAGTTACGTTTCTCAGAGATGCTGTCACATGTTTGAGTCATTAAAATAATAGTTGTTTTTTGAATTGATAAGTTGCTTTGTCTTTTTGAATAAAAGGTAAACGTTAATGCATATGAAATACAATATCTGCTGAAACTTTCGCTGTTGGCGTGCATGATGTTGGAAATCGAATCTACCATTTCATTCTATAATTAGAAATTCATCACCGCACTGATTTGAGCCTAATGTTCAATTGCATGTTCAATTGCAATGAAATATTGGATTTTAGGAGTTTTTTAATCACTTTTGAGTAATAACTAGACTTGATAAGCCTCATGACTGAAGAATGATAATATTTTCAGAGGAAGAAGAAATAGCAGCTGCTGAAATACACTACTGTAGATGTTTACATGGATTTGCCATTTGCTTGTGTAGGAAAGTCAAAAAATGTATCTAGGAGGAAAAATTCAACACCATGTATTGAAAAGGAACTTAGAGTAAATTGGGATGAAAATGTTTTTTTTGTATCCAAGAATTTTCTTGAAATCATGTAAGGGAAATATAACATCTTCTCAAGTATTTTAAAATTAAAGGATTTTAGTTTGAAGATACATATTATGGCATGTAGTATTTCATTTGTATCTAAATTAAAACCATTTGCTATATTTTTTTTAAAATGGTGAGTTTCAAATTGCTTTTGGAAGATGCTTGTTTTTTTTAGGGTAAAGGGCATAAAGCTTGCTAGTCTTAAACCAAGCAATGTGAGTGTGATTCACAATTGCTTCTCAAAGGACATGCTTCAACTTTTGGGTTGGCCAATCACTATTATTGAAACAAATAACATTCCTATCTAATTAGGCGGTCCAAATAATTGAGCCCCTGTAAAAGGACCACATTGTGGTTGCTTTCTACCATCTTCATAATAATTTAAAGCCTAAAAGGCATAATTGCTATTTAAGTGCATGCCATCTTCCTATGATTGGAATCTGTGGAGGATCATCTCCTCTATACTATCTTGGTAGCTTTGACGAAGGGTGGGAATGTTGGGATTGGCTATATTCAATCAATTATGAATTGCTACTACACAATGATAAATGGACCTAAGGAAGCTGCATCTTTTGGAGGATATGATTTGTGCTAAACTTCATTGTATCTTAGATGGCATCCCACCACCATATCACCATGCCACTTTTCATGAATTGGTTTGGTTAGGATTGAAGGATTGATCAATAAAGAATGACTAAGTTTTGTGGTATAAAAATAAAGGATTCTTGAATGCTTTCACAATCATCTTCCAGGGTTAAAGAACAACTCAACAATAATTTCCACATGTAGAGGAGGGCTTAATTTGAATTGGATGATTTGTACTTGTTTGTACTATCCAAGTAGAAGTAGGATATCTTGTTGAGAAGATACTAAACGCACTTTAAAAACTGAGGAAGAAGGTCCAACTAAGAAACTTTGGTCACTGACTAGTAGTTTGATGATGTGGTGGCTAGAGGCAAACCTCAAGCTTGAATTGAGTAGAAGTGCTAAAAACTAGTAAAGAAAATTGATCTCCCTTATTAGTAAACATACCCAAATATTCCTAAGACTAAGTAATAAAATGATACGTAGTATGTGGATAAGCGGATTCAAATTCCAGGAATTGTGGATACCATCCTTGTGTACCCTACAACCTCTGACTCAAGCATCCCAAATTGTGCATTTATCATATTCTAGGGAAGGAAGGAGTGAATAGCAATGTCCCGTATGTTTTGGACTTAACTTCTACCCTAAGATATAAGAATGGCAACCACTAGAAGAAAAACATGTCCGGCACAACCGATTACTATGCAACTAATGTCCTATACAACTATTATGCAACTAGTTTCCTCTTATTAGCAGCAAATCTAATGTAATTGTTTTATGTCGTCGTTTTACAACATTCATACATTGTTTTAGTTACAAAGTCATTCTATAGTTGCAAAAAATAACTAGGAAACAACTAGTGTTCTATACAATTATCATGCAACTAGAAAATGACCACAATTGTTTTCTAGTTGCTTTCTAGTTGCACATCAATTGGTTTTAGCTGTACATTAATTGTTTCCTAGTTGCTTTCAAGGTTCATTTTCATTTGTCTCATATCAATTGTCTTGTATCAATTGTAAGAGTATCCTTAGAATGGACATATAAGACTCGTAAGTTGTTGTAGTCCTAAATAATGAATTTTTTTAGTAGAATTCTTAGATTTTTACAATTTGTAGAAATAAAAAATTGATTTAAATTCAAGAAATTTTAAAATCTATGAAATTGAATTTTTGAAATCTAAAAAGAAGGTGCATCTAAAATTTTGAAATCTAAAATAAAGGTACATTTGAAATTCTAAAATCTAGAAAGAAGGTAGATATGAAATTTTGAAATATACAAATCATCATTAGAAGAAATTTGAGGCCTCTATAGGGTTGTTTCAGTTTTGTTCCCAATATTGCTCACTATTGTTAGGCCAACAATTACAAAAGAAAATAATAAAAAAAGAAGCTTGGTCTTGAAATGCAAAAAAAATCTAAAAATAATTTTTTACAAAAAATAAAAAATTAACGTGGCACTCAACCACGTCGGATTTGCGTTCCCGCAACAATTTCAGTGTTCTTAGGGTTTGATAACTCACAGTCTTCCAGCCTCAAATTTCTTCTAATGTGAGATTAATATTTTAAATTCTACAAGTTGCAAACAAGTTGCACATGAAGATGAAGTTCTTTGCATGTTGTCAAATGACAAAAAAAACAATTGGATTGCAATTAATGCAACTTGTCCACTGTAACTATAAGCTCTAGATTGTCACCTAGTTGCAAACATCCTATGTGACTACAAAATGAATTGCACACTATAATTGCAAAAATCCTCATTTTCATTTTATGTAAGAAATGTGATTTTTGTTAGAAGAGATGGTAATAAAAAGAAGGTTCACTAAAAAACACAATAACTACACAATTTTTACAACAATGTGGTATTTCAAAGTTTAATATTGATGTTTTAAAAAAAATTGCCTAAAGAATTATTATAGATCTCTATGTCTTCCATTTCTTATAATATGAACTTGATTCTAAACCATTCATTGAATAGTTCATTGCAAATCGTCGCAACTATGCTGTAAACAAGCATGAACACAAGAAATCATTGAAATCATTGATTTTGTAGTTCAATTTGCATAATTTTGTTAGTGTATAGTATGCCATTTTGGAATTGCTAAGTGTACGCATAGCTCAATTTGTACATTATCACTTTAGAAATTTTCCTACATCTTAAATTCATACAATCAAAGCATTGCAAATAATTACAATTTTTCACATTTGATACACTTCATACAAACATTATGATCTTTGAGATGCATTGTTCACAAGATTTGTGTGTTTCTTCATAATTAATTTATTATAAAATTTAATAAATAAAAAATAATATATGTATTTCAAAAGAAAGGGTCAAGTATTTAGTAACTTCCTACAACAAATTAATGCAAATATTTACAAATCCATGATTGTTAATTAATGAAAATTGTAGCTAAAGGTTTTAATTTAGACACAAATGACAATTACATGCTATATGTGGTTACAAATTAGAATCCTTTAATAGTAAAACACTTGAAAGGACATTTTGTATCCTTTGGAGGATTTCAAGGAAGTTCTTCAAATAGAAAGAACTTTTCTTCATCTCTTGGATGGAGAAATTTTATCAAAAAAAGTAGCTTTTCAATATACGGTGTTCAACTTTTTGTCCTTCACCATGTAGTGTATATTAGCAACTTCTATTTTCTATTCATCTAAATTTCAGCCATAAAAATGATATTTCTTAAATAAGTCTAGTTTTTAGGTGAAATTTGAAAATCCTAAATCCTAAATTTTTATACAATATTTTATTGAAAAAATACTGAAAATTTCTATGTTGGTCCTAAATTCCAATAGTTTATTGAAAATTAAACTTTAGGCCTAATAAACAGTAGTGTCAACTTTTTAATTCTAAAATGGTAGATTTGATTTTCATATTTCAAACTTATGAGGCAAGTAATGTATTTAATACACACTTGTATACCCTATGCCATTGCCACTCTCAAAAATAAAAGATAAAATATAAAAATAGTTTTTTAATTTTTTAATTCATAAAAGCTTTTGAAATCCAACATTTTTCCTGTACTCTCCTCATAAGAGGACTTTCCCACAGTACCAAGAACGCGACCAGAAGACACACATTTCCGGACATCTTGCCCTGACAAACAAAACAAACAGGCTACAGGTGACAACATCTCTGAAAAGTGTAACTGATTTCTTTCCCAGTCGCAAAATGACAGCATAGGACTTTGAAGTGGAAAAACTGGGCACAGGTCCATCATTTCAGAGGTACGAGGAATTCCAAACGGGGCTCATAATTAACACTCATAATGAAATTTTCAGAAATTATAGTAAGAAAAATACAATGAAATAATTGAATAATTGAATAGTGAGGAAAATAATAATGAAAATAATGTGAATTCTAAAAAAATAACTATGAAAAATGATAAACAATAAACATATGTAAGTGATTACTACATAAATGTAAAAAAATCCACAGAATCCATAATCTTACTAAGCTTAGTTCTTTCTCCCTCGGAGAGAGACCAAGTTATTCAAAAGAATTGAAACTTAACCAAATGAATCCTTTTGGTAACATACTAAGCTGCGAGAACTTGACTCCTAAACGTCACAAAAGATTCGACGAAGTCCTAAGTACGCGTAAAAATGTTACATGAGAAATACTGAAATACTAAAACACTAAAATATTTCACATGTTGTGAAATGAAATTTCAAAAATTCTGTATAATGAAAGATATATCTGTATAATGAAAGATAATTCAATCTAAAAGGAAATAATTTCATATGGCGTCTGACGAATCTGACCCAAACATACGGCACAAAGAAAATCCGCCTAGCCAGGTAAAATGCAGTATGTAAGTGACATCAAATTATCTCGAGAATTTAATCCCAGCAACCGATGTAAAATGAATCCAAATCAAGAGCAAAAAAACCATCAACCTTCGATTCATCACATCAAATGCAAAAAAGACCGAAGAACCCTCACTCAAACCACCTCCCTGATCAACGAAAATTCCAACTTGCCGTGTCCACGTCAACATCCAGGAATTGCTCACGGACCACTAACAAGAATCTAACACACATCCCACTCACTAAATTGACGACGTAAAACAGGCAACATATGAACCCCCTCAACACACGACCAACCAACCCACACAAACACAGTAAATCGGCTGGGCTGGAGTAGGAGAATTCAGAACAGGCGAGACATGAGCTGGACTAATAAAGCAATTTCAAATATCTGCATTCCAATGCAGAATAGGTACAAAACTGATGATGAATGACCTACTGGACGTCATGATGCAATCAGTGAAGTGGAACGTGTACAAGGCACACAGTTTCATTACGACAGTATTCTTCTCCGAGAGGAACGTATAGAAGGCACTGAGAGAAACATAGTGGCAAACGCTACGTGCAAGTTCTAGACTAAAATGAAATGGTGCCAACTCGGGGTAGATTGCATAAAACCTCTTCAAAGAGAAAAAGCAGAACTCAGAAACAACGTCACTAGGCCTGCAAACATCCACGTTTACAAAAATCAGGAGGGTCCTAAAAGTCAGAAGAACCAAACCGCACTCAGGACAAGAAAAATGCACGTTGCCACAGTCCACGAAAGGTTCAAGCACACCCTACCTTGTTGGCGATGTTGCTGGAAAGCCAGTCAAGACCTTCGTACAAACCCTCTCCAGAAGTGGCGCAAGTACTCTGAATGTACCTGCAGGATACCAAACAGAAACCATCAGCGGACTGGGCCACCCGACTTCGAAAACCACCAAAGAAAATATCCGAACCAAACACAAACAGGAAAACGCAAAACGTCCACGGGGATTACCAGTGGCGTTGTCGAAGGGAGTGCAGACCAAGCTTGTCAGTGATCTCCGCGGCATTCATGGCATTCGGAAGATCTTGCTTGTTCGCAAAAACGAGGAGCACGGCATCCCGGAGCTCGTCCTACAGGGAAACGACCACGAAAACCAATTCGTCACAATATTCTCTGGCAACGTCACCGGAATTCAATCAGCCAGGCAAGGGGATGCAGACAGTACCTCGTTCAGCATCCGATGCAGCTCATCTCGGGCTTCCACGACACGGTCCCTATCGTTACTATCCACCACGAAGATCAGGCCCTGAGTGTTCTGGAAATAATGCCTCCACAACGGACGAATCTGAAACACGCAGAAATCAAGTCAGAAGGAGATCACCATCGAGAATTCTCTACCAACAATGTATGCCGAATGTGAACGTCTCGAGAAAGGAAAAACGTCCCGAACAACAACATCTTATCATACTACCACACATTGTCGAAAGCGAAGTCGCACTCCCAGGTGTGGGAAAAATGCGAAGAGAGACCTACGGCACTCACCTTGTCCTGACCTCCGACATCCCACACAGTGAAACTAATGTTCTTGTATTCCACAGTCTCCACATTGAAACCTGCACGACGAATCGAAGCACGTCAGGGCTCAAGAAAGCGGATTTGGTCGCTTCAGAGACCAATTTCAGGACCCCGGACATCAAAGCGCCAGGGCACACAGCATCGCAAGGCCGCGCCTTACACCCAAACGTCCACAGGCTGCCGGAGCAGAACAGGAAGAATTCGACTCATTCCCTCGCATCACCGACCGCCGCGCTCCACAGTTCCCTTGTCAGAAAAACGACCTCCGCCGATCCAACGTGGCATCGGATCGCTTGGATCTCAGTGCATGCCGGAGATGCAACCAGATGTTATCAAACGAGTGTAGCCAGCCTCTGAAACGACCGGGCATCGGATCTCCGAACACATCACCTCGCAAACGACAACACACGAGCACCCGAGTCTCCCCCTTGACCAGAACAATAAATTCCAACGCACCGCATGGCCAGTTACGTGACCTAGTTTAAACCGCCCGATCGGTCGCAACCTAACCCCGCGGGATGGCTACGATGCTCCGAAACGAAAGGAGCCAAAACAGACACTGAACCAAGAAATGCAGCCAAGAAGAAACAAAAATTTTGACACACGCAGATAATGTATGGGCGAAAACCGACCCCCGCGTCGCATCCCCGCGCAACCAAGACTGAAACGCGACACAGAAGCGCAAGCACACGCACACGCACATGCGAGGGGTCCAACTCTCCCCGACCACACGCCGTCTCAGCCAGAGCATGGAGGCTACAAAAACAAAGAGAGCAGTTGAAGAGGAAAGACAATGACGTACCAATGGTGGGGATGGTAGTGACGATCTCTCCGAGCTTGAGCTTGTACAAAATGGTGGTCTTACCAGCTGCGTCGAGACCAACCATAAGGATGCGCATCTCCCGCTTGGAGAACAGCTTCTGGAACAGCTTCGTGAAGGTGAGCCCCATGGCGGCAGCACACCCCGCGGGGACGGGGACGACACGAGATGAGACGAGACGAGACGAGACTAGTCGGCCGGGGCTGTTGAGGCAGACCGAAGAGAGAGAGAAAGAGAAAAGAGTGCGCGGCAAACAGGAAGAACGAAACCCTTCCTTCGAACGGCAGCTGTTCTAACCCTCGGTAGCCGCAAGAGACGACGATACAACCAAGGTGCGACACTCCTCCTGACTGCGGAGAAGAAGCTTTTGAAGCGCAGAGCCAACGCGAACTGATGAAGCCCCCACCACCAGCAACACCTTAGAAATCGCCCCCGCTGCTGTCCAAGTTGCATCAATGCACTCTCATTTCTGCCCACTCCTACGCGGTTAGCTTTCGCCGAGACCGGGGTGAACGGGTATTGGGTCCGGGTCCGGGTATTACAGTTCGGGACTCAATCGAGGTGAGGATCGAGGGCTTTCCGCTAGTGAGGCCCTGAAGACATCGGACGGCCACTGGGTGGAAAGTTGGTGATATGATGACCTGAATTATTAGTATTGATTATTTCTGGAGCTCCTGAGAGCCTGAGGCTTCGGCTCTTGTGCAGATCCTTTTAACTCTTGAAAGACCCTTGGAGTTCCTGTATACAATCCATATTTAGCCTTATAATTCTTCAATTGTTCTTTAATAAGGTAGTCTGCTTTTAAAGCAACCATTTAAGAGCAGATTGCCTTTGGGGGGAAGCTAAACTCCTCGAAACAATTTTCAACAAATTTTCAGAGGAAGGAAAATGGAAATGGCATCTAACCCAAGTTGTTTCATATTTTTTGGATCTTTGGGGAATTAGTTACAAATTTTTGAAGTTGAAACGCAGTGGTCACTAAAAGCAACCACCTCATGAAACATACAATGTTGGTACATTGAAGAAAGCAAAATATAACTCTATGTCATGATCGCTTTCAAAACATGGGCACATTTAGAGCAAACTACTATATAAGAATTATGATATATTGTTATTAATGTACTATCATGATTATTAATTTCTTTTGTAATGAAAAGTATTTGGTCGCTGGTTTTCTTGATTAAATACCACCATATTCATAATATACTTTATAGTTGCAAAAGGCTTTCATGCCCTTCAAGGTTTAACTCTTGTACTTTAGTGGTGATTTAGATTTGAAGTAAGTTAGATCCTATTTGGGCCAAAGTTTAAGATTTTGAAGTCAATCTATTTGAAATGTTATGTATGAGCGGTGTGCATTTTCAAACTTTCCAATTGTACTTCGGAAGAGAGGAGGATAATTCCACACTAAAAGATTAGTGTAAATGAAGTGTCTGGTGGAAATGGCTCCACTATCTAAGCTTCATGGACTTAAATGGCCAATTCTATCTTTGATGCCCTCATTAGGAGGTAGACTCTATAACAAGAACATTAGATAAAATTTCAAGCTTCAACAAGATCTCAAGTTCTTAGACAACAGGGAACATGAGAACTTTGTCACATTAACAATCTAACTTGGTTGGAAAACAATCACATTAGATAATAATATTTTATTTATTTATTTATTTTAACAACATTGCACTAGTTGACTACCCTCTCATGGCCTAAAATCTCATATAATGACCAACATTCTCATTCTCCAAAAAAAATTTCAAGTTTCCATATAATGACAAGGTAATTTTTGCACCCCTACCATAATTAGGTAGACTATAATAGTAAGTGGCCCATTAGTGCCTAGATTTGAATTCATGATCATCTTACTAGTGTGCCAAGGCCCAAGTCATTGAATCAAGGTTGTAGATGCCCTATTGTATTTCATTGATACATAGTAGATACAAAAGAATAAAGCTAGTCATACAATACAAATAGGGGCTCTTACTTTATACTCCCTTTGTCTCAAAATAATACCAATGTTTCCTTTGTATTTTATGAAAGAAAACTAGTGTTATTTTGAGACAAAGGGAACATCAAACAATAGGTCAATCCCTATTATTAACTTGTCTAAATAGCTCATTGTCAAGCTTGTCTTTCAACCTTAATTACAATCTATTTCGCAATTTGTCATCTCAATTATATTAGAAACCATTTGTAAACCAATTTTTTTATATTTAGGTGATACATCACTCTTGTCAAACCATATTCTTGACCATGTTAGCTTATGCCTATAGCTCCCTTAAATATTTTCCAATGAGAGGGCATGAGGGCTCTATTGAATAAAATAAAAAATATTGTTGTAGACCCACATTATCATATGAGTATGCCAACCAATATTGTAACTTACAAGATTTGAGTAACAGTAAGTTAGATTACTTTTTGAATAGTCAACAATCATTCAAATAGTTTATTTAATGACTATTTAACTCTTATCTACTATAGTGTTTTGAAACCAACAACTAATTCAAAATACTTATACCTTGAACAAGGCTAAAAACCTCATATATGTTTATTCTATAATATATCCAACTAGGGTAGTTGCAATAAACACTTCATTGTTTTTCTTCAAAAACATAGTTTTCAGTCATAGGACTAGCTATACTACACAGTACCACCATTATTGTTTGTCAAGAGTGCACTGACAAATTTAAATCGTCAATTTAGACCACTAATAGATCTATACTGTCAATTCAGTACAATGCAATACTATGCAATATTATAGACTATTGCAGGGTACAATGTAAGCATTGGGAGTAGAAAAGGGATTTGTGAACATTTTCATTTATAATAATTCTAAAAAAATTCTAAAAATTTCCATAAGAAAGCCATTTTGCTAAACAAGATTGCACTTACATAGTGCCAAAGAATTATTGTAGAATTTTTTCTCCCTCTTCATAGCCTTCACATAAAAGAAAGTCACTTTGACCCATATGTGCTACCAACAAGATGCTATTTTCATAAAAACTCATCATCAATCCTTGTAATGTTAGTATACCTCCAACATGTCTGATTTGTGACTTCTAGTTCACATTTTTGGATCAATATAAGAAAAAAAAAAAACTCAAATTGGCTAAGGCAGACACCCAATCCAAGGCAATTTTAAAATAATAAACTTTTTTTTTTTAAATTAAAAAATACTTAATGTCTGAAATTTCTACATGTACCTTCATTCCAAATTCATGTGAAATAGACAAACATTGCAAAAGTTATGAATAAAAAAGCACCTCTCCAAGGGCAAGGGGACAAGAAATAGGACAAGAGTTTATTGTAATCATCCACCATAGGATCCTTTGGTTAACTTGTTAAGTAAAGCCTTCCAAAGTTTTAGAGTGAAAATGCCCATCCATTGCAAGTTTAATGTGCCTATATTTCCACGAAATAAAGTCTTTGCACTTCTTTGTAGGTAAGGCTTTCTATTCATGCCAATTTTGTGGCCTTTAGATCTAAAATGTAAAGTTATGGATTTTTTAATTAAAAAATTGAATTATAGAATTTTAAAGTGTGAAAACTACTGAATTTCAAAGTTTTAATGGATTTCAAAAATGAAAAAAATTACTTTTACTTTTACTTTGGTTGTGGCAATGGCACAAGGCAAATCAGGTTGTTTGTTTTGTTTGTTATGGTAAAATCTGTGAAATTGTGCACCCTGCAATTGCATTTATGATACCATCAAGAAGCTCTTTGCAAGAAAAGGGTGCACAAACTTTATTTCATGGCATTTGGATGGTGTAAAAAATATTGAATTTCAAAAACATTATGAATAAAAATATTTTACTTTTATTTTATTAAACTATGGCAACAACACAAGGCCTACTAGTTAATACCCTTAAATTAGGTTGTTTATTTTGTTTGTTTGATATATTAAAATCTAACAAACTGTGAGGCATCCGACAGAGTTCTTAGTATTGTTTAGAAGTTCTTTGCTCAAAGGGTACATAGACTTGGTTTCATGGCGTTTTGATTTACGGTACAAAAGTTATTGAATTTCAAAGTTTTTATGAATAAAAAAATAGAATGAAATCATCCTTTATTTTGGAAAATTCATAACTTTTGCATTGCATGTCCAAACACCACAAATCAAAGTCTTTGCACTCCTTTGTAGGTAAGGCTTTTTATTCATGCTCATTTCATGGCATTTGGACATATGGTGTAAAGTTATGGATTTTTTTAATTAAAAAATTGAATTAATGAATTTCAAAGTGTGATAATTATAGAATTTCATAGTTTTCTTAATGGATTAAAAAGAATAAAAAAATTACTTTTATTTTAATTTTGGTTGTGGCAACAACACAAAGCACACTAGTGTCTTTGTTAAATCCTTCCAAAGATCTTATTCTTTGGCCATTGACATCATTGTCGCCTCTAGTTTTGGCTTTGAGAAACTAGATTCTTAAGATTTACAATCAATACTTCAAGGGTTTTCCAAAAAATTATATCAAAGGGCCTTGTTGTCATGTCCAGATTTTGTAAGTACTTCAATTTTGTCAATTTGAGTATCTTCATGGTCCACATTGTCCAAATTAAAAAGGTAGTTACTACTTCTTTTGAGCTCATTGTCATTGTGACAAAGTGTCAATTTCCAAGAGAACACACATGCATTTCTTCTAACTCACACACAAAAAACTAAAGGTGTACACATGTCATTCTTCCATTGGTTGTTAAGTTTTTTACAAATTTAAAAAAAAAAGTACACATGTAATCTTTGTACATGCAAAACTTTTACATCAAAAAATTTGAACACATTGCAATACAATTTTTTTGAAATGAATTCATAAATTGTGCTAACAAATCCACCCAAATCTATATTTGTATTCTTGTAGAAAATGTATGGAATGCAATTGATATAGAATATATCTATATAAATTTATGCAAATAAATAATCATATGAATTTGAATTCTATAACAATAATTGTATATGTCTTCTATATTTCAAATTTTATAACTATACCTTTATTTTGTAACCATATCCATACCCATCTTTTCTATCCATATTCTACATCTATATTTGGATGACCAAAATCATTTATTTGACAAACATCAATAGCTTCAGTTTTTTCCAGAAGGGCGATGGCATTGGGGGGGGGGAGAAATTGAAATAGGATAAACCTATTTGCTTCTTTTCACCTCATTGTCTCCTATTTACATCTAATCAAAAATTGAATTCAAGGCTTCAATATGAATAAATCATGTATTGTAGCATCAATCCAAATGCATAAATACAAGATTACTATAAGTTTTATGAATAACAATTTCTAATACAAATTGATTTTAAAACCCCTTTGGAGCTTTGAATATCGGTAATAGTTAATAAACACAATGATGTAATGCAAAATGTCCTTTTAGATTTAATATAACAAGAGGCCATATTTAAATCCTAATACCAATTTTGATAAACCTTGGAAGCAAGAATTCAAAAACTCAAAGTACATATTTGAGATAATGGTAACTCACTTACATTTCATTATAAGGTGTACGACTGAAGAGCACATTCTTCACAAATTCTAAGTATATATTGGGACAATGGTAAATTCACCTTATTTCAATATAAGCTTTACGGTTTACAATTGACCAATTTGATCTTGTCTTAATCTCACAAACAAAACCTCAATGCCTTCAAAATACATGGTTAATAAAGTATTAAAACTCAACAATAAGAAAAGACCTATCAATGGTGTACAACATATTGTTACTTTTTTTTATCTTCTTTTTGCCCCTATTTTTTTTCTTGAAACACATGAATCATTTCCATTATCCATATTTTTTTTAATACAATCTAATATACCTAAAGACACTACTTGAACTCTATTCATATAACTTTGCAATTTGATAGATGCTACTTGAAGAGGTGCTTGGAATTTTGTTTCAATTGCATTTAGCTTAAACTCATGCAATTGTGTTGATGTGCTTGAAACACCTCCATGTGCTTTCCCAATTGGCTTTGATTCACTTAGATGCACATTGCAAGCACAAATGGTAAATGTTTTTGATGCAACTTTGAAATTACCCTCCATTTGTTGATTCAAAGATTCCGAAGTTCCTAATGAGCTCTTGATTCTTGTGAGCATCATTTAGAAATGTTGCTATTGAAGGTGTTGCGTTTAGAGTTGCCTGTCTTTGCCTTTGCCTCAAATCATGAAGCATCTTCTTGGTGCATAGTGAGCCCTTGATTCTTTGTGGTGACTTCTTGATTCTACCTTTCTAAGTACCTTTTTAATGCTATAAAGTATTTGAATTATATGAATTGGTTGACACCAACTAAACAACTTTGAATACATTGTAAATACAACACCATACAAGATCATTTTTTAGTTCCTATATTTATGCAAATAAAAAACTACACTGGATTTGAGAGAAAAAGAGCACTTTTAGAAAAGATTTGAGGCCAAAAGAAGACTATGAGTTCCCCAACCCCCATAACATTGTGAACGCAACCAATACTACAGTTTGATATGGTCAAGAGAGTGCTACGTCATTCCCCCCAAAAAAATTTAATTTTTTTTCAACTTTTTTTTTTACATTTTAAGAATTAAATTTTTTTTTGAATTTTTTGAATTTTTTTCTCACAACTGGTTGTATCCTTTGCTGTAGGGGAACAACAATGGGATTAGAAACAAAATAGGTTGTTATTGCCTCAAATCTTTTCTAATGAATAAAGACTATAAGGTGCATTTAAACAAAAAATCTGACCTTTTACCTTAAGAATTTAATTATTTCAATAATATCAAACTAATTAAAAATTGTGTAACTTTAAAAACTATGAGTTGAAACAACTTGGAAATATCTTAGCTAAAATTTGCTATAACCTTGGAGCTTCTTCTAGTCATTATAACACTAGATATTGTCAATGCTAGAGTTGTACCCAAATTATAATGTAAATCCAAAAAATCATTACTAGTTTTTTAATATTTATGATCTTTATTACTGTAAGGAATAAAACAAATACCAATTGTAGTTTTAATTCTAAATGGATGTTCAAAGGGGAAAAACTCATAAAAATGCTTTATTATTAATTATATACTAATAATCAATAATAACAATTTGTCTTAGCATTACATCATAGCTAATGGCAAGGTTTGTAAAGTTGTTCATGTATTAAGACTCTTTAAATTCATACTTGGAAGGAACAAAGGCTCGGAAGGTTGGGACCCTTTAGAGTCATATTTGAAAGGATATGAATTTTCATTGTTTTGAGGTCACAATTGGAAGTTAGACCTCAAAAGAAATATATGGTTTCATTTACGTTTGCAAGCATATAGAAAACAACAAGCATACCAAAAATAGATACTAAGAAGAGATGGCTAAGAATTGTGCAATTGAGATTGTAAGCTAATGTAGAAGATATTAATATTAGTAGGCCTCCATATAGTGACAATCCTTTTAGCAAGTTGGATGCCGCTCCTACATTCAAAGATAGTCCATACTTAGTAGTACTTCAAATACCTCCTACATCCTATCCTTCAGCAATATAGAGATTGTTCAAAGAATGGTTTGATATTACATTATTAGCTAAATTTCAATAAAAAGATAAAATTTTAGGTGACTTGAAAATGGATAAGACATCTCTAATTAGTTCAAATTATGTCAATTGACTTTGACCTATGTTCACTCTAAAAGCAATTTTGTATATGATTTGCAAGGAACACAATACATATTGGTATAATCAAAGATGTGTACATTTGGTCAAGAAAGTGTCTTGTCAGTCTTTTGAGAAGATAGTATGGGAATAATAATTTTAATTTATAATTTACATATTCAACAATAGTCATTTTTAATATGCTTTAAGGAAAAATTGAAAATAAAGCAATGATGTTTATCAATGATTATTGCGTTAGTAAATAGAAATTATGCCTTCATGAAAGGTGGGATCCAATCCTCCTTTCTTGCCCTTCAAATACAATATTTTTCCTATTAGCATAAACAATCTCTCAACTTTTGGAGAAACATTTACATGAGTTGTAATTCTTATTCTTCTTATCCATAAAAGATTAAAATTCATGCTTCCCCTTGTCATCACCTGTAAAATTGAAGGAACAAGCCCGCTTGCGTTAAAATGAAAATAAATCTCCATCATCCCACGATAAAAGTTTCAACGGTAAGGATCTTTCACTCGTTAATTTACCGATCACCGTTCGATCTCCAACCAAGAATATCGACGATCAAGATACGATGTACGCGGTAATGGGATTGTCATCTTCCTCTCAACTCTGGGGCATCGTCTATACAGTTTCGAGACCGCTGCTGCAGCCCTGCGTCGCCATAGCCACGGCCATAGCCAGCAGGGTCAGAGAAAGCAAACCCTTCAGTCGGGAAAGAGAACCTTGGTGACGATATTTCTGCTGTGTTGTGTTTTATTTGAGATCAGAATTGCGGATGATTTGCAATGGTTGTATCGGCCTCTCTTTTGATTGCTGCGGTCCAGGGCATGTTGGTTGATCCTTAGGGTGAGGATGAGGACAGTGATGAAGATGAGGATCAGGAGGAAGATGAGGAGCGCGGAGGTGCTTCGAGAGCTTTCTCCCTGAAGGTGTGCACATCTTGTATTTTGACCCTTAGGTATTTATTTTTAAATTTTATTTTGACATCGCCTGTGGCCGAATATCCTCCTTTCAATGTCGTTGTAGAAGTTTCAAGCCGTTTTGCAGTAATTTTTATGCCTAATTTTTTATTCGATTAGTTGGAAGTACAGTGTAGAATGAAAGATTTTCTGCTTTAGGTCAAGGTTTTCTAGAGTGATCATCAATTAGAATACTGAGATGAGAGTCCAATGGTGCTTCGAGATCTTTCTACCTTAAGGTGTGCACATCTTGTAATTGACCTATAGGTATTTGTTTCTTGATTTAATCTCAAAATAGGTATTACCGATAGTGGATGCGCGAAGATTTTGTTGATTATGTCGTTGTGAAGTTTCATTTCGGTTCGCGATAATATCGTATGCTTTAATTTGACGGAAGTATGGGGTTGAAATTCTCGACTTTGGTCATGTTCTCTAGATTGATCAGTAATTATAAACTGAGAGGAGAAGATAGTGACTGTTCAAACAGAACAAGTAGTTGTCTACGAGGGAAGATGTAAGTTACTTCGAATTTCGAATTACAAGGTCTGGATTCCTTGGCAGTTGGCGAAGTCTCGTCAGTTTTTCGTCCATGCGTTCTCCTGATTAATGCGGTACTTTCATCATTGGTCCTTTCATAGGAGACGGAATCGTATTACGTTGGGAAGGTCATTCGACGCCAAGACGACGAATAGTTCTTTTTTAGGGTTATGACACCCAAGAAACTAACACATTTCGAGGTTGATAATCGGAAGTATAGTCCAGCTAGGCTTTCGTGTAGATGAAGAGTTCAGAAAATGGTGTGCAATTGGTGTGCTTATGACCTTAGTTTAGACGAACTGGGAATTGGTGGACGAGTTTCTGGAAGCTTCTAATTAAAATATTCTTCTTCGTTCTTTGTCAGCTATTGTATTGAAGGGAGATTCAGCCAATTTTAAGTTAGACGCTTTGGATTGTTTCGAATTGACTTCTGTTGCTTGTTTTACATAACATTTCAGAGGATCAACCTGGGGGTATGTTCATAGCAGCATGGATTTTCTGTTCTCTCTTCTTGGTATGGTGAAAGGTAGCCGATTATTCTTCGTCTTCTTATTAAGCTCTATGAAAATGCAATATTAATGCTGTTTCTGCGAGTCCACGTGCAGTTTTTGGAAGACACCATGGTGTATGCTTTCTGCAATAGTAGCTAGTCCTGACTGGAGGCAGCGAGGTTACTAACTTCAAGATAGCGACTCGAGAATTCTACCATCAGAGAGTGCTGCTGGAGTCTGAAAGGATTGTACAAGATGTTGAACAGATATGGCATGGACAGATTCAAGAAGGCAGAATCTATTGAACCTTTTTCTGTAAATCCTGGGGTTCTTAAGCAGGCGCCTTCTCAACCTCAAACCCGGCCTCCGCCACCTCCCCCCCCTACAGAAGCCCAAGTCGCTGTGGTAGGCTGTCCTTGTTATTCTCTTTTTTGTTCAAATGTAACTACATTATTCGTAAAGACTGCGTGTCATCATTTCCCACTTTTTTGGATATTGTCCTCACGTTGTGAACTAATGTCGCTAAACGAAAGTCAAGCTTACGCTTACGAAGTTGGGAATTCATGTGATCATGGTGCAGACCTCTAGCACGTCATTGGGACAAGGGGGATCGAACTGGCAGGCTCCTGAATGGGCTGTGGAGTTTAAGAATGGGGTTCATGTTCTTGAGGTAGTTAAAGATGGTGCGGTGGTAGACAAGATATCACTTGAAAAAAGACGTGCACTTTTTGGGCGTCAAGCTGTTATGTGTGACTATGTACTAGATCATCCCTCAGTGTCCCGCCAGCATGCTGTTATTGTGCAGCACAAGAATGGAAGGTTATTACTTTACAATCTCTTTTTGTTGTTGTGGATGGAACTAATTTAGATTTTTTTACTCATTTCCTTCTCCAATGACGATGATTGCAAAGATTTACTGTCTGAGAATATTCCTGCTGTTGTGATCATGTGGCAGTGTGTATGTCATTGACCTGGGTTCTGTTCATGGGACGTTTGTGGCCAACGAGCGCTTGACCAAAGATAATCCTGTGGAGCTGGAAGTGGGGCAATCTCTCAAATTTGCAGCTTCAACACGGACCTATGTTCTTAGGAAAATAGTTCCAGATCCATCTACAGCTCCTACGGAGTTGCCAGAAAAATTTGTGTATCCGCCAGCCCCAGATGCTAGCGATGAGGGGGCAGTCGTGGCTTACAACACAAGCCTCAACAGGCTAGGAGTTCCAAGTCCAAATCCTGTTCCGACATTCACATATCAAAGGTATGACCCGTTCATGCACTTTTGTTGCGTGCATCAATTCCAATATATCAGTAACCAACTATATTTTATCCGTCACGCCTGAAGTGGAATATATCCAATAATATTTTTTTTCTATCATAGATCAATAATTATCAACACAACCTTATATGCATTGATTCAATATCTTAAATATTATAAAATTCGTAATTTGTGTGACAATTCCTCGTTCGCTCCACCCACCGCAGAATCACAGACCTGGGCATGTGCAGGCACAAGAGGAATGCTTCTACAGACGGAACAGCAAGAGGGGAAGAAAGGGCATCTGAGAGGCCTACGAAACGGGCGAGGAAGTCGGGGGTGTCATTTCGGGATGAGTATGGGGGAATTCTTGCGGAAGTAGTAGGCATCTCCGATGGTGCCGATGTGAGTACAGAACCTGGACCAATTGGTGTAAGAGAAGGGAGTTTAGTTGGCAAGTATGAGTCGTTGGTGCAAGTCACAGTTATCCCAAAAGGGCAAGATGATTCGAAGGGGAAAGTACAGGGTGGGTCAATACCAGGTGTGACGCAAAGGCTTCAGCAGTACTTGGACAAGGTAAAATCCCCTAACAAGGGTGGTTTGTACGGGGACTTGTATGGAGACTCAGTATCAGGATTAGTGGGTGGTTCTTGGGCAGGGTCCACCCGAAGCTATGCAGATGGAGCTAATTCAGATGGGGAGGGTACCTCACCTGGAATAATGAACAAGGATGCAACAGCACTTTCTAGGGGTAATTTAGAAAAAGGACAAACCAATAGTAACTTGACCCCAGGAACTAGTCCTGGGTTGATGAAAGATGACAATGATGACCTTTTTGGGGATGCAGAAGAGAGGTCCATAGCTGCTGCACCAGTTGTCTTAAAATCTTAGGAATTAGTTTAGTGTAACCATATCTGAAATTTTTGATACCGTTTCATCCTTTGCCTGTGAAAGGGAACTTGCAAAAAAATCGCTGGTTTCTTTTCAGGAGCGCATTTAGAAGGAGCACGAGTGAGCACCTGGCCCTGATCTATATCAATGATTTAGTTATTTGAATCAGGATGAATTGTCCTATGCACCTTGGCATTTGATCCCGAATGCCCAATTGTTTTTTATGCCCTTTTCCTGTGCAAGGGACGGTATATTAGATTTCGTGGGAAGGACATCTGTTATTTTCCAGCAACGACACAACTGCAGAGGAGTACCATGAGCTATCAAGCCAGTTGTGTGTGAGGAGATGAGTCTTGGGTAAGGCTACTCTGCACTGGATTAATGCTGAGTCGCTTGAATGCCCATCTTTCTCTTACCTACTCGACTCCTGGCTTATCTCCCGTGTGAACGACGAACTGGATTGAAGTTATTTGTTTCTATGAATGTGAATGTTCTGATTATGGACTTAGTCCAATGTGGCACAATCCGGATCAATATCATTGGTGTGAATTGCCATGGGAATGTACGCCATGCCGCCTTCAATTTTTCAGGCTTCGTTCGGACAGTCCTTCAGACGCCAGTGGTGAACATGTTGATTTCGTGATTATCGTGAACATCTGTTTGTGTTGTGAATTTTATAGCATTGAAAAGTTGTTCGCTTTGATTTTCTTACTATCTCATTTCAGTTTCAATTCATTTTGTTTTCACGTGGATTTCATTTTGATTTATTTTACAGTTCGTCTTTTGAATTCGGTTTGATTTCTCTTACAGTTCATTTTCAAGTGGATGTCATGTTGATTTCAGTTGAAACTCATTTGTATTTCATTTTGTTTTCCTCATTTAAAATTCATTTTTATGTCCACTTCGATTTCATTTTGGTTTTCAATTCTATCTAAATTCCAGCCCTCAAGACATGAGATACGTACACACGCAGCATGCATTGCGAGTCTTCACTGAGGTCTTCAGGAAGAAGGCTGGCTTCAATACTCGCTTTGTTCCACTCTACTCATTTCTTTTTAAAAAAATTTAAAAATTGTGATAAATCTACTTTTTCTTGTATCCTCGTACTGGGATTTTTCATTTTTCATGCAAGCAAGGATGTTTT
Source organism: Pseudoscleropodium purum (assembly GCA_963969395.1). Classification (NCBI taxonomy): domain Eukaryota; kingdom Viridiplantae; phylum Streptophyta; class Bryopsida; order Hypnales; family Brachytheciaceae; genus Pseudoscleropodium; species Pseudoscleropodium purum. Next base: position 16,688,657 of record OZ017798.1, read on the forward strand.
GGGTGACTGGAATTGTTGAATTAGCTTAATCCCACCATGTGACTTCTATAAATACATTTGTGAAAAATGTGAATTGTAAAATATGAACCTCACTAATAGTTCTTGAACAACAAAGAGACCCTAAATGATTTTTTTTTGTTGAAATTGTTAGATCAATCTAGACAAAAAATGATCAATTGTGTGATTTTGGAGAATGGTGAAGGTGTTCTTTGCCATCACTTTAGATCCTCATATCTTTTCTTCCGCACTTTAAAATGATCTACAAAAAATTACACACCAAAATCATAATGATATATACTTGTGGAAAAAATTCAAAGTTTTTGGAGTACTTTTGAGCATTCCAATTTGAGCATATGTATAAAGTATTGTCTAACTAAACATCTTTCATCAATCTTGTCAATAATGTTTCAAAAATTGTACAATTTCATTAATCTATTTTTCATAGGAAAGCTAAATTAGTCTTTTTTTTCATTTCAATTGTGGCAATCATCAAAATTATTCTACACAAATGAGGAATTTTGATTATTACAAGAGTTAGTCAAAAAAACAAGAGCTATGTTCAAATCCCCCAATGAGTCCTTTAGGGATTAACAATCATAGATAACATAGCACAAGATGTCTAAGTCAGATGAACCCTTAAAAGACAAAGGATTCTACAAGGGCCAATTTAATTGAGAAAAATATAATTTAAATGAGACTATATTTTATGTCACTACAATTAATGAATAATATTAGAAGTGTTGGTAAAAAAATAAACTAAATTGAATGAAAAAAAAAATCCATAAATTAGGTATTCAAAAAGAATGAAAATGTGTGGCCAAAATTGAGTTCCTTTGTCTTTTAGGGGTTGAAGAGGGCCACTTTTCTCTCAAAAGATGGCTCCCCCAGTTTGCATTAGTTGCCCCCCTTCTCTCAAAAAATTTATAGGCTATTAATTTTTTTAAGAAAAAATACTTACCCTCAAAATTACCGTTGATTTCTCAAAAAATCACAAGCTATTGATCTTGTGAGATTTAATCTAAGCCGTCCAAATATGAAATACGAAATGAATACCAAATAAGAATATAGTATTGGATACGAATACGAGAGGAATTATCTCATATTGATTGTCACTATGTTGGTTTCTAAAAATTACAAGAGGGGGGAGGGGGAGGGAGGGATCCAGAGTTGCAAATGAAAATTATAAAATATTTAAAACCCCAAAATGAGTCACTTTTGGGTGAATAGTGAGCACTATGAGTCACTATCTATCTGTATGTCATACTATATTGTCTTTTAGGGGTTGAAGAGGGTCACTATAATGTGTTGGACCACCAACACAAAAATGTTGAAAAATAAAGGAATTCGTGTTAAATAGGCAAATTTTAGTTAACCCTTAAGGGACACGCCAATGGCCATTGATTTTAAGCATTATACCCATCGTTCTCTTTGCTGCCATTTTGCAACTAGATATGAAAGTGAAATTTTATATTTATTTTTTAGAGATGAAGTCATATGTCTATTGCAATTCTACAAGTTAGAAAATTTTCAAAATTGAAATTATTAGAAATTTTTTAAGAGAAAAAATGAAGAAAATTCATATAAAAAATAAAAAATATTCAAAAATCTAAAATTTTCCTCATAGATGTATATTGTAGTATATAACATCATGATATAAACCAAAGTTATTGTGTCACTTTAAAATTAGACAATCAACAAACCATGTTTGTAGACTCAAAATTCATATTGCTAAAAGACATTGAAATTTACAACTTTTTCAATTGGAATAGAAATTGTTCTTGATAATTAAGATTCATTTCATAAGTTCAATTCAAATTCAAAACTTTTATCATTTTTATGACTAAAATTCACATAAAAGCAACTAGCAAGAACCAGTCAAAATATACTACAAAGGGGATCCATGGATTAAGCATCTTCTTCTTTAGAAAAGTCAATAATACCATAATGACATAATTTGCAATACTCTTCATTGAAATTGTACTCAAGCAATGTGCAATTTTTTTTTAATGAAATATATATTTTCATCCTTTCAAACTTAGATGTAATCATCCAAAGGACCAAAAAAATATCCACAATATCCTTTTATTAAAGGTTAAAAATGGAATATTTTAATACAATCATACTTAACTTAAATCTAAAACCTATCCCATCTATCAAAGAAACCTTCACCATTATGCATCTTACTTTTGCAATGGAGAATTGCCAATTGAATTGAAATTGGCTCTAACCTTGTAGGGATGCAAACTCCTACAACCAAGATAATCTTTAAAATACTCTGATTATTGAATCAATAGGTGCATTCTATTTTTCTACTATTAACAAAGAATTCATCCATTAAACCACTCTTGTATGCAACATCCTTCCAAAGCTACCCCCCAAAGGACAATCTAGTCACCATAGAAATCATTCTTTTCAGTTTAATGTGAATCATTAGGTTGAAAAAATAAATTCAAGAGTACTCATTAGAGGTCAAACTACTATGCAAAACCTCCCCTTTTCACACAATATTTCAAAGATGAACATTTGCACTTTTAATGGATTCTCTATCATCCATTAAATACTTTGTGTCTATAGCATCCTACTAGAGTTGATGTAATGCTTGCAATCTTGGGCATGTTGCAAGGGATGTTGCATAGATGGTCTTAATATGGTCACTCATTAGGGTTGTTTGGAACTGTTCGGTGGAAAGTGAACCACTCCACTACAAATATTCATTAGCTGAAACTAGGGTTTGGATTTGGAAACTTTGACATCTCATACGTTTTGCATATAACATTCAAACGTGATTCCTAGATTTCTAGTACATGTCATTGCAATTCACTTGAGTGACTAAAGACCCAAACCTCACTAACATTCAAATACGGTGTCCAGTGTGCATTTGCTTGATAAGAGCTTCTCGGCCTTCTTAACCCCTCACCGCCTAAGGCCGTTTTAGGTTCCAAAACATCAATGCTTTTGAAGTGATATAGATGTAAATGTCATTAAGTTATAAAGATCTTAACCGTACAATCTTGCAGTGAACATTTTGTAGATGTAAATTAAATTTGGAGTCATTCGACTGTATAGATTGAAAGATTATAATGTTTTAGTGTTGAAAAAAGATGCTGAAATTTTCCTAGCAACACACTTGGAGGTGAAATTCGATTTCTAAACTTACTCATATGAAAAAACTTGAAACTATAAAGTGATTCAAAACCAACATACAAACACATTGAAGAAAAAAAATTCAGTAAATTGACTCAATGTGTTGCAAAATGGCTTGCAAATGTCAAAAAATAGGCAAGAAAAGTTGCAAAAAACACATCTAAAGGTGAACCTCCTTCTACTAAAATGATTCTTAGTCCCTCATTAGATATGAAATTTTAGCCACATAAACTAGACTAGTATGCGCAACTTTTTCAAAAAGAATTATTGTAAGCAAATCCTTTATGAGGAAGAAACAAGCTGTCAAAGTTCACTGTAATTCAAAAATGTCCAAATTTTGAACTTTGAACTACTCTCAAACATTCAAAACAACTTGGATTTACATGAAAATCTTACTACAATAACTAGACTTCAAGGGGAACATAACATAACAAATTTTTATTGACGACAAACATTGGATGAAGGAGATACAACCCCCCAAAGTTTCAGTCATCAAGTGCTTTTGGGTGGACTCAAATTGAACTTGTGAACTTCAATTGGTTTCAAATTAATCAATTTATCTTGTATTGTTCTATAAATCTTACTACACAAACTAGAAGAGAGAGCACAAATTTTCCAACAAGTTTTATTGAATTTGGACATTGGATACGAAAGTTACAACACTTTGAATTTGACTTGAAACTCTGTGAGGACACTTTTGGTCCCCTTCGACAGTGAGGGGTTAAATGTTGCTTGGTAGCCCACAATGACTCCCTCCTTTTATTTAGATTTCTATTCGCATGTGGACTCTTGTCGGTTTCTGTTCCAACACTCAGTTTTCACAGGATTTGCTTTCCTCATCGTTAGAATACGACACCCTCAAGCACATGCACACTGACACAGTGTTGTGAAACTCGTAACCATCGAGAAAAGACTGTCACATCTGTTAATTCAATGACAAAACTTCAGAGACTTGGCACTATTTCCAATTTTCAAATCTGCACCAGTACGTCCTAAAGTTCAAGTTTCTTAGAGCTCTGTGCACGTGAAGGTCAGAATCAATTCACAAACTGGGAAACCTGCCGTAAAGAAACTAACAAAACAAGTCAGAGAGTTGATGCGAAAGAAATTTATACGAGTTTAGGAATCATACAACACGCTACGAATTTGAAACTCTCTCGAACACAAAAAAGGGAAGAAGCCTAACGTAAAGTCTGCATTCCCCAAACAGTGAAGGAGAGGTTCAATTCACTGCGAACTTAGAACTTTGCACCATCTAAAATTTGCACATTTGTTTCTGTTAAGCTCCAAAACAATTGCAAAACAACAAATATCAATAGATGAAGTATTTTCACAGATCAAAAGTTCACCTGTATGGTCAGAGGAGCCTCTAATGTAGTATATGGTTACTGGAGCCTCCATTTGCTAGGAATTCAAAGCTCTAAAATACAAAACAGGGAAGAAGTCTAATGTAAAATCTCCATTGGCCAAACAGTAAGGGAGAGGTTCCATTCACTTAAAACCTTTTCCTACACCAATCTAGAAACTTGCACCATCTAAAATTCTGCACATTTACTTTGTGTCACGCTCCAAAACATTTGCAAAACAACAAATGTCAATATATGAAGTATTTTCACAATTAGCACAATCGAAGCTGCTGCCCTATATGGTCCGTGGAGTCTCTAATGTAGTGTAAATATCAATGGAGCCTCTACTTTACGTAATCAGGATGGCCTTGCCTCGTGAATCTCAAGCATGCTCTAACTACCCATTACACCTTCGGAGGCACACCATCTTCCACCATCTTCGGCTTCTCCACCTCCTCCATATCCTCCCCACCCGCCGTTTTGCGCGTAAATCTCCTCGTGAGCGCGCGCTTCACGCCCGGTTTCAACCGCCGCTTGAACAAATCCCGCACCCTCCACTTGGGATCCTGCTTCTTCTTCTCCGTGATCAGCACGTACACCACGAACATAAGAACGAGCGCCACGACTACCGACACGGTAATCACGGTCCCCAGAAACGTCGGCTGACCCGCTTTCCACTTGGCGGCCTTCACCTTGGACCTCTTCTTCAGAGATCTCCTGTGGTTGAGCACCAAATCGGGCACCAAGTTCCTCGAGCTCGCCTCGGGTACAAGTACACTGGGAACCACTCCGTCTTTCGTATCGTCGACATTCGAAAGCGCGAAAGTCGGTGGCGTCTGTGCAAGTGCAAGTGCCAGACAGAGCACCAGCACTGCAATCGCTGCAACCGCAGTCCTCATGGTGTCCAAGCAACGTCGTCTGTAAACAAGCTACAATAATACAAGCTGCAATGCAAGCTACTACAATATTACAAGGAGACGGAGCTAGAGACTGTCAGTTGAGAGTGGCGCCTGAATCCGGTGCCCGATCTAGCTTGTGGTTTACATTGTGGGTACTACGAAAACTGGCGGTTTGGGGACCTAAAAAGAAAGTGGTGCTGAATGGGTGTTTGCATTTCAATCTGCAGAGGGATGGAGGGCAGGAGGAGGTGATAGAGGTGTTTGGGGGTTTGGGATTCGGAGATGCGAGAAAATCGGGGTGCAAGTTGAAGCGAATGCGAGCGCGACTTAGCTATAATGATATAAATTCGCGCGCGTCGTCGGAGGCCGACGGAAAGCTGGCAAGCACATTGGCGGCCGGCGGCTGATTTTCAGGTTTGAAAATTCCTAGTGCGACAAATTCCACGTGATTCCACATCACGTTTTCTTTGAAATTTTATCCAGGGGAACTGAATCAGTGCAAAACGTCAGTTGGGGAGGCTATGGTAGCCACCGGTAGTTCAGATGCAGTCAAAGACTCAAAAGTCTCGCACAGGCATGTGTTCACTGCAAAGGTCGGTGGGTGCGTACTGTACCAGAACCAGCGGGTACAACTGTACGGTGCAAGTACGAAGTGGAAAAAAACCCGTGAAAGGAAGTGTATTGGTAGATGATGATTTACTTTTGATTTTAGAATAATACTTCCCTTGCATCAATAAATAATACCCCTCTGCTTATGCTACAAGTAGGGAGGCAAATATAGTCAAACCTCTGTGTATGTTACAAGTAGGGATGGATATACACTTAAACCTTTATATATGCTACAAGTAGGGAGGTAAATATAATCAAACTTCTATGTATACTTCAAGTAGGGATGGGCAAATACAATCAAAATTCATTACGGTTAGCCCGTTTACACTCCTTGCTGGCCGGCGCAAGCGACCCGCATCTGCCTACGGCAAGGAGTGGAAGTGGTTCCCACATCCTACTGGCAGGCAGAAAAAGTAACCCTCCTTTAGCCCCAAATTTGTCCAACAAATCCAATTTGTAAATCCAATTTGTAGCCTTTATAGCAAGTGGAGGTAGGTTCCCTACCAAACCGTAGGTCCCCTGCCACTTGAAACTGACTATCACAAAATGGAGTCGTGCCTGTGCACTGCATGTTTAGCTCTTTTAACTCAAGCCCAATTTGGGACTCCCTGCCAGCAGGGGTAGGGAGTGTAAACAAGCTAAGTATCTGCTACAAGTAGGGAGGGAGTAGTTAGAAGTGATTTCTAATACATCTATAATGTATGTGCACCTAAAAGTGACACTTTCTTAATTGCGACTTCTATTTATAGTTGTCTATGATTTCTAACCTGAAATCTTGGAGAGTTATAGATATGTGTTGCAATTAGAAAAGTGTTACTTTTAGGTGTACATACCTTACCACAAACAAGGATGTTTGATTTGATTTGTTTGTTTCTTATGGTGAAATCTTCTAAACCATGCATCTTTCAATTTCATTCTTGGTACTCGGTTGGGGAGCACTCAATGAAGAAGGGTGTGTGGACTTTGGTTTCATGGCGTTTGGACATATGGTGTGAAAGATATTGAATTTCAAAGTTTTTATAAATTAAAAAATTTGACTAATATTACTTTTATTTTGATTGTAGCAACGGCATACTAGTATACACTAATTCAATATTATAACAAATATCAAGTTATATATATTTAACTTCTTTGGCTATTAAAAATAATACATATGTACTTATCAACTTTTGGGCTATTAACAATAATAAGTAGTCTCATTTATTTGCTTTTAAGCCATACCAACATATAACGAGGTATATGTACAAAGAATGTTCTAAAGAAGTACTAATGTTTGACATCTACCATTTATCTTTGAAGATCTAGAAGTGAATGAAAATTCTATAATAAATATATGAATATATATATATATATATATATATATATATATATATATATATATATATATATATATATATAAGATTTTAATGCTTATTGAGGTAACTAGCATTGAAATTGAAGTAATTGCAATAGATGTCTACAATGTTTTTTGCAAAAGATCTATTTTTTGTTGAGCAGTAGAAAGACAAATCAAACTTAAATAGGAGAATAGTCATGGTAGGTGAGAGCAAGATTTTTTTGCTTTTTAAGGATGCTTTGAAAATAGATGATTAGTTCTTGTCCCTAGGGAGACCTCACTTCTTTTGAGGCTATAGGAGGAGAACTAGCCTACACTTGATGGTTTACATAAACAAGTTTTATGCATTCTCCCAAGTTAGGACTAGCACATCCCTAGAGCTTGAGTACATGATGAGAGGAGACAGCAACCACTCTAACCATTGTGAGCGCTTTTTTACCCACCCTTGGTAAATAAGCAAACACAACTAGGTTCTTGGGTTTTTGATTTCTATCCTATGGATGTTCTAACGTTGGTCCATTGTGCCTTCCAAGCAATGGATCTTTTCTAGAATTTCTACTCCTATGATCTTATGGTATTCCCTACTCCTTAACTTATTCCCATAGATGTCTAAGTATTATTTGGTAATGTCTACTTGAATCTCTTTCGGTTTTAAGGCTTTAAGCTTTCACTAGATTATTTACTATTTTTGGACCAATGACTTTGGACTCTTATAAATCTTAATTCACCCTTCTAATATTGATAAAAAAAACTCGAAATTCAGGCCTTTCTAGTGAAAGTTATGAAGGGATGAAGTTTGACAATTAATTGGTACTTCAAACTTCATCCATAGTTTTCTACTAACCTAGAATTTAAAATTGACTTTTCTTTTTACTTTCCATTCTTGTTCTCTTGGGATGGAATGGGCTAGTTTTCATCCAAAATTGACTTTTAACTTCATCCGTTGATATCTTTGTCAATTTATCTTGGAATTCTAAGTGTAATATAGTTTTGGAAACCTCTAGACACAATCTATGCCATAAGCTACCTGACTTTAGGGAAAAAAACTAATCTTGGGACTTTGACTTGGCTTTGAACTTTCGGCTATGTATTAAAATGACCTATTTTTGAAAATTCAAAGAAAAAGGAGAATTTAACTACTTACCTCGAGAGCGGGGTCATTGTTGAAGTTAGGATATGGTTCTTGATTTCCTTCTTCATTTACCATCTTTTTCCCTCTTTTGGTAATTTTGCCTACGGCTTGAAAGTAGCGTATAATTATAAGTTTCAAGTTCTCCTAAGACTACTCTATCTTTCCTTTATCCTCTATTTCTTTCCCTTAGGCACTATTTGAGCTCCATTATTGTATTCCAAGAGTTGACTTGGAAGTTTATGCAATAATGTTAAATCATGGTTGTCATAACGGGCGAGTTAGGGTCATCGGACGGGACGGACGGACGGGCAAACCGGACAGGACGGATGGACGGTCCGGACAGCTTTAATTTTGTAACTTGTGCAATTTTGCGGAATGACATGTCACCTCGTTCGCGCCCTGACGATCTCATCTGCGCCCAGCATGTTCCTTAATCCACATGGCATCCACGTGGCCTATTTTTCTGTTATCAGAAAGTCAACTATGTGTTGACTGTATCGGACGGGCGGGACCTCTAACGGATGGGCGAACCGGACGTCCGTCGACTATGACAACCATGTGTTAAATAATAATTTGCCTCTTGACTTCTACCTTATTGGTGAACTATTATCCTATCCTTTCAAAAGTTTAATGGTTCCTATTGAACTCCAAGATTTCTTCTTAATCCCTTCCTACCTAATTTATACTTCACCTTCTAAATCATCTTCCAATTGTTAGTTGCTACACTTCAATTTTATGCTCATTTCTCCTACTCTTAGTTAGGACTCTAATTCCTGTGAAGAGGTTTCTTTTCTTCCCCTCCCTTTGTTGTGCCCTTTGAGCTATTATTTTATATTTCTTTCATAGCATTTGGCATCACTACTCTACTCTATGTTTGATTTCCCCACACATCCTAGCTTTTCAAACTTCCGAAATGAGTTTAGACCCCCTTTTCTTTGTTACAAATTCAGTTTTTAATAAGCCTAAACTTCCGGTTTTGGAGTCCAGGGACCCCAAATCAACCAGCAAACCCTTCCAGTCGGCTAGAGCCTCATCGGATAGAGCCCTCACACGGCCCAAAGCCCCTCATGCAGCTGGAGACCCTCATACGGGCTGGGGATACAAAACCTCCCCTTTTCTGCGTGGACACGTGGTGCCTCCTGATTGGTTGGTTCGGCCGGGTCGCGCCGGTTGGTGGGCTGACGTGTCCCCTCGCGATTGGTTGATTCGACCGGTTGGGGAACTGACGTGGCACCTTCCAATTGGAGGCCCCCCCCATGGCCCAATGGCCCAACATCCAATAGCCTCCCCGTATGGCCCAGTGTATAGTGCCTTCTCGAATGGGCAGCGTTTAGTGACCTCCTCCTAGTGCCGAAGCTCTTGTGTTTAGGCCGGACCCTTTAAGGATTGGTTTCCTTCCGAATTTTTGGGTGGCCCTTGGTCTTTGGTTTAAAAATTCCAATGTTGGAAAAATAACTCACAATAATGATAAAACGTTTCTAAAATCACAAAAAAATAAATAGGGGAGTTGGTTCCCCTTTCACCTTCTTCACGAATAGTCTCAAGGGGTTTTGGATATTAAGACCAATGATTTGCCTTGGAAATGGAACTTTGGAAATTCTAACAACAATCTAATTTTCAAAGCCAAAGCTTAGCCATAGGAATGGGAACTTTGGAAATTCTAATAACAATCTAAATTTCAAAGCCAAAGCTTCACTGTTAGATGAACAATTGCAAAATTAGATAATATCGATGTAAGTCAACTCAACACTTAAACAAGAGTTTCAAGCACATCTAAAAGCACTAGAGTCCCCTCTAAGCAACATTGCCAAGGTACGGAGAGGAAATTCTCTAGGATTAATACAATGATTCAAAACTTCACCAAAAACTTCAACACAATGACTCAAAACTCACAAGATCAAGGCAAAGCTTGAAGGGACCCCAATGTCATTCAAGAAAGCTTGAAAAGTAACCACAATGGGCTTAAAATACCCAAGAAACACAAGGATTTGGCAATGTGGCCGAAATTGGCCAAAATTCAACTAGATGGATCCAAATGGGAACAAGGTGGTTCAAAATGAACCTAAAGGGTGATTTGAGAGAGAAATGATTGCCCTTAAATACTTTTCTAAGGGCCTCACTTCCCCTAAAATTCCTACTTGGTAACCTTATCACATAAGGTTTTCAACCTAATCCTTTCAATTTTAACTTCTATGTTGGACCTAATTTCTAACTTTTGGAGAAATACTCCAAATGGTAAATGGATTGTGCAAATGGCTTCGGAGTGTCATTTTTAGTGTAATGAATCCCCTACCCCTTTTCCAACTTCAAAAACTTAAAGAATCTTAGCAATGACTAGAAACTCAAAACGGGTAAAAACCTAAGTTTTGGAGTTTTTACTGTTTGATAAAAGTAACTAGTCTAAGCTCCTAGATAAGTTCAAGGGAGTAAAAAAATATCCTAAATGTGTTTTATTCTGATGTCGTGTGCTCTTGATACACTGGTCAACTCCGCACTTGATCCTTGAATTTGCCGATTTCGGAGGATCTTGCTAATTTTGGCCTCTCTTACTATCAAAATGTCATGAAACTTGTTGGAGCACTTTATAAACATAAAAGAAGCTATACTAATTTTTAGTGAGATTTTACCGCACTCATGGTAATTTCCACAATTTAACCATGTCAAATTTGGGCGGTTGACTATTCGGAAAAAGATCTAGGATGATAAAAAAAAACCAAGACTTTTGGGAGAACCTCTCATGGAATTCCTTAAAAAATCTGCAAGTTTACATTCTTACCTTGCACACATGGAAAAGGAGTATAAATCCCGCTACCTCCTTTAACTTTTAGTGAATAGGGAATCTTCTATAAAAAAGAGAATCTTAGCGAAGCGATTGTGCTGTTGGATTCCTAGCATGACTCTTGTTTCAAATCACTATACTTAGGTTGTAGATGCTCTTCGATGCTCTAGTTTTAAGTTTCTACATCTACAGGCTAGCAATTAGGGTTTCTACTATTTTGTTGATGGAATGGAGAAACTGAAACCTATTACGAGAAATCTACACTAGGGTTCTTACAAGATTACCTCAAACCAATTTTAGCCAATTTGTGTCTCATTGCATAGATAGGTGTAGATAAATGGGTAATTTCTACCTAATACACTTACTATGTACAAAAGATGGGTTTCTACCCTATTTACATGCGGGTTTTGGTTGTATATGTATAAAACTAGGTATAAATTGACTAAAGGGCGTATTGGTATGTGCAATACAAGTTCCGGTCCAACACATGTTTCCGGTCTTTTCACATCTAAAACCACACTCAAAAACTATAGGAAATCAAAAAAATAAAGATTGAGTTCCAGGTGACGAAATCGGGATTCACAACCATATTTTTGTAAAGCTTACAATTGAACTCCAATCAATAGTGTCCAAGAAATCTTCATACAAGATGAACAATGCTTGTTTCTATGATTCATCAATGAAAGAGACAATTGACCAAATCTAGAGCCAAAAAATCCAATAAATTTTTTTGGTAGCTTGAGGAAATTCACCAAATTTAATAAAAAAAATTTGTATCTCCAAAGCCAAAGATTGAGCTACCATAGAGGCAGATCTAAGAGCTCAGTCAGCTATATTACATGTAGCTCTTTAAGACAATCTTTATAACCTTGTGCTCCATGAAAAAATTGGTACCTTGGGGGAGAGGCTATCGACATTTGAGAAGCATATAGTAGCTAGATAGAGAATACAAAGCCAAATAAAATGAATCAAGGTTAGTGATTCCTATTCCAAGGATTTTTTTTGCGCTTCCAAAGCTTGTATGGGTGCTTCAAATATCACCAAGCTTAAGGATGAGAACAGGAAAATGCAATTAGACCAAGCCAACTTGGAGGGTATATGCTTGCAATTTTTTGAGATGCTATACACAATGCTACCTTACAACGTTGTGAAAGAAGTGGCAACAACACAATCCCTTCTTTGTCTACAAAACAAGGTTACTACAATGATGTCTCAAGGACATGGGCTCAAGAAAGATACTAGAACTTGATAATGTAATTACTAAATCCTTCCAAGCTTATTAGGTTATTATCAGGGAGGACTATTGGCTCATGATAATCCAAGTAGTGGACAGCCAACAACTTCCTTTAGGTGTTACAAAAGGCCTCATAGCTTTGCTTCACAAAGGAGAAGCAAGGAGCAAGCTTACAAACTAGAGACCAATTAGGCTTTTGAGCATCACCTACAACCTCTTTACTAAGACCTTGTAGCTCTAATTCCAACCAATTATTATGGAAATTATCGACTTTGATCAATCGATTCTCTTGCCAATAACATTCTTTTGATGCATGAGATGATCTCTTGGGCTGAGCACTCCCAACAATCACTTATCTTTCTCAAACTAGATTTCTCCAAAGTGGGATGTAGTGGATTGGTCTTTTTTCTTTAGTACCGTGGAAACCTTGGATATGCCCTTGGGCTTATTGACATGATTAAGATGCTATTTCATGGAGTGGAAGCCTCTATCAAAGTTAATGGTTTCCAACCTTCTCTGTTTACTATCTAGAGAGGAGTTACATAGAAATGTCCATTGGCTCCATGTCTTTTTCTCATTGTTGTAGAAAAATTCAATGCTATGGTAAAAAATGAATGGATGTAGGGATGGTAAAAGGGATCCAACTCCCAAAGGACATGAGATAACAAGAGCTTAGTTAGTTTGTTGATGATACCTCCTTTACATTCCTAGTAGTGGCCTAGAAGAACCAATGCAAGCAGCAATCAATGCGATTGAGCCCTTTTGCCTAGGTTGTGGACTTATCCTCAATTGGAACAAATCTAGAGCATATTGAAGCACTAGACTAGGACATGAGCGGCCCTTGTGAGCCCATAGTCTAAACATAACATAGGTGGATGGAAACACCATCATTAAATTGCTAGGCACTCCATTTGGCATGAGAATTTGAGTCCCTTCTATGGACACCTTTCTTTATGCCATATATCAAAATGCTTCAATATTGGTGTACGAAAGGATTAACTCCATAGAAAGAAGAGTGATTGTAAATAGTGTATTGCTATCATCAGTCATTTATTTTGCTTCTATGTGGAAAGGCACATAGGTGGGCATCATCCTTGTGATGGCATCCACTAGGATTTATATATGGTTAGTATGCCAACATCGGGCACAAACCAAAGTCACGTGGATCCAAATTTGCTTGACTAAAGACAAGGGGACACCAATGTGATTAACCTTCAAGATGTCTTTTTTGACCTAATGGAAAAATGGATCTTCAAAGCCTATAACCCAGGCTTGTCTAACTTGCATGCAATGTTGAGGCACATACTTAGCAAATCTCAACCCTATACAAAAGGGTATTGGGTGCCAAGTCTTGACTACTTCATCCTTATAAACTTCCAAGTGCACGAAAAAATCCAAAATTTGAAATAGGGTAGGACTCTACCTAATGCAAGTTGCAACTCAAACTTCTCCCAATTAGGTCCAACTCCCCTGACACTACTAGGATTTGAGTGCTTTATGACTACAAAAATATGACTAAAGATGACTAACAACTACTCGTAGTCATATTTTGGAAAAAAAATGATTGCAAATTTGACTACTAGTCATATTTTGCCTTTGTACTTCATGGGTGTATAGTATACATGCATAGGGAACAACAAAATACTTCTTCAGGAACGATATGGAACATATTACAAGCTCAACACCAATCATATTTGTCAATCATGTTTTTGCATATATGACTACGTGCAATCATATTCTATAGTCACATTTTTGTAGGTTCACAGTTTTTTTGAAGATTTTTTTTCGAGCAGTCTTTTAAAAATTTGGGCAACCTAAAAAAATGTACATAAATTATCAGGGTTGACGAATCTCTACGTCCACCCGAAAAAGGCGTTCGTAACCCAAACGTCTGTCCGCACGGACGCAACGTCCTTTCCGTCGTCGGAAAGCGGATGCATCAGCCGCGGCAGACGGGGTAGATGAGATGGGTGGACGGGATGGGCGGACGAGCGGGGCAGACGGGCGACCGCGGGACGATTGGAATAGGGTAGTCGAGGAAGCGGACGGGGGAAATGGTCAGCGATCGGAGTAGTCAAGCGGTCGAGGCGGACGGCGACGTCGGGCACGGCGGACGGTCCAGGCGGACACTGCATCCGCTAGACTTGCGAATGTCAAAGGACGCTGCGGACACAGCGTCCGTGTCCGAACATCCGACCGTCATGTCAACCTTGTAAATTATTGCTCAAAATTGTAAAATCCAAGCCATTGTTTTTGGGGGTTCTTGAAATCCTAGTTGTCGTTTGTTAGGGTTTTAAAATCCTAGTTGCCACTTTATTTGCTTCATTTTCTTTGTTTTTTGTTGCTTTCTAACTCTTGTTTCTACTTCTTCTTTCTTTTGTTTTTTGAAGTTCTAATTGTTATATTGTTGTATTTTAGTTGTTGTTGATTAGTTATTGAGGTCTTAGTTGTTACTAATTTATTGTTGCTTCTTATATTTTAATTGTTGCTAGTTTGTTCTTGTTTTTTAGTTGTTGTCTCTTCATTATTGCTTTAAAATTGTTACTTCAAGGTGGTTGTTTCAAGATTGCTCCCTCAAGTTGGATCTTAACTCTTGCTTAATTGTTGTCTTTTAAACATTATTTCCTATTGTTTGTTATTTCTTGCCTCTTATTATCTTTTATTGCATCTTCATTTGTATTATTCTTGCTTCTTATTGGTTTTTAGTTTTAGTTTTTGTTGCCTCTTGTTATATCTTAGCCTTTACTTCTTACTATCTTTTAGTACTAACTTGAACAAAAAAATGACTCACTATAGTTATATGCTACATCAACCAAAATGTGACTCACTACAATCATATCCCATATCATTCAAAATATGACTAGCCGTAGTCATATTTCATATCACTCAAAATATGACTCACTATAGTTATATTCCATATCAATTAAAATATGATTCACTGCAATCATATTCCTACATCAACCAAAATATGACTCAAAATACAACTCACTACAATCATATTCCAAATCACTTAAAATATAACTCAAAATATGACTCACCACAGTCATATTTCAAATGACTTAAAATATGACTCAAAATATGATTCACCTTATTCATATTCCATATCACTCAAAATATGATTCACCTTATTCATATTCCATATCACTCAAAATATGACTCATCGCAGTCACATTCCACGTCAGCCAAAATATGACTAGGCCGAGTCACATTCCATGTAGGATTTTTTTGTTTTGCCCGAGCAATTCATGAGAAAGTCAAGCCTCTAAGGATAGTCAACATATATGCTATGTTGGCAAAATACATCTAAAAATGGTTTGTTATATTTCAAATCTATATGATTGCCTAGTCATATGACTGAAAATGAATGACTCAACACGAGTCTTCTACAATGTTTTTTGCTTGAGTCACATTTTTTGATTTTACAACTCACTGCAGTCATAATTTGCAATCATAAAATGCTCATTTTCTAGTAGTGCGAGGAAGTTGGCATGGAATCTTTGTAATGGTCTCTATTCCAATCATTGTTCAACCCAAGGTTTTCAAAGAGTAGAGCTAGCTACCTATATAGAAAATATCTCAAGCAAATTCAAGATGCTTGTTTGGGAGGCAGATTGTTCACAATGATCGAAGCGAGCAAGAAATTTGGTTTGAAGACCAAAGAGGAGGGGGCTTTGCAAGTTGCCACAAAATCATTATAGTCATGGTAGGGTAGGCTTCTCTCTTCCAACCTTCCCAAAGCAAAACAAGGTGAATAGATTAGGTGGTACTAATCAAATAGCACCTACATCCTGTAAGTTGTGGCACAAAATATTAGAAAAGAAGAGGGCATGATTGACTCTCCACAACATTGGCTTCGTAACTAGATTAGACATTGCTATATAGTCATCCAAGTAGCTAATATCTTCTACCCTGTCTCGCAATACAATTAGTCCCTCATAAAGTACATTATAGTAGGTTCATTACACAAAGTGCAAGTAATCTTGATCTTGAGAGGCCCCAAGAAAACATAAATCTACCTCTTCTATGGGAGTACAGACTAGCTTGACTAAGACCCAAGCAAATGGGAATAGAAAATGAGAGCCTAGAGCATCCCACTAATGAACTATATGGCTAAAATTGGCCGCACCATGTTGCTTTTAAAAGGACCACCTAATTTCTAACCCGGTCACAAGGAAATTGGGTGGAGCCCTTTCCAAAAACTTTCACCTCAAATGAAAATTTGTTTGGTCCAAAGAAAGAGCTAGGAAAGAAGAAGGCCACCTTTGGCTTATTTGGCATAAGGTGATGGCCATCAACTAGTGGAGGGGAAGAATAGACAAGACAATTGACTCTACATGTTTGGTATGCCCTTGGCACTTGGAGGAGATTGTTTTGCATCAATTTTTGGAAATGCTATGCAACACAATTTGCATGGCAATGAGTTAAACACATCGTTAACACCCTCATTGTTGGGCATGAGGCAAAGGGGCTGTGGAGACCACCAACATGACATCAAAGCATTTTTTCTATGGAAATTCTCTGGAAATTTAATCATGGGAAAAGAATCTAGGGCAAAATCTAGAACATGGTCCTTTGGACCCTTTGGCTTTGATAAAATGATCTTATCTTCAATAAGGAGGTATGGTCTCTTCAAAAACTGATGCAATACATTTAGAGCAAGATGCTTGACTATGGCCACAATAAGTAGGCATTCATGAACATGATGTTGCCGAGATTCATTCAAGGCCAGTGCAAGAGCCTAAATGACTACATTAAGTTAAGGTGTAGAAAGAAGATTTTTGCAAAGATGATTGACTTTGGTGTAAGTAGATGATTCTTCTTTGGCTATTTGTCAAAGAAGAATCACTCTACTTACACCAACATTTTTGTTGATATCCGAGTCAAATCCCATGTATCTACACAAATTTCATATGTACATAATATTAATTCTTCATCAATATTAGGGGCTTGCTTTTGCATTCTTTGCATTTTAGGACAATGGCCCCCCAAAAAGTTGTCCTAGGTGACAATCCAAAATTAATGAAAGTTTTACGTCATTTCAACCCCTAAAATCCTAAGGTCATTTTTCCATAAAAAACACACTCAAAACTACCATTTCTATTGCAAAGAGCAAGAAACTTAAAGTTTTTTTTGGCATATTTCACTATAGGAACTTGCACCATAGACTAGTGTCAGAATGTGTGAAAGAAATTTCAAAAACTTTAACCATATAGATTGTAAGATATTTACATTTAAATTGAAGAAAAAAAATTATTTTTCACATTGCTCAACTACATTTTAAAACTTTGAATCTTCATAACTGAAATTTTTTATAATATTTATAAAGAATTTCTAATCTTTTTATGTTGAAGAATTGAATTGAGAATTTAAGGAAAAAAAATTTAAAACATGCACTTAATTTTCATTCTTAAAATTTTTTATTAAATAGAAGTAGGATTCAATATGTTTCTAGTAAAATTTTGCTGAAAATCTATTCAAAGGTCATTACTTAGGGCTGCTTTACACATGGGCCAAAGTCGAGAGTCCGTCGGCCTCCACCAATTAGATTTAAGAAAACCCAGACTTTGGCCTCTTGACCCTTCACACAAGGCAATACAATCCAAAGTTTGTCGCCCTCCAAACTACCTACATGGCAACCCAAGCTCCTACATGGCAATGGCCTTGTGACGGACTCTCGACCAAAGTTTGGGTTGCCACTTTGTAGCGGTCCAAACTTTAGTCGAGAGTTTGTTAAATTTTACCATTTATTACCATTTATTGCTCATTTCTTTAGATTCTCACCCAAAGTTTGGCCATGAACTCCCACGGCCTCTCGACTTGGTCGGCCCATGTGTGAAGTGCCCCTTATACTCTTATCTCTAGGACCATACTTAAAAACTCACATAAAACACACCTTTTTCTTATAATGTTTTGTTGAACCTTGTTGGAAGTACACTTTCTTTTTTTTAATGCAAATCAAAGAATATATTAAATTCTTTCTTATGCAATATGTAGACAATGTATTATTACACAATTAAATTTCAAACAACCAAAAAATAGGTGTACATAAAAGTGACCCTATGCTCTCACAAGTAATAGTTTCTACATTTTAGGTAGTCTAAAAATTTATTGGAGTTGGTTTGAGAAAAAGGATACAATTTAGTATTTTAGTCTATAGAAGGCAAAGGTTTGAAAAAAACAATTTTAGAGTGATTCCACAAAACACTTGTATTTTTTGATGCATTTTGGTCTAGTACTATTGATTTTCTTAAGAGTGTTTTAAAATTTAAAAATATGATGAAATATGACAAAATTTAGACCTTTAAGGAAATCTTATTCAAAAAATATCAAGCCTAAAATGATTTTCTAAATAGAAGACCTAAGAAAGTGCAAAAATCTCAAAAATAGATGCAATGGAGTTTGAATCATTAATAAGTAGAAAATTAAAAAAAACAAAAACAAAAAAACTGGCCATTATTTAGAAATATTTAAATATGAAATTAAATCAAAGAAATAGAGACTAACTATATTGGGATGTCCAAAAGTATGTGCACAAAGTAATTGTCATTGTATGCAATTGGAAGGGAACACATTTACTATTTATAGGTGTCTTTTACACAATCACTTTGTGTTAAAAGTAGGAACTTGTACCTTAAAACTCACCTAGGTTGAATCATTAATTTTAGATATTCAAAAGTTCACAAAAACATGAAAATTTGATTATGACATATTAGTAAATATATTCATGGTTGTCACATTGGACAGATTATTGTTCATTTCACGTCCTACAGGACAAGTTACTATTCATGAGATGTACGTAAGACGTACATCTCATGAATAGTAACTTGTCTTGTAGGACGTGAAATGAACAATAATCTGTCCAATGTGACAACCATGAATATATTGTTATATAGAGATTTTTTTAATTAAAAAACTAACAAATACAATGCAAAAGATATCATGAATCTTCCTTCATAATTCAAAAGTCATCATTGAAGACATGATGTATGCACAACATGTGATACTCTAACAATACAAGTATTTCATATATTGAATCACTCCTCAATATCAAAAAAGTTGTCTACAAAATTAATCCCTAATGATCAAATTGCCTAAATAGTAGTTTTATTTTATTTTTAATTGGGATTGGATATTAATTTATTTTATTTAAAAAAAATATTATTTTAACTTACAACAAATTTCATTACCTTTTCAATGTCATTAAATTTGGACATGTAAAACTTGAATGATTACAAGGATGGATAATTCTCTCTATTTTTGCAACCAATGGAAGATGATCCTTCTTTCAAGGAGATTATATAAGAGTTCATGTGGAATAATATTTAGGCACACTCAATTTATGAGCCAATGAATTAATGGTGGGTAATTAATCTTAATGGCTTCATTTATTGTGTATTTGTTCTTTTGACCTTATTGGTTTGCTAAGATTCTTTTTAATAGACTTATTATAATATTGAATTGATTTTTGTATTTTATACAACCCATATTCATCCAATTGTTAAAATATCATCTTCTTTTGAATTTGTATGGTGAATTTTATTGATATTATCCATTAAAAAATGAACACTTTATAAAATGTTTTTAGTATTCTATCCAAAATTTGATATATCATATAAATTGTCACAAAAAAAAATCCATGCCTTGAATACACTATACTATAGTGAAAATTACAACCAACAATGACATTCAACCATGAATGCTTATTCATAAAAACTAACTCAAGTTGATCTATATCATGTAGATTTTAGAAGAAATCAACCTCATAGGCCTAAAGCTTCATGACACCTACTAATGATGCATGACCCCCCTTTTCCATGCTTACTTTAGTGGTTGATTGACCATCAAACAAACAATGCTAAATGAATTCTCAAAGGGTGTAGTCCATGAAAAAGATAACGATATATATGTGCACATCCACTAAATTATAGGGGGGGTATTATTTTCCATCCACTATTTTTTTGGCACTCTATAATTATATAATTTTCTAATTTGGGTCATTAAAAAGGAAGCATACATTAATTTTTTAAATTTCCAAATGCCATATATATACATATACTGTCTACTATAAATTTTTCTTTCCATTACTATTTATTTTATCCCATTTATTTTCAAACCCCATTGAAATTCAACATCTTTCCAATTGAAATTAATAAATGAAATTTGTAATCTAAACTAGAACCCTAAAACACTATAAGTGCACTTATATAGTGGCATTTTGAGAGTTTTAATGTATTGGATTAAATTTGGATAATGTCAAATAAAATGAAGTACTATGCAATATCAACTAATCCATTTTGGAAATTAAAGGCAACAACATTTAATACTTTTGACCAAATAAAAGGATAAAAAAGAGATATTTTTTAGATCTAAATTTTTTCTAATTAAATCTATTTTTTTATACCCTATCAGTAGTAGTTTGAAGACATGGCATGGCATTTTTATACCCCATAGTATAGAAAAGCAAATTATAATTTTTATCTCAAATGTTTTTTAGGAACCCTATCATTTGTTTGCACATAATTTTCTATTGCTACCATTCACTAGCCCCCTCACCTCAACATGAATTATTTTAGCAAGTATAATTCTAAGCACACTAACCCAAATTCAGAATCATAAAACCTAAATCTAAACTATACGAATGTCTACTTCCATTTTCCATCATGAGTAGAAGGTGACATGAATCCTATAGAGGGTACCACACACAATTTATTCTACTACTTGAAAGTTATTTGTCATGATTTCATCCAATGAATGGTCACGTCAATTTTCATCCTTACATATTTTCATCCAAGACTTGGAACCATCAGTCAATTCACTTCTCTCAAACTGGGTACTCTCGTCATGGAATGAGCGATCCTCCCTGAAATCTACACCCTTGGTACATTCTCGGCACATTCTCTTCAGGACATACACCGCCAGAGCCTCTAGGACTCTTCCCCTGGGAAGAATGGCCTCCTTCATGCTTCAGTTGACGAATCTGCAGTGGCGCCGAATCTCGCCCTGGTCGGCAGTGGTCGTCTTCACTTGCACGTTCCCCATTTCCACCATGACGCGCGTGAACTGCAGCGCCCACGGAGCTGACAAGAGCGAATTGAACAGCGTCTCTCCGCGCGTTCTCATGTCGTTCAAGAGCGCCTACAAAGTAATTAAGTACATCAAACTACCACATTACTTCGACTACACAGCTAGCAAACATATAAACTTTGTAAAGTCTAAGCTAGCACATAAACATTTATGCAGTTCAAACTAACATAATGAAGTTCGGAACAAGTTCATCTTGCTAATTTATGTTAGCTTTGTACTGCATTACGTTAAAGCAAAGCTAACATTCATTAATTTACAAGCTTACAAGAGGGTAAGTGAGCCCATGTATGATGTTCACTAGCTGTAGCACAATCAATCGGAATTTCGTTAAATTGGCACAACTCTGGCGTCAAAAACTGTGACATATATTCACGAAGGTTTAATGTCTGACCACAAACTACGACAAGCATGGATTTATGTTTCAGAAAATGGGCGTCCCGATAGGTGCCAAAGTATTGGAATACTGTCAATCTAACGAAACTGAAGTTCATCCTATGAAGAGCAAAATAATGAAGAGAGGAGTGTCATTATGAAGAAATGCTGTGAATTAACCCTTATATGATTTTAAGTGCAATGCTTTTTGGAAGGTCCTCGAATTGTCCAGAACCTTATATGTTATGTTAACGCGGAAGCGATAACTCTACTTCGAGCTGGGCTGATGTATCGATTTGCAATACCGATCAAGAGAGAGAGAGGGCATATACAATCCAGTCTTAGGGCATGCAGTAAGGGTAGATCGACAAATTATTCAATGCGATGAGCACCTGGTCGGACTGCAAGAGACCCTTGTTGTGCTCAAGGTTGGAGTAATACGTGTTGTCAAAGTGGTCAGGGGTGGTGGAATCCAAGTTCAACGTCGGCATTGTCGTCCCCGTCGACGCGACTCCTGCTTGCGGATCAGGACATGCCGCTCGAAGCTCCGCGGCCATGGCATCGCTCATCAGTGGATCTTGCTCGGGGTACACGCGGTCCACCACCGAAGCGCAGTGTGCGCGCCCGATGGTGTGTGCGCCTGATGGATATATGAGCATTGTGCACAAATATTGAATCAATCTCAAGCTGGAGGAATGGTATGCTTGAAATCGACCAGGCCAGGGTGCAATTTAAACTAACCGTACGCCAAAAAATTGTGAGCAGTTAGACAACGACTGGTTCAGTTTTCAGTGGATTTTAATCTACAGAGCGTAGATAGTCCAATTCTGACACATGCATCGATCTCATCTTAAATCTGAACCAAATGTTTGATTACATTGAGCTCTGAAGAGACCCAGATTATATATACCTCATTTCCGGTTACACATCGTGAGGTTAGCTATCCCTTCAACAATGCACTCGATATGAAACATCGATTACAAACATTTTTATGGAGACTGTGGAACTCCAGTCTCAAAATCTGCCTCATTTCCCGCACGGTTGAAAGCCAGTTGTTGCTCTCGCGTTGCAATCCGTTAACGTGAGAGCTCGAACGTGAGCAGCTTCAATTAGCAGACAGAATCATGCATGCTTTCACGTTCAATTCTCATCAGATGACCAATTTTTACCCAATCTTTGTATGTTTCAGACATGGTTTAACTGGCTGTTCGTTTACTTGTAAACCTAAAATAGCCCACATGAATGAAAGGCATCGGTGTTTTAGAGGAAGCAGTACTATTTACCTGAGAGTACAATCATGTCACTTCGTGACAAGCCCTTGCGTTCAAATAGTTCCTCAATCTGGCGCACGGTGAAGCTCGGCATGGGCAGGTCCGCCGTGGCGCGAGCGGCGCTGGAGACCCGGCCGTCCAGTCTGCCGGCTCGCACTGGCCACCCTACGCCCCCTGTCTGAATACCTCCATCCACCCTAATTGGTTAATAAAAATCGAGCAAACATCCGGGAAAACACTAGCACGGAAGGCTGATACTGCCATGTTTCTTTTACCGGTTTTGGCATGACCGATAGAAATCTATCAACAATTTTGCAGTGGTTTAGTATAACACTATGCAATGTATTTGCAACTATATATATATAGTAGGATTGCAATAGTCTAGGCAACAGTTTAGTCATAGATATGTATTGCTTACGTGCCCAAGACTTTCGCAGCAACGGAAGGGATCAATCGACAAGGCTTACCAGTTCTACTGCATCGCGAGCGCCGAAGGCCAGGATGTCCGCGCACGAGACCACTCCCGGACACTGCGCTTCCAGGTCCGCCTTGGCCGCGTCCACGAGCTCAAAGCCTCGCAAACTCAAGTTGGGCGCGGCTGTTTTCTCGGAGGTCGCTCCATCCAGGAGCACTGATCCATCACATCCCTGCATGTGCTCACCAACTATCATCTGGAATCACACACACCTCTATCTCTACTCCGCCGAGTGTACAATCTAATTCAACTTCCGCCTTTCCCTCCCACTGACATAAAGTATAACACCGTCGCTGCGTGAAGTTCATTGTTGTAGGTCAAACTGGCGACACATACTGATCTTCGTTAATAATGGCGGAATTCAGAGCGCCAACAATGTGACATTCATGTGCTCAAAACTCTGAAAACTAGTACAGACTTAAATTCAAGCACCTCGTGCTTCTATAATGAAAAATTTCAGTGCTCCGCGAGATGAGTTTTAATTTAGCCTGGCCGATCCACTGAGACCACAAACTCAAACCTAGGCCTAGTATAGACAAGAGATTCAGTTGGGCAACTTAGAAGGCGGGGCTCCGGCCAGTTTCAGTCAAGCGTCTCAGAACAGCTCCAGTTCAGTTCGACAACTCGAAATACTCTGTCTCCTCGGTCAAAACACAGCCGTCACTGAAATTTCTATGCCCGCCAATTCGGTGAAAATTCCTCCGTTTTGACGAATAAGGGATACAAACACTGACCATGTCTATAGTGTATGCTACGAAATGGTCCTCTGTCAGTCCTTTACCCCCAGTCTGGAATTTGTGATTGCATTGTAACATGACTGTTCGTACGTTGTTATGCTTCATTCCCAGTCACTGATCGAAGCTGCCCACAGGCTGATGGGAAGAGACACAAATACGGCAATGGCGACCATAGGGGTAGGCACTCAAGCGTAGATCGATCAAGGAGTACAAACCTCAACGAAGCAGTCGTGGAAGTGAAGGCGCAGCACGGCAGCGACAATGCTGCGGTCCTGATGCATTCCCCTCTCCATCGCCTGGCGGACGATCCTCTCCGCATGGGGACAAGTGAAGGCGTAATGCCCCACTCGCAACTCGCCTTTGCCATGGGGAAATTCCAACGCCGTCACGACCGCCACTACCATCAGGAGTATCAGTACCGCTTTCGTTCTTAACCCATGTCTCCACCCCATTCCTAAGCTAGAATTTGCTCGACAGAGACCTAACACTTCAGCTGTAGCCTGTAGCACATTCCAGCAGTCCGATATATATAAGATCTCCCTGTAGAATATACGACGTTCGGAATGATGCTGCAAGAGCTCGCCAGTTGATGCCAGGACAATGGGCATCACTCTTTGTTTCAATCCCTGGCTATGGAGACTTCAGACTTCGTCAGTCAAACACGAGCAATGAAGTCGAAATGAGAATCCGAAGAAGATTGTGATCGAGCCGGCCTGCAGGAGAAATTGCCCATGCAGGGAGCTCCTCTGAGATGAAACAATTCAAGACGCAATCTGGGATGTCAGTCCCATTGCTCAGGCTGCAACAACAAAATTTCGGGATGTAAGTTTAAACTACTATGATGATAATCAATAAACTGTCACAGAGGCTCCTGAGGAGTAAATGTATAAGAAAGCTGGCATGTACGGAGTATGATTTGACAGAGCTAATAACACGCTGTCTGCCTTGACTGATAGATAAACAAATACTTGTTCACCAGCAAACAGTAAATAAAAATAATAGTGAATTTCATGAAATACTGGTGAAATTTTGTAAATATACTAAATTTTCAATTTGACCTCTCCGTGTTTACATTGTTTGTAGCAATACGTTAAACAAATTGGGTACAAGTTTTGTGAACATTACAAATTACAAGCATCTAAGTTTTGTTTGAATCAGTTTGTTGTAACATACGCGCTTGGAGCTGTTATAGGGGTAGGCCGAGGATTCATAGTGAGTTCATAGATGTACTTAGTACGAACCTATGATACTTTACCTCTGGCTGGGATTCCACCTTGGTCTGTTCACCAGAAAATTTGTTCCTGGTCATGGCAGTTGAGAACCCATTTGGCTGCATCAAGATGTGAGGATTTTGCCAAAGAAAAAAGAAAACCAAAGCATCTTGGATCCCATGATTCCTCCTTGAAACAGCTCCTTGAAACAGCAGGTGGACCTGAAGTGTATGCAGCTCCTTTCAAGAATGTAATGCTTCCTCACTCAAATTCATAAAGTAAAAATCCCAAACATCCTGCTATACAACACATTTTACACAAGAATTTCACAAGTACAAAGCCACAAAATTTAATGTTGCAATGAGTGCCAAAGAAACAAAAAACAAAAACCACAAATGTTTCAGTATCTGACGTTGCACATTCTTGACGGCTATGGTCAGAC
Organism: Pseudoscleropodium purum; assembly: GCA_963969395.1. Taxonomy (NCBI): domain Eukaryota; kingdom Viridiplantae; phylum Streptophyta; class Bryopsida; order Hypnales; family Brachytheciaceae; genus Pseudoscleropodium; species Pseudoscleropodium purum. The sequence goes on from OZ017798.1 coordinate 16,714,728, forward strand.
TGTCTGCTATAGGTGAACAAGCAGTTAATGACGAAAGTTAGCGCTATCACTGATAACATCATAGAGCAAGTAGTTTATTCTGATGCATCATTGAAAACACATCGTACGGCAACGAAAGCTGCTCGCTCAACTCCTCTGAAAGAAAGTGAAAGGTAGAGCTCTAGAGTATCATACTTCAAAGTTTTACAGGATGCGCATTACGGTAGTTCCTAAAAGGATGTTGTAAACATGAGCTTATTACGTTGTAAGAGAAGCAAGGGGTAAAGATTGCAAAGAATGTATGCAAAGAATGTAAGTTATGTCTACAATCTTGTGTCTGCAGTATTGGGCTTCTTCATCAATGCAGAGCAGGGTAGTTTGTCAGGACATGCACACAGCCTGACAATCCACGAAGCTTAGAGCCAAATCTTGATGACTGATACATTTATCTTAAATGAATTATGCATATACGGAATCGACGGTTAATTGAGTGGGACTGGGGGTCTGGGGGAGTTCTTCACACGTACCTCAATCAGTTCTTTTGACGTTACCCGTATTTCTAAATTCTAATGATTTAGAAACGAACTTTTGACAAGTTCCTGTACTCATGTGAAATGAAAATGCTTAAGACAATCAATTGAGAAATTGAGAATTGACCAAAAATTCAAATCACAAGCCCTCGCGGGCTTAATGATTTGTGACATCAGAAACGAGACAAAGAAAGCAATCAAACAATACACTGTCCTCATTAGTATTACTACTTAGCCAATATTTTCAAAACTAATACCGGCAAATTGCATCTTTGATCATAAAAGAAAAAGAAAATTAATTATTCTTCAATTTATTTATGATACAAGTTGGCCTACAAATGACTAAACTAGATGAACTTCTATGTTGCTTTCTGGAGCAATACAAAACTAATGAAGGCGTCTTAGGCCAACAGATGAAAGAATCAGAAACACAATGACGTGAAGACCAAGCACATAACAAACTGTGAGGGTACGCAGAAGCATGCTCCTCCTTAACTGGCTCCCAGCATGCATGCTGAAGGCATCGACAGTTCTAGCTACTCGAGCTACATTCTCTGTGACCTTGGCACCTCTTTGACGCATTGCTGCGGATCGATGGGACGCATTCTCCAAGGCTATCGTCGCTGTTTGAGATGACAATCCTGAAGATGACCGATTGATCTTGTTTCTCTTAAAAAAGTCATGGTCTCCATTCCCAGTCAGCAAATTCCGACGAGCCTCAGAAGCTTGCTCTAGACGAAGTTCTAATGCATTCCTTTCACTGGCAAGTGACTCTGCTTGAGCCTGCAAAGGAGGTAACTGTAAGAGAGATTGTTCCAACATAGGCATTCACAAATGGTCTGAGTGAACATGCTGTCCTGGTTGATGCTTAGAACTTTTCTTGAAAAATAGATATGCAAGAAAATCTTTACCTGCTTAGTTACCAGTTGCTCGGTTAAGGTTCTTAACCGGCGCTCAAGCTCCTTCTCACGTTGAGCTGCAGAGCAACGGAGCCCATCATTTCAGATATGTGCACACTTTGATTTGAACGAAGTCAAGACTCTTTCTGAACAACTATACACAAGAAAATTGACAGTTCTCATATGCATACAAACCAATCCTATGTTCAAACTAACATCTCTGCTGACAGTCTAAATGGACTCAAGCTGTGAAAGCTAGCTATTCATTTACATATTCGGATTTGTTAAGAGTCTATTAATTCCATACTCTGACATTATATCATACAATACACAAAATTTCACCTGGGGAGGGCGTTCTTGACGTGTTGTGTTGCAGAGATTCCCATTCCTTCTCAAGCCTGATAACTTTATTTTCCCACCTTGTCTGCACAGAGTTCACGACAACATAACTGAGACAGTTCTAACCAACTTCAACCTCAAGTAACTTTCATTTCAATATCTCATAATCAGAACCCCAATCGTGAAATTCGATGAAGATCACAAGTTTACACATTACCAAGACACTTCAGGGGGTCTGAAGCATCCGCAAAGCAAAACATACCAATAATTAGTGTAAAGAAGAAATCTAGCAGACGCGGAAGTTAGTGCAAGGACGACGCATGCAGTATTACAGACGTTGACGTATGCAATATCCCTGGGAAGACCACTGAGATTGGGTATCAAATTTCACTCACTGATCTCTCCACATTTATGTAGCTCAAAATCTATACAGTGATGATGAGCATTATATGTATATCTTACCAGCTCAACTTTGATCGACTGCAACTCTTGTTCTTCAAGTGCAGACATATCGTGTGAAGAAGACAATTCAGAGAGCTTCCCATCATCCTGTAATTCCTTCTTTTCAACTGTTGCTGGCGAAGAAGCACCAGTCTCCTTCTCCGCAACGACATTCTGTAACCGCTCGAGCTCGGCTCTAAAGTTCCTCTCAGCAGCCCCTATTTCCTGAGTATGATAGATCGTAACATTAAAAATTAAATGAAGCGACGCGCTTCCTTACTTTTATTCAAAGACGATGAGTGATCTTCATCATAGTCAACAAATCAATGACATGAATTGAAATGGATGCTTAGCATTTGAATTAATTTCTCTGATTTCTTTTAGATATGGTGCTACCGCTGTAGACTCATCAAGGTTGTCAATCCACGGACTTGCTCTCATCTGAAAACTCCTATGTTACCGGATGAAGAACAATGCAAAATGATACCTCAAAAGTGGCTGCTAAATGTACGGCCTCTTGAGCCTTCTCCCGGGCATGCTGCTGCCTTGCAGCTAAGGCATTAGCATAGTTTGCATTTTCTCCTAGTAATGATGCCTCTCTGGCTTGCAACTGAAAAAGTCATGCAAGCCACACAAAAATATGTCAATCCACCGCTAGAATACAGTCCACACAATCCACAAATAATAAAAGATCACATCAATAAATTCGCGATGGAAATCATTCGTTCTAGCGAGGCAAAGTCTGTACAAGTGTACTTCGGACGCCAATGCACCCTGAGTTGACAGTCACTGATAGCAGCTATAGATAATAAGAAGACCATGTGAATTATAGCATACAGTTCAACACATCTTAAATTTTCGGAAAATTTGCCGCCTGATCGCACAATTCAGAATGTTAAAAACAATTAAGAAATTAGGAAACTACAACATGGTATAGCATGTGAGATCTTCACAAAAATTATATTGAACTGTAACGAGACTTCCAACAACTTTGCATGACAAAAATAGAAGCAGTGATCAAACTAAATAAGCGGAAGTTACTCTGGCCAAGTCATATGTAACTCCAGATATAATTATTAAGGGTATAAATTCACTCTTCACCTAAGGAAACAACATCTTATTATGAACCCACCTTAATTGCAACAGCTTTCTTTTGGGGAATTAATAAACAGAGAAGGGATCCAAAATTCCCACTGGCAGTGGGAATAACTATTTGAATTTCACAGATGACAATATAGGGTGCCAAGGTCGATGAAAATTGCATTAAATGAAATGCTATGTTGGCTTTGGATACTCTCAACGTTACAAACTTGACATTATGTGCACAGCTACCATATGTTCATAGATGAAAAATTGTCCATTCAAGATCAAATCCAAAGTGATTTTGGAGTGTCTACTTGTGTCACTAAATGAACTGCTTCGATAAAAGGAATTGATTGTAACATAAATTTTTGTCCCTTCACAATGGAACAATGCAGGCAAAGTGGGTTTCAGTAGCCCACACATTTTGACTGTACATAACTCACTTCATTCCATCAGAATCCGCTCATTTCAATCGCCAGGGCTCTCTCTTCAATTTTCTTACGATTTCTAAGTTTCGAATTCACGTACTTTCAACCCTAATTGCTCACAAAGCTTAAACTGTCACATTAAAAAGATTGAAAGTATCAAAGTGACCGAGTGCAAACGAAATTGGCAACGTGTATCCTAAATCAGCTGGGGTTTACCGGAACGACGCGAGTGCTAATTTCCCATAACTTAGTCGTAGATCGCTCGAGGTAGAAGATGGAGTCTATCCACACTTAGTTTGATTCTGAAGTTAGCGAAAGTAGATCTCTCATTCCTCTAAAGGCGACTGTAATCCAGTGAGGAGACGACAATACCATCACCAACTCGATTCAAGAAATCAACCAAACCCTAGAACCCGCCAGAACATGACCTGATTGAGCGTCGCGGCATGCGCCATCTTCTCCAGAGACAGGGCGGACTGCGAGGCAATCGAATCCGCGTGCAGATGCGGAAACCGCTGCGCGATGTCGGACGGCGGCATGCGCTGACGCAGCAGTTGAAGGCTGTTCTGCAACGCGGCCGCGCGCGCGTCGAGGGCGCTGACGGCCTGCCATTGCTGCGGCGTGAGGCGCAGCGTGCGATCGGGCGAATCCGTTCCGTTTCCTCCTACCACATCGGCTGCCCAGGCCAGAAGCCCGGCCATGATAGCGCTCCCTTCAACCTCACGACTCGTCGCCTCTCCGATCCAAAATTGAACCCTCACGACATGAAACGCACTTCCTGCAGGAAATGTTTTGGTAATGACGCCAATTCAACGCAGCGAGACGAGTTAGGGTTGAAGCAATTCTCGTGACACGGCGTGAACTGCAAATCGTTTCTTCAAATCCTCCGTCAGTCCGCATCGAAAGTTCGGCCAATTTCGGGTTCCTCAGAATGCAGAGCAGCGTTCACAAAAGTGGCGAAAAATCGCTTTGTTTCTACCAAAGATTTTTGGTTGGTAAATGTACATAGGGGGAAAGACAAAACAACACGAAGATTTGAGCAATTTTGCGAACATTTGCACCCGACGGATGCAAAATGGACTCCTCATCCACGACCAAGTTTTCATTCATCCACTCCAATTTGAAATCAGGGTTAGGGAATTTTTTACCTGAGCCGTCCGATCTTCACGTGCCGGATCCATCTTGACCGTCGAGGTCGCAGCCATTAGTTCCTGTCGCGTCAGCGATTTCGCCCGTCTTCTCCTCTACATCAGGGGTTTTAGCACCTTCATTTGTAGGGGATTCCTGAGCTCTGGTTGTCTGGCACTTGTAGAATTTCTTGCGCATTGATTGAATTTTGCAAACGACGACAATGCAATTTGTTGCGCTGTGAATGCAGGATGCCATTCTTGTGTTCCGTTCGTTGCTTTGGAGCGCCAATTCCTTCCTGCAGTGAAATTTTTCGGAGTTTGGGTCTATGGCTCCCTGCCATGTTGGGCTCAAATTTCTTGGACATTCACTGCGTGACGGTGATGGAGGCTTTCTGTCAATTCTGTGTTTTTCCTTCTGCAAGAAATTTGAATTGGACAGGTGTCGTAGCGCGGGTGTCGAGGTCGCGGCGTTGTGCAATTTTCCTGAGCGCGTGTAGTATAAGTTTTGTAAACCTGCTCCTTAATCTTCAATTCATCATCGCGTGCGTGATTATGGTCGTAGCCTTCAATTGAACTCAATTTCCTGTTTTGTTTTCCGTTGGTTGTTTTCGTTGTTGCTTGTTGTTGGTTGGATTTGTCTTTGCGTTGTGGACTTGCGGGTATGTGTGCTCTCCTGTCGGTCTTCTGGGTTGCGTTGCGGGTGTGTTTGTAGCGATTCTTCATGGCGCCGAGGTTGAAGCTTCCCGACGGTTTTTGTGTGAAGACATTTGGTACGTCGCGCAGTGTTGACGGATTGGAGAAATACTTGCCAACGCCTAAGGAGGTCACTTGCATTTCACAAACTCACTTGCTGGACTCGGTGGCTGCTCCATTTCCCAGCCTACCTTCCCTTTCAGAGGCGACGGTTGTAACGCCCGAGGTCCCTGATCCACCCCTTGAGATTTTGGATGACTCAGAAAAACCAAGAGCGCGGAAGAGAAGAAAAATTGCCTTGACCACCGTGACGAGAAGGTGGCAGGAGGCGTGGTCTTGCAAGTTCACTTGGGCTGAAGGAAATTTCGATTCTACAGGCAGCCTCATTGGCATTGTGAGCAGAACTTGTAGCAGCGGGAGTGGGAGACGAAAGCTTTTGGTTCTAAAGGGCGATAATCTCGATAAGCACGAGGGGAAGCGCACCTGCAAGTTTGATGGTGAGCCTCATGCGGATTTGCGAACTATTGACACTTATGTCAAGCGAGATTGCAAGCACTTGCAATTCCAGAAATTGTGGGCAGCCCGGCAGCTCACAGGCACCATAGCCGATCAATTGGTCGCTGGCTTTGAGGGTGAGTCGTCAAGAAAGGTGATGCAATTTGCAACTTTGTTTCAAGTGCTGAGTTCCGATCATCCCATATGCGATTATGGACGGCAACAGTTTCTTTTACGGCATCTGAAGCTGAAGAATGTGCCGCGAAAGCATTGGTCTGAAACATTCGGCTGGGAAATGAGTGAATACCTTCACTCTTCGGTTCTTGCTGCTCCGAAACTCGTGGTGCAGTCTGCTAAATACGTTTCTATCTCTGCTGATGAGATAACAGCAGTAGATAGTACTTCATGGGTTGGGGTTCATGTTTATGTTGTGCAATCATGGGAGAGAATCCCCCACTTGCTCCACCTTTCTTGTGTTTCTGATTGTGGGACTGCAAATCACCTTACAGATGTAATCATGCATTCCTTACTTGGTGAGGGAGGACTCACGCGTGAGCAAATTGCTTGTAAGTTGGTTTCCTTTGGGTCAGATGGTATTTCCACATTTCAAGGACCTAAAACTGGGATCTCAACCCAAATTAGGGAGAAATGGGCTCCGTACTGCCTTGCAGCGAGTTGTGCAAGTCACCGCATAAACTTAGTGGTTCAAATTCTTTCTAACTACCCTATGGTGTCTCGTTTGGAGGCCCTTTGTCAATCTTTGTATGCTTACTTCTGCAGGAGCCACAAACGGCACACTGAGTTACAAAAGTTGGCCGATCTCATGGAAACTAAGGGTTTGGAAGTGCTCAGGAATGTTGACAGTCGTTGGATATCTATGCGCAGCCCAGTTCAACGCATTATGTCTGAGTACAAGATCCTTCTTGTTAAGATGGGCTTGGACATGTCTGGCTCTAGTGGCAGCAAGCCTATTGCAACTGCGGCTACAAACTTTGATTAACTCTCCGATGTGGAGGTCTTGCTCTCTCTGGATTGCTTCATTCCAATGTTGAACGAAATATACTGCCTCATCAAATCGACGCAAGCTCGGGACGTTTTTATTTGTGACTTCTTGCGAGCCTTGAAAGTCTGCCAGGTTGGTCCGGCCCACATGTTTGTCGATGAAGCCACTGCCTTTACCACGGCAGAGTTCAAACAATACTAGGACTTGTATTCTCTTGCCTCACCTGATGTGCCGATGGAATGGCGGCAGATGCCGGATGACAGCGATGTAGCTTACCTGTTGTACAATTTCGATACAGCAACGGTGTTTGCCCACTACCATTGCAAGCAAACGAGTAATCACATTTTCGTCACTAAAGAATCTTTCACCCTCACTCAGGCTAATATCCAGCGGTAGTTTTGTTGCATGGTCCTTTTCTTGTTTTTGTTTTGTTTTGGCATTTTCATTTCTCTTATTTTGTTTTTCTCACCCACTTGTTTGTTTGTGGTAATGTCTACGAATGCAGAAGCTGGATAGGATTGAGATTCAGAGGTTTACGTCTTCCCTTACTGAATTCAATCTCTTTGTAGTCTCTATTGCAACTATAGTTGGATTGTTGTTTCAATCACTATGGTCTGAATTGCTTGTAGTTGTGAACTCGTCTTTTCCTAGTGCTTCCCACTTAGGCAATTTCTTTTCGCCCGTTTCTTAAGGTATGTGTGACATTTGCCTAAAAGTTCGTTTTCACTTCATTTCTTGAACTTGGCACTTGGCAGAGATCGCCCACTCCCTTTCCCTTGAGCTAGATAGGCACTTTCCGCAGCAGGCGCTCCTTGACGCGTTTGGGATCATCTACCTCCAATATTGGAAGCAACCGGGGGCAGAGCAAAGTTTTGCACACCACTTGTCAGTTTTGAAAATTTTCTATTTTCACTCGAGTTTTAAATGCATGGAACAGTGCAGCTCCCTATACGGCACTTGAACTCCTTTCAGCCTCCGCCCTTGACAACCAGCAAGGATTGTTCAAATCCACCATGATTGCCAACTGGGAGGCTGATTGTTCCTCAACGTCGAAATTGAATCTAGTCATTCTTCTTTGGTGGGGTCTGAATCAATCTCGGCATTTGCAGAAACTCATTTCAAAGTACTTCAAGTTGGCCGAAATTGGCTGCTACTTGGTACTGGGGTCGATGGAGGACGAACACTGCTTTTCCACACTAAAATTCTTGAAATCTTGCTAGAGGAACAGGCTGGACAAGCATCTTCCTTTGGTCCGTATGTTTGGCCAATCATATTATACATTGGAGAACTTTCCATACAAGGAATCTATTGAGTCTTGGAAAAATGTTGTGGAGATGGGCCGCCATGGAGATGTTTGATCTTTGCTCACTTCAACAGTATCCTCCACTTTTTACAAGCCTTAATTTTTATGAGATGAGGCTAGCTTTGAACCTTGCAATGTTACTATCCTTAACATTGAAGTACATTGTTGGGACATGCTTGGCGTTGCACATTTGGAGAATATGAAGTTCGTAGAGTGGAGTGGAATGTGGAGCAGCGCTTCATCAACTTTGTGGTTTAAACTCTAACTTTGATTTCTAACGTGGTTTGTTTGTTTAGTGTTGTGCTTGCAGATCACTAACACTCCAGTAGGCCAAACTTGCTCTTGAGCAAGGAGGGTTCAAATCCCTTGTTAGTGTTTTGAATAAGCTTTTGTTATATGTTTAGTGTTTGTGGTTTTTTCTGTGTTTTGTTTATTTGGAGTCACTTTGTTGTTTCATGGTGTTTACTCTTGTTTTATGGATTGCATTGCATTCTTTTGTTTATTCTCGGGTCATTCTTTGTCTTGTGTTGCTTATTATTGGTTTTTTAAGTACTTGTTGCATTTCTTGCTTGCTGTGTTGTTTGTGAATTCTTGTTTGTGGCAATCCAAGAATTAGGTATGGCAAGGTAGTTATGAGAGAGCATGCCGCTCAAAATAACATGCCAAATCCTCCCAAAATCGCCACTTCTACAAGAAAATTTTCATTACTTAGCTATTGTACACCGCAACACACGAAAAATAGTATTGTTCGAACACTGAAATTCTGAACCTTCCGCAAGTTGCCTTCTATTGCAAATAATAAAATTTATGCAAACTTTTACTCTTTCCTTCAAAATTTCACAAGTGCCTTCTATCATTGCACTTACAATTCGCGAAAAATATTACTTATCTCAGACTACAGTAGCAATACGGTGAAATATGGTATACGGTCTCTGGGAACACTGATGCAGAGTAATAAGGACCAATTGGCGATTTGCCCTTTACTATGTCCTCCAACGTGTATGTAGTTCCTTACTACATCTCATGGCATCATATGTACTCAGTGGGCACATTCCATGTTATGATTACGTAGATTTTGGGAAGAAAACTGCCAAGCAATTACTGTATTTTGGAGACCCTATTCTAAAGTAGGAGGTCCTTAAAGCGCCCATTTAAGAGCTGAAACTGAATTTGGGGAGGTGAAACTTGAAATATTTTTCAGTAAATTTTTCTTGAGAAATAAATGGAATTCGGCTCTAATCTAAGTTGTTTCATATTATTTGGAAATTTGTGAAATGAGTTATGAATTTTGAAGTTGAAATGGCATAGGGCTCTAAAATTGTCCAATCTCTTCAAATGTATACTATTTGTATAGTTTGGGTACAACAAAAAAAGCAAATATTTGAGGAAGTAAATGATTTTTTAGAACTTGAGCACCTTAAAAACCTCCTACCTTACCATGGCTTTTAGATTGTGGAGTACAAATTGGTCATGAGATATTTTTATAGTAAAAGTTTACCCATAAATGGTTTGGAAGACCACCAAAGTCTTCCAAATTTCTAGAATACAAAAAGGCAAAGTAAACAACCATATTGGGGTACAGTTTAAACTATGAAAGTGTGCAAAAAATATGGGTTTTTATATATTGTACAACCCATTATGTGACTGTATTTGAATGTTCTACTAAATTCATTGCATTGTGGGCTCAAGTATGTGGAATGAGAATAGTGTAAATCTCTAATACATCAACAACATTGGTCAAAGGGAGGTGATGGTTAACAAGATTTTATTGGACATTGCACACAAGCCAAGCCATCCTTCATATGCTCTAGCTTGGAACCTTGGTGTTACTCGCTTGAGATTTTTGAACATCTAAATTCAATGTAACTAATACTTATATGATGCAATTTTTTATTGCCACCAATGTAGTAGCTTGTATGTAATTGATTGAGCATGGGACTTTGTAGGGTCTATTAATCTTGTAAGACTATTATATGGACAATGTATTGTTGTCTTTAGTCATGGGCTTTAGACCATTAACATTCCCACACCTAAATGTGTTTAAATTACCAATTGAGCATTGTTCCTAATTTTAAATTAAATCTAAATTTTTTTTTATACATTGTTGAAAATCAAAAATCCTCTTTTGATTTTCTTTTTCTAAATTATTTGAATACCATATGAATACCATATGAACTTTCAAAGTACTAAAAATAGGAACACTTGATAATCTCTTATGAGTTGATGTTGTATACTAGATTAGCTGATAAGGATAAGTAGTGGTTGGTATTAGACAAAAGTCACAATTAGGTATAGTCACCTTACGAGTGCTAAGGAAAAATTGTTCCAATTTTGTTACAAGCACAGTATGCCAAATTGTTGTTTCTAGTAATTGCAACCTAAAATTCATATACTCTATTTACAAATTGTTTGTATATATTGCTTGTGGTTCCTTTCTATGCAATATGATATTTATGCATTGTCCGAGTAAAAACACAAATCAAATTCCCTCAAACAAAAGTCAAAGAGCCATTGCCAAAAGTAAGCAACAATAGTGTTGTTGATGGTGTGAGGCTTTTTTTAATTTGGACACCTACTTCACTTGAACTTTGACTAGGCATTAAAAGCAAATATAAATTGGAGGTACATTTTTCTTTCTTCAATGTACTAGCAATGCACATTTCAGGAGGTGGTCACTTTTGATGACCACAAATGACCACTTTTTTTCCAACTTCAAAAATTTGTAACTAATTCCACAAAGCTTTTAAAAATATGAAACGACTTGTGTTAGATGCCAATTCCACTTGTCTTTTGAAAAAAATTTGAAAAATTTTGAGAAAAATTTCACCTCCCCCAAAATTAGTTCAAGTCGTCAGATGGTTGGTTTATGGACCTACTACCTTACATGAAAATGAAGAGGGTGCTTGCATTCCATTATTTGGTTGGATCCTTAGAGTGCTTTACAATTAGAGTCAGCCATTAGTTGTGAAAGCTACAAGCAACTAGACGGGGGTGCAAGGTCCTTTAAATTATAACACAAGCAAAATTATAAGAGGGCCTTTGGCAAATTGAAATGCTAGACTCTAACTTTTAGGTGATAGAAAACAAAAGACCACCAAGCTTTAAATTGCTTCTTGACTAAATTAAGTTTATCTTTGTTTTTAATACTATCAATAATATTTCTCTTAATGGCCATGTTTGCGTGAATAGTCCAAGTCCAAGTCGTCTTCATAACATGCTTGGAACTAAAGTCCAGAGTGCCATATTTGGAGTTGCACCTCCCAACCCAAATGTGCGAAATAAGAAAGGATCTGAGGAGGTCCCAAAATTGATAATCATATATGTATTTACCAAGTTTCATATCTTGGTTTAAGCTAATCCTACCTAAAATAACCTTCATCTAATTCTCCAAGGAAAGAACCCCAATCACATTGCTAAAGGCATTAATTTTCTTCCACATCTCACTAGCAATTTTACAGCTTCAGAATAGATGAGAAGCTGATTCCATGTGATGTCTACAAAGAGGACATCCGTGCTTTACAAACTAAATTTTCTTCAACAACCACTGCTACATGACTATTCCACCATTAAGGACCTACCATAACAACATAGTTTGTTTCTTCAGCCTTGTTGGGTGCCAAAAAAGTCTAAATATGAGCTCCCTTTGCTCCCTTGATAGTCTACTATTGATGAGTACTTGCATGCCCACCAAAGTGTCCATTTTTATCTCTCTACCCACCATATATCTACATTCAACCATATATCTGAAGAAATTACACCTGTTGAGCTTGTTTATTTCTCCCCATTTCTACTCTCCCGGATCCCAAGTCAAGTTTTGCAAGGTCTTATTCTGAAAATGCCACATCATACTAAAGGCTTGTAGTATCTCCTCCGAGTTGCATTCTTAGAAGGATCGCGTTCTCACATCCCAACTAACCACTCTAACTTGGTAGGTTTTACCTTGTGACAGTGCGTCTAATTCCTAGTCTTTAGTTAAGAGCTTACTTTGACCCCTTCACGTGAATCTAGTAACCGCTCCTTTCTCGACCAAGCCCTGTTTATGAAAAAAAAAAACTACATTTTCCCCCTCTTATTGGCATCACATTACATGTTTTTGTTAGGGAAATGCTCTCGGATCCCACAAAATGTGCGATATGACTTTCAATCACCTACTTCTACCTTTTTCCATAACTTTTCCCTTCCTCGACAATATGCTCAAAATATCTTTGGTAGTTAATCAATTTTTTTTTCTCGTTTAATATGTCTTTGATTGTGTTTATACCCACTTTAGCCTATAAGTGCAGACCTAAATTTGGTCCCAAACCCAACATGATCTCTTCCTCCTTCAAAATTAAAGGATTACTAAAGAGCAGCTACATTATGACTTCATTGAATATTTTGAGTCCTTCTGATTTAAATTACCTCAAACTGCTATAAATGCTTTAATGTACGTTGTGACCAATGGAGAGTGATTTTTTTTCTAGACCCTTATTGAAAAATAACCATTGGAGTGCCTAATGCCACTTTGCATCCCCCAATGGTCTCTTTAGTTTGTAGTTATGTCTCATTAGCACTTTCCATGGTTCAAGTTCTAGTACCAAGCTTCTTATCACCAATTTTGCTAATAAAGCCTGTATTTGTAGAAAGGGATTGATGAGCCCTAGACCACCTTGTTCCATCGGTAAAATGTATGTGCTCCATCTCACCCTTGCAATTATCTTCCTTTCATCCTAATCTATGATCTATAAATACTGAGTTATTAATCCCCATATTTTATCACAATTCCAAGGGATATACCACAACATGCTGCTACATAACAGCATGTTGCCAATAACACTTGATTGCATATTAAAACTCTTCTTGTTTGGGAAATCATTTTGGTTGCTCAGCTTCTCAGGGTTTTTTTCAACAAGACCAATAACGATTCTATATTTGCATCCTTCGGTAAATGGAAGCCTATAAGCAGGCCCAAATATCTCACTCTTTTTCCCTTTGGAACTCATTTCGAGCCCATTTCCTTATGTCATTGAAATTTCCTACATTTGTGCACCATCTATATCGTATTGGTTTTGTCCCAATTGACTTTTGAACTAGATGCAAGGTAGAAAATATTTAGTACATCCACCACTTTATTCAAATTGACTTTTGTACCTCTAAGGGCCCGATTCTGTAGGTAGGCTGGATCTCTGGTTTGTAGAGGAGATCAATAAGAGTAGCCGAAGGTCTAGCCAAGTACAATAGCTTGCCATGGGCCAGCTCTGGATGTCCAACAAGAGGCCCAATTCTTGTAATTGGGGCCATTTTGCAGCAAGGGAAAAGAATCCGGGGGTTGTCCAAAACCTTTAGAATTTAGAATTGAAAAGGAGTCCTAGAATTGAGTAAATTCTTATTTGAATTTTGAATTGAAATGAACCTTTAATTGAATTTATAACTTAATTAAATCTCTAATTGCATTTAGGCTTAAATGAAATCCTTAATTGAATTTAGAAATAAATTAAATCTCTAATTGCATTTAGGCTTAAATGAAATCCTTAATTGAATTTAGAAATAAATTAAATATTTAATTTTAATGAGAAAAAAATTACATCTTTAATTTTATTTAGAAATAAATAAAGTATGTAATTGAATTTAGAACTTAATTAAATCTTTAATCATAATTAATCTTAATTAAAATATTTTACACTACAACATTAACACATCATCATATTACAATTGGATTTGTTATTCAATATATGTCAATGAAGAGTTCGACAGTGCTTCTGGTTCAAATATTTTGAAGGCATTCTAGTGTTTAAAATCCTAATGTCTAATGTATCCACCTTTGAATTGGAATGTCACTAGCCTTAATCTTAACAATTACCTCCTTAAATGAATAATAAGTGAATCCCTTAAATTCTTCATGGAATTAAGAACTTCATTAAATATTTTTAATTGTATTTAAAATTTAACTAAATCCTCCAATGAAATGATAAATTAATTAAATTTTTCATTGCAAATTAAAATTTAATTAAATACGTTAATGAATTTTGAAATCAATTGACCCTTTCATTGAATTTCACAATTATTCAAACCCTTCATTGAAACAGAGGCTTAATTCAAAATTGATTTTAGTTTAAACATTCTTGCATCAACTTATCATTTTTCAATTAAAAAAAAAATTTACCTCAGTTTACCATTACCCTCTCTAAAAAGAAGCGCAAAAGATTGAAAGGAGCAAGATTTGCTTTGTCACCAAGTTGTAATTAGAGGGTTTACGGCCTCATGAGCCTTCAACTCTACAAAACTAGAGTGTGGAGGCTGGAAGGTGGAACCTTGCCTAGACGTCCAGGCCCCAACTGGCTAGCCATGGCATGCACCTAGAGGTCCAGAACATGAACATCCAGGTGCTCCATAGAAACAGCCTCTAGGATATAAGGTTGAGTCATCCACGAAGTATACATCTATAATCCTTTTCCTATGTAGAAGTCCAAAGCCCTGGATTCTATAATGAGGGTCTTCTAGTATAAAACTTAACGCATCAATCACTATTATGAAGAGGAATGGTGCCAATGGGCACCACTGCCTAACCAAGTGTGAAAGATCAAAAGTCTTTTCCAATTCTCCATCAATTAGTACCAAGGAGGATGGTTTTATGTATAGAGACATTACGCCTTTTATAAACTCCTTGTTCATGCCCCTTTTTCCTAAAACGTTGGTCATAAAAGGCCATGAGATTCTATTGTTAAGCCTTTTTTAAGTCAAGTAATATAAGTACTAATTCCTATCCCCATTCTTCTGAGTAGTGAAGGGATTCTTGGGTCAAGAAAATATTGTCGATGATGCATCGTCCTCTCACAAACCTTGTTAGGTTTGGTCTAATAATCTTTGATAATATCGTGTAATATCTCCTTGCCAAGATTTTAGCCACCACCTTGTAAAATGACGATAAGAGGGTAATGGGTCCATGACTTTTTATAAGAGTAGAGTCTTCACCCTTAGGTATTAATGTGATGATCCCTTTATTGTGCCTCTCCAATAGCAACCCCTTGTTGAGGACTTCTTTAATTGCCTCCAATAGTTGCATCTCTATTTCGTTTGTACAATCCTTGAAGAAATCCGTGGAGATTCCATCTTCTCCAAGTGCATGATTCAATGTTAGGTCCCATATTGCCTCTCTTAGTTCCAATCTTGTTACCTCCTCCATGAGGTGGAGATTGTGTTATTCCGTAACATCCCTTGGGACACTCTTCAACACCTTTTCCCTTGCTTCTCAGACCTTTGGCATCAGACTTTTGGCATCTCCTCCCTTTTTGTGTATAGATTTTCATAGAAGTCTATTATTGCTAATGCTTTTTCCCTTTGCTTTGAGATTATTTGGTCCTCAACCTTTAGTTGTACTATTGTGGTACACTTGTTATCCTCCCTATATGCATTGAAAAACTCCTTCATACAACGGTCTCCTTTACGCAACCACTTAGCTGCCATTGAGTGATATTGTGCATCGAGGATGTCCAAAGAGATCTCATGAAGGCTTGTTAAGGCTTGTTTTTGCTCTGCCACTGAGTGATATTGTGCATTGAGGATGTCCAAAGAGATCTCATGAAGGCTTGTTAAGGCTTGTTTTTGCTCTGCCACTGAGTGATATTGTGCATTGAGGATGTCCAAAGAGATCTCATGAAGGCTTGTTTTTGCTCTGTTCAGCCTTTATTCCACTCCAATTTCACCTAGTCTCTCCTATAGTATAATCTCTGCTTCCCTATTCTCCCGAAGTACTCTAATTTCTTCTTTATATTTTTGTAACTTCTCTTCATGTATTTTAATTGCTTCTTCCTTTGATCTGTCCTATGCCTTGAAGATCCAATCCTGCCACAAGCCTCCCTCCTTTGAAGGGGTGGCTCCTTTCCACACTCAAGTATCCTTTCTTTGCGCTCTGTTTTTTAAGAATCTCCACCATAAATGGTCTTTGTCTCGCACCAATTCTCTTCTTAGAAAATAATCTTAATTAGACTATTACATAGTTTGATATTTTTGAATGTGGGTGTGTCGTGAAGTTCCTTCCCTGACCGCATAAGTAACTGGATGTATAAATCCTATCTATTTTGGCTCCTTGATGGTCCTAATCCATCCTACCACTATCCCATGAATATTTCAACTTAGTCGTCTTTCATCCTCCAGACCGTAGTGATGTACAAGTGTGACCATGCAACTCTTTTCCTTTTGTTTAGCATCATACATTTATACACACTCCCCAACCTATCTGCCTCCATCTCCACCATGTTAAAATCGCCTACCATAATGTATCCATCACCTAGGATGTTGGCATTTGTTATCAAACTCCAAAGTTCCACCCTCTCTATTGATATTGTAGGTGTATACAAATTTATTAGCATGGACATTTCCTTAGAATCAGACTATAACGCTAAGCATTGAGCTCTTCCTTCTTAGACGATTCCCAAATGTTTTACTCTACTTGACACTTGCTAATTTACCATAATCGATGTGCCAACTCTCCATCTTGCTCCTACTTCCGCATTTTGAATGGCCGGATTCCACGCTCTTATACCTCTTGTGAAGGATAGGCTATGACATCTTTTTTTGCACCTTTCTTCAATAGACAATGCTCTTGGATAAGGAATATTCCCGAAAGGTCCTCTATATGTTCAAAAATTCTATGGATGTGAACCTATTTTTTGTGAACCTTTGATGGTGACCCCCGCACTTTTGATGTTTAGGGTTGCTAATGATATTTGTAAATCCATTATAACTTTTCTTAGTGGCTAACGTCCTTCCCATTGACAACTATTGACTGTGATGCTACGTCCAGCATTGTCTTGGCAGAGAGCTTCTCCCCTTCCTTCTACACTTGGGTTTGGGCCGTGGTGACACTTGTTGTCTCGGTCGCCACTCTTTTGTTAGCTCCTGAAATGTTTGTACTCTTGACCAGCTCTGTAGTAGAGCATTTAACTTGGCTCTCCTGCTCCAAGGTGCCAAATTCAACAATGAATCCATATCCACCCACTCCAATGTGATCTCTTCAAGCAACAAGCTTTTCAAGTCACTTTTATGAATGCCATAATTGTGAGCTCCTAGATGTCTCCTTGTCTATTCCATCTCAACATCCATTGAATGGAATCCCATTAGGTCATCTTTGGAGGTTTTTTCACATTCATACAAATACGTTCCTTGATTGTTGTGTCAATTATGTCTTGGATTGACTCTTGGCAGCAATCTCCAACTCCAAATACCAGTTGAAGAAGCTCCAGTATACATGCTTGATCTTTGCTTTCCGTATCTAATAGTCAACCACTAGCTAATCAGTAGTCTTTGTTACATATGTAACTTGCAAGCGTTCATGTCAAACATGCCTAAAAAAAGCCGCTTAGTCCTTCAAAAAGGAATCAAAAGCATTTGAAACGGACCACAAGTCATGATTGAAGAATGAAGGTCTTGCCCACAAAAGTGCAGATGGCTATTATTGCACTCCAACACCTCATGATTATATGTATGTATCTTACTGTAGCTACACTTTTCATATTAATATCCATCTAGTGTCTTTCATTTTTGTAAGGCAAGAGTGTACAAAGAATTTTCAGAAAATAAAGTTGCAATTGTTCTTAGTACTACTAAGGCAATGGCATGTGCTCCACTTTCCTCCCCATGTAATGCAAAAATTGGGGAGGGATTTGGAGCTTCTCTCAACAAGAGGTGCCCCTGCAAACACATTGGCATATCCATTAAGATTGACCAGTTTCGCCTATTTCTTGTATACGTGTTTATTAGAATATTAGAAAGCATTGTTGAAAAACTTTAAATATTTAATTTTTGCAAAAATTGTAGTGTTTTTCTACACGTTCACAAAAATTTCACACCAATTGGACTTGTGTATGATTGACTTTAGGTGGGGATGCAAGATGGAAAATAACCTTGTTTCATCAAATTAGGGGTGTGTGGGGAGTTGCTTGAATGCATTTTTAGTGAATAGTATTGGATGTTCCCTCATTATGATATTGTTGACTTTCAAAAGAACAAGATGTTCAATCCATGGATCACCCTTGTAGTTTATTTTGACCACTTCTAAATCTTACTCTCAATGTGAATTTTAGCCATAAAAATGATATTTTTTGTCCAACTAATGAAATGTAGTTGATCAAGTTTAATTTCTACTCCAATTGAAAAATTTGGAAATTTGGAAATTTTATTGCACTTTGAGCCTATTGACCATGGTTTGTTGATTTTCTCATTTTAAAATGACACTAACTTTGGTTTATACCATGGTGTTCTATATTAGAATATACACCTATGGTTTAAAAAATTCAAAATACCCTATGCTAAAGTTAGATTTGGAAACAAACTACTGAAATACTTTATGTTTTAGTGTTGAATTAATGATTTTGGTAAGATAAACTTCACATTTTAGAATTTCAACACTTAAAGTTATTATTTTTTGGTTTTCATCTACTATGATTCTTCTTGTTTGGGTTGCCATGACTTTTTTATTTATTTTATGTTGCTTATGTTTCTTTTTAATCAATGCATTTTTATTATTTTCAACTTAATGATGATCATAAATAAATGTTATAGAGTTTTACACTTGAAGAGGCCACTCTCTACAATTTCGAATATAATTTTTGAATATTCCAAAATTGAGTAGTACAAAAGAAAAATCTCTACAACCTTCTGGACATTTCACTTATAATTGAGTTAATTGTAAAGTGTGTGAAATGAAGGAATATGAGCCAAAGTTTGTTAAAAACATAGGACAAAACTCCTTGAAGCATTACAATTGGAGTTTGATGAAATTTAGTGCTTTTTTATACTATTTTTAGTTAAACCTTCTTTTGACACCCTTATTCCAAACTAGGGAGATCTTTACAATTAACTCTAATATTTTAGAACTAGAGACATTTCAAAATTTCTTGATTTATATTTGAATCTTACCCTCCTATTTGATATGGATTTTCTTCACATTTTCCCTCCATACAAAGTTCACCACGATGGGTCTGCTTCCCTTAACCCCCTCGCTGGGAGACTCGCACCGAAGCACTCCACGATTGATCCCCCCTCCTGTGCATTTCCCACCTCGCATTCCATAAATTGCAACCTCATTGCTTGAATTCAATCCTCATTCAGTCCTCCTGAAAAAATTTCCACTTTCGCACTCCGCTGTTTTCCAACGAGAAATGCTGTTTTGGAAGGTTTAGAGCTGGAGCTGGAGCTGGAGCTGCAATTTGGAAACGATGGCGATGCTGGGTGGTGTTTTGAGGCGATCGGGAGTTGTGAAGAATGTCGTTAGGGTTCTTTGCTCTCCTGTCGTCGAGACGACCCCGAGAACAATCTCACCCATCCTGGGGGCCGCCACGCCCATTCAAGAGTCGAGCAATGTGACATTCGAGCCGGGGTTCCACTGGCGCCAGATGATTCAAGCTCACCACATGTCTTCCAGTGTCAATTTGGGAAGCCCTCCCCCGCGAGAGGTATGCCGCTCTGTTTTTTACACTTTCGCCTTGTTTGCATTTTTTTAGGGTTAAGCTCTCGTTGTAGTGAAGCCGACGGAATGAACCCCGAACATGTAGCGTTGAATATGTGTGAATTTGTGAGGGTTTGTAAAGCTGGTGACTCTGAGTGAAGCGGAGGCGGATTTGCAATCGGGGGATGCGGTTGCTGCTGCCCAAACGGCTGCGCAATCCAGGGAGATGCAGTTGAAGTCGATCGATGAGGCGAGGGCTAGGATCTTTGGCCATGTGATCGGGAACGGGGAGCGATCTGCGCACAAGGTGTTGCGGAAGAAGTTGATTGGGGATAAGATCGTGGCGTGGTACCCGACGCCGATTCAGAAGCTGGACCCTATGTTTGAGGATCCTAACATTAAGCGCCGGCAGTTGAAGACGGAGAGGCAGAAGCGACGAGGCAAGGGTCCTCCTAAGAAGGGTCATGGCAAACGAGCTGCCAAGCGCGCTAAGTAGAATGGCAATGCGCGGTTGTCCCTTCTCATCATATTGCAGTCTGTTCGTCACATGGGAGAATGATTCTTTTCCTTGAGCATGTGGCTTAGGTTAATATAATTTTGAGGAAATCTATATATTCTGATTCTCACTTGAGTGGGTTTGGCTTTGGTTTTGGCAAGAAGAATCTATTCTCTCAGATTACTTTTCTGAGATGGCCAATTTTATAAGTTTGCAGTCTATCAGTCACCGGAGAAATAATCCTTTCCTCGAGCATGTCGTTGTTTTTTTCGTCTGAGAGGGTTTGTTCGGGAGGAATTGCAGAGAGTCCATCGTGGTCATCTCCTCCCAAAACCTGTTCCGGAGCTAAAATAGGTTTTCAAGCTTCCAACGAAGATGACGATGGCGATTCAAGCTAGGGCTTGCTTTGCATTTGCTGAGTGCGAAATTGGGGTCTTTGCAAGATCCAGGGCGAAAGTCTGTGATTTTCGTCTTTGTTGAAGTCCTTGATCGCAGTCACAGGTACTGAAGATTCTTAGAAAATCTTGAGATCCGTAGACGCTACCTGCCCTTGTTGGAAATTTGTTTAGATTTGAGACGGGCCGAAGCGAGCGGGCTATGAGCTCTTCCAGGATGGTAAGTGTCCGTTTTCATATCGACTTTTGCATGACCGAATTCGTTTCTATCGAATGTGATATGGAGGCCAGTTTAGGGTTTCTTTGTGAAGACTCAATTCTGATGTGTCCGGCTAGGGGAGTATATCTTCAATTTGTATGTTACTGACAAGCAGGTCATTGCATCAGATGCCGTTTCAGTACTGCCATAGGTTTCACCGTGACTCATGCATCAAAGTGGCTGCTGTAAAGGTGAAATGAGAAATCTCGATTACGCATGTCTTGCCATGTATTGCCGTGTAATGTTGCTGTCAATTTTGCATTTATACCTTCCCCAGCTCATGTCAAGTTTTTAATTGAGCATAATTTCCAGAGCTCATCTTCTTTTTTGAGTTCATAGGAGGAAGGTAACCTTGCACAGAGTCTGGGTTATTTAATGGAGACAAGTCCATGAGTTCAAATTTTGGACTTGTACTGTATATGTATGGTCCATTGCTGAAGCAGCTTTCCTGTTGTTCATATGGTACCCAGTACCCAGTGTCATACAAAATATCAATAGCAGATGTCGCATTGGGCGATAGATTGACTCAATGCTGGTAGTTCATGTTTGGTCGTTGCAGACTTCGGTTGTGTCGAATCTTCTTTCTTGAAATCCTCAATATCATGTCTGTAGATGATGAAGGTAGCAATTATTATTTTTAGCGAATCATTTTAATTAAGTAGCGAATCATTTTGAGAAGAGCTTACTTGCTTCCTTGTCTGCTTGAAAATGATGCGTATCCCAAATGTGCAAAAGTCTCCTTGAATCAGCTCTTTCCCTTGTTAGTTGTGTGCCGGGGTACAATACTAGATTAGGATAACTTAATTTATGCCCGTCTATTATGAAGATCAGAGAATAGTTTTTTTATACCTTCCCCAGCTCATACCTTCGAGTAAAGTCCCCCGATTGTCGCTTCACCTACAAACAGGGAATGCAAGACTTCCTAAAGGTGTGAAGAACAAACTTTCTCACTGGACCTTGTAGCTTGCGAAACGGCGAAAGTGGCTGATGTGGGAATTGGAGGTTTCAATTATCAATTGTTTGAATAATTGTATTGACAATTTTCATCTTAGCCTTCATGGGCATCATCTTTACATTGAAAGAGGGTCCGAGTAGTATTGCTGAGAGAACACACAAGCGCCTACTTCCAACGCACGGCCTCTCATTTCGTCCTCAGCAGCCGTTCTACGATTATCAGTTTAGTCGGGAACTAGCGTTACCCTGTTTTGAGCTTCCTACTTAGTTTCCTAGATGTCTGTTCACTTGCGTCTCGCTCCCCCGATGTCTAAGAAGGCAGAAAATTGAAGCTGAGTACAATCTTTGAAGCAATGAAATTGAACAATTGTGTTTGCTATGTCTGATTTTTATGAGTTATGATACTGGCTCATTTCAGTTGAAATCTTGTTATTTATAATGTTTTATATGTTGCATCAATAGCCTTGGATTTGTTGGACATAGTCTCATTGTTATTACAAATACACACTTTATTCATGCCCGCCTTCTTAAAAGTTTTTATCTATCTGTTTTATAAAAGATTAAATTGGTCCTTACCTCCTAAATGTATAGAGTGTTCTCTAGAATTGACAATTTGAGAAAAATCATCATAAAGTCCTACTTGGAAGACTATTTTGATATTAATATACACAAATAAAGTTGTAGATTTTGAGTTGTATATTCCGTATGTATGATTAACCAAAACTATCACCAACATATATCTATATCTATATATTTATCAATTTTGAAAGGGAAATTTCAAAATTCCTTCAAAATTCAATTACAAATAAAGTATTATCATTTTTTAAGTAGAATTTGTTGGAATAGATTTGAAATGAGGTTCTTTTGACATGGCAATTTTTTGAAATATGTATTCTTTAAATCACTATGACTTCATTTCTACAAATCCAATTTTGAACTAAAGTCAATGCAATTTTGGCTTGGTCAACCACTTGACATACTTGCAAACTTTGAATTTAAAAAAATATGTATTCTAGTAATACCAAATCCAACCTTTAGATAGAACAACAACTTGATATAGTATCTCTATAAATTAGGATGACTTTCATACAAGAAGTAATAAGAGAGAATTTACTGGGAGTTTGAATTTGTACATTCACTACATTATTTACAAAATGGACATGATTCACACACTAAGTAGTTAACTCCAGAGGACCAAGTGTCTCCTTAGATGACAAATAAAAATTCAGGTAGGTTCTTATAATCTCAATTTCTTGGATGTTTTTTTTAATTCTTTTTCTAAGATAGGAAATTAGATTAGCTTTGGGGGATTGTAGTTTTTATTCCAATCAATGTATAGGAGCAAAAAGCATGCCATCTTGAGCCTATAATGGATTCTTTTAGGCAATACAAAGCATACCACAAATTTTTTTTTAAAAATTGTTTGTAGTAGAAAATATTTTTGCCTATACAAAAAGATTTGATTCATTCAATTTGGACTAGTAATGAGAAAATTATGGAAATCTTGTTTTGGGGGGCAATTCATGCATTTTCTGTAAAAAAATAATTAATTGGATTCATTTTTGAATTTAAATATTACAATTTTCCAAGAGAAAAATTCCACATGTTTTAGTTTGTTGGCTAGAAAAATTCTATTGTTGAAATTAGTGTGTGTGACTTCAATCTTAGAACTATTAACAATTATATTTTCTTTCTATCTCATACCTTCTTCTACTTGACAATCTTTTTTTTAAATCCCAAGCTCTCAATTGAAGTTTTCAAGATAAATTTTTTTAAATTCAAAATCTATATTGCAAAAATTTCAAGCAAGGATGATTCAAAGTCTTGTAATCTAATTAGACAGTGTATAAGAAAAACAATCTCTTTCCTTTAAATGCAAATATCTTGCAATCTATATAAGTAAGGTTTTGAAATTTCTTCCACACAATTTTATACCATCAGGCTTTTTAGTGCAAGATTGTGTGGTTAGATATGCAACAATAAATTAAAACTTACGAATGTTGTACTTTGCAATATAAATGGTATTTTTGAATGTGCTTTGAGAGGAAAAAAGGCCTTAATCCCTTAGTGATCAACCAACCACCATTTGAATGACAAATCTTGTGAAAAGCGCACTTCATCCAACTTCAATTAAAAATTTAAAATAAGTATTTAACCATTAAAGGATCAAATTGTGTTTTTTTTGGAAATATAGCAAATTTGGGGTACTTTTTATTTTTTTCTTTGAAATTTTCACAAAACATGTACCTAAGAAGTAGCTTTAAGTCCCAACAATTTTCATAACTTTTGACTACATGGTTAAAAAGTTATTGTATGATACGTAATTTTCAATGGAATGCGAGCAATGTGGGTTGCTCAAAAATTTTCTTTAAAAATCACTTTTTTCAAAAATAAAAATTTGAAATTGATTTTTTATATTTATATATAGAGAGAGAGCCTTGAATAATTTCATTTTGATCAATGAGATAAAAGTTACGAGGAATTTTAGTTTGCAAGCGATTATGGAAACCCTACTCTAAGATAAACTTTGAAGTCCTTTATTTACCTCAATTTTCAATACATTTGAAGAAAATAAAAAATTTGGGTGTAAATTGTTTATTACAACATTAACCGCTAAAGTTTCTTGACTATGTTTTCACCAAAAACTCACCAAAACTGCCATTTTTAGGACAAGTATCCGAAAAAAAATTTTAAATATTTTTGGACACATCCAACTGTAGGATCTTGTATTATGATAATTTAAAAAGATGTGAAAAAAATTTCAGAAATTTTCACCTTGTAGATTGCAAGATATTAGCGTTTAAAGTGACAAAAAGCCTTTTTAGGCTCTACAAAAAACAGGGCAGCTGCACTTCACAAGGTCACATATGTATGAAAAAATGTCTAAAATGGTTGCAACTCTTTGGATTCATTCTTCAAGGCAAGTTGGCTACATGCTTAAAAAATTTCAAATCATTTGGAATTGTACAACATATAGGAAAAAAATAATAAGCAAAAAGAAGTAAAGAATGAATCAAAATACTAAATTGTTAATAATGTAGTTATGGAATTGAAAAATTCCAATCCCAATGGTTGGAATGTTCAAATGAACAATCCTGACCTAATGTTTTTATTTTTTCTAAAATTATTGAAAATTGAGTTCAATAAAGAACTTCAAAGTTTATTTTGGAGTAGAGAATCCATAATTGCCCACAAACTAAAACACCTCATAACTTTTGATTCATTAATTAAAATGGAATGATTCAAAGCTTTCTTTATATATATAAAGAAATCTAGAAAGTTAATTTCAAATTTTAATTTTTGAAAAAAGTGATTTTTTCAAATTTGTGTGGATTGCCCAAATTGAGAAACAAACTATATATTAGGCCATAATTTTTTACGCATATTTCCAAATGTCTTGAAATTTGTGCACACAAAAGATATTCTTCATTCACACCTTCTATTAATCCCTATAGGACTAGCCTGCATTTTTTGGTTATATAGAAATTTTGAGTAGGTATTTGTGACCAAAAATTTCTATACTTTAGGCTGAAATTTTAATAAAAATTGTGGACAAGGAATATCTTTCATATCCAACAAATTTCTTGACATTTGAAAATAGTAGTCAAA
This sequence comes from Pseudoscleropodium purum, assembly GCA_963969395.1. NCBI lineage: Eukaryota > Viridiplantae > Streptophyta > Bryopsida > Hypnales > Brachytheciaceae > Pseudoscleropodium > Pseudoscleropodium purum. The sequence goes on from OZ017798.1 coordinate 16,740,189, forward strand.
AGTTATAGCTTAATATATTACTTTTTTTTATAACTAGGCAATTTGGGCAAATTAGAAAAAATCACTTTTTTTAGAAACCAAAACTTGAAATAGGTTTTCTAGACTTATATATACAAGGAAAGCTTTGAGTCATTCCATTTTGATCAACAAGTCAAAAGTTATGAGGATTTTTTGTTTGTAGGCAATTATGGATTCCCTACTCTAAAATAAACTTTGAAATCCTTTATCTTACTCAATTTTCAATGTTTTTGAAAAAAAATAAAATCCTAGGATGTAAATTATTTATTACAACATTTTTCAATTCCATATTTTTATTCTTAATAATTTAATATTTTGAATCATTGTTTACTACTACCTACTTACTATTCTTTTCCTATATGTTATACAATTTCAAATGATCTGAAATTTTTTAAGCATGAGGACAACTTATCTAGAAAAACAAATCCAAAGAAGCACCATCATTTTGGTCATTTCTTCGAAGAAAAGTCATCTTGTGAAGTGCAAATACCCAACTTTTTGCAAGGCAAAAAAAATGATTATAGTGAATTTGAATGCTTATATCTTGCAATCCACATGGTGTAAATGTCTGAAATTTTTACCACATGTTTTTGATACTACATAGTACAAGATCCTACGGTTCTATACGTCAAAAAAAAATTCAAAATTTGCTACTTGTACTAAAAATGACAATTTTTGAGCTTTTTCGGTGAAAACATAGTCATGGAACTATAGGGATTTAAATTTGGGCCAAAAATATGAAAATCTCCACTCACATGCACCGATTAAAAAAAGTTATGTTGCTAAAAAACACACCTTGATCCTTAAGAGGTTAAAACCATTGGGTTTGGGATTTTTTAATTCCATAACTAAATTCTTAACAATTTAGTATTTTGAATCATTCTCTACTTCTTTCTACTTACTATTTTTTTCCTACATATTGTACAATTCCAAATGATCTAAATTTTTTCAAGCATGTAGCCAACTCACCTTGAAGAATGAATTCAAAGAGTAACCACTATTTTAGAGATTTTTCGTACAGATGTGAATTTGTGAAGTGCAACCGCCAGTTACCATATATTGAGGTCAAATTCGTTAGACCCTACACGAAATCTTTTCTTTTTTGATTGAATTTCCTTATGTTAACTAAATTTTAGAATTTTTGGAATTCCATTTCCCAACATTTGGAATATTTTGTGACCTTTCTGTAGCGTCTTCATTCATTTGGTCCTCACAACTTTGCTGAATCTATTGTGACATTTTGTAGTAGGGTCCTCCGGTTGTCACAAGTTTGTTGGGCAATACTTGTGGCTTATTAAGTATTGTCATGACATTTTGTAGCACAGTCTCAATGTCTCATAGCTTTATTGATTTGGATATTCATTGCTTATTCAGTACTTGTGGCTTATTTTTCATTTTTCATTGGATTTTTTTAGGATTCAAATTATTTTCACTAATATTTCTACAATATTCAATTACTCCAAGATATTATTTCTGAAAATGTCATGACATAACATATTTTATTTTATTTTGAATTATTTTTTAACAAATCTGACCCAAGCGTAGGGTATTTTGAAGAGCCCAAAAATGATTTTTTTTGTTAATTCAAATACTAATATCTTGCAATCTACATGGTGGAAATTTCTGAAATTTTTTCCACATCTTCTTAAAGAAGCGTACTACAAGATCCTATGGTTACATGTGTCCAAAAATGATTTTTTTTCTAAAATTTAAGAATTGTACTAGAAATGGCAGTTTTGGAGCATTTTGATGAAAACATAATCAAAAGCCTTTAGGGATTAAGATGTTAATTTGTGAGTAAACTCAAAGTACTTTATAATTTTTGCTAGACTTGAAAATGACATGAAGCAAAATGTCACAAGTAGAGTAAGATAATTAGGAGCTATCATAAAACTTTAGTCCATACAAAAGTTCAAGAGAATTAAATCAATATACTAGTAGGCTACCTACTTAAATATATTATATTTAAAAAACAACAAATGGCTTAAAATTCATTTTTTCACAATTTTTCTAGAACATTTTTTGAGCTTCTTGAAGTTTGCTCACAATCAATTGAATAGCCCAAGTTTTGATTAGTTTTATCAATTCTCTTGTAAGTGTTTGAAATTTTGTAGCATTTGGAAGTTCAAAAAGTTTTTTACAAGTCATTAGCAAAAATCATAGATTGAGATAAATATCTTTGTCTTTGACACAACTAGATTAAAAAGTACATTTGAAAGTCATATTGATTGAAACAAACTTATTAGAACAAAAGATGAGACAGATTTATGCCTTGGATTATGAAGGATGTTTTAGAAAGTCTTTTTTTTGTTTATTATGGTGACATCTTCTTGGACCATGTGACCCTTGGGTTGTGTTCTTTGTACTATTAGGAAACCCTTTTTAAGAAAGGGTGCACAGACTTTGTTTTATGGTATTCCAATAAATGGCAAAAACTATTGAATTTTATAGTTTTACAAATTAAAAAATTAGAAAGTTATTTTTAGTTTTATTTTATTATATTATGGCAATGCCACGAGGTATGCTAATCTTATTTAAAAAAGAAAATGACCAAGAAAATATATGTATTATAAAAAATCTTCTTTAAAAATCAAAATGACCTAAGAAACAAGAACAAAATCCTAAAATTTTTAGGGTTATAGTTGGCAATCCCACAAAAATTTGGGTTGGCATCAAAGAATACAACATCATCCACTGCATTGTAAGCAGTCCAATTGGATTCAAAATGTCAATTTGGAGTTGCTTTGTAAGACAATGCAATTGTTATGGGTTAAATTGTGTATTGATGAAATGGTAAACTCCTATGAAATTTAAATTATTTGGACAGCTGTCAGGTTAAATATCATTTTTTTAAATTAATTAATTTTATTTTTATTTTTAAATATAACTTCGCTGCTTTGTAGAGAATGCAAACAATATGGGTTAAATCAGTTATTGGTCAAATACTAATTGACTATGAAATTCAACGAGGGAAGTGTGTTCATCGTGAAGAATTGGTGGTTAGTGAAAGACTCTGAGATTCAAGTGGCATTGGAATGGGTGTCGAGACGCTGTAGACTTGAATTGCGACTCCACGCTCTGTCCGGATCGGCTGACATGACGTAATCTTGTATCGATTGAACATTGCAGCAAAGCACATGGAACTGGAAGCTTCAGCTAGGAATGCAGGGTTGCAGGGGTTGAGGACTTCCAAGATCAAGACACTGCCATTGATTTCTGGTGACGTTTAGGAATGATTCGTTTTGACTTTCCGAAGAAGAAGGCGATTAATTTCCTCGGTAGCAACAAATTGTTGTTCAATTGATCATTAAACACTATGAATCTTCACCTGAGATTAGTCACAAGCCTCAGCTATGAGGGGTGCTATTCACGGGCATCATGCAAGCTTCTATCTCTCATATTACTTCAGGAGGGCATTCCACCGGGGTAATTTTGCTTTTCTACATTCAGATTAGGTCACAGAGTTTGCACTTTGTAGCAGTTTGACGTACGTTGAGGGATGATTCTCTTCGCATATAATTTTGAATTGAGAGTGAAGGGCGGTTGTCTCTCCATTCCATTATATCTCGTTCCTTTTGGGTTTTCCATGTGTTCCAAATCAGTGCCGCGAGCCCGCAGTTGAGCACCATGAGGTCCTCTGCCATGGACGCTATGCAAGTCCTCTTCACCACTTTCGACTCGGGGATGTCGAGCAAGTGGCGAGAGGAGGATCGGTCTTGGCGGGATGAAGACCGGGCGTGGCGATGGGAGGATCTGGATTATAGACGGGAGGAAAGGGAATGGCGGGAGCAAGAAAAAGACAAGCGAGAGTTGGAGCTCAGGTCCTTTATTGTGTCTCCCTCTTCCTGTGCTTCAGACATTTGCTCTTAGGGTTTAAGACTCATAACATCTGTAGTTTGTCACTGAATTGGTGACTTTGAACGGTGAAGGAAATAGACGCAGATGTTGGATTCGTTATGCGATTGATAAAAGAAAGTGTTTTACAATAAAAGAATTAAGGTTAACCAATCTGTGAGGTGTGCTTACATTGGGAGAACAAAAAGTAAGAATGGACACACTTGTCTTTTCCTTGAGCTCCTCAGATTTATCGGCTTTGAGGTGGGCAACAATGGCATTGGTTGTTTGATTTCTTGGTTCATGCCGAAATTGAACCAAAAATCATGAGCCTCTCAACTTTTAAAAATTCCATAAAGTGGTGTTTAACTTGGAATTTGATGAGACTATTTCTATTGGATTCACAACCTAATCTATTTCCTAGAACTCATTTTTATTGTAAAATAAATCTCAAAACTTGAAAATGGGTAGGTCAAAAAAGTGGGGTAGCAACTAGAAAATGGTCACTTGAATCATTAGGAGTTAACACCTAAATACTCAAAAAGTGGCACACTAATGGCTTTTAGAGAGACTATAGAAATGAAGACTACACCTCTTCATTCAAAACTTTGATAATCTTTGGTTGACTGCCTTGGACATAGACCTTGTCCTTTCAAGGTTGACATGCATTGCTTGGATACTATATGATTAAAAGATGAAATTTTAAAATATTGTGCACATTTTGTACCAAAAATCTCATGTTCTTTCATGCTTTGCTTGTGCATATCATATAGGTGTGATGATTATGTATAGGGCAATGCTTGAGAAAGAGGGTGTTTTGGGAAATAACGGGCCGATGGGGAGGACAAAGCCCTACAAGGAGGCCTGTTATTTCCTTAAACACCCAACGACAAGGAGCCATTGCCCGATGTAAATCATGAGTAGAAGGATGAGAAATTGAAGTCGGATGAGTAATCCATAATGCCCAATTACGCAAGAAAACCCACGCAATCAGGCATTTCGGGGCATTTCGGGCATTACGCTGCAGAGCCTCCCAGGAAATGAATGGCGGGAATTTTCTGGGAGTGGTTTACAGGTCCACATAAGCTTACCTTTGAAGAGATCTTCTTGTCGTTTTTGCTGTTGTCATCAATCTTTCATCACATCAATTGACAGCCAGGAGTCATGCTCTGGTGACTTTGTAGCCCGGCTGTGGCATTTGCTTGCGGAATTACCTCACTAGGTGAGCCTTGCTGCTAGTACAAACTTGCATTCTTCTGTATCAGCTACTCAGAATCTTGCCTCTTTGCGATTGGCACCAGTTTCGAGGTAAGGCGCGCATTTCTCAGTATCAATAGCTCAGTCTGTTACTTCCCTACTTTCTGCCCAAGTTTTCACAGCAAGGCTTGCATTCTGCAGCTTAGTGTCTCCGTGTTGCACGAGTTTTCGCAACGAGGCTTACATTCTTCAATATTGAAGATCAGTCTCTTGTCTCAATTTTCACCAAGACTCGGGAGAGGGAGATGGCTCTGGATGAGAAGGCGAGGACGACGACGACGAGGACGACTCGGGGGCACATTGTGGTCGTCCCGCTTCCTGCCCAAGGTCATGTCACACCCGCCTTGCAACTGGCGTAACAGCTGTTGGCCCTGGGCTTCCGCATCACTTTCGTCAACACCGACCATAACCACGAGCAATTCATGAAATCCCGGAGCTCTGCCAAAGCTATGGCAATGGCGCTCCCCGAGTAAGCACTATGAACTTTTGAATATAGCTAGCTTGAATTGGATTCTCGAGCGAGCTTCGGTCCTGGTTGAGAGTTAATTAGGGTTTCGTATTGCAATATTGATACTGTCATAACGACTATTGTAGTTCCTGTGAATTTTGATGTTCATAAGCATGCTGTCCAATTCAGCAGCCTCCGTGTCGACGAAGTAGTGCAAATTAGCTGACTGCGTTGTTAGCACCAATTTGCTGACATTGCAGGAATTTAGTAACTAAGCTACTTTGCGCTCCTTGGTTGGCATGGGACTGGGCAGGGCCTAATCAAGGGTGATGAAGATTGAGAGAAAAAGTGTGACAGCAACTTTGGAGTAGACTCTAGTAGAGGTCTCTCGCTCTAAACATTCACGTACTACTTGAATGATTTCTAATGTGGTAACCCGAATTCATGAGAAGACTTCTAAGCACTCCTGCACTTCTAGATAGCATTCTAATCCGTAGTCGTGATTGACTAGAAGAATTTTCAACACTTATGTACTGCTTGCAAGGTTTGTAACCTCGTAATCCTAATTGTGCAGCAAAGGGATTGAGTTCGTCGCGATGTCCGACGGTCTACCCGAAGATTTTGTATCCGCGGGCAACTTCCAGGAGTTCAACCGGGCGACCTTGAGCATGGGCCCCATCTTGGAGGCGCTTCTCCTGACCTTGAACCCCACCACCATCACCTACATCATCCGTGACATTCGAATGTCGGCCGTGCACGCCATTGCGAAAAAGCTCGGCATTCCAGTGGTAGGTCTGGCCACCCCTTCTGCCATTTCCAAGCAATGCACCTTCAACCTCCCAGTCCTTACATCCTCAAGGCTTCTTCCATTGCCACCTCCACCCGATTGTCCACTCTCCTTCAACGTAAGTAGTCGAATCATAAGTGCCCCTCGAAGTCCCACCGAAGCAATTGCTCGCGAAACCTTAGTGACGCCCCACATTTCTGGAGTCTCCCCAATTCTGCGAGTCCAAGACCTCCCAACTCACATCCTCGCCGACCTCAATGACCACTTCCTCAAAATCCATCGCGACATACAAAATCCGCTTCTCCCTGACTGTGAATGCATCCTCTTCAACTCGTTTCACGACTTAGAGAGGGAGGTGCTCGACGTCATTGACTTAAACTCCCGTGTGTTCGCTGTAGGCCCTCTAGTCTTGTCCGGGGCAGGAACTGGTAGTACACTCCGAGAAGAATCTCCTGGCGTCCTCTCTTGGCTGGACACCCAGTCCCCTAATTCCGTCCTCTTCGTCTCGTTCGGGAGCCTGGCCACGACCTCCCTCATTCAAATGCAAGAGCTTGCTTCCGGTCTTGAGCAAAGCAACGCTTCCTTTGTGTGGGTGATTCGAGCCGACACCATCGTCGCCGAGGAGAAAGCGGAATTCGAAACGTGGTTCCCAAAGTTTGCGCTCAACATCAAAAACCGTGGATTACTTGTTACCTGGGCGCCGCAAACAGCTGTTCTCTCCCATCCCGCGATAGCTGCGTTCTTCACGCACTGCGGATGGAACTCCATCATTGAGAGCATCGCATATGGAGTGCCGATGTTGGCGTGGCCAAGATTCGGAGATCAGCCCACGAATGCACACTATATTGAGCACGTTTGGAAAGTCGGGATGCAGTTGGAGGTGCGAGAAGGTTTAATAGCGAAAGAAGAAATCAAACGGAAGGTGAGGAAGATGGTTGCGAAAGAGAGATTATATCCCGAGGTGGATGCCATAAGGGCAAATTCGAGGAAGTTAGAGGGTGCGGCGAGGAAGGCTGTTGCAAAAGGAGGCTCTTCGCATGCGGCGATGGGGAAGTTCGTGGAGCTTCTCGAGAGTTGGATGAAGGCGGCCCCGGCCTCTTCCAATTTTTGAAGGTTTCGGTGTCTGTACGTTTTTACAACATTGTAAGGATCTTTGCCATGTTGGGAAGGTATTATGCCTCCCGAGATGCATGGGAGAGACTTGCACTAAATTCAAGGATTGGGTTTGGTTGAGAAGCCATATGAGACAATTTTTGTTGATGGTAGGTGTGCGCTTTTCAAGGATGCAAAAGGGACCCCTTCCTCATTGGTGAAACAATATAAGTTATGTTTTGGAAGCTTGTGTTGAAGAATTGATGGCTATGGAGCAAATGTGGGGGATTGTTGGTAAGTATTTAGTACATGGAAGAGGATGCATGCTCATCCATGATGATCTAGATTGGATATCGATTGTTGTATTCCAATATTCTAGGACTTGCAGTGGGTGCATGTCACACCAAATTGTACAAGAATGCATGTATATATAAGCTTAAGGCTTGTAGTGGGTGCATGCTACACCAAGTTGTGCAACAATGCTTGCTTTATGCTATCACTAGTAACTCAACTAAAATTCATCTTCACCTTCTTGGAGTTTTTCGTGACTATGTTTTTGAAGTTTATTTACCAAGAATTGAGGGTTATGGAGCATAAAATAACTACTAGAAATTACGTGGAAGGGGATCCATGATGATCTAAATTGGATATTGCATGCAAAACTCTACTACTGCTAGTAGGTGCATTTGACATCAAGTAGTCCAACAACAAAGGACAATTGAAATTTGAGTGCAATTTGTTATAGCTTGTAGTAGGTGCATGTTATAGTGAATTGTACAATAATAGATGTAGTATAGAATGAGTGACTAGTAGTTGGACCAAAAATTCACCTTTAACTTAAAGTTTTCAATGTTTGCATGTTTTTGAAGGTTTATACGAAGAATTGATTGTTGTTGGACTATTGGTATTCATGTTGAAGTAGATGCAAGATGATCTAAATTGGGTATTGCATCTAGTATTCTACAACTTGTTGTGGGTGCATGTTACACCAAATTGTGCAACAACAATGGAAGATTGAGTATTGCATACAATGCACTATGATTTGTATTGACAATAAGTTGTGCTACAACTAAGAAATATTGAGATTTGCATACAACATGCTATTACTTGTAATGTATACATATCATATGTGCTACAAATGAATTCATATGATATGCTATGGCTAGTAGTTGTACCAAGAGTTTCTATGTGGTTGGATCCAAAGTATTTATTGAATTAACCCCTAAAGGACCAACATGCATTTTTTTGGCTATATAGCAATTTTAGGCAAGTACGTGTGACTTGAGATTTCCATGCTCTTGGCCTAAATTTTAAGAAAAGGTGGGGACAAGGAATATCTTTCATGTGCACTAAATTTCATGACATTTGAAAATATGAGTCAAAAGTTATGGTCTAATTATTAGAAGATTTTTGAGGGCTCTAAGAGCCCTTGATTTATCAAACTCTGTCAACTACGAGAACTATACTTATGTAGTGACTACGTAGCAATTTGATGTAGCCGAGACCTTGCCACATCATTTTCCATTTTTTTTCACATCTTTGCTTTTCATTTTAAAAATTTGGAAATTTTTTATTTTGAAATTTTATTTCTGACAATTGGCCATTCTCCCTTTGCTATCGGGAACAATAGCGGGGGAACATGCCCGAAATGGGCTCTTAGAGCCCTCAAAAATCTTCTAATAATGTTATTTTAAAAAAAAATAGGTAATCCAAGCAAATTAGAACAAATCACTTCTTTCAAAAAAAAATTGAATTTTTTTCTAGAAATGTATATATATATATATATATATATATATATATATATATATATATATATATATATATATATATGGAAAGCTTTGAATCATTCCATTTTGATTAATGAGTCAAAAGTTATGAGAATTTTTTGTTTACGGGCAATTATAAATTTTCTACTCTAAATTAAACTTTGAAGTTCTTTTTCTTACTCAATTTTCAATATTTTTGAAAAAAAATAAAAACTATAGAATGTAGATCATTTATTACAATATTGTGACTATTGGGATTGACATTTTTGAATTCTATAATGAAATTCATAATAATTTAGTATTTTGAATCATTCTTTACTATTGTCTATTTACAATTTTTTTTCCTATATGTTGCACAATTCCAAATGATCTAAAAAATTTCAAGCATGTGGCCAACTTGTTTAGGAAAAACAATACAAAGAAGTACCACCATTTTGGACAATTTTTTTTTATAGAAAAGTGAACTACTTTGATTTTTGTAGGGCCAAAAAAAAATTTCAAAGAATTTGAATGCATATATCTTGTAATCCACATGGTAGAAATTTTTGAAATTCTTACCACATGATCTCAAGTTAGCATACGACAAGATCCTACAATTACATATTTCAAGAAAAGGGTTTTTTCAAATATTTGGTACTTGTATTAAAAATGGGAATTTTTTATCATCATCATTGTAAACATAGTCATGGAACTTTAGGGGTTAAAGTGGACAACATTTCTACCCACAAAAAAATAGGTATTCTCATCATTTACACTAAAAAGTTGCATCAATCTTAAAGTTCACAGCACTTTCTCGAGAAGATATTTCATACTAGTCCATTTCTACAAAAGGCTTGCAAGCAAATACATTAACCTTCCATTTAATTCAAAAAAGATCTATTTATGTAGCTACATGGAAAATAACATATAGAAGTTCTTAGCAATTATTCAAAGATTGAAAATTCTAGATTTATTAAGTATGTATTTCTTGACATGTACTACGGCAAAGTTTTGAGCTTTAAATTTTTATGGTGGGGAAGCGAGTTGAGAATTTAGGAAGATAAAATTTGAAAAAATTTAAGTTTTTCATTCTTAAAAAACTTGTTAAACTAAAGTAGGTATGAGATAGAAGGCAAATCTAAATTATTAATATTTCTAAGATGGAGTTAAAAATCACTAATCTCAATAGTGAGATTGACCTAGCTAGCAAACCAAACCATCTAGAACTTATTTTTTTGAAAAATTGTACAAATTTCATTCAACAATGAATCCTACAAGTTATTGTTTTAGAAAGATGCTCTAATTGCCTAAAAAACAAGATTGTCCATAACTTTCACATCACTTATTTAAATGAAATTAATTAAATCTTCTCAAGTAGAAAAAATATATAATCTTCAAAGAAAAAAAATTACTCAAATCATTCAAATTTTATTTTAAGCACCTAATCTCCCCTATTTTGAGCTTAGTTGGGCATAATTTTGTTCCCATACACCAATTGAAAAAAAAATCACATTTCTACAAAGCTAATCAATTTTTTTTTATCTACCCTTATTTTCAAGAAATCATGACAAGAATTCAGCCCATACGTACCTACCTGTAGTCTAATTTGTCCTCCAAAAGGATAATGGTCCTTTAGAGGTTAAATAGTTACAAATATCTTGCAATCTACATAAGCAAGGTTCTAAAATTTCTTCCATACAATTTCATACCATTGCAATACAAGATAATGTAAATAGATTTACAAAAAGAAATGAAAATTTATGAGTTTTGCACTTTACAATATAAATGGTATTTTTGAGTATTCTTTGAGAGAAAATAAGGCTTTGGTCCTTAAGGGTTTAAATTCTTTTAAATTTCTTAGTAGTCAGCCAACCTCAAATTTGATGAAAAATGTTGTGAAAAGTGCACTTCATCCACATTTAATTAAAAATTAAAAATAAATATTCTAAGGTGTTGTTTTGTGATTAAAGCCAAAATACTTTATAATTTTTATTAGACTTAAAAATGACATGTATCAAAATGTCGCAAGTAGAGTAAGATAATTAGGTGTTATCATAAAACTTCAAGTCCATGCAAAAGTTAAAGAAAACTCAATCAATACACGGGTAGAATGCTTGCTTAAATAGATTAAATTTCAAGACCTGTAGTTGGTCTAAATTTGTTTCTTTACAAGCTATATGTACTAGAACATTTTTTGAGCTTCTTGAATTTTGCTTTCAACCAATTGAAAAGCCCAAGTTTTGATTAGTTTTATCTATCTTCTTGTATGTATTTGAAATTTTGAAACATTTGGAAGTTCAAAAGTCTCTTACAAGACATTAACAAAAGTCATAGATTGAGATAAATATCTTTTGTCTTTGACACAATTGGATAAAAAAGTGCATTTGAGAGTTTTGTTGACTGAAATAAACTTACTAGAATAAAAGATGAGTTAGGATAGAATGAATTAGATTTGTACCTTGAATTATCAAAAATGTTCCAAAAAAGCTTTGTTTTATTTTGTTTGTTATAGTGAGATTTTCAAGACCATGTGAACTCTAAATTGTATTCTTGATACTATTAGAAAACCCATTTCAAGGAAGGGTGCACAAACTTTGTTTCATGGTATTTCAACTAATGGCAAAAAAATATTGAATTTTGTAGTTTTTTACTTTATTAAATTGTGACAACAATATAGGGTTACTAGTCTTATTTAAGAAAGAAAATGAATAAGAAAATATAAGCCCATTAAAACATCTTACTTAAAAATGAAAATGACCCTAGAAACAAGAAAAAAATTCCTACTAAAATTCCTACCCTAAATTATCAAGGATGTTCCAAAATTGTCACAATGAGCTCAAAATCCAATTTTTGTTTATTAACCCCTCAAGGTATTTAGTTAATTGAAAATTAGTTTAATTTGTGTTTGGAACCCACCCCCATCCTTCTACTTTGTAATTTTGAGGTGAGGGTGGCGGTGGCATTTGATATGAGATAAATCCCCATACTATATTCCATATAGTATGTATATCCCATACAATATCAATATTCTATAGAGTATCTATATCCCGTAATCTTGTTTGTATCCCATACAATATTTGTATATTTATTTGAATGTGTATCCATATATGTACCATATCCTGTAACAATATTCTGTATTTGTATCTGTATCTAGATCCGGATCAATGACATCCGGCACTCCATCAACGATTGCATGATCAACGAACCACTATCACCGCCATTCACGATGTGTTTATAAAATCAGATCAACGGTAGCTGGAGGGGTTTTAATTTTTTTCTTAAATAATTGATGGTTCAGGTGGCAAGGGTGGCCATGCACAAGGCTGCCTGCCTCTTTTCAGTACATTGTTGCCAGTGAGAACTCGTGGCTGCAAGGGCTGGCGTTTACAACACCGACGGGCTCTAGGCAACCAATGCGAACTGGACTTTTCCTGCCAATTTTTTTTATACTGATAGCCAGAATGGTTATCAATGAGAATGAAACCAGATGGAAGCTAGTGAATTATTCAAAATATCATTCAAAATGGATGAAAAAATTGGCTATAAGAAGATAAGATTTTAGCCCAAATTTAGAATTTCTAAAAATAAAATTTACCATTTGGAGATTTATCATCAGCCAAAACAGAAATTCAGAAGAGATGTACCGATTGCACCTCACTTACAGACAATACAATACAAATTGTGTAAATGGGAACATCAATTCTTTAGATGATACTAAGAAGGTCCAGATGTAAATCACTCCCACTCAGCCAGAAGACGGAGAGCCAGGATTCCCACGGTTCATACAAATATCATCCCCACGGTGATAGAACAGAACCACCACCGCCACGGTCGAAGTCAGTACCGTCACCACGGTCGCAGGTCCTCCTTGGAAGCGCAATCTGGGCCTTTAACGTTGCAAGCAAAGCGAGAAAAGAACGACGGAGCCCACAGCTCCAAAGCACTCCACGATTGTTTCCCCTCTCCCGTGCATTTCCCACCGCGCATTCCAAAGAATTCCAACCTCATTGCTTGGATTAAATTCTCATTCAGTCCTTTCTGAAAAAAATTCCATCTTCACACTGCGCTGGTTTACAACGAGAGTTGCTGTTTTTGAGAGGTAGCTGGAGTTGAAATTTTGGAAACGATGGCGATGCTGGGTGGTGTGATGCGGCGATCGGGAGTTCTGAAGAATGTCGCTAGAGTTCTTTGCTCTGCTGTTGTTGATGCAACCCCTCGAACAATATCACCCGTCCTTGGAGCCGCTGCGCCTTTTCGGGAGTCGAGCAATGTGACGTTCGAGCCGGGGTTCCACTGGCGCAAGATGATTCAGGCTCACCACATGTCTTGCTGTGCCAATTTGGGGAACCCGCCCCCGCGAGAGGTATGCGACTCTGTTTTTTGCAATTTCCGCCTTGTTTGAGTTTCTTTAGGGTTCAGCTCTCGTTGTCATAGATGAAGCCGACGGAATGAAACCAGAGCATGTAGGGTTGAATTTGTGAGAATTTGTAAAACATGAGAACGAATTGTAAATTTTTTGTAGAGATCGTCTCTGACCTTATCAGTATAGCTTAGGCCGTGTTGGATTTTGGTCAATTAATTCAATAATAACAAAAATGAGAATTCGTGGAATTTATTCCATCAATGACTTAATTGAGGAAATTCAAATTTGGAACCTCGTGCCTACCAAATGAATGCACTTACCAAGAATCACGTCTGTTTTGTTAGGTTTACTTATAATAATTTATCCTATTTTATATATTGATGAAGAAGTTAGAAAAACAGTCTACTGACATCCATTTTGCTAAAAATTTAAAAAAATTTTGTTCATGCTTAAGGCCAAATTGAATTAGAGTAGCTTATGGATGGAGATTAGTGTTTCCTAGAGCCACCTGTTATTCTAATTTTGAGTCATCAACATTTCTTTCTTTTTTAAGAAAGATTTAAGCATAATCTTGAATGTTGATTGCAGATCATTATTGAGTACGATGAAGATGGTGAATACACTGACTATTTCATCGAAATTGCAGACAAAGTTGGTACGTAATATTTCTTCTTCGAGAATCATGGCCTTTGAAGTTGGATCATAGAAAGCCAATGGTTATTGAGTATGTCGAATATCTACTAGCGTCACTGGAGCTTGTTGTCTCTATCGGCAGCCCTCTCTAATTGCACTGCTTTCGTTAGACAATAAGCTTCTAAATGCTCACATGCGCTCACTACTTGACCAGCGGGAAGTTGTCCGATCAGATGTTTACTCAATGTGACAGACTCTGAGTATACGCAGGAAATGTGCAATTACAGAGTGTGTCATTAGAGAGGGTTGAGTGTATTCGAGAATATTGTATATGAAAGTTTGTTTGCTGCCGTCGACAGTGGCCTATGTAATCCATAGTACTATGCTATACATGTAATGTTCAGTACATTGTAATACGGTAATGTACAATGCATTACATCGCCCACATCCCGTATACTTCTTTGTCGGGAACATTTTGAAAAGATGCATTATATTATTAAATTTCTTATTGCTATTAATTGTTGTCATAACTGTATTACTTTACTATTATTTTTGCTGCTATCTGTAAAATGAGTCCTCTGATGGTATTCGCGGTGCTTGCAGAGGCTGCAATGCCGGAGATGGCAGTCCTCGTGAGTCCAAACAACGCAGAGGCTCGGTATGTACTTTCATGACACCACCTCTTAAGACCACAATTCAGTTCACTTGTTCCTGTTTGTATTCACGTGGTTACTCAGGCCCTTTTCGCAAAGGAATACCTGCAGGTCAGGTTATAAGTGCAGAACATAAAAGATGACTATTAGTATCTTTTCTGGAAGGATATGGGTCTGGGGTATGGAAGGCAACTGAAGTCCAGTCCTAAGTATAGAGGACCCAGTATACTTATATGGAAGCAAAGGTTAATGAGATCAACCCACAGCCTTTCCAGCCTTGTCAGACACCTTTCTCATTTTGCTGTATGGGGTTCGTGATTTATGAGTCTTTGAAGAGCTCACTGAAGCCTGGATAAGGGTCTTCATCTGCAGGCTCTTCGAAGCAATTCGCCTGGAGGAAGAAACTTTAGAGTATCTTGGGTTTCCTCTTCGAGGTCCTCTCTGGTACAAACTAGGGCGTTAACAGCGTACGATACGTAAGACTCCAGTCAAATAAAAGAAACAGAAATATTTTTTCAGTAGAGGTTAATTGACATCTAGCACTTCCCTTGTGACAGGAAGGGATCATTCGAGATAACGAGCGATGGACATGTTATTTGGTCAAAGCTGAAGGTGAGCACTCTTTATGCTTGGAACTTTTCGCTTCCAGACGTTTCAATCCCAAAGTTTCAGTACTAGGCTCCTTTAGCCTGATGTCACCAACATTTCTTTTAATTCCGCACTGCGAAAGGTCTCTCACCTTGAAATTTATGTACTTCCCCTGACCTATCCTTTATTTGTGTCAAAATAGAGGGGTCAATCTAAAATTGTCCAGCAAATTGGTGACCCTGATTGAATCTGGGGATGATTGGAAGTGTGTTTGTCATTTTTTCCTTTTAATGAAATAGACTTGGAAACTATCTTGAGTTAACCGATAACTTTTGTTCTCATATTCCTGAAACATCTGTGGTATGATTTTCAGAAAGGTCGTTTACCTCGGTTTGAGGATGTCCTCGATGGGATTGGTGAGCTTCCTTCAAAGTGTGAGATTGAGCCGGAGTCTGCAAGCGCATCCGCGTAATTCTCCTCATCTAGTGCACACTGTATTGACTGGTGACTTTCTGGAATTTTTACGCCAGGATATCGTGATCTTTGTAGCATGCAAACAGTATGTTTTGCACGATGTAATATACATGGGCACCCTAATATAACTTAGACGGTATTTCTACCATGATACCAGTTTGATTCATGTTTGATAGTAAATGTATGTAGACAGTTTTCTTGTGGTGGTGATGGGGGAGGGGGCTTCATGTCCGGGTGGGTTTATACTTATCCAGACAAACCTTGAGAACAAAAGGACAAGAAATTCCAACCATATTTTAAGAAGCCAGCAATGTGATGGGTCAAAAGATGGCAAGTTTTCCTGTTGACTCGCTTGGGAGTGTTCCTAATACCAGGAGTACCAATAAGTATCAATGTGCACGAGAGATATCGATTGAAAAAAGAAATCAAAATAGTGTACAACAATTAGTTCATTGTAAGCCAGTGGAATTGGGAAAAAAAACCGGTTGCAATTTGAAATCATCGGAAGAAACCCGGTGAAAAAAATAGAGAAAACTGGTCTCGGTACTTGAAAAACCGGTTCAATATGGGAATTATGAGAATTTAAGGAAAATATCTGATAAAAAAAATTCACGAACGGTGGTGTACAAGGTAAACCAGATTCTTGCTATTTGTTGGAGAATCATGTAGCTGATCTTTCTATAATCTATGAAGATAACTCATTGCTATACCCTACCTACATGGGTATGATAATGAACTATAACTAACTTTGAATGTGAGTTACAAAAAGTACAACGGAGTATACCTCAAGATGTTTACTCATTGCTCATCAGAAGATCTCCAGTCCCAAAGCCGGGGCAAATGAAAGTCTGTTGGTGACAGTAAGTGCGACGTCAAATTCAATTGGCGTGTCCATTGTTCAACATTGATTAGATTGCTTTACTACATTACCAAGATATGATAAAACGGTGTGAAATTGGAGAAGACTCTTTAACACTTGTCCTCAAATTGGAGGAACAGAATCTGACATTTGAACCATGAAACTTCGCTCAAACTCTTGGAGCATCTTGTCATCATACGTAGATGAGATATCTTCATACAATACTTTGCCATTTTTTAGAGTCTGACTGAAGGAATTACGACATAATCTCTGTCCCTCTGGGAGACTTGGTCGTAATTCAAGATGAAGTTCCTCGGCCAGCAATCGCATCACCTCATCACAACGAGCATGGATTACCTGCATAGTCGGGTTTCCAATCATGTTACATACTTGCGCGGAGGATTTCACTAACAGGTTAGAGTAGTAAAAGCACAGTAAAATTTTAACAAGGTAGGCTTTCAAAACTATTAGCCAAAATCGCAGAGAGAGTTTTCTCCATAATTGATGAAGGAAGTCTCTCTATGGTCACAGTGATCACGTAGAGACCTCCCTATATTGTGATCATAGGGAGACCTTTCCATAAATGATGGAGGAGATTCTTGAGGATGTTGCAAAGACGGTCTACTCTTACTGAACCCTGATTCTGTGAGCAAAAACAAGGTAGTGTCGTGCTCCAATAAACGAGGTGAAAAATTAGAACGGGGTTGATCATATACCAGAGAGGCTTGTCCATCAAAAGGAGTGTGTTGCAAGTTGACAATAACAAGTTTGCCGCCGTTCTTGGCTACTTGCGCAGGCATATCACAAGCAGGTCCTACTTTCAAACTGGAGCCCAGAACAAGGGCAAGATCTGCTTTGTCTGTATGTTTCCAAGCTGCGTCCACTTCCTGTAACGCAAATGACAATAAGAATCATCAAAAAGGAAGAACTAAAAAGCTGCTTCTTTGAAGTTTTGCTCAAATAAATGAAGCAACAAAGTTAGAGAAAAAAACTTAAAAAATTTGAACCAACATCATGTGCATCTAGAGGTGAAGAAACAAGCTTAAAATATTCCTTAGAATTTATGACACCTTATGATGCATTTGAGGTAACAAGGGTCCAATCCATCTTAAACAGGTAGCTTGTAACATTGTTATATCAAATATTTTTAGCATGCCATATAAGCAGTCATGGAAGCGTCACGACTTCAAGCTCATTCTTGATAATAAGGCTAAGTGCAAAGCGGGCATTGAACAAAACGGAGGTAAAAGAAGCGAAAAAAGATTTGGAACCAATCAAGGGATAGGATTTCTTGTTATCTCAAGTTTGTTGCTTTGACCTGTGCAATCCTAAAGTGGCCCCAAGATCATTCCCACACGCAACAATTGTTCTCAAATGCGCATAATGTACCTTCGCCGGCAAGCTTTCACCAAAAAGAACTACGGAGTTCTCCAGCTCCCCAGAACAGCTGTCTGCTTCACACAAGAACCCGGTCCTATGATCAATGTTGCGCACTTGCCTCCTGCTAGATCTCTGTGATCTAGCATCACCCTCCCGGTTCAAGTCCGTACGAGCTGTTAAAGGATTTGTGGCAGGAGTTGTCAATCCTTTCCACACGGCATGTGATCTGAAATAGCGGGTTTCACAAATGGGGCAAGTTTCCAAAGAATAATTCCCATGAAGCTCGCTTTGTTTCTCCACTGGAACACCACTCCGCAGATGCAAACTGTCAATGTTTTGTGTAACAATGTGATGGAGGTGACCGCTTTCTATAAGAACTCTCAGAAGATCGTGTGTCAGTGTTGGATTCAGCTGCACAGAGAAATAACAATAAGGTTGAAAGCGTCAAAACAGAACACTCACACAAAGTCAAGTAAGCTCGTAAGGTCCAAGATTACATGGTTTCAAAATGACCAATTTGATCGGTCATGTGGTGCAGAATATATTTCAGACACGGTCGAATTTCATATCGTCAGAAGCAGTGAAGCACATAGCATGCGTTGGTCAATGAATAAATAAAATCGAACAAAAAACAGCCTCCATGTGACTCACTCAAAAGTGCTAATAACAAACATTTGAACCCCTTGGTCCTTGCGGGGTAGAGTGAAAAAGTCACGTGATTTAAACACTACTCAGACAACCAGTAACCCTGCAACAAACTAGTATTGAAGAGAGTCAAACCTTAGTGAAATCCGGCTCGGCAACAGCTTTGCCCTTGGCTTGAAGAGTCCACACACCAGATGGACCACGAAAATCCGGAATACCTGCTGCTGTAGAAATGCCTGCTCCTGTGTACGCCTGCAAATGAGCATGCCATTCTTCCGATTCAGATCTTCAACTAGATAAAAGCCTTACCGAAGTTCAATTGGTTGTTGCAATCTCAATACTGAAAATCAGAACATGAGTAATGGCTTGATAGAAACACATCGTTTATAGCTTTCTATCAAGCTATCACTCAGAAGATTTGACCCAGAAATTTCAAAAAAACAAACTGGTTGTTGGCTCTTTATATGGTATGCAGTCATATTCGCTGCATGCTTTTAATGGCTTGTTGTGATCTGCTTGCTATAATCTCAATACTGTTAGTTAGGAAACACATTACACCTCAATAGAAGTGCGTTTCCAGTAGATTTCCAACAAGGTATCGCTCAAAACATTAGACGTAGAACGCATGAAATCTCGATTTGCATTCTCCATTGATTCCGCCATCTATTGTTACCAGAGCTATTATACCCAGCGCTCCGATGGAATATAATTAGGTCATCGACATATGATATCAACTAACCCTAATTACTCTGAATTCGTGATGAGTGCAGGTGAGACACTCATCAAACGACGAGAGTGTCAAAGCGATACACACCACAGCGTACTTGGACCTGATGAGTACAGATGAGACATTGCCCGAACCAGTGTCGATCCCAAGCTCAATCCCACGCGATTTGAAATGCTTTCATCAAACTTCCTAATCCGCAATTTGACTAAAAAGTACACGACAAGGTGCGCAAACCCTAAAATCCTTGCACGCTCTAAAACCTAATCTCTTTTCCTCCTCAAGGAATTTCTCAAATGAAGAGAGTGCCAAAGCGATACATACCACAGCGTACTTGGACTCCCGCACGAACGCCGCGAGTTCCCTCACTTTAGCAAGCAACGCCGGGCCCGTCTCCTCATCCCCCATCGTTCGACCACCTCGCCGGCTACTTCGTCTCCTGGCACCATCATTCTCCTGGCAGCTCTGGTTCATCCCAACCTCCTCTGGAAAACTTCCTGGGGCTCTATCACTCCACGCAATCGCCTTAATTCAATGCCAGCCCAGCGGAAAACAGAGTTCAAAGCCCCCAAAAAATCATACAAGCTCGGTAGTGCCGGTAGTGATCACATTGCCTTGATGGGGAAGTGCGAGAATTGTTGGGGAGTTCGAATAGTGACTCGTTTTCTTGGGGGGGCTTCCTGCAGAAAGCAAATCTCGAGGACTCCGCCATGGCTGGAATCTTTGTGCAAGGCTTTGTCTGGGAACAGAAGACTGGAAGGCTGGCGCAGGACTGAGCCAAGTCAAAGGCGGAGGCGCCAAGGTGAACTTAACTTACAGTATTCCACGGTTTGAAATTTTGAATGTTTGAATCCCCCACATTGTTCAAATGCTTCACCGACTTCCTGCCTTTTCGAACTTTCGGGCTCCGTTTCTGAGACTTTCAAGCCCACCCCCAACTGAAGATTTTTGGTCAAACAAATTCGGTGACATCAATTTCCGTGTGCAAGAAGGTTGACTGGTAACCACACCTAAAATAGTCAAATGGAGCATTTGACTTTAGGTGAATGTGACATGAAACAAGCAGCCTGTTATTTTTTAACAAGTGGTGTCACAGCGCTGGTTTAAATTTGGCCTAAATTTGGAGGAACTTGCATATATTGCTCCAAACTTGGCAGATAGAGCAATATATTGCTAAAAAAAATCCCCACTGGAAACAAGACATTGTAACTTTCAAACAATACATTGTAAGCATTGAGTTATAGAGTACATACAATTATTTCTTGATTTTCATATTGAATTTCAAAGTTGGAAAATGCAATCTATGTATGGTATAGGTTTATATGCACTTGTAGTAGTACTACTTCACGTATTTATTACAAGATCAAAAGGTCAATCTTGATAATTACGTAAAAAGGAAATGATGACTAATCTATTGTATCTAAATAAAGAACAATAACAAATATTGAATTAGCACATGAATTTTACAATACCCACATGAGTGACACTTACAGTTACAAACTTACACTTACAGTTTAGGACTTGTTCCTCTGTCCAACAAACATGAGCATTCTTTTAGTATAACAACAATTACAAATTTAAAGATCTTTTGAAGCTTAAGTAATCCTAAAAACCATCAAAAACTGAACAAACCAATCAGTCTTTTTTACAAATTTTGCACATGCTACCAATTCTACTTAGTTATTGAATGAACACTACTACCTTATTAGTGACTTTCTATGAAATTGCTACAGATCCAAGTATGTAGACAAAACTTGTGTGTGACTTTTTGTTGTCTAAATCACCTTCAACATCAATATTAGTGTAACTTAAAAGTTGTAATGACATTTGTTGTTCATGATATAGAATTCCATAATTGTTAGTTGTTTATGATAAACTTTTTCATTGTCCAGTGAGACTATCTAAAGATACAAAAATTCTATAATCATTAGTTGTTGGAGATATGTTTTGATATGGTTCAATACACTTCATTGCTATCCAATGAGATTGTTTAGGTTTTGCTTGATATCTAGCAATTTTGCTTGTAGCACATGCAATGTTTAGCCTCATCAATAAAGTGGCATATACAATGCACCCTATAGCTCATTTATACAAAACTTCAACCAATAGATCTACTTCATCTTTTTTTATTATTGAGCTTTTATTGCATGAATATGAACAAGTGTTGATGAAGGATTCATATCTTAAAGTCTAACCTTTTGATAATGTCATCAATATATCTATTTTGATGAATAAATATGGATCTAGTCACTGGATTCTTTTCAATTTGAAATTCTACAAAATATTCCATCTTACCTCTTACAACCTTAAAAGATTCTATAGATATGTTAGAATCTCTTCTAAAGATGTAAGAATACGTAAGGCTACTATTCCATCATCAATAGTATAAATCTTTAGGATTGTATGCAAATTGCCTTTGTTACAGTAAGCATAAGAATTTATATTACTAGAGATTAACTCCCACTACTTCAAGAAATTGTCCATCTCTTAGTCCATCTTCTTATTCCATTGTCAAGTTGATTGTTTTAAAAATTAATTACTTAATTATATATAAACTCAAACAAATCACCATTGAAGAAAGCAGTACCTATATCATATTGCTTGATATCCATTCTATGTACTGCAACAATAGCAACAATTGTTCTAATAGAATTATTATGAATGACAAGGGAATATGTTTTCTTTTACTCCTGAATAAATCTTTATGTAACCAACCTTACCTTATGTTTCTCAATCTCACCATTGGCTTTATATTTTATCTTATAAACCCATTTATTTCATACTACTTTTTTTGGGGGGGGAGGGGGGAAGGTATAAAAGTCTAAGTCTTGTTTTCAATAAAAGATTGAATTTCCTTTTGCATGACCTCATACCAATTAGCAAATTGGCATTATAATTTTTTGTTGCCTTACAAATTTGTTTTTCATATATTGTAGTCCCTTTACAATTTCAGCAAAAATTAATTGTTTTTTAAAGATATCGTAATTTCAAGAAAATACAATGATAATTGTCGAAAATCTTGTAAATTGATATCGCTGATTGCCAAAATCAATGGGGATACATGACTTTTTAGGATTTAGGGATTTTGCTAAATTCAACAAGAGTTAAATGATTAAGTTATTTTAAATAAAGAAAATATCCAATATTGGTAAGGAGGTTCAATGTAAAGTCCAGAGATCATCTACCATTGAGAACTTTTCCAGTGGAATCATTTAGGAATTTCTACATTGAAAATCAGTGGGATAGGAGGATGGAGAGGTTGTTTTTATAATGAAATCCACTGTCTCTCATGAACCCTCAAAGGATATGGGATAATTTGAAGATGAGAGCTTGACCTCTCATCATCAAAAATTAGTCTTTGTATCCAAAGTAGAATTTTAAACCTCATTTTGGCATAGTAAATAACATTTTTTCAAAAAAAATTGAACTATGAAAAGTTGAGAAATAAATCTAACTTTCATCTTTGAAAATCTGTTTGTGATTATGAGATTCCAAACAAAAGTTATGGACAAAATTCAAAAGAGATGCTTGAAATATCAAAGAAAATGTTCTTTCCAACTCCTTGAAATTTGTCCATAACTTTTGATTGAAGGCTCAAAATTTCAAAAGGCTTTTCGGAGATGAAAGCTAACTTCATTTTACACATTCATTTAGCTCAATTTTTTTTGAAAAAAGTTATTCTATTGTGCCTAAATGAGGTCTGAAATTCTTTCTGAACACATTTCTTATTTTTGAATAACTATGAACAATTGAACTCCTACTAATCCTAACTATTTACATATCTCACATGGGTTGTTCTACCTTTTACCGCTCAATTTGGATAAAGAGATTGTCTTTCTCAACTTCACGCATACAAAGAAATTGCTTTAAAAGCTAGATACCAAATATTCTATTAATTTAGTATTTAGAATGATGGAAAATGAAGTAATTATTTTTTTTACTATCAAAGTTAAAAAGTTAAATTTTATAAAATATTCGGCAAAAGGTGCCAAAGTTGACCAAGTACTATGGTAAAGATTCTTGAATGGTGGTAAGATTCATATTTAAAAGTAGAATGTTCATACTAAGGATAGTTAGGAAGTCTTACAATGCTTGCTAGAAGTTCATCCATACTTTTATATCTCAAGCTTACATGTCTTGGTTGACCTTGTTCATCTCAATTTGTTGAGACATCTTTACATGGCAAAAGAATCTCTTCTTGATTACCATCTCCAACTAATAATGAGCTATTTGATTAAAATTTTCTTGTTGACAATTTTGTTTCTCCTACTACTAAAGACATTTTTCTAATTGATAAAGATAAATTTGGTCTTATTTGTTAATCAATCATCTAATCTTCTAGATCTATACATATTTCAACATGTGCGCTTCTCTCTTGTGTAGAATATGGGAGAAAATTCACTTCATACTTTCTAAAGTAATTAATCAACAATTTTGAAATTAGAACTCTAGACAATCTTCTCTATGTGGAAAGACTCTAGAATTTGTAAGCTTTATTGGTCATTGAATAACCAACAAAATATCCTTTAAAGCTCTTAGGATCAAGCTTAGCTTTATTTCCTTTGGTTACAAAAATGTAAGCCATAAAAACAAAACCTTGAAATGATCAACAATAGATTTTGCATTTAAATCATCTTTCATACAATGAAAAATCACCAATCTATACCAATCATCCCATTAAAAACATATAAGACTATAGCAATAGCTTTTTCTTGAAGGAACTTTAGAATATTCTTGACCAATAATATACCACCGGTGTAGGTCATCACCATCAAGGTTCTATTATCATGTTTAATATAACCAATATGTTGTGGTATATAACCAAGTATATAACTTGCACTTGTTTCACAAAAAACAACATTGAAAAAATGAAACTTCTTCAAATTCTTTGCTGCAAAATACAATACCCTTGTTGGTTCTAAATTTCTGTGCAATATTCTTTACATCTATGTTTGCCATTGATACAACCTGAAAAAGAATTTGAATGCCTCATTTTTGGCAAAGTGAACAAAACAATAATCAAATGCATCATTCTTGTATAATATGAAATAGCAAAAACTTGTAAGACTTGGTGTTACTATTTACTCTATAGTATCAATATCCTACTCCTAGCATTCTTATTGTCCCATAGATTGATCTTATTTTGTTGGTATTGAGTCAATTCTTTGACACTTCGAAATGACAAATGTTGCTCAATTCTTTTGATAATTTATAAAAACTTTTTCACTTCAAAAATAATCTAGATTTGATACTTTGTATAGTAAATCCTCACTATCAAATATATATCTTGACATATATACTTTATCATGCAAGTTTCCCTCTTTTGACCTAACTTTGCTAAAACGACTCCTATGAAATACTAATTTAATACATTTAATCTACTAAAAAAATAATAAAATTCTAATAGTCTTTTTTTTATCTAGATAAAAATAACAAAAATGATGTCTTTTTTATCTGGATGGATTTTTGTGTTTTGTCTTCTTTTTGGTATTGGTGTTTCTTGAATTTGAATAGGAGAGATAGGAACATAAATTAAAATTGAAAGGATATCATATATTAAAAATTGTATCAAATAGTTGTACATTCTAAGTAAAACACTCTTAATGAAACTAAAGAAACTAGAACTAATTTTGTAATCTTAGTTTAATGACCTAAAAAAATGTAAAGAAATTGTATACTATTGGGTATACAACATAGCTATATATCATGTTACTATTAGATGTTTTTGAATCTCTTAAAAGATTGTAAATTCCCCTACATTCCCTTGGATTCCCAAACTCAAGGGATTACCCTATAGTAGCTACTTGATTGGGCAAAAACACTACCATGTCATTTTTTTCATTTTTTAAAAATGTTTATTTTTTCATCTTCTTTCATTTTAAAATGAAAAAACAAATGAAAAAATAAATTTTGATAGGGGCCATTCCCAGATTGCTAGGAGAACAATACCAAAAACAAGTCTGAAACAGCCCTCCAAGATCCCCCCTAAAATATGTAATGTTGATAATGGTTGGCCATTAGGCTCTCTAAGATATATTAGGAGGTGGTTGTAGATTTAGTATAGCTAAAATGGCCATGTACTAGCCATTGGTGGCTAAACGAATGTTTTGGAACTATTGAAGGTGTGAACATAGTCATTTTGGGGTGCCTTTGGGGTGGTTGTAACTTTAGGCAACCCCTTTGCTTCTTCATTCTCTTCAAGTCTTGCAAATGTTAGTGGTTTTGAGTTGAGAGAAATTGAAACATGTTGGGTAAATAATGGTTGATGTTTTACCAATCTTTTACCAAATGTTACCCCTTTATTTGAAGTGTATTGCAAGACTAATCCATTTGAAACAAAGTAGAAGCAATTTAAAAGATTTGGGAAATTCATTATTGGATGGTTGTTCATTAATGCTTCATTGCAATATAGATTTGTTTTTGGATATGTATGTGTGTTCTAATACTTGTAGTTTACAACACTTACTATTAGCGATGTAGACCCAATTTACATATATAATCAAAAACTCTTTGAGAATTTTAAGAGAATAACTATTGAAAATGTATATCGTATATATAAATAAACCAAAGTCTATTAAAAAATAATGAAACTGAAAATGGCAAAATCAAAGTGAAAGTTACAAAGTGCATGCGTGCAAGGCTCATAGCCTAAAAAGACAATGATGACTAATTTATTTGTATCCAACCATAGAACAATAACAAACATTGAATTAGTACATATACTTTACGATACCATGGTGACACTCTAGAGCTATAGAGAGCTTGTCTTTCTCCCTCTTTCTAATTTACATGAGCACTCTCTTAGTGTAATAATAATTATAGGAGTAAAGATTGATTGAAGTTTAAGTATAGGACCTTGAAGCTTCATTAGCACACTTCATTCAAAGATGGTATTCATCTATAGAAAGTGAATGGATGTCATACTTCTACACTAAGCATGAAGTTTATGATCTATAATAAACAATACTATATTTTTATAATTATGCACTTATATTGTGTTCCATTAAAATATTATAATAGTGATATTAGTATATAAACTACCATTATTCTAAAAATTGGTAGTTTAAAATACATTCCTATACCATTTGATTTATCGAATTTTGCACAAAGTTCAAAATCTAAACAAATTTCAATTTTTTCAAAATCTCATACTTGGATAGACCACTTCTAAGTCATGCATGCTAGAAAGGGTAATTTTGATCCTAAAGGCTCATAGGAAAGCTAAAAAGTTGTATTCAATTAATATTTTTTGTTTAGATGATGTGGCAATGTTCATTGATGTATTGTATTTTGAATCAACTTAACAATGCACTAAAAAGAGGCGTACTACTTTGGTTTGCATTAGTTGGCCCTCCCTCTCTCAAAAAATTTACAGGCCGTTGGGTTTTTTTAAATGCTTACCCTTGAAATTGCCATTGGTTTTTCAAAAAATTACAAGCCATTGATCTTGTGAGATTTAATTTGAGCCATCCAAATATGAAATATAGGATATGGATACAACATTGTATACAAATATGAATTGAATATGGGTATTAGGTATGGATACAGTACCGCATACAAATATGTATAGAATATTGAATACAAATATTGGATACGGATATAGTACTGGTGTCGCATTGTGAATGCTTTTACTATGTAAAAATGTATAATTATATGTCAAATCGGAGGGTTTTTTTAAAATATTAAGAGACAATTGGATTCAGGGTTGACAAATCAGTACATCCGCCCAAAAATAGTGTTCGTAACCCGGACGTCCGTCCTCGAGGACGCCAGCGGACACAGCGTCCCTCCCGCCGTCGGAAGGCGGACGGGTATCGGGGCGGACAGGCGGACGGGGCGGTCCCGGCGGACGCTATGTCCACTGGGACCGCGAATGTCAGCGGACGCTGCGGACATAGCGTCCGGACGTCCCGGACGTCCAACCGTCCTGTCAACCCTGATTGGATTGATATTTTATTTTATTTTACCTCTGTTAGACATTCATTTAATCATAGTTCTTTTATTTTCATTTAGAAAGATGTTTTGAAACTTACTTCATATGTTAAAAATAATTAAAATGAAAAGTGAAGTTTGTTTTACCTTTCTTTTAATTGATTTTAATTTCATATAGGAATGTGAATAGAATTATGGAGTAAAAAGAAGTTAGCCAATAGAAGAAATGTGGTCTATATGGCTTGTTTGGAGAAATTCACTTGCTTAGGTGGAGGAGATAGAGGATGAGGTAAAGGAGTCTTCTTCTTCCTCATAGTTTACTTAGGGGAGCCGTGAGTTTGGAGAGACACAGCATGTGAAGTTTTCTAAATTTTGAAATGAAATAGTTGAGTTTTAGAAATATTATAGATACTTGTGTTAACTTTTAAAAAAGCTATCACACTTTTGATTTGAAGTTGTGGAGTGAACGTTATGCACTTGAAAGCAAAGTAATGATGAGCTACCTTTGAATTGAAGAAAAAGAACTTTAACTGCCCATAATATATGGACAATATTTTTGTTTTAGCTGTGTTTCAGAAAAATTGTATATTTTTGTGTTAGCTTTCTAAAAAAATATGACACACTTCATTTGAAGTTGCATAGTAGAATATATGGTACTAAAAGTATAAAGGTGTAGAGTTGCCGCCGAAATTGAGAGTATCAATTTTAGTACACTATAAAACATGGAAAATATCTTATTTTGAGTTGAATTTTGGAGAGATTGTAGATACTTGTGTTAGATTTTTAAAAAGCTATCACACATTTAATTTGAAGTTATATAGTAAGAGATATGGGTTTGGAAGTGTAGTAGTGTCAAGCTGCCTTTGATTCAAGAAGAAGACATTTTGGACAGCCATGAAAGATACACAATATTTTATTTTGACTTGAAATTTGGAGAGGTTGTAGATATCTATGTTAAATTTCTTAAAAACTATCACACTCTTCATTTGGAGTTTGTAGCGATCATGATTCTCATTTGAGTGGTGAGTACTTCTTTGAAGCATTTCACAAGTTTTATTTTCAAGACATTCAACTTCTTTACAATTTTTGGTAGTGTACTTGAATCATACTATCTTCTATAGAGCATATACGGTATCTATATGACTTGGAGTATTATATGAGTACTTATACAAATATTTATACAACTTGGAAAATTCTATGGATAATTATACAATTTCAAATACTATACAAGTATATATATCAATACATGTATTGTTCATGTATATTTTACTTATATGGAGACGTCGTATTTTATGTATATTGTTTGAATTTTATTTCTATTTGGTTATAGGTTCCTTCATGTCTTGAACTAATTCTAGTCATAGTTAGAAACTGCACATTTTTCCAAACCAAATTCTCTCTCTACAACACCAAATATTGATACAGGATGAATTGTCCTATTTTGATTGTCAAACAAGTTAGTTTTTGAAAATTACAAGAGGGAGGAGGGGTGGTTAGAAATAAAAAATTTTAAATCCGAAATTTTGAATCTTAATGTATCGTGACACACACTATGAAACAATGAACAAGATTGTAATGCATTTTTGCAAAGATTTATATGTTATTGGAAGGAAAGGTGCTCAAAATACACTTTTGTAAAGGACTCTGTTTTGTGGTGCAAGGTGCAAACTATATGAAACAAGCAATGATGTGATTAAAAAAAAAACAATGAATGATAAAAGAAAATTTCACATGAAAAATGAACCATTTCACATCGTGTGGTTCCTTGTGCGATGGATACAAACCTCAAAACAATATCTCGAGATATTAGTGGGGGTTATTTTACAAACATTGTAACGCTTTGAAAACAATGTCAACTATCCTTGCTAAAACTTAATGCGATTCAAACATGGCAACCAATTAAGGCATGGTAGGGAAATATTGTGATAGACCATTAATAGCAAAAAATAATTTTCACTAACCAATAGGGTGATAATTGTTGTAGTTTGGTAATATAAATGTTAAAATTGTTATTCATTAAAGTTGATTAATTTATTGACTTGAACTTTGGCTACATCAACACGAGTAATCTACAGAGTCTATTTATATTTAGAGAGCCAATGAAACTCTATAGAAACAAATGGCTCTCTATAACCTCAAATTTTCTAAAATATCATATTTTTCAATCTCATGCTCTTTTTTAAAAAAGAATTTTGATAATTATGTACTAATTGGGAGAATTTTCAAGAAAATTAGAAGATATACATACTATCTAATGGTATTTAAAAAAAATTATATCCATTCTTCTTGGCATTCTATCCCAAATAGTTGTTGTATGTGGAGGTTGTGTTGATATAGATCAAATTGTCATATGGTTATTTTAAATAGAGGTTAAGGTGGAATGTTCTATATTTCTCATCTATTATATTTTAGTCACCATCTTATGCCAATGGCAAACATGTTTTATTTGAATCTTAAGCCTATTATAAGATATGATGTTCAAAATAGAATGGTTTGCTAAAACGTAATCTTCAATTTTTACACCAAAATTATAGCAATCAATTTTAGGAAGTGCAACCTTATTTGATACAATATTTTTTGGATAGAAAGAAGCTTTTTTTAAATTTCAAGTTTTTCACACATAATAAATTAGGTTGATGTTCACACAATTATACAAGATGATTTGGTATATTTTAAATAAGGATTATCATCAAATGTCTACCTTTAGTTATTGCAAAGCCAATATTTTTAGATTTCAAAAGTCATAATAGTTGTTAGCTTAATTTCTCAAGGATTAAGAAGACACAATGTATTTTCATCAAATTTTCAATGGCAAATTTTTGGTTAAATGAAACAAATTTCAATATTTTGTAAACTTGGGACTTGTAGAGTAACAAGTTTTCATACTTGTTGCATTTTTCTTGATTTTCAAATTTCAATGTGGAAAGTACTTAAAAGCATGGTTGTCATAATGGGCGAGTTAGGGTCATCGGACAGGACGGACGGATGGACAATTTGGATGGCTTTAATTTTGTAACTTGTGCAATTTTGCGGAATGACATGTCACCTCGTCCGCGCCCAGCATGTTCCTTAATCCACATGGCATCCATGTGGCCTATTTTTCCGTTATCAGAAAGTCAACTATGTGTTGATTATATCGGACGGGCGGGACCTCAAACAGACGGGCAAACTGGACGTCCGTCCACTATGACAACCATGCTTAAAAGTATAAGGTTTGATTTAATATGATTAAGAATACAAAATAATTAGAATGATTCCAAATTTTTAGAAGATATTCCAAAAAATATGGTAATCAATCAATTGTTAAATTTCAAAAATATACGCATATGTAATTTTTTTCAATTTTATAGGATCCAATTTGGTTAAGTTTGGCTTTCTATTTCTTATGCTTGAAAATGTGTATAAATTTGAGAGAATTTTTTATTTCTCATTTTATCAAATTAAAAAAATACTAAATTTGCCTTAGATTCTAATACAATTGCTTTTAGAAGGGAGAAATTATTATTCATCTTTTCAAAAAAATTCTTCTCCAAAAGCTTTTTTTTTAATTATAAAGTTGATCATTCAAAATTGTTAATCTAAAAATTCAATGGTCAATGTTTTCTACAATTAATTCCATGCGTACTAAACAAAGCAATCTTTACTTTTGTATGATTAAAATTAAAAATATCAAAGTGGGACAATTCATTGAAAACCTCCATTATCCAAAAGTTGTTAGGGCTTGAGGCATGGTTGACAAAATTCTACATCTTGGGCTAAATAACGTTTTAAAATTAGACGTCTACATGCAGTTGGATACATTGTCTAAAACGTTGTCGGAAGGCAAATGGGCAAACGTGGTAGACTCAATAGACACGACAGACATCCAATTGTCTGCCACATTTAGGCCATCTGATCAAGCGGATGCGGTTTGATTGTTGAATGTAGATTGTTAGATGTGGTAGATGGTCTCATGTGGACATTGGTGAACAAGGTGGTCTAATGGGATAGACGACATTTTTTTTCGAATGTCACCAAACATCATGGACCTCATGTTCGTAGATGCATCCGCACGTCTTGGTAACTTTAGTTTGGGGGATCACTACAAAAGAAAAGAGTGTTTTGTAAGTTTTTAAGTATAGTCCTAGACACAAGATTATAAGTAATGACCTTTAAGGAGATTTCCAACAAAAATTTATTAGAAATACATGTGTTTTTAGTAAAATTTTGCTAAAAATCTCCATGAAGGTCATTACTTATAATCTTTTATCTAGGACTATACTTAAAAACTTGTTTAAAACACCCTTTTCTCTTGTAGTGGATTAAAAGCTATTAGATAACATTTCTTGCTATAATATTTGCTAATCTACTAGAAGAACATTTCTTTTATGTTTCAATTCCAACTTTCATATATTAGATACTCAATAGTACTCCAAATTTTTCAAATTTCAAATGACATATTTTGAATATCAATACTTTCTGCAACATTCATTTGAAAAATAGTTGATTTTAAAATAAGTTTGAAATAGTCATGTCCACTTATACGGTAAAAATTTTAGTACATTCAATTGGATCATTAATCTCAAAATTGTGATTAAAAAATGCTCTAATGTACCAAATATGACCCAAAAGTAGTATTGGTCTTTCTTATAATCACCTATTTTTTCTCTTTTGTGACTTTTGAAGTGAAAATATGATTGAAATCTGAGCATTCATAATCTATAGGTCCAAACCATTTAAACAAAGATAATATGCTTCCTTCTACAATTCTTTTAATATTCTATATACTTTATAAGTAGATCTATTATCTTGTCCACCAAACTAAAAGGCGTGCCTAAATGGCTATGGTTTAGAAGACCTTAATACAATAGAGAAAGAAAAACAGAAGAAAAACTTTCATTTTCTTAATTTAATTTTTAGCAATGTGAATAAGAGTTTGTTGAGGATGTCTAGTTCTATTATGTCTATCATAAAGCATAGATATTGAATACTAAGACAAATAAATAAAACAGACAATTTTTTTCTCTACCTAGAAAAGGATTATAAAAGTAATCATTATTAAATAAATTTCAAATCAATCTTTTATTTATTGAAAATAAAATTTAGAAGATTGGTGCAAAAATAAAATATATTGTTGCAAGATTTATATTTAAATTTTTGATAATTATTATATATAAATAATGCATATTTCCAAAATAATGAAATATAAACTTAAATTGCAATCTATTGAATATTAACACATGTAGGTTGAAATTTGATGACCTTAATCCTAAAAGCAGGGTTGACAGGACGGTCGGATGTCCGAGACGTCTGGACGCGGACGCAGCGTCCACCGGGACCGCCCCGTTCGCCCCGGTACGGCCGTCCGATCGACACGTGGACTGATGTGGTCTGCATGATCTGGACGTCCGCCTCAGGCCGTCCGCCTTTCGACGGCGGGAAGGACGTTGCATTTGTTGGCGTCCGTGAGGACGGATGTCCGGGTTACGGACGCTATTTTGGGGTGGACGTACTGATTTGTCAACCTTGCCTAAAAGGTCCCATTAGAATAGTATACATTTGTACTATGTACATAATCTTAAAGATCCAAATAAAAAGATTGAAATACAACATTATATTTCACATGCACAATATATTAATAATATTGTCGTATGAGGGTGTACTTAAATTCAATTGTGTTAAATAGAATAGTATGAAAATATTGATTGCAAAAACACAACCTAGAATGCAAGTTAGGCTAGAGAGGGTTGTTTGAGCCTTTAAAAATTACAGTAATTCCATGAAGAATCTCTGAATTAGTGATTTTCAAACCGTTGTTTCATCTTTAGATTTTGTTTTATTTTATATCCTTTCAATCCTCAAAAATGCTAAGTCTTTACAAAAAAAATTGCAAGAAACACTTGTTGATTTTCTTGTGTTTTCATTGTACTTTTTTTAAAGTACTTCAAAATTTAAGAATTTAATAAAATTAAAATATAGTTGATGAAAAGACCTTTAACAAGATTTTATCCTAGAAAGATGGAACATAGAATAATTCTTTAAGTAGGAGAACTAAAAACTGTGTAAAATCTCCTGAAAATAAATACTTCAATGTTTTAATTTGTAAAAAATAGGAAGATAATTTGTAAAAATAAAATAAAAATTGGACATTTGCTGACTCTCCAAACGAAAATGATTCTTACATAGATTTGACTTTTCACTTGACTTTTGAGTGAATTGTACTTAATGAAGTATGAGAGGGTTTTTGAATTCCTAAATTACTTCTAATACCGCTCCAAACTACGTAGTATAAGTACAATACAGGTACAGTGCAGTTTAAGTATAGTATCGACGTCTCGCGAGACCAGCTTGTAAGAGGGGTCCTGCCCAGATTGCAATCAGTCCAGTGGCTTCTTGTGAGTCTAACTTAGCTGTGAGCCAGATCTGTGACGTCAGATAGTCAAACTTGTCAACATGATCGATATGTGTGAAATTGGGATGGAGCTCCTCAATGTGGATTTCTCTGATATTGGGGTACAAGTACTTCCTCCTGGGCAGATTTTTCTGTTGAAATGAAAATAATGCGTACTAGAAATAGCTTTGGGCTGTGCTAGCTCAGAGCTTCATGGCCGGTACGTAGTACTACAGCTGCGCTAGCTAAGATATATAGCTCCTGTACTGTACATAACAACAATGTGCTTAGATTCTGCACTAGCTCTCGATCTACAAGATAATCGATCCGTTGGTTTAGCTTAACTTGGCGAAAGTCCAGGGGTCTAGCTAGCTAGCAAGCTAGCTACGCCTCGATCAAAGACCTCCTATTCTCAGTCTACTGACTACATGCACTTCTTAGAAGCAGGAACACGCGCAAAAGTACTACTGGAACGTCAACAGCATGTCTGTCAAGTTCGAGACAGAGAACTTGACTATTTGGGGCCGGGTTGTTACAACACCAGAACCAATGCTTCACTGCCACGAATCGATCAACATCAAAGTACGGGCAACTAGTACTAACTTAGCATGCAATCTTTAATATCGATTTCGTTATATTGATGGAATCTTCACGATATATATAATTAACGATTTTTCAGGTGGGCCGGCGTATGAGTGAAAAACTGAAGTTTTAATTAGCAAGAATTTTGTGCAGACAATTTTGCTGCAGGTCCAAGGTAATATAATTGCAAAGATTCATTGCAATGTAACATAATTGACTTTGTGAGAAAGAGAAGAACTCTTTCAGATTGTTGTACGTGAAATGTTTGTACGTTTTTTCAAAACCCCACAGCAAATTTGAGCAAAAGAATGCCTCTAGTCTATCTGAAAGAGATAATGGCAGTTGTTCAAACTAATCATGAAGGCGTTTGACGAAGAGTGATAATTTGAGACATGCCTAGCTACCAGCTTCAGAATCTAACTTGCTTTGCAGGTAAGAGTGTAAGACACTCACCATTGCTGAGATAGTTTGTTTGTTTTTTAATTCACGAGTGAAATCATGGTCTGCATTAGTAGGAAACGAACCGCAATAACAAATTAATTAGACCAGTTGTAGGTCTTCGATTCTCGCGGTCATTTCCCACAGTGATTCCAGTACCTAGTGTCAAGACTACCGATTAAACACCTGGTTATCGATCACACACATGCACAGTCCATCAATTACCTGTCTAGCTGGAATCATCCTTACATTAGAACCCAGTTAATTAGGTGCTCTCACTGCAAACCATCTCATCGATCCCAAGGCTAACTTTCTTCTTCTTCTTCTTCCATCCCTTTCCTTAACCTATTTTCATTTTCTGACAAACGGATACCTTCATTGTCACACCTCAGCTCGAAAGCAATTTGCAAGTGGCATGCAACTGATGTTACCCCGTCGTTTTTCACAGGTTTGCTGTAGTCTGTGGAGAGTGTAAGTCTGTAATAAGTCTGTGATAAGTCTGCAATAATTAAGTCAACTCGTGATTCTGATTCGCCTTTCTGGTGATGATCGATGTTGCAGAAATCAGCGTTGCTCTCATATCAACGCATATAACTTAACTTAACTTACTTACCCCCCGCCATGCTTCAGTTTCTGCAGGGCACCCACCGACAGAGACAGACAGACAGGGAAGAGAGAGGGCGAGCTAGGAGTGGATCGATACCTTAGACAGTGGTTGCATTGCCGGTTGTTGATGCTCTGGTGGATTTCATTTTTATTGATCCATGATAGAATAGAATAGCTAGACTAATGAGGTTCGAGGCAGACATGTTCCCACCACCAAACTCGCATGCGAATCGCATCTGGACTCTGCAATGCTCCGTCTGTTCTGACTGACGTACAGTCCAGGCAGACCATGGCAGCTTCCTGCACATGGCAGGCTTTACGTTCCATCTTCCAAGGTCAATTGCAAACGGAAGGCCGGGCCACACAACACGTTGAATTGAAGGAACGAACCTCTGGGTTTTTTGGCTATAATTTCAAAATAAATCTCATATTTCAAAACTAAATTGTGAAATTAAGTTGCCTGAAACAATCAGGTTGATCGACTCACCCCAAGAAAGTAACTTTACAAGTCATCAAAGGCAACAAATTAATATTTCCACATATACGTCCATTTGTGCACTGTAAAGAAGTTCATAAGTCCCAATTACAGCAACACTTGATTCAAAAGTAATGCATTCTTGTACAACAATACAACAATAGTAAATGTATATATAACAATAGTATATTTTATTCAATTTTTAATTTACTATTGTTGTAAAATTTTAATAATTTACTATTGTAATAAATTAACAATAACAATTTTATAACAAAAGTAAATTATTATTATTATTATTATATATATAATTTACTATTGTGCAACTTTAACTTTAAAATGGTCAAAAAAATTGTCTGAATAGATCAATGTGTCAAAGTGACAAAATATGTCTACAAGGGGTGTTTTGAGAGGAGATTGAATGCCCTTTTATATGTTTGTAAGGGCACTCAATTTAGTCAATTGCCCCCCCCCCCCCCCCCCCTTCTTCATTTTCTATGTGGTAATCTTATCGAATAGGATATTCATCTTAATCTTCAATTTTTGACTTTCTATGATGGTTTAAAACTCTAACTTGTGGAGAAAGTTTTCTAATTACAAACGGATTATGCCAATGGCTTCAAAAGTTCATTTCTAGTTTATAAAAACTTTCACTCATTTTTTATGGCCATAAACTCCATGGTTGTCACATTGGACAGATTACTATTCATTTCACGTTCTACAAGACAAGTTACTATTCATCAGATGTACATAAGACGTATATCTGATGAATAGTAACTTGTCCTATAGGACGTGAAATGAATAGTAATCTATCCAATGTGACAACCATGATAAACTCATCAAAACCTAGTGCCAACTTAAAACCAAAAAGGATTTAAAATCCAACATTTGTAAAAAGTAACTAGCAATTAAATTCTTTAATAGATAGAAAAGAGTAAGAAAAGAGCTAATTTGGACCCCATTCTAATTTCATACACTCCTAGAACAAAGGTTAATTTGTTGTAATTTTTAAATTTGCTAGTAAACAAAGAATCTTGTCAATTCAAATACTTTGGGCTAATGTCATGTCTTGGAATTTCATGAAATGATTTATTATCATAAAAGAAATTATTTTAATTTTTAATGAG
The DNA here is from genome assembly GCA_963969395.1 of Pseudoscleropodium purum. NCBI lineage: Eukaryota > Viridiplantae > Streptophyta > Bryopsida > Hypnales > Brachytheciaceae > Pseudoscleropodium > Pseudoscleropodium purum. The sequence goes on from OZ017798.1 coordinate 16,777,216, forward strand.
ATTTTATTGTACCCTCAGTAATCTCTACAATGAATTTTTCATCATGAAGTTTGGTGGTTGAATGTTTCAAAGAAAATCTTCTACTTATAAAAAAAAATCACAACTTTTTGTAGAGCCTCTCTTAGAATTTCCAAAAGGATGTGTAAGCCCATGTTTTTAATTTGCACATGCAAAGAAGGAGAATCAAATCTCTCTATTTCTTTTAATTTTCAAAAAGCAAGGAATTTGTCACATACTTTGTCACATGCAAGATAGGTTCAGTCAATTTAGACAATTTCTACTATATATCTATAATTTGTATAATTCCAAGTTTTCACCCTATTTACATGTAAGAGTTGGATTTATTTTAGGAAAATTACTTTGTTTAGGGCCAAATACTATATTGGCATGTGACATACCTATTTTAGTTTTACACTCTTTTTTTTTTTTTTTTTTTTTTGAGGGGGGGGAGGTATATAGAAACTACACTCAAATTTGTAAAAGTAAAAGAGAAGAAAAAAGTGAGTCCCAAGTAATAAAATGGGAGTTTACAAAACATAATTGGGTTGGGTTTTTTTCTTGGCTCTAGTATCTAATTTCAAATTAGCTTTGGTTTTTTTTGTCTTTATAAGCTAGAGCTTTATAAGCTAGGCTCTATCTAGAATCAAAATTCTAAGGAAAGATGGTTCAAAATTTTGTTGTGAATTTTGCCAGTGATTTAATACAAGCATATTATGTGAATTTTTATTTATGGAGTTTGTCGTTTGAATCATGTTGTCACTAGTGATATAATATGATTTTTTAGTGACTTTAATGACATTGACAACTTTTGAATTTTGGGTATTGAAAATATTGTTGATCTACAATTGAAGCATGTTAAAATTCTTTTAGTTTACTTTGGAATTCTTTTAGGCTTCACTATTTATGTTCTTATATTTTTTGAAGGAATTCTAGCTATGCAATTCTAGGATTTCTAGCATTCATGATAATAACATCAATTTTATGCAATGGAAAAATGAAACAAATGGGCAACAAAAGAAAACATAATTTCTATAATGTACTCTTATTTTAAGTGCACACCTAGCACAAACCAAACACCTACAATTGAATTACACACCTACAAATCAAATATAAGGATTTGAAGTTAAACAATGCCCTCAAGATTTCAAATATCTACTAAAAGATAAAAGAAACACAAAAACAAGAAAATTGCATTAAAAAGCAAAAGTACAGTTTGAGTATTTTTGAAACTTGCACTTGATTGCAAATTCAATATGCTTATTTTTGCTCATGCTGAGTAGTTGCACTACTTCTTTGTTGTATAGACAAGTTTCATGCTTGCAATGCATAATACTTCTACTGAGCAAAAAGTATCCATTGTTTAAAGCATTCGTCATATGAAAATTTTGTAAGCATATATGAGTGATAACTTCCTTCAAAAAAAAGGAAAACAAAGTTTCACCCAACAAATTGATAAACATGAGGAAAACACTAGAAGAAATTTGCATTTGCCTCAACAAAATCTACTTGATGTGTTTATTGAGGCAAATGCAAAATCTGCATTTTTTTGCATTTTTCAATGCAAATTTTGCATTTGCTTCAATAAATACATCAAGTAGATTTTGTTGAGGTAACTGTAGATTTCTTCTAATAAAAAATACCAATAATGACAATTGTGGATAAGGTTGGATGCAAGCATGCAGCTAAGGTCCGGCTTAACTGCGTTGTGTAGAAGTAACTAATCAACTTCATCAAGTACACATCAACTGTCCAAACAAACCATGTTTTCCATTACAAATGCAGACCATGTTGTTGTGTTGTGTGAATATGGTTGTAGATAAGATTTGGAAACTCAGAATTCAAAAAACAAAATTGATACAAACTTGTTGCCATAGTCTTCGTCCAAAGGACAAAGCCAATGATCAAATATGTAATACAAAAAAATAAAGAACACATCTTATTGTTGTACACAGGGTTGACGAATGTCAACGTCCGCCCCAAAATAGCGTCCGTTTTCCGGACGTCCGGACGCACGAACGCTAGCAGACGCAACGTCCCGACCGCCGTCGGAAAGCGGACGGGCGGGGCGGACGGCCCGAGGCGGACGCCCAAATCGTGCGGACCAGATCAGTTCGCGTGTCGATCGGACGGCCGTAATCGGGCGGACGGACGGACAGGCGGACGCTTCGTCTGCCAGGACGCGAATGTCAGCGGACGCTGCGGACACAGCGTCCGCGTCCGGACGTCGTGTCAACCCTGGTTGTACAAGTATAATACTAAAAATAAATAGAATGGAATTAGACCACTATTTTTGATCATGTACTATTAAGTCAAATCCCACTACTCACATTTAGTTTTTATAATTGTAATGGTCCAGAAGGGAAAATTGCAACATTAAAAAACAATATCCTACGCTTGCAACTATTCTTTGTAGATTTTAAAGAAAAATTAAGAACTTTACTTGAAATATCCTCCCACTACAAAGTAAACATGCTCTTCTCTTGAAAGGTAACACAATAAATAGAACTAAACCTTGAACAAGTAGGAAATATTAACAAAATTGTTTGTAAAATAACAATTTTTTCAAATTGTGAACAACATGTGCTCTACATTATAAATGTGTACAATGTAGTATTTTTCATTTTGCAATTGTAGACTTGTGGTAGATATTTTTAAAACTAAGACTACTCCAAAATTGTCTGAAGATTCATGTGAAGTAGACATTTCAAATTGAAGCTATTGAATCAAGTTACAAGAAAGGATCAATCTTGCAACTTTTTTTACTTTAAAATTTTATTTTGGGAGAACAAAATATTCTTGTTCTCTAGTTTCTTAATAAAAAGTAATTTGAATAACTTTCAAACTTTAAATGTGTAATTATAGCTTAACCCTTAAAGGACCATTGTCCCTCTGTGAGACAAATAGAGTTTTAGGCAAGTACCTATGGGCTGAAATTTTTTCTTGATTTCTTGAAACTTTTTTTAAGATAGAGAAATTGATTATCTATGTGAGAATATAATTTTTTTCAATGAATTCCTAGAAACAAAATTTATGCCAAAATAAGCTCAAAATAGGGTATAGGGGCAGCAAAAATAATTTCAAAAAATTGAATTTTAGTTTCTTTTAAAAAAATTCTTATAGATTGTATTTTTGTCTATATAAAAATCTTTGATTCATTCCATTTGAATTTGTTATGAGAAAGTTAGGGACAATCTTGTTTTTTGGGCAATTAAAGTATCTTCTAGAAAAAATAACTTGTAGGATTCATTTCTGAATGCAATTTTTATAGTTTTTAAGAAAAGAAATTCCACATGGTTTAGTTTGAGTTTTAAAACAATCTCACCATTGGAATTAGTTCATTTTAATTCCATTTTAGAAATACTAATAATTTAAATTTTCTTTCTATCTCATACCTACTTCTGCTTAACAATTTTTTACAAGATAAAAATTAAGTTTATCTAAACATATATTATTTTTTCTAGACTTTCAATTCAATCCTCCATTGTAAAGATTTTAAAAATAAAACTTTTTAGTGCAAAAATTTTAAGTTAATAATGTTCAAAGTCAAAAAATCTGATTCCACAATATGTTAAAAAACTTATTTTTTTCACTTTAAATGCAGATATCTTGCAATCTTACAATCTATGTGGTCAAAAATTTTGAAATTTTTACCAGACATTCTCATATTAGTTAAATACAAGATCCTACAATTAGATGGGAAAAAAATAATGTTCAATTTTTTTACTTTTTGCTATAGAAATGGCAGTTTGAGTGTTTTTTGGGAGAAAAATGGCCTTGGTCCTTTAGGGTTTAATAATAGAATCAACACAAGCATTATTTAAAATTTAGAAGATTAGAAGTATTCTATTTTTCTATAATTAAATCGATTACAAAAAGAAAACTATACCAAAGTTTTTAATTACACCAAATTATAGTTAAATTTCACCAATTTTTTTGAATACTATAATTAACAAGGCAAATTATACCAAATTCTCTTATCACTACAATAAAACAAACTATTCTAATTTAAAAAAATTAAATGACGCACCGAAACACAAATATCTCAACACAATGACAATGACAATGAGCTCAAAAGAGGCGAACCTTGCATTTCTTCCAATTTCCTCCCCCTCCCCTCAACAAAAAAATGAGAAACATTAATTTTAAATTTAAAAAAAATCCATCCCCTTCCAAATGTTGTTGATCTGGATACAATCACAAGTGTGAATATAGATACAAGATACAACAAAAATATGGTACCGGTATGGAATATGGATACATGTATGGTAAAATATATAGATATGGCACATGGATATAGATACTGTATGAGGATATGAATACGGATATGGGGTTTATCCCATATTAAATGCCACACCCACCTTCACTTTGAAATTACAAAGTAGAGAGATAGGTTTGGTTTTCAAATAAAAATTAAATTAATCTAAAATGAGGGGCTTAATAAAAAAGCTGGGGGGGATAAATAAAAAAATGGATTTTATTTTATTTGAACTCACTGAGATAGTTTTGTGCAAATTTTGATCTCTGTCCCATACATACATAAATTTAGACCTAAATTAAAGACAAAGACATTTGATTTGTTTTCAAATTCTTTTAATTCACAATAATTTAAATTTGAACAATTTCTCATTCACACTACTATGCCAAATGTGCAAAAAAGTGGCTAATTGTACAAGACAAATTGAAATGCCTCCACAAAAACCTTCTGATTTCATGGAGCAATTGAATTCCATAATGGCTACCAATTAGACATTATAATTTAGTTTAACCAATTCCAACTTTAGTTATTAATTGCAAATTCATTTAACCTACCAAGTTGTTATTAATTGCAACCACTTCAATTGCTACTAGTTTCTACCAATTGCTAATGTACTTTGAGGTTAAAAGAGATTAACAAGAATATTGAAAAAAAATACTATGTGAACATAACCAAAAGCTAGAAATGAACTAAAGTATATCACAATTGTACAAAAGACTAACAAGGACTAACATAGGCTAAAAAGATCTTTACAAAAGAGAAAACTAGCCAAGCACATATTGAGGGGCAAAAAAACAAAGTAGTTTAACAATACCCACACAATAGAAAGTGGATTTGAAAATTAATAGAAAAAAGAGAATTTTCATTTCTAAACCCATAAATTGAGTGATGATAGTACAACACATCATTGTTGAAACCAATTTGCAAGCATTTTAAAGAGATTACTACAAGATTTTCACTATTTGCTTGATTTGAAGGGGTAGAGTGACATCCTTTGAAAAGATACTTAGTTGTGGTTCAAACACCAATTAAACACTCTAAAATTAACCTCGCGTCTAGTCAAAGTACTTAATATTTGAGTTCAAAATGCTATTCTTTGGGTTTGTGGATTGTTAATTTGAACACATTAATTTGAATGAATGAAAGCCTCACAAAATCCAAACCCTAAAATCAATGAGGAGATAGAATATAGTATTGATGACCTTAGGTATGGTACCCCATGAATTGTCAGGCAACCCCTAACAAGGCAGATGGACTTCATGGAAGGCTCATCAAAATAGAATTCTTGTACATTGCATGTCTCATGCTATTACCCTATCTACCTACAACTATTGATTTTTCTTTGAAGGGACTAGCCATCTTTCTTAAAAGAAAGTGGTTCAAACATTTTTGTCTCATTATTTGACTTTCTTCCTTTTGCTTCTCATAATTCCTTTCTTTTGCTATTCTTCCTACCCATTATTCTAGCTTTGTTTTTGGAAACAAATGAAATGGATATTTTTGTCTTTTGGCATTTTTTCTCCAATTAATTGACTTCCTTTGTTTTGGCATTCCTTCATTTTCACCTTTTCTCTTTTAAGCTTGTTTAAATTTTTTTTAATTCCAAAATAGAAGGTACAATTAAAGAAATTGGCTCCTTCCAAAAAAACAAGAAATCTAAAACATAACTTGTTACAAAAAAATAGGAAAAAAAAAAGAATGTAGCCTATTAAGTTTTTAAAATTCTAAAGTAGAAGGCACAATCAAAGAAGCCACTTTTGTCCAAAAAAATAAGAAATCTAAAACATAGCTTGTTACCAAAAAATAAGAAGAAAAGAATGTAGCTTGTTATAAGAATATGAAAGAAATGCATATGACTATTGCACCATTAGAAGATTTTTGGGGCCTTTAGATGCCTGTGAGTTATCACAATCTGCAAACGTAGGAAACAGGTTCAGCACAACAATCTGATGTGGCCGAGACCTTGCCACATCATTGACCAAAAAAAAAATTAATTAAATTTTTTTCATTTGGAGACTAATTTTTTTTTTTTTTTTAATGAAAAAAAAATTCTAATAGCGAGCCATTCCCCTCACTACGAGGAACAATTGCAGGGGAACAGGCCCGAAATAGGTTTTTGGACTCCCCAAAACTCTTCTAATGATTATTCTATATTTTCCATGTGTGAAACAAAACAAAATTAATTTTGTAATTTTTTTACTTTCAAGTTCTCTATAAGTTGATATAATAGAAATGATAATAATAAAAAATTTAATGTGGTCATATTCAAGTTTTATAATTTGATTATAATAAAGTAGTTCAAATTCTATCCAAATGATTAAATTTCATCTCTCATACATATGAAGATCCAACAATTTTCTATTATATGTTGAAGTAATAAGTTTGGAATTCACATAAAAAAATATTTGGAAGAAATATTTCTTATTCATACATCAAAAAATAGTAAGTAGGAAAAATTCTAAAATCCTATAGGATTAAAAATTGTTTAATGGAATTTAGAAATTCCAATTCCAATGGTTGTAATGTTTAAATAAGAAATTGGCATCATATGATTTATTTATTTTGTAAAAAATATTGAAATTTGAGTTCAATAAAGGACTATTCAAACAAGAATATATTTCCACTTGTGAGGTTTTCACTGCCCTTTATAATTATAAATTTCATGAAGAATGAGACAAATGTGTATATTTGAAGGCACTTTATTAAGTGTACAAAACAAGAAGTATAAAAATTTCTAAGATTAAAGAAAACTTAACCCCTAAATTTCCAAACTACGTTTTTTTGGCAACATAGCAATTTTGGGCAACTTACTATGAATGGAGTTATTTAAATAAAAATTTTAACATAACATGTGCCCAAGAAATAGCTTTAAGGCCCAATAATTTTCATAACTTTTGACTACCTAGTTAAGAAGATATTGTATAATATGTGTTTTCATTATTTGGCAAGTAATCCAAGTAGTAAATAATTTTTTTTTAAAACCACTTTTTAAATAAATTAAAATTTGAAATTTTTTCTCTAGATTTATATATATTTGGAAAGCTTTGAATCATTCTATTTTAATCAATAAATCAAAAGTTAAGAGGAGTTTTAATTTGTGGGAGTTTATAGATTGTTATTGAATCTCTACTCTAAGACAAATTTCAAAGTCCTTTATTTAACTCCATTTTCAATACTTTTGGAAAAAATAAAAACATGAGTTGTAAATTTTTTTTATTATAAAATTACAACCATTGGGATTAGATTTTCCATAAATAAATTGATAACAATTTAGTATTTTGAATCATTTTCTCCTTGTTTCTACTTACTATTTTTTTCTTAGATGTTGTATAATTCCAAATGATTTGAAAATTTTCAAGCATGTAGCAAACTTGACTAGAAGAATGAATTCAAAGAAAAACCACCATTTTAGACATTTTTTCATACAAATATGACCTTATGAAGTGCAAATGCCCGGATTTTTGTAGGGCCCTGTAGATATCCTAGTTGGAGTAAATTTTTTATTTTTTGTGTGAATATTTTGAGTTTTTTTGTTACGATTTTGTATGTTGGTTATCCAATTTGGGTGTTTTGTGTACATTTTAACCAAATTGGAAGGGAGTTTAAGTATATTTTTTGGTCTGTAAACCAACTTGGAGTTTGAATGTTCAGTCCAGTTCATTAAAGCCAAATTGGAATCCTAATTGGAGAAGATGGATAAGATCCAAGTTGAGTGTGATATATGCTGGTGAGGAGATTTCCTGGTAGGTGGTTATTGACTGGTTTGCATGAAAGAGTTCCAAGTTGGCAGTTAGTAGAGAGTTGGTATGTGGAAATTCCAATTAGGATGGTTGTAGTTGTCCGGTTAGACTACAGTTAAACAAGTGGGATCAGTTATGTGTATTTTGGATTTGTGCGGTTCCAAATGGGTTGTTGGTAGTTCAGTCATCCTCTCCGAATGGATAATTGTTTGGTTTGGGATTTCCTATTTGGGCTGATTTTGTGTTTATTTTTACTTACCATTTGTTGAATGAAACCCGGTCGTATCCTAGCCTGTGGAGTTGTGTATGTTTTTGTTTTTATGTGGAACTATTTGATTGCTTGTATAAGTTTTAATTAGAGAGCTAAGTTTGTCAACATAGATGCTTGATATTTTTGAGTCAATCCTAGTCAAAAGAAGTGTGATGTGTGTAGGAAGTGTCCAGTTGAATGAGGATAATATTTTCAATTTGAAGAATCAATCTGGGCTGCATTTGTAATAATGGAGAGGTTTTAAGGAGTATTGATGTATGGGTGTGGCAGTAGTTTCAACCAAATTTAATATTTCCTAGTTGTAGTGAGTGAAATTTGCAAAAGTTAGTTGTGCATTAGCTTTTTAGATGATGGTGGAGAGCAGGGTTGACAAGACAGTTGGACGTTTGGGACGTCCGGACGTGGACGCTGTGTCCGCAGCGTCTGCTGACATTTACGAACGCCGTCCGCCTTCCAACGGCGGGAGGGACGTTGCGTCCGCTGGCATCCGTGCGGACGGACGTCCGACCGTCCGAGTTACGGACGCCTTTTTCGGGCGGACGTAGAGATTCGTCAACCCTAGTTGAGAGAGAAGAAGATAAATTGGAGTAATGCAGTGGAAACTAGAGTAGTCCTAATTGAAAATTAGGATGTTGATGGTGATGAAGAGTAGTTGGGTGGAAATTGAAGTAATTGGAATTATTAGAAATTAGAAGAAGATCGTATGATGGTTAAGAAGGAAAAGTCCTAGTTGGAAATCAGAAGAATGAACTTATTAAATTAGAATCAATTTGGGAAGTTGAAAAATGGATAATTAAGCTGTTAAACTCAAGTTGTAATAATGGTGATATTTTCATCAATTCGGCATAATTTGAAGAGAATTATTTGTCAAATTGGTGTTCAGTGTGTGGGAGAGATTATTTTGTATTATGAATCGGGAATGAAATTTGTGTAACACATGTGATTTATCTTGTCTAATTTGGAGTATTTGATTAAAACTGAAGTTTGATTAATTTCTAAGTTAGAAATTGGTGTCATGACCTGTGGTGTTATTTTAGAATCCGAATTGGAGTAATTGATGAACTTGTTTGCAATGTCAATTGAGCTGGTGGAAGCTGAAAAGACCAATTTGGAAGACAAGTGCTTTGCCAAGTTGTGGTGTTGCTAAGTCGATTTGGAAAAGCTTGAAGATTTGAAGATCAAATATTAATTGAGAGCTACTATATTCCTTTGTGTCTATTTAAGTGGAGTGTCAAATTATGTAATTAGACTACCTTATGAGAATAATTTAGTGATAAAGGATAAAAGAGTCTTATTTCTTTTTCCTTGTGCTTATGTTGCAATGTCCTATTGGGATTAGCTTTGATTAAATTAGTAACAATCCTATTTAAAAGACCTCCCTTGGAACGAACATAACTATTAGTTGGGTAAATCCAAATAGGTACCAACTTAATCTACAGGCCCAAAAAATGATTTTTGTTACTTCAAATGCTTATATCTTGCAATCTACAAGGTGGAAATTTCTGAAATTTGTTGCACATTTTTTCAAACTAGCATGATACAAAATACTATATTCAAAAATGTTATTTTTTTTCTAAAATTTATTATTTGTATTAGAAATGGCAGTTTGGGAGTGGTTTTGGTGAAAACATAGTCAAAATCATTTAGGAGTTAATCAACAAATATAGGTCTTTATTATTAGAGTCGTAAATCAATAGAAAAGGTATATCTATATTCCTAATTTATTTGAATTTCATTGACGTAAATCAATATAAAACAATGGTATAATTTATTCAAAGAAATAACCTAGTATTGAAATTGAAAATAATAGAGTTAAACTATTATATATAATATCATTTCACCTTCTTGAGGAGGTTACAATTGTAGCGTTTATAATCTAAGGGTTTAGGATTTAAGGTAGAATTGAATAGATTACATGGAAAAGTTCTTTATCAAATTTTCATCCCTTGTTTTTTGTTTATTAAATTGCCATGATAAAAAAAAACATGATTACAAGTAATGACTTTGAGTATTGAGAGAAGCCACTCTAAACCTCAAAAATTTGAATTCATTTTTTTTCATTTTTTCTTTAAGATAACATTTTTGTCTACTAGTGTTGAAAAAATTATGGACTATCTTATTTTTGGCAATGTACGGATCCTTTTTAAATAGTAACTTGTAGGATTCATTTTTTAATTTGTAAAAAGTTTGTTATGTAGGGTTTGGTATGCTTGCTAGAACAAGATCACTATTGGGATTATTGGGATTTTATTCCATCTTAGAGCTATGGAAGTTTAGTTTGAGTTTCAATCTTAAAGCTAATAAGCTAAAAAAAATTAGAGCCATAAAATGTAATCAAGCAATGTGTAAGAAAAAGGTTTTATTCACTTTATATGCAAATATTTTGAAATGAATGTAGTCAAAGTTTCTTGAATTTCTTCCAAACACTTTCATACTAGTCTTCAACAAGATTGTATATTTGTATGTGTCCAATTTTTATTTTTATTTTTAAGTTACTTGTTCTTTGCCATAGAAAAGGGGCAGTTCTAAGTGGTATTATGGTAAAAGTGCTGAGTTCTTTAAGGATTATAAAACGTTGAGAAAATAAAATAAATTAAAATTGCAATCAAATTTTAAAAATATGTACTTTATTAAACTTCACCATTAATATGGTGATCAATATCATATAATATGTTCTACTAAAGTAGAAATGCAATGCCAACATCTTGAATGTATTTTGCAAAATAGCTGTTGTAGACAAAAAAAAATGAGTGAAAAATTAGTAATCATAGAAAAAAGGAGCCTATTAGGGGCCCCTTACTAGGAAAAAGTAGAAATAAAGTTAAATTAGAAGTTAAAATATCTATTCTAGTATAAATAAGGTTATTGTAGTTAGGATGAATAAAATTTTAATAATAATAAAAATAAAAATAGGATGAATGGGGTGTGACTTTAGATCACACCTTTTTAAATGAGGTATGATTAGTCACCACCACCGTTATAAATTTCATTTAAAAAATAAAAAAAATTTAGTTGTATGTAGCAACAACAACTCATTGTAAGTTTTTAAATTTAAAATATTATTCTTTTGCAAACTTTGAGTTTGCAATTAAATTTGTGAATTTTGAGGAAGAAGTTGCAGGGTTGACAATACGTCCGGACGCGGATGCTGTGTCCGTAGCGTCCGCTGACATTCGCAGTCTCGTCCGCCTGTTCCCCCGTTCGCCCTGTCCGCCCCGCCCGTCCGCCTTCCGACAGCGGGAGGGACGCTGCGTCCGTTGGCGTCCGTGAGGATGGACGTCCGGGTTACGGATGCTATTTTGGGACAGACGTACTGATTTGTCAACCCTGGGAAGTTGTGAGTATCTACTGTATTGATTTTGTACTTGAAGCATTCTGTAAACTCATGTGAATTGTTTGAATATACAATCTAAGTCACTCAGCTATATTACCTATATAATCTCCATTTCAAATTTCTTTTGTGAGATTGACAATTTCAAATCAATCTGAATTAGGAGAGACTAGAAATTACAAGAGTGATTTTTGGACAATGAAATTTGGTTGAATTGAGAGGATCTAGAGCGAACAGGCAACAAGCTACAACTCGAAGTTACAAGCAAATTGTAGTGTGTAATTGGAAGAACAATAAGTACGAATTCAACGTGAAGTGCTCAGCTATGTGTAACAATCTTGATCAAAGAAGTGGATGAATTCTTGAGTTTGGAAAACAAGAGAACTTTGCACCTATCAAAGCATCAAAATTCCACCAATTGATTGAATTTTTGAGTTTGGGGAGAATGAAAAGATCAATTTGATTGATTGCGTAAATAAATTCGGGCAAATTGACCAAAGATTTGCAATTGAAATTGAGTCAAGGAAGTCGTTGCCATGCTTAGTTCGGCATCTCCCCCATTTATCCAAATTTTACAAGTTTACACCAATTTGTTGTAGAGATGGGTTGTATAGGTTGAGATTGAGTGATGGAGTGTGATTCAAAAGCAAATTTCACTAAATTTGGTTGCAATTTGGGAATTTGGAGAAAGGAGCAATGTCTATGACCTAGCCTTCTTTATCGAAGTATAAAATTTTTTAAAAATTGATCAAATTCACTAGTTGGAGAGGATGTGCCTTATAGTGTTGGAGAGAAGAGGAAAAATCCATCCAAATTAGTAATGAAATTTCTCAAATTGAACAAAAATTACATAAGTTATTAGATGCTGAAGCTGTAGGCTGTAATTTGATAAAATTAGGGATTCAACAATCTGTGGAAGTCGCACAACTGCAGGTTCCAACAAACGGACATTGGACCTCTTTCTCATGGTTTTAGGTCCCAAGCCTTTGCTTATATAGTTTTGTGCAAGTTTATAGGTGCAACTATGACCATAGGATTACAGTTCTTGGTTTTAGGCTCATTACTATAGGGATGGAGATGATTTCTATGGCCTTAGGAGTCAAACAATGGTTATAGGTCTAGTTGCATGTTAATAGGTCTATAGACCATAATTTAAGATTATTTACTATTATTTTACAAATTTCAAGTGTTTGGTTTTAGGTTCTCCAAGTTTGGTTCATTTGTAAATTATTTTAATATTTTAGGCTTATGTTTCTTTAAATTTGGTTCCAATGGTAGTTTGTTATAATATTTGTGTTTGAATCAACAATGTTTGTGGAAGTTAGACAAGTTGACCATTTGATAATTTGACCTTGAAGAATTGGAGAAAAGTTTAAGGAACCAACAAAATTTGGATATAAAACCTAAATTCACCATACTTTGCATTAACTAAGACAATTTGATGTAGAATTGACAAACATAAGCATTTTGCATTAGTTTTGCTCATGGTAAGCACATACTAGACCAATTTGACCTAAATATATAAAATGATATAATTAATGAATTTTGATTAATATTTTCAAAGTATTATCTTGAAATGATTAGGTCCTAAAGCATTCATTGTATAAGACAATTTGACTAAAACCTAAACGATTGACTAGACTATTTGACCTCCTTTAGAACACTAGACAAGACTAGGACTTCAATCATTGTATCAAGAATTTGTAGCTAATTAATTAATTAATTAATTATATAAACACATATATATATTCAAATACATATGACCTTAGTCACATAAATGTTAAACTTATTCACCTTTCTTTAAAATTTATCCCTTTATTTTATTATTCTTTAACTTTTGACAAATAGACAAAATTTACACTACAAATGTTTTCCTGCACTACAAGTCCCTTCAATATCATTTGCATGTATACGTGTTTTTGAATCTAAAAAATGTAGCAAATGATTAACCAACTAATGGAAATAGCTTAAAAACGCAATTGATTTGTGCCATAACTATACCAATAATCGCCAACAATACTAGTCTTGGGCTTCATAAGTTTAACAATGATTTCTTTCAATGTCTCTGATGTACAATTTGGAAGACATATCAAAATAATATTGTTGAAACCATGCTCAACCCCCTAAAAGACTCATTGTCCTTTTACTCTTCTACTACAATTATATTTTTCTTTTACCAGACTTGTTCTCATCAATTTCTACAATTTTTCCTATATCTCTAATTTTTTCCTCATTCTCATCATTAATTGTTGGCGTACAAATCTTTCTACAATAATTATACCAATCTACTGTGGGTGGTTCTTTTTAACCTCAGTTTGCACATGAATTAATACATAGAAAGGAATGCCATGGTATAATAAAATATGATACAATAAAAATAAATAAAAATCAACATGATGGCTTACAATGCATTTTGAAGAATTTTGAATATTGAAAATGATTTCTTCAATAATTTGGTAGCCATATTATTAATACCTTTTATTTTTTGCACTATTTGAATTAAATGTTTTTAGTACCTTAAGTTTGCAAATTTTGTGCATTATTTTAATTGAAAGTAATTTTTCTTTAAGTACCCCAAGTTAGTAGTTGCAACTTTGTAACCAATTTTGACTTTAACAAATATCAACACGTAGTTATTAGCTACTGATGGTGCCAAATATTTGGCATTGTATCATTTGGTGGATGAAATGATGTCGAATATTTGGCACCATTTTGTCAAGGGGACAACAATCCTTCTCTCTGCTAGTGAATGTTATGATTGAGCTCATCCATTCATCCAAACCTTCCATCCCTACTTCTTGTTGTATTTGTCTTCGTGCATCATTTTCATGCCCCCCTTGTATTCAATCGGTAGCCTCTAAATTGGGTTAGGGTAGTTGATTCACCAAGTCTTCACATTTTTCAATAGCTTCAACCCCTTATATTCTAGTTGTTGTGACAATGTTTGAAATTTACTACCTTCTTTGGGAAATGCACATAATAGCTATATGTAATTTTCATCACTTCATTGAATGCATGCATTACCAAGAATATCAATGGTGATTGTACTACTAGGTTGAGAAAAAAATACTTATCTTTTATTTGTTGTGAATTTTTTTTTTGCTTTTTCATAGCTATGCATACCTCTATAATTGTAGCCATTTTCCTTTTGATTATAAATGTCATTACCTTTGCAACACGGTTTATTATTATAAACATAATATTGTGAAGTTTTTGAAATGATGCTTTCTTTTTTTGATTTCAAATAGTTATTGTTTTTTGGTAGTCTAGACATATGATGGTAATGCTTAATTATGAAGGTTCACAAATTGTAGAATTGCTTTGAATTCTTTCAATCTTTTTTTCACATGCCAAATTAAAAGATTTATCATTCAAAGTATATAAGGATAAATGGAAAAGCATTAATAATCTTGAAATTAACCCCTAAATTTCCATTATTCCCTTGAGGGATAAATCAGATTTTGGACAAGTCATTATAACCTTAATTTTTGGTGATTTTTTAAAAAACTTTTCCATAAAATAGAAAAATTGATTAGCTATATGGGAATATAATTTTTATTTCAAATGGTGCCTGGGAACAAAAATTATGCTACAAAAAGCCTAAATTTGAACTTGGTGGGTATAAGACAGGTTAGGAATAAGCTTGTGTTGTATCAAAGAAGACAGCTAGTAAACATTAACAGGGCTTTTATAATGTCAATGTAATTCAGTACCCTTGTTTTCTTTTGAAATGAAACAAAGATCATTACAATATGAAATTTAAGTAAGTGAATGTAGATGGAGGCATGCTTTATGAATTTTTTGAAAACGCTTCTCATGGCCTTTTGCAATTGCATATTGACATGTTAAGTAAAGGGTTTTGTTCACTGAGAATGACTTGTACATGTGATAGGTGGCATGTTTATATACAATGTGGTTAGACTTCGATGTTGGCGCATAATTGAAAATGTGAATGGAGACATTTAATTTTGAATTGTATTGTGTTTTTTTTCTAATAGATTTGTTGTATGTATGACATACAATGATGCTATACATGTTGAAAATTAAGTGTAATATAAGAAGCTTATGATGACCTACTAATCAAAATTTGAAAGACACATATCCTATAGATTATGAGTTTCTATCAAGAAGTGTCCTACATGTAAATGGTTTGAATTCTGTAGTAATGCATTGTAGAATTTTGATAAAAGAAATACTTTACAAGTTTGCAAGTAGGGATGCATGTGACATGGCAAGCTCTATAATAAAAATAAGTATTACAAAAAAATGCACTATCAAAATAAATTAAAAAATTTAGCTTCTTTTGAACAAATTAATAAAAACTTGTAGAGTTTGAGAAATTAGTAATTGTTGTATCCAAGTCAATAAAACAATGTTAATTTTTTATTGATGTAGGCAGTGATTTTCTAGTAGTTTCATTCTTCAATCTTTTAGAATGTGTTGATCCCATTGACTCTTAAACAAAGTTATTTCTCAGAGATCTCAAAATCTATGATGTCCTCCTTTCAACATTCAAAGCAATTATAATCACATTTGTCAATTTGTTAGCACTTGCACTATCACTTTTCATCTTTTGGATGGTCAACAACAATAAGATACAACATTAGTTGATCATGATATAACTAAACATGAATGGCAATTTGGCTTGTATTGTTACAAGCATTAATCTTGTGTGTTATCAAAGCCAAGTATGTGGCATTAGACACCAAAGTTTTAGTCTTCTACGTTATAAAATTGTAGAAGTGCTTCGCCACCATCCACCTAGAACCATTAGATTAGTATTTGAGAGGCATTTCAAGAATACCAATGAAATGATACAAGTCAAAGCTAACTTCAAATTCAATCTTTGGCCTTTGTGAGGTACTTTTTTACTAACTTTTACTTTTTGTCAAGTACTAGTAGTATAGGAGTTCATCCATGGATAAACCAACGTAGTCTATTGTTAGTGCATCTAATGTCACTTTTAAAGTAGATTTAGGTCATATGTATTAACTTAGTAAATCATACCTGGAAATTTGATTCTTATACTTCTATTCTCTTTCTTTCTTTCTTTCTTCTTAGGTTCTCTCAATTTGGTGGACAGTCCATTACCACTAATGCAGACACAATGCTCTATGAGTCCCGGTTCTATATAGTACTCTAGGGTGGGCAACACATCTTTGGTAATACGTCAAGCTAGGCAACACGTCTTATACATAGATGCAACCTATGACCTAATCATATATATACAAGATAATACTTTTAAAATATACAAATAATTCTTTAATTAACACCTTTTTATGTGTTGAGCAATAGGGCCAGTAATTGCTCTTTCTGAGCTTTTCGAATCTATGTATAAAATGACTACACGTGGCAGTCTCAGTAGGCAATACGTTCAGTATGCAAGGTATGAAATGTTTAGGATAAAATACCAGATTCTTGGTCTTTGAGCTTTCTCCTTTCTTTTAAGATTGGGCAACAAGTCTCAGGGCAATCCTTGTCACTAAAGGCGGGATGGTGGGGGGAGAAGGCACCCCCTACCTACTGCTCGCCTTTTAGCCCTCGGGCATGCCAACCCAGCCGGCCACGTGAGCTCAGCCCAATGCTCGAGGCTCGAGCCAGCAGCTGCACCGCGTCCCGTCAGCGAGCCAGCCAGTCCCGTAGTTGATCCCCGCAGCTTCGCAGCCGCATATCCAAGGGGGCTATACTCGCCCGCGATACCCCGGAGATGCGAGACCCTTTTATACACTCTGTATAGCCGTTGAGCGCAGGGTTGACACAACGTCCGGACGTCCGGGACTTCCGGACGTGGACGCTATGTCCGCAGCGTCTGCTGACATTCGCGTCCCGACGGACGCAGCGTCCGCCTGTCCGCCCGTCCGTCCGTCCAATTACGGCCGTCCGATCGACGTGCGGACTGATCTGGTCCGCACGATCTAGGCGTCCGCCTCGTCCGTCCGCTTTCCGACAGCGGTCGGGATGCTGCGTCCACTAGCGTCCGAACGTCCGGAAAACGGACGCTATTTTGGGGCGGACGTTGACATTCGTCAATCCTGGTTGAGCGAGCTCGAGTTCGGAGTTTACTAGGAGCTCATCGGGCGTCTCCCCCACTTCGTGCCCCAAATAATTCTAAGTCATTTTTTGATCCAAAGGCCTCTTTTTTTCTTTGTCCTTCAAACCCTACATTTATGTAAGACTTAAATGGGTTTATGAAGGGAACTCGTAATGGAGCATTATACAAAGACATCCATATATCGCCTATAAAACATCAAGATATTTAATTACAAAGTGGTAACAAAATCAAAGGAAAAACCGAAATCATAAACTTTACTTCACAAACATCTTATGATCACAATTTGTACAAAAAATGAAATTTGTTCCTCTCTCTATCAATGTCTTCGTAGCGCAAATGTCACAAGTGACCTTGGAAAGCTTCCGGAAAATCGCCCTTTTCTGCTTGGATTGTAAATAAGCACATGAGAAGAGCGCTTCAAAGGGGGGCGTTGTCGTGTTGTAAATAACTATATTATTTAAAAACATCAAAAGATTAACCTTGAGCCTTCGTTCAAAAAAAGGGTTGAGATAAAAAAGGTGGGGGTCGTGGAGAAATCCACGGTCTTGGGTTGTACTAGATCTTGTCACTTAGCTCAGGGGGACAGGGTGGCTGGCTGGTTGGTTAGTTATTTCCTGCTTTCACTAGCGGTACCAAATTGCAACTGCTCAGACCGAATCAACAAATCCGACAAGATTCGAACCCAGAACCAGTTGGCAGCTAATTGGGGACTTCTCCAACCAACCAAGTCTGCAACTTGGCGGCCGTTGCTGATCCTAAGTTGGTTTTATACCACTATTGATTGGCTGTTTGGTATATTGACTGACGGAATAATGTTCCTAAGTCTATTTTTTTTATCACATAGGTTACCTTTTGATAAAAAAAAAAAAAAAAAAAATATACGTTTGATTATTATCATTTTGATTTTATTATAAAGATAGCTAGTATAGTGTGATTGGAGTATTTAAAGTAAAAGTAAGCTTCTTAAAGAAGCTATTAGGTATAGAAATAAAAGAACTGAGTACTATTGCTTCTCATGTTCTACTTTGAGTTGGTTATAGTTTGGGTTTTAGTATTCGTAGTTATGAATTCACATTATTCACAAGACCCTGACGATTGGCAATTGCCATTATCGCAATTATTGGTTGATCCAAATCAATCATCTTCATCAAAACTGTGTATGCGAGATGATGCTGGACCTTCTGAACGTCGTGTTCAACCATGAACAGATTTAGATAACAAGCAAACTTTATTGTCAGTTTTGCAATTGGATAAAAAGTCTTTGGTGATCGTTTTGGAATCTGAACCCATGCTTTCCGAGAACTATCAAATGGTGTTTGAAGGGTGTTTTGAAAACAACGGTGAAGAATAAATGGTCACCTGTATTTTCAGTGAAGTAGGCCAACACCTTTGGCTTCAAGGACCACTCAATCTATTGACCGCGGAACGGAGAGCTAACTACATTGCCGCTTTACTTTTGCGTGTTTTGGAATTTTTAAATGTGTAAAGCAAATGATTTTGAAATTAGATTTTGTGGTGTTAAGATAATGTATTTTAGCCTTTGTTTTAGAGTTTTGGCTTCCACCAATTAAATTTTATTCACATTAAATGAAAGTAGTTGATTGTTTACCTTCCTTTTGTTGACTTTGGGATTAGTGGACCCAAAGAAACATTTGGAATTTAGAAAAAGTAAAGTTTTAGGGAGCCTATAGGAGAATAGATGCTCACATGGGTTGATGTGGCCCATGTGGAAGGAGAAGGGGGGGAGATTCTCTCCTCTTTCGGGGTCGATGTTGGTGTGAGTGTGGTGTGCTAAAGTGAGAAAAAAATCAAAATTTTGTTTGATTGCTGTGTATTGCTAAAGACGAATTTGAATACAAAATTAGGTGGAGTTATACATGATGGTGTTGTGCTTCTTTTGGCGGTATTTTCACTTGATTTCAATATTGTATGTGAATTTTATAGGCTTTTGAGTGAGGAGTAGTCTGTTGCTACCCAAAAAGGAAGAGCAAAGACTTTGTGCCTCTCCTAGAGTCACAAAAATTGTTAGAACAAAGTGAAAATCAAGTAGAATATAGATCTTGTTGCTAGCTTTCTATCAAGCTATCAAACTTCTCATTACCATGTTTTTATCTCAAGTTATGAAGAGAAAGGCGAAGTATTGTACTATCGCTACAATTGCATGTAGGATATCTTTGATAGCACATAACTTGTAGGCAATAGCTTTGTTTCAAGTGAAATTTTGATGCATCAAAGCTTACTGTATTAGCTTTCAAAAAAGCTATCTCTTACCTAAAGTGGAGCTTTAGAACGTTCTAGGTGCCCATTTTAGTACTGTTGATTTAGAAGAAGGTGAAAGAGACGATTGGAAGGTTAGAAGATTGAAGTGAAGAATTGAAGAGTCAAATGAAGACTTACCCCGCAAGGACCTAGCCTATGTTGTGGTTTGTGGCTCTGTTATTCCAAGCTAGATTTGGAGGCTCGTTGTCAATTTGTGTAGTGGACATGTGGCTTTGTCAATTTTTTGCATTGTAAACTTTGTTTGAGGGTTTGGCCTGACATTACATACATGGCCTTACTCCATTTTGTGTCATGGGCAATGAAGTGGGGTTGATGGCCCACATGGTTGAATCTTATATTGTTTTCACGGTGAGACTGGATTGATCACTGGTAGACCGTGAATTTGAAAGTTTAGGAGCCATATTCACGGACGGTTCAGCTCGTGGTCTGCCGTCCGTTCTATCCGTCCCGTATCTTGTGGTTTTTTATCCCCTCCTTGATCCTTGAACCCTTAGAACCATAATAGGATAGGCCAACATGAAGTTGATTCAAGAAAATTAAAGATTCGAGGTTCGAGGAGACAATGTGTTGAAGATTCGAGGTGCAAATGTACGAAAAGACATCCTATTGAAGATTCAAAGTTCGAGACAAGATCAAGCTAGAAACCCTACCCTCAAGTCATTTCTAGTAGCAGCTAGAATCCCTGTGATTTCCCAAAGCAAACTCCTCTCAATACGACAGCGTGGAGCACTTGCTTCACCAACTTCTGAAATATCCCGTTTCCTCCCGTGTCCCATTCTCGTTTGCTTCAAATTCTCTTGGATACATGGTTGACACGACGTCCGAACGTTCGAGACGTCCAGACGTGGACGTTATGTCTGCAGCGTCCGTTGACATTCGCGGACGCCGTCCGCCCACCCGTCCGCCCCGCCCTGTCCGCCTCCGTCCGCCCCCACCCGTCCGCCCGTTCGCCCCGTCTGCCCCCGTTCGCCCCCGTCCGCTGCGTCCGCTAACGTCCGTGCGTCCGGACGCTATTTTGGGGCCGACGTAGAGATTTGTCAACCCTGCTTGGATAGAAGCAATAGAACCTCGGAGGGAAAGCGTAATTGTATTGGACTTTTCAAAATTTGAAGGCTCCAATAATATGCCAAAACAAGCTTGAAGGGCTTGTAATTTTCGCTTCACCTCTTCTCCTTTGTCACCATAAAGAGTTGCTCGACATAGTAAATCAATTTCACGTACTACGTTGAACGCCTTCTCACGCATGATACTAATTGAAAGAGCCTCTTCCCTTGGTACATCTGGTTTAATTGGAGTTATAAACTCTATGTCTTCTATATTGATTTGTATAGGCAATGGTTCCTCAACCACTTCATTTTCTTTTAGCCTTTCAAAAAATTCCTTCACAATGGATTGCACACCAAATATATGTTTGCAAGTGGAAACCCTATCGAGACAATCACAATAATGTGTTTGCAATAAAACACTATACCATAGATTTGGAGAAGTCTTACTCTTGACATGAAAAAGGAGATACTCCTCATCGACAACCTTTAAGACATCCATATGACGCGATTGATAAGCCTTCAAAATTCGTTCTCCTCCTTTCAATCGATGTCTATAAACGTTGTGATTTCCTCTCCTTATATATCGTTCCGAGTCATCTACATATTAAAAAAATAGGTTTGAACTTAACATCATATTCAAAGCATATTTATAAAGCAAATAAATTAAATACAAGAAAATAAACATAAAATAGTATACAAAAATGAGGAACTTACTCAAACGTTGGGTCATCTTGAATTGACTCAACAATGTGGGTTAGCCCACACGAGTGCCATTGTGAGCGCTACCAACGATTGCTACTATAAGGTTTCAAAGGAACCGATTCACTTTTCCTTATAAAAGGGTGTATTTAATCAACTCCCAATGTCTTTCGACATAGTTAGTTGTATCCATACCTCCATAAGCAAATAATCTCCCAAATTGAGGCCACAACCTTCTCCAAAGAACATTAATCCCAGCCCATCCGGAATTTACGTATGTGGCAAACGCCGGGATATGGTAAAACTCAACACAAAATCTTCTTAAATTCTCATCGAAATGGCTTTCACTAGGGCAAAGCATTAAAACATGTAATGCCCTCAATATACGATCTTTGTCTTCACTGGGGACACGTGTTAATAAGTTCTCACTCTATGCCTTCATGACATGAAAGTGACACAAGAGAACCCGTCCACCAACTTCTGTTTTAGCACCCTCTTCAAAAGTCCAACAATGAGCATCATTACTCACAACACTTTGAATAGCATTCAAAGATGTTTTGTACTTGTCAATAATGATTGCGGAGGGTCTAATCTCTCCTAAAGATCCAAACACACGGGATAATGCTAACTCTATAGCAACACCCTCATGTCCTTCTTTAGGGTCATTGCTACAAAGCATGTAAAAAAACGGAATTCCAATTCCATCTTGGTTTGGTACAATTGCCGCATAAAGCGGCAAACCATATTGGTTAGTTTTGAATGTAGAATCCAAGGCCCAAGAATTATTATCAGAGAATCTTTGGGCCGATTTTCGCATAAAGTCATCTTGTATAATAACCACAAATAGCCTTTTCTTTGGGACCTTATACTTGGGTGCATACGGTTAATAGTACAAAATCTTCCTTTGAGCTTGTAATTTCAAGATTTCAATTTGTGCTGCATCCCAATCGTCTTTCCAATGTGCATCTACACAAACTAAATGAATATCTTATATATAAATAAAACATCAGAATCTTCCAAGATTTAAATGAAAAACAATTAAAATGGTAGTTTTCGAGTACATTATTCTACATTGTTATCATGCAATATCTTAAACCTTGAATACAAAATATATTTGTATACATAAGTCTACAAATATAAAGAGAAATTTAACAAAATGAAGAGTTTTAATAAAAATTATTCAAGCTTCAAACCATACTTGTAATGACAAGTTAAAACTTAGGTCTTAAGTATGGACAACATATTAGTGATTTTTAAAAAATATGCAATAATTCTAAACCTTGAGTAATTTAGAAAGAATTGTTCATTTCATAAGCAATGCATTTTATAACTTCACAAAAAAAATGAAATATGTGAAAGAAATTAAATACCGTTGACTCTTAAAGAATATGCAAATATTTGCATTTCTTTTTTGATGACGAAAAACCTATAGGTAGCACATTCCACCTCCAGTACACTTTGTGTGAATCTCTCTTCAGCATCAACGGACGTGGCTTCAATGGTCCTTGCCGAAAGCATCAACTTCAAGTTCTCTATAACCCAAGCGATAACATATGGGTGCACCGGTAGGAAAAAAAGATCGGTATCGAAACTTGGAGTGTGACCACTATGTTTGCTATGAATATAGATTGTAGCTTGGAGTTTACTTTGAGGCAAGGTGTTTGAACACTTTGGGCTCCTCAACCTTCATTTGAAATTCACAACTACACAATCTAGAGGTTCTATTCCTCCTAGAGTCCTTGTCATCCATAGGTTTCACATCAACCGTTCTCCTATGAGGACGGTTTTTGTTTCCACCACGGTGACAACGGTAATAGGTAATGGTTTTGGTTTTCCACACGCCGTATTTAAAACGCCTTTTTAGTACAACATACTTTGTACAAAGTGCATCTATAGTTGCACTTAAGTCTTCCAATGGAACCTTGACTATTTCATTCCAAAGTTTATTCCCTTGGCATACATCACAAGAGTTCATACAATTTTGTATGAATGAGGGTTGCATTCCTTCCACAAAGCTATCTGTACTCCATTGAGCACAGATGACATTCGTTATCATGAAAATTAACAAATGTTTCTCATTTTTGTCAATGTGTCCTCCATGCACAATGGAACGCCAATATTCTATTGGCAGAATTTGCCTATTTTTTTTGTCATTCAAAGGAAACAAAACAAATCCATTTAAAAGTTCTAAAACTTTTAATTTTCCTTGAAGCTTTTACCACCTCTCAATCGTACGAGTTTCTACATTGTTTTGTGTGGAATGCCTATAAAAGTTGGAGATGGGACAAAAGAAAGGATTTGCCTCATGAATTTGTTGATATGAGGGGGAATATCCTCCTCTTATGCAATCAATTATGAGTGCAAGAGATTGGAGATTGAAGTGTACATACTTGGGGAATGTTTCAATGGGAATGTCTTCAAAAATTGGTATTGAACCTTTAATGTTGATATGCTCTACACCCTCTATCAACAAATCTTCCCAAGGCTCCAAAATCTCCTCACCACCATCCTCCTCCTCATCCAAATCTGACTCTCCATTTGATGACAAGAAATGAGTTTCTTGTGATGTTGAACTTCTTATGTGTGAATCACCATCTTTGTATACACCTTGAAGAAATTCTTCCACCCCCACCATCTCACTTAAATCATCTTCAAAGTCGGAGGGATAGAAATTATCATCCTCCATGTAGTCCCCATCATCTTTCATCTTCCATGCCAACGCTTCACACAAACTCTACAAATACCCCCCCCCCCTCCTCATTTAGAACAATATTTGTATACAATATCCTAAATCTCAAATATGCACAACCCTAAATATTTATAATCTTAATAATCTTAAATCTTCAAAACAATGCAATAAACACACACTTATGTAGAATATGCAATAATATATAATGCATGAAATAAGAGGAGTTGAACATACTTTGTTCTCAATGTGTTTGGCATACGAGCTCTTCCCAAAATGTGCCGATGAGCTCCTAGTAAACTCCGAACTCGAGCTCGCTCAACGGCTGCACAGAGTGTATAAAAGGATCCCGCAACCCCGGGGTACCGCGGGCGAGTATGACCCCCCGGTATGCGGCTACGGAGCTATGGGGATCAACTGCAGGACTGACTAGCTCGCTGACGGGGCGCAGCGTAGCTGTTGGCTCGAGCCTCGAGGGCTGGGCTGAGTTCACATGGCCAGCTGGGCTGGCATGCCCGAAGGCTAGAGGGTGGGTAGTAGGCAGAGGGTGCCTTCCCCCCCCCCACCATCCTGCCCTTAGTGACGAGGCAGGGCAATAGGTTCAAAACCACAGGGTGAGTCGTCCCTAAACATAGAAAAACATATATCAACCACAAAGAACATATAATCTCACGTCTCCGTCCAATTCTAAATCCAAGATATGAATTACAAGTTTTATTTTACAAGTTGTAGGACAAATATTCCAAACGAGGTTCACAGCACAAAGGCCGTTCAAAAAAATTTGGACCCTTTTTGTTTTATTTATTTATTTTGTTTTCGATCAATTCATCCAGATTTTGAGGTCAAAATTTCAATTTTATTAATGTAATTTAATTTATGGCCCGTAGGTCCTATTATCGTACCAAAGATCCTAAGACCGTGCTATGAGGCCTATGGCCATGGCAACACGTTTGAGCGGGTCGAGGGCAACAGGTCAGGGTATCGAGTCGCAACTAACTCAAATCCCTAAATTTTTTTCTCGTCGCAACTTCCTGGGACACTACGAACCCACGATCGTCAAGCTTGCGCCGAACTTCTCCGCAGCGAAGTAGTTGTTGCGACTTCCAATTCAGGTTCCGATTTCAAAAATTTGTTTTGAATTTTGATTCAATTAAGTAGTTTGATCTTCGCAATCCGACATTGATTGAATTCAGACCAACTCTGGAAATTTTGTGGGACAGGTGTTGAATCCAAGCTAGACGTTGCAGTGCCAAGAAATTCAACCAGGTCTCGTTTTAATTTGTGGACAGAATCAGAATTGCCACATCTTCTCCGATTTGCTTCGTAGCAGTAACCCCACGAGCTATCGCGATTTCCTTAATTGCGTTGCGCCTTCTCTAGCAATTCCGATCCAGAAATTATCATGGATCGCACCTGATGCGACAAATTTCTTCCTGATTGATCGTGGGTTGAATTTTAAGCATAGAAATCAGGGCTCTTGCACCACTTCAGGAACCCGTCCATCCAAAAGATGCCATAAATGCGATGTTGGCACTTTACTTGCTGCTCCTTCTCTGCAGATTTCAAAATTTTGAATTTTGAATTGAACTGGTTGCTTTCGAAATCGTCAAAAATTTCACCACCCGCTCCGCATTGTGCTACTTCTCCCGACGCCAAACTCACTGACTTCACTTCACACAAATTCTTCTCCGTTCTGTATTAGGATTTTAATTCACCTTATCTCTCCATGTTCTCTGCTTCAATCTTGCTAGTCCGCTCTTCGATCCTTCGATGAAGCCGCTCTCTCGATCACACTTGGAATGCTTTTGCAAATTAAATTTTGAAATTTACAGATCTC
This sequence comes from Pseudoscleropodium purum, assembly GCA_963969395.1. Classification (NCBI taxonomy): domain Eukaryota; kingdom Viridiplantae; phylum Streptophyta; class Bryopsida; order Hypnales; family Brachytheciaceae; genus Pseudoscleropodium; species Pseudoscleropodium purum. The sequence continues at coordinate 16,803,413 of OZ017798.1, forward strand.
ATAGAATCAAACACATCACAAAAGTTACTCACGAAAATTATAGAATTGTACACAAAATCATACAATTAATCACAAATTAACATACGAATATATAGAAATCGCTTTGAATTATATCAAAAAAAATACACGACGAGTGCTTCTTTCTGAATGCACTGTGAGAGAGGGAGAGGAAAAAAAAAACTTTTTTTTATTCTTGTATCTTTTCAAACGCCGGGAAGAAGGCTCACCCCTCTTCCAATCGTTTTATTTTTGTTTTTTTTATTTTTGTTTTTTCATTCAATTTGATGCCTCATTCATTCATTTTTCAATTTTTCATCCATATCGCGTCCCATTCATCCTTTTGGCACCTTTTAGAATCTTTCATCTTTCTACACAATTTTTCATCCATTAGGTACTTCATCCATCCAAACTGCCCTATTCACACTGCATAAAGTTTAAAAAATTGCTTTTTTGATTACTTTTAGCTACTTTCTATTTTTTAATGTTTTTAGTCTACTTTTAAGGTATTTTTTCTACTTTTTAGACTACTTTCTACATACATTTTCAAAAGAAACTAAAAAGTAACCTAAAAAACAAAATCTGTATTCTATAGCCTTCCACCTAAAAACAATTGGAGCAATATAGCAAACTAAATGCACTTTTTGTGGAACTATAGAGCAACTTTGGATTTGATCAATGATAAGTAGCAAACCGTTGAGCTGCATACAATACCATGTATTTTTGTAAATTTTGCAGTTGCTATATTTGAAAATGATATTTTATTTTAGAGCCATTTGGATAGGCTTCTCCTATACAATTGTGCACAACTTGCATTGCACTTTGTGCATGATACTGTCTTTTGCAAGAATAGCCTTGCTTCACAACTCTTTTATTATCCACTCACTTTAGAACTTGCAATGAAGGTCGTAATATTTTTTTAATTTTCTTAAAATAGATACTCTTCCAACCTTTCCACCATTAAGCTTTGGTATCTACCTTTGCACTTCTTCCCAACATAATAAAGCAAGTTTATAAAGATGTCATCATCAAAATCTACCAAATCTTCATTGTTGATTTCTTCTTCACTTTGGAAATCGGCATTTTTGGCAAGCCAAAGTTAATGATTGTCTTTTAAAGTTACAAATGTTTTGTTGTCATCTAAAACATAAACAATGTTGAGGCAAAAGAGAAGGATTTTCGTTCCCTCAGATTAAAAACTCTTCAATGTTTTTTCCATCACTTCAATACTTAAAGATTTAAATCCTTTGACTTCATGAGAGCCATTCACCCCCCTTGCCACACATTGTAGCTCATCATAGTTCATAGAGTTGCGATTAAAAGTAAAATAGCTTAGCATAGTCATTGATTTCAAGTTGTCTTTTACACCTCTTCTTCTATTGCCTTCTTCTTTGCAATATTGTAGCCTTCTACTCAACTGCCTTTCCCCTCTATATAATTGCTCAAGTTTCTTCATTTATCTCTTTGCATGTAGAATTTTGTTCATGGTCTCTACCACACTTATGAAGTTAATGTTGACAAGTGTAGAAAGAGAGTCGGTCACACTACAAGAGAAAAGGGTGTTAAGTATAGTCTTATACATGTGATTATAAATAATGACCTTTAAGGAGATTTTTAATAAAAATTTACTAAATTTATATATATATTTAGCAAATTTTTATTAGAAATCTCCTTAAAGGTCATTACTTATAATCACATGTCTTGAATTATATTTAAAAATTCACTTAAAACATCCTTTTTTCTTTTAGTGTCATCCCAAATTGCAAATGCAAACTATACAACTAGAAATCCTTTATCAATCTAAGAAGATTGCAAAACCTAATCATTTTTATTTCCACCAACTACATAAATTATAAACAACATCAAACTTGAACTCTCAAACCTTAAAGAGAACAACTTGAACCATAGCAATGACCAATAGAAAATCCAAATTGTACTTCCTACTTCTCAAAATCCTAGTTGTACTCAAAAATAAACAAAATGAACTACTACTCTTCTTGAATTTGTAGCAAGGCTTGAAGCTCAAGCCCTCTATAATCCTCTATATGAACACAAACAACAACAACCATGATGCCATGTATAAAAAACAAATGCAACATCATCCTGAATAGAGTAAAAATGAATATGGCAACACAACAAAAATTATGCATTGTAAATGTTTGAAAAGTAGTTAAGAATACTAATGAGAGAAGTATTTAGTGACTCCTAGCAATTTATGGCAATACAAAGTAGGCAACAATGAAAAAACTTAAAAGCGGGAAGGTAGCGCCATGGCGTTGTAAGGTTTTGTTGCCTATCCCAAAAGCATAGAGTTCCTAACTATGGTATGTATTTGCAAAGAAGAAAGAAATGACAATGACTAAAGAAATCCTAATCCAACTCCTAATCCACCTACAAATGCCCTCCAAAACTAGTTTCCAACAAAAAAAAAAATATAACACCACTATTGCTTTAGTGAATCCCTTTTATATATCTTGAACCAAAATCTTGGAATTCAACTCTCAAAACCTATAAGATGCAGTAGCACTTGAAACCCTCTCAAATTTGCCTATTGGACCTTCTCAAGCTTTAAAATATAACCCTTATATAAATACAAAAAGTAAAAGCAACTCACAACACAACTTCAACACTCAGTGAAACCATATTAATTGTTTTTCTAAACTCTAGCCATTTAACAAGACTACCCACCTAGTGCCTACTCTCTTAATAAGCCTAACTACCTTTCAACTTAGAATTGACTTAGATATAGTAAGTTGCCTATTTTTTAACTAGTAAATGGCCCATATTGTGATAGAAAGATTGCTAAACTTCAATGACTAGAGCCACAAAGGCTTCAACAGTGCTATGGTAAATGTTCATATTAGCGATCTAAAGCCAAATTTTAAACCTATCTAAAGCCACCACAACATCAAGCCCTGAAATGATGACCTAGGATGAGTGATTTGCCTAAGTGTATCATGTAATATTGTTCTAAGAACATAGTGCATGACTATTGAATTTGGTGCAAAAAGCCACCAAATTGCCTAATAAAAAATACTATTGTGAATAAGGTTTATAGGAACAAAATAACAAAACAATGGTTACTATTATACTTGTAAAGAAATTTATAGAATCAAAGCTTTGTTGTGTAGCATTTTGCCCAAAATTATGACAAGAGAACTATATGTTTTCTATTATGACAAAAAAACCTACATGTTTTTTATTTTTAGTATGTTGCCCTTCCCTACAATGTTTCAAAAATTTCCATATAAAAATTTCTTAAAAGTTTAAATCACAAACTTCTCCAAATCAACACTTGCATATTTAAATTTTCAATGGTGAAAATCATGAAAACACTTTAGTCTTTCTATTAGAACCAATTTCAAATCAAGTGAAATTAGCAAATTTGCTCAAAGTTGGAGAATGATGTAACGTTAGCAAGCTTCAGTCATCCACTAGTGTACATATATGGCTTTAAAGACCTCTCAAAAATGAAATGTTTACCTTTCTAAGTAAAAAATAAAAATATTCTATAGTCAACCTTCACAACTATTCAAAATTCTTTTTAAACAATCAAAGGAATTTAAATGAATTTAAATACCCACACCAAAATGAATTTGAAATTTTAATTTGACCATATATGGTTGGCTGGACATTGAGAAGTTAAGATAAATGCCATTTACTTTAGAGACCGTCATAAGTCAACTAGAAACAATCAATTCCAAGTGCCACACTACAAGTGAAGGTAGGAGGTCCATAAATTGAATAGGTTCTAAATGCAACCCCCTATTTAACCCCTAAAGTTCCATGACTATGTTTTCACCAAAAAAGCTCAAAAACTGCCATTTTTAGTACAAGTAGAAAATTTTGAATTTTTTTTCTGACATATATAACCGTAGGATCTTGCACTATGTAGTATCAAAAACATGTGGTAAAAATTTCAAACATTTCCACCGCATGGATTGCAAGATATAAGCATTCAAATTCACTAAAATCATTTTTTTGGCCCTATGGAAAGCCGGGCAGCTGCACTTCACAAACTCACTTTTCTATGAAAAAATGACCAAAATGATGGTGATTTTTTGGATTCTTTTTCCTAGACAAATTTTCCAAATGTTTGAAAATTTTCAGATCATTTGAAATTGTACAACATATAAGAAAAAAAATAGTAAGTAGGTAGTAGTAGACAATGATTCAAATACTAAATTATTCAGAATTAAAATATGAAATTGAAAAATGACAATCCCAATGGTTGAAATTTTTTAATAAACAATTTATATCCTAGGATTTTATTTTTTTTCAAAAATATTGAAAATCAGATAAGATAATGGATTTCAAAGTTTTATTTTAGAGTAGGGAATCTATAACTACCTACAAACAAAAAATCCTCATAATTCTTGACTCATTGATCAAAATGGAATGATTCAAAGCATTCCTTGTATGTATAAGTCTAAGAAACTAATTTCAAATTTTGGTTTATGAAAAAAGTGATTTTTTCTAATTTGCCCAAACTAACCAGTTATGAAAAGAAGTAACATATTGGGCTATAACTTTTTACTCCTATTTCCAAATGCCATGAAATTTGTTGCATATGAAAGATATTCCTTGTCCACACATTCTACTAAGATTTCAACCTAAAATATGCAAATTTCTGGTCACACTAACGTGCCCAAAAAATCTATACAACCACAAAACACAATCAGATCCTTTAGGGGTTAAGTATGAGTGATATGTTCCTTGAAATATGATAGAAGTACCTATTTTGAATAGGCCTTTTGCAAAGGCAATTGATGTACTATTTGTTGAAAAAGATTAATTGTTTGTACCTTCTTATCCACACATTTTTCTTCTTTCTTGGTTGAGGGAGAAGTGCCAAAGCTAACAATAATAGGTCTATGAGACGAGAATGGGTCTGGATGAAAAATCCACATTTATAATGAATACAATATTCATTCTTGGAATTTTTTATTTTTTATCTTTCGCATTCTTCCTCGATCATCCTTATCTTTTCACATATTGAACTTGATCTCTCCATGACTTTCCCACATCACACACACTGAAATACTTAAGTTATCCAAAACAGGTGCTTTTACCTTATCTAGTATTGTCATTGATGGATAGGCTTAAAGGGACGGTTTGTGGACCTCTTACCTTAGTACGTGGATTTCGTTTCAGAGTTTCATTGAAAAACTTGAACCTATTCGTTGAGAGTCCACGATGCTAGTGGAGTTGTTTTGTTGTTGTTGTGGAGCTTCCAATTCATTTCAAAGTTTGAATTAAACTTTGTCTGATGAACCCAATCTGCGCTCAATGTACTGCAATTTCAATCAAACTGACCAATTTCAGAAACTGCCAAAAATGAGATGCACAAGTGCGCATTTTGTTTGGTGACGAGGGCCTGTTTCTTGTGTTATTTTTAATTTATTCTTTGTTTCTTTTTTAATCAACTGAAACGGAATTTCATTGCAAAAGGCATTTCTTTTTCTTGGGTTAGTTCAGTTTGGTACGATTGCAGGCAGTGAGGACTTTGCCATTTTAACTGTAAATTGGCAATTCCAAGGAAATTTATCTTGTAAATCAGTCCTCGGTATAAATGGTCAAGATTCATAGAATCTGGGTTATGGTCCTTTTATCGACTGAGGATCCCCGGCCTTGGAAACAGGAGCATAACTTAACTTATTGGGGTCAGGGGCACCCTCAACTAACACCAGTCTGACCTCCACCTGACTAGGCTCCAGATCAACAGAATCCTTTGGAATTGAAATTAAGTCTTTGTGTTTCAAGAAAAAATCAAAATATCAGAAGATAGAAAAAAATAAAAGTATTTCTGCTTCTAAGGTACAATTGAGACGAACGAACTGAGATGGACTGGATGACCTAAACAAGGTTACTAAAATTCATGCAAAGTCATCCCATTGAATCTTCAAAGTTCAATGAAAACAGTAATATCAGTAGTCATAAGGAAGAAAAAAAAAAAAAAAAAATACATGTGAAAACATATCACAAAAGAAATCAAAACAAAACTTGGTAATGGGTGCCTGGGATCATTTTTTAGTTTGTGCTAAATTACAGACCAACTTAGGGCTTGTTTACATGCTGATCTGGTGGACAACTTTGTGCCTAATGCAAGTAATAAGGTAAAATAGACTCAATCAATTGTCTTGTCAGGGTGGGTAGTAGAAAAGGAGGAGTTCAAGTTTCAATTGAAAATGGTGGACAACCTTATTGGTAGAGGCTTGTCAATCTTGGAGGAATCTAATATGTGTGAATTTCTTATTATATCCCTCTCCACCCATTGGAGCCACATGAAAATGCAATTGTTATTTGCACTTGTAGTACCCATTGTTGCACTTTATCCACCGGAACAACATGGAAACAAGTCTTTAACCTTATAACGTTGAGGTGGCCTACTAGTGGCCAATTGGATGATAGATAGTCTTTCTATGTAAGATAGAACTTCAGATGTTCATCCTTGAAATTTTGTGTGAAAAAAGGAGGTCTTGTACGATAGTTTGACTTCCAATGAATTCTCTTGAATTCTCTTTCAACAAATGATTCACACTATACAGACCCAAAAAGATGATTTCCATAGTGACTAGCTTGATGTTCGGAGGTTAAATTATTATTTTTTACATGGATTCAAACGATGGTTTGCCTCCCAAGTGCTGAACAATGTTAAGCTATGTAGAGGACAAGTTCTGAAATGGTCAAATATTGTCTGCATGTTGATAAAGTTGACCACGCAATTGAATCGAAGACAGAAAGATGATACTGAAGTTTTTGAACCACTTTATGTAAACATTGAGCATTTATGTCGGTCCTTCTTGCCGTAAGTACAATAAAAATACTGTGAAGTGTGAATGTCTCAAGCCCCAAATCTGGCATGATCCAAAATAAGAGTAAGTAACATATCCCCCAAACATCCATGAGTACATTCAAAAGCAGTTCAATGGAAAGCTACAATTCCAATGTAGAAATAAAGCATCATTCATCAAATCAAATTGCAAGTCAGTTTCACTGTGGAACACACACTCTGGCAAACTCTCTCTCCCTTTTAAAAAAACCAAAATAATCAAGTACTTGCTTGGCACAACATCTCCGCTTGTTCTTCCACAAAATGCGGTGAGGACCAAGAAGATGACTGAGTTTCAATGGTGTGACCACCATTAAGGTAAATCACCCCATTATGAACAGAATGGGAGCAAGCCTATTGTGGGTAAAATTGTAATGGTGGTGTACATTCAAGTTCTGAAATGTACACCACTATTACAATTTTGCCCACAATAGGCTTGCTCCCATTGAGTCCGTAATGGGGTGGTTTACCTTAGTGCTCATCTCTCACTGATGGTTTTCTCTCCCTGTGTTGGAAACTTGAAACTTGGTTCCCACTAATGTTCAAAAAAACCTAGTGGGCAGTTCAAAGTTAGTCGGTGGAATTGGGAAAAAAAATTGAACCTAGTTGCAATTTTAAAACATCAGTTGGCAAAAATCTGGTGCAAAAAAATGTATAAAGTCTCTATTCGGAGTAAAAAATAGAGAAAACCACCAAATTCAGTTCTTCAAAAACCAGTTCAATTCCAAAAAAATTCCGCCAAGGACGAGGTCCTCTGGTTCTGTGTATTGTTTCCCCTTATCAATGGAAATTGTCCATTTGTTTAAAAAACAACAGTTCAATATGAGAATCGAAGGAAATGAGCTGGAAAAACTTTTTAAAAATTCCCAAACACAGGCTCCCATGCTCATCAGCACCCAGGTCACGTTCATGTGTATGGGATCCCAGTTTCTTTGAATGTTTACACTGCTGTTTTTTTTAATGCAAACCTCCCTCATTTCATTTCAAATTAATACATAAACAAAATGTAGAACCTTTGAAGTTCCTCAACAGCCAACATAATTGTGTTAGTATTGACTTCTAGATAATGAAGATCAGTCAATTATCAAATTTGCCAGTTGACTTTCAGAGGAAATCAATCCATTACGTACACAAGAGTCCAGAGTCGAAACAAAAACAAACATTGATCATGGACAGTCATGGCACACCAAGCCTGGGGTAGGCAAAAATATTGCTTGGAGACGAAGAAATGCATGAAATGCAAGTTACAAGAGATTCAGCCATATCAAGATTATCAGATTCTTGGATGAATAGGTGCATCTTTTTTTTTGACAATTTCCCTTGCAGTTTCATTTGACACTTTTAGTCCCCACTCTTCAATATCTTTCCTTGGTTCTAAACCTAGTACTAAACCTAGTACTGCTATCACCATCCCAATTTAAGCATATTAAGAGCTTCTTTAGTCCTAACTCCTAAGCAACATTTGGCACTTTAATTGTATTTTTAACTTTTGAATGGTGTATAATTTGAACTTGGAATTTGTGTCATTAGAAGTGTATCATGAAGCACTTTGAGTAGGGACAAGAAAATTCAAATTTAGACATTGGACAACCACTTCAAACATAAGGTCAAAGTCAAGAATTATAGAGGTCTTGACGAATCACGGTTACCAAAGCAAAATTTGGCCATTGACACTCTAAATGTAGCTCAATGTGGAGTGTCAATGGTCAAATTTTGATTAAATATAAATTTCCCTAATGAATGCAAAATTAAATATAAACTTTTGATCTTGAGTGATAATGTATAAATTGCTTGATTGTCAGTTTGAAAGTGACTTAATTGTCACATATTTTCATCACTCACCTAACCTTTCCACATTTCATCTTGACTATGACCTAGCCTATGATGGAAAAAGGATAGAATCGAAGTGGTCTTATAGAGTGACTACTAAAGAAAATTGTGTTGAACTTGTCAAAAACTGCATTTTACTCAACAAAAAAGTATGGAATCCATTTTGTTGAGTTCTCCCTTTGTAATGTGCAATTTTGCATTCCAACACAAAAATATGCATTTTACTTGTCAAATTCTACATTTCAAAGTTTCAATGCAAAATTTTGCATTACAAAAGAAGAACTCAACAAAACCAATTCCATACTTTTCTTTTGAGTGCAACGCAGTTTTTGTTAGATAAAACGCAGTTTTGACAAAAAAAAAAAAAATGCAAAGTTAATCAAGTTAAATGTGGTTTTCTTCTAGTGGACAAATTGTATTTGGGACAAAATTGAGTACTTCCACTCAAGTGACAATATTCCTTGCTCCTTGACTACCAATAGTTGAGGAGTTATACTTTTTACCACACATCAAAGTTATCCTAATATTCATAACTTGTTGCATTTCGTTGGCTCCCTCTTTCAATTCCTATTCTAAATTGAATTTGGATTCAACTTGTTATTTTTTTGACATGGCAAAAGGAATTAGTGCATGCATTCTACCATAAGTCATATTGACTTGTCTCCTATCCAATTCAAGATTTTCATCCCATCTTTGTATGTTGAAGATGCAAAGCAAGTTCTAAAAAGAGGAAAAATGCATTTTATGCACCTTAGTGACCTACACAACCATTTGTTTGGTCCTTACTTGTTGTTGAGCAACGCTTTTGACAAGCAAAATTATTTTATCAAATTTTTTATACACATAATAGATTGAATCTAGTTAGTATAGTTGCACTAAATTGAAATTGTTTCAAATAATGAAGAAATAAACACAAAGTGTATAATATTATTGAAATAATTAAGTTTTAATTTTTGAAGAAAAGAATGGTGATTGTTTTTAAATCAGTCCTTTGATCATTGATTCCGAATTATTGTACAATGGAAATTTTAACAACCTTTAAGAAATTTCTATCCTAAAAGTAATGTATTTTGTTTTTTGATAAATTGTCAAGGTGAAATACTTTAAAATTGATATGATAAATCTTCATAAATATTTATTTTAATTTGATCATATAGATAATTTTTCTTCATGATATACGATATAATCTCTTTCAATTGAAACTCTAAATTTTTTGGGGGGTAAAACATTTGTTGTATAGCACATCTGAGTAAGATTTGACCATGTCTAACACCCCTTAAGGCAGTAGGGTTTTAAAAGGCAATATAATGAGTATGATTATCACATCTAAAATTATCCAAATAAGTATTCAAGCATTGTTTACAATATCAAATTGTCTAGATTTTTGTTGGATCTTGTCTAGAGTAGAAAAGAGATTTGAAATTTTCTTTGCATGCATTTCTTGCACAATGGATGAATGAACTATGGATTTGTGAATTTGTGAAATAGGTACATAGGGGCAAGCCAGATAACGTATTCAAAAAATACTTTAATTATGCATTTCAAGGGCATGTTTACATTGTGGACCTAGCGGTTGTAAAATTTTGCTATACTTTATTTTTAGTATCATGTATATTTATATTATTTTCAATAAGTGTTGTTGGAAACCATTACATTTGAAAAAAATTGATGTCATGAGGTACTTTTTATCACTTTGCATAACATCCAAAATTGGAAAAATATGAAAAATAGATCTACAAACCAACTGAAAAGATGTTAAGTAAAAAATTTCTTTTGGATGGCCTAAAAGTTATAATAATTGGTCATTTTATAGAAGAAATTACATTTGAATATAAATAATTCAAACCTACTTTTGAAGCTAGAATGCAAGAATTTGAAGTGAAACAAAAAAATTAAGAATTAGTATAAATAAATGATGTTGAAGGCATAGAAAAAATGGTAATTTTTTGCACAATTACATCATAAATGTGAGCATTTTAATTTTTTATAGCACTTTTTTAGGATTCTTTTTTAGTAAAAACAAGTTACACTTTATTTTGCTTGCAACCACATTCAAAATTGACATGAGGCTCTCATATTCAGAAGGAAGCTTAAATTTTAGGTAGGAAATTAGATGGGATAGTCTTACAAACAAGTCATAATTAAGTGTAGTTATCTATGAGGTACACATACTCATCATGAATCCTATACCAATGACATCCCCTATGTACATTTCTCCAATCAAAAATCTTGGACAAGTGTAGATGAGGTGCAATTTGGAATGGCTCTATTATAAGTGAGGTAGGAAGTTTGTAAAACCACCTAACACAAAAGGACATTTTGCTTTTTTCAATGCACCACTTGCATTCATCAATGTACCAACAATGAATATATAAGAAGAGGATGTTTTTAGAGTCTTGTATGATTCCAACTTCAAAATTCAAATTGCAAATCAAATAGTAAACAATTGCTTTATGACCCTCTTATAAATGGTTGTTTTTGATGCCATATTTTGCTCAAAAGTAATACATTTTTTGAAGGAATATTTGATAATATATTATTCCTTAATTAGTTAACCAAATTTCTAAATTGCTACAAATTCTTAAAATGATATCACAATTTTTTGGATGAATGCACATACTTTTCAATATATAATTCAAAATTTATCTATATTTTACATTATTCATCTTTGTATTAAAATGTAAACAACTTTATCTTTCTAGCAAAGATTTCCTTGTGCATTGCCCAAAGAAAATTTAAAAAACAACTCATGACCTCAAATGTCCTCCCTTATGCTAAACGCAACTTCAATGCACTCTAGAAATTGCTCCTCTAAATGAACTTCTAATTTTTCACCAGTTTATAATTAGAACTAGAATTTTTTTTTATCACTGGAAGCACTTCCCAAGGTATTGTGAATAGGTACAAGAAAATTCAAATTTAGACATTTGACAATGAAAATTGGAGTGTAAAGTACATTGGCTTATTTTCATTGTCAAATGTTCAAATTCGAATTTTTTTGTACCTATTCAAAGTACTTTGGGAAGTGCTTCCAATGATGAAAATTTCAAGTTCTAATTATATACTAGTGAAAATTTAGAAGTTTAATTAGAGGACACATTATAGAGTGCATTGAGGATGACCTTAGAGCTTTTCCAAGGGAGCCCAAAATTTGGCTCACCAAATACATATCTAACTTTTGACTAGTTTACAATTAGAAGTTGAAATTTCTAGCATTAGAAGCGCATTCAAAAGTACTTTGGTGGATAGGTATAAAAAAAACTCAAATTTGGACATTAGATGAAGAAAATAAAACACTTCATAAGGTAGTGAAAAGACCAAAATTATAGTTGTATAGACATATCATAGTTACCTATGCACATTTCACTCCAAATTGCACCAATTTGGAGTTCACGATGCATTGGTAACTGGTTTTTTGCTAATACCATTATAATTTTGGTCTTTTAAATACCTAATGAAGTTGTTTCTTTTCTTTATCCAATGTCCAAATTACTTTTGAATACAATTCCAATGATAGAAATTTCAACTTCTAATTCCAAGACAATGAAAAATTAGGTCTGTATTTGGCGGGCCAAATTCCGGTCTCCATAGAGGATGACCTTCACGTTACTTTGATTTGTGTCAACCCTTCCAAAAAACTCTCAAATGAATGTAGCCAGCCAGTGCGTGCCAGAGGAATGATGAGCCGTATTGTACACGGGCTTCAATTCAACGCTGAACAGGATGAGCCTCGCCCTGCCCAGACGAAAGGCCACACAATAAATCCAGGTGGGTGAAACCCAAGCCTAATTATAGAAACACTGTCCATCGCCAGAGAACATGCGCTGGAGAACGGAAGAGCATCAAATTAAACTGAGCTAAGTTTAAGTTACTTCAATCTGCTGCACCACTTCACTTCACGTCGATAAGGTTAACTTAGTTAGATGATCACAAGTCAAACACTCATTCCAAGTCAGTGTTTCATTTAAAAAACCAAGTTAAGAAACTATTAAAACTCATGATCTCAACACCACATCATGACGTGCAACGTGAACAATTGGGGTGGGTGAAACCAACGTGTTTTTTGAGCTGGCAATGGAGAAAAATCTATTCGTGATAATGCTAAAAGTTTGCACAGGACTATCGTCTTCTTCTCGCCAAAGCTTTTCATCTAGTTTGAGTGATACTACACCCAATCGTCTAGTTTCAACTCACAAAGCACTGATCATTGATCGCCACTCTAGCTATATTCAAAAGTTTGCAAGAAAAAGTTATAATCATTCCTAGCTAGATGGAAAAATCAATATTTAGAAATGGTAAATTTGGACTGGAACCTTCTGTTTTCATTGCAGAAATTTCATCCTTTTCGAGTGATATTCTACCTTTCATCTCACTTCAGCTACAAAACAATATCATTGATTGATAGCCACTCTGTCTACAGTCAAAAATGTGCAGGTAAAGCCCTGATTGAGCCCTCTCCTCTCCCGGCCAGTCTCCCTTTGCAGCTCCAGCAGCCCCTGCAGCCTTCGTTGACTTGCAATGGGAGCAGCAGCCCTGGCACTGTCTTCCTTCTCAAGCACCGTCTGACACCCCACCCTTGGCTAGAGTGTAATAACTTAACAGCAACAACAGCAACGAAGCGAGAGAATGAAAGCCAGTCTCGCTTTGCCGGGTGGCGTTCCTGTTGTACTATTTTTCTCGCCTTTGAAAATTGCCTGAAATGTTTTCCTCGGCGTGCCAAAAAAGAAAATTAATTAATTAAAAAATAGACAGCCTAGCTACCAGCGTGTCCACCACTCACAATGAGTAGCTAGGTCAATTGACTCTCCTCAGTAGGAGTGTTTAATTCCATTGGTTTTGACCTGGTTGTAGTCTGGTACCATCCTGGCGCCAGGCCTAGCTAAGCCTGCTGCCGCTGCTGCTGCAGCACAGACGAAGTTCCTCAGTCGATGTCAGTGATGTTCGGTGGGTGGTGATCTTCCCACCCTGCTTGACAGGGTGATGGTTACGGGGAAGTCAAGGAGGTTGCTCATCAGTTGATAACTTGATTGGGGCGAACCAATTCAAAGAGTATGCTCATGTCAGAAGGACCATCAACTCCATAGCTAGTTATGAATTGGAGCTCATACTCCTGTCAGTACTTCACTTGGTTGTTCCATCATCAGCCTTTTTTTGTTTTGAAGGAGCGGCTGCTGCTGCTGCAGCTGCAACTGATTCGAATAATAAATGAATTTATTATTGAATTTATTGATATTGTTGAAGGTAGAGAAGAGGAGGGGGAGAGAGGAGGCCGGGAAGTGAGCAATTTATAAATCCCTGAGTGGGTCATGATCACTTACTTGCCCGTGACACCGCTCCTCCATTGACGAAAATCAATGGCTCCTGTAATTATACATGACTATGCGTGTACCTTGTGCTCGCAGTGATGAGACAAGTAGGTTGTCAGAGCACGAACCATGTGAGGGAAAGACAATTCGCATGAGAAGGGTTTCGCTCTTTTCCGTGAAATTGTGTATGAGATCGACAACTTGTGTGCTTCGTTAGTTACTCTGAAACCGCACTTGGTTGCTATTGACGTTAAATCATGGAGTGAGTGACTTTTCAATGGGAAGTCAGCGTGATTAATAAGGGTTGACGTGCACTGATCATTTACGTACTCGTCATGAACAAGGCCGAACTCATTATGTCTGGACTCGGTACGAGTGAAGAGTAAGTTTCACCACGGATGACGAAGCTCTCGCATGGTGTGTTGAGACTTGAGAGCATCTACTATTTCGTGTTACTCTGAGCATTAAAATTTACCAAACGTAGGAGTGTGGCTTCATATATACGGGAGATTATTTCATGGAGCTTTGAATTGGTGGGCACTGCAAGTGGCAAACTCTCTTGAGATCAAATTGTTTTCTCACTCAGTGTATGGGATGATTTCGTATGCAATCATTCACAGTGGGAGGTTGCAGACCACTGACTGTAGAAGGGATGCAAAGTACACAACTCCCATTTCCACGCAAAGATCAGTGGCCATAGCCAAGTTAGGGTTTCACCATAGAAGTCCAGCCATGTGTCTGAGTAGATGATGAGAAACAGGAGTCCGTAACAGATTCCGAACAGTTTCTAGTATCCACTGCCACGAGAGATTAAAACAACTATGTAATCCTTGGTTTGACTGTTGCAATACTGTGCGATTTGAGCCTCCATTACGAGCAGTGGAGATGGCAGCCGCACAATAAAAGCGTCAAATTCATTGCTATTGTAGCTCAACAGCAGCAGCAGTACACTCGACAATCAATTCAACTCAGACGCTCCTGCTGAATGTCGTAAGAGCTTCTGTGTTTTTTTGTTTTTTTTGAAACAAATGAAATAAGAGCTTCTGTTTGTTTGAAGAATGACGACGTCTCAGCTGCCCATTCATTCACTGTCTAGTTACGGTTGCGCCATTTAAGTTATCCAAATCTTGACCTTTGGTAACTAACCAAAATCAACTCTTACAGCAACCTGCCATAGCTGATTCACTTGATTGCACAAAGCAAACTGTCGGTGGCTGGCTGCCTGACCCACACAGATACATACAATCATGCAAGATTGCAAGATGATGTCCAAATTACTGTATAACACAAAGTGGTGGATTGTGTGCCAAGCTTTCAGCTTTTTTATTGTTCTCAGTCAAAGCTGGAAAAATGGATGACTGACGCTGCTGCTATGGTAGTAGTAGCCCTAATTGCCCAACACCAACCCTGTCGATTGATGGGAAAAAACCCACGAAGCTAGGTCGAATTCTACGAATCGAGTGGACCCCTACAAAATAACTAACCATCGGATTCAAATACTATACAATGTGGAAGGGCGACTGTAATCACAGCAGCACCCTAAAAGAATGGAAGAAAGAGTTGCGTCCACGTCTCACGTCCAACTTTCCTACCATCATTCGCTCTTCGAACAAATGAACTCAAACTGGAGTGACACCGACACATACATCCCTCTTGAATTGTCCGAAATTGTACAGTAGCTCACAGCTAAATCTCACATGGGATTGCACTCATCTAGCCCAGATTTGATGATAAGCCCATGATCTATACCAGAGCATGATGAGCCAGTTGGTGAAGGCCAAAGCACCGGCAATGTTACACAATCTCGCTGCTGAAGCTCACATGTATCCCCCATTGATTACGCTCATCTAGCTTGGTTATGGTGATAAGCCCATGAAATATATCAAAAGCTTGGGCAATCCAAGTCCATGAGCAAGTTGGTGAAGGCCAAAGCACCGTCACTGTTACACCAGCTCCGTGCTTAATCTGAGATGGCCCATGTTGCGTTTGCGGCTGATGACATGGGCGTGCATAATGGGCGACGATTCTTCCGCGGCGCGGCAAGTGTAGGATCCCCAAACCTCATTCAAAAGCTTCAAGCAATCTCTGGCTTTGAGCTTGGCTCGCTGCGAGCATTCGCTGGGTAAGAGCATGAGCAAGTTGGTGAAGGCGCCCGCGTGAAGCGCCGTGTTGATCACGCTCCGGTTGGACGCGTACGAGAGCACCACCCATAACGTAGCCACAGCGTGCTCAGTGGCCCTGTGACTCACCCCAAGCATGGATTTCACGATCATGGGGATGGCGTTGGCGTTGTTGGTGATGGCTTCCCTGCCTTCAGCGCAGTTCGCCAGAATCTCCAGAAACGCGAACGCGAGCTCCTTGTTCCGCTTCTCCGTCGCGGGCAAGAGCCTGACGAGCGCGGATATGGCGCGCGCGTCAATAGCCACCACGCGGTTACGCCGCGGGAGCGACAAAGACAGCAAGCATCGCAAGGCCGCGTGCACGGCCCGGTCGTCTTTCAAAAGCTCCACCAGCGCCGGGATGGCGCTCTCCCCAATCGCCACTTTGATGCGCGCGTCGTGATCCGCGAGCGCGAGCAACACGTCCGCCGCGTGCACCTTCGCCTCCGCCGTGACGCCCGGGTGAGGCAGAAAGGCCGTGAGCGCCGCGAGCGTGGCGGGATTTGATAACGCCTTCTTATCACTCTCACGAAACGGCAGAAGTGCAATTACACCCAACGCGTCCATCGCGGGGTCAAGCTCCATGTCTGGAAGCGCCTTCGCGAGCATAGGTGCGCCGCCCGCGTCCGCAATGCACTTCCGATGACGTTCGCACTCCGTCGCGAGACGAACAAGGTTGTGAAGCGAGTCCTCCCAGTACTCGCATTGCTCTTCCACCACACGCAAGAGCTGCGTCACGGTTTCCACCACACCCACGGGCGATTTCGGAGTGGGGATTCGCTCCACGTGATTCGCGACGCACCAGTTCTGAATCAAACGACGCAAGGTGTGGTTGGGGATGAGCTCCGCGTCAAGCTCCAAAACCTGGTTCGTCGTGGGGCAACGGTTGTGACCGATTGCTAACCATTTCTCGATACTGGAGCGGTCGTACGTCATGCCCGTGCTCAAGGTTACAGGGTCGCGCATGAGCTCAAGGGAAACCGGACACAGAAAAAAAGATGGCACCAAAACACTTGCAGGCTCCTCACGCGTCACGCCCACAACACCATTACTACCATCACTACTACCACTCGTCCCCGTTCGCACCTGCAACCCCAGCGCCATAGCTAGCGTCCCACCACCAAAGTCCCAATCACCACCCTAAACTACCCCAACTCTCCAAAACACACCAAAACACACCAAATCACTAAGAATTCACGCCTTTCCACGCCTCGCCACCTAATCCCAGACACCATCGTCATTGACATCAGTTGCGCGCCACCTCATGGTACACACACACTCACACACAAAAAAAATGCTCACTCGCGAGCCAAATGTTCAGAGTGGGTGTACGTGTTTGGGTTGCCGTCGCGTCACGAACCAAAAATACTTCAAACTTGCGAGCTCGCGACCAAGAGGTGATTGCAAGCCAGGAAAGCGGGGAAGTGAAGAAGAGGCTTCTTCGTTTGCGCTGCTTGTTGCCAGCCAGGGATGGTAGAAAGCTGCAGAAGTGGAGAGCGCTGGACGTAATGATATAAGCAGCAGCCCTGCCTGGGGTGTTAGTGACAGGCGCAACCGAGTCAACTCACTGCTGGAGATCATTTTCCAGCCACTATGGCAGGCATCATCGTGATCATCATCATCATCATCTAGGTCGGAGTTCTAGCTTGCTATGGCTTCACCTTCTTTTCTTTTCCAGTTTGGGGAGCTTCTTTTCTTTGGAGTTTTGGGAGATTTTAAAACAGCTTTCCTCAAGAATTTTTGGAGATTTTAAAACAGTTTTTTTTTTTCAAAGCATTGAGTCGATTGTCCAGGTTTGTCCGCACACTTGCTGATTGCCAGCCCAGCAACGACATTCAGTCGAGACGAAGCTGGGAGTGGACCCAGGAGTGCAATCCACTTGATGGAATTCCATTAAGAAATTATTATTATTTCTCATATTATAAATAAAGATGGTGGTTTGGGTTTGTATTGAACTTTAGGTTTGTCGTCGGATTGGATTTTTTCAGTCATTGGACGACTTCCATATTATTAACTTACTGGATTTGCGTAACTAAAAAAGCCTGGATATCGGGTATAACTACATTACCGGTAACTCTCCATTTTGGGGTTCAAGTTCAAGGTTTGCCGGAGAATTTAATACTTTTTTGCTCTCTTTTTTATCCTTTTCGGGGCATGTTTTCAGTCTTGTCGGAGTGATGAGCTGGCATGGGTCTTAACTTGGGTCTTGGGCTCCGTGTCTTGGGCAGTGGTTTTGAATTTACTGGAATGGAATAGAAGTCTGGGAGTCAGTTTATTAACATAGAAAGTCTTGAAGGCTAGTTTGGAAGTCTTGGAGCTAGAAGTCTTGGGGTTTAAGTTATAGAAGCCTTGATTGACGGTGAGCGTTTCTAATTTGTTCAGATGGGAAGAAGGAAGTGCTTCTTCAGTCTTTATTTATTTTATTTTTGGATTTGAATACGAGGTGACTTCGTAGGAAGGTATGATTTCAGTTTTACTTTAGGGAAGATTTGACGGACAGGCATTGCATCAATAAGAAAGGGGATGGTGCTTGCGGCGCCGGCAACTTGCTGGATTAGATCAAATCGATGGAAACAGTGATGGTAACACCCTGGGAGCCTTGTAAGAGGGGGAATGTAGAAAATTTTCATTATTGTACAGTTTTCACTAGAGTATGGGTGGAAAAATTAGTGTCACCACAAAAAATTTATTTTTGCAGAAATTGTCACAACACAATAATATTTCAACTTGCACTAACTTGGATTAGTGTGACTAACTTTGGTAAAATGGTGTCATACGTTTTACTAGGACAAATCCATTTTGCCTTGAATAAATGCAAAATCTTACATACCCAAAAAATTATCAAATCACTAAGTGACCACATTCATCTCATATCCTTGTGAAGTAGACAAAAAAAAAATTGGATTGCTTGGATTTACAACATCCATTTTCATTTAACTTTTACTCTAAGCTCTTGAAAGCATTAATTTGTCATCCACCCACTATAGATGATGGTTTTGTCTCTTAGGAATTAAGGTAAGTCATCCTCTTTGTGCTACCGAACTCAATTGAACTTTTTTTAATGTCCCTTTAAACCAATTCCACTAATACACATTCTTAAATTTTGAAATATGCAGTATAGGTACATAATACGCCTTGACTAATTATGGCACCAAGAAGATGACTCACCTCTCAATTGTGGCCACCAAAGTGGACCAACGGGTCGTTTGTAGTGTCCAGGTGTGCAAACAGGAGTGGCTCATTGACCCGTGACTCCAAGAGTGATCTGGGAGAACGTTTTAATGGCTTTCAAGTCAGCGAGCTTTCTAGCAGCACCGGAATGAATTGGTACACTAACTTAGCGCACCTGACCTCCACAGCAACACACTCAAGCAAATCAATGGAGGACATTCCTCTAACACAGAAGATCAATGGTACAGAGCCTTCAGAGGTCAGCTGTGGCGTGTTGCTGTGACGATGCTGCTTAAGGTTTAAGGTTCATCAGGTTAGCCAGTGAGCTCATATTTGCAGGTGGCAGTTCCCGAACTCCTTCCGTCCGTCCTTCCGTCCGTCCTTCCGTCCGTCCGTGTCCCTCCCTCCCCGCCTCCCTTTGTATTCGATTTCCTTCCTTGTGTGACTGCGGGTGTGTCCAATTGCTTTCTTTATTGCGTCTTTTTCCTCCTTTCTCTCTGGCAGCGACGGACAGACGCAGGAAATTGCTTGACTGTGCGCTACCTTGACTCCAACAAGTGGACTGACCAATACGAGGTTGCGGAGAATGTGCGCGGAGTTTCCTTTCCTTTCTAGACTCTTCCGTTCCGCCTTTTTGCAGTCCTGCAAAACAAAACTGCTGCTGGAGATGTTGAACTTTGGGAGCGTTGGATTGAAAGTGCAGGCCGGGCAAGCCAGGGACGGAGACTCAGTAATGGAATGGAATGGAATGGAATTGGATTGGATGCTGTTGAACTTTGGGAGCATTGAGCGTTGAGCATTGGATTGAAAGTGCAGGCAAAGGGAGACTGACTCTCATTAATTGGATCCTTTGCTGCTGGCTGGAAGGGAATACTTGGGGTATATCCGATCACTGTGTCGAGGATTCGGGAATGTACTACTGTGACTCAGCAAAAAACGAATACTGGCTCACATCGGTCTTGGAAATGAGACGCATTCGTCAACAACCGTTTTTTCTTCAAAGGGATTCCTCGGGGAGTGATCTGTTGCCAAAAGCAGTTTGAGTCATTCGCCCTTTCCTGCGCAAGCGCAAGACTGAATGCCTGAAGTAGATTAATGCCTAAAGTTCCAAACAAGGCCATTGTTTTGTCAAAAAAACGCTCAAAAATCGACATTTAAGATGCAAAGTGCAAAAGTTTTGAACATTTGGTTGTTGCTTTGTAGAGCCAACGGTAGGATCTCGCACTAGATTGGTAAGAGAATGTCTGGAAGAAATTTCAAAAACTTTGGTGGTATAGTTCACTAGATATAATGTAAACCAGTCTATGATACGTAGAACAAATGGTTTGTCCTAGTGTTGTTAGCAAAAAAAAATCAGATTTTTTGCATACAAAGACAAATGTGAGAAATGAAGAGGGCAATTGAAATTTTATTTTTTGACAAAATATGAATTTTTTGTAAAATTTTGTAATGTGTTGCCCAATTGGTCCAAAAGAGTCTTTAGACTACCTTCAAACCAACAAAAAGTATACCCATAATGATAATCTTACCACTTAAAGCAATCAAAATATTTCCTAATATGGCTGTAACATTTCCTAACATTTCCGAACATGGCAAAAGGAGTAAAAAAATCACTTTTTGTCATGAATATAAACTGAAAAGGTAGATGTTCCTAAAGCAGTCATTGAAAACTCCATTGCCATCAGCAAGGCATTGATTTTGGTCACTAACCAACCTAATGTAGTTTGAACTCATTTATTAGAAAAATCCTATCATGGATATATATATATATATATATATATATATATATATATATATATAAGATTCTAATGAGTCATTCTATAGGTGCTTGTCATAGGTGGTTTACTTGTCAAAGGTTGGTTTACCGTAAGCATTTAAAGTGAAGAAAATGAGTTTCTTTTGCTTGTAGCCTAACTAGATATTTTGGCTTTGAATCCTCTTAGCTTGAAATTTTTGTACTACAAATCGTGAATTTAAATTTTTTGATGTTCAAGAATTGAGTTGAAAGCTTGTATAAGGTAAAAAAAACAATATGAAAAACAAAACTTTCATTCTTTAAAAAATTGTTAAATCATAGCAAATACAAGATAGAAGGAAAAACAAAATTGTTCATAGTTCTAAGATGGAATTGAAACACCAAATTCCAATGGTGAGATTGTTCTATGAAGAAAATTAAACCTTGTGCAGCTTTATTTTTTGCAGAATTAATAAAATTTTGTTCAAAAGTGTATCCAATACATTATTTTCTCAAGAATTTGCTAAGAGTGCTTGCAAAATAAGAAGCTTCATAAATTTCACATGACTTATCTAAATGGAATGAATCAAATCTTACCTCATAAACACAAAGATAATTTATAAGAAACTAAAAAATTTAAATAATTTCAAAAATATTTTTGTTACCCACCTTTGCCTATTTTGGACTTATTGTGAAAATACTTTTGTTTTTAGACACTGATTGAAATATATAATTACATTTTCAAAATGCTAATCAATTTTCCTATCGGGTAAAAAAATTCAAAAAAATCTTGCCAAAAATTGAGATCATAAGTACCTACATGAACCTTCAAAAATCCCCTTTGGGAGATTCTTGGGACTATAGGGATTAAAATATACATGACCAAAGAGCCTCCATTTTTATTTTTATGTACTTGTATTGCAAAGGAAACTATAAGTGAGTGAGACTCCATTTTTTATTTCATATATAGCCACAGAGAAAGCAAGTTAATAATCCCATTACAAATTGTTAATTTTTTAAGAAGCAATTGACACTTGACATTGTCTAAAGTCCCCCCCCCAAAAAAAAAAACAAAAACCAAGGAACTCTTGAAGGTTCAGGCAGGTGCCTACAACCTCAATTTTTGGCAATTTAAAAAAAAAATTTACAAGGTAGGAAAATTGATTAGTTGCATAGGAATATAATTTTTATTTCAATCATTACCTAGGAGCAAAAGTTATGCCATAATATGCCCCCAAATAGGCAAAGGCGGGCAATAAAAAAATAAATTTAGGAATCATTATTTTTAGTTTTTTATATATTCTATTTTTGTTTATGTAGAAAGATTTGATTCATTACATTTGGATGTATAATGTGAAAGTTATGAAGTTTCTTGTTTTGTAGGCAATATTAGCAAATTTTTGAGAAAATAATGTGTTAGATCTATTTTTGAACTCAATTTTAACAATTTCAGAAAAGGAAGTTTCACCTGTAGGGTTAGTTTGCTTTCTAAAACAGTTTCACCATTGAGATTTATTTGTTTCAATTTCATTTTAGAGCTATAAACAATTTAGCTTTTCCTTCTATCTCATATCTACTTCAACTTAAGAATTTTTTTAAGAATTTTTTCAAAATTAGAGATTTTGATTTTGATTGTTTTTTCTTCTTGAAGTCAACTTTGAACTCAATTCTTCAAAATAGGAAATTTAAATTCACAATCTCTACTATGAAAATTTCAAGTTAAAAGGATTCAAGGCCTTCAATAGTCTAGTTAGGCTAGGAACCAAAAAAAACTCTCTCTTTTCATGTTAAACACTTAATGATATCTTGTGATTGATATAGTCAAAGTTTACAAAATTTCTTCCCGAACTAGTCTAGTGCAAGATCCTATGTTTAGATTTTCTTTTTAAAATTGTTTAATTTTTTTTATGTTTGCCATAAAAATGACAATTTTGAGTGTGTTTTTTTACATAATAATGACCTTCGGACTGTCAGGTTAATTGGTTGGAACCCTTGAGTAAGGACCAAGGAGTGATGGACATCTCACAAGTTTGTGATTCTGTATGGCAAAAGGACAAATCCACGATGTGGCTAAGGCCAAGCATCTCATCTACTATGCTTTTCCTAGTACCAGTTGGTGATTTTACACCAAAAAAGGCAAAAATAAATGAAGGCAGGGGAAAGATGCCACAACCAACTGATCACCAAAAAAATCATATACCTTATGACTGAGATTCATGGTCAAACAAGTGCACTTTGTTCCCAGCCTCTGCTGAATGAAATTCCGTTTTCCTTTGTTTCAAAAAAAAAAAAAAAAAATTTAAAATAAAATTGCCCTCTTTTTTTCCCCCCTGACCTCTGCATTCAGTTCAGTTCATTTTCAGTTCCCTTTTTTCCAGCCATTTGTTAATAAAATAAAATAAAATAAAATAAAATATTTAAAATGCACTTTTTTTCTCCCTCCCTCTGCGTTCCGTTCCGTTCATTTGCGTTCATTTTCCATTGTCCATTCCATTTTTTCCAGCATTTGGGAAGAAGAAGGCTGGAGTGAAGAAGAATCTTCCAAGGCTCCAGCCAAATCTCTCCAGGGTGTGTGAAGAACATGGGTGGAATGTGCTGAATTGTGTGTGCACCGCAAACGGGACTGCTTCGGGACGAGCGCAGCAGCGCAACTTGGGAAGGAAAAACAAAGAGAAAAAAAAAAAGTCATGCACTTGACATGACATGGGGGCTTGGGAAGTCCAACTTGACTTGACTTACAACACACCCAAGAAGCTTGGTTGACTCTCGCCACCGCACACAAATGTGCACAACTCTCAACTCATTGGAGTACCCACCATTGGGAATATGATTGGCAGGTTTTCCACGACGTACGAATGATACCACCATTGTGGCAGACTAATAAGTTACAACAAGGGACTGACTGCCATGGAGCAAGCAAACAAGCGGGTGAGACTTTCTCATTCAATCAGTTACTTGGTGGTGGACAAGTCAATAAAACACTTTCAACCAACGTTTGACTGTGAATCCCAGTCAGGCAGGTGGAGAGAGAGGGAAGGAAAAAACCAAAAAAAACAGTGACCGTATTGCCAGGCAGGGCTTTTATTTTTGGCAAAATTTTGCTAGAGTGTCAGAAATATGACCTCTCAGGCTTCATCTTTCCAAAAACTGGCCTATGAGTAAGGGGACATTGGTTCAAAAAACGGCGACCTTATTGCCAGGACAAACAGCCAACACATCGACAACAATTTCCATGTCCTGGTATAAAGCAGGTACCTTCAGAACCGCTACTAATTGCTATTGTGCCTAATTACTATTCATATGCTGTTCATTTTATATATTTTTTATTGTTGACAAGTGGAAGGAATTCCCAACGAACCAAAGAACACAACATTTTGATGATGTATGCAAAAGTTATGAAAAAACTAAATTTGGTTCTAAAAAAGTTTCTTCCACATAGGTACATAATTGATTTGAGAGATGTAGAGAGAGTGAAGATTGTGATTTAGGGTTAATTAGTAGCTCATTTGAGGTTGCACACTGTAATCAATTGATTGAAGCCTTTGTCACTCAGTAGGAAAAATTTCAGCCTTCTAAAGGGTTGTGAGTTTTGCCCCCCCTCCAATGCAATTAGAGAGGAATTCCATAACTTTTTTTTATTTTTTAATGAATGCTGTTGATGTGGCACTACTTGTGCGATGTCAGCACCACATCAAATTTTTATTTATTTTTATTTTAAAAAATTATTTAAATAATAATAATTTTGTATAATTGCACTATGGGGCACTGAAAAAGGAATCCTTAATGGCCCTCTACAGGGTTCAAAGTTTTTGTAATGTTTGTAACATTGTTTACCAATGAGGCAAGGGGCTCTTGTTGTGTCCTTTACT
This sequence comes from Pseudoscleropodium purum, assembly GCA_963969395.1. Classification (NCBI taxonomy): domain Eukaryota; kingdom Viridiplantae; phylum Streptophyta; class Bryopsida; order Hypnales; family Brachytheciaceae; genus Pseudoscleropodium; species Pseudoscleropodium purum. The sequence goes on from OZ017798.1 coordinate 16,828,312, forward strand.
AGGAGATTGAATCCTTCTGGAGACAAAATTGCATTGCAAAGCCAGTTGCATTGCAGATGCTCTAAGTGTAGATTAACCTTTGAAATGCATTGAGACATTGATGGGTGACTTCACGATTCATTGTACGAACAAAAAAATGCTCTTATTGGTTCAATAATCATAACAATTTGGATGACTACCTTATTCATGGGGATTGCATCTTTAAAGGGTGGATGTAAATTGTCATTTTATAAAAGCCACTCTAAGGGTTATTTTTTTTGTGAATATTTTAATTGCATGCTTTCAGAATGTATTAGTATTGAGTCATTAGAAGAAAACTATGTTGGCTTCAACAAAAAAACGTCATTTAGATTTTATTGAAAACCCTATTTCCAGCATGTTCTAGCACGTTCCATGTGTTGAAAACAAGGTTTTCAATAAAATCTAGATGACATTTTTTGTTGAAGCCAACATAGTTTTCTTCTAGTGAGTATATTGTGCTATACACATAATACCAACAAAAGTATGTAATGTAAGATAGGAGGCTCAAACTTCAACTAGGCATCAAAAGCAATCACAACTCAGAGCTACATTTTGCTCTCTTCAATGTACCAACTATGCACATTTCAGGAGGCGGTAACTTTTGATGCCCACTTTTTTCCAACTTCAAAAATTTGTAACTAATTCCACAAAGACCCCAAAAATATGAAACGACTTGGGTTAGATGTCAATTCCACTTGCCTTTCTACAAAAATTTGCTATTTTTTTTGCAAGATGTTTAGCCTCCCCCAAATTCAGTTCCAGCCCTTAGATGGCCCATTTATGGACCTACTACCCTTACAGTACTACCATGGAAATCACATTGCTTTGTAAGTGTTGTGACTTGTGAGAATTTCTAATTGATTTGTTCTACGCTTGCAACATGATGCAATTATCTTTTTTGCTGTTGAATGATGTGCCTGCATTGTTCAGTGCGTACAAACAATAGTAAGATAAGATAAGTATAAAGTGTGGGTGTTGATGATTCATGGAAAATCAAGTCTCTCATAGCACGTGAAACATACAATAATCTCATTTAATAAATACCAAGTTCCGCACTTACTTTGATGTGTCTAACTTAACCACCCTTCAGGTGTGACAAGTGAAGTGTGGGGGTGGTTGCAAGGTCTAACTTTAAGTTATAGTAAAAAATTCAACATAAAAATTCAATTCAAATGGGAATGTAAAGTCTAGACTCTATTTTACAGAACCCCATATAACATAATGATGATGGAAATTTGTGAGAAAACTAGCTATCTTAGTAATATTCAATCTGGTATGTTTTTCTAATCCAAGGTGGAGAGATTCATGTAAATATTTTGTCATAAATTGCAATCATAGGAAGACATTGTTAGTTGATCAGTAGGATTTCATTTGTTTTGTTTTGTTTTTTTAAATTTGGGCAGATTGAAATCCAATTTCGCTTGTGTGAAAAAAAATATAAAATAAAATAAAAATCAGTACAGATTTTATTATTTATTATTTATTTTATTTTATTTGAATCAAATGTGAGTCAAGATAGATTTTCATTGAAAAGAAAACAAACACAGTGTCAATTGTATGGTTGGTTTGATCTCCCTATATATAAGGTAAAATACTCTATTCTAGATCAAATGAGAGCAAGCGTATTGTGAGTTGAATTATGTTAGTGGTGTACATTTCAGAACTTGAATGTAGACCATTAACATAAATTAGTTCACAATGGACTTGCTCCCATTTGAATGGTCTAAAATGGGATAGTTTACTTTATTGTTAGTGAACATTTTAAAATATAAGGGAGGCAATCCAAGGTGGATTTCTTCAATGGGGAAATTTTCTTGTGTGTATAAATAGAATTTGGAAGGTTTTCACAATTTTTCATATTTTTTTTCTCAAAACAAAATTACTATGAATTTTTTAGCTAAAGATTGTGTTCTTTGCATATCAATGATATGAGTCATCCTATTTTTGACCAAGGGCTACTTGCAAAGCCAAGAGTCATATAGCCCAATCATAATGCGCCATTTTTTATCACTTAGTAATCTCATGATTGACTTTGAAAATAGACTATCCTAAATTGCTAGAATGGGGTGTGATCATAAATAGATTGCCTCCCATACAATTTGTTTCCAATAATGTTAAACATTTTAGCATAAAACCAACTGAACAATGGTATGGGGGGATAATTTTTTCTATTCAAAGAATAGAAATAATAAATATTGCACTATTTTTTGCTAATTTTCCATTAAGTTTGAGATTATTTAGTAGAAATTAAGGAAGTGAAGATTATAGTTTGACTTGTTCATGATGTATAGGCTAATCTCCTATTTCCATAAAATGCAAAACTAAAAACTAGTCATAGTAACTTAGGTGTCAATGTGTTATTTGTCACACAATATGAAGTTGCTAAACTACATCATATTCCCTCATTCATAAAAGTAGGTCACCCTATCATGTACAAATGGGACCTTGGTTAGAAATAATTCATATATCTAAGGGTAGAAAAATTGTAAAAGCATCCTTTTATTTCAACTTCAAAAATTCAAAACCAACTCTACAACAAGTAAAAAAATATGAAACAAGTTTTACTAGATGCAACTTCTTCTTTTCTTTTCAAAGAAAAATATTGAAAAATATAACTCCTCTAAAAATTCAAATCAATATTTTGAAATACTATTTGTATACACCCTATATTGCAATAAAAAAAATACTCTTGTATTGAAAGGTATATATATAAAATTGTATGTTGATGGTATAAGCTAAAAAAATAAAATAATGTCTCCTAACAACAAACCTAATGAAGTATAAACCTCTATTTTGGCTTTAAATTTGAAATAATATACAAAAACTAAAACCATAAGTAGTAGAAGGGTAAAAAGAAGTGAATTTGGAGGTCATTTTGGATGATAAAGGGACATTTTTGGGTGCAAAATCTTTTGATTTATCCTCTTATTTGATGGTATGAATATATCTTCTCTTTGTATAAACAATATTGAATTTGGATCAATTGGATTGAATTTATAGCCTTTTAATTCCTTAAAGACCAAAGGATAATCTAGATTTTCAAAATTATAAAGATATATTTTAAAATGTAATTCAAAATAATAAATTAATGATGATTCTAATACAATATTCATAAAATGTGATTTGTAGATCATATCCATAGGGCTAGACCAACTAATACACAAATAATATTTTCCAATAAAATTTGGAGTCAAAAATTGAAAATTCCTCCTAAAATTAATTGTAGATTGAGTATGTGTGATTTTCACAAGAATTTCTTTTTTTTTTGTTCTAAATGTTAACTAAAGGTTTAATCATAGTAATTTTTGAAGATTTTCATTTTACATTTTCATTCAAATTATTTTTGAAGGATCATTTTTTTAATTGAAAAAGTTACTTTTTTAAGACCAAATCTACTAGTACCTTTTGAATTATTGAATATTTGCAAAGCAATGTCTTCAAAGTTTGTACCATACACTTTTTTTTTAAATAATGAAAGGATCTTCAAAAAAAATTGATGGAGGGCAAAATGCATTTTTGTATGCTTGGGATGTATTTGCATTCATTTGTTGTTCAAAATTTGAATGTCAAGTCTTTAAGGGTTTAAACCCTTTACATTTAATAATTCATAATTAATTCATTAACTTGTCTATAATTTATGCAATACCTTACCTCTTGTTTTTGCTTTGTAAACATTTGCGAATGTACAAAAATTCTTCATCAAAATTTTCTAGATCTCCATAGTACCACAAAGCTTTTTTGGACAATTTTAGGTGTATTAAGCTTATTTACTTTCATATAACTAAACCACAAAGTCCTCAAATTCATATTTTAGCAAATGTGTGTACAATATACATGTGAACATGCTATTCAAGTACATGGAAGAATGAAAACATGACCAATTTAAGCAACTAGTTTCTAAAGTCTTCCCTAAAATGAAAAAAACTATTCAAGAGAGTATAGAATCAATTTTGGATACACCCACTTTCAACACTTTGAAATTCATTGCATATTCATACATCATCCAAAAATTACATTCTAAATTTTTTTCTAAAATCCCCTCTTTAGTATCAACAAGACCCAATGAAGCTTTTACAATTGAATACTAGCAACCATGTTCAAAAGGCCAAACGCTTATTGAGATGGTTTTAGGTCGTGTTACCTTTCAATAGATGACAATAGAGCCTAAAGTAGAATAAATGCACAATATAGATGTCAAATTTGTTAGTGGACAATGCGGTATTACGAACAATTCATCCTTTAGGTTCAATAACTTAAGATAACCACACCTAAATGTGTGTCCAAAATGTTTCTATTAATGTATTGAAAAAGTTTTCATAGGGTCTTGTTAATTAGCAGTCAACAAGAAGATTTTTAGATTCTCTTAGAATGCATTTTTTGAACACCATATGAAGGAACTATGACTTTTCAAAGTATTGAAATTAAGTGTTTCTAAAACTGATCTTAGACTCTCATGAACAATGGGAATACGTTTCATGCAAGAATTTGTAAAGGACGATTTTAGAAAGGGGTCAAAACTAGCCGTACTATTACCTCGCCACCAGATCCACACCCCGGATATCTTTCCTTGCCAACCAGTTCTGTCATGACTGAAAACAAAGGACTTACTGGAGTCAACTGAACTGTACGTTCAATATTGACCGTGGTGCAAGCCATCTATTTGTGCAATTGTGCCTCTTATTGTTCATTCCAATTGAGTTTCAATTTTTTCATAAATATAGAAAATAAACTGCCGTGGCATGGGAATAACTGCAGTGAAGGATTACCTCAAGATGAAAAAAAACAAGAGAGAAAATGAATGTTATAGGCACAACCCCAAGTGGAAAGGAGATCTTTTGCAAGCCCAAATGCATAACTATTGTTTGAGAATGTGGAACCATTAGAAGAAAAAAAAACCGAGGCTTCAAGACAGTCATCTGACTCTAGCCAGCAATGTAAATACAACAAAAGCAAGAAATAAAATAAAATGAAATGAAAAAATCTCAAGAAATAAAATATTATTATTTATTTCGGCTTTGTATTTGCACCGCTGGTCTAGAGTCAAATGGCCTTCTTGAAGCCCCACTTTCTCTTAATGCAAGCTCTCCTATTGCATCTTGGTGCTAAAAGACCCTCTTTTTCATTAGTAAAATTGTTCACTGTGGAGTCTATGATAATTTATAATAAGAGACATCTTTTAGGTTCAACTCTTGTTTTGAAGTTTTGTTTTTCTTCTAATCCCTTATAAATCAATGTCTTTTTAACCAATGGAGTGCATTCTACTATTATGCACAAATTGTACTACTTTTTTAGATTCAATTTTGAATGCTTTTAAATTTGAACATTGGAAGTACAAAAGAAGAAATATGGAGGTTGTGAGTTGATATAGAGTTCATTCTCATTGAAAGTTGCATGGAAATAAAGTGAAATATATCCATTAGGCTAGTTGAACCCTTTCAAAGTTGCTGGATTTTTTCCTAATTGATTTTATAACCAAAAGTTAGAGTTTAAATGAGATTCAAATTTTATTTAATGATAAAACATTGATTTTCAACTTTATCTTTTGATTATATGATGGATATAGGAAAACTCCACTACCTTTGAAGGTTGGAATATCAAATTTGCATTTGAAAATTCAAGGTTGCAACAAGTCTAATGGGATACAATCCTCTTTGTTTCTCATGTAGCTTTTAGAGTTGGATGAATTCAATACCAACTCCTAACCTCTTTTTTAATTGATAACTCTAATGTTTACATTATTCAAAAACTTAAATCCATGGAAGTGCATTAACTGAATTTAGTGTAGAATAGTAGGGTATACCCCATTGATTTCTAAATGTACTAATTTATAAGAGATCAAAAAACAAATACAACCTAAAAACTAGAGTTAGACTCAAAAGGTGTACAGAGAAAGAGAGAAGAAAAATAATCCAAATCTTTTTAAAAGTCTAAAAGTAGGAATCAAAAATACAAATTTCATCATTTTAAAATAATGTTGTCCATTGTGCAAGGTAATAAAGACTACCTCCACATGTAGGAAGATAACATTCAATTGTAAACAATTTAAGGTTTTAGAATTTAGTGTGAGGGTCAAATGTCAATATAGAGAAAGCATTCAACAAAATAGAAGGGATTCAAATGTTAGTGATATAGACCTTGAAAGCCAAAAGTTTTATTTCTAAAAGACACTAAGACCAAAAAGTAGCCAATAGATGGCGTTCAAGATCATTATAGAAATAAAGACCTATTGGTCAATAGATCAAGACCATTTATAGCAAAGTAACTTATTGATAGGTCTTGTATTTTTTTTAGTATTAGAAAAATCATATATCTAAACCATCAAACTTCAAGGTCCATCAACACTAGAGGTTCTACTTAATGTATAGTATATTGCTAACTAATTATGCTACAAAACTCATCCTATTGTATAGAAATGTCCATAATGAATGTATATTATTCTATATATTTCTAATATTTGTGATAAATATATAACATATATTAGTTATATCTTATTTTTTAATATGAAAATGATCCTTGTATAAGAAGCAAAAAATATATTATTTTTTCTTCATATGAATTTATGCCACCATGTATTTGTCTTTACAAAGTTTGGTTCTCCCTATGATGAATGTATTCATCAAGAATGTCACCTTCTAATTAATCCTAATTTACTCTTGACTATAAATTTCATTTGAATTCTCATTCAATTTATATTCCTTTAAAATGACAAAAGGCATGACTGCATACAATCCAATCACATTGCCTTTCATACTCTCTCTATTCAAGGCTAGGACCTAAATTTCATCTTACAAATGCTTGAAATAATAAAATGTAATAACATGATACAAAATAAACTAAGATAAATATAATAATTGAGGAATTCTAACCTACATTTTGACTTGGTGTTTGTTTCTTAAACTTATGTTTCACTTTCTATATCACATAGCAAGTGACTATTTTAATTAACTCAATTTTGATATAAGATTTAGATTGAACCAAATACTATGACTTCAATTGAATTGTAATAAAGTATATCTATAAGAACTAAATGTTCTATCCAATTTTAGAAAAAGCTTTCAACACCTTGAGAGGCTAGTTTACAAAGAATTTTAATATTCTTGAAATTTAATTTTAAAAAATGACTCTTCAATCACATCAGTCTCTAAAACAAAAGACAAAGATTTTTTTTTAGGATAAATGAAATGAAAATTTTGTTGTTCATTCTTTTTCTTCAAGATTATTGTTGTATTCAAAATGAGGTTAGACTTTCTTAAAAATATATTCTCTTATACAATTAAAAGGAGGAATTTTGATCCTTGCATTACTAAAAATCTTATCCATTGATAATCAATAATTTTAGTTTATTTTCAATTTGTTGATTAGTATGTACTAAAAGCATCATTGTGCTAATATTGAGAGAACTTTGAAATGATTGAAAATTGTAATTATCAAATTTTAGTATGTTGTATATTCATACAATTTCAATATGGAAAACAATGCAATAATGACCTTCACATAATGAGGTTCTTGAATATTATAAACTGCATTAAAAAATTATAAAAACAAAAATTTTATTCAATGTTATTTTGGCAATCATGACATAAATAATTTTTAATAAACTAATTTCAATTTAATTAGAAAACAAATAAATTTGTTCAATTAATATTGAAACTATTGATGATAAATAGATAAGGAAGTTTAAAATGACTTTAGAAATAAAAATTTCTTCAATTTTTCTTAAAATATATTGTGTACAAAAAGAAAGTCAAAAGTTGGACTTTTTTTCAACTAGAGGTGTGACAATACTAGTTCCTTCAATCTTTGTGGACAAAGCATGAAAGTAATGAAAATCTTTTTTTACTATAATTTTAGGGACTTTTCAAACTATACTAGTAGTTCCATATGCCACACAAAAATTTCAAAGGATTGCTTAGACAAAAAAAAGTAGACTCTTCAATCCTAGCTTCAATTTTTTATTGATGTAATTTAACTACAATAGTGTCTTGTTCTAATAGAATGATCTCCCTCCAAAATTCTTTCATTAGAGGATTTCTAGACTCAGGGAGGGCCGCTTCAAGCAAGTGCATTAGGAACTGCTCTCCCTTGCAATATTGGGGAACGGTTGTTCCCAACAATTTTTTTTTTTTAAAAACAAAAAACAAAAAAACTTTTTTACTCTTGAAATGAATAATAATAATAATAATAATAATAATAATAATAATAATAATAATATTTTTGTTTTGAAAAGAAAAATTATTTTTTTTGAACATGGCAGTTGCCATGCCACGTCAACAAGCTGCTGCAACCCCTTGCAGGATTGTTCCTACAATGTGGGAACCCACAACCCTCCTGGAGGTGAAAAAATCCTCTAATGTTACTAATTTTTTTAAATTTTAATCATAATACCATATTAATAGCTATTTTTTTTTTAAATTATTAAAATTTCAAATTGATTAACCTCATTTACTGCAATTAGACATCTTGGCTACTTTTGTTTGTTTTGAATGTATCATGGCCAAATCCTATTTCTCACTCATTTGTGAAATGAACTAATTTTTATTGCTTTTAGAATAATTAATAATCCACTTCTACCCCATATATATACATATATATATACATATATATATATATAGAGAGAGAGAGAGAGAGAGAGAGAGAGAGAGAGAGAGATTGAAGTTATTATGATTGCAAATTGATATGGAGTATTGATATAGTACATGTCATCAATATAAGTTTTCCACATCCCATATCAATACATGTGCCTATACATCTTATTGTACTAATATTTCATATATAATATCCAATTGTATTTATATCAACCCCTAAATGATTTTAACTATGTTTTCACCAAAACCGCTCCAAAACTACCATTTGTAGTGCAAGTATCAAATTTTAGAAAAAAACAACATTTTTCAACACATGTAACCATAGGATCTAATAGTAAGCTTGTTTGAAAATATGTGGAAAAAATTTCAGAAATTTCCACCATGTAGATTGCAAGATGTTAGCATTTGAAGTGACAAATTTCTTTTTCTTGGCCTTGAAAAAATCCGGGCAGCTGCACTTCAGAAGGTCACATTTATACGAAAAAATGCACAAAATGGTGTTTACTCTTTGGATTCATTTTTTAAGTCAAGTTGGCTACATGCTTGAAAAATTTCATATCATTTGGAATCATACAACATATAGGAAAAAAAATAGTAAGTAGAAAGAAGGAGAGAATGATTCAAAATACTAAATAGTTAATCAATTTATTTATAGAATTGAAAAATGCCAATCTCAATGGTTTTAATGTTTTAATAAACAATCTTCACCCAATGTTTTTACTTTTTTTCAAAAATATTGAAAATTGAGTTAAATAAAGGACTTCAAAGTTTGTTTTAGAGTAGAGATTCAATAACAACCGACAAACTCCCACAAACTAAAACTTTCTCATGACTTTTGACTCATTGATCAAAATGGAATGATTCAAAGCTTTACAAAAATATATAAATCTAGGGAATTAATTTCAATTTTTAATTTCCTAAATAAATGATTATTAAAGAGTTTTTTTTGCTGCCTAGGCTACCCATCAAGCATAGAAAAGTACATATTATGCAATAACTTTGTAACCATATAGTCAAAAGTTATGAAAATTGTTGGGCCTTAAAGCTACTCCTTGGGCACATATTGTGTTAAAATTTCAATAGAAAAAAAATAAAAACTCCATTTGTGGTGAGCTACCCCAAATTTATATGTTGCCAAAAAACGTAGTTTGGGTGTTTAGGGATTAATATCGTATTCCATATTTGTATTAGATAATTTTAAGTATCTTTATTATCCATTTTTGAAGATCGATTGCAAAGAGAGGGGTGTTTAAATTTTTTTGAAAAAAAATTGATAGTCTATTTTTTTCTATGTGGTAGTTGCATGGATGAGTGTCTCAAATGCGGTACCCGTGGCCTCATTATAGGTCACTAAAATTGAAGGCTATTTCCTTGGATGAATAAATAGAAAAAATCTCAAAGCAAAAGGTGACCCACTTTAATCTTCTAAAATAGAATATGATAGAATAATAATAGTTATTTATCAAAAAAATGTTTAAAAAAAATTTGACCTTCATTTTAACTACTAAAAAGCCCCTAATTCTATATTAAGAGAAGTTCTTATAATGTAGAAAGCATTTCACTCGAGCAAAACCTTTTGAGCACTCATAACAAAGTTACTAGAAAATATTTAAATATATCTATACTCTCAAAATAGCCCATAGGTAATGTTTTGTTTAGTTTGGACAAGTCTATATATTCCTATTTAAAAGTTCTATACTCCTATTAAAAGTTGAAAGTTTATATACCAACTACATAAATGTTTTCATAATCAAGTTGTTAAGTATTTTGGACCAAAAAATTATAAAAAGATATGATTATTTGTGGCCTAGAGCCTTGAAATGCTAACATTTTTTGAAAACATCTTTATGACTGGTTTATTGAGACACTCATCCATGCGTCTACCATGTAAAATAGTTATGGTGAAACTTTAAACATAGAGTTTCTACATAACTTTAATTTGCATATGGATCATTCATCTTTTAATTTTCTTCTAATAAATTGTATGTATTACAACTTGTGTAAATTGATGACTTATTTTGAGTAATCATTGCAAATTCATGATAAAAACTTCAAGAAAAAAACTCAATCATACCTCTTTCCTTGTGGACTCAACTCTCCCATTTTGAGAGCAAAAAGTTGAATTAGACTTAAATTTGTAATGAACCAACAATCCAAATTTTATTAAAATTGGTTTACATTTAAGACAACTTTGGTGAATAAATGAATTTTAAAATATATTTTGAATATATTTTTGGATGTAAATAGCTCATTATTCTAATCAAAATAGCATTTATGTTACTTTGGAAAATTAAATTTGAAATGATTTGTCCCAAATCCATCTACATTGACTTGTCCTATTATTATATGTAATACAAATGTATTGTAGTCATACTATTTGTAAAATAATTAAATTAGGACAAGCTAAAATTTTGTACCAATTTCTATAAAAATAAAAATTTGGAATGACAAAAGTCTATAGGTTACATTAATTTTACTAAGAACTAATAGTGCAAATCAATGCATAATGATTTTTCTTATTAATGCATATTACAAAATGAACCTACATAGGCTAAAAACACCTTCAATATGCATTTAATTTGTGGCCACTTCAAATGTAGTGTAGAGTGCCTTTTGTAAAACCTTACTTTTCAAATGGGTAGTGAGTAGTGAATAGTGCAGGGTTAAGCTTGCCAATACAAATACAATATGGATTCTTTGTAAAAATTTGGTTGGACTTGAATGAGGCTTCCAACATATTTGATCTTCATTATTTATCATGAAGAGAGTTATTTTGGGATATATTGTCCAAGGTTGAGCTAGCTCCTTGTGCTCCCTCATTGGCTTGATGGAATCACAATTATATTGTTGAAGGTTTGTTGGCTAACTTAGAGGGCACAATAGAAAAGGAAAAATGTTGAGTGAAAGCATAAATTTGCAAAGGCCTCCAAATTGATGAGTCTCTTAAAATCTTGCTAGCTCCTTTGGATTGGCTGATTTTTGCTTCTTCTCATAGCCCCACCTTCTAATTTTAATTATCGTGACTTGTTACTAATTGCAATGAGGATGGTCTATAACTTTTTCAAGGGAGTAATATTTCTACTGATGATATTTGTGAAGACTCTTCAATATGAACAACAACACTACATACAAGGCTGGGGTGAACTGAACGCCTCACTTGTCCCTTGAAATAATTCCAGGAGTATACAAAAAAACAAATAAAAACTATCAATTTGTACTTGATTAATTTTGTTTTTACACCTTTTGATTGCAAATATTAATTTCAAAATTTGTAAATTTTATCATGTGTGTCAAATAAAAAGATTTCAGCGTTTTCCCTCGGCAACAAACAAGGGGGTCTCGATTCACCCCGGCCATGTACCATGGGTAAGAAAATTCCATCCCCCAATAATAGTAAAAAGTCATCTAACCGTATGTAACTTTAATTTTGTACCACGCCCTAACAGGACAAACTCAGCGCCGTGAGTGCCTGCCGATCTGTCCCTCCAAGCTGACCTGTCATCCATGTCACTTCTTTGCTGATCCGCCCACCCCGTCCCGGCCAATGTGGTCACTCCAGGTGTCCAGGCACTTTCAAGGCCAGAGAACGCCGGCATTGGTGGGGAACTCCGAACCCCCGAAAAGGAACCCACTTAAGGTCAAAGGCATTGAGTCACCATCTTGATTGAAGAGAATCTCAACACAACTGAACTTATCCAGAGTACCGTACATTCAACTGAACAGTACTGGTTTCCCACTGCAAATTACTGTGGGCCACTCACTTTAATATTTCACGAGGTGAGAATCTTCGTAATGTGAAGATTATGTTCAGTTTTGGAAGATATTTCACCAACCCGCAGTAAAGTTGAGTGTGTCCCACCCATGGGTTGCAGTGCCGGCCCAACAGAGAGACTGTGACTCACTATTAGTTGGCAGCCTTTAGTGAGTGCAGCTCATCCACCCCCCAGCCCAATCCGTGGAACAGTTTTTAGTAGCCATGCTTGACTGGAAACTCTACTCCATGACATGAATTCAGATTCAAAGCGGTCAAGAACCGCGGAGCCATTTTCCACATCCGTTGTCGTCGGAGGTTTGAACGTGCCATGTGGCGCACTTGCATTGTTCAATGACTCCTCCTTCCAACAAAGGAAAGTTGTCATCTTCAAATGGATAAGTTCTTGGGTTTGAATTTGCTATATATGTGAAAGGAGGGATGTGCATGCATGATTTTGGACACGTGGCGGTCTATGTAGAACAAGGAAACGACCCACAAAAAGGACATACTCTGAGGTAGGAATGTAACCATACGTGATTTATGGACCTTTGAAACGAATGGAATGTACGTGTTTCCATAATTGTGAGGCATAAATTGGTAGCTTTAAGGTAGAAGTCTTATTGCTCGGAATATGAGAAATAAGAATTGTACTTTAGAGCTACATTTATGCCTTGAGGTGACAAGAGCATGTGCATTTTAACTGTTGAAGGTTTATGAACTAGTTATAATGTATTCCTACCTTACCAATTGGGTGAGTTATGGGGTTCTCCTATAGTGGTTTCTTTGGTTTGTATGGACCGTGTTTCTGGATACTAGTAATGGTTTGTGATTGGAGACCAACCCTTTTTTTGTATTTAGATTGGAGTCTTACTAGCGAGAGTTCATGGTGAATGTGGATGTGGTGAGTCCTTTATTTTTTTTATGATAAAATGCATTGGTAGTGGTGAAAATTTATTGAGTGGAAAATAGCATTGGCCTTTTCTTCTGTAGTGACATAAGTGAGCATAGAATGTATGGAGACTATCTCCATATTTAGTATTGTAGTGTGTTATGTGGCATCCTACAAAATGCTAAAGGTTGCATATATGGTGATGAGGTTCATTCTTTCAATATTTTTGGCAAACTCATATGGACTAGAAGGCACAAAGTGGATACAAAGGTCATAATTGTGAACTTTTGTATTTTTCAATTAAAATGCATAAACAACATTATGTAAGGTTGATTAAGCTCTTTGAATTCCATCTTTGAAGAGCAACCAACTTGTAGAATCTACAAAGCACTTTGATGCTACAGTGAGTTTGTGTCTTAAAATGAGGTGGATGAGTATTTCATTATATCCTATGGCCCTATATGTACCTCGATGCACAACACAAATTCAAGAACTAAAGGTCATTTTGCTTAATATAAACAATCTAATCAATCTTGAATCTTGTTAGATTGCAAAAAAATTTAATCTAATCTTTTTAATTTTAAAAAAATTAAAAAAATGGGGATATATGTGACTAAAGAAGAATGATTTTGTGTCCAAAATGATTAAAGAATGACTCAAGCTCCCTAACTGCACCAATAAAGAAGGATTCCATAGCATCTAAGTCATCTTGTAGTCTTTGGTGCAACTTTGGAATGAGGAATTGACAAGGTCTGAATTTCATCTATTGTATTTTATTCACAACATTCTTGACCTTCTCACATCAACATAGTCTAATCAATTGTAGAAGCACAAGTCATGAAAGAACACATCATAATCATACATTGTAATTGCGCGTTAGTCCATGGCAACTATGTAATGACTTTTGTGTCATTGCTCAAATACTTGCTACTTTGGCAAGGTTTTCTTTTTTAATCTTTTTTTTTTTCTCTTCTCTTTTTTGTCGTTGTTGTCTTTTTTTTTTCCTAATCTTTTTTTTGTATCCGTTTGATTGTTTCATTAGAGGTAATTTTTTTACTTAAAAAAAATACTTATTTTGTCTTTTCCCTCATATAATTTTTTTTAATCTTTTTCCCTTTCGAATTTCCAGAATTTCTTCCTCTTTACTTAATTTCTTCAAACCTTCTTTGATTTTTTTGGTTTTTATAAAATTTATTTATCTTCTCTCTCTCTCTTTTTATTTTTTTATTTTTATTTTTTATTTTATTTTTTGTTTTTGTTTTTTATTTTATTTTTTATTTTTTATTTTTTTATTTTATGTCTTTCTTATTTTTGTGATCTTTCTATATTTGATTGACTATTTCATTATTTCTAACTTTTTTACCTTACTAAATTTTTTTTCTACCTTATATATATATATATTCTTTATCTTGTCTCTTATTTTATTTTCTTGCCAAACTTTTAGAATTTTATCTCATTTTCTTAATTTCTTCAAACCTTCTTTGATTTGGTAGCCTTTTCTTAAATTTTATTTATCTTTTCTTTTGGTAGTATTTTTTCTTTTAGACTAAATATTTGGTATGTTTTCTTTGGAGTTCATGCATTTTGCTTGGCCTTTGCTTGTTTTTTAGATATATTGTTCTTGGCTTCAGGGTCTCTTGAATGATTTCCACCATCTCTTACAAAAATGGGAGCAAGAATTTCAACCAATTGGGACCCTTATTATAAAACAACTTTCGAAAGGTTCAAGTTACTCACTTATGACTCAATATGAATCCACACACATATACAGTGAGGTATTATGATGCTAGCAACAAACAAAAAGTGAAACTTTTGCTTTGTACTCATGACTATATTGCCTATAAGCTTTCATTGAAGAATGACTTCCAAATGACTTCAGAGCAACTATGCTAAAGTCATAGACTACTGAACACCGGCTTCAATATTGCTTCGTGGCCCTCCATGCTTTAGCGTGACACTTTATATACATCATAGCACAAGCATGCTACAACTTCATGATTGCCCATAAGAAAAACTAGGACATGTAAATATGTTTGTGGCATGTAGAAGTCCCCTACCGCCCCCTAGTTCTCTTTCTATGCCAATAAATTTTCTTCATAATTGTGATTTTTCCTTCATCTTCCTTGTTTGTTTAATGCTTCCTTATCTTCATAATATTTTTTCATTTTAAAATATTTTTTCATCTTTTTCTTATTTTTTTTTTCTAATGAAAATGATACATTCCTATTGGACTGTTTAATTTTTGATTTAATTGGTATATATTGTTGAGCTTACCTTTGAAACTAGATTCAAAAAGTAGCTACATTTCTAATAGTGAATTTCTATAGCATTAATTCAGTTGGCGCTAGCTAAGGCTTCCACTAGACTAAACCTAGTCAAGTGGAAGTCATGTTATAGTATTGCATTGGGGTAATGATGTGGAAATGACTACATCATGTCTTCTTTGCTATTAGGTTCAAAAAGGATGTTAAGAAATTGTAAAAGAAAACATCATTTCCAATCTATTTTTCAAATTTGTCAACAACTTTTGATTTAAGGCTCAAAATCTAAAATTTACTTTTTGGAGATGAAAGTAAGATTGAATTTTCAATTTTTATCAACCCCTAAAGTTCCATGACTATGTTTTTGACATATAAAACCATAGGATCTTGTAGTGTGCTAACTTGAAAATACGTGGTAAGAATTTCAAAAATTTCCACCTTGTGGATTGTGAGATATTAGCATTTAAATTTACTAAAATCATTTTTTGAACCTTGCAAAAAACAAGGCAAATGCACTTTACAAGCTCACTTTTCTATGAAAAATGACCAAAATGATGGTGCTTCTTTGGATTCATTTTTCTAAACAAGTTGGCCACATGCTTGAAAATTTTTAGTTCGTATGGAATTGTATAACATATAGGAAAAAAATAGTAAGTAAGTAATACAATAAAATGATTCAAAGCACGAAATTGTTAAGAATTTAATAATGGAATTGAAAATGCAAATCTCAATGGTTAAAATGTAGAAAATAACAATCTACATCCTATGATTTTATTTTTTTTCAAAAATATTGAAAATTGTGCAAGATAAAGAATTTCAAAGTTTATTTTAGAGTAGAGAATCCATAACTACCCACAAACAAAAAATACTTATAACTTTTGACTCATTGATCAAAATGGAATGATTCAAAGTTTTCCATGTACATATAGCTCTAGTAAACCAATTTCAAATTTTTGATTATGAAAAAAGTGATTTTTTCTAATCTACCCAAACTACCTAGTTACAAAAAGTAACATATTAGGTTATAACCTTTGACTCATATTTCCAAATTTCATGAAATTTAGTGCATATGAAATATATTCCTTGTCCCCCATCTTCTTTTGATATTTGGCCCCAAATATGGAAATCTCTAGTCACATGAACTTGCCCAAAATTTCTATGTAGCCAAAAAAACGCAGTTTGGTCTTTTAGGGGTTAATACAAAGTTTTTTGAAAATAGTTAATCTACTATTTCTGAATGAAATCTAAATGATTATTTGTAACAATTTTTACGTATCCTATATGGTTTGTCTTGCCTCCTACCACCCCACTTGTATAAATAGCTTGTCATTTCATCTATTCATACTCGTATACTAAGTGGCTTCAAAAGCCATGCAAAATATTTGTCAAATATTGTGTATGATGTATTGTTGTAAAACTTTATATATATATATATATATATATTCAAATGTTACTGTAGAATGACTACCCTTGAGCAATTGTCATTACACTTTTTTTTGTATACATTACTATAACTTGAAAATGATAGGTAAATGACTTTCTATGTCCTAGGGGAATGACGTGAACCTTAAATCTATGTCACTTTAGAATAACTATGGAATGACTTGCCACATGTTAATCCATTAGAATGGCACAAAGACTCAATTGCAACTTTTACATGACTACATAATGACTTAATGTGATTGTCCACATCAAATTTGTAATGAACCTACCATAACTTCAAAATGACTTGCAAATGATTTTTGATGTAGCTATCCATGTCTTGTTTGTAATAGGTCTATTGTAACCTTGAAATGACTTGCAAATGACTAGCCACATGGGATAAGAAGGGGGAAGCACTTTTCTACATGGTAGCACAACAACCATTTTCTTAAATCAAACTTTCTTTATCAATTCAACAATAATTGTCTCTCATCCATTTATACATCTATGGTACAAATTATTGGTGATAATAAAGTGAATAAGTCATTTCAAATGACTTGTCTACTATGAGTACAGGGCCTCAAGTCATTTTAAAGTCATTATTGTTTGGAATGACTTATGGGCAATCATTTTTTACAATCATGTTTACCCCTAGTTTCTTGTAGTATGGACACAATAGGCCAAGATTTAGACTCATCCATTCAAGAGAAACATGACACATTGCCACATTGTAGCCTTGTAACCTAGATGCATTAGACTACATCTTCTACACCTAAACAATTGAAAAAATAGAAGACAAAAATTTATGCATTGATCCTAAAACATTAATTTGAGCCATTTAGCCACTTTTGGAAGGCATTGTTGTAGGATAATTTGCTAAGTTTGAAGATCTTTTGACTATACATCCCCATAATAAACTGCAAGTGCTATAGACTTACAGATCTTGTTTTCAAAAATGCCAAAGGGATGAAGAAAGATTCATCCTCCATTGACCTCCAAATGTGCAATATTGTAAGCTTTGTATGTGCAATACAATGAGTTTGTGTTTAAAAACTAAGTGGATGAACATTTCAATACATTCTATGGTCTTATGTGTGCCTAGATTTACAACAAAAATTTTGATAAGTAAAATTCAACCTACATAATAGAAGCAATCTACTTAGGTTTGAATCCTAGAAGATTGCCAAAAAAAATATACACAGAAAAACAAAATACTATACACGACTACTTAGATCCAATTGATGAATGTTAAACATAAGTCATGGGTAGAAGGAGGCCTGTGATAATTGTTGAGTCTCCTAGAAAGATTCCTTAGTCCCTCTTATACACAAAAGTATGATAAAAAAAAATATAAAAATCACTTAAGAGACATGCAATGAAGAAGATTCACAATTCATTTTAAGAAGCTCAAGATGGACACAATAGGCCAAGTTCTAGATCCATCCATTTAAGAGAAACATGACACATTGTGGCCGTGTAATCTACATGCCCTAAACTACACCACATAGACCTAAGCAGTTGAAGAAACAGAAGACAAAAATTTATGCATTGATTCTATAGTGTTGATTTGTGCCACTATTGAAAGATGTTGCAAGGAAAGTTCTTTGGGAAGATCTTTTGACTATAAATTCGTACAACAAGCTATATGTGCTATGAAATTATGGAATTTGTTTTTCAAAAATGCCAAAGAGATGAAGCAATGTTCATCCTCCGTGGACCTTGTAATGTGCACATTTGTAAATTCTATGAGACAAAAATACTTTGAAATGCCCTTCACTTGTATGATTATGCACGCATCTAAGTCCGTGCACATTTGGATGAAGGAACTCAAGTTGAAAGAAGGTTCAAGATATTTACAAGCATTGGCATAAGAGAAAAAATGAGGCCTCTACAGGATTGCTTTGCATGGGAGAAAAGGGGGTCTTAGTTGAATTAATGTTTACTTTAGAAGGTGGAAAGGGATATATATACTATTTTCTATGTGATACTTGTGACATAGTATTCACTACTAATAGTTTTTATTAAGTATTTTCTAATCATCTCAACAACGGACGGAGAATTTTCCAACCTTCAATCTTCAATCACAATACAACATAAGGATTAAAGTTGTCAATTACCATTTCCAATTACAACATATGCATATAGAGTCATAGTTAAAAAATTAGAAAAAAATAGTAGCCACTTGTGGGAGTTCAACAATGTAGAAAGTGCACAATCATATCTTGCCATCTAAAGTCATGAGTGACACACATTCCCAAAACTTGCATGCTATCCTAGCATACAAGACATGATGACATCCCCAATACTCTTGATGATAGTCATGTTGGATGCGATATTGAGCCTTGTAGGAAATCATAGCTAATAAAAGCCATGTAATCATGGTGACCTAAAATTTTCTATAAGAATGAAAGTTAGGCAAGATGAAGATACATTGAATGAGATTCTATAGGTCCAATAGTGATGTAGACATTGTTAAAGATCATGTCATTGCCTAGCAGCCTTCAAGAAAATTCAATATTCTTTAATGAACAACATTGTCATCTCAAATATGGACTATAAAATCTTTAATTTGTGCATGTCTAAGATTGATGGAACTATTTTCTTCAATACATTCACTACAACAAATGGAGTATTTTATGACTTGAAAAAAAATGAATGGAGGTGATTAATAAGTGATGGTAGTCACATTCTCAGAGGCCAACACTTAGGGGTTGCGTAATAGCAAATATGATTGTTAGTCATATTTTGGCTTTATATTTGATAGGTATATACATAATATATGTCCTATGGGAATGCCCAACCATATTTACTAATCAAATTTTTGTTGTAGTCATATTCGATAGTTACCTTTTTCCTTTTCAAGTAACTTGAAGGAAAATGTGGGCAAATCATTAATTTAGGATTTTAAAACTCTTGCCACCACTTCCTTGCAATCCTAGTTGCTACTTCTTTAGGGTTTTGAAACCCTAGCCACCACTTCTTTTGCCTCTTCTTCCTTATCTCATGTTGCTTTCTAGCTCTTGTTGCTATTTATTTCTTTGTTTTTTGTTTCTTCTTAGTTCTTGCTTCTTCATTTCTTCTTGTTGCCTTTTGCCTCTTGTTCCTTCTATCACCATTGATATTATTTGTTTTTGTTTTTGTTTTTATTTCTAGAGATATAATTGCTTTGGCTTTTTTTTACTCTAAATTTGTGGTACATGTTTTGTGTTATAGTATATTTTTGAAGGTTGAATCTCATTGTCCATTCATTGAAATTGACCTCCTTGATTGCACATGCATGTATTAGAAGTTGGAACAAAGTTGTTGGAAGTTACTTACAACACAATAGAACCAACACCTTGAATTATTGTAAAGAATATAAGCCCTATAGGCATGTGTGTAAATACATTCCTAGAATAACTCATTATAATATGTTTTGTGTTAATGACTAATAAAATAATAATTGTCATTGAAGTAAGTAGCATTCCTTATGTGTTTTCTTTCTTCAATATGATTGTTTCTTATGCATCTCTAAAATCATATATACTCATTTTTGATTGCATGGATTCTTTTGTTCAATTGATAAATTATATTGATGCATGACTACAATGCATTATATTCATTTAAAATGTATAAAAAAAGTGAATATAGTTTATGACTAAAGCTACTATAGACCTTAGTAATCTTAGTCACAAATTGTGCACACAAATCCAAAAAATGTGATTCTAAGTCATCTAAAATATTGCTCACTTGAGTCATATTTCACAATACATCTTGGCCAAAATATGACTATCTATAGTCAATAACACTCACAATCATGCTAAATATTTGACTTTGTGCTTCTAAAAAATATTACAACATTTAGTTATAGAAATTTCTAGTGACATTCTATACCAATTGTCATGTTAGCCAAAAATATGAGCCACAAAAGTCATATTCCTCATTAGTAAAGAATACAATTGTATTCTAGAGTTACATGCTACATCCACTTATACTGACATTCTATGTACAATGCTACACCAACTAATAATGTGAATTACTACAATCATATTCCACATCAACTAAAAAATATGAATACATAGTTACATGTCATGTCAACTTTTTTTTCCTTTGCTTGGGCAAGTGAAAGGAAAGTTAGGTCTTCAAGGCCACTCAATATATACATGTTGGCTTTAAAGATCTAAATATGGCCTATTATATCTCAAATCATTGTATTTGTGAATATGACTAATGTTTGAAGCAATGAATTAGCAAAGACTAGACTTAATCACCTCACTCATCAACTACAATGATTCTTGTGTGAGTTACATTTTGGGATTTTATGACTCACTGTATTTATATATTATAGTAACAAAATACATCTTTTGTTATAGTGATTTGCCATTAAGAACTTTGGTTCATAGTAGAACTTTGTTAGTACATGCAAATGTTTTGAAAATCTCACAATCTCCTTGAAGGGCTAGTATTGGAGATATACTATTTCTATAGAATCTATGACAATGTGGTTTAGGAATTGGTTTCTAAGCTCTCTTACAAGTTCTTGCATGGCACTTGCAAAGTCACCATGTTTGCATTGGTGTGGCATATATATGAATTGATTTTTAGAAAAGAAGAATTATAATAAACCTAATGCTACAAAAGTACAAAAGGAGTAGTCACCAATGCATTCTTGTTTGATCATTGTGACCAAGTCAGTGAATTTTTTCTAATCTACAAGATGGTGATCATCTTCCGCAAATAGCTTCTCTCTATTGATAACAAAGGCCAATTATGTCATCTCATTAGATCATTTATTCACTTGGGGTAAATTTGCTTGAGGATATAGTCTAGGAGATTATAGAAGGTCCAAATTCACAAGTCTTCAAAGAAAGAATTGGCCTTATCCAAGTAGATAAAGCACAACTAACCCTCATATATTGTCAACGCCGCTACAAAATTGCAAATGTAAACATCATGTTCTTGTATGAATGTAACTAAAACATCAACAATTTATATGAGGGACATTATGCCTAACAAATAATAGGGTTTTTTTCAAGAAATGTAAACATTTCTAGTGCACCATAAAATAGACATGCACTAAAAAAAAGTCCAAAGCAATAGAGTAAAGAGCTAGAAAGGACAAAACTAGAACTAAATCCTTTTAGAAAACAAAAAATGAAAAGTATAACTATCAAAAAACAATAAAGGAAAGCTATTATTTCTCGCAAATGGAAAATAAACTTGTTATAGAGTAGAAAATAGAAATTAAAGGTATCTTGTAATTAAAAAGAAATCAAATAAATCTTTTTTATTTTTGTTGCCTTGTTTTCATTGTTTGCGGCCATTTTTGCCAACAAAACACAAAAAACACCCAATTAGTGGCAAAGTGGTTCTAGGAGGAAAATCCATTAGGTTTTTATACATGCAAATATCTTGAGTTCCTTAGATTCTATCATTACAACCAACTTCTAGAACTCAGCATGTCTTTTCATATTGAGCTTGAAGTATATATGTATGAATTATAGTCAACATTTGCTTAATAGTAACAATTATCTCCAACCCATTCAAGGTCTTGAATGCCAATTGCATTGATGACCAATGCAATGTACATCCAAAGATAATCAAACACTTTTACTTTGAATTTGTTTCATCACCCCAATCTAAGCACCTTGGAATGTATTCATGCATTTATCGAGTAATTACTAGAAGAAAGCCGTGTTTTTTTTTATAACATTCGGATTTTTTGGAATGGATTTTTTTTGACATCTATGTTAACATCTAGTTGTTTTTATGTTTTTCATGATGTTCATTGGATGTTATTTTTGACATAAAACACCTAAATGTAAACTTGAATGTAAAAGAAATATGTTTAAAAGAATTTGGGTTTGTCACCTTAAACACGGGTTTCTTATAGTGAATGGTTTGAAATAGGTACCCATAAGGATTGTCTTACTAAAACATTGTCATTTTAAAACTCATATAATGTGTTTTGGAAATTATATTTTTTCATTTTTCATTAATTTAATGACAAATTCATAAGAAAGTTATAATTCTTTATCCAAAATACTATTGAGCAAGAAAATTTGAACAATTTTGGTATTCCTTTTTATTCCTTTGTTTTTCAAAAGGAATATTGTCCCAAGTCCATATTTGAGACAAAAGGAACAATTTGCAATACCAATTTATAGCAAAGTAGTTTATAAATATT
The DNA here is from genome assembly GCA_963969395.1 of Pseudoscleropodium purum. Taxonomy (NCBI): domain Eukaryota; kingdom Viridiplantae; phylum Streptophyta; class Bryopsida; order Hypnales; family Brachytheciaceae; genus Pseudoscleropodium; species Pseudoscleropodium purum. The sequence continues at coordinate 16,851,410 of OZ017798.1, forward strand.
AAATCTAGCTAAGCAATGTTTGAGTCATATCTATATCTAATTTTAACTCTTAATTTGATGAATTGATATATAACCTTATTTATAAGAACCCTCATTGACCACATCTTTCTACACAATTTAAAATGGGCTACGATTTCACAAAAAATTGTTCTAAAAACAAATGACATACATAAATACAAACTAAATAAGGTGATCAACTATTTTTTTAATCAAAAACCTAAAATACATAGTAATTTCATCACTCTAATGTGACTTGGTATTGAATATACTAAATTAGAAAAAAAATTCAATTTTTGAATTTGACCTAAATAACACATAATTATTGTATACTAACATAATGTTTATAACACTATGTAGTTTTTATAATTTTCCAATATTTTTTTTTCATTTCTAGAAGGATATTTTTCTAAAGTTTAGAGAATTCGAGATGGAATACCCTAATCAAATCCTTGTCCTACCCTAATGATAGTAGGCAGATAGAAATTTGTTCAACTTTTAACCTTGCTACAAGTCCCAATGCCTATATGACAATCTAAGTTAGGTTGTTAGCTTTAACTCTGTTGACGATTTATTTAAGAGAAATTAAATGCAAAACTGTTATGAAATTTTCTACTATATTTGGTTTTGATGCATATCCACAAGTCATTGTCTACTGTTGTAACTTCATCACAATTGAAGACATTGAAAGGGCAATGCTTGATGGCCTTAGTAACTTATTTGTACATAAACTTGTGAATTTTCAAGTTTGATTTGTTGAACCAATGCATATACAATATATTTGGAATATCTAAGAACAAAAACAATTTTTCCTACTTTTTGTATTTAGTCATAGTTTGGCCAATATTGAGAATTTAGAACATCTTAACACAAGCTCCATGTTTTTTTTAGACTTTTCTACTAAATTGTTGTTGTTTATCTACTCAAGTATAGGTGAAAGTTGTTATGTGACAAAATGTTGCAGATTTATATGATGTTGGGAAGTCTTTGAGATATACCACTTTTTTTATTTTTATATCCAACCTCAACATAACAAGGTGCCTTGCATCACCCTTCATCCTTCATCAAAGTATCCCCTTGGAATCCAAGATTATTTTTGTTTTTCAAATGTTGAGCATGTAGTGCACTTTATTAAGTGCCCTAGACCATCAACTTGTATTAGCTTTATCCAAGCGAGTTTGACAATCCATTTGTTGTGAAACTATCGAGCACGCTTAACACTCTTTCTGAATTTCCTAGGAAGGGGATCTCAAAGATATCATTGTCTGATTCAAGTTCATCTTCCTCACCATCAAAGATTTGAACTAAGTTTTTCTAAAGAGCCTACTTGGTTTACTTATTATCAAGTCCATGTAATCTTTTGTTGTTGTTGGATCCTTTCTTGGGTTGTGAGCATCTAGAACTTGACTTTGTTCCCAACAACACCATCTCACTAGATACAAAAGTTGGTGGAAGCAAGTCATTGCCATATTTTTTAGAAGTAGACTTGGGATTAGAAGGGGATGAGATTGAATCATAGACAAAAAAAAAAAGTTTAGCATTCTTGATGTTTCCCAAGCTTTGGAAGTATTGCCTAATGGTGGCACATGTTATGATGTCATGTCTACCCTTCTTATCTTCTTTACACATAGCTATACTTCTCAACTCATGTTGCTATTCAATTCCTTATCTAACTTGTTTTCTTGCAACTACTTGGATAGCCCTCATTTTGACCATCTCTGGATTAGTGCTATCCTCCACTACAACTTCTTCAACTTCAGATATAAGGTCATCCATTTCTGTTGCCATACAATTGATATCATCACCTAGGAGCATGTCTTACCCATCTAAGGCATGCATGCACTCACCCATTATAAGCAATTGGGCTTAAAAAATGTAGACAAAAATTGCTTTTGCAATTAATGAAGTGAATACACCTTCAAACACAAGCGTTTGGCAAATTTGATTCAAACCATGGAGTGGTGAAAGTACAATGCAAGGGATTGTACATTGAGAGGAGATGCAAAACAATGAAAAAACATACCCTTAAATATACTATGAACAACAACTGTAGAATCATTTCATGCATTAGTAGTTGTACAAGCATTTACTTAATAAATGTATAACAAATTCCTTTGCCTTGAAAACTTGTTTAAGTGTAGCTATGTTGATTTGTTCGTTGCAATGGAAATCTCATACTAAGTAGTGTTGCTTATGAACAACAAAAAGAGAAACAGTGGAGTCAAATGTGGCAAAGAGGTGGTGATTAATGCTACTAGAACTAACAATCTCCCGTTCAAGATTACATATAGATGTGGTGGCCACAAGAAAGAAGATAGGGATTGGACAATTATGTGGTGATGGGATCCTAAGTAGATGTGTAAGATGGTGAGAACCATTCTTGCAGTGGCACACAAGAAGGCCAAATTCTAGCGAAACCTAAGCCCTTAAATGGCATGAGGTTATTGCTCTTGCTAAACCCTAGGTAGTTGCATGCCATTTGTTTTCCTCTCGTCTATAGCCCTTTTTGCCCATGCTTTTGAAATAGTGTTTTTCTTGAACACAAAAGGGATTTGGAGCATATCATTATGTTGCCAACAATAGAGTCTCATGTGCCTCTGATTATGTCAAAAATTGAGAGAACATGCCATTTAAAAGTAACTATAGGTTTTACATGCCATTCCAATATTGGAAGCATTCTAGGATTTGAGCATTTTTCCTTCTAAACTACTTTAAAATTGAAAAAATCCACTTTTGGAAAATGTGATGAAGATACATGGATTTTAAATCTTAGCTAAAGGTTATTGAAGTTGAAATACGTAGGTATGCATATACTTATTGATATATTGATTTGTAGATAATATAGAGTCTCCTTCCTAACAAGAGTATTTTTCCTTGGTAGCACATGTTCTTGACCTATAGGATTGGTTGAGGGATACAAAGTGAATAGACTCTTTTCACATGAGCCTCATAATTAAACAAAGGTTGTAGTTGTGGATTATCTATAGAATCCATATGAATGTGTTCCCTTGCCTCATCAACTTGAAACCAATGGTAAGGTTGAACTTGATGTAGAGTGGTAATATATTGACTTTCTCCCCTATCTTATATATATTACAATGTTTTTAAGGCTCTATTTTTAGATCACGACCTTGGAATTTTCAAGCATAACATTTCAAAAAATCAAATGAAAAGATGCCATGTGGACATTGATAATTTCTCAATTGAGATTATATAACTTTATTGCAATTTTGTAGTAAGGTCACTTCCTACATTCTTGGAAATTCCTATTACCTTTTTGGAATGTTTTTAAATTAAAGTTTCAATGATAAAAGAGAGTGGCTATGTGAGAATGGCCCAATTAGAAATATGCTTGGTAATAGGTTAGGGAGATGTTTTGGACATATTTGCATTAGGATTTGAAGGAATTCTTAGAATGTTGTTTGACTCTAAATTCATATTTGAAATGATGAACAATGTACTTTACAATGATATTAAAATCCAACATTGATAATACTTGATTTATCCTAACACTATAAGAAATGTATGTTTTAGATGTTGAGCCTTGATTTTTTTGATGGATTTAGTGGACATCCAATGCAACAAATCCATGCTTTTATGTCAACATTGATGTTACATTGAACATTTTGGTTGACAAAAAAACATGGATTTGTTGCATTGGACATCTACTAAAATCCATCAAGAAAAATCAAAGCTTGTCACCTCAAATGTGAGTTTCTTATAGTGTAAAAATGGATAAATTGAAGATGTAATTGTATAGTCTTAGACCTCATCTATTTTGAATATGCCGTTCATAAAGTTTTTGAAAAACAACCTTAAATTATCAATAGAAAAAAAAACTAAATATATATGACTTCACTAATTTACTCTTCATGATGACTTTATTTAAATAATACATAATATTTCACATTGGAATATAAATGATATTTTCATTTCATCCTTCATCATTATTGTCTTTATATAGAACATAAGGCTTTCCATTGACATAAGCTACCTTACTTAAGCTACAATGACAAGGCCTCTAACAATATAACTATTTGTTTAGTCTTCATTTGCACAAGGTTAGGATCAAGCAAGAACATGAATCAAAATTCTTTGATTTAATAATGTTTCATTTGTCTTCCATTTTATGCAACCATATCATGCACTTTGATGATTTCATACATCATATTATATCCCCAATGTATGAAACTATTTGGATTGGGCTTTGTAATCTAATGCTAAACTATAAAATTACAAACATAATGTACCTTATATTTCCAAATTGCTTATGTAAGCCATTCTAGTCACCATACCTTAGTAATTATAGTGGTTCCAATCAAAGTGAAGAATAATTCATAAATATTGAAGGAATTTCAGTTTTTAAGTCAAAATGCTAAGGCTATTGTAGTCAGTTGACCACGATGAATGCTTGCTAGGAAAATCCTCGTAGCCTTAGCAAACATTCATCGTGGTCAACCGACTACACGAAGCTAAAGACTGACGAGAAATTTCTTCTCCCACCAGGGTAGCAATCATTGAAGACTGCAGATATTGAGCAGAAGATGCATAGCAAGCCTCGCATCAAATACATGCAGTGCACAGGCATCTGTACCGTTGAAAAGGTGCATACGCGCAGGACTTCCTTACTATCCACGAAAGTGCCAAATGATTAGCAATTTAACAATGCAATAATTAATAATGCACATAGTGAAATGTAGAAAAGGCAGAGCAAAAAAATTAGCTACCTTGGTTAGTAAAAAAGGAACAGTAATGTTGGGCCGAAGACCATCGTTAACAAAGAGTTAATTGGGATACTTTCTTCTAATTACATCAAGAGGTGTACTAGAAAGCCCGTGCTATCCAACTAAGGTAACTAACCCCATTATGGACACAACTTTGGATAAGCCCATTGCAGACATAATTCTTCTTGTGAAGACACATGTACATCACAAGAATTTTTGTGTCTGCAATAGGCTTGTGCAAACTTGTGCCTGGAATGAAGTCAGTCACCTTAATGCACAACAGATGAAAACAGCAGGTTAGTTTAGAGTTTTCTCAATCGCCATCTAGATTGATTGCACAGGCTGACAGATCATGGGATCGCACTTTAAAACCATCAAAAGCAACCACCACTTCAAGAAATCTTGCGGAGCACCTACAAGCCTCAAATCTCCACGTTACATCAGTCCCACTTCCTGGCTTGTCTAGCTATTGAAACTTGCATTCAACAGACGAAGAGTCGCAAGTATCCACAGAATTTGGCTAACCACAACACTGAAAATAATACTGAAAACTCTTCCAGATCCATAGAGACATGCTTATTATATACAACAGTGATATTACTCAGATGAGGAAATAAATACAGATGAATTACCATCAAGCAGTGGAACATAATTGGCTATACAAATGTAGTCGACAAATTGTAGTGGACATACGGGTGAGGGAGAGAGACCTTCTGTAGTCTTCAATAGATATCAGTACCTGGCACTAAGGAAGGGTCACCCAAAATCGGTAAAATCCCCAAAGCGCCACTTGATCAAATGTTCAGGAGGTGTACATCCCCTCAACCAATATGTACCTATTATCAAGAGAATAATTTCAGAACGTTTACCAAAAAAACTGAGATACTTCATAACCTTTGCATTTAGGATCCAAAACACTCCTTCGTGCGTTGGAATCCTTTGATTCACCAACAAGAACAAACAAAAATTCGATAATAGAAACTATGCTCAACAGCAAGAAAGGCGATTCTGGGTGTCCCTACCTTATGTGTGTCACCCACTGAAAGGGTTCTGAGGAATGCTGTAAGCAGAATACGAGGAGTCTCGACCAGCCAGCACCTCCTTCATGAGCTTCAGGATGCGTCCCTCCCCAGGCAATGCTCCAGTTCCTGTGACCCCTTCTCGTCTCACGACGAATACAAATTTTGCCTCGGTCTCAAACGGCTCACTCAAGGCTGCGTTTTCCGTGTTTGCGGGATCGAGCTTCTGTTCCACAGACGCCACTAGCGACCCTACTGATGACAGCGTGCCATTGTTGGTTGTGATGAAGGTGAGCCGAATTCCATTCGGCAGTGGGTCAGTTCGGAATGGCATTGGCAGAGGGATCTCACTCGACGATGCAAACGTCGTAGCCCAGCCTTGAATCAGAGACGCAACCTGATTCAATTACGGAGATAAGAATAATAGGGGTGTCAGAATATGAGATTGTGTTCTACAAGAAGAGGTGATTCTCAAACAAGACTTGGAAACTCTGAGTTCGGGCTAGTATTTTTGACAATTTGGGGATCAGACTTGCAAAAGGCTCACAATAGAAAGAAAGAAGAGAACCTCGCAGTTGAAGTTGGATATTTTGACATCCCCTAATTTATGATTAGTATGTACTCTTCACGTGCCTCAAATAGGAGAAATACTACCGACCCGCTGTTTAGGAGCATAGTAAATTCTTAGTGAAATCCCTATTGCACTGCTGTTCTTAGGGCCCACCCGCACCAACCAAGTGGTGGCTTCAACTAACTCGCATGAGTTACTAGGTGTCACGCTGCCAAAATAGATAATTTGGTGCTTCTTCATGCTAACTAGATAGAGGTGAATTCACATTCATTTTCATCAGCTAACTGAACTCCTTGATTTTGGACGAGTAATTGAGCCCCTATCAATGGTTTGAAGTGCTGACCCCGACAGCAATCATCCAGTAGCAGTAGTTAGCTAACTAAAAGAAATGAGTCTCCGTTAGTTGCCTTGCGAGTGCAGCCACATACAATATCAATTAACTTCAGATAGCTAACAGATCTTGAGGCACCAACTAGCTGATTGGCATTACTTGGTTGGTGCAAAATGGAACGACGGATTGATTATTATGCCTAGCCATTGTGCTCAATAATCATATCATACCATACCGTATCATAACCATCTGCAACAGTAATGCAGAATATGTGGAACTGAGTATGCAGAATATCACCTTAGAAATGTCGGCGGCAGGAACAGGGACACTGAGGAGCTCCGATGTGGACGAACGACCAAATAGACCTTTCCAGGGCCATTCAAAATTCTCAGCATTGAATTCTTGTGTAGTCTCTCGCTGCCAAGGCATGGGTCGCGAACTCCATGACCACAGTTTCCAGAAAGCACCTGCCTTCATCTTCAATTCTGCTTCCATGCGGGCTTCTTTCTGCGCAGGTGTTTCCTTGGCTGTAGGTCCTGTCAATTCCACAGAAAATTAAGAGAAGGCACGGTTCAGAATGCAACGTGTAGCTTTAATACTTTGCAGGCCATTAAAAAGTTATTAATAGAAAACCCCCTCGAGGTATTCCTGGTACACCTAAATGCGTTAAACCCTGCCAGTTTTTACGCCATTTAAGGCAGTCTCTAACATGATGAGCCGTGCCAACTGCAACACGGCTTTCTAGTAAACCTCTGGGGTCAACAACACAACCCTTTAGCATACTTCATGCATTTACGAGTAATCGAACGCTCCACCCACAGACAATACAAGAGATGGAGCAGACCAGCACCAGTGGCACGAGCCTTTTTCTCCTCCATTTGGCGCTTGAATGTGCGCGCAGCCATGAAGACATTCTTGGGGCGTTCCCATCCACCTCCATACACGCCAACGCCTGCCTTCTGCTGTGGGCGAATAAGATATTCCAGTACTGCCAAATCCTCTCGCTCAACGTAATGGATACAGTTCACAGGGCATAAATCGATTGCTTCCTGGTTTGGTACCATCCGAGAAAGTGTGAGCTACTGGTAAAGAAACAAAACTTGTCCAGTCCATCTATAAATTTATAGTCACGTGGAAAATGACTAGATCTTTAATATTAGAGAATCCAGCCCCACAAAGGAATTGAAGACAATATAGCCAAGTTAGAATCTGTCTGATATGATGTTAGAATTAGCAAGGATTAATACGGCTAAACCTCTAGGTTTTTCTACTGGTCCATGAAACTGCCTTGAAAGTGTACGCAATCAGAAGCACAAAAACAAGAGTATGGACCTTGATCATGGGTTCAGTGTCCCCCCATTGTTTGGTCACACGAGCGGTACCCTCAGCAGCATCCATGGCGAAGGTTCTCCAGGCGGCATGGGTACATTCTTGGCACCCTGCCAAAGATATAAAAAGTTGTAAGTGCCGGACAAGAACCTCATCGACAGTGGTGTCAAGACTACATGCGGGAGTCGCTGATTGAAAACTTAGTGACTACAAGAGGCCCAGTGGTAAGAAATAACTGAGAAGCATCTTGACACTCTTACGAATATCCTAATCAGAACCAAACACAACAAGGAATGCAGCCATTTCACTGCCGCATGACACCAACAGACGAAAAAGATTCCAAATGTCTCGATGATTCTGAACTAAGTTTCTGTACACCATTGGGTTTTGCAAGCATGGCACATGTCCTCAACTTTCTTTAGTTATTCAGAAAACTCAGATTTTGATTGACTGTTGCAATATCCAACGGTGAAACCCCTTAGTGTCTTAGATGGATAAAACATTTTGATTCAATCAATGCACAGGGTGGCATAGATCAACACCAATTGACAAACACATATACAGAATTGACTCACCAATGCAGACATTTTCGTCTACGAAGATTCCTTGAGGTCGGTCCGGCCCCGCCCACTGGCTAAACGGGGATCCCGAAAATGTGGTATGCCCAGCTGCTCGCATAGCAGCTTTGTGAGAGTGGGCTTCGTTGTAAGTCCCTCGAAGACTGTCATCCATCAGGGTTGCATATGCTTCGTTCAATAATAACGTCATTGCGTGGCCCTTCTTGCAAAGCAAAAGCACAAATAAAAATTAAATAAAAATACCGTCAAAGGTGATACAGTGGACATGTTAACTGAGTCGCGGTAAGGCCTCAGTAAGTGAAAAATGAAAAAAAAAAATTGTCCAGAGAAGGTAGTAAAGATCTAAAATTGTCAGTCAACGGAAACCAAATTGAAATTCGATGATGTTCAATCTTACTCAAAACTTACGCAGGAATATTATCAATCCTACATCGTATAACATACCTGAGATCCAGCAACATCTGGATGATGTATCTTTTGTAGCGCTCTGTAGGCTTTCCGAATAGCCTCAGGAGAGGCGTTCACAGACACACCTAGCACGTCATAATAATCCCGCATTTCCCCACTTGAAGAACCTGCGTCAGATATTTAACTTTTTCGTTCAAGGACTGAGTCATAGCTTTATGATCAGATACATGCATAGTCCAATAACTAGACATTCAAAAACGATATCCCAGATTACATCAAATTAACCAAATACCAATAAACATTGATAGAAATCTTAAAAGGCTTTCGAATACCATTCATAGTACTTCGGCTTTGATTGCCTGTTGCACATCTTACAAACAAGCCTCCCCTCCGAAACCTGCATGAAAGTAAACACCTGTGAAAATCAGGATCAAAAGCATAAGCACAAACATAAGTCGAATTTCCAAATCTCTAGGAAAGGAGCTTCTCATGTAGACGGTCATCCAAGAGGGGTTGAGAAGGTATACTGTACCCGTGTCTGCCAGCAGCATGGGCACCACCACAAAGCCCCAATGAAGAAGAAGAGGCCTTCCCAGATACAAGACGCTGGGCACTTGGTGCAGGGGTTCCCAAGAGCTGCGTTACTGATGGTGGTGAGTTGAAAGCAGGCAGCACAACGCCCACTACCACATCCATCGTTCTTTCTCTTAATGAAGCCCAGATATGAAAATCTCTCAATCCTTCAGTCAACAAAACGCTCCTTGCCTTCACAACATCATAAAGACAAACGGCCTAACGCCCAGAAGATGTCTCCAAGCCGAAGCCGTCCCTGCACCCCATGGAAAAAACACTCAGATCCTAGTTCGCAAATATGACGTATGAAGAATTTGAGTCCTCTGTTAAAAACTTCTATATCACTCTGGTACACTCAAAAATGCATGGTGTTGGAACAGAAAAATTCACCAGAAGACAGAAAAGCCCACATTCAAAGACGATACTACTCATGCGCTCACAGAGCAACACTATGATTGAAGAAGCAGAAGACTACTGGATAATCAACTAAATTTTTTGTCAAGCTTAACAGCGATCCAAAATGGCGTTGATTCAACGTTTGCGATAAGCACACTACATCAATAGTCTCAGCTCCAAAGAGACTCAAACAAATGCCATTCTCAAAATACTCTGCATTTGCAAATCGTACAAAATAAAAAAGACGTCAGAGAGCAAAAGCTTGTTTTAGATCAACGGAAATTCGTCAGAGCACCAACAAGAGATCTGACACCAACCCTGGATCCCCGATTTCGCAGCTTTGAAACTCCCCGAAAATATCAGTGTCCCGACATTCAAAATCTGAGTTACAGAAAACAGCTAAAATTCGAATACATTTTACCCTACTAGAGAGACATACCTTAAACTTTTCCACAATTCCGATCAGATCGGCAATCTTCGACCCCCGCAGCCTCAAATTTGGAAGCAGCGAGGGTCAGATTGCGTAGAATCGAAGAGAATTGGCGCAGATAAGGAGTGAGAGGAGATTGTCGAAGCACGAGTGCAAGAGGCAAGGGATACGCGTGGCGCCACCTTTCTGCAACTCCATGCACACATACGCCATCGTCCTCACACACTCCAAGCAGCACCGTCGGCACTTTTCCCACAACGACGGGAGCTGACGACACCCACATCCCGTCGCCGTCGCCGTCGCCGTCGTCTTCACTTGAGCCAATCAGGGCTTTAGGGTTTTGATGCACTCATAAATCCAAGATTGGTGCAATTAGGGTTTATATGCATTGTTGCAATTTCAAAGTCATGGGGAGGGAAACTGCAAAAGAAACAGGATCGGTAACCAATAGAGCTCTGAATGTGTAATGTTGTAGTGCACAGTGAGAATCTGGGCCAGAAATGTTTGCAACATCGAGAATCATAAGTCGAAGTTTGCTCCTGCAGGAATGGGACTACAGCATTCACATCTAGCAGAATTTTTTCGTTCTCGGTGGCGTGTGTGTTGATGGCAATGGCCAGAGTAGCTTTGACCTCGTTCGCTAGGAGGTTGCGGACTACGTCGGTGCTTCAGGATTCTTTCTTAGTGCATGAGCAATGTAGCGGCATTTTGAAGAACGAAAGATTTGGACAAATGCACAGGAGTGTGCTTATCTCATTTCCTTCAATTGGATCATGTCGTATGGAGCTTCCTGGTGTTCCTGTTGCAGGTCTTGAGGGTTTGCGTTGGAAAGTTCGGGGTGAACCGAAGCGGGAGGGTTTTGTAGAGTTTATCGGAGCTTTTGCTTCGCGGTCTTTTGCTACCCGTAGCACCCAACTGAGAAGGTTAGCGAAGCAGCCTGTTAAGAGAGATGGTCCTCGACCAAGTGGCCGTCCGATTAGAGACAGGGCGATTCCTGGAGTAACATTCAGAAATCTTCAGAAACGAGAAGGTGCGGCAGCGCATTCGAAGTCGGATTCGGCGGGTACTAGAAAATCATGGAAACCTCAGAGCTTCATGAATTCGGGGAAAACAGTGGACCGGAGTAAAGTGATAAAGCCAAGGAGCTTTCAGGATTTTCAATTGCGACGGCGTGGATTTGAAGATACAGAAGCAGAAGCAGGTTCTCTTGTACCTCGGGTTTGAAAATTTTCGATTTGGCATTTGATGAGGCTTTAGGGTTTAGGGATTCAGGATTCAGGATTCTCAATTTTTCTTAAAGTTCAGGGTTTAGGGTTTAAGAATGGACTAGACTTGTATTTGAGAGAGTAGTGTGATCGAAGATACTGAGCCTCCTGGTCCGGTACTTTGCTCAATAGCAATGTGACTGATAAGCTCTGTTTCAACGGTTTGCTTGGTTTCAATAGATGTTCCTGTGAAGCGTAAAAGGCGAGTGATGCGCTTGCATCCATCGGATCAGACCAACAAACGCATTGTGGATGATTCTCCTATTGATTCACCGCCAGGTATTGATCAGCCTTGCTTTTGTTAAAGGTAGAGGATACTCTTTCCGTCACTTCAAGCATTAGAACCTCTACAGAGTTGTAGAGGGATCATTTTTGGTTCACGAGTCAAAGTTTCTTGAGATCGTATTTTTATCACTATATATGAATTGCTTATGCAATCAATTCAAAGTGGGAGGTTGTAGACTATTATTGAAGGGACAGTAGACAAGCCGATTTCCATTCAAAGATCAGTGGTCATACACATTTACTCAAGTCATGCTTACATCCAACTTGCTAATTGAAGTCCAACCAAATGTATGAATAGATGAGTTGCTGTTGATAATAGGGGACAATCCATAAGAATCAGGGATCAGGTTCCGAACGTTTTTAAGTATTTTCTACCTTAAGTAGTGGAGCAATTCTGGCAACCCTTAAACGCTGACTATATCAACTTGAATCGCCACGCAGCACAACCGAAGACAGCTGCAACAATTGACGATGGAGTCTTAGACGATGCGAGTTCTTCACAGAATGCTCAATTTAGAGCCATCCAGCCATTGCCTGAGATATTGCGCCACATCGATACCCATGTATGCCCACCATTTGCCAATTTTTTTGCAGTTCATGAACCATGGATCAAGAGTGTTTTCAGTGGATCCTGAACCTGACATTCCAAGATTGCTAATTGCATATTCTTTGAAGGTGGTCATTTCTTTTAACCCTTAAAAAAGGACCACGAAGCCCAAAATGGTCCTTACGTATTTTAGTAGTTTTGAGTAGTTCTTATGGGACTCTCTGTGCCAACTTTTAATTTTTTTTTCCAACACATGCAATGTTCTTCACTGATTCCGTCAACAGAGAATTTGGTCCCATTTGAATTATATTTTTCACTATATGGTGAATCAAATTTGACATTTTCAAGCCATGAGTCCTTGGTCCTTTTGGGGTTAAGCTTTGGTAGTTTGTCAACATACAGTATATTTGAATCTAACGAGAAACTTGCGCTTCAGAGATTGATCGATGTAGTTGTTGGGCTTTGTTCTTTCCAGTTGCTTGGACGAAGACGATTGTGGGAATGGAGGATAGGAGGGTATCACCCAAAACTGAAGGCACCGTTGGATGACGTACCTCATGGAAGCAAGGAAGGGCGGCTTCCCATCCAGGAGACTGTAGGCTTATCGCCTCCCTCTTTATGTTCTTTGTGAGTGTTTACAGCTTGCTTGCAACACGAGTGTAGATGCCGTCCGGATTTCTAGTTAGTACGTAATACTCTTTACCGGAGTTGAAATGTCTGTTGCGCAAAATAATGTAGTGGCCATGTGCCTGCACTTATGCCTAGATTTGCAGCTTTACTTTACCTTGGTGAACCCTTGAACGAGAAGGTATCGGGAAAGAATCTTTTAAGATAGCTTGACATTTGTTACTTTTCAAATCCATATACCAATAGGGACTTCAATTGTATATGAAAGAATGTTATGTAGCACAGAAAGTTTCATACAGTTTTGTTACGTTTCTCTCTCTTGCTTACACTTTATAAAGATGAACTTGGCGTTTTTTGTGCTGCATTGTCACTTCATATCTGCTTATTGTTGCAGGTATTCAAGCATAAGCTCACATTCGTTGCAGCTGCCAAAGTTTCACGTTCTCTTCCTTCATTAGGTCTACCTGAAATTGCGTTTGCAGGTAAGGTTTATGGATTCTTTCCTTCTGCATCTCTTGATGTACAGGTTTTGCTTTTGAGCTTGTTCTTGATGTCAAACTCTTTTGGTCTCATCAGGAAAAGAGTAGTATGGTTGTTCCTGACTATATCTTATGTTTGCAGGCAGGTCAAATGTAGGGAAGTCCTCGTTGATAAATGCGCTTACAAGACAATGGGGTGTTGTTCGAACCTCTGATAAGCCTGGGATGACTCAGGTACATATGGTGGTCTTTGAAATTTAAGTTTGTGAACTCGATGTTAAGCTCACGTGAACTTATGGCTCATTTCGGAACTAATCTGGATTTTTGGCCTTGATAGTCGGTTAATTTCTTCACATTGGGATCTCGACTGTGTCTAGTTGATCTCCCAGGATATGGTTTTGCTTATGCAAAGGAAGAGGCAAAGGAGGCCTGGGATGATCTTGTAAGTGCCTTTAAATATCTTACTGGCTTGTTAATACACTCGCTTAGTAATGTCCAATTTATGTTTTTCAGGTTAATGAGATTTTTGTAACGACTGCACTTCCTGATTGACAGAATGGATTTCTTAATAACTAGGTCAAGGAGTATGTTACAACAAGGAATAATCTGAAGCGGGTGTGCTTGTTGGTGGACTCCAAATGGGGCTTGAAGCCACGAGACGAAGAACTTATTCATCTGATGGAGAAGTAACGTTTCTGACCGTGTGGTATTTTCATTTGGAATGGATCATTTCTGTTATATTCTTGTTATATTGACATGCGCTGTTGCCTGACAGTGCCCATACAAATTATCAAATCGTACTTACCAAAACAGACATCCTCTCGCCATCGGATCTTGCTCGCCGGGCCACCCAGATACAAGAGGTGACCAATGTAGACAAAAACTTTTCTGTAAAATCGTAGTAAACCTTGCTTCTCTTTGGCTTTACATTTGTTTCTTTCAGAAGTTTGAGAGATTGCTGTGGTGAGTCTATTGCAGGCATGATACAGATCTCATTTTAGATATCAGAGTGGTTTTCATAATCACTAGGATCATGTATACTTCAGACGGACCTTTGTCGCCTTCCATACCAGTAGAACGCCTGTAACCGAAGTGGTGTTACTTGCAATGTTCAGACACTTATATCAGCTAGCGATAGGTAGTCCTCAATGTATAGTTCCCTGCTAATGCTCATGTACTGGTGGGTCATCTTTTGGAAACAGGATCAGTGAGTTTGTAGGTGCCATTTTTTTGTTCTTTGTGGTCTTTTAAGGCTTGAAAGGATTTTACGGAATATCTTGTCTGTACCGATCAAAACAGTAATTGTTGTAATGTGCAGGCTCTTAAGCGTCACAGGAACTTCGTTTTACCTGTGGTATGGTCATGCAATCTTCTCGTACAACTTGTTGAACTGAGTGCAATTATGTGATTAAAACCTCCCAAGTTTAGAAAAGGTGGTGAATTTTGTGAAAAAATCATGAACGCATCCTTAGATTTTTGGCATGGGTTTTGCGTGTGGGATCAGGTGATGGTGAGCTCACAAACGGGTGGCGGTCTTCCACATCTTCGGAAAGCTCTCGTCAATTTAGCAGTGTCCAGCACCAACCCGACTTAAAATGAATGTGTCTTTCAGAAAGCGAGACATGGTATATTTGGTTCTTGGATTTGCATAAATCACTTAGGCAGGTCAACAATTAGAAGGTATGAAATTGCCCGTATATGAAAGACGATGCAGGTAGTCAACGATGCCGTCTTTGAAAAGCCTGGTGCTGCTTCAACAGTAGGAGTTTCAGATTGCAATTTACGGCGCAGCTTCCGAATATTCTTATTTCTGAAGATGAAGAGGTGTGTTGTATTCCTCAGTCTTTCTAGTTACATGGATGCATCGTCCATTATAACTGGTTTGCAAACATCAGGGTCATTTTATGGACATTTTAGAAACGCCGTTGAGATACTCTTCATAGGGTGGACATCAAGTTTTCATTCTAGAGCAGTGATGATATAACACTCTTTTGATTGAAGCTGCTTTGTGGTTGTTAGTAACTACAGTTGTCTGCCATAGTTGGTCAAGTACTAACTTTGTCATTCTGGAACTCGAGATGTGAGGATGAAAGATGCCAGTGAATTCGAGCATCTTGGACACCTTGATCCTTCCTTGCATATATCAATGCTTCTTTGATTGAGTAAAATAGTTGGACCCATGGTGTTAGTGGCCTCTATCAAGAAATGTTGCCTTTTGTGGATTTCCATTGTTTTACCAGCTGTATTAGGCTTGTATGGATTGTGTTGATTTCCTAAACAAATAACCTAGTTGCCCTCAGAATATTTGCTGCATTGTGTTGGTTTTAGGTTCATTATTGATTTTAAATGTTCCAACATGCCAACCTTATATTGTATCATATACCAGTAAACAAACATTAGTATACTCTTTTGGGGGTATTTGGTAGACTTTGAAATTTATTCTAGAATATGACAATAACCTTAGAACACTCCTATACATGTGCATATTCTAAGGTATATGCATCCAAATTTGCCACTTTGAGATTGTATATTTCAAGTGGAATATTTTGGGTGCACATAAGGTAAACTAGCCTAGATTAGGTAGAATGATTAGTTTTCCTTATTGGTATTCTGGAAGATTTTTAACTTTTTTCCATAAGCATAAATGTGAGAAATGGGGAGACTAATTGAAGTTTCATTTTTTTTGACAAAGTATGGATTTGTTGTGAAGTTTCGAGTGTGTTTCCTAATTGGCCCAAAAAAATTTGTAGACTACTCCCAAACCAATGAAAAAATGTATCTATGATGGTCATCTTACTCAACTTAAAGTAATCAAAACATTTTTTTTAACATAGCTACAATGTGTTGGCTCAAAAAGTCACTTTATGTGATGAATTTGCACTCAAGGTGAAAGTTCCTATTGCAATTACTAATCATTCCATCACCATCATCTAAGACATTTGATTGTGGCTACTAATTCAACCTAATGTAGCCCAAATCTTATTTATTGAAAAATATCTAACATAGATTTAGACTTTAATGGATCATTCCCTAGGTGTTTGTAATAAATCTTTGCATTATGATGAATTGATTTACCTTACCTCATTCAACCCATCCAAATCTATTTATTAAGTATTGATTAGGTACTTATCTTTTCTTGTGATGCTTTAGATTCAATAGAGCATCTCCTACTAACCTAAAATAGTTGTTTGGATAGCAGATTTGAAGGTTTGATAAGCATGCCATTGCATGGGCCAATTGAATTTTGATGATTGCCACATTGTATAGGCTCTTTTTGGCTAGCCTTTTAAAATGACAAGGCAAAAATATTGTCATGATTTCATGTTGACTCCTTTAAACTATACAATTGGTCTTTCTACCTTTCTCTTTTGTATAATGAAGTGTCATGATCTTGAGATGTACTCTATGGATTCTTATGCATGCCTCAAACATCAATCAATTTGGAAGACCACTAAACATCTTATCAAGTGATTGAAATCTAGAAGACCATAGGTTGGATACTTTTACATTTAAATCACGACCCTCTTGCATCATCCTTCCAAGGAATCAAAATCAAACCTTATTCTATTGGAGGCTTTCTTCATTTCATGTAGCAAAAAGAAGCCCTCAAACATTAGTTAATAATGTTATGCTAGGCTAGATTAGGGCTCTATAAAATCTTTGTTTGCTTTTACAATGTTTAAAAATATATATATCTCACTCATATTTAGCAAAATTTAAATCATTTATATTTTTAAAAGTGCCACATGTCATCTTATGATTGGTGTGAAGCAATGTAGAACCCTAAAAATCTAATGTGGGAATTCAATTTTGACACATCTTTGCCAAATAAAAAACTCATTTATAATAAATCATTAGTTGAGTGCCAACCCTTCATTATAATTATCCCTTAACCTTTAAAGTTCTTCACATATCTAAGAGTAATCTTGTGGTTTAATTGGCATTGGAAAAGATTTGCATCTATTCTCTTGCACAATGTTTCTTAGAAGTAATACCCAAAAGATGTTTGCATCTTCTGAGCATATAGTGAGAAAATGCTCATTTTTCATAAAATTAGATAAGAAATTATGAGTGGGGTACATATGTCATTTAGCCATTAGTTGATAAGTTTTTGCCAAAACTCTAGAAAGGGTACACGTGTAATTTTTCTGTTGGTTTAAACATTCACATCCCCTTGCAATACAAATTCATGAATTGTATACAAAAATCCACCCCAACCCCTCATTTGTATTCATGTCGAACCTGTGGAGCCTACAATTGATATGGAATATATCTATATGAATTTGTATCCATATTCTGTACTTCAAATTTAATATCCGTATTCAAAATCCATATTCCGAAATATATTTGGACAACCAAGATCCTATTTGATGAATATTAATGGTATCAATTTTTTCAAGAAATCAACGGCATTTGGGAGGGTTCCATTTCTTTGAGCAAAGATCCAATGGTGTTGATTGAACAGTGTCTAATTTCAAAAAAGTACCAAATCAACGATAGCCTGGGTACTTTCATTTGTCTTCTTTTCCATCTCAAGGTGGGGGATTTTTCAAATTGGGGGGACAAACCAAGGCAAGGGTATTCACATCTTTTTGGTACATAGTGCATAGTAGATGTGCTTTGGTCAAATTATTTTGATTGTATCTTTCAAAGACTCAATTCATTCTCAGTTTTGATTTAAACTTAGACAATGAAGCCTAAAATAAGTTGTCCTACTCAATTTGAAGACTTTGAAAAAACTTGAAAATTCAATGAAATATTGCAACTAGAAGATTCATACGTTAGAGCCCAAATAACATAGTATTATATGTATTTCATTTGTAAATTTTTCTTTGTAACAAATTATCCAGTTTAAATTTAATGTTTTTTTGTGAAAACCTTCATTTGTGGTGAAAATCCCAAATTATTCTAATATATAAATCCTCATTATTCTAATTTTATTTATATAATATGATTAAAATAATTACAATAAAACATAATAAATTAATTCTTAAAAATAATTCTTAAGAAATCAACATCTATAGAAAATTTATTTATTTATTCATGAAAAATATCAAAATTTTATCAAAAAAAGTTACAATGATTAATTTAGTTTATTTGAGGTGATTTGACTTGAGGGTTATTGCTAAGGGTGTTTTGGATGTAAAAAAAGAAAAAAGTCACTTGAATATTCATAACTACTTTTACCTCTCTAAGAAATATCAAATTAATTGAATTTTTTTTATCAATTTATTTTCATTTATTTGTTAAAAATTAGAATCATTATAATTTATTACAAAACTAATAGAAAATTTTTACATTGGTAGACAATATATAGTCTTATGTAAAAAAGAATATTAAATTGAAATATGGATATGATTTTAAAGGCATAATTGAGCTCAAAAATGAAATTTAACCATGTAGAAATAGAACTAATCATTTAGGAGTTAATTGCCACAACCAACCTACAGACTTACTTATTTATGTATTATCATATAATATGATGTTAAAGTGTACGAATGAAAAATCATATTTGTATTTGTTCAAATTTCATCAACTTTCTATATTTATACATAAATTTCAAAAATTTGATATATTTTCTATGTATGAGGATCAAATTCATGAAATAGGTGCCAAAATTGAATTTAGACCCAAAAAATTTCAAAGGTCCACATCATTGTAATCCAATTACAAAGTGATAAATTGCACTTTTTGACAAAAAATAACTTAATTTATTCTGAGATAGGATAATCTACATCTTTAAATTATCTTCTTTTTTTCATAATTTCAAACATCAAAATATAATTTTTAAATTTTTTTAAATGAACAAAAATAAATATGTTCAACCAATGGTGGTTGGTATGTCCTTCACAAGCAATTTATGTGCAATTGAGTTGTTCTTAAATGACAATTGTTTCCTTAATCTCTAAATACCCAAGGCCTTTTTTGAGCTTCTAAGAATTTGCTCCAAATTGAATCAAAAGCCAACATTTTCACAAGTTCTTTGAAATTTTTTTGAATCGTAACCATACAAATTCAAAATAGACATGTTGAACATCACATAGAAAAAGAAAACACTACATTATCAATTATGGATTTAAAGATTCTTATGTTTGATCATGAGGGTGTTAGAACTATGAAAGTGCTTTGAAGTCTTTCAATGCTCTTGTCACATGTCTATTCTAAAAAATTGGTCACCAAAAATATACGAAGCTAAAGGGCATAACATGTATAACCCCAATTAATTTATGGCTTCTCAAAATCTACTCTACAATTTCTTAAGTGAATTTCTAATGTGAATTTTTCTCCATGATCTAATATATTTGAGGCTCATTTCAAAGAGCTCTTAACACTACGGAAAGTCAAGATTGCAATGAACACCCTTGCACAAAATCTTGAATAGAAAAATCATAATCATTCACTTTCAAAATCGCATTTTTGATGCTAAAACCACACTTCAAGAAGTTTTTTTCAAAATATAAACTACAAAGAATAGTAACATGGTCAAGTTTTAATTAGCTTCAAAGTACTGTGGATACAGAATTTGGTGCCTTGGGCATATAGGGATTAAATATGTAGAATGTCTTAGGGAAGTGCATTGAATTTTGACACTTTTTGTTTTCCAATCCTAAAAAATTGAACTTCAATGAACATTTTCATGACTCAAAACTACTACAACTCTTCAAAAGAAACCAATGAGAGTTGGACATTTTGTGCTTCAAGGGGGTTTATTCATGGTGAGTCTAATGTCATGTATAGCATATCCTATTATTTACAACTTTGAAAATTTGTAAAATATTACATAGTATTAAAGGGTCAAAAAATTAAAAAACCAATTCTTTAGATTGCATTTTTCTTGAATTCATTAACAATCTCATTGAATGTTTTTTATCATTTGACCACTGAGATTGAAGACTAGAAGAAATGTTGCATTTAATTGTTTCTACCTTAAATAAACCACTAGTGGAAAATGCACCATTCATTTTTCAAGCAAATTTTGCACCGTCATTAGGGTTTCTGGTTACGTAAATTTTCCCACACAATTGGGCATTTTCCATTTTTTATCCAATCATAATTATTTTTTCTTCACATTCTATTCATTTCCCCCATGGTTTATGTTGGGCAATGTTGCTTCTTGTTAGGGATTTCGCAAAAAGAAAACACCTCCTTATTACTCTTTATTGATGCTTTCTTTCAAAAAATTCCTTCCTCCTCAAGTTTTGTCCTACAGGGTAGAACAACCTATGACCACCTAGATTTGCGATTTGGATATCTTTTGCAATATATATATTGTTGCATATATGTTTCAAAGAAAAAGTTAGTTGAATTGATTGAAATACAAGTGGAATCATATTGATCTAATAATAATTGAAATTAATATAAATTTTCAAACACGTTCTTGATCCAAAAATATATTACCTTTGGTAGGTGGAGTCATGACCATCTTAAAAAGTTTCAAAATCAGATACCTACACTTTAATCTTGTTTGATGAGGGTTTCAAAAGTATAAGTTCAACATTCTAAAAACACTTCTTTAATTGATTGAAGCTACAACCTAATTTGACAAGCATTTATTTACAATTAAGCCCACCTAAACCAACATTTATTAAACCTTGGCTTCATCAACATTAAATAATCTATAAATAAGGTAGAATAACCTAATGCCATCAGTCAATCAATTCATTTGCCATCTATAGGACCCTCCCATTTGCACCAAGTCTCCCATCCAATTCCGTAGAGTGAATAAGTCAAATTCCTTTGGGTAAACAATTGGGTGTCATTGTTAAAGAATGACATTAAGTTACATCTATTTGTAGGTGGTTTGAGGTTGATAAAGATGTGGTTCAATAAATGATGGTTTAGGTGGCTTACTTGTGAGTATATGTTTGTTAGAATAAGTTGTAGCTTCAACTGATAAAAGAAGTGTTTTTAGAATGTTAAACTTGTGCTTTTGAAACACTTATCAAATAAGATTAAGGTAGTAAGTCATTGATTTTGAACCTTTTAAAGATGGTCATGACTCCCACCTACTAATGGTTATATAATTTTAGATCGAGAACATGTTTGAAAATTCATATCAATTTTGATTCTTATTAGTTAATATGATTCTACTTGTGTTTTTGTTAATTCAACTAATTCTTTTCTTTTGGAAAATACAAGATACAATAAGCACATTGCACAAAATACTCAGATTGCAAATTTAGATGGTCATCAATTGTTCTATTGTAGATGTGAACTTGATGTCATTTTCTAACAATAGCACCTAATTGCATGCCCCAAAGAAAATGACACTTTGTAGAAATGAATAGGAGATTGATACAAATGGAAGATTCTTGTAGATGTTGGAATTGGGCGACTCATGACATTGGACTAATTGATTATACATTACACTAGAAATCTACAATTTGCAATGCTACCTCTATTTTACCCTAAACCCTAAACCTCTCTAGCATTTCTCTGAGAATGTCTCTTTCAATAGCCTCATCTTCTTCCCAACCACAACCACAGTCTTCTCGATGCACATCAATATAGTATATGCTTCAATTTCCTCCTTCAAATTATTTACACTCAAGCTTGCCACGACCTTATTTTGTATACCAACCTCTTCAATGCAAACGTTAGCATCCCCCTCGTCATTACAAGAAACCAAAACCTAAATGCACAGCCCATAACGCTCTTTGGCCAAGGCAAACCTAATTGGGAGTGGGGTGAAGAAAGCCTAGCATATATGTATTAGATAACCAATGAGTAGTGCTAAGGAATTGGTTATCGTGAGTAATTGGTTGTACATTTTTCAATCACAACCTTTGATCTTCATGATCCAAGGGTGTAAGAAGCAAATTGAAAGGAAAGAAGGTTATGAGTTGTAATTTGTAATGGCAATGGTGATGGGTTGTCAATAGGATGGTACTACATTATTGTTGAAAAGTCAACAATTGGTTATGTGATGTGATGACATACCTTCTACCATTGGCCTATTCAATTAGTTGTGGCGTTTGTGCAGAGTAACAATCGAATGGGAAGGCCTTATGCAAATGAGGGACTCACTAAGGCTGAGGGTGGGCCCCTCATTTGTGTAAGGCCTTCCTACAAGGTTGTTGCTTGGCATAATGACGCAACAACGACTATTTTTTTTACTAGAGCTATTCAATGCATTAAGAACTCACACGAACAATAAAAAGAAATGAAGATAAAAGAAAAAGATTTTTTTGAGTGTAAGGTGCCAACTGCTCATCGTGAGGCGGTTTGATACGTTGGGTACTTGGGTAAGGCGCCATCCGCTCCTTCAGTAAAATCATTGCCGAGTTTTTACAAAATTACAAGACATAAATATCATGTGTGAATAGGTGGGTGATTGGTTCTCTTGGGAATTACACCATGATTCCCGCTATTGAATTTATGACATTTAGAACATAAATATAGGACAATTTCACTAGCTTTCATCCACAATTTTATTTTTAAGTACTTGGTCCTTACTCAAGGCCAAGTTTGCACATACCTTAAGCAAGATTTAGTTCTAAAACACTTGGCCTTGACCATAGAGTTAGAGGTCAAATTTCATCACTCTAAATGCTCTTGTTTAGAGATGAAATTGCATGTCTTCTTTAATTCACAATTTTTTTTTTTAAATCCATGTTTTTCACTAAGTAAACTTCTCATTTATCGGAAGACAAACATTGGCAAGACTATGAAATCAATTGCATGGTCTTCATAACCCACTATAAAAAATCATTAAGAAAAATTTGGATGAAAAAATACTTCCAATTTCCATCCAATTTTCAGTTGATTGTCATTTAAATGTCATGAATTGATGTTTTGTTCTAGGGTCAAGTAACCCAAAAGCATGCTATTGCTTGCAATCTGTGAATGGACAATCAACATTAGACTGGAGATAAGTAACCACAAAATTCAATCAACATTTAGAATGCACAAACTCATCCAATTTTTAAATGTATATGATTTAATAGTATTGTATTTGGATTAACCTTCTAACTTTCTAAGCAATATTATGGACTAGATAATGTTTAAGAGCTAGGAATTCATGAGGGTCAAGTATTTTTGGACATAATAGAGTTAATTGTAAAGTGTTTGCAATGAAGAACCAAAATTTAGGGTTTGAAAAAAATACAAGACTAAACTCCTTGAAGCACCAAAACTTGGTTTGATGGAGTTTGGTGTTGTGTATCTTGTGTATCATTTTTAGGTAAACCTTCTTTTGATACCCCTTCTACAAACTTGGATTCTCTTTATATTAACTCTAATATTAAGCATGCTCCTCTCAATAAAGTAAGACTTCAGATTTGTTTCTATCAAATCAAACCTATTCTTTTTGTGGTTATTACAATTCTACATCAATATTTTGACAATTTAACCAATTCCAATTATTAATGGCATCCAATGCTATCTATAGTAGTTCCCTAAAGTCAATAAGGTAAATTGGTCTATGACAACCAAACCACTCAATGTAGATACTTTGAAAACCACCCATCATAGTCTTGCATCAACACATGATAGACTTTTGCTAATAAATGAGATTGGACTACATTAGGTTGGTTAGTGGCCAAAATCAATGCTTTATGTGATGGTGATGGAGTTATCAGTGACTCTTTTAGGAACTTCTACCTTTTTAGTGTAAATTCATTACAAAAACTAACCTTTTAATTCCTTTACATCATAGCCATGTTAGGAAATATTGAGACTCTTTTAGGTGATAAAATGACCATTACGGGTACACTTTTGGGTGGTTCTAGGGTAATCTAGAGATTGTTTTGGGCCAATTGGGTGGCTCACTCCAAAAATTCATAACAAATTTATACTTTGTCAAAAAAATAAAATTCCAATTTTCTTCTTTGCATTTCTCATGTTTGTTTGTATGTGAAAAAAATTAAACTTTTTCAAAAATGTCAACAAGGCAAATTAGCCATTCTGCCTATCATAGGCTGGTTTACCTTATCTTCATTGGATTCCAAGTTGTAGGCACTCCAGGAAGTCGGCCTTTCTACCCTTGATTCTTCAGAACCCACTACACAAAGCATCATCCCCTTCGAACAAGAACTAATATTTGTTCCAAGTATAGATCAAAGAAGACAGAAGGAGAGAGAATTGTTAGTGCTTTAGAGTGTTTGGGTGGTTGTTGTAAATAAGAAGGGTTTGATGCTTATTCATGAACCTAAGAATAGAAGAAGATTCAATAAAAAGAAATTTGATACAGACATAACATTATATGACTAGGCAATGGTCCTCCCCATACTGGAAAGGTATTATGCTTTGTTAGATGCTTGAGAGGGACTTCCTTCTAGGTGATAATGAATCAAATTTTGTACCTTTCAACATATCTGTGTATGATGGTTAGATTTGGCATAAATTAAGTCATTTCTATTCAAAGTGTCACATGTCATCTTGTGAGTGGTATGAAGTGATGTGGACTTGTGAGAATGCGATGTGGAAGTTCAATATCGACACATCTTTGCCCAATCAGACCCTCATGTCCAGTACACTGGATTTTTCTAGATCTGGGAATTACTCTGATTATTTTCACATCGGTACAAGAATGCAGACTTTCCAAGGCTTTTCCTAGAATCGTGTACCAGTGACTAATTCTCATAGGATTTTCACCTGTATGAGGCTGACAACTTGTCCCAACTGAAGACATTGTCGCATCACACATCTAAATAGAGCTCTTCTCAAAAGAAACACGTCTGAGGATAGTCCGTGAGAGGACAACAGTAGAGGTAGCAAAGTCTACTACTCTACTACTCTAGTGACAATTGAGGCAGCAAAGTCAGACTTTCGTTTAGTCTCTCCCAAACCCTAGATGAGGAGGACAACAGGCCGGGGTCCAATGACGAATGCTCGTATCCATCGCTTGACTGGCATCCCTCATCTCTCAATGGGTAATTGCATGGACGATGAAGGCAGTGCTAGCCCGATTGTTTCAAGGATCCGTTTCAAGGTACAGGTAATAGATGTTCTCAAATTCAAGCCAAAACAAAAGGAAAAATTAACTACTGAACTTGTACAAGGTTTGAATATGCATTGAGATTTTGTTGGAGACATTATTTGTAAATAACCTCAACTTCTATAAGCTACCTTATCGAAGTGTAAAGTTGACCATAGGACTATCGTGAATAAATAGGCCATTTGAGGTAGTTCTTGTAGCCTGTACAACCCCCCGTGACTATTGGAATAAGGAAACTCCATGACAAGACAAGTAACCAGTAATGACTTAGGAAACTGTCTTTCAATTATATTACACACTACCTCTTACTCAATTACAGCTAGAAGTGAGATTACCCTACACCACTCTAGCTTCATAGATTTATACAACAGGAGCATCAAGATCAAAGCTTCCGCGCGCAAGATGTTGAAGATCGATCAAGGTTCACCGATCTAAACCCAGCAACAACACAGCATTGTCAGTTTCATCACTCAATTCAACCCAACACACAACAACCAACAGCAACGCACAGAATGAAATCCTCAAATTCAAAATTTGAAGCACCTCCAAATCTTCACACATCAGTAAGCAATCACAGCAAAACAGTTCCAGAGTCTTCAACTTACATTATAGGTAACCGAACCCTTCCCCTCCACAATCGGGTCATACGAATGCTCCGCCGAATCAATCCGCTTGAACACCGGGATCCCCGCGCTCTCAGCAACATCAAACCTCGCTTTATATACGAAATACATCAACACCGATACCACTCCAAAGTACACTCCAAACACCGAATTCACACACCCGACGACTATTAAGAGAACAACCTTCGCCCACACGGACATCCCCCCGAACATAATTGCGTATGACGGGACCGACAACACCGCTGATAGTGAAAAAATAGAGAGCACGACAGCGATAATCGTCCACATTCTTCCGATTCTCGCCAACTTCGTACTCCGTTTCAGCGCTTTTCTTCCGTAGTTTCCAGGTTCGAGAATGGCTATGACTTGCGCCAGTGCAAACACGATGGCGAGGTAAATGGTGCCCGCAAGGAAGAGAAAAAGAGCAAAAAGAGCAGTGAAGAAAAACTTAGGGTCCGACCAGCCAGTGGCGGCGGACACGATGGCTCGGAGGATGACGGTGATGATGACGGAGAAGGGGTAGAGGAGTAGGACGGCTAGGAATATCCAGAGTCGGGTTATGAACATGCGGAGAAAGGCGCGGGGGAGGAGTTTGAAGACTTCGGGGACGATGGAGCGGTCGTCGTCGTCGTCTGATGGGGTGTAGAGGTAGGCTGTGATGTAGGAGACCGCGCCTGTGCCGAGAGTTCCGACTACGTAAATCAAGAAGAAGAGTATCCATGAGAAGATCGTTGTGAATGAAGGGCCGCTTGCTGGGTCGGTAGTCTGCAGAATTGGGATCCAAGTAGCTTCAGTTACAACAGCGAGGCCAATTCTCGAATTGAAGCATGGGAAAAAGGTTCCCGAAGTCTTCCAGAATGGAAACACGGAATTCCGTGGGACTCACAACAGGTTCCCGGTGTCCTAGAAAAGTTCCCAAACTCTTCCAGAACTGAAACATGGAAAAGCTAGTTCCCGATCTCTTCAGGAATTGAAACATGGAAGTGTTCCCGAACTCTTCAAGAATTGAAGCACGGAAAAATTCCCAATCTTTTCGAGAACTGAAGCATGGAAAAGTTTCCGAATTCATGAATTGAAAACAAAAAAATTTCGCAAACTCTTGAATTGAAGCACAAGTTCCCGAATTCTCTACTAATTTCGAAGTGGGAAGAGAGGGGGACGTACCGTCGGCACCTGCGCAGTGTTGAC
Organism: Pseudoscleropodium purum; assembly: GCA_963969395.1. Taxonomy (NCBI): domain Eukaryota; kingdom Viridiplantae; phylum Streptophyta; class Bryopsida; order Hypnales; family Brachytheciaceae; genus Pseudoscleropodium; species Pseudoscleropodium purum. Next base: position 16,878,718 of record OZ017798.1, read on the forward strand.
GGAGCCCTTTACAACGATGGCGTCGAGAAGCGCCATCGAGGGTGGTGATTGGAACACGGTTAGAAACACTGCGGCGATCGTGCCCGGGAGGTAGAAGGCGAGGAAGAATGGCAGAAACAGACGGTAGTGCTTGTGCAGTAGTCTCGCTGATTCCTTGAAAATGGATGCCGCGCCCCATCTCTCCATCTCCTCCGGACACATCCCCATACCTCAAAATTGATCAACTCTCCTGCAAGACTGCACGATGAGGTTGATGTGTGAGCAACGCCAACTTGTGAAATGATCGAAGGATTTGGAAGAAAGAAATACTCAATGTCAGTTTGTTACTGACAAACCTTTGCTAGTGAACGAAGACAGGGACTACCCGACTAGATATCGACTCTGAAGCTAGCAACTGTGGATGGGAGCGACGAGAATAATTTGTCCATCACTGGCAGCGTGTTTTTCATTTAAGAGTACACTGCCACCTGCCTTCACAGCACTGGCGCAATTCTGCAGGGAAGGAGTTTCAAAAGTCAAAACCTGTCAGAGTGGCTAAAATTTGCCGCATGAAACCCCCGCGCAGGCGCGCACGGAACTCGGAAAAGGTGGAAATCAGCGAGCATTCGTTGACTAGTACGGAAAGAATTCCTGCAAGGAAGGCGGGGAAATGCATTTTGGGACTCTCTGTGGGTGCAGACAGATTATTGACATAATAGAGTTAATCTTAAAGTAAACCGCAGTTTGTAAAAGGGATGTGACGGAGAGGAAGGTTTAATTAAAAGTAGTTAAAAAATACATCATCAAATTTCAAGTTTAGATGTGACCAAGTTTAGATGCTTCAAAGAGTTTAGTCATGTTTTTTTTAAACCCTTTACTCCTAAGTGCCTAGGTCATGTTCACTAAAATCCAAGATCCTTCTCAATCCATTCCAATCAAACTATCACCTAAAATGAGATTCACATAAACTAATTGTACCGATTGGTAGTGGAGACAAGTCTAGAGCTAAATTGAAAGGGACACTACCTTTTACTATATAATTGAAGAAATTATAATTGTCAAACAAGGAGATCTTTCAATTTGGAGAAGCCATATTTGAGGCTCTGGATTGTTCAGGGATCAAAAGATAATGCAAGCCCTACAGACATTTTAAAAGTCAAATCTAGAGTTTTCACATAGTTCTTGATTTTAAAAGTTTTTGAGCTTAACTAAGAAATTGTAGCTCCAATAATTTACTTTTTACTCCATATTTTTTTCAAAATGATTGAAATTGTAATTTTGTGACACTTTGAAGATAGTATATTGAATGTTCAAAATATACTAATTTTAGACTTTGTCTATCAAATTTTTTCTTGGTGTGAGTTCAAAAAATACATCAATTATACCAGGATGTTTTTTACTATTATTTTCATTTTTGTAATTACTATAATTTTTACAAAGAATTTTTTAAAATCATATAAAATTTGATTTGATGTTTTTTATTCTGACAAAATGAGATTAAATTTTAGACATATATTACTACTTATGAAAAATATCAAATTTTGGAAATGTATATTTTAATGTAAAAATCTAATGAAGTTTGACCAAGCTTAAACATGAAATGTTCTTTAAAGGTTAAACTCCACTCTTGGTCTTTCATTGCACACCTTTTACAATTTATTCTAATACCTTCATTTTTATTGAGTTCCAAGTTTAGACTTATGATAGATTTTTATTACCTCTATTTACAAATAGGGAGAAATCTTAACGTAGTGTGCAATGGTTCAAAAGTTCAAAAGTTATGTAGGCAAATGAAAATGAGAGAAGTATTAGAAAGGAATAGAAACATGTTAGGGTCACTATTCTTTAAAATTTAGTTTTTTTTATATTTAATAGAATTGTGACGTATAGATATAGGAGTAGTAGTAGCATTCTAAGATTATTAGATAGAAATCATATTATCATAGTAAGCAAGTGATGGCTTATTAGAAGCCTTGAGAAAAGGTAGTGTACAAAAATCTTAAAGGTCAAGTATACATTGAAGATTGGGGCTAGTAATTTTTATCCATAAGGTTAAGAAAATCAACTATTTAGAAAGATGGATATTTCCAAAATAGATTCTTAGGAAAACTAAAGAATATAATAGAATATCTTTATAATATTCAATAAATATTTCATTTTGTTTCTAAGTATCCTTAAAATATGTGTATTATTTCTAATTAACTTTGAAAATATCCTTTGAATGCCTAGTGGCCAACTATTTCATTGTAAAATAATACTTATCCTAAGTTAGAAGTGCTTAGTCAATATCTTTCTAACAAGATTTTAGAGATATCTTTTTAACTCCAACTTTAGTTTTATGGGATTTTTCTTTTGATTCTTTGAAAGTATAGTTAATCATTAAAGGCATACTTTCAACAATTTATAATAATTATCATTTATGATAGATGAAAAAATTATCATACATATGAATTACGTTCAAAAGAAGTCAATTTACAAAGGCTCTCCAAATTTTTCAAGCATTTCAAAAATCACCCGAGCTACCATCCTAAAGAATAGGAATTTGTCAATTAAATTTAGTATGGAAAATTTGTGCAAATCTATAAAGTTTTACTACTTCAATATTTTTAGTTTCTTATTGTTAGGCATTCTTTGTTTTCAAAGATCTATTTCAAATCTAATAGAGGGAACTTTGGAAATTTAGTATACCACATGCGGCAAAGTGATTTTTTGACCCTCTATTCACTTTTAAATAACTATAATTTCAACCTATAATTTTGAGCTTGGACTTATAATGACTAGAGATTTCAAATGCCAAAAATTCCCAATTCAAATAATATATGAAGTAAATTCTATAATAGGTTAAAAAATGAATTGAAATTATGTGTTTCAATTTAATCATTTATAGAGGATAAAATTTGGATGACCATTGCATCAATATTTAAGGAAAATTAAACTTTCAATGTAGAGTTGTTTTTCAATTTTTTTTTTTTAGAAATTTTTAAAAAAAGTAAATAGAAGGTTCAAAATTAATTTTAGCTCTACAATGTATCTTTTTTCTTCAAAAACTTGTAACTAATTATTATCAAAAAAGAAAAATATCAATAATTCAAAACATAAACTTTCAAAGTAGAACAAGACATGTAGGGTTTAGGAAATCACCTACAAAATCATATATTGAAGAAAGTTGAATTTATTATAAAGATGAATGTTTAAAAGAAATTTATAGTCTTTATCTTTAAAACATTGAAAATATTTTTGAAGGTACAACAATGTAGACTATCTATAGATTCTTGTAGACTTGAATGAATACTCAATCTACATTGTAGTGTTGAAAATAGAGTATGATGGAGAAGGTTAGATTATCAAAATTTGAAGGTTACAAAGTATTGGGCCTAAGTTTCCTAAACCTTCTAAGTGTGTTTTTGCAAGTAAGCCTAAAAGCTAACCTAATATAAATATTGCAAGTGTTGACTTTGAGCTACAAATCCACAAGGCAATAAGATATGACAAACAATTCAATTTTCATATATATGCAATCAAAAGTGTCTAACAAGTACACCATTTTGTGGGCCCATTGAACTCTAATGACTGTTGTGCTATGTAGGCCTTCTTTAGCAAGCCATTCCAAAAAAAAAGGCAAGGCAAAAATATTGTCATAATTGTATGTTGACTCTTTCAAACTATAGAATTGATCTTTTTACTTTCATTTGTCTTTTTTTTGTAGAATGAGGTATTATGACTTTGAGGTGTATTGTAGGGATTTTCATACATGCCTCAAACACCAATTAATTTAGAGGGGCACTAAACAACTTATTGAGTGCCCCATATCTAAAGGACCTTATCCTAAATTTTCTCACATTCAAATCGTAAGGGCCTTGCATCGCCCTTCTAAAGAATCAAAACCTCATTCTCTAATTCTCTTGGAGGTTACTTCATTTTGCATAGCAAAAGGGAGCCCTAAGCATTGTTCAATATTTTTTTAATTTGTCATGTAAAATTAGGCTTCACAAAATCTTGTTTTTAAAAAATATTTTTGTAAGTATACTTTACATGAGGTTTAAATTCAATAAAAATTATGTCATATATTAAAAAAATTGTCACATGCCATCTTGTGATTGGTATGAAGTAAAGTAGACTATTGAAAATCTAACATGGAAATTCAATTTTGATATGTCTTTGCCAAATGAAACCCTCTTTATAGTAAGTCATTGGTTAGGTACCAATTCCTCAAAGTAGATGTGCCTTGGTCAAATTTGATTTTAAATTTCAAAGAATCCATTCTACATTTTCCCTTATACTTAGACATTGAAGCCTAATAGGTTATTGCTTTAGTCAATTGAAAAATTGAAAAAACAGATGTTGCAACAAGAAGATTCACATATTAGAATCAAAATAATATAGTATTAAATATAATTTATTTGCAAATATTTCTTTAAATATTATCTTAAAGTTTAAATCAAAAGATATTATTTTTCATTTTAACCTTGATTTTTGGTGAAAATCTTAAGTTATTCTAATGTATATTCTAATTAATCTTATTTTATTTGCATAATGCGCTCAAAATAATCACAACAATTTGATTTTTCCAAATTTTAAAAAACTCAATATCTATAGAAAATATAATTATTCATTTATAAAAAATTTAAAATTTTTATCATAAATTATTTAATAGCTAAATTAAGCTTTAATAAAGTAGTGATTTGATTTGAAGGTCAATGCCAATGCCATTAAAGTGTAAAAAAAGAAAATGATTATTTGAATCGTCATGGCTACTTTTGTCTCTCTAAAAATATTGAAATAATTGAATTTCTTTTGTTACTATTATCAAATTTTTTCCACTAATTAGTTAATTTTTTTATAATAATTATAATTTAATACAAAATTAATTCAAATTTTTCACATTGGTAGATAACTTGTAGTCTTATGTAAAAATAATACAACACTAAAATTGGAATATGATTTAAAAAGCAACATTGAATCAAAAATAAAGTTTAACTATCCACTAAAAAGAGGCGTACCACCTTGGTTTGCATTAAGGTAGCTACACTCATAACCATGAGCATCCCCATGGGCGTTCCCTATATTATCATCCATATCCGTTGAGTTTAGTTCTATGCCTATGAAATATAGAAAAAACACGGTTATGGGTGAAAATTGTGGCATAATGAATTGCCAGTGGCATTGGGGATGGGTTTAGTGTTAGATAGATTACCTGAATACCCAATGTCTTGAAATTAAATGGGAATGAGATTGTGGATTTGGTTTATTGCATTGTGGCTGATGGTTATGGGCCTAATTAAAACGGTTAAGCTTACAATCTTTGGTGATTGTGATGTTAAAAGAAACAAATTTGGGTGTCTCTACAACATTATTGCATGATTGTGATGTCATTAAAATGGATTCCAACTACTAAAGCAACATGCAAACACTGCAATTATCTTTTTAATTTTTTAATTTTTAATTTTATTTATTTATGCTATTTTTATTTAGTTTAGGGTTCTTTTTTTCTTTATTTTAATATTCTACTAATGTTCACAACTAGTGCCTATATGCCATTGCCACAATTGAAAGGAAAGTAAAAGTAAGTTTTTAATTTTCTAATTCATGAAAAAACTCTGAAATTCAATGTCTTTTTAACCTTTAGTTCCAGGGTTGACGAATCTCAACGTCCGCCCCAAAATAGCGTCCGTTTTCCAGATGTCCGGACGCTAGCGGACGCAGCATCCCTCCTGCCGTCGGAAGGCGGACGGGTGGGGCAGGGCGGACGGACGGGGTGGACGGCCCGAGGTGGATGCCCAGATCGTGCGGACCGCATCAGTCCGCGTGTCGATCGGACGGTCGTAACCGGGTGGATAGGGGACAGGTGGACAGGGTGGACAGGCGGACGCGAATGTCAGCAGACGCTGCGAACACAGCGTCCGCATCCGGACGTCGTGTCAACCCTATTTAGTTCAAACATTATGAAACAAGCCCATGCACCTACCCTTGCCCTCCTTTATATATTTTGCAAGTTTTTAAAAAAAAATATGTATGCAAGTAAATAAGTAATGCAACCCAACATTTTTTACATTTAATTTTTTAAGGTTCTATTTTTTTATTTTTTTATTTTATTTTCTATTTTTATTATTATTTTATATATCAAACTAGTATAAAAAAAACTTGCTTCTTATAGATTTGTATATTTTGAATTCATTTGCAAGTCATTTAAAAAAATATTTCTAGTAGTATATTTATATAATTCTTAGATATTTATTCTTTGTCTTTTCTATCAATTGATATGTATGATACTTTTGTAAGGTGTATAAATATTAATAACTATTTTGTAAAATGTTTTATTATATCAATTTACATCTTCTTATAGTATTATTTTGCAAAACTTTTGATTTAGAAAGAAAGAAAGAAATATTAAGATGTTAATCTAATTCTTAGATGTTTATTCTTTGTCTTTTCTATCAATTGATATGCATGATACTTTTATAAAGTGTATAAATATTAATAACTACTCTACAAAATATTTTATTATATCAATTTACATGTTTTTATAGTTTTATTTTGCAAAACCTTTGATTTAGAAAGAAATGAATAAATTACAAAAGAAAGTTTTTAGTGTAGTTTCAATACTTATTGTGGACTTGTTAGTTTAGTGATAGTAATATTCTTACCATCAACCACAAATATAAGAGTATAAAGACAACACTTTTGTGTAGAACCAACAAGCTAAATAAACAAGGTAAACTACCAAAATCTCACAATATTATACATCTCTTTTAAATTTTTAAATTCAAAGCTTTATAATTTAATCATAGAAGATGCATACAAAAAGTTTTTTTCATTTTAAATGCATATTTCTTGCAATTTACATATTCAAATTTTCTAAAATTTCTTCTATACATTCTTGTATTAGTTTTGTTAGTGTAAGGTCTTCTAAATACATATGCAACAAAAAAACAATTTCTGAAAAGTTTTGCAAGTTCTAATAGAAATACTATTTTCAAGTGTTTTTTGACAAAAAATGACCTTGGCTCTTTAGAAGTTCATGGATAATCAAGCATTATTCTTTTATAAATTTCATTTTTAATGTGAATTGAGTATTGTGTTGAAATATCATCTATTTAGTTATAGTTGCATGCAAATTGTTGCTATGCTTTTGAATATGGAAGCTAAAACAACGATATGGGGACAAATAATTTTTGTAAATCTTTAGTTCTATGCATTGCAATTTTCATAGATGGACTAATAAACAAGATAGAATAGCGTGTGAAGTACAATATCATCGTTTTTATTAATAAATTACCTACCAGAGGCGTTGCTCTTTCCTAATCATTCGTCTAAGTTGCCATTAATTACAATCGGCTCAGTGATGCCTGTATAAGTGTAAACAACCTTCATTTTTTTCTCTTGCCACCACCCACTTAAGTCTCCTCTAAGTTACCTCCAAGTCTGAACGTACCTTAAGTTATAGAGTGATTAGCAAAGTTTGTGATTACTTGGGTTGAGTGATGAAGTTACCTGAGAATTTAGCTTAAATTCACGCTTAGTTTGTAATGACCTAAGTGTAGTGATTACCTTAGTTGAGCGATTACATGACCAATTGGTAGACTGATTACAACAACGATCAATTCATTGAGTTGGAAATAGTGAGAGATCATGTCTGATTCAATCAAACAAGGCGAGCATTATTGTCATAGTATGTAGGATGTTCATGGACCATGGGCACTCAAGCTCTAGTCTTATAGACTTCCGAGACCAGGTGGCTACTCTTCATCTCTTGAAAACCACACTGATCAGGAGCTACACTTTGAAACTATAAGACTTGTAGCCATGCATGCAACACAATCAAGTTGGAGAGGATGGTAGAGAGGGGTGCAAGATCAATGTGATGTGATGGGCAACTTAAACAACCAGGGTGCATGAGTGCTGATCGATAAGCCAGGAGCTTTTGGCCAACAACTAAGCATCGATGGCTTCGGCTACTTTTTAGAGCAAGGTGCGGTAGGAAATCGAATTGGAGGTGACAACTTTGAAAGGCGAGTCAATACTAAAAATAGGGAAGTTGTATCAAATCGGATGAGAAGTAGGAGACTATCGACCCCAACAAATATCGACTGCGCAGGAGGGCCTGGTTTGATGAAAAATACTAGGCGGAGGCTGAGCAAGGGCCACATGAAACATGGACCAACGCACAACTTGTAATAGCATTGGCTGTAGTGGATGCGGGTAGTCTACTCACCACAGTTGCTAGGCACTTCAGAATCCCACAATCATCCTTTAGAGATCACATTCATGGACGAACATTGCAACGGAAGAAAGGCCGTCAAGGAGTCTTGAGTATAGACGAAGAAACTACACTTGTTAACTGGATGCTTGAAATGTAAGAACATGCACATGCCATCATAGTCATTGAGCTTAGGAGGAAAGTTACAGAGATCACACAAGAATGTTGGACGCCCTTCAAAGAGGGCATCCCTAGATGTGGCTGGCTTTGGTAGTTCCGAAATTGTCATCCGAAACTCACTTTGAGATCTCCACAGGGATTGGAGGAGGGGTGAGCAAGGGGATTAAATCCTAGTAGTGTAACTTGTATGAGAATCTAGGACAAGCATATGAGTAACATGGATATCCACCATCTCACATTTATAATGCAGATGAATTAAGAACACAAGCATATAAGAATGGGAGAGGGGACTCTTGTATTTGCACGACATGGTAGTAGATCTATGCATCAAGCAATTCCAAATAGTAGAGAACACCTTACAGTCCTCTCATGTATAAATGCAGCAGGTCATTACATCCCAAACTATTACATTTTCAAAAGTAAACACAAACTTCAAAACTTCATTATCAAATGTGAACGTGGTGCTTGCATTGCAATGCAACCAAAGGGTGGATGACTGCCTATTTGTTTTCTGCTTGGATCACTCACTTTCTAGCTGTTATAAAAGAGAGATACGGGATTTCACATGACAATAGACACCTATTAATTCTAAACAGTCATGAATCCCATGCAACACTTGAAGTCATCTAGAAAGCCACAGAGCAGGGCCTTGACATTATCACATTATTTAGCCATACAAGTCATAGATTGCAGCCCCTTGATGTTAGTATATTCAAACCGTTCAAAGTAGCATTTCAAGCATGAAGAAACAGATGGACCATAGACAACAGAGGGAAAGGAGCAAGCAAGGAAGACCTTGTAGAGTGGGTGTCCTTGGGGTTAAAAAAAGCACTCACCCCAGAAAAATAAGGAAAAGATTTTCCACCACTAGCATTTGGCCCTTGGATCCGACTATAATGAATGTTTACATAAAGCCTAGCGCTTGTTTTGGAGATGATGGAGAACAAGAGGAGTTCATTAATGACATCGATGAAGAGGTGCAAGACTACATCCCCAAGACTGGGGAGGTCAAAATGGATTGCATCCTAGAGATTGCACAACACCAAATGGATTGTATCCCCGAGACTCAATCTCCTTGGCAGCAATACTTAGTGGAGTCAAATACAAAGTCTGGATTATGATTTCTCCAAGAGCACGGAATCGGAAGGAGAGGGAGCAGGTGCTTCAACATTGGCCAATCTATTTCTGTTGCCGCAAGTGCAACAAGCAAAAGGTGGAGAGCTTGTGGTTGATTACTCTAAATCGATCTTGATGACCTCAGAAGACTACAATGCTACAATGACCCCAAAAGCAACAAAAAAGGCAACCGTTGCAAGGAAACATGAAGAATGCAAACTGCAAGTAGAGTAAAGGAAGGCACAACGTGAATAGGAGAAGGCTCACCAAGAAGGTGAAAAGGTCATGCATCAGATTCAGCCTGAGTGTAAAAAAATAGACCGTTGTCTTGATGGAAATTCTTTCATCATGTAAATACATCTACTGAGCTTTGTGTGTTTGAGTTTCAATAAACAAAGAGTTGAGATAAAAGGAGTTGGTCGTGGTGAGAACCACGGTTTGATCCAACGGAGCGCTTGTTAGCATTCGGATGTTGCACCGTCTTGTCACAGGCACAGCTCAGGGGGGGTAGATGGCGGGTTGGCTGGTCCAATTTTTTGCCTCACTAGCTTGTCAAGCCGTAGGCCACCCAAGCCGCTCGACGGGTCCAATTGGATTCGAACCCGAACCGGCAGGCGACCAAAGACCACCACTTCTCCAACCAACCAAGTCCGTAACTTGGCGACTGGAAGATGAATTTCAACGCTTTTATACCCATAAGGGCACGTGGCTACTCTTTAGTGATTTTTTTTTATTAGGTTTGTTCATTTAATTTTACTTATCTAGTTGATTGGAAGGCTCATGTGTTTTTTGCCTTTCCATTTAAATAAAATTATTAAGGGATTAGGTGGATTTGAAAAATAAAAAAAATAAGGGAAAAGAAAGGGGCATCTTTGGTGGGGCTTGAAAGGAGAGGAGTATGGGCTGATGTGCCCCACCTCCTTGCTTGAAATGGGGGTGTAGGAGAGTGTGGAGAGATTCTTTTTGGTGTGTGTGTGTAGGAGTGAATAGAGAAACTTGAGTGTGAAAGAAAATCCGAAACTTTGAGGAGTGATATCTCCCATTGTATGAGGCTTTTGGTAATGAAATTTGGTGAGATTGTTCCTTGTGAAATTGCCTTTCCAAAATGAGTTTTCAAGTTTGATTTGAAGTTAGGATGAAAAAGTTATGAGCGTTTGAATTTGAGGAGTTTTAATGCCTTTCATGAAGAAAGGCTGAGACTTTGTCAAGCCATAGCTGACGTTCAGTCCATCAATTTGCAAAGAGACTTTGGAAGCGTGTTCATCTTAATCTTAGCTTTCCAAAGATTCATTAAACTTAAGATTTGGAGTTTGGAGGAAGAAGTTATGGAGGTGTGATGACTTGGAGGTTGACTGCCACTTGTGAAGAGCAAGGCCGAAACTTTGGAGGGCCATAACCTTCGGTCAGTATAAGGATTTCTTTTGAAAATTTTATGAGTGTTAGTTTGTTTATTTATCTCTTTAAATAGCTATCACACGATCTATTTGGAGTTTTATTGAAGAAATTATAGAGTGTAGAAGTTCAGAGGTTGAGTGGATTCTCAAAATAGGAGACCGAGACTTTGTTGGGCTGTAACTTATGGACAGAGTTTTAGTTCTTAGTGAAATTTTCACATGTTGTAGCCGGATGTGTTAGCTTTCCAAATTGCTCTCACACTTGTGTTCAGGGTTTGTAAATTAAAAGTTATAAGAAGTTTGAAGAGGCAGTGGTTGGTTGGCAAGGAGGAGAAGAGCCGCCACTTTGTTTGCCTATAACTTTTAGACAGTAGTTTAGAATAAAGTGAAATTTGGAGAGGTGTTATATTACTGGGTTAGCTTTCCAAAATGCTATTGCACTTAGCATTTGGAGTTGTGAGCCATCTGTGGCACTAGATAAAATGCCGCAGCTACTTTAGGGTACGGCTTTGAAGATTTCTCATTGTTTTTATCAAAACATGAAGACTTGAAGATTGAAGACTTGAAGACTTGAAAAGGAATGTTTTGGGTTTTTTTTATATGTATGTGTGGGATGTAGCTTTGTTATTTCTAGCTTGATTTGGAGGCTCGTTGTCTTTTATTTCCTTTTGCTTTGTAACCCTGGTTGCAGGCAGTCTGGGTAAAACCAAGATTCAACCCCATTTATTGTCGTGGTGATGAAGTGGGGTTAATGGCCCACATGGTCGAGACTTGCTTGTTCTTACGGTCTGGAGTTTTGGTCAGCAGACTGTGAATTTGAAGTTTAGGATTCCATCATTCGGACGGTAGCTCGTGTCTACTGTCTTGTTTTACCCGTCCCGTATCCCGTGGTTTCTTATCCCTTCCTTGACCCTTATACCTATCTAGAGCCTACACAGGATAGGTCAACGGGCACCGTTTGAAGATTGAAGATTGAAGAAGACACCGAGTATACAACAAACAGTTGAAGCCAAACACCCCGTGTGTTCCTAAAGCGCGCTCCTCTCTATCCGACACCGTGAATGTGAGAAAACGCTGAAGGCAACTAAAAAAGCTAAGAGAATTGCCGAACTTGATTTGCGAAGACGCTAGCGCGGCAGTTTCTCAACAAGCAAGTTTGAAATTGGTAGAGCATCGAAGAAATGAAAGAATCTAACAAATGCTTGCAACAGTGCCTTCAACAACTAAACTTACCATGATTTTCAAAGGAGGTAGGCGACTATAGATCAGTTCTAGATGAAGGGAGTATGTCAACATCGAAGACGTTGCAAGCTCCCATTGAAGATAGATCAATAACGTCAAAAGTAGGGAGTCAATGCTAATAAGATTAGGGTGTAGCATCGACAAGGATTGGCACACCAATAACGGAGAGAAGATCAAGAGTGTTGGAGGTGGGGGACTCCTGTGGTGGTTCCAAAGCCACAAGTATTGCGTGGCAGGGTACTTGAATGCGGTTCAGTGACTGCACATGGATAGTTCCAATTCCGGCATCTTGGCTTTTAATATTTCACATGCGTAGCCTTAGAATACCCTTAGCATGGTATTTTGGGCACTTTACAAATGGATTATTGATCATTATCTCTCTAATATAGAACCTCATGAGACTAGTATTAGATTATTACAAAGTAGTGAAGTATGTAACTCCTTTCTATTTTAGCATAGCCTACAAACAAATACACATTTTTGTTGATTTTGCACTTTGAAATTTTTTGGTGGATACATGGCTGTGATTGTGACTCAACAATTGATGCCAATATTTTTGGTTTTCTCTTGCTAACTTTACAATATAATTTTGAAGCTTCATCAATCTGTTTTGATACACAAAAGTCCTTAATAACATGGTTATGGGTGTAGCTACCTTAGTTTGCCTCCCCCCTCCTTCAAAAAATTTACAGGCCGTTTATTTAAAATAAAAATGCTTACCTTCAAAATTGCCATTGATTTTTCAAAAAATCACAAGCCGTTGATTTTGTGAAATTTGATTTGAGTGATCCAAATATAAAATATAAAATAAATACTAGATATAGATATAGTACCGCATACAAATATATATTGAATATGAGAAACGGATATGGATAAAATACCACATATGAATATGTATTGAATACTAAATATGGGTATCGAATATGGATACAGTACAGGATAAGGATATGAGATGAATTGTCCCATATTGATTGTTATTATGTTGGTTTTTGAAAATTATAAGAGGGGGGAGGGGAGGGGGAAAATGAAAAATTTTAAATTCACTATACACTATAGATAATGTGTAATTGATATTGTGCTAGTTACATAATATCAATTACACTATAAAAAATAAAGTTTGACTATATGGCAATGGAAATAGTCCTTTGGAGGTTAACCATCACAACCAAAAGATTGACTTTCTAATGTATTTTTTTTTATATAATGTAATTTTGAAGTCTATAAATGACAAATCATATGTGCATTGTTTAAAACTTCATCAATTTTTTTATTTCTATACATACATTTCAAAAATTTGATAATTTTTCTATGTAATACCATAAATGAGGGTCGAATTCAACAAGAAGGTGTCAAAATAAGATTTATATGCTAGAATTTTTAGAGGTTTACATCATTGTATTCCAATTACAAGATGATATGTGGCACTTTTCAAGAAAATTGACTTAATTTATAGTAAATATGACCTTCATATAGGCTAATCTACATCTTAAAGTTATCTTCATCTTTTCATAATTATGAACATTAAAATATAATTTTAATGATTTCCTTAAATAAACATAAAATAAAGAAGTTTGATAATTGATGGTTAGGGTTAGTATATCCTTCACAAGCAATTAACATACAATTGATTTACTCTTAGATGACAATTGTCACCTAAAGTATGTTGAATGTCTTAGGTAAGTACACCCAATTGTGATACTTTTTACTCTCCACCCCTTAGAAGTTGAACTTGAATGAACATTTTCATGTCTCAAAATCACCACAACTTTTCAAAAGCATCCAATGAGAGTTGAGACTTTTTGTGCTTCAAAGGTGTTTATTCATGGTGAATCTAATGTCATATATAAGATATCATAAATTTTTATTTATTTATTTATTTTAAACAAATGAAAAAACCATTGCATTAAAACAAACTACAATACACAACAACCAAACTTGATGGCTAGACAATGAAGAGAAACGAGCGCAAACTAAAAGGAACAAATTGCAACTAAGTGAAAATAGAAGGAAGAGTGTTGTTTAGATACCCTAAAATTGGCTACTTTGAAAATCTCTAAAATTTTATTATTTCCTGTGTCTCAAAGTAGATTTGTTGTTTCTATTGATAAATGTGCATCATGAAGACTCTTGTTGTGATAGGGAGGAAGGTGAGGTTGGAGAAGGAGATGTTCCTGGAGATTTTGCTGGAGTAAAGTATGGAGGTTGAAGGTAAAGTAGAGTCTTCTCGATGCGCATATATGGAATTGTAGTTTCAAATTAGAGAGGAGAGGTTTTAACCCTAACCCTCATTCCTTGGGAGGTAGAGGATGTAGATTGCTTGAAGACGATGATTGATTTTTGGCTTGACGAGGTTTTTAATTGCATCTACTGTTGTTTCCATGACTATTTTCTCTTCGCAAAAAAAATTGTCTACCTGTCGTCTGTTTCAATTGGGGACAGCTTGGCAATGGCTTGGCCAAGGGTCTCTAAGTTGAGGAAGAGGATGGTGTGCTCTTGCTCTTTTTAGAACTCGTTGATGATGTGGTTGAGGTAGGCGGTCAAGTAATCCATGGTGTATCGAGCCTCCATGCCTAGAAGTTCACGGACGGCATCACGGTATTGCTTCATTTAGTCGTCTGTGAGGGTGACAGGGAGTGAGAGCGCTACGGAGGTTGGGGTCATAAGGATGCGAGAGAGCGCGGTGGCGAGAGTCACAAGGGTCTGGTCTTGCAGCTTATATTTCGTCGGGTCGGCGAACACGCCATCGTGGGGTGGTCTGGTGACGAGAGCAAAGGAGAGGAGATTGTTGCCCTTTACAGCGCAATTGAGAGCGATTCCTGCTTGTGTCTCCTTCACTTGTGGTTCCTTACGGGTAGTTTGCATCACAGGCAAGTTCGACAAGGGAGAAACTTCTACTCTATTCGATCTACGAAATGGCAAGCTTGTGTTGCTACTATATAGGCACTCATACAATTAATGAGAAAAGGGAAGCATGCAAGTGCTTGCAATATGTGCACCAAAAACGTACTAAGTAAGATCTAACTCATTACAAAGCCCACAATTGCTTGCAATGTGCATACAAGAAGATGCATTCAACAAGATTTGATGTACCCCGAAGCACGCAATTGCTTACAATGTTCTTATAAGGAGACGTACTAAGCAAGATTAAATGCTAAAACACCTGATATTTGACCACAAAGTTGGAGGTCAAATTCCATCGCTCTACATGCTCCTATTTAGCATCTCTATATGTGAATGCATCTTTTTATTTTAATTTGTCAAAGATAGGTAGAATAATTGAACCTAACTTCTAGGACTTTTCCAAGAATCATGTCCGAGTGGCCAATTTCTCATAGGATCAATTTCTTGTCCTGAATGAAGACATTGTGCGCATCACACATCATCAGCTCTTTCTAAAAGAACATGCCTGGAGATAACCTGGGAGATATTCCAAATATTCTAGTGGCAATTGAGGTAGCAAACTCTGACTTTTATTTAGTCTCGCCCAAACCTTGGATGGGGAGGATAATAGGGGATCCAATGAAAGATTGTAATGTACACTATTGCAATGACAAATGCCCATATTCATCCCTAATCCCTCAATGGGGTAATTGCATGGATGATGAAGGTAGTGATAGCTCGATCTTGTTTTAAGGTATAGGCAATACAATGACTCAAAAAAGTACTTGGCCATTGTCTATGAATCCATTTGGCATGAAATTGTGGAGAGAGCTTAATGAATCTTCCTCCCAAATTAATTAGGATTAATCAACATCATTTAATGCAGTATTAGGTGGCTTCCTTTGGGTAATCCAAGTGGTACATTTTTTTGGGAGTGGTTCAATTTATCTCAAAGGTGGCCAACTACATATGTTGATTATAGTGACTTCTTCTTCCTCTTATGTTTCCATTGTAAGTAGAGATCTTTGAGAGCTTCTAAAAGTCTTAAGTTGAAAATCTTCACATTTCTAAAAGTCACAATGAAGAAAACAAATTTTCATGAGCGTTCCCTAGTCATAGCATTGAGTGAGCAAGGATTTTCACAACATTTCATAGCTAGCCATCTTAACATTTCCCATAGCACAGTTGGTCACATTTTAGCTTAGTTCATAGAAGATGGGGAGGCGTCTGATCATCCTAGATCAGAGAGACCACGTCTTTTGAGCATTCGGTATAAAAGGCTTGCTATGAGGACTCTTAATCAATTGAAATTAAGGACTACGGCAACTGTAGGATATAGTTTGAGAGCTCAAGGTCTTCATTTGTGTGATGAGACTATCTGTCAAAGTTTCGGAGGCAAGGGCTTGGGGCTAAAGTGAAGCGGAAGAAACCATTGTTGACAAAGAGGCATAGGCAGAAGTGTTTACAATGGGCAAAGGCTTCACAAGACTGTGATGTAGAAAACTAGAATCATGTCATTTGGTTAGATGAGTCCAAGTTCAATGTTTTTGGTTCAGATGGTCATCAATGGCATTGGAAAAATCCTACAGAGCCTCTTTGTGATTGCCATGTGCAACATACGGTTAAACATGGTGGTGGTAGCATTATAGTATGGGGATGCATGAGTTGGGTAGGTGTAGGAAACCTTTATTACATTGATAGCATTATGAATTCGTAAGTTTATCTTGACATATTAGATTCATAGTTGTTATGTACTATTGAAAGACAAGGTCTTGATGAAGCAAAAGTCATTTTCCAGCATGATAATGACCCAAAGCATACATCTGGTCTTCTACAACGATGGCTAGGTCAACAGGATTTCTATGTGATGGAGTAGCCACCGCAATCTCTCGACCTAAATCCTATCAAACACTTATGGAATGAAGTAGATAGACGCTTAAGGTTTTTTAGTGATTCATCTAGAAGTACAGATGATTTGTGGGAGAAGATCCAGGTTGTTTGGTAGAGCATTGAAGTAGAATGTGTACAAAAGCTCATTCATACAATGTTAGTAAGGGTGGATGATCTTCGTATAGCTAAGGGTGGATACACATGTTGGTAGACTTGCAGTTGTTGTATGTACATAGCATTTGCTAATTTTGAGCTTTTCATTTTGAGTTTTCTTTGTGTTATCATGATTTCCTACTTAATCAACATATGTTCTTGGCCATGCTTTTTGCATACTTCTTTCAATTTTTTTTTACCATTTCAACTTTCTCCTCATGAATTTCTCATAACATGTTCTTGACAATATATGTAATATCTATAATGAATCTTGCTTACTATTTCTCACTAGTCCAAAAGCTTTTGTCCAATTTTCATGGTCACAAGCAGTGGCCAAGTACTTTTGTGAGTCACTGTAGATGTTCTCAAATTTAAGCAAAAACAGAAGGAAACTATAGGTCTTGTACAAGGTTTGAACATGCGTTTGAGATTTTGTTCCAAACATTATTCATAAATAACCACAACTTCTATAAGGTACTTTATCGAAGTGTAAAATTGACCATAGGACCATTGTGAATAAATAGGCAATTTGAGGCAGTTATTGTAGTCTGTACAATCCCTAATGACTACTGGAACAAGGAAACTCCATGACAAGACAAGTAACTTGTAACCAATAATGACTTAGGAAACTGTCTCTCAATTATATTACACACTATCTTATTACTCAATTATAGTTAGAAGTGAGATTACCCGATACTACTCCAACTTCATAGATTTACACAACAGGAGCATCAAGATCGAAGATTCTGCACGCAAGATATTGAAGATCAATCAAGGTTCACCGATCTAAATCTAGCAACAACACAGCACTGTTAGTTTCATCACTCAATTCAACCCAACACACAACAACCAACAACAACACATAGAATGAAATCCTCAAACTCAAAAATTGAAGCACCTCTAGATTGCCACACATCAGTAAGCAATCATAATAAAACAGTTCTAGAGTCTTCAACTTACATAGGTAACCGAACCCTTCGCCTCCACAATTGGATCATACGAATGCTCCGCCGAATCAGTTTGCTTGAACATCGAGATCCCCGCACTCTCAGCAACATTAAACCTCGCTTTATATACGAAATACATCAACACCGACATGACTCTGAAGTATAGTCTAAACACTGAATCCAACCCCTTGATGATTATTAAGAAAACAACCTTCGCCCACATGGACATCCCCGGAACATAATTGCGTATGATGGAACCGATAACACCGCTGATATTGAAAAAATAGAGAGCGCGATAGCGATAATCGTCCACACTTTTCTGATTTTCACCAACTTCATACTCCATTTCAACGCTTTTCTTCCATGGTTTCTAGGTTTGAGTATGGCTATGACTTGCGCTAGTGCAAACACGATAGCGAGGTAAATGGTGCCAACGAGGAAGAGCATAAGAAAAAATACTAAGAGTAAGTAGAAGTCCGACCACCCTACGATGGCAAACATGATGACTTGGAAGATGCTACTAATGATGCCAGAGAGGAGGGAAAGGAGGAAGAAAGCTAGGAATATCCAGAGTCGAGTTATGAATATTTGGAGAAAGGCATGAGGGAGGAATTTGAAGACTTTGGGGATGATGGAGCGATTGTCGTCAGTGTTGGTGGGACTGTAGAAGTAGGCTGTGATGTAGGAGACCACGCCTATGCTGAGAGTTCACAATACGTAAGTCAAGAAGAAGAGTATCCATGAGAAGATTGTTGTGAATGAGTGGTCACCTGTTGGATTAGTAGTTTACAGAATCGGGACCCAAAGAGTTTGAGTTACAAATGATAGGTCAATTTTTGATGTGAAGCATAGAAAGAAAGTTCCCAAACTCTTTAAGAACTCAAATATGGAAAAGCTAGATCCCAATCTCTTCAAAAATTGAAGCATGGATGAAGTTGCCAAACTCTTAAGGAATCGAAGTACGGACACGTTCCTGGACTCTTTAAGCTTGAAATATAAAAGTGTTCGTGAACTTTTCAAGAATTGAAGCATGGAAAAGTTTCCAAACTCATGAACTGAAGCATTAATTAATAGTTTCCCGAATTCTTAGAGTATAGAAAAGTTTTCAAGTTCTCTACTAATTTTGAAGTGGAAGAGATAGGCTACGGGACCGGGAACTGTCATTACCTACGCAGTGTTGACAGTGTTGTTGATGGTGTTGTTGACGACATTGGCGTCGAGAAGCAGAGTAGACAATGTTGTTGAAAGGAACACGGTTTGAAACCCTTTGGCAATCGAGATCGGAAGGTAGAAGGTGAGGAAGAATGGCAAAAATAAATAGTAGTGTTTATGCAGTAGTCTCCCTAATTCCTTGAAAATGGATGCCATGCCCCATCTCTCCAAATCCTCTGGACACATCCCCATAGCTCAAAATTGATCAGCTCTCAGTCTGCAAGACTGCATGATGAGGTTGATGTGTGCACAAGGCCAACTTGTAAAATGATCAAAGGATTTGGAAGAAGAATTAAGTCTCAGGGTCAATTTTTTATCAACATACCCTTTGCTTGCAAGATAAAGGACTAATTGACTATTGTAGATATTGACGTACTCTGCAACAACTATAGATGTCAATGTTGAGAAAAATTTATTCAGTACGGAACTTGGAGATCTAAAAGTGGAAATCAGTAAGCAAATAGTTTAATCTTTGGGAGGAAGGGGAGATGCACAATTGAAGCTTTTAGAATTACAGTTGTTCAAATACAAACACATTATCAATGTCAAATAGAGTACTAGTTGAGACTTCCATTTTTGATTGAATTGATAGTGCACGGCAGCACAGTGGTTCCAAAGTTATGTAGGTAGGTAAGGTAGCTACACCTAACTCTTGACCACTTTCTAAAGCTGCTAAGTTTAGATTCTTGCCTAAAATGTACTTTCACTATTCATGAGACTAGCTAAAAATCACCTAAAATACTATTTTTAGTATTTTGAAAATTCACAATTTATTCATTGGGTGTCTAGAAAATGCATTATAAAAGAATCTAAAATCCTTTTTTGACTGTCAGCAAGACCCCACCAAAAGAGTTTTCAATATAATAATGGGAACCATGCTTAAATGTTTATTTGTGTGATTTAAAGTACGATACTACAATTACCTAAATGAAAATGAAACAAATATTAAAAAGGAATAGTGGCGTGTTAAAGCCATTATTCTTAAAAATTCAATTTTTCATATGGGACTTCCAAAAGACACTTACTCTCTCAGTGTAAGGAACTTCGGCATTCTCCTCTAGGTCAGGAGCAGAATATGAAGGGAATATTCTCTTGCGGATGTGAAATTGCTTGCTCCTTCTGACAAATTTCGATCTACATGAGTTTTCTTTCATGTATATCATGTATATTCATACAATGCTGTGGTTTGATGATCGATATTCAAATTTTGGAGATAGACTAAAAATAGAGGTTGATGTCCATACACAAGAATTACGCCTTCAGTTGGGTGAACAATATGTATAAAAATGATTAAATATATGTCTCCCATTCTTCGGAAATTGCCTAACCTCAACTCGTTTAATTTGCAATGGGTTATGACCTTTGTAAGCTGATGAATTTTGTAAGGCCTAGTATTAAGCACCTTGAAATCAATTATTTTTTGATTCAAATTTGTGGCTTGAGACGGAATTTAGTAGAAATATTCACAGCATCATTCAATCTAGAGATGTAGATGCCATCAGTTAATTCTACACCTCACTGACAAAAGAGATGAACCTCTCTCTTTGGATCTTCTGGAATTGTTTAGATCAGAGTGTGGTTGTAACTCTATTGATAGACTTGATTTGACTTGAAGATGTGCTAGAAAGATTTATGAAGTTGATTACATTGCCCGAGTTGCTTAAGGAATTCTCACTTTCAATAGTTCGGACAATACCATCATAGCTCTAGATACAGTCTATTTGAATTTTACTCAGGTATTGTCTAAAAGTCTGATGTTATGTCCATGTTTGAACCCTTCACTAGAATAGGGGAAGAGTGAATAGATGATGGACTACATCAAGAAACTTCATGCATGTATTTGAGCCTTTCAAGAGCTAGATACAAATCATACTTGGGAGCATCTTGACCTTTCGAAGTATATTGAAGATGAAAAACAACGCTGACTTGAAGGTTTCCCTAGTCACATGATTTTTTACAATGGCAATTTAGACCATACTTCTAGTGAGTACAGATTTACTAATTAGCTATAGTGACTTTTTTTGTGATTTCCTACATCTGCTGATAATCACTATCTTGATTTGACAAATTAGAGAGTGAAATGAGGGCCTGACATCTCCATAGAGACGAGCAACACTAAGCTCAAGTCTAGTATATGTCAGCTATAATAACGTCATTGTAGAAATATGTTTAAGTCAGTTTGTTGTGGGTTATGTTTGTCTGATCAATCAATGGTTGTCATATGTGCTTGATGTGCATGTGTAATATACAAACGACTCTAAAGGAAACATTCCAGCAATCCTTTCACAGGAAGGAATCTGGCAAGAATAAATAAGCGAAACAACAGAAACAGTTCCAAGAAGAGCTCAAGTAGAAACAAATGAATACAAGCAATACCTCTCAATCTTACATCCATGGACAAGATTCGTGACTTACAAGCTAGCTAAGTTGCATTCTACTTATCTCGTCCTCAGTGGCTATGTCAAACTTGGGCAAACAAGTGATCTAAGAAATGAATTTGCCACTACAAAGAAAGAACCCATGATTGGCAATACTAGTCTTAATACAACCAAACCCGTGACTTGCAAGGCATCAAGCGCCGTGAAGCAGATCAAAACATCCATATCCTCCACCAAGTAATAAAAAGCCAAACACAAACTCGGATCGTTAAGTTTACTATCAAGAGATCAACTGCCTCGATTAATGTCCATTATAGGAATTAATCAAGGTGAAGTTCTTTGCGTGAATTTTTCTTGAAAACATTGCCCATTTAATTGCATTGATATATCAGAATCAAGTCCACCGGCTGGCTCAAATGCTTCTGATTGGCCCAGAGCTTGTTGAATATACACCATATTGAGATTTTTTCTAACTAGGTACTGACAAATTATCATTGCTATCAAAATACAACTACCTACTAGAGAAAATACAACTACCTTCTCACTTGCCATTCAAATCCAAATGATTGCAGTCCTTCAATTAAGATCATAGGGTGGCACCTTTGCCAGCCGGTAGACCCGCTATGTCGTGTAGTGACTCGAGTTCACACCACTCCGGCTCGTCGTAGCTATGAGCTCACCTACTACTCACCATAGCAACACTTGCTCATGCGCTACACAATCCATAATTGGTTGAAAATTAAATAGTCTGGACAAGAGAGAGAACACTTCAATCTAATTGAAGTTCTCATAGTATAAGAATTTTGTTGCAGAAGATTTGGTGTCTACTTCTTTCAAAAAAAGTTTGGTGTCTGTTTCTTATGAAATTTTTTGGTTTTGAATCAACTTGTCGGTACATTCTACGCACCCAAAGCTCGACAATGCTTCAATAGTACTAAAGAGGTTGTAGATGACCGCATAGTGATTACAGCAACATGAACTCAAGGTAATTCGCAATAGACCTAAATTTGAAATGAAATTACAATTTTAAAATTACAAATTCAAAACTTAAAATTCAAAATTCAAAAGATTTAAAATTTAAACATGTAAAAAATTAATCTCCTAAAGACTACCTAGAAGTAGTCTAAATTTTTGAAATTATAAAGATCAAAAGATGTAATGTAAAATGATGTTTTTCCCCTAAATACACAAAACACTAAATTTTGGTGTTGACAATACTTAGAAGTTAAATGCAACCTAACCAAATTGTTAGTAATAGTAGTTTATATTTTTGAAAAGACACTCTTTTTTAATTCTAGTTTTAGCATCAAAATCTGATTTTGAAAATGATAGATTATGATTTTTCTATTCAAATTTTGTGTAAGGGTGTTCCATTGTAATCTTGACTTTCCGTAGTATTTAGAGCTCATGGAAATGAGCCTCAAGTACACTTAATTATAGCGAAAAATTCACACAATTAGAAATCCATTTAAAAAAATTGTAGAAGAGATTTTGAGAAGATATAAATTGATTGGGGTTATGTATATTATATCCTTTAACCTCATTTTTTATGTGAGATTTGACATGTAGAAAGAGGATTGAAAGACTTCAAATCACTTTCAAAGGTTTAATACTTTAATTTTTAACACCCTCATGATCAAATATTATAATCTTTCAATTTTTTAGTAATTTTTTCCTTTGTGATCTCTAGGCTCTAGCATATCTAGTTTGAACTTTTATAGTTACAATTGAAAAAAGATAGATACAATTTATCAAAATATTGACTTTTTGTTCAATTTATAGCAAATTCTTAGAATCTCAAAAAAAAGCCTCAAACAATTAGGGGTTAAAAGAAAACTTTAATGGTCACTGTTAAAAAATATTTAAAAAAAATAATCCATAGATCATATCTACAATAGAAATGGAATTAAAGAAAAAAAAGGTTGCAAAATAGGTGCATACTTATTTTTGAATTTTGATTATCCTTTCTTTTGAATCTTATGAAGTTTTGCATGAGAATCTAGGATAAATAGAATTGCAAGATATCTACATTCAAAAAGCAAAAAATAACTTTTTTGTTAGTATGCATTATGCTCAACTACATTTTTTTGCTTTCAATCTTCTTCACTTACAAATTTTGCACTACTAGTTTTCATTTTTTGAGTTCAACATCAAAAAATAAAATAAACACACTTAACCTCTAAGTCTCTGACAGACTAAGCTATGTGTTTTGGCAACATAGCAATTTTGGATAGCTTACTATAAATAGAAGGTTTTTTGTGTTGAAATTTTCTCACAACATGTGCCCAAGGAGTAGCTTTAGCAAAAAAACACATAGTTCATAGTGAACTATTCAAAATCACTATGTTGCCAAGAAACGCAACTTAGTCCTTTAGGAATTAACTTGCATTCATTAAAAAATTATTAAGTAAGAACAAGTTCAAAATAGAAGGAAAAACTACATTGTTAATATTTCTAACATACAATTCAATATACTAATCTCAATGGTAAGATTATTCTAGCAAAAATCTAAACCTTGTGAATTTTTTTGTAAATTGTAGAAATTGAAATAAAAAATTAGTTTACAAGTTTCTTTTTTAAAGAAAATGTTGTAGTTGCCCCCCTCCAAAGATTGTCCACAACTTTCACATAACTAATCCAAATTATAGAATGAATCAAAGGTTCCTATATAGATGAAATTACAATATGTAAAATAGAAATTTAAAAAGAAGTTTATTTCAAGTTTTTTGGGTTTTCCTTTGCCCACCAAACTAAACTTTGAACTCATTGTCCTATAGTTTATTCTCTACAATGATCTATACATCAAAAATAGCATCTATGGCCCCTTATAATATGTTAGCTAAATATTGTAGATTTATAAAAAGACAACCTAATCTTACTAATCTTGCCTTACCTATATGAAGGAGCTTGTATTTGTTACCCCCCTAGACTTCCATTACACTAATGAGGTAGTTCAGAAGAGAAAAAAAGACATCATTTAGTTTATCTTTTTCCATTTCATTGGATGAGGTGACTATTGCACTAACAAACTCATCAATGACATTAGGTGCCTTTTGATGTTGTAGTGATTGGATGACCTGAAAAAATCTTAGATCCAATACAATTGTATCTGAACTATTTAGTAGTTGGCACACCAAATGGATTTTGAATCCGTCTTTATAGGTGATTGCAAGAAACACTTGTCCTTTTTGTGTGTCCCCTTGGTCACCTTGGAGGTGTTTTACCTCATAACTTTTGTGGTTTAAGTCCATTTTAGCTTAAATTTGGAGTAGAAGTGCGTATTTTAGATCTAAACATTCAATAATTTTTTCAATTCAAAAAATAATAATTTATTAATTTTAAAGTGCTTGTGATTGGATGTCTACTTTGGTCTTTGGCTGTTTTGGGGGTTCACTCAATCCTATTTAGGGACTGAAAATGCGATTTTGAAGCCACAATTTTGCCATATTATAGGTAAGCTAACATTCTAAAGACGTTTGATGAAATTTTTGGCAAAAAACACAATGTAAGGGCTACACATGGGTTGAAAGTGGACACTATTTGTACAAGCACTATGAAGAGGGGAATATTTTTTATAATGATTTTTTTGTTCACATGGGACCAAAGAGAAGATTCAAAAAATAGATTTTTTTCTTTGGATTTTTTGAATTTTTTATTATTTTCTAAAAATCAAATTCAAAGCATCTATTTTCTTGCATTTTTCTAAGCCTCTTTTGTTGTACATAACTTTTAGAGATAAATTTTTCTAGGTCTGAATTTTCTCATATATACTATTATAAATGCTTTACAAATTATCCATATTTTATTGTATTTAAAAAAATTTATTTCAAAAGTCAATGTATTGCAAAAATAAGGCCATTTTGAGCCAAAAAGACAAGTGTTTCTTGCAAATTTGCAATCACCCTTATTGTCTTCTTCAGTCACAATTGGATCATTTGGACTTTGATGTGGTTTTACATTATCTTATTGAACAAATACTTCTATTGGTCCTAGTTTTGAGCTTCATAGCTATATTGACCTAATGTTCACAAATATTTTCTCTATCAAAATTTGTTTTGTGACCTCCTTTGTAATTGCTAAAATTGGCTTTATCTCCATTGTACCAACCTAATAGTTCTTGTTGGATCTTTTTCCAGGTTAATAAAATACAAGAGGATATATTCCAATCTTGTTATTGAAAAAATGATTTTTCAAGTAACCAAAGTGAGGGCTTACAGTGACAGCAAAGAACATTAGATACATTAGATTAGAAGAGTTTAGGGGGGAAGGTGGGAGGGCCGTTTCGTGGCCTATTCCCCGGTAGTTCCCCCATAGTTCCCTTGTAGTTAAAGAATGCTAGGCTATAAAAAAGATTTGAAAAAAAGATTTGAAAATTCTTAGAATGAAAAAAAAGTAGAATTCTTTTTTTGAAAAAAAAATGCTTAAAAATGACGTGGCAATCATTCTACCATATTAGGCAATAATTACTTTTGAGTTCCGACGAGTTGAGAACCCCAGGAAACTCACAACCCTTTATAGTAGGTGAATTTTTTCATCAAAGAAGCACTTACTTTTAGTAGTATGTTGTGGTTCTTATTCATTAAGCACCAAATGAAAGCCTTCACTTTCCTCAATGAGATAAAACCATTTCTCATCAATATGAACACTATTGAATGAACCCTTGAATGTTGGTGACTTTGTATTTAAGGATGTTGATTCAATCATGGATAGCACATATTAAAACAAGATTTCTTATTCGTTGCAATAAAAAATGGTTTCAATGCACTTGAATGGTAGTAGAACTTTCCTTCTTTTACACATCAATATAGCATTGATTTGGAAACATTCATGACAAATGCCAGAGGTCAAATGTTCTTACGTTGCCTCAACAAAATATCTTTGTCAATAGCTATATTGATCTCCTTCTCTTTTTGTCCCAAAAAATTCTTTGAATACAAGTGGAAACATTTGCAAAGTTGTTTCCATTTGAAATGGATGTTGGACCCTTTGTCCAAACACTGCTAATTGTTTGAGTATTGAATCCAAATTGATGTGCCACACTTGTAATGTATTCTTTCTTCAAGGTTCCACTAATTGTACTTTGAGTTAGTAAAAATTCATAACATGATTGACGTTGCAATTCTGTCATATTTTCAAATTTTTTTTGGACTAGCAAAATAATTCTAGACTATAGTTTCTCCTCCATCCCTATATGAGAATTCCTTAAGAATGAAGCCTTGTTTTTAGGTTCAATATGTAAAGTAGGAAAGAGTAGTGAAACATAGATTGTAAATGAAATCAATAAGTGAAAACACTCCTTAAAAGTTGTTTATCCCTACTAGACCACTTATGGTTGGTTGGCTTATATTTTAATTTTATTGGTAATGGAAACCTATTTCATTTGTCCAAAAAAACAAATCCAAACCCAAACCCCAATTGTCTATCCTTCAGTGGTCAATAAAAACTCATGTCACTTCTCTATATTGCAATTACTATAATTTGACATTATTATACTCCCCTCCCTTTAGCCAAGTTGACAAGACAATATATAATGATCTCTTATTTGGAAAACTCTACATAATACAATATAGAGTACATTTGGATTCACCCTCAAAGATTTTGTAATTGTAGGTGTTACTAATAGAGAATGCTTGGTCTCTCCAATTAGCTGATGAGCTTATTGTCACACAGGCTTCAAGTTGGTGGTGGAATTTCTCACATCTTCTAATAATAGAAACTCCTCAAGATAAATGGCCTTCAAATTTTTGAAATGGTAAGAAGAAAAATAGAATTTGATTATATGGAGTAAGAAAAAAAAATATATGTTATATTTGTCTACAAATGCAATTGACCAAGAACTTCTAAACCATTTGAGTATTAAATATTCCATCATCATTGGGTAGTTGCAAGAAAGGGTGTCTATTTTTTGTAGCGTTTTGCTAAAAACAAACTTTCTACGGCGCAATACTGTGAGTACTATGAATACTACAAAATAGAACAATTTCAACCGTTGATCAAAAAAATTGACAACTAAAAGTACTGTTTTGAGTACTATGAGTATTTCTAAATACTAAAATATAATTGTTTGAAAAAAAACCCAAATTGTCATAGAAAGTGGATATAATGAACAGGGTTGACGAATCTCTACGTCCGCCCAAAAAAGGCGTCCGTAACCCGGACGTCCGTCCGCACGGACGCAGCATCCTTTCCGCCGTCAGAAAGCGGACGCCTCAGCCGCGGCGGACGGGCAGGGCGGATAAGATGGGCGGATGAGATGGGCAGACGGGCGACCGCGGGACGGTTGGAATAGGGCGGTTGGGGAAGTAGACGGGGGAGATGGTCAGTGGTCGGAGCAGTCAAGCGGGCGAGGCGGATGATCGAGGCGGACGGCGACGTCAGGCGCGGCGGATAGTCCAAGCGGATGCTGCGTCCGCTAGACTTGTGAATGTCAGCGGACGCTGCGGACACAACGTCCGCGTCCGGACGTCCGCAGTCAGACGTCCCGGACATCCGACCGTCCTGTCAACCCTGATAATGAAGTATAAATTAATAATAAATAAAAAATCATAAGAAAAAAAATCTAAAAATTGTCCATTTGTGAGGACTTCGTAGTAATCATATTTCATCAAAAAAATTAAGCCAAAACTATCTTCACTCTTCAGAAGTGCGTGCACAAGGAACCCATGTTAGCATCCATGTGGACGCCATAAAATAATGTTTTTTTAAGTTTTTTTTGGTGGACACATTAATCTCTAGTGTGAGAACATTCCACACAAATTTTAGCTCTACATCATCAATTATGGGTACTCCACAATACTAAAAAATCCTAAATTGCAAAGTGTGACAAATTAGCTAAATTAGAATTTAATTATAAAAAGTTTTTTGGAAATTTCTGAAAAATAAGAATTCTCTTCATCAACAAGTTTTTTATCTTCAATAAGAAAATTCAAGTACATCGACTTTATTCTCCAAAAGATATGGCCAAACTAAACTACACAACTCAAAGTGTGACAAAAAATAGGACCACCCTTTCTTACAACTATCCCACTTTATGTACATCTCCAAAATTAGTTGTGAAGAAAAAATTATAGAATATGTACCATAAAAACTTTGACCCTTCATAACTTTTGCATGTGGTACCTAAATGTCACATTCTTTAGTGCATTTGAACTTCCTTTCACTTAACAATAAGAAGGTAAGAAAATTTAACCATTCTAATAACAACAAATATACACAATAGCTAGAATTAGTGGTTTTCCAAGGCCTAAACCTTATTCATTCAATTTATGAAAAAACAAACTATCATACACCACTTGGTCCTCTCATGAATTTATTTTCTCCACTTACAAACCTCTATCAAAGATGAACTATCTCTACTCTCCTAATTTTCCTTGTTAGATTTTTAGTAATCGAATCTCTTTCTAGACAATGATTTTAGTACTAAAAAAATATTTCTAATATATAGAGTACCTAACATTGAGTATCTCATAGTTTTTCATAAAAACAAGTTTACAAAATAAACACTATACAATTGAGTGGATGCATATGGATGAATTGATCAAAATACTTTAGATGGGCAAAGCATTTCATGTATAAGGTGAAAGTTATACATAAAGACAATAAAATGAATTCTCTATGGATGTTGGAATTGTTTCAATACCTTTGAAGAAGAATTGAAGTGATTCAATATATTCAAGGAAAAATCCTTCTTCACAAATTGAATGATGTCGTCTCCTTTTTGCACATCCAATTTTGTGATCGAGATGCATGGAAAAAAATTTCATCGTAAAGTATCAACAACTTGACATGAATCTTTTCAATAGTGTAATACTTCATCTAAATACCAAAAAATGCAAGAATTGAAGAGAGAACCTTAACTTGAATTTGTTGAATAACTAAAGGTTGAACATTGACATTCTCTAATCCACACCTTCAACATTGGCTAACTACTCATTTGTGCTCAATGTTGGATTTTTGGTTGAGTTAAAATAGTACTATCATATGTCCCAACCAATTGTTGAATTCCAAGCCTTGACAAGCACTTGCTCACATGGAGGCAATAATCCCAAGACGTTGAATTTTTGCTTAGGATACTACAAATCAAAACTATCCAACTACTTATAATAGTATGAATTAGAATACAAAATTCACTTGAGAAGTGAGAACCACAATTAATTCAAACAATCCAAGCTTGAAGAGAAAATGGCTAGTTGGAATCAAAAGGACTGCTACGAATTCTTGCAAGATCCTTTGTACAGTTGGAGTTGCAAAAGATAGAATAAGACAAAAGCCAATGTCCTCGCCAATGCTACTAGATTTATAGAAAGTTGTAGACTTTAGTAAAAGCTTTTGGTTTTGTTGCCACATCCCATTGAGAATCCAATTTTACTATTGTAATTCATACAATGTTGCACCAACGCTAGAATGTTCAAACAATTTTGGGGATCATCATTTCGGCAATGCACTATCAACTAAATTGAGCCTTGGTTAAGTTTTGAGGCAACTCTATACTTGATTCAATTACAAAGGACTGTCTAAATGTGAAGTTTTGGGGTTATTAGATTCTGTAGTACATTCATATATTTTTGAAGCTTGTTGATTCAACAACTTGTTAATCAATTCTTAAGGCTTTTTAATTCAGAAAGTGGGTTGGTCAATAGTGCATTAATCAATGCAATCATAGTAGTTATTTTTGTCCATGCACACACAAGACAACACCAATGCAAGAATCACAAGTCACATAGTGGGAAGAAAAATGTCACTAGAAACAACGTGTAAAATATTCAATCAAGTGGCTAGCAATGTTCTTTCCAAAAGGCCCTCCAAAAACATATTTCAAATCTTGATAACTTCTAATTAAAAATGAATCTCAAACTCAAATTTGGAAGACAATAGGAGAGCATCAACCTTTATTTTTAGTTCAAGATGGAATTGAAAAACATTGATTTTTGACCTTAATCCAGAATAGGTATAACATTCCAGAGCCTTTAGAAAGGTTGCCTTTTCTTCTCTAGAGTCCTCATCAACCAAATTCATCCACACATCATTAGTAGAAATTATAGTATTAGGATAGTGGCAATACATTTATGGTATGCTCCATTCTATTTTGCTAGTTCTAGAACTGAAACTACTAATCAATATGATTTGTAAAGAAAAGTGGTTTGCCAAAAATCCCAAGTTAAAATCCATCAAATATTATACCAATATAATCTACTATGTGGCCATCACAATAACTTAATTTCAACTTTTTAATGAGGAGAGAAGCTACTTATATACACATGGGGTAGTAGTAGGTAAAACAACCTATGTAGGATATATAAATTAGAATTTGTAGTATCAGAACCACTATTAGTTAAATCAAAAGTAAGAATTGTGATTGAAATAGAATTTTAGACTTCATTTAAGCATAGTATGATAATTTTTTTCAAAAAGCTTTGAACTATGAAAAGGTTGTAAATTGAGATAAATTTCATCTCCAAAAATCCATTTGTGATTTCGATCTTCTAATCAAAATTTATGAACAAATTTCAAAAAAGATGTTTTAAGATTTAAAAAAATTTCCCTTCCAACCCTCTTTGAAATTTGTTCATAACTTTTGATTGGAGATTAAAATCCCAAATGGATTTTTCGAGATAAAGCCAAACTTCATTTCTCAACTTTTTATAGGTCAAAGTTTTTTGAAATTTTTTTATTATACTATATCTAAATGAATTGTGTGAAGTGCTAGCCTCCAAAATTGCAAAAGTAGTCATTGCAAGTCAAACTACTGTAGAAGATTATCCCTTTCCAAAACAAATTTTGAAGATGAATAGTTGCACTTTTGTCCTAAATAGTTTGATTCCTTGTCATCCATCACACACCAAATGTCCACCTCGGCGTCTAAAGGTTAATGTTGGCATGGCAAAACTAGCCTTGAGCAACACGTTTGAAATTCTACTTTCAATTACAAATCCTACTTTGACCCTTTAGTGGTGACATTTGAGAAGAAGGGTTGAAAGACAGTGGAAGAAAGAGGAAGTTCGAGGTCGTTCATTTGTGAAGTGAATTACTTGGTTGAGTAATTCACCGTATGATCTACTACCAGAACATGATTGGAGTGCATAACACTAACAAATTCGACAACACGTACATTTCCGATTGTTAGATTATAAAGTTTGACTGCTGAATTCTGGTAGTTGACTTCAATTGGCAGCTTATGTTTTTTTCTTGTTGAAGCTCTAATTGTCAATGTCTGATGTGGCCCAAATTTTTTTTAAATTAGGATGTAAACCGCACGAGGTACAAAATCAATGCACACTTTCTTATCAACAAACTTGAATGTTGGCTTACCGATGTCATGCTTGCAATGCACAGTGACTTGCAAAATAGTGAAACTTTTGTCTGCCGGATTGTTTTTTTGGCTTAACTGTCAACATGACCGACTTCGTGTTCAGTACCCGAGAATACTGCAATCCTACCCAACTAAGTCCTTCAATACTGCCTGTAGTAAATGGACAACAGAGCTGGCGTAATGTTTTCTTGTTAGTCAGTCGTCCTTGTATTGTAGCACATTCTCTTCTGAAATTCGAATGAAACTACCGGCGACTATGGTGAGCTGAATGTCATGTACGTCGTCGAAACTACCACTGGGAGATTTTGGCCCTTCAGCCTGGGGCTGAACAGGGGGCTAAAAGGGGTCCCAGGTTCGGCCTGAGGTTCGGAACCTTCCTCGCGCGCGCTCACCCAGTACGCAAGACGCGACTGCACCATCCCCCGCGCAGTGACTTGCCACGCCCGATCGATGGCCGCCTTCGCCACGGCTGGGGACCACCTTTTCGAATAAGCTTAGATGCAGGCACTACTCACGGTTTTTAATTAATTTTTTCCCTGTGAATGACATTTTAAGTAATGCTAAATTTTATATTGTCATTGAATGGTCACTGTAATTTTCTCTTTGAATCTTTATTAACCCTTAAACACCGAAGGGGTGACCTTCCAAATCGTCCTCTTTTTATTACTGTGTGAAGCACTAGCCTATAAAATTGCAAAAGTAGTCATTGCAAATCAAACTACTATAGAAGATCTTCCCTTTCCAAAACAAATTTTGAGGATGAATAGTTGCACTTCCATCCTATACAATTTGATTCTGTCTCATTTATCAAGACACAAACATCCACCTCGGCATTTAAGGGTTAACCTTGAAAGGACAAGTCCATGAGAAGTTTTTCCATACTTCTAAACTATTCCCTCGAAAGTTGCATACTTCAAAATCATAGTTGGCTTAAAATAGACTTGTACAAATTCTTGTCTAAAATCTAAATCCATAGATCAAGAATGCTTAGGATTTTTCTTTACAAATTGTTTTAGCACTATGAAAATTTATAACTTATTTACATTGCGTTCAAAAAATACAAGGTAAGACTATAAATAAATATTATTCAATTCTAAGAAGATTCAACAAAAAATGTGGCAATTTCATAGTAAAATGTGCACTAATTTGCTTGTCCAATGAATCATAGTTGTAGTCACTTTATATATTTCTTTGCTTTTGCTATATATGAATGAAATTTGTATATTTGACTTCTATGTCTCTTATTAAAAATTAATACATTTTCTATTGAAGAACTAAAATTACGGAGAATGTTTTAAGTAACAAATGAAAAAAATTCATATCAAACTCATAATGCACTTAAAAAAGTGGAATTAACTCCATTGAACTTAATTAGGTGCGTATTACTAGGAAAAATCAACATGTAAAAATAGGTAAGATGTTTTATTTAAAATTTTTAGAATGAAAGATTGTGATTATATATTTTATATACATACACGTACATATAAAATGTATGCAACCAAGTTTTTTTTTCCAGTTCTTATTATTTCAATACCTATCTTATTTCTAACTCACTTTAACTTCCACTAAATAAATTTTGCATATAAACTAGACTTTATGATAATGATATTAATAGAAGTTCAAATACTATTCATTACAATTCTTGACATTCCTATATATTTGTGTTACATTCTTATATACTTGTGTTCTAAATAAAGGTACAAAAATAGTGTGTTTTTTCTTTCAACAAAAAATAAGAGACATTCTCAAAAGTAATATGAAACTCTTTCATAAATTTGTAATTACTAGCTATACTTATAAAGCATTTAAAAAAAAATTTCATTATTTCAATATAAATCCTAAAAGAACTCATTTTGTATATTACATCAAATATTCTATCTATATTATATAACCAAACCTTTTTTTTTCCAAATTAATTAACTTATAAAAGTTTCTAGTGTTTTTAGGCCAACTTCACACTAGCTAATTCAAATTATTCAAACTGAATGCAAGTCTAAAATCTTCATCTATATTAATTCATTAACAAATCCAACTATAGGATCTTCTTCATTTGTTAAAGTATGCCCCCTTTAAATTTTAGAATAAAACTTTAGTAATTGCAAGATCTAGTTCCTTGAATTTCAAGAAGGATTATTTTGAATTCATCAAATGGTTAGATTTTAGATTTCAAACACTTTATACAAAAATGTGTACATCCTCCAACTTTTTATTCTCTATTGTATGTTGAACATATAAGTTGGTAATATCTATTTGAAATTTCAAATAAAATTTTTTCATATTTAGTTTGAAAAAAATTTTAAGTAACAAAAGTAGAGTTTGATTTACAATACAAATTAGATAAAAATTTAATTTTGGAACTAAACAATGCCAATTCAAATGGTTGTAATATATGAACAATCAACACCCACTTTCTCTCTCTATTTAAAAAATATTCAAATGATCTGGAATTTTTCAAGCATGTAGCCAATTTGCCTTGAAGAATGAATCCAAAAAGTTGCAACCATTTTGGGCACTTTTTCATGCAGATGTGACCTTGTGAAGTGTAGCTGCCCGATTTTTTGCAGGGCCAAAAAAAGACTTTTTTGTCAATTGAAACACTAATATCTTGCAATCTACACGGTGGAAATTTCTGAAATTTTTTCCACATCTTCTGCAATGATCGTACTACAAGATCCTATGGTTGGATGTATCCAAAAATGTTTAAATTTGTTTTTGGTATATGTCCTAAAAATGGCAATTCGAGAGTGTTTTTGGTGAAAATATAGTTAAGGAACTTTAGAGGTTCATCTTCCTAAACCATTTCTCCTTTGTAATCCACTTACATTTTAAAGGACATGATATTCATTCCTTGTGAATATATTTGAAAAATTTATTCAAAATATTATAGTTGAAATTACAAAAATATAAATCCAATACATTTCTTCTTATTCCACTTGGTTTTTTTTCAAAATTACAAAAATTATATTTTCTATTACATTTGCAAACTTTTTAAAATCTCCTATTATAACACTTATGAACATGTTCTATCAAATTCCTCTCTATTTGAGCTCAAGAATAATATCAATAACCTCATGATATTTGTCACTATGATTTCCATTTGTCTTTCAAAGTTCATATAAATCTAAGTACTTGTAATGATAAGAGTTTAAAAAATTTTCTTTTAAAAATTATACCAAAGTTAAGTTGATGTTACAACTATGAAGATGTTTATTATTTGAATTTTTTTCTTTTAATAAAAGAGGATAATGCTTAAAATTTAGTGAGTTAAAAAAATTGATCAATTATTCATAAAATCCATCAAATTTCATTAAATTGAATGTTACATAAACTACCCTTTTGGGTACGTAAAATTTTGTTAAGCATTCTTTAATTTCAAAAAATAGAAGGTTATTGCTTTCAGTTCTTTCTCACTTCAAGCTTTAGAAGCTTAATTCCTCTAAATTTTTCATGAATGTAAATGTATTATGAAAAAAAATACAAATTGGGAAAAAAATTTGCATCAACATGTTAAAAAACAAATGAAAATAGAAGTAAATGCAATTGGTTTGAAAATTTACAAGACCATAGATATAAACTACAAATTTTCAAACTAGAGGTCATATGAACACCTATTATTCACAGTAGACTGCCTTTGATTGGCCCAAAAAATGCTTCAATATAGAAAATACAAAATACAAAATGCTTCAATGTCAACTTGTGAAAAATGCTTTACAAGCTCATTTTTCTATGAAGAATTATTCCAAATGGTGTTGCTTTTTTTGGATTATTTTTTGTAGACAAGGTAGTACTATGCTTGAAAAATTTAAGATAGTTCAGAATTGCTCAACATTTAGGAAAAAAAGGTACATACATAGTGCTACAGAATTATTCAAAATACTATATTGTTGAGAATTTAATTATGGAATTGAAAAATGCGAATCCCAATGGTTGCATTATTCTAATAAACAATCTACATCCTATGACTTCTTTTTCCTCCAAAAATTTTCAATGTACCCTATTAATTAGTATACATAACCATAAAACACTCTCTTACTAATGGTGGAAACTTTAGATTCATCCAACACAAACTCTAAATTCTAGATTTTGTAAAAAATATGCAAAGATTTTAAACTCAAACTTGTCAATCTCAGAAAGTATTTAAGTGGAGTGCCTCTCATTTGGTACCCCAATATAATAAAGATTTTAATGCTTTTTTATTCAACTCAATCACTATGTGCATTTCTTCATTTAATTACAGTAGCTATTCTAATAATAAGTTTTTAATGTATTTGAAATTTTAATTCACTACATAAATACTTAGAGGAAAATGAAATACTTCTATAGGTAATTGAAGGTACCACTATCATACAATTTTTTGCCTTACCTCATCTAGTTGTTTCTCAGTAGAATAACCTTCTCTAAAAGTTCATCAATAAATCACCTTCTCAAATTTTCTTTTCACTTAAAATACACATACTTGAAATTTAAAAAAAATTAGATTCTAATATTTACAACCTGAATTTACACTAAATTTTATAAATTTAATTCTACACTATCATAAATATTCACATTAATTAGTGATATGAGACTACTAGTAAAATCTGTAAAATGCAAGTAAGTTAGACATGGCTCATATAGTAAAAATATCCCCCACAACCTTTCCAATTACAATGATTGAATTCCTCCATAAGTTGATTGGTTTTTGACTGATATCATTTCCTTTTCATTGTAAATAACATTCAAACTGTTAAGCATTGTACAAAAGAGAATTGAAATTGATCATCATGTGAAATTAATATTCCAAGATTACACAATTTCAATGAAGAGTAACAAATTTTAGTTTCAAAAATAGCATAATTTCCATCTTTTGTATTATAATAGACAATTTTTATGGTTCTACATAATATTTAATTGAAAAAAATTAGTCAAAATTTTTTACATTCATTAGTACAAATATATATATATATATATATATATATATATATATATATATATATATATATATATATATATATATATATATATATGTAAACTCAAATATTTCTAAATCAAGTTTAATGGATAAGCTCATTTCTAAATTTTATTAGAACAAATCAACAAAAATTTCATTAGCAATAGTGCTTTATACTCCGACACTAAACTAATCTATCCCGCTTTTGTGTATCTTGCATTTTATATGCTAGATTTTTAGTTCGTCCTAAACGTGAGTTTTTGATGCACATGAATTTGTGCATGATGCACATCATTGGTCGAATGCATGTGTCATCATATGGAACAAATATATTGTTTTTGATGAAATTCATACCAATGAATTCATCAACCATGTTTGATTCGTGGCCATTCATTGATATTCTTATTTGCTCATAATATCTTGTTGCAAAATATGCTTGAATGTACCCTTCAAATTCATGTGAAAAAAACTGAGTAATTCTACCTTTGAAGGGTGTGCCTTGTGGATTATCATGTTTCACTACAATGTCATCACCAATTTTATAAAAGACGTTGCCCATCATACTTCTCTTGTGCTTGTATATGTATGGTGTCTAACTAATTTGCATGTGTGGATGTTGATGATGCAAATAAGAAGAAATAGTAGCATTGGCTTGTTCTGGTCTATTTTGAAGAGGACTAATTATAATACCCTTTGTGATTGATGTCAAATAACAAGAACTCATTGGTGGACACTTCAATAACTTCATCAATTCTATAGCTTTTCCCTTTGTAGATACTCTCAGGCAACCATTACCGTGTGTCAATGGGCATATAGAATGATTAGCATGGTCGTCAAGAACTTCTTCAGAGTGCCAATATGATTTGTGTATTTCTTTAAGTACTCTTTTTGAAGTCTTCAAATTGTCACGTTCTTCATATTTGTATGTACAAACCTTTTGAAACAATGTTCGTGAACAATACTTAATGAATGTGGCCTCTACATTCTTCTGATTTGTGTTCGTGTTTGTAAATTTTTGTAATTCTCGTTCATATGGATAACACCAATACACATCACTATGTCCAAACCGTCTTACATCTTCCAAAATATGCCCTGCTCCAACGACATGCTCCAACGGTCTACCATTTGGACCATCCAATTCTTCTCCAAGGATTCGCCATTTCTGTGACAATCGATGAACTACAAACATGACATCCTCTGTCCAACCTCTTGACCTCGTATAGTTGAAAAAATAATGAGCTATGTCCACAAGATACAATCCTTGCGTGCAACGTTCTGTCAAATATTTTCCTTTGAATTTATGTAGAATGATAGGTAACATCCATTGCACAAATTTTTGATATTCCTCAGCTGTATAAGTGTCATAATTGCTTATAGGATCATGTGGCCACTGGCTTTGTTTCAATTCTATTACACGCGCTTTTTTGATGGACTTACAAGAAGATTTCACAATGTCCAATAGTTCAACTTTGTGTTCATGCTTCTCTATGTCTTCAAAAAATTTCTTAGTGTAAGTTTTGAAGATGTTCAAACCCAAAATATGCATCACATCAAATACCAAATCCTTTGACAAGTCAAATCCATATAAATGGTACAACCTCCACAACTTTGACTCTCCAGATACACCAGACACTCTGCTACAACGTTCTCTTTCCTCTGTTTCATCACTATATACATTCCATTCTCGCACACCCTCAAATAGCTCTTTTGATGTCCTTCGAGGAGGTGGATTGAGAACTTGTTCTTTGTTTTTATCATATGCATATTTTCCTCCACCTGTCTCGACAAAACTCATCTTGCACCGTCTACATCCTGCAGGTCTAGAGCTCTTCAATCTTCCAATCTTGCATTGTGCAAGGTGGTCACCTGTTACTAACATCAAAAATGCCCGAATCACTGGTAAACCATCAAAAACTGGTAGGAAATTGCTGATGCTCTGAATTGGGTAGTTGTACTTGCATTGTATTCCTTTTGAAAATAACACCTTTAGTTCTTCTACAAATGGTTGTAAAAAAGATGAAATAGATTTCTTCATACGTTGTATATTGAAGTCCTCGTTATTACCCAATGGAATGAATAATACAAGCAATAGTGAAATGTTTGATGAATTTCCAGCATTCAATATTGTAACATTCAAAATCCAAGAACCTCGAGACCTTTTTCCGGTCACATTGAAACCATCCCAATGAGCTCCCAATGCAATATTTCGTGGATCCCCTTTCACTAGTAACTTTGGTTTGATTACATGCCTTTTGCAATTCCAACATTGAAAATCATAGTGCTCTAATTGAGAATTCCAATTGTTCTTCAATTCGTTGCATTTAGTTGGATAAGTACGATATGCCATGTGACATTCTTCATTGGGACAGTGCACCGGTAATTCCTATTGACGTTGGGGATTCCACCAATCTTGAGTCTCTCTCATCTTCTCACCATCCCAAAAATATTGAATAGAAGTTGGTGGTGCATCTTTATTGAGCCACCGCTCCTGATTGTTCCACATAGACAACATTTCAGTGCAAAGAGTTTTTGATGACATGATTGATTCCAATTGCAAAGAAATTGGCAAGTAATCAAAAGAGATCATTTGTCCCCTCACTGTTCCACATTCGGTGCACAATTGACCATGAATTCTACATAGTCTCTTCAAATTGGTAGGAGCAATACAACTACACCGTGAAGCCGCATGTCTTTCGTGAGTATCATCTGAATTAGGTGCAAAGAGAATGGCCTCGTGAGTATAGTCTTCTGTGCCCAAACACATTCTCCATCTTTGTAGTTGAACCATACCCCATTTTTTGTACGTATTAAGGAGCTTTTTGAAAGACGACGGCATAGTGGATGACCCTTCAAAGTCTCCTTGCCAATTCATTGGCATATTCCTGAGTGCATCTCCTAATTTTTCTTTTCCTGGCTCTATTGTTTTTCCCACTCCTGAAAATATTTGATCCAGCATGTAATCCTGTAACTCAATTGACATCTTTTTGTTATCCCATTCAACTTGTACTTTTATTAAGACATGCTTCATTGTAATTTTCATTTCACTTAGAAGATCTAAATCTTATGATTCATTTGCCTCTTGGTATTCCTCTTCTTCTTGCACTCTTTGGTTAATTGGAACTTCACTTGGTTCTGATGGTGGTAGATTCCCTTCAAATGGTGGTAGATTTATATCAACATCACTAGGGGCTACAACAATTGGATCTACATCTTCTTGTAATGGATTGCTATGTAATTCTTGCTCTCTTTCTAATTGAATTTGCCTTTCATGTTCACATTCCAAGTGTGCACGGAACGTCCTTTTGTCGGCATATTTGCCTTCTTGGGTGTTTGTTTTGCATTTAAAACATGAGCAGAATTTGGATCGAAGAGGACGATCTCTTTGTCCCGTACACCTCATTTTGAAGTTCAAAAAGTTATATACAACAAATATGTATATATTTAGCAACCCAAAAAATCGTACACAATTAAGGAATTGCGTTGTTCTTGTTAATTCAATACCTATATTTCATATAATTCACTTCCATTTCCACTATAATATCAATATAAAGTAAACTTCATAAGAACTCCATATATAAAGATGTAAAACTCTTATCATATAATTCTTTAATATTCTTTAGTTTCATTTTTATATACCTATTTTTTTCAATAAAGTAAAAAAAATGGTATGATTTTTCTTTTCAAAAATAGAATAATAAAGTAAAAAAAACTCTTAGAATTCAAAAAAAAGAAGTTACATCTCCAAAATAAAAATGTACATATGCGTTGATTCAATGGCCATGTAAATGCGATGTGAAGTTGAGCACACTATTCCTAGAATCTTGAAGTCAATTACATCTTTGGTAAACAATTCTAAAGATTCAAGCATTCAAAAATTGAATGTGCATTGGTGAACATCATTAAAAAATTTTAAAATAATTATTTTTAGAGATTGATTTCAATTAGGAAAACAAAGCTTCAAAAGTTCTATTCATACACCATTTCTAATTTTTCAAAATTGTCAAAAACTAAAAGAATTCTTGCACTTGAAAGCTATATGTGTTAAAATCCAAAAAAACACAATAATGTGTATTTTTCAATCATATTAAAATTTTTTGAAATGAATTTCACCTATAAATGAAAAAATTATGTTCAACATTCTACCCTTCATTTATGTTAAAAATTACAGATATTTCATATACAAGTGTTTACAAGCAAATTTTATTTTCACATTTAGCTTTTACATAATGAAAATAATTTTATGTTTCCATCAAAATTTTACACACCCCCATTCCCTGCCTCACTTGTAAGGGGGGGCTAAAAGGCGGGCTAACCCTTCCCAAGTCAGCTTGGGCTAACCTCCTGAAAGCTCCACCTTCTCCACGTAGCTTGTAAGTACATTCACCCCTCCACGTATATGGCGATCATTTCTTTCCAGTCCAGGAAAAAATCTATGTGTATGTGGAGTCTTTAATTGAAGCTATTTAAGGTCATTCCACGGGAAGTAAATACATCATCAACAAGGTTGACGAATGTCAACGTCTGCCCCCAAATAGCGTCCGTTTTCCGGACGCACGGACGCTAGCGGACGCAACGTCCCGACCGTCGTCGGAAAGCGGACGGGTAGGGCAAATGGATGGGGCGGACGGCCCGAGGTGGACGCCCAGATCGTGCGGACCAGATCAGTCCGTGCGTCGATTGGACGGCCGTAATTGGGCGGACAGGTGGACGGGGGACAGGCGGACGCTGCGTCCACCGGGACGCGAATGTCAGCGGACGCTGCGGACACAGCGTCCGCGTTCGGACGTCGTGTCAACCCTGATCATCGATTTGTGTGGGTTGTAGCTATCAATTCTGTTAGGAATTTTAGAGTTAATAATTTGTGCATGCATAGAGTTTGAGTGTTAGAAGAGATTTTCAGTTGTTGGGTGTATGCGATTTCAAGTCTTAGAAAGTGTTTGTGCAAAGTTTTGGGTGAAATAAAAATAAAATATTGTAAAAGCTCTTGATAAACTATTGAACCTCAAAAAATTGAAAATATATGAAGTAGCCCTGACTTGAAGTATTTCCAAGGAGACACTTGGGAGTTTAGGGGTTAAAAAAAATGTTTATTTCATATCAAATACGTACTACGAATTGATGGTAAAAAGGGTTATCTTCAGCTTCATATGACAATAGAAAATAACATGTTCACATTGACAAAAGGATTATTTTAAAAAAGAAATTTGATAATAATTACAATGAATCAAAATTATGAAAATTGAAATTTCAAATAATTGAAATCCTTATTTAGTTTTTAATAAATGAAAATACTTGTGCATTTGGAGATTTTTCTTTTTCTCGTTTCCAAAGTTCTTAAATTGTGAATTATTCAAATGAGAGGTCATACATTTCCACATTTTATTAATATACTAGCATGTGTTCAAACTTGCATATATAAAATGTGTCAAATATTTTTGAGTTCACTAAATTAAAACAATCCGTACTTCTACATTTTCATTGCTTACAGAACTTCTAACAATGTAACAAGCTTGTAGGTGGCAATTGACGCAATTGAATTCATTTGATTCATGTAATCTTAATGTATGACCAAGGTGCAATTTTAATTGTTGAACAAGTGTTTGGTATTGATTGCTTTGTTTGTCACAAAGACATGTATTATTACAGAGTCATATTGAATGAGTTTTAAAAGGGTATGGCAGAATCTTGCAAAAGAGTCCTTGTTTCTCAAAATGAGACACTATGGGTGGATTTTCAACATTTATTCATTCTTTCTTTGGTAGCTAGTTTCTAAATTGGTATATTTTCCATTAGAAGATTCTATTTAAATTTATTTAAATCAAAGACATTTCAAATTTGGTAGATTTTATAGGAAATGAATGATGCAATTCATTTTCATTTCAACAATCAAAGGTAACATAGTCTGCATATTTAATTAAATTATTCTTATTAGGTGGTCAATTAGAGTAGTTATCATTTGAACTTCAGAATTTCATAACTAATTCCACAAAGATCCAATAAATATGAAAGGACATGGATTACATTCCAATTGTACTAGTCTTTCATGGAAAATTTACTAGAAAATATTGCAAGACGTTTCACCTCTCCAAAATTGAGTTGAAACTCTAAGGTAGGAAGTTGTCAAATGAAGTAGGCTCTAAAAGGAAGCCCTACCTTAAAAATAGAGTATATGAACATTTTACTTTTTCATTTAGAATGAACATTTTGGGAGGTGCTTCACTTTGAAGCCCTATGCCATTTCAACTTCAAAATTTATAACTAATTTTATAAAACTTCAAAAAATATGAAATAACTACGATAAGATGTTTGTCAAGGAAAATTTAATGAAATTGAGTTCTAACCATGAAATGCTTCATTTGAGAACCTCCTACCTTAATTCAACCATTACTACAAGCCAGGAACCTTCCTTCGTACCAAGACATCCCTATCGTCGTGGAAGTCGACTCTACATACATGCCAAGTGGTCTTCTCTCTGTACTCTAGGTCGGTCTGTAGTCGCTTGTGGTTGCTGTGGTCACCATTTGCTATTTGCAAATCGCCACAACCCTGAACATAGGTATGCAATGCAATGTTGGTTCTTTCTTCAAATTATTGATCACATTTTTGCCCGTTTAGGATTTTTTGCGAATTCGGAATTCTAGAATTTGAGAGTTTGTTATGAAAATGGGGTGCTGCTCAGGGTTGACACGACGTCCGGACGCTGTGTCCGCAGTGTCTGCTGACATTCACGTCCCGGCGGACGCAGCGTCCGCTTGTCTTCCATCCGCCCGTCCGCCCGATTATGGCCATCCGATCGATGCGCGGACTGATCTGGTCCACACGATCTGGGCGTCCGCCTCGGGCTGTCCACCCCGTCCGTCCACCCCGTCCGTCCGCCCCGCCCGTCCGCTTTCCGATGGCGGTCGGGACGCTGCGTCCGCTAGCATCCGTGCGTCCGGAAAACGGACACTATTTTGGGGCGGACGTTGACATTCGTCAACCCTGGTGTTGCTTAGGGTCTCTTTTGAATGCAAAGTTCTAGGGTTTGTTATAGAGA
The DNA here is from genome assembly GCA_963969395.1 of Pseudoscleropodium purum. Taxonomy (NCBI): domain Eukaryota; kingdom Viridiplantae; phylum Streptophyta; class Bryopsida; order Hypnales; family Brachytheciaceae; genus Pseudoscleropodium; species Pseudoscleropodium purum. The sequence continues at coordinate 16,922,561 of OZ017798.1, forward strand.
TTGGACTCACATGCACATAGCAATAATCTCTCTTTCCAGTAATGTGAAGTATTGCAACCTCTCAAAGGAAATCAAGACAATCTTTTGGGAAGAGTGGTGTCGTGGTTCAGGGTCAATGGCTTTAAGTTGAGTTGCTTCGACTTCTTTTGGTTGTTCCAAGGTATCCAATCTCAACCCTTTTTTAAACCGAAATTGACAATTCAAGACTAGTATAATGTGAACAAGGAAGGTGCTAATTGTCTTTTCTCTTCAAAACACTTTGTGGTTGTCATTTGAGAATCATTTTTTAGACATTAAAATCTCATTATGACTTATAAACCTTGATTTTTAGTAGAGTGGATTGCAGCACTACCATTAAGTTTGGTACAAAACCTTATTCTCTTCAAATTCTGTTTTTTCACCACTTTAAATTGAGTTCTAACCAGAGGACTCGACTAAGGAGCTTATGAATGAGACATTGAAGAGGTTTAGAGTGATTCTTTTTTTTCTATAGACACAAGCTTTGATGAGTTTTCAATTTACAGTTTTAATAAACTACTTTTCCCTTGATGTATTTGTGAATTGTATTGAAACCTTTAGGACCTTTTGTTAGATAATTTTCAAGAATGTGAGAATCAATTATCAGATGACTTTTATAACCTACTGTATTTTCTAGAGATGATGCATTGATTATTCGTGGCTGCTATTTGCCAACCTGCAATTCTTAAAGGAGATCTAGGATGAAAACTGTCTGAGTGGCCTTCGTTTTGAGTACGAAAAACTTCACTGTGCATTTGTGAAACAACATGGTAATGAACTGAGTGGGCACTTGAAGTTCAGTCAATTTATTTGAATGCTTCGAAATTCAATGATTCATAGCTACATATTGCAAGATGTAGTTACGACAATATAAGAATATGGAGCCACTTGGACTTGGCTTTTGCTAAGGTGTTCCATGTGGAGTTTAGTAGGTAATGTTTGTGAACTTTTGCTATTGGTGCAATGCAGGAAGGGCCTTACATAGTCAATTGGAACTCATCATAAAACAATGGTGTTACCAAAGTGTTGTGATACTTGCGGCAGCAAGTATGTAAGAGATACTTCACAGTTTTGTGCCTTGTGTGGCAAGGAGAGAATGGAATTGGAGGAGGACAATATTGTAGAGGTGGAAGATGAAGGTAGCATGCGAGGGCCTTGTGCTCCAGTTGCACTTCGAGAGAAATGTGTGAACACACTATCTTATGTCTAGGTTTTTGCTCCCCCAGTTTGTCGAAATAAAAACAAACAATATGGAAAGAAAGCTTTGTTGGTTGCAGAGATGGGCATTCAACACAGAATAATGTTAGATAACTATGAAAAAGCTAAAAAATGGCTAGTAAATGCATAGGAGATTGGGAGACTACCTAAAGGAGCTTTCAGTTTAGAAGAAGAAGGAATGCAAGAGTGTCTGAGGCAAATCATAAAAGAAAATTGTGGGACATTGCAAGAAATTAAATTGGGAAAGAAAAATCATAAATGGGATGAAAGAGAGATTTATAAGTCTTTAAAACACCATTGGAGGTATTTGAGAAGAAAAAAAAGAAAAGTTGAGCACTTGACAAGCAATGAAATCACTGAGGATGAAGAATTGAATGACATAGTGAATGACATTACTATAGAAGAAAATAGGGATTCTTCTTTGGTGCACACAGTTCACAACGAAAAGACTTCAGAAACCCAAGTGCCTGAGATGGAGCCACTTCAAAGCATAGAAGACGATGAATCGTTTTTATTATTGGTATTTTCATTACCTACAATTGATGTCATGAAAAAGCACTTGAGAAGGTGATGGAAGATGTGAATGCAAGTCACTCCAAAACCTTTTGGAGTAGGCTACCGCAAATGGGACAAAGAAAAGCAAGTAAGGGAAGTGGCTGAGTACTACTGTAAGCAATGTCTTGGTAAGTAGTTTTGTTATGTCTCCATATTGAGTACAACCATAGTGTTTTTTTCATTTCTTAAGAAGTGTCGAAGTGGTAGTTTGAAATGTTACAGTTGTGCTACAAAAATCAATATTCATCCACATATTAGATAGAAAATATGACAATAGCATGTATCACATGTGTACACTTTGTTTTTCATCTACAATTTGGCGTTTCAATCCAAGTTCTTTTTTAATTGAAGTTTGAGGTGGCCATGTGAAACCTTGAGCTCTAAACTATAGAACCGATTTTGATGTGAAGTTAGTTGGGTTTCAGTTTTTGGACTAACGACTCAAAATGCTTTGATTTCTCAGAACTGAGTCTTTAGTATGCCTACAACAATCTTCAAATTTTGCCATTTTAGTGAGTATGGGATTACAAAGAAAAATTGACCTTTGCATTATGTTATGAATGTAGATGATCGTACAAAGTAATAGCATGGAATTTGTTTGCATTGATGGAAGTACCCTACCATGAGATTGCGTGAAGAATGTCAATCGCTTTCGGTTGGACCCGGAGGTACTGCACTGTTAGAGGATGAAGTTCCTATGTGCTGAATGTTGCAGATTGTTTTCCTTATATGGCATTTAGCAATTTCAGCCGTTGAAGGTGTTATTAGAAAATAATTTGGAACTAGGATAATATTCTTGGAACTATGCAGCTCCATCCAAAAGGTAATTTCGATTGCACTTATTTTTGCGGTATTTTTGCCACTTCCCGTTAACCTCGTCTTCATATGTGGGATCCAGGTGAAATTAGCAACTGACGTTAAGTGGTGGCAGTCATGGATAATTAGTGAGATGTGATCTAATTCCCTTGACATTTCTGATAGTATTTTAGCATGTTGTAGTCCATCTTTGTAGTTTTTTAAAGATAATACCGTATGTGTATTCGCTATTTGCAATGCAGTTTAGAGTTCTACTAGACTATTTTCTAATAATATATCCTTGTGGAAGGTCACTACAGTGTCAATTATCGCTATTATGCTTGATGTTGTGATTTTTGATCAATATGGGCATTGCACTCACTTCCAACCAATTATTTTTGGTATTTTACAGAGTTCAAGAAAGTCTTCTATCTTTGAGAGTATCGTCGGACGTGATTTTCTTCCTCAGGATTTTGGTAAGCAACTTGGAATTCTTGCCATAAAAAATTTATAATATTTGGTACTTATTCGACAACTGTGTTAATTGTTACAAGAAGTAAATGGGATGTAATTCCTGATTCATTTCTGGAATAATGTCTCCTTCTATTGTCCTCAATGTAGTTGAGGCATATATATGTAATGATATTTAATCTGTGTGTTGAATATCACTCTCGCGGAGCTCTCAAACTCTATTATTTCTAGTTTTTAGTTAACTGAAGCAACTGTTTTCTGTGTTACAGTCATTGTTACTAAGGTGACCATTAGTCTTGCACTTGCATAAACTTGAAGAAAAATCTCATGAGTATGCGGAGTTTCTTCACATGCTCTAGAAGTGGTTTACAGACTTCGGTATGTGATGTCAATGCACTTCCATAAGCTTATTATCGTAGTTCATATTGAAGGGGTATTTTATGCTTGTATTCCTTGCTACTATTGCTGAGCAAGTCAGATGGTATCATCTTTGATTGGTCTTAGAGATCAACGGTTGTAGATGAACTTTATTTACAAAGTTAGTTTGTGTCGATGGATGTCTCCTTTGCAGTTGTTGTAAGGAAAGAGATTTTGGACGAGACAGAACGAATTACTGGGCACGGCAAGGGGTTCTTTGTTGTGCCAATTCATCTGATTGTACAATCTTGATCGAGAGCCTCAAACGTGTTTCAACCATGGCAGATGGAGCTGAAGTTTCATTAGAGGTAAGTAGTTGGTCCACTTTTCTGACTGGGTTGAAGGTCGTTTCAATATTACAATTCTTTAGTAGCTTTTTGTACTAAAGGTGATTAGAAAAAGTCATGGTTAATAAAATGTTTGTTCTACTTGACAGGTACAGTGACTATTAGGAGCTACAAAGAAATGCCACAAGCTTTGGTTTCTCATGTTTACAGAGTTGCCAAAAGATGACGTGTCCAACTCTTAGATTTTTTGAACGTCTGAAGAATTCTGTGTCACTTCACTCTAGAGCTCTCTATTTTGCAATACAGCGTGTAATAAGCACCCATTATTTTGTCCATTTTCAAGCATTTTGTCAATTCTTAATTTCATCCAATCCACAAATTTCCATCTATTGTATTAGTGTGCACGAATTCATCCGTTTTAAATTTATTTCATCCACATGTGATGATATTCATCTAATTTAAGTAATAAATTTCATTCATTTATGCAAAATAATTCTTCCAATTTTGAACAAAGATTCATCCAAATTTGACAAAATTTCATCCAAAATCTGCTCGTCATTCATCCATATTGTTACTTGTCAATTGCATTTAGCCCCCCCTAATGCGTACAAAAAATGGGCTAAAGGAGGGGGGGGGGAATTTGCTCCCCCCCCAACTTGTGCCGTAGTGCTACGGGGGGGCTAAAAGGGGGGGGAATTCTTTCTGGGTTAGCCCAGGCTGAACCACCGAAAGCTCCCAGTGCTACGTACTCAACTCCGACAACTAGTTGCTTCTTTTGCTTCTGATGAGCAAATCTTTCATTCCAATATGCAGGTAATGGAACGCATTCTGAGAACAACAAAGACCGCTGGAGTACATAAACTTATTTTTTACATATATAAGGAAAAATTCTTTACAATGTCATCGTATCATTCACTAAAAAACGCTTCCAACACTTTTCAACGACATTTGTGGACGTCTTCCAACGTACAAGCCCGTCACTGTTTACATAATTGAAAACCAAAATTTTTTATGACTACATTGTCTACAAACATCCTACTGCGGAGCTACTTCGTTATGTGCATATGAAACTTCAAATACAGACTGTTGTACACACTAGTTACTTCATAACTGTCTTGTTCATAGACATCATGACACGCACTTCTCAGTTACAAACTGTACAATTGTACAAATGTGAACTCCTAATCGTCACGGTACTGGCGATTCATTTCCCAATGTCATGAATTTCGAATGCTGATGTGCTGTTTCACCTTCTGAGTACGTAGTGACTATGTTGATAACACTCCCAAGAATGTAGAAAAACACCGCCACATTGTGGACACAGCAAATTGGTCCGCACTGGTCCCCTACAGAAGCGGCACTTCCTTCGTCTAGAACTCCGAACCAAACCATGCACTCCGGGAATCGATAATTGGAACTGCGATACTGCACCTCTCTGCACAGTCCACGGACGATTGAGCTCGTCTGCCAATTGTAGCTGAAATTGAAAGTGCGACACTGGATCCTTTGCAAACTGCTCTAGAGCTACATTGTTGAGGATGTAGCAATTAACCATCGACGTGTCCAACAGATAAAAAAAAAATTTATGCCACCACTTGTGACTTTGTGTTTGAGTGGAATAGCTTCTTTGCAAATGGTCCGCAACGTCGACTCCTCTCATATAATCACAATATCCTTTGTGAACCGGTGATGTCTCCAAGTTCGTCACTATGCCATTGATACGCCGTAGCACTCTTGGCCACAACTCGATCCCCTACAGAAGGAACAAGAGGATAAAATGATGAGAGCATGAAAACGGCCTTCCGGTCTACAAAAACCACTACGGCGATGTCATTGCCTTTGAGCAACCTCCATAGTAACAAACCTTGTGGCTCCTTCAACAAGCTCTTCAGATCCAAAAGTGAAGTAGGGAGTCCCAAACGATTGCACCTTACTATTCCAACCCCGTATGTGCCACGTGAGCGCAGCTGCTGCAGAAGTCGAACAGACGTAAAATAATTGTCTGTGCACACCATGTGAGCACGGCCATGAAGTCCTTCCACTAACTGCATGACAATTTGTTCTCCTGTTTTAGCATCCGTTGTTACTATTCCAACCCCGTATGTGCCACGTGAGCGCAGCTGCTGCAGAAGTCGAACAGACGTAAAATAATTGTCTGTGCACACCATGTGAGCACGGCCATGAAGTCCTTCCATTAACTGCATGACAATTTGTTCTCCTGTTTTAGCATCCGTTGTTGTACCTACAGTCAGAGACTCTCTGAAGGTTGATCCGGTATAGATTTGAAAATCATACAGATATTTAAGGCGTGCATCAACCAAACACTAGACCTTAACTCCCCATTTAATTGGCTTCTTGGGAAGATATTGTCTAAGAGGACAATAACTTCCCTTATAAGCTATCATAGTTTCATCTACAGTAACCTCTTGGTGCAAGTGCCAATTCAATTTGAATTTCTGTTGTAGTTCACTGATCAACAACCTCATTTTCCACAGACGATCGAATTCTGAGTTAGTCCTTGCTACAGTGGGCACTAGGTCATCAGCAACATGCAAACACTGAGTTATATGCTCATATCTCTTGCTTGACATGATGCTTGAAATACTAAGACAGTACAAAATTCATTACTCTTGTTCCAGTAGCTTCAATGGTTTGGCAGATGCTTGATACCCATTAGCATATTCATAGCCATAAATGCTTTCAATTCCGCCGTGTCCAAACGCCACCAATTGCCTCCACTAAGCGGCATATTCCTTCTAGGGTGCAACTCACTGGCATATCTATTCATATCAACGCAAATCCGATCCAAGGTCTAATCGGTCCAAAAGCGTGCAAAAAGGGAGGCCTTTGTTGGCATTTGAAGCATGCGGAAGCTAGGGCTGGTAGTAGGACCAAAGAATGCAGGAGGTGGACAACCAAAATCGGACCTTTGCATTGTCCACCTTTCATCAGCAAACTCTTCCAAAAAGTCTCTTCGAATAGCGGCCGCTAACACCCTCCTATTCTGCCCTCCTCCTGGCAGACATGGTGGCCAGCCTTCACCTGATGCAGTCTGCATTCTCATGAGTTCGGGAACATGGAGGTCACTACCTGCTGCGGAAGTTGAAGGAACAGTCTTCATTGCTGGTGGTGCACTCCGTTCTAGCCCAGAAGAAGAGCCGTCAGGACAGTTACTGCACTATTCGAAAACAAGCAAAGGCACAGTTGCCTTAGTCCAGGCACCGCACATGATGACACATCATGTGGTACAACAAACAATGCTCTTGCAAGGAGAGGAGTAGAAACCGCCATGAGTGGTATGCTATTCAACGGCTCCAGTGAATGAGGTAGCATGTCAGAACGGTTGCGGCCAAGGAAGGAAGGCAGCCGACATTGCAGTGGACTTGGATGAACTTCCCTACCAGGATTGAAGTCGACGTTGTTGTGTTGCTTCTGTTCACGAGGCAGCTCAGTACAGGCGTCAAGAACGACAATGTTGAATAAATGTGCATAGCTTCCCGTTCTTGGCGTCAATTGAGTTGGTAGAACTAATTCTTCAGATTGTAAGGCACTTTGTATGGCAATAGAGGAAGCGGGTATGTTGCACAGTCCCGAAGAGGTCACGTCAAAGTCATTGTAAACATTGTTGTTGACACCATCTGATGACCGGAGGAGGCTGGAATAGAAACTACCGAAAGATATTTCGATGTTAGCTTTCTCTGCTGAAGACAGGTGACCTCCTAATGACTGTAGCTGTGAGTCTTGCATGTGAGGAAGAAGCATGTTGTTCAACTTGCACTATTTGACCACAGATATGCGGTCTACTTCCTCGCAAGGCAAATGAACTTCTCTACCGTTGTCGAGAAGGATGACGTACATTAGCTTGCATCTGTCGCTCTTCACGTAGGAATGTATGACAAGACCAAGAATCCATTCACCACTGTCTGCATTGGCATCATTGTCAAGGTGCGGAGTCAATAGTGATGTTGGAAATTGCAGTGTATGCTTGTAGGTGATGGAAATTGGCCTGGCCGATAAACACAAGTTGTTTCATTGTGGACAGCATACCAAGCGGCAGTTTGACTTGCCATGTCTTCATCGATGGTCATTTTGTTGTCTCCTCTGCTTGTGCTTTACATGCCAGGCAGTGGCTTCGATCAGATTAGTCAATGCAGTTGTAGATTCGGCAAAGGCAGGTTGGTGAAGGCACGTCAGGCTACAAAAAAACAAATAAGGCGTGGTTTACGTCGTCACTAAAGCCGTCTGCGTGTCCTTCTAGTAGTCTCTCCCTCCAACCGAGTATGCGCGAGCAGTGATGACGGAAAAAGAAACATAGTCCGCGGGGCGTGTCCCTCTTCTTCACGCCTCGTTTGACTACTCTTCTGAGTAGTTGTCTTCTGTCGATGAATCCGAGAATTTGACTAGTTTGTTTGTCGCTTGCGCCTTTAGATCTTGTCCATAGACGAATTATGTCACGGATATATGGCAGCCTCGATGGTTGCGAGTGATTAGATGAAGCTGCGTCCATCAGAATTGAAGGTCATACTTTGAAAGCGGTGCTGGTCGATGTAAATGTCACTATTTACCTGCGATGTCTGATAGAAATATATCATGCGGTGAACAAGGCACACTAATAAAGAAGGTAAGATTTTGAAAATATGCTCAAAGGAAACGTCAATTGCCACATAGACGGAAGTTACTTTACACATGATAACGATGCACTTCATGAAAAAATATTTCCACTTTCGTCATTGTGCATGCAAGAATGGCAGAAGGCAGAAAACATGAAGTACATGCTATTTTCAAATTGTAACATTCAGCACCATGTGCATGTGCTATACATGCAAAAAATTGAATAGAAAGTGAACGGAATCTCACCTGTTGTGTTTCAGTGATGCTTCGCAGTAAAGTGGATCCACATCTTCAAATCAGGTAGCAGCTCCGGTTGATCAGGTAATTACTATCTGTTACGGGATACGCTACAAGAGATGGAGACGATATCAGAATTGTGAATGGAAGTATACTAACAGTGAATGCAGTGCGTGATACTGCACACATAGTTATCCAGATTGCGTAAGTTTGGGAACGAGAGAGAAAACTACTGTGACGTGTATGATACTGAATCGAACTAGCTTTACTATGATTGTCTAAGTTATTGGATGAAATTTGAGTTGCACTAAGGAGGACTGGAAGTGCATAACTGTTGCTCTTATATGTTGTACTCATGAGTGTTGTGCAAGTAGTACTTAGTCGACCTCATGAATGTTTACTTCGGCGATGTGGCTTCCCAGGCCTGCAGGACCTAGTGAACTTTGGAAGAGTGCAGCACAAGGTCATTAAGATTTATTGCTCAGCCATTTGAGTATGCACAGACAGGTTCAGAAATAGTAGCTAAGACTAGCATGTTCTGTTTCGAAATTGAGAATTGAAGTACTATAGCTTCAAGTCATTCCTTTTTTTACTCCACTGCAATGTGCACAGGTACATTTTATACTAATCATGCACATCTTATTTTTTCCTGTATTGAGTACAAGAACCGGGAATGTACAATTTCATTACTTTAGTATTCAATGAATCGGTTTTTTGGCGGCATTCAAGTGTGAATCCATGTTGTTAGTGCAATTATTTTGCATGGGAACTGACAAGAGGATGTTGCTTGTAGAATACCCGCTATATTGTACGTGGTAGTAGACTCGCACGATTGATTGTGCATATGACATGTTTCATGTACAATGAAAGCTCTCTATAGAAGAATGACATCACCCTTTTGTACAATTTTGCACAACCCAATTTTTTTTTTAAATTCAAGTCAAAGCCTAAAAAATTTGAGTTCTTAGTGGGCAATAGAAAATTTCATAAATTTTTAAGAATTTGGAGCTTGTGCTTTTCTCAAAAATTGTATTCTATTTTTTAAGACACAAACCACTCCATATAACATATAGAATACATACACCTACTTCTTCAAAAAAATTGGGATGAAAAAATGCATTTATGTACAAGATATGGAAGTCCAAAAAATGGATGCTAGTGTGCTAAGGGGTTAATTTGATTAAATTATGAGTAATTGAAAAACTATAAATTCTAATTTACATATCCCAAATTGTTTGCTTTACCTCTTATCACCCTATAAGTATGTAAAGAGTTGTTTTTTCATTTAGAATTCCAAAACATGAATGACTTATGAAACAATTTGAGGAAATTCAATCATTAAAATAAATTACATAAAAAGAATTGATAACCATTTTGTTAATAATTGCTATTTTATACACTATTTTAATTGAAAGTATTTGATTTTTCAATACCTCAAATGCTAAGTCACAACCTCAGCACCCAACTAAATACTAACAGTTTTGGACACGTGACCATTGAGCTCAATTGAAGTGTGGAATATTTCACATCATTCCATCGTAACAAAGGCGAGATAAACAATAACTCGCCATGCTGAACTACGAAGTACACAGGTCATCGGTAGACTCTGAATAATGGGATCACTAGAAACGAACAAATTCATAAAAAACTTCTTCACTGTCGAAATCTCACACCTAGTGTCACTCAGGAGAGCAAGAAAAAGTCTAGCCTTTGAGACCAACGTGCATCAAGAGTCCGTTGGAAAGGTCTACTAACTACACCAAATGGACACAGCTCACAATCGTTACCCTTGGTGCCTCCGTACAGATGCAGACTCCACCAAACACACGTCACTCAAAATAATAAAATGAGGAACCTAATTCACTCACTACTGACAAGAATCAATGCAAATTGTTGGGTGGATAACAAGCCGCACCTCAGCGCAGAAATGTTCGTAAAGCTTCTGAAGAGTCTCCTATGCACTCACACAATGCTTAAATCCATCGTTCTGCGTCCGAAAAGACGGGTTTTCCTTCGCTGGGTGATACCAACTTCTAATGAAAATCCACGCTCGAGCAGCTTCCAAAGCAGTTGAAAATGATTCCCCTCATCCTCTTTCTACAATTACGTTCACATGTAGTCTACACAAAAGTCGGAGGAATCCGAACTTGAGATTCCTAAGTTACTCCCGTCGTTTCTGAGAAGACCTCTCTCTAATCAAAGCTTTGTAAAGCCCTTGCCCCAGCATTACGTTCAACACATTCAGACCCAACATGCCCGTCAGGGCCAGCGGCCATTCAAACCCACGAGGAAACTGGGAAGCATCCCAAACAAGCTTGGCTGTTATCCAAATATGACAAAACAACCGGGTCAAGAAAAACGCGATCCAGTTCAGTGTCCAGTTCATGAAACTGACCCAGCTGCTCTTTAATTTCGTCGTGGAACAGAGCTTCCTCACTTTGCGCAAGTGCAGAAATATAGAATGCACCTGGTACAGACAAATCCCAGATTTAGGATTAGGGTTTACAAAGTGCAAGACTGAACTCAGACAAGCACCAGCAAAGCCAGTCAGGCATTCAATTAGTCATAGTCCGGCTAGTTTGCATCATAGAGGATCTCGAAGAAACCCAGTATACTATAGGGTTTCTTCCTCCAGACCCGCATGTTTGGAAGACCCTGCAACCCATCCCGGCCTCAGGATGCTCTTCAAGACATTCACAAAGCACAAAGGCCTACGACGCAAAGCAAGTAGGGTTTCTGAAATTAAGAAAATACGAAAAAAGAGGTCATACAGGACTTGATCTCATTGACCTTTGATTTTTATAAACACACCAGACTGATCCAGATTACTTTGGTCCCAATACTCCAGATTGCAAACACCCCTAGTGATTTCCGGCATCATCGCCCGTACCTCGCATATGAGAGTGAGAATCAAGTAGTTGATGCACGAGTCTCGCTGAAGAGCAGGAGTAAAACAAGTGAGCAGAACTGCATGATGAACAAGCAGGTGAGGCGCATTGGCACTGTAGAGATGCTTCCGAATCATGTCCCATTGATCATAAGCGAAGTATCCACAGGACGTCGCCAATGCAGTGTAAGCTCCAGGCCATGTCCGGTTGAAAAGCACGTCGTGGGACAGCATGTTCGTCAATCCGGAAATTTGCGCTTCCTTCACCATCAAACCAATCACTGCAAACACACTTGCAATTAGGCACAGCACTATCCAACCCCTAAAGGACTATAGAGCACTTCTTGAGTGAATGCACATATTCGATTGGTCATCTCTTCTACCAGATTCATTGCAAGCACAAGTAACAAAATGTAGATTGAAACAAAGTGTATCATTCTTTCGCCACTTTGTAATTTTCCTTGGCACATACCTCACCTGATAAGGACATGATAGAGGAATGTACAAGCGACACGGACGTATTCAGAAAATCCGCTGCCACCTCGGGTGTCAGTCCAGCAGTAATCTCAGGTCTCCATCGCAAGAAAAGGCTCAGACACTGATTGACTCCTTCAAAAAATGCAAGGGCACCAAATACTTGCCACAGCCGTGAATTCCCTTCTTTGATCTGTACTGCCACCAACACAACCCAGATTGCGAGCAATAGCGAGAAGAAAACGCCAGGCGCGTCCGCTCTCCATGTGCTTGCTGGGGGTTTGGGTTTGGTCTCCCCCACAACCTTCTGCACACCCTCCATGGGTACCAAACCAGGCTGCCCAACAAGAAATCAAACAATAAGAATATCTGCCAAACAGAGCTTCTGCCAAATCCAGCTAAATTAAAGAAAGCACGCGCCATTCTTTCTCGCCATTAATCCACAAACAACAAGTGCACAAAAGCTCCGCAATGACCCAAAAAAAAACAGAAATGAACTGGAAGCAACCCAAATGAATGAAAAAACAGTACGGATTGGCCACCGGTTTCTTGAAGAGGCACTGCAAATCACAGTTAGGAAGGCGGCATATACACAGTTGACGCCGTAAATTCGCTTCAAAGGAAGTTTACAGGGTTCCTTTGAACTTTTGAAAGATCTCGCGAGGAGTCGAAAATTTCTGCAGACCTGCAAGTGCGCAACTGCAATGCAACAGGAAATATTGTAGAATTCGTGAAAACTCGTGATCGGTTGAAGCAGTTGATGGGACAGAGTGAAGGGAGTGCAGTGAAGCTCACGTGAGCCACGTCACTCGCGTTGGGATTGCCGCAAAGGCGTGTGTCTCCGGTTGGAACGCTTTCAGAGTTAACTTTAGTTGTACTTTGAGTGAAGCAAGCTTGAGCTTTTCTTCAGTTGATGAGGCCCACAAAGCCACAACTGTGCCAAAGTATCCAAAGCCATCATTTGCAGACTGTGAGGTCAGTATTAACCCTTAACCCGTAAAGGACCATTGTCCTTTCAGGGGACAAATGGGATTTCAGGCAGGTACCTATGGGCTAAATTTTTTTCCTTACTTTTTGAAACTTTTATGGAGATAGGAAAATTGATTAGCTCCATGAGAATATAATTTTTTTTCCAATTGGTGCATGGGAACAAAAGTTATGCCCAAATAAGCTCAAAACGGGGGATGGGTGGTAACAAAAAAAATTTCAAAATTTTTTACTTTTTAATATTTTTTAATATTTTTCTTCATAGATTATATTTTGTGTACATGTAAAGCTTAGATTTATTCCATTTGGATTCTTTATGAGAAAGTTATGGACAATCTTGTTTCTTAAGCAATTAGAGCATCTTCTTGAAAAATAGCTTGTAGGATTCATTTCCGAATGCATTTTTTACAATTTTTCCAAAAAAAAAGTTTCACATGGTTTATCTTGCTTGCTAGAACAATTTCACCATTGGAATTAGTGAATTTTAATTTCATTTTAGAGATATTGATAATTTAGATTTTCCTTCTATTTCATTCCTACCTCTACTTAACAATCTTTTAAAGAATAAAAATTAAGGTTTTTTGAATTATTATTTTTTTTCCTAGACTCTCAACTCAATTCTATACCATAAAGATTTAAAGCTCAAAAATCTATAGTGCAAAAAATTAAAGTTAAAAATGTTCAAAGTCAAAAAAGTTAGTCCCACAATGAGGTGAAAAACTTGTTTTTTCTATTTTAAATGCAAATATCTTGCAATCTATGTGGTCAAAAATTTTGAAATTTTTTCCATACATTTTCATACTATTTAGGTGTAAAAAAATATGGTTAGGTGTTAAAAAAAATTTAATTTTTTTACCTTTTGCTATAGAAATGATAGTTTTGAGTGTTTTTTGGTAGAAAAAAGACCTTGGTCTTTTAGGGGTTAAAAGATGAGCTGGTCATTGTGCAAATCATCTATTTTGGTATAGTCTAAATTGTTGGCTTAAAAAATTTCGAAAGCACTTGTAGAAAATCAAACTACTATAGATGATATTTCCTTTTGATACCAAATTTGGAGGATGAATAGTTGCACTTATATCATGCATAAAGATTTTTTGTCATTCATCAACTGAAAAATGTCTTCAATATAGTTTATTGGTTAAGTTCTAGCACATGAGCATTCTTTTGACCCTTGAAGAACAAGGCCCTACAACCAAGGTAGTCACCCCAATTCTCTAATGATTGGACCAATAGGTGAATTCTTTGTTTCTATAGTGAATAGTCAAGTCATCCATCCAACGGTTTTTGACCTCAACATCCTTTAACCCCATTTTTGAGCTTCTTAGAATTTGCTTTAAATTGAACAAAATGACAACATTTTAATAAGTTTTATCAAAAAAATTTGAATTGTATCCATACAATTTCAAATTAGGAATGTTAGATATCAAATGGGAAAAGAAAACACAACAATTCATCACTTTTGGATGCAAAGATTATAATGTTTAATTATAAGGGTGTTAAAACTATAAAAGTAATTTGAAGTTTTTCAATCTTCTTTTTTACATGTCAAATTTGAAATCAAGGTCACTAAACAAATATGAGGTTAAAAGGCATAACATACATAACCCTAATCAATTTATGGCTTTTCAAATTCTACTATAATATTTTTTTGAATGAATTACAATAGTTATTTTTTTCTCCAAGATTTAGTGTATTTGATGCTCATTTCAAAGAGCCCTAAACACTAGAATATCAAGGTTTGCAGTGGACACTCTTACACAAAATCTTGAATAGAAAAATCATAATCATGCATTTTCAAATTTGGATTTCTAATGCTAAAACTAGACTTCAAAAATAGGAATTAACTTGATGAGGTTTTATTTAACTTCAAGGTTTTGTTGACATGAGAATTTGGTACCTTGGGTATTTAGAGGTTAAGGGATAAAAAAAACTTGGATTATTAAGCATAAAAGCATCTTCACTAGAATGCCATACTACAATGTCAAATAATTTGGTGCTCCCTCGGAAGATGTTGCATCTTACTAGGTGCAACCTTTGTCGTTTTTCAACACAAGCTATACCATATCCTACATCCTACACTTAAACCTACACTACTTGAGTAATTTGATTTGCTCCACATTAAGCTTGAAGAACATGGATTTATATGGCACCTTGGGGTCATAGCTAGGTGGGTAGGAAGAAGGGGGGAAGTTGTGGAGTGACAAAGTTCTTTGAAGCAATAGTGTGGTCTATGTTGCAATTTGAAAGAAGGTCATAAGTTGCATGAAGCTTGGCACATGCTAAGCACAATAGAGTGTTGTTGCAATCAATGGAAGATGAGCATAATTCGAACTATTGAAGTTGAAGCGCAAGAGTGGACAAAGTCTTGAATTCAAGGTTGTAGAGAGGGGAAACAAACTTAATTAAGGTATATAGTAGCTACGGGAGGGAAGCATTCAAATCCTAAAGGTAAGAATTTTTGAAATAAAGAAGAAAGGTAGTTGATGAGGAGTTTTCTAGCAATTAATCAAGACTTATTCAATTGAAATCAGCAGAGAGAGGTAGACTTGTACAAAAAAATCAAGGGAAGAAAGAGGCTTGATGTCAAATGTAGGATCAATCCTATAGATTAGGCTCATAAGATTTGGGAAGCCAAAGAAGCAATAGTAAGAGGGGTCAATTTGATGGAGTTGACCTACAAAAATTGCAATTGCGATTCTTGTCTTTCAAAAAAATTTGTACTCAAATTGAAAGTGCAATGGAGGCATTGTGCCATATGGCAATAATTGCTTCAAGCAAATGTGGGCAATGCAATAAGTGATGCAATACCAAAACAAATACCCATTTTGCTTGGTTGTTCTACTATTTGTGCACTAGCATTATAGAAAATCTCAAGCCTTAGTTGGACCGTTTGACTACATATAATTGTGTAGATGGAGAAAATATCAGCCAAAATTATGTCATAGAAAAATGGATAGCAAAAGTTAGATTTTGTACCCCATCACTATGGGAGCACAAAAACTCAAACCAAATAAGTAAGTCTAAAATTTGGATTAGATAGACTTGTAAATTTCAATTTTTTTTGGTAACTTCTAGAGGTTTACACTACACTACAACTATAATAGAAATAGTTAGTTTCCGGGTTGCTAAAATCATTAGTAATGTTATAGAAACAAATCTAATACAGATCTAGAATCCGGAAAAGTACTGGATTCTCCAAACCTACGTTTTAGACTTCTAGTCTAAGAAACTAGGAGACCATTATGGGAATGGTCATCTATCCGTTCTCCACTAGGAACTATCGGCCGCACATCGGGTACTTAAACCCACCGCCACTCCTCTTTTTCTCCCTCTTTGCTTGTTGAACTTGATCAATGTATAGTTGAGAGAAAGAGTGGTGAGTTAGTAACCAAGATAGGAAAAGACGGAAGGAGTAGTATTGGATTAGGTTTGCAAGTTGTTGGTAATTCATGGCGGTGGCTACCGATCCGACTTCACGAAGGTTTGGAGTTATAGCCCGGATGGTTTGTCCAGTTATCCCTTTCGATCCGAATCACTGAGTACAGTTAGAGGAGGACCTCATGTGTGTCGGGTGTGTCAGGTTGTTGGATAGGCTGTGGAGTATGAAGAATAAGGAGATGATTCAGGAACTCATTTATGGATTTCTAAATCACTACGAGTTGACAATGAGAGGTCAACCTGTAGCTTGGACGGAAGACATCTAGGCGGATGTCTATTCATTTAAGAAGAATGGGCTCGGATTAGTCGAAAGAGCGGACAAGTATGTGACCAGAAAGTTCTGGAGTCAAGCCCACTTAAAAGAGGGATTTGCCATTAGTGACTGTAAAAACGAGAGGCATAGACGGGTATTGGATTTCCTTATTCCAATTATGTATCCGAAAAAGCCTACCCGCGTTAAGATCACAATGGCTAACACAATTTTCGGGGCTTTTGAAGACCAGATTGTCCATTAGGGAAAAGTGATTCAAGGAGTCATGGGCAAGTTGGCAAAGCACGTAGGCCGAGCAAAACACAGCCCTATCACGCCATATCTATTCCACCTCTATCATCACAAGGAGGTCTTGAGTGCTGAAAAAATGATTGAGTACAATACTAGAGTCGAGATCCTAAAGTACGGCCTCACAAAAGAGCTAGAGAAGAAGGAGAAGGAATTTGAAGAAGAGCAACTGGAAGAAGAAGAAGAAGCAATGGACTAGAAACAAAGAAAGTCTACAAATCCAGTGGCAAGGGGGAAGGTGCCAACACCGAAACGAGAGGAATTGATATCCAATCCGAAACATCCCCAAGAGCTCGAATTCTTTGAAGCTGGAATTCAATAGATGTAGTAGGCCAAACAAATGTATAGCGATTTGGAGGATCACACGCTTCTTATTGCAAACAAACTCAAGGTAGAGCTAGACCAAATTTTGGAAGAGATCTGGAAACACTTGAATCCGGAGGAGTTCTGACAGAAGGAAGAACAAATGTGGAAGTTGGAAGAAGAAAAGGACAACTTCAAATCTCAACTCGAGTGGACGGAGGGGGAGCTAAACGTGGCAAGACGAAAGGAGATGGAGGCTCTCTGGCTCGTCCACGACCTCAAGAAACTCGTCATGGTTCCAGAACATACAATGATCTGACTTGAGCTCTACACCACTTAGTTGGCGAAGGAAGGGCAAATGACCGGATCTAGGATGGTGAAGATTCTAGTCGACTTTGAAGCCCGGATGTGGATTGTATTAAAGAACATGCGAAAGTTGTTGGGGTACTTGGATCCGGAATAGGTCATCAACTTAGAAAGGTTTCCAAAAGTCCTAAGGAGCATGTTCTGGGATACTCCGATTCGAAAGACTCCAATCCACTAGGCTTCGAGTGGCCCAATCTAGCCACAATCGGAGGGACTGAAGTCTATCCTCATTCCAGTTGTAGGACCCTAAGGTAGCCAAGCACGGACTCCATTAGAACTAGCAAGACTTGAGCCGAAGAAAGGGGTGAGTGGGAAGTTTGTTCCCGTAGAACAAGCACTTTCGGTCCCGATTTTCCCATCACCTAAGAATGTCACAACCAAAAAGTTTAAGGTACCCGAATTGACGGTTCATGCCAACCTCAATGCACGGATTGGAGTGATGACAAATCCGGCTTAATCTCATTTAGAAGACTTCTCTCATATACAGTAGTCGACTTTGAAATGGGATCGTACTGAGATTGAACTCAGTAAATTACCGCAAGCCAAAGACTCGGAGATTTAGGAGATTGAAGAGTCGGAAGAAGAGGTGCTGAAGTCCAGATCCGAGGTAGAGACAAAATTGGAAGACTCGCCTTCCAAGGTTTCACGGAAGCTCCAAACTCGGTCATCAGCGAAGAATACGCCAGTGAAGGTTTCGGTGAAGACTCTAGGTAGTCAAAGTAGGAGTAGCTCGAAGAAGGTATAGTGGGGTAGATAGATCGTTAGTAGTTAGGTAGAATTTTTATTTGGAACAAGAATTCTAAGCATGGATTTGGATTCCGGATTGTTTTACAAATTTTAGACTTGTAGGGGCAGTTGGGCTGTGAACGCTCCGAATATCCTGGATTGTTTACTAGTTGGTTGCTTTGATTTCTCGGATGCCTTTTTGGCTTTTTAGGCGTTGACTTTGGTTTTGGTTTTTGGTTTTTAAGGACGAGCAAGTTTATTGCCTTCTCATTCCATCCTAGTAGTTATTTTGTTGTATTTCATTCCCTTCTTTAAATTGAGTCACTTGGTGAACTTTCTAGCTCCAACCGAGTATCCGAATTGTGTTGGTTTATTATTTAAGTGTAGAGATGTGAGAAGGATAGGTGAGGAGGAATCCGGATTTCGGATAACTTAATTGGACTAAGGGTGTACTATTGTAATGATGTTAAATACGAGACAAGAGAGCTACGCATGGTGTCTTTGAACTACCAAAACGATAATCCAGTTTCTAGTGAAGAGTGGTGTGAGTGCAAATCCGAAATTGGAAACAATTCTATATGGAGATTAGCAACCATCAAAGGAAACTTCCTCTCACCAAAAGGCCTGCCAATCGTAGAATCTGTCTTATACCTAGAAAGATTATCCCTTTCTTAGTTTCGGGTGTCTAAGATTTGTCGTTGTAGTAAAGAGGAGTGAACGCAGTCTTGAGTGACCTGCATTTCGGATCGGCCATTTGGAATGTTGTGAAGATCCAGATCTACCTTCTGCTCTACAACACCTTGAGTACTTGGATGTTTATTGTTTGTTTGTTTTTGTCTATATAGTAAATAGACCAAAGTGGTGAAGTCTCTACCCCTTGAAAGATCAATAGTGGATCCTCTGATGGTAAAACAAAGGAATTAAAAACCAATTTGTTAAGGGGTGAAACAAAAAAACTAGGTAATACCGAATCTAGATAAAAATCTGGATAGTAGTGATTCCAAAAAAGAGAGTGGAAGAGAGTAGTTGGAAGAGGAGGAAACGATCATCCGGATATTGGAGTTTAGAAAAGGCATCTAGAATTCCCTCGGACGATAACTTGTGTCATCTTATCACATTTTTGTGTGTAAAGATACTTACACTTAGACTACACGTACGACAACTATAAGTGTAGGTACTTAAGGCCTTGCAATTTCCCTTCAAGCATTTTGTGTAGTTGTAGTGCAACATGTATTCACTTTGGATTAGTTGTATGATTGGACAAGTTATAAGCATAACTAAGGCAAATTACATGATTAGGGTTTTGAAACCCTAGCCGCCACTAATTTAAGGTTTTGAAACCTTAGCCGCCACTATTTGAGGGTTTTAAAACCCTAGCCTCTATTTTTTCTACCTCCCCTTCAAAGTGCAGCATTTGGCTATTTTTGTTTCTTTTTCTTTACTTCTTATTGTCTCTTAGGTTTTATTGCCTCTTAGTTCTTGTTTCTTGCTACCTTTTAATTCTTTCTTCTTTTTGCTCTTTAATTCTTGCTTTTATTGCTTACTAAGTCAATATTTTCTTTTTGCCTCTTAAATCATGTTTCTTATTGCCTCTTAGTTCTTGTCTCTTGCTACCTTTTAGTTCTTTTTTTCTTTTTCTTTTTTTAATTCTTGCTTCTTGTTGCTTATTAGTTCAATCTTTTCTTGATGCCTCTTAGATCATGTTTCTTTTTGATATTTCTTTTTGTTTCTTAGTTCATGCTCCTTGTTTCCTCTTGTTGCATTTGCTTCTTGTTGCATCTTATTTCTTGTTTTTTCTTCTTGTTTGTTGCCTTTTGTTGCATCTTAACTTGTGCTT
The DNA here is from genome assembly GCA_963969395.1 of Pseudoscleropodium purum. Taxonomy (NCBI): domain Eukaryota; kingdom Viridiplantae; phylum Streptophyta; class Bryopsida; order Hypnales; family Brachytheciaceae; genus Pseudoscleropodium; species Pseudoscleropodium purum. Next base: position 16,942,747 of record OZ017798.1, read on the forward strand.
CTTGTTGCTTTTGTCACATCTTATTTCTTGTTTTTTCTTCTTATTTGTTGTATTTTGTTGCATCTTAACTTGTGCTTCTTATTGCTTTTTGTCACATCTTATTTCTTGTTTTTTCTTCTTATTTGTTGTATTTTGTTGCATCTTAACTTGTGCTTCTTGTTGCTTTTTGTCACATCTTACATTTTGCTTGTTCTTGCATCTTATTTCTTTGCACTTGCTACCTTTTGCTTCTTGTTTTTTTTGTCACTATTATTGTTCTTTTTTCTTGTTTGTTTATAATTTCTAGAGATATAGTGGTTATAGTGTTATTCTTTCATCTTATTTCTTTACAATTTCTAAAGATACAATAATTATGGCTTTTTCATAGTTTTGAACTTATACTATATATTTTGTATTGCCTTAAATCTTTGAGGGTTGATCTATATTATTCATTCATTGAAAATTAACCTCCTCAATTGTATATGTAGGCATTAGAAGCTAGAATGAAGTTATTGAAGACTAATTGCAACACTAAAGAAGCAACATCTTCACATCTTTGTAAAGAATATACGTCCTATAAGTACAAAAATATACATTTATAGAATGTCATTGTGATATATTTTGTATTAGTGACTAATAAATGTCATTGAAGAAAGTCACATTCTTTCTTGCATTTTCTTTCTCCAATGCGATTGTCTCTTGTGCACCTCAAAAATCAATCATACATACTTGTTTTTAATTTGATAAAGTCTTTTATTTAGCTACTAAACCATATTGGTGCATGATTACAATTTGTCATGTCCATTTTGAATGTATGGAGAATGTGATTATAGTTCATGACAAAAGCTGCTATAAACCGTAGTTACCTCAATTACAAACTATAGACAAATCTAAGAAATGTCACTCTTACTAATCTAGAATATCATTTGCTTGAGTCATATTTCACAATATATTTTGGTCAAAATATGATTATTTGTAGTCACATGATGCTCATGGTCATACCAAAGATGTGACTATATTTTTCTAAACAAGTCTAAATTCAATCATTAAATTCCTAATAATACTTTATAAAAATTGCACATTAGCCAAAAATATGAATTACAAGAGTTATATTTCACATAAAAAAAAAATTGACTCACAAAGGTCATATTTCATATCAATAGAAAATATAATTCACAAGAGTTATAATTCACATCATTATAAAATATGAATTATGAGGGACATATTCGACATAAATAGAAAATATTACTTACAAGAATCATTTTCTACATCAATAGAGAATATGACTCTTATGGATCATTTATCACATCAATAAAAAATATGACTTACTATAGTCATTTATCACATCAATAGAAAATATGACTCACAAAAATCATATTCCACATCAACTTAAAATATGACTGCAAAAATTCATATGCCACAACAATCAAAATATGACTTACTAAATCACTATAGTCTTATGCCATGTCAACCAAAATATAACTCACTATATTGAGTATAGTCATATTCCATATCAGCACAAAATATGATTACATAGAGTCATATGCCACGTAGGATTTTTTTCTTTGATTGGGCACTTCAAAAAAAATTCAAACCTCTAAAGATAGTCAATGTATATGCCATGTTAGCAAAATATGGCATATTTTTACTTCCAATCTAGACGACTACAAATATGACTCATTAAAAGTATGAGTAGACGGTAATGATTAAATTTAGTCATATTGCGTGTCATCTACAGTGATTTTTGCAAGAGTCATATTTTGAGATTTTACAACTCACTACAGTCATTTGTTGCAATCATAAAACATTCATTGTGTTAGATTTTTGATTAAAAAATTATTATTATTATTCTTAATCATTTTTTTAAAAGCATTTAAAAATTCTATTGTATAATCACATCCACCAAAAGTCAAATAGCCCTCTACATGAAACAAACTTTCTATAATGCAATTTTATTCATTCATTGCAACAACCTCCACACTTATTAATGACTCCATATACTTTCTTCTTAATTTTATATTCTATCAACTATGAACAACATATATGCCAATCATTGACTACATCTAAAAGTATTCAAGAATTTTTTTCAATAATCTTATATAATTCTTATGTATAAAATGTTGAAATTGAGGTAGATTTGGCTAAAAACAAGGTAGTATGCGCTTTCCTCAAAATGCCTCTTTTTAGTGGACTACCCATTGTTATGCTTGCCATGTGCTTAAATTTGCCCTTTACATTTGGAGCATCCAATATTGTTTCTAGTTTTCTCCAATACTTAGCCTTGGCATTTGTTGGTTTTAAAATGACATCTTGAATCTTCTCATTCAATCAAAATTTCATCTTGGAAACATGCACAATCACACCAATCCATATTAGCATGTGGAAATGGGATTCAAAATACTAACACAAGAGTGGTTGCAAATACAATAATTATTGCCAAAAGACGGACATAAATGTGAAAGAAATAATCTTTTGTACGCGCTAACAGAGCATTCAATGTTCACACATCTGCAAGGTGAAAACTGTGAACTCTACAATGGGAACAATTTTGATTCCGTTGGCTCTCTACTTAGCTGTCACGGAAATCTTTCTCAATTGGGGTGGGAACTAGGGATCTAAGGTCTTCCAGCATCATGGTGAAGCCCCACAATGAAGAGTTGAGCATCCAAGGTGGAGAGATGGAGCTCTTGTAGGATGGAGAACAACAAGCGAAACATACACTCTAAAAACTATCGAGTGTCTAGTTATAGATTAGGTTTTCAACGCTACAATGAGGGCTTAGAATGGAAGGGTGAGGAATTTTCTAATTCCAACTGCATGGCCCCTTGATGCATTGGAGCCAATTCCGCAACTTCAACTGTGGTTGAAGTGAAGTGAGGAGTGCCTCCAAATAAAAAAGGGACCCAGATAGAAACACACCATGTTCTCTAGTTCTACCAACACAGAGGAGAGCTGAAGGGCATCCACTATTGATCCCTCTATCCTAGGGCTCTAATACAATTTTTCTATGTTCTTCAAAATTTTGAGCAACTTGGATGGGCATGATTTAATACACCTATCTCTTGTAAGCAAAGCTTTCTATGTGTTCATGCACTAGAAGTCTTTGTGGCAAAACTTGGTACTGGATAACTATAAGGGAAAATTAGGATGTAAAGATTGGGAGGACAACGTATGTGGCGTCTCTTGTGCCAAAATATGGAGCTTCTTATCACCTCCCTTTGAAGGTACATAACGATTTTTTTATTGGCCTTATTTTTGAATTATTTATTCCCAAGGATTCATGATTTAGAAATGAACAATTGATTGACTATATTCTGAAAGTTTTATTGAGATAGGGCCAATTTTTATATCTCTTGGATCAGTAGAGAAAATTGCATGTACTGATATATTAAGTAATATTGAACTAAAGAAAGTTCTTATATGACACATTCAAATTTGTGAAAATGGAAGGCCCAATTTGGGCCTCTTGAAGCTTTAGGGTTTCATTTTTCACTTTTCAATGGTTTTTTTTATTTATCTCTCTCTTTTTCTTATCATTTGTAAGCAATGTCCTATAGAAATGTTGGAAGTCTTCTCTTTAATGAAAATCTTCATTTTGTCGACCAAGTGGATAATTTCTATTCAAACTACCTTTTTCAGAGTTGGTTGTATGCAAGCTTCAAGATAAAATCGGAGTGGTTAAGCACCAACAACATTGAGAAACATGCAAATCTTCCCGTCGAAGACTTTATCTGACATTCAAGGAGCCAAACAAGCCTCTTTTCCTCCACGGTGCATTAGATTCTTGGCCAACTTTAAAAAAAGTAGGACTGTGAGTATCTTCTGTAGAACACTAGCAATGTTCATTTTGCTACAGGTCCTATTTGCCTAAAACTCCAAGATTACTACACTTATGTAGATGTTGTTGAAGAGGAGCATCTTCTTCACATTTTGGACTCCAAATTTGCAAAAATGACTCGATAGTTAGCTGTAGACTATAAAGTTCCCATTTACCTTCGAGAGGATTTTTTCTCCATTCTTTGTAAGGCGAGGCTAGATTATCAGTGGTTGATTGTTGGTCTGGCTAGATCTGGTTTCTCCTTCTACAATGACCCCAATAGTACTTCAATGTGGAATGCTGTTGTAAGAGGGGCCAAGAAGTAGGTGGTGTATCCACCAAAAATGGTGTCCCAAGGGGTGTATCCAAGTCCCAATGGGGTAGACGTGGCAACTTTTGTTTCCATCACAAAGTCACCACAAAGTGGTTCATGAATTTCTCACACGAAGACAAAACAGCATGGGAAGAGACCTATAGAGTGTATTTGCTAAGCAAGGGAGGTCGTATTTGTGCCGTAGAGATGGTGGCACGTTGTAATTAATTTGGAGGAATACATTGCTATCACCCAAAATTTTGTTAGTAGGTAAAAAGTGTTGACTTACCTTGCATCCTCTTCTTGTGAGATAAAGGATATTGTTTGCGTTACTTCTTGCATTTGAACTTACATGTTGGAGTGTATTATGATGATATTTTGCAAGCTTTTGTTGTGCCTTTCTTCTTGCAGACTCTTAATCTGTTGAATTGCTATCAGGATGTCTAACTTGCCCCCTGTTTTGGTTTCTAACCTAATCATGTGGTTGTGTCGCAGAAGCAACATTTTAAATGTACTTGAGTTCTTGAAGAGGCCAAATTCTCAATATTTGGTATCAGGAACAAAAGACCTGAGTCAACCTTTACGAGAAGTTCCAATCTACATATGAGTCCCTCCACTCTAGGGCAATCAAGGATATGAAGCAAAAAAATGAACAACTAAAGGCCAACCTCCTGAAAGCAAAGACTTCAATATGGAATAATACTACTAATGTCATGATTGGAAGGTTTAAATTTAGCTTCTAAATTCACCACTGAAGCCTTTATTCTCTAGATTTGCTACTCATTGAAGCATAATCACTTCTTGTCATTGGACATTGGTTGTTTTAGAGCAATTTTGGATGCAGTTTGAATTTGAGTTTGGTACATAGGCTTTGATGTAGTTAGAACTTAGGGATTGTGCAAGTCTTTTGTAACTTACCTTTCACGTCCTTCTTGGTTGCATAGCCCAACAACCACTTAGGTTCAGCTGAACCCATACATAGACAAGACCACGCCATTTCAAGTCCACATGGAGTTCTTGGTGAATTGGTGAGTTCTCTATTGGCATTCCCATCAGAGTCACATCTTGGGTGACCATGATTACAATAAAGGATGAGGCACATGGCCCTATAAGAGCACAAAAGATGGTTTCATAAAGAAATACACTTGCAAAATGTAGAGCAAGTGTATGCCCAAGCATACAAAATTAGTGATGCATTAAAAATTGCTATTGAGAACTTGATTTGAAATTGCTAATTGAGTTGGTTGTAAGACACACCACACACCCATTGCATCAATACAGGCAAAATTTTAAAAAAAACCCATTGATTTTTTGCTATTCCCAATTTCTTGTTATACTTTGAAAGGGGCTTGCCCGCCCCCCAGATTGACCACGATCATTAAAGGGTTAACCCCTCACCACCCAAGGGGACAAAAAGTGTCCTCACAGAGTTTCAAGTCAAATTCAAAGTGTTGCGTTCTCTCTTCTAGTTTATATGGTAAAATTTTCAGATCAATAAAGCTGTATTGATTTCTTGAAAGTCAGTCCAAGTTCACAGGTTCAATTTGAGTCTACCAAACTACATTTGATGGCTGAAACTTTGGGGGGTTGAATCTCCTTCATCCAATGTTTTTTTTCAATAAAAAATTTTGGATTATGTTCCCTCTGAATTCTAGTTATTGTGGTAAAATTTTCATATAAATCCAAGTTGTTTTGAATGTTTAGGAGCAATTCAAAGTTCAAAATCCGATATTTTTGAATTATAGTGAACTTTGGCGGCTTGGTTCTTCTCCATACAATGTCTGTTTCCAATAAAAATTTTCAAAAAAGTTGTGCATACTAGTCTTGTTTGTGTGGCTAAAATTTCATATCAATCCAAAAAGTTATGAGGGACTGAGTAGCATTTTAGTAGAAGGAGGTTCAACCTTAGATGTGTTTTCTGCAACTTTTCTTGCCTATTTTTGACATTTGCAAGTCACTTTGCAAACACATTGAGTCAATTTATTGATATTTTTTTCACAAACGTATTTGTATGTTAGTTTTGAATAACTTTATAGTTTTAAATTTTTTTCATTTGAGTAAGTTTAGAAATCAAATTTCACCTCCAAGTGTGTTGCTAGGAAAATTTCAGCATCTTTTTTCAACACTAAAACATTATAATCTTTCAATCTATACAGTCAAATGACTCCAACTTTGATTCACATCATCTACAACATGTTCACTACAAGATTGTATGGTTAAGATCTTTCTAACTTAGTGACATTTACATCTACATTGCTTCAAAAGCATTGATGTTTTGCATTGATGTTTTGGAACATAAAATGACCTTGGGTAGTGAGGGGTTAAGCAATGTATATCATTTTTTTGACTTCAAACACTTTTTCAAGAAAAAACCCTCATTTTTGTGACAAGCATCTAACATGGTATTTAATTTTTTCTAGATGTCAAGCTCATCCCCATAGATATTCCAAAAAATGCATAAGAATAGACAAGCCCCAAAATATGGAAAATCACTAAATAGCATGGTCTAATCTTAAGAAGGTTTTAGAGGACATTTCAAAAAAATGGTCTTCCAAGGTTATGAGAGGTTGCCATGTTCTTGCCACATTGCTTCTATGTCAACATCAACGGGGTAGACACTGTCATGTCACCAATTTTTTTATCCAAGCCCTTGTTGACGTAGAAAATGACATGGTAGCCATATGCAACTAATATAGAAAAGGAAAATTCATGATGTGTTCTATGCATTGTACCTGAGGTTTTGTCAATTTGGAAGTTTGCTATAACATGCACATGTTTTTCGAACATCAATAGTCACATGAAGTTATTTTTTTGAATTTCATGTAGCATCCACAATGTGTTGTATCACATTTGCACAGAGAAGAGAAATAGAAAATGTCATGGACTACATATTCTAGAATGTGTCTAGCATGCATGTTTCATTTTTTTGAGATGTCACCTTACGTAACCATACAATTTGTGATGTCAATTTAGACATATCAAATATGCCATTTATAGTATACTATACAAAATAGGCCATATATAATATACAAAATATTGTATACAATTATATATAATATGCAATCATATATTGTATACTATATTTAGCACCTATATTGCATAGCTTGAAAAGCCACTTATTGTCAATATGTTCACATGAGAAGACAAGATATTCACTAGAAGAAAAACATGTTCGGCACAACCAACTACTATACAACTTGTATCTTATACAACTATCATGCAACTAGTTTCCTCTCTATTAGCACCAAATCTAATGTAATTGTTTTATATTGTTGTTTTACAATATTCATACATTTTATCATCATGCAACTAAAAAATGACCATAGTTTTTTCCTAGTTGCATTCTAGTTGCATACTAGTTGTTTCTTAATTGCTTTCAAAGTTCATCTCCATTTTTCTTATATCAATTGTCCCATATCAATTGTAAAGAGTACCATTAGATTGAACATATAAAGCTTGTAAATTGTTGTAGTCCTACACAATGGATTATTTTGATAGAATTCTAAGATTTCTACAATTTATAGACTTTTATAATAAAAAGATTTCTACAATTAGTAGAAATAAAAAATAATTAAAATTCTAGAAATTTTGAAATCTAAAAAAGGTAGTTTTGAAATTCAAAAATCTAGAATAAAGGCACTCTACGAGAAAGGAGTGTTTTGAGTGCAATTTTAAGTCAAAAAATGTATACTAAAAGGTCTTCTACTTCTAGTAAAAAATTGCTGAAAATATTGTGTCTAGGACTTACCTTAAAGTACCTTTACTGATTTTCTACATGTCTTTTTAGCATGTCTTTGCAGCTTTCTTAAAAGACAATATGAACTATAAAAATAAAATCTTCTCTAAAAGACATTATACTTTATAAAAATTTGTATATTTAAGAAAGCCAAATCAACAAGGTAGTTTATTTCTATTAAGAAGTCCAAATCTAAAAAAAACTCTAGATCTATGAAAAAGTTTGAATCTATGAAAGAATCTGAATCTTTAAAAAAGTCTAAACCTATGGACAAAGTCCAAATCTACGAGAATGTCTACCACCACTAGGGGTCACAAGATCCCCCTCCACTATGCTATGGGTTTTGTGAGGAGAGCTATAGCTTCCATAGCTACAAGAAAATTCAATGTTGCATGTTGACCTTCATTCTCCATCCAAAGAAGCTTTCTTTTTAGGTTGTAAGGGTGAAGTAAGTCGCTTGAAACACTTGAAGCACCTCCATCAATGCCAACCTCATCGAGTAAATCTACAAAGACGGGCCTTAAACTGCATATATGAGCCTGCAATTTGCATTGAAATATCTTTGCTTAATACACGACAACAAAAGCACTAGAATTTCAACAAATTTTTGTTGATTTGGTCGGGTTGTTTCGGTCACTATACAACCGAATCAACAAAAATCTGTTGAAATTCCAATGTTTTCTAGTAGTGTTAGTTAGTTCCTGGAAATACACAAATAAATACATTAGAGAGTCAAACTATAAAGGTCTACTCATAGAGATATTGTTTTTTTAGGAATCTCAACCTCACTCTGTACACATGGAAATGCATCAATTGAAAATAATCGCGACATCTAGGTTCCTTATCAAAATTGAAGATCACTTGTTGCTACACCCAAATGCCATTATGCTCACTTGGCACAAAAATCAAAGGTCACAAAATCAATGGAAAACACAATCCAACAAAGACTAAAAAAATCAAGAACCCATAAAAGATTCTATCATTTGGTAGGACAACAAAAAGTTCATAGAGATGGAACAGAACCAAACAATGCATTGATATCTATAGCTTCATAGTTGCTACAAATTAGATTCACATTGGTGGGATACTCAATCTAGCGTAAACGTGAATCATTGTCACAAGGAATCAATTTTTTTGCTCCTCCCCAAAACATCATGAGTACATTAAAACTGCCAAAAAAGAAGAAGTAAGTAGGCTACCATAAGTGCCCAAAACACTTAGATGAATAAAAGAGGAGAGAAAGAGAACGTCAAAAATAAGACTAAAACACCCTAAACAAGCATGTTGAAGAGGATTTCCAAAATGAGAATCACCAATGTCCTTAAGCTACATTTGCAAAATAAAGGAATCGTTTTATTCAAGAAACGACTACCATGCGGGATCATTGGTAATATGGAATTGAATTTACTTGCTCCTTTGTGTCTTTGTGGTCCAAATGGGACAAATAAATTAGTGCCTCCCTCAAAACCTAGATGATGATAACGTTAGAAGTTAGTGAAACAACAAAGTGCTCATAAAACATTCTTGAAGAAACACTAGTAAAAAAATATAATAACCAAATCAACAAAACTCAACACAAAAGTGTTGATTTTTTTGGTTGATTTAGACATGTTGATTTGGATACTTTTGAATACAAAAGTGTTGATTTTTTAACAAAAAATTATTAATTTTTTTGTTTCTTCAGTCACATTTTTTTTGATAGAATTTTTTAATTTTTTTTTCCAAAAGTAAATAACCAATCCTAAGCTGCCATGTGGCAATGCCACGTAGACACTCCCAAACATCCACGGCATTGTCATGTGGCACCTACCACATAGATGGCCCCACTATGAGCCCCGTGAATGTCACTTGCATCTCAAGATCTTTTTTTTTTTTTTTTCTTTTTATTCATTTTTATGGGTAATTATGGCCCAAAAGACCCGAAAAGTGGATTTAGAGGATAATTGGGGGAAATCCCCAGTTGTAGGGATTAATCTTCTAAAAGCCTTGTAAGTGTCATAAGTAATTCCTTTTGTTACTTTTAAGGGTTTAAGTGAGTACTTGAACTCCAAATAAGGGATTGTGAGTAGTTTCTACTTTGGGGCAAAACATAGGAAAAAACACTTAGTGTAAATTCCATGAAAGATTGTTACCAAACAGAGTGTATGTGACAATATTGGCTAAAAATAATAAGCTAGGATTAATTCAACTTTCCAAGTGTTACAGAAGTTTACCACAAAATTTTGGATGAAGTTGCATTTCAAATGCCAAGGTTGGAAATTAGCTCTTACAAGTGACCTTTTAGGTAAAATCCACATTTGCTTTATGAAAACAGTCATTGGATGAAGAAAGGTGTTTTTAATGTAAAAGCATGCCAAGAGCGTAATGGAGAAGTTAGATTGCCAAAGATTCCCCCCCAAAGAAATTAAACTTCTGCAAATCCCTTATATGGGAATGATTCCTCCTTGGAGGAATTAAAATCTAAAGAAGTAGATTTGTTTCTTTTTAGGAAAGTGCAAGTGTGATTTGAAACTTTGCACAAAAGATTTAGGGACTTCATAGAAGTTATCCAAAAAAATTATGAAACATGACTCCATAGAAAATCAACCAAAATTGTTAAGGATGAAAAACTCGTAGTAATTCACTGGTGATGGTAAAATCCCATTAAAAATTAAGATAGTCTATTTAAGTCTAAATAAGAGCTTAATCAAGTTTTGCAACATTTCAACAATGACAATGACAATGACAACTACTCGAACCGGTGGTGTCAACGAATTTTAATGAAATTTCAAAACATTTTACAAATTAACCACCAAACCACGAGCATACGAAGTCCAAATTGAGTCATCTTGGACTCTTTTCTTACATTTTTGGACCTTTCATACAACCATAACTAATCAAAATTAGTAAAAATCACAAACTCCAAAAATTGGATTTTTCACCTTTCACCAAGATGGAAGACATTGTCTCTTATAAAGAATTTTGACTAGAAAAATGGTGGTAAGGAGGTCTCTAGATTAATTTGGATCTTCTAAAGCTAATGGCATAGTCCGTTTCTCATTTGGAGTTTTCCTTCAAAAGTTTTAGGACATTCAATAATAGGATAGAATTAGGCGTAGTAATTAGTGATTTTAGTGATTTTTAGTTTACTTAGATAATTTTAGAGTAAAAAGAGGTAAGTAGGAGGCCTTGGAAACATATAAAAAGGCTCCTACCGACTCCCTTTGCAACCCTTTTCATTTTGTGTTCTTGGTCGTGTGAGACCAATTTCTCTCGGTAGTTTGAGACCCACCACTTGTTCTTTGTTTCTTTGTTTGCTTGGCCATTCGAGGCCAAAACTCTCGTGCATTCTCATATCTTGCCAATTCTATTGGCATTGTTTGATTTTTGGTCCTTTGGATTAAAACACTTGATTTGAATTGCATTGGAGTACTTAGCTCCCTCTTTGTTCACGTTTTGAAGCCATTCAAAAGACGTGGGGGTCCTTTTGAAGAGTTTAGCAATCTTTTGTAAGTTGAAATACTAATCTTCTTAAGTTTTCCGAGATTTTCTCACTAAACTCTACTCAAGTTCTCGTGTGAGGAATTTCACAAACTCTTGTTGAAAATCCCCTTGGAACCTTGATAATGAGATTGGTGGTTTGTGTGTGGTTTGGTGCCATTTAGAAATATCTTGAGTTGGATCCAAGAATTTCAAAGTTCCAAGTGTCAAACAAACTCTTTTGTGGTTCTTATAAAAATTTGAGGATAAACCCTTTTATATTGCGGAGCTTTGCTCTTCCAATTAACTTTTTCTAGTTACTAAAAAAAAGTTATATAGTGTTGTTGGTTTTTGATAGTGGAAGAATACACTTCTCCTTCAAAAATTCCAATTTAGTCTTGGGTTAAGGAGTCCCCAAAAGGAACCCAAAGTATGGTGAGCAACGGCCAAAAAAAGAGTAAATCCAAAAATTTGGATTAAAGACCATCCAGCCAGGGCTGGAACCCCTAGCCAAAGGCCAAAGCCGTCCAGCCAGGGGCTGAAGCCACCCAACTGGGGCTGTCATAAGACTGCTACCATCCATCCGGTACTGATTGAACTCAGTTTTCACATACATCATCTCGGCAAACCAGAATTGGGATGATACCCCACAGGGTCCCAAAATTTTGATTTTTTATCCAAAAAATTTCAAAATTGAAAGGAAGCTGAGTTCTAGATAGTTGATTGAGGACATAGAGAAGAAAATACTAACCCCAATTTCATAATCAATCTGAAAAGGTTAGTTGTGAGTTTTTGCCTTTGGTGTTACATTCCAGGGAGGAAATTGGAGATTTGACACTCAGTCTAGTAGAAGGGGAGAACACCGAACCAGGTCAGGTCATCACTTGAGCTTAGAGGCTTACTCAAATCAAAAGAAAAGGAAAGGGGGGTGGGGTGGGGTGGGGTGGGGTGGGGGGGGGGTGCAGGAGCTTGAATCGACTAGCTCAGTTATCACCATCAGGCTCAGTCATCCCATCCAGCTCGTCCATCATACTCTGAGTTTTGAGAAGCTCTCCAAATTCCCAAGTTATGGCCCTTATACTTGAAATGAACTTTGAAGTAGTGAAGATAAGCTAGGTATGTGTTAAGGATTGCCATTGAAGAAGAAAAAAGCCCACAAAAGTCAACAGAGCCGGTTCAATACAAAATTCGTTGACTTTAAGGGTATAATTTATTATTGATCAAAAGTCAATCAATAAAAAACAAGATAGAGAATCCATTGACTAGGAGAAGTTCTAGAGGTTGCTAAATTAGAGAAGGGTTAGACAAAAATTAGTTTGACTTGGAAAAAATATTTTGAAATTAGATTAGATTAGATTCCTATAGGATTTGGCCTAGAGGTCACTAGAAAAAACCAAATTGAAAATTGAAAATAACCAAAAAATCCCTTGAAAAAAAAAAAGGAGGTAAAATCAAGGAAAATTTGACAAGGAAAAGAAGGAGGAATTCTAACATTTACCAACTATCAAGAACCGAAATTATCATAGAAGGAGTGTACAAGCAATTGATGGAAGTTGAAGTACATTCTGATGAAGAAAAGACAACCATGGTTGAGATTAGTGCTTAATCTTTTTTTCTTAAGTGTGCTTGAATTCCCCTTCTTGTATTAGCTTTAGTTCATTTTATTTTCCAAATTATCTTTAGCAAGTAGGACCTTAGGTAAAAGTAGAACTAGACCTTAAATTTATGGGGAAAGTATAATTCATTAGAGGATTTTTGGGCTGAGGGAGGGTTGCTTTAAGCAAGTGTGTCGAGAATTGCCCTCCTTTGTAGTTTTGGGGAATGGATGTTCCCGACAAAATTTAAAAAATAAAATAAAATAAAATAAAATAAACTTTGGAAATGCAGAAAAAAACAGAAAAAAAATTTCATTTTTTTTTTCGGACGTAGCAGTCACTATGTCATGTCAGCAAGCTCTTACGGGGCTGTTCCCACAATGTGGGAACCCACAGCCCTCCCAAGGGTGAAAAAATCCTCTGATTAGAGTTCAAAGCCTTGTAGGAAATTCCCCTAGCTTTCCAAAAAGACATTACACATAAAGATCTGATAGAAATTGAAGGAATGGTGAGCGAATGAAGTTGGCTTAGAAGTGGATGAAAAATTAGATATTTATCCAAAGAATATTTTGAGAACATCTTAGAATTTAATTTTGAAAGTAGAAGTAAAATTAGAAGAAGGTTAAATGCATACATAAATTTTGAAGTTTCACTAGTAAACAAGAATTACTTGAAGTTTTGGTAAACTAGTCAACAGTCAAGAATTTCTTGTAAATAACCTTTACCTCAATTTCAAAAGGTGATTTATGCTTTAACTTTCTAATAGAAAATTACTTACCACAATAAAAACAATTTAACCATCATAGGATAAAAAGTAATAAGAATTTAGTAATTAGTTTCAACAATTACTGTAGTTGAAATTTGATTAATAAATTCATTAACATAGAAGTTAAATGGTAGAAAAGTACTAAAGAAAAGTTAAAAGATAAATGAGAATTAGCTTATATTCTTCCAAAACTTCCTTTTCCATCAATTATTCAAGTTAGGATTATCAATAAGACTTAGTAAAAAGCTCCATTGTCTGGAAGGTAGCTTGTTACTATAGACCACTCACTCATAAAATTTAATTTAACACAAAATTTGGTTGTGTATGTTCGATCTCGAGGGTGGAGATCAAAGTACTCACATCCATGTGTCATATAACAATTCCACCACCAAGGTTTGAACCTTGGATCTTATGGATGAGGTTCAAAGTTCAAACCATTGCACCATTTATAATTTCACATGATTATAAGTGGTGCAAAAACTTATTTATGTACATTTTTGAATTTTTTCTTACAATCACTTCAAGTCAACACACTTTGAGGGTAATTTTCACCTTGTAAACAGACTTTTTTCAAAAAACTTTGAACTTACAAAAGTTAATAAATTGAGCTATCTTTCACTTCCAACAATCCATTTGAGATTCAAAAGTTATGAACAAAAATTAGAAAAGATGTTTAAAAATGTAAAAGAAAATGTTCATTTCTACCCCCCTTTGAATTGTGTTCATGACTTTTGATTGAAAGATCAAAATCTCAAACGGATTGTTGGATGTGAGAGATAGCTTAATTTAACATTTTTAGTAGTTCAAGGATTTTTTGAAAAAAGGTTAATTTAAAAGACCAAAATCACCTCAAAAGTCTGCTGATTTTAATAGACACCAAATTGTGTAGTTATTTATTCTTAAATTTACATTGTATATTAAAGATTTCCAAAGATTTTGAAAAAAATTAAAATTTTTTTATAGATTTTAAAGATTTTCAAAAGATTCCAAAAGATTCCAAAAAATTAACAAATTTTGTTGATGTGGTAATTGCATTATTCAAATCAATAAAAAAATGAATATTTTTTAATTTGGGCATAGTTAACAAAAATTTGTAGAAATGGACATTACAGTATTCAAATTAACAAAAAATTGTTGATATTTTGTTAATTTGGGCATTGTTTTTTAGTAGTGAAAGGCCCTCAAACTAGTAGAAGCCCTTATATTTGACACCAACTTTAATACAACAATTGGTCATATTACCAAACAAAAGACACCTACCAAATTGCAAAAGCAAGCTGCAAGTATTAATGGTTGAGACAAACCCTAAGCATTGCCCTCAAAAAAAAAGTTGAACTTTGCAAAAGCAAGCTGCAAATGTTGATGGTTGAGACAAACCCTAGGTGCCGCCCCTCAAAGAAAATGTTGAACTCTATAGAAACAAGTTGCAAATGTTGATGGTTGAGACAAACCCTAGGTGTCATTCCTTGAAGAAAAAATTAAACTCTAAAGTAAGTCGCAAATGCTGATGGTCTACTATTTTATTTTAATTTTTTTTATTTGTGCAATGTCAATGCCAAAGCAATACTTGAATGGTCCTCTACAATCACAAGCGACTAAAAATGAAACCATTCCTTGGGTTTTCTTGACCAATGAGGATAGAGGTATTAAATGTACTCATTTCCACTTTCTAGTGTGACCTTTCAGGAAAATTAAAGTATTTTCAACAATTTCTTACTAAACTCTCTTATTGAAAATACTCACATTTCTTGTAGTGAGGTAGTTCTAAAATTCTAAAATCTAGAAAGAAGGTAGATATGAAATTTTGAAATCTACAAATCTACAAGTTGCAAACAAGTTGCACATGAGGATGAAGTTCTTCGCATGTTGTTAGATGACAAAAAACTGCAACTAAATTGCAACTTATCCATTGCAATTGCAAGCTTTAAATTGTCACCTAGTTGCAAGCATCCTATGCAACTACAAATCGAGTTACACACTGTAGTTGGAAAAACCTTCATTTTCTTCTAGTGCTTTCAAAATACCCTTGGAATGCAAAAAAGTCAACCATTTCATTGTAAAATATGATTACTACAAGAAATTGGGGTTAAACGTGATTGGGTGTTCAAAATGATTGCAATTCGATTAGTCCGTCCATAATTG
This sequence comes from Pseudoscleropodium purum, assembly GCA_963969395.1. NCBI lineage: Eukaryota > Viridiplantae > Streptophyta > Bryopsida > Hypnales > Brachytheciaceae > Pseudoscleropodium > Pseudoscleropodium purum. The sequence continues at coordinate 16,958,554 of OZ017798.1, forward strand.
CATCGGATCTTTGTTCCTAGTAGTGTTCCAATCATATTGCAATCAGGGCTGTGATTGCAAGATGAACTAGTGAAGACACTATTATTCATCCATGGTTTTCCGTTGATAGTGCCGTCGACTAGAGAATGTAGGGAATGGCATGGAGAACTCAGTTACGGAACGTGAGTGTAACATGATTATAGGGCCACTTAAACATGACTCATGTTGACTTGTTTGCGACTGAGTATTAAATACAAGGTAAGCTTCTTGGAAAGGGCTGTGATGATGTGGCTAACTCCTTGTTGCAGTTCAAAGTCACTATATTCCCATAGTTACGAAGTAGTAACACGAAGTCATGTAGATTGAGTGTGGTTTTCTGGGATGTGGTAGCAACACAACTGACTTGTTACTTGCAGTAGGGTTATGGGTGGTTTGAGAAATTTTTTCAAGGTTGAGGGCTGCTCGAATGGATAGGCTCGTAGTATGTTGCCGACTGGAATATGATAGGCATTGTTTTTACAAAGAGGACATTGCAGTCAATGAAGAGGCATGCAGGCAACTTTTATAGACATTATGTACAGAAGTTTGGGTAGACCTAGGATTCTGAATGTGTTGTACTCTACAATTACAATTATAAATTTGGGCCTCTTCATGATGAATACATTCATGCCATTCACATATAGGGCATGTATATAGTGGATGTACATAGTGGTTGTTGCTATGTGCAATTGGCAAATAGGAATGACACATCACCCCATGGCACGTACGTTAGTACTGCTCTAGTGCCAGTAGGTTTTCCTCCATGGACAGTTCAATGGCTCCAACAAGATTAGTTATGTCCAATACCATAGGAAGTCTTAGAGAAGCAATCATATCGGCGCTCTCCATAGTGGTACTAATGAAGGTGTCCGTTGTGTCCACGACCTCTCGTCGTGCTCTTGCTTCTTTATATAGTACAACTTTCCAACCAAGTTTGCCCTCTACATTTGAAAACCCACCCTATATAGCCTAGCTAGAAAATATGAATGGTTTTGACATGCGGGGAAGTTTGTGACAGAAGTTCACCACTAGGAATCTGCCATCGTCCTTCATGTATGTAGGGCTCCCTCAATTGTTCAAAGTCTTCACCCACTCATAGCACAATAGTATGACCTTTGTATGCAATGCTCTGTAATCAAGCTCTAGTAGATCTTTGAGGACTCCAACGTAAGTAATACTCTCGTCTTGTGATAACAACTGAAAAGTTGAGGCCACATTGCTGTTGTAGCTCAATAACTGAGTCGTTGTCTCATTATGCACTTGGAAGTGATTCCCGAATGCAATGATGCAGGAATACCGGATGGCTCTTTGAGGTGGTTTTTTGTTGAGGAGCAAGCGGTCCATATTCTTAGCTTTTGTGAGGTCCAAGTCCAAATCACATACAATATTCTAAATCCAATTTGGCAATGTAGGCATACTGGCATACTAGGATTCACAGCATGTTCTTCTGTCCATCTCCATGCCTAGAACATTAGAAGAGTTTTTTGGGGTCCAGAAGCCTATTTCGGGCCTATTCCCTGTAGCGAGGGGAATGGCCCGCTGTCAAAATTTTCTTTTTCATAAAAAGAAATTAAAAAAAAAAAATTTAGTCTCCAAATGCAAAAAAAGTAAATTAAATTTTTTTTTTGGTCAATGATATGGCAGGGTCTCGGCCACGTTAGACCGCTATGCTAAACTTGTTTCTTGCATTTGCAGGCTGTGATAACCCGCAAGCATCTGTAGGCCCCAAAAATCTTCTAATGATCCAAAACACCTCCCATAAGACGGAGTGATTATGCATCATACAAGAATGACTTCTATGTCATTGCATTTTAGTCACATAGTAGTTGCATAGTGTGAAATTCACTTAAAGTAGATTGAAATACAATTGTAATATGACTTGGACAATACTATGTAGGCCGCATGGATAGGGTCTTTGTGACTTCTACACTTTACAACTATTGAACAACACTCCACCGAGCTTTGTAGATTGGAATGAAGGATAAGGATAAGCACTGATGTGTATAGATCATGAATACTTGCCACATTCGACAGTACATACTAGTGTGCTATATCACATAGCTCAGGGCTCATCATGTATGGCATATCAGCGCCTTGTAGAACCTCCTCCGTGTCTCTGTACTCTTCATCCTTGTCCCATATGTGTCTTTGGATGGCCTCAAATCTGTGGAAGTATTCTGTGATGAAACCAATGCACTCATCTTTCAAGTACCTCTTGGCTATGCAAGCCTCAAGTCGTGCCATGTTGCGCACATGGTTCTTCAATGTTTTCATGTATTACTCTAGTGGATACATCCAATGCACATTGACAGGGCTATAGAAATCCAACTCCTTTGTAAGATGGTATGGTAGGTGCGTCATGATTTCAAAAAAGGAAGGCGGGAATTCGATCTCCAACAACGCCATGTTCTCTGCAACATCACGAATTAGTGACGAATAGTCCATAGGATTGTAAACCTTTGTGCACAAACGATAGAATACCTTGCACATCTTCATCATTGCCAAACAAAGACCAGGAGCTATGAGTCCTCAAAGTGCTAGTGGCATCACTTGTTGCATCAAAACATGGTAGTCATAGGACTTGAGTCCTCCAAAGTTCTTCTTGTGAATGCACTTCTCCAAGTTCGAGGAATAGCCACTCAATGTCTTCAGAGACTCTATACATTTGGCAAATCTCTCAAATTCATCTTCTATCATAACATATGATGCTCTAGGCTTTACCATTTTCCTAGGGTGACATAGATGTATGGTCAACCATAAGTGCCTCCTTATATTTTGCCTTTAGAGGTCTCTCCTCACTTTGACATTGTCTTTCTTCCTGGTAATAGTCTTCAAAAAGTTCTTGGCCAAGTTCATTTTGTAGTGCATGACGTCCAACAAGTGCCAAATGAGGAGTTCCTACTAGCACAACACACAAATTATGAATTAGTTTACATAGTCATTTGCAAAGACTAGCACTATATAAGGCCAACATCATATGAAACATGTGCCCATTAGAGGAGGCTACATTAAGTCTAAAGTTTTGAGGTCACTTTGAGGATTCTACCTGAACACTCCAAAGATTGCTCTATTAACTAATAGTCACAAATAAAGAATGGCACTGGATTACGACTAAAAATTGACTACAACACAATTGAACACAACTATAAAGTGACTAGCAAGTCGCACAGTAATAGTCCTACAGAGTGACGACATTGTCAATCCTACCTTCCAATATGGCAGATGATGTAGAATGTTGAGGCGCTTACAACCATGCACTTTTGATGGATCACGTAGAGCCCCTTCTCTATTTCTAGCTGCCTTCCATGCCTCGCTCTCCAATGCATGCTAAACTTGTTTTTCAACTATCACTTCCTTTGGTTTAGGATGGTTTTCCAAATTGCCATTGAAGTGGGCCGACATTTCTTCTGACCTATATGGATGTGCCTCTAGTAGCCAATGTTGAGTCCCACCATACGTTTGTTTGTTGAGCTCTCTGGAGTGCTCAATGCCTAAGTCCTCACCGCACCACGAACAAGCTACATACTCTTAGTGAGAGAAACCACCAACAGTGCCATACCTCGGGAAGTCGTGGATAGTCTACAACAACATGGTAGGAAGTTGAAATGCCCTACTGCCAACATCCTCTGTTGCATCATGTATTGGAATGCTTGCCCATAACTCGAGCAACTCGTCTACTATAGGCTCCAAATACACATTAAATACAACAATTGTGATTGCTTCACGTTTGGGAATTAAGAGGACCAACAAAATGAAGAATTTCTTTGTGGAGAGCCAAGGGGGCAAGTTATAATTCAATAACAGAAAGGGCCAAGTGGACCATGAGGAGTGGTTTTGCTTGAAAGGGTTGACTCTGTCAATTGCCAAAGCAAAGTGCACATTCCGCGGATCATTAGCAAAGGTGGGATCTACATTGTTATGGAAGTGTTGCTAGGCTTTGGAGTCGCAAGGATGGCGGACTAGTCCGTCCCCTCTTTTTTAGTTGCTTCGGTTCTCTACATGCCACAACATGAGTTTGGAGATGGCAGGGCTCTTGAATAATCGCTGCAATCATGGGATGATTGGAAAATGACGATCGACCTTTACTAGAAAGGCCCTCCTCTCTTTGTCTCGGTATCTACACCCACCACACTTTGGGCACTTCACATTGTCCTTGTATGGACTACAAAATAGCACGTAGCCCTTCTCATAGGCATGGATGGTATTGTACGTCAATCCCAATTTCCTAGTCAAAGACTTGGTTGCATGGTAGGTCTTTGGTAGGGCATTGTTTTCTAGTAAGAGGTGATGGTGCAAGATGCTAAACAATTTGTTGGTGCATGCATTGGAAACACCATGCATTGTGCACAAATTCATGAGCAATACCATTGCTGCTAGCTTGCTTGACCACGAGTCCTCATACAAATGCTCTAGAGAGTCCTCCAAAGCCTACGTGTCTAATTCTGCATCTTGTAGATGAGCAGCCACCTCCACCGGTATTGGATCGGGCATGTCACAACTTTTTTCTTCTTCAGCTACATCATCAAGGCCATTTTCTACACAATCTATGTGGATGGAGTCTACCACAGTAAAAGCCTCAGTTACTTTGTCAGTGAATCTCTTTGCTGAAGACGTTGGAGCTTTCGCGTGGCAAGTGACCTATTCCACCATTGTATGAGTGTCGAATGTGGCATCCACGTATGGAGCCTTAGGTTCTAGTTATCCCCCAAACTACTACTTCCACTCTTTATTTAAGGAGTCCCGTGTGCTAGGACCTCTCCAAATCTATGAGTCTAGGTCTCTACCATTTTAGATTAGGTACTCTTGGACATTGCGCAACAGCAACGACTTCCATCCATGACATTTGCAATATGGACAAGGCTATCTCGTCAGTTTATTCTCCATTGCACGCTTCAACTCTCTTCTCCACAACTAATCATCTTTTAGTTGCTGCCTATGAATGTTAGAAAGTAGGAGTGTTGCTCTTACCATCTTCTTTGCGACCTAAAACTCCTAGATACTTGCATAGACAAAGTACGTGGGAGAATGTGAACATTCAGCATTATATGAATACTCTATTGATGGTATACAATGGAACAACAGAGTGAAAGAAAACTACAACCTCACACATGTACTTCTAACTAGAATGTAGTACTAACATTTGACTAACTTCCGTAACTACTGAATGATTGGTACATCATTTAGTATTTGAAGATGACTTAAGGTTCACTAAAGGATGACTTAAGGATGAGTGTAGGATGACTTCAGGATTATTATAGGTTGACTACAATGGGTCACTATGGAATGGCCGGCAATTGAACACAATGAATGCAATTGATACTTTTTGGGTGAAAACAAGAACTATTAGAGCGTCTTGTCAGCCTTGGCGAATGAGTACATGTAAAAGAATACCTCCATAAGACTCAATCACTATGTGCAATGCCATGAATTCTGAATTAGGGATATTGTCAGTGCAAGCATGACATTCATAAAAACTAGAGAAGCAAGAGTTGGATATAGTGCTGACACATGTAATGATGAGAGAAATGAAGGCATACTCAATATCACCAAGCATTCATGGTATGAGGGGTGAAAGAAAACATTTCCACTTCTCCATTAATGTTTGTTCTGAAACAACTTTTAATAAGACCCTTATTTGGGTGTGCAGGTGGATACACCTACTTTACTTTGTGCAGACCTTTGTTCAGAAGTAGATGCACAAGCATCTAATTGGATCCTAATGTTACTCCTAGGCACAAGCTCTACTAGTCTTGTTCTCTTATTCACTTCAAGCGTACTTTTAGTGTAGCCACCCTTCATAGTATGTAGCACACTAACAAAAGTGTTCCTAGAAGCGAATGCCTTCTCCAATCGACTTCTCTCACTCACTCTAGGTGGTTCTCGTCTACACCCCAACACCACCACTTGCAGCACACTAGTGACAAGCTCTTTGTAGACGATGAATTTAGTACTACTTGAGCCAGACCTTGTAGTTTGTGCTTCATGTTTCGTTTCAGAATCGAGGTCATTGCGGCACCTGGATGTGTGAACAACATTTCCTTCAATGTTGCCTTGATGAATTTCAGTCATACTTCATAATATCTATGCATTATCATTCTTTAAGACAAAGGTAGTGAAAACTTACGATTTAGGGAGTCCCTCCTTGGCACTATCTGAATCAGAGGTTACTGGCCTTTGTCTCTTTTTACGAAATAGTGGGGTGGCTTTCAAGACTCTTTGCTTTGGCATTTGACGTTGCGGTTTACGACCTTTTTGGCTCATACTCATTATTTAACAAGTGCCTACTTTGAATGAGGAAGGAGGTAGGTCGGAAAAGTACTTGAGAGATCTGACTTCTTGAGGTTTGGAATGCTGTACTATGCTTGACATCAAGAAGGTGAGGATGGAAGCGGAAGTCGTAAATTGCAACGTGAAACAATGCATCCTTCGAATATACTTTGATTTCTGCACATTAGAAGGAAATACTATGAAAACTACAATGTTTATTTTCCACAATGATCAACAATTGGCAACATACTCAGTGGTTAGCCTACATTCAACTATTTCATGACTTTTTCCAATTACAATATATCTAGTCTATGCAACTTTTGACTTGTTTGTGACTTATATGTGACTACTTTGTGACTTGTAGAAGTCATGCTAGATGTGACATGGTTTTATTAAACCCAAAAGAAGACTCTATTTAATCCTCCCAAAATGACAAAACGGGAGCCACATTCATGAACAAATTCAGTTCATAAGGTGTAAGGACATATACATGCATGAGGTCCAATGAAAAAAACAGATCTTACCTGTCATTAGCAGGTCCGCAAGTTGGGGAAGGTTACTTAGCCTTCTTTGATTCAAAAGAGGGCAATGCAAAAATGTCGTTGGTCAACACACTTGCCAACCCATGTGTTGCACCTATTCAGCATGCATGGCCGATTGATAGTATGTGAGAAAGTATCATGACATTTAATTTTGTAAGAGGAAAACTGAAGCAAAGACATCGCATTGAATTGGAGTCCATCATTGTGATTGTGTGTCACTACTACTATCTTCGTTTCGTAGTCACGCAACTACAAAGTGACTAATAGAAGTATCGTTCGGGTCATACTAAAACTCACATGACTTTGAACCCACATAGAAGCGCGTTCTTATGCCAATAGTACCACAAATTTGGTTGGAAATCTTTTCGCCATCGTAGAAAGCGCTGCAGTGATTGGATGAAAATCCAAAACTAATTTCTCTATAAATTGCAATCCGGTTGACATTGAGGACTCAATGATGTGTAGTGATATGCATGAAGTCCACATCCCCAATTACACTCGAATGCAAATCATGGAAAAATCAACGTGGCTCATGTTCCATCATCTAGCACAGCTACTGACGTCAACTGGGAAAGAAGCATTTATTTGCTAGCCGCCAATTCAATATCAGCCTTCATGCCCACAACATCCACTCATGCACCTTCTTCAGAACTTGATTCATTGCAAATTGAAATTCACTTGCATTAGTTTAGGCCATGCACAAGTGGTGTGTGTGTTCTTTAAGAGTTTGATCCCCTACAGCTATTGCCAAAGCTACACAAAACCAACACTTCAGAAATCGCAACGGATGTTTATTGCACAGCAGTTGCACTTCCTTCTACAACGCGAAGAGGTCCTTTGCATGGAGGACAAGAAGGCTAGTATGGAGGACTTGACTTACGTGCTGAAGAGGATGCATTTAAAGATGGAGAGTTCACTGCCTGAGAAGACTGAGTACGAGCTGTAGTAGGATCGAAACGTCACAGAGATGAAGAAGGCTTTGGAACCTATGATGGCTACAAAGTAGGAGTGGTGAGTTCGTCGTTGCAATGACCTCGTCATCAATTTCCTACTTGTAGTGTCCATTTTGTTGATTTTTAAATCCCTTGTACATCCACCTTCACGACTACCAAGAATGTTGTTGAAACTATAGAATGGAAAACCTACGTTTTTTCCAAATCTACCCAAGCCATTCATTGTGATAAGCCTTCTTCCTTATTTTTATTCTATAATTGAAAGTTAGTGCTGCACCATTTCCAAAGCGCTCATGCGGATGCGTTCTAGGGTTTCATTGTTGAATCACCATGGGATTGCCTCTATTTTTCCAAAGCCGCTATACACAGTCATATAGAAGTCTCATTGAAGTCATGTTTTGCGACTGCTAACTTGTATGCAACTTTGTGCCAATCACCTTTAAGTCGCACAACAGTAGTATAGAAGTTGCGTGCTTGTGGAGGCTTGTTAAGTTCGCTATTATTACAATGGAAACCATGTGGAAGCCCTAAGCAACAAAAATCCTAAGCCGAAATACCTCAGCTCTAAGTCTAAAATCCTACTTGCATCACGTGCTCACATTCTTTTTTTTCTCGATTTTTGTCACTTTTGCAAGGATTGTTACTATAGAATCAGAACTGCTGTGTGGTTTGATTACACTAGGGCTTCAATTGTCTTCTTTGGGGCATTTCACACAAGATTGACGATGTTTGGAAGGAGAAAAGATTCCAATCTGGTCGTGGCGTGGAGGATGAAGTACTTGTAGAATTATGAAAACTCAAACCGGATAAATTAATCTAGAATTAAGATTAGATAGACTTGCAAATTTCAATTTTTTTGGTAACCTCTAGAGACTTTTGTTACACTACGACTATAATATAAATAGTTAGTTTTCAAGTTATTAAAATCTTTAGTAACGTTATAGAAACAAATCCAATACAAGTCCAGAATTCGGAAAAGTATCGGATTCTCCAAACCTATGTTCTAGACATTCAGTCTAAGAAACTAGAAGATCGTTATGGGAACGGTGTCTTGTTGTAAATAATTTTACTATGTAAAAGTATCAAAGGATTAACTTTGAGTCCTAATGTAAGAAAAGGGTTAAGATAGAAAAGGTGGGGTCATGGAGAAATCCACAGTCTTGGGTTGTACTGAATCTTGTCACTTAGCTCAAGGGGACAAGGTGGCTGGCTGGCTGGTTGTTTGCTTATTTCTTGCTTTCACTAGCGGTGCCAAGTTGCAACTACTCAGACCAAATCAATGAATCCGATAAGATTCGAACCCGGAACCGGCCAACAACTAACCAAGGACTTCTTCAACCAACCAAGTTCGCAACTTGGCGACCATTGTTGATCCCGCAGCGATTTTATACCACAATAAGTTGACTGTTTGGCATTTGACTGATGAATCAATGTTCATAAGTCTAATCTTTCTCACATAGGTTATCTTTTGAAACAAAAAACAAAAAAAATTTTAAATATACTTTTGACTGTTGGCATTTTGATTTTATTATAAAAATAGCTAATATGATGTGATTGAAGTATTTAAAAAGAAAGCAAGCTTCTCAAAGAAGCTATTAGGTATAGAATAAAGAGAACTGAGTAGTTTTGTTTTTTATGATGTACTTTGAATTAGTTCTAGTTTGAATTTTAATATTTGTAGTGATAGATTCACAAAACCCTAACAATTGGTAGTTGCCGTTATTGCAATTATCGGTTGATTCAATTCAACCATCTATTTCAAAATGATGTTTGAGGGGTGTTTTGAGAACAGTAGTAAAGAACAAATGGTCAGCCGTATTTTTAGTGAAGTAGGCCATCGTTTTTAGCTTCAAGGACCACTCAATCTATTGACTACAAAATGGAGAGCAAACTACATTATTGCTATACTTTTGCATATTTTGGAGTTTCTAAGTGTGTAAAGTAAATGGTTTCAAAATTGAGTTTTTGGTGCTAAGATAGAGTATTTTTACCTATGTTTTGAGTTTGTACTACCACCATTTAGTTTTTATTTAAATTGGATGAAAGTTAATAGGTTGTTTACCTCGTTTTAGTTGACTTTTGGGTTTGTGAACTCAAAAAAGCATTTAGAATATTGAAAAAGTAATATTTTAAGGAGCTTATAACATGAAAGATGCTCACATGGGCTGATATAGCCCATGTGAAAGGAGAAGGGGGAGATTCGCTCCTTCTTCTCGTTGATGTTGGTGTATATATGGTGTACTAGAGTGTGAAGAACCAAAACTTTGATTGGATGCTATGTATTGTTGGAAAAGCTTTTAATACAAAATTTGGTGGAGTTATACATGGTGGTATTGCGCTTTTTTTGGCAGTAATTTCATTTGATTCCAAACTTGTATGTGAATTTTATAGGTCTTTAAGTGAGGAGTAGTCTGTTGCTATCTAAAAAGAGAGGCAAAAACTTTATACCTCTTTTAGAGTTACGAATTTCGTTGAAGCAAAGTGAAAATTGAGTAAAATATAAATCTTGTCGTTAGCTTTCTATTAAGCTATCATACTTGTCAATATCATTTGTATAACTTAAGTTATGAATAGAAAGGTGGAGTAGAATATTGCCGCTCAAATTTTTTATAGGGAATCTTTGAGAGAACATAGCTCATAGGCAGTAATTTTTCTTTAAATGAGATTTTGATGAATCAAAACTTATTGTTTTAGCTTTCAAAAGAGCTATTATTTATTTAAAGTGGAGCTTTAGAACGTTTTTGGTGCCCATTATAGTGCTACTAACTTAGAGGAGAGTGGAAGAGAAGATTGAAAGATTGAAGATTTGAAGATTTGAAGATTCAAGTGAAGATTTACCTTACAAGGACCTAGCCTATGTTGTGGCTTGTGGCTTTATTATTCTTAACCAGATTTGGAGGCTTGTTATCATTTCGTATTGTGAGCATATGGCTTTATCAAATTTTTGCATTGTAAACTCTGTTTGCGGATTGGCTTGACATTGCGTATATGGCCTTACCTCATTTTGTGTCGTAGGCAACGAAGTGGGATTAATGACCCACATAGTTGAATTTTATATCGTTCTTACAGTGAGACTGGATTGATTACCATTAGATCGTGAATTTGAAAGTTTAGGAGCCATATTCACGAACGGTTCAGCTCGTGGTTTGCCGTCCGTTCTATCCATCCCGTATCTTGTGGCTTCTTATCCCCTCTTTGATCCTTAAATCCCTAGAACCATAATAAGATAGGCCAACGGGAAGCTGATTCAAAATTTGTTGAAGATTCAAGGTTCAAGCGGACATTTTGTTCAAGATTCAAGGTTTGAAGGGACATCAAGCAAGAATCTGTACCCTCAAACCATTTCTAGCAGTAGACAGAATCCCCGTAATTTCCCAAAGTAAACTCCTCTCAATACGACAGCGGACTCCTTTCCAAAGTTATTGCTACTACAGTGATAACTGTACACCTTCCAAGGACCAGTCACGATTAGCCAAGTTTGCATTATTTGTAGGCCCCCTTGAACCTTAAGCCAATTAGGAAAAAAAGAAATTGTCATTCAGATTTACCTATGGCTTTAGCTTGTGATTTCGCTTGCCGCTCAACAGTAATATAAGCAATGGTGAGGTGTATTATACCTATAGTGATGGCCTCGTCATTGGACGTCGTCACCTCTGAAGACTCTCTCTCGCTGCCTATATTGCAATTTGTATGTCGTTGTCCTCGGCGGCGTTGTTTGCTCCCACTCTTCCTACCCTACCGTCCTTGAAGGCCCTACCACTTTGAACTCCTCCGCACCGGTATAGGATCGTCCGTACCACGACCAAATTAGAATCTTTTCACTTTCTGAACGTCATCAATCTTGCGTGAAATGGCCTCAAAAAACCATTGCAAACCCAAATATAATCGGACAACATAGCAACTATGATTAGAAGAAGCAATCTTTGCGAGAGTAATAGAAACCAGAAAAACAAAAAAAAGTGAGTGCATAATGCAGGTAGAGTTTCGGAATCAAAGCTTAGATATTGTGGCCAAAGGTTTCTGTCACTTAGGGCTTCCACGTGGCTGCCATTGTAATAATGGTGAATTTAATGGGCCTCCACAAGCACACAACTTCTACACTACTTCAATGCAACTTATAGGTGTTTTGCACCAAGTTGCATATAAGTCAGCAATCACAAAACATGACTTCAATGCAACTTCTACATGACTGAGCATAGTGGCTTTGGAAAAACAGAGGCAGTCCCATGGCTCCTTGGCCACGAAACCGTATAAAATAGTTGCTTGAGCGCTTTGGTAATTGTACAATACTAAATTGCAATTACAATATAAAAAGAAGGAGGGAGGCTCATTACCATGAATGGCATAGGCAGTTCTAGAAGAGACAAAGGCCGCCTGTTCTATAGTTTCAATGGTGTTCTTGGAAGTCATGAAGTGGGATTTATAGGGGATTTAAAATTCGATAAAATGGACACTAAGAGGAGGAAATTAACGACGAGGTCCTTGTACAAACGAACTCACCACTCTTGCCTTACAACCATCACAGGGTCCAAAGCCTTCTTCATCTCAGTAATGTTGCAGTCTTGTTGCAGCTCCTACTTAGTTTTCTTGAGCAACAAACTCTCCATTGACGAGTATTTCCTCTTCAGTGTGTAAGTCACGTCCTCTATACTAGCCTTCTCGTTCTCCATATAGAAGATCTTCTTGCATTGTAGAAGGAGGCTCAATTGTTGTGCAATTCCATACAAGGCGACTTCTAAAGTGTTGTTCGTATAGCTCCGGCAACAGTTGCAAGGGATTAGACTCTTATGGAACAAATAGCCTGTTTATGCTTGGCCACAATTTTTGCAAGTGAATTTCAATTTGCAATGAACCAAGTTCTGAAGAAGGCGCATGAGTGGATGTCGTGGGCATGAAGGCTGCTATTGAATTGGCAGCTAGCAAATAAATGCTTCTTTATGAGTGAACGTTGGCAGCTCTATTGGACAATGGAACTTGAATCATGTTGATTTTTTTGCGATCTGCATTCGAGTGTATTTAGATACGTACACTTCATGGATATCACTACACTTTATTGAGTCCTCAATCTAACCTAGAATGCAATTCATAGAACAATTCATTTTTGGTTTTCATCCAATCACTGTAGGGCTTTCTGTAACAAGAAGATTCCAACTAGGTGTGCAGTACTATTGGTACAAGAACGTGCTCCCATGCAGTGTCAAAGTCATGCAATGGATAATATGCCCCAAATGACACTTCTATGAGTCACTTTGTAGTTGCGTGACTTTTAAACAGAGACGACAGCAATGATATACAATCATGAAGATGGACTCCAATTCACTACGATGTCATTGCTTTAGTTTACTTCTTACCAAATCAAATGTCATAGTAGTTTCTCACATGATGTCAGTCATCCGTGGATACTCAATAGGTGCACCATATGGGTTGGCAAGTGTGTTGAACAACTGCATTTTAACATTGCCCTCCTTTGAATCAAAGACACGGTTTTCCAGAGCATGCATTGACAAAGTAATTTTCCTCCCAAATTTTGAATGCCACGTACTACTGGATTTCTTCCAAGTTAGCATTTTCATCTTTCTTTATTATGTGCAAAGTATGTGCTAGATGACATCATTGTACTTTATTTATATATAATGGCATTGGCCTCCTAAAACAAACTGACTAGTTTGTGGAATTCACTGGCTGAAGGTGGCTACATGACTTGGATCTACTTTTCTTCAATTACGGAGTCACTAATGCTTAGCAAGTGATAAAGGTAATACTAGAACGCTTCCTTCTTGATAGATATTGAATGTGGCCCAAGAGGCCAATGTTATGACAACATGGTGTTCGATGCGATCAAAAAAGGCTAAATAACCTTCTCCAATTTCTGGACCATCTTTGACAAGTAAGATCTGTTTTTTTCATAGGACCTCATGCCTATATACGTCCTTACATTGTATGAACCACTATTGTTCATGAATTTGGCATACGATTTGTCATATTTGTAGGACCAAACAAAGTCTTTGTTTGGGCTTTACTAGAACCGTATCACAAAAGGCATTACTTCTACAAGTCACCAAGAAGTCACATACAAGGCACAAGTTGCATAGACCAATTGCATCGTGATTGTTAGAAGTCATGAAATACTTGAATGTAGGCTAACATACATGATTCTACTAGTTGTTGATCATTGTAGAAAACAAACGTTGTGGTTCTCATGTTGTTTACTTAAAATGCACAAAAATCAAAGTATTTTCAAAAGATGCATGGTTTCAACATACAATTCATGACTTGTACTTCCAACCTCACCTTTCTGATGTCAAGCACAATGTAGCATTCCAAACCTCAGGATTGCAAATCTCTCAAGTACTTCTCCGACCTGCCCCCTTCCTTGTTTAGAGTAGGCAATTGTCTTACAATAAGTACGAGTCAAGAAGGTCGTAAACTGCAGCATCAAATGCCAAAGCAAAGAGTCTTGAAAGTTGCCCCACTATTTTGTAAGAAGAGACAAAGGCCAACAACCTTTGATTCTAGTAGTGACAATGAAGGACTCTATAAATCACAAGTACTCACTGCCCCTATCTCAAAGGATGAAAGTGCACAAATGCTGCAAATTGTCACTAAAATTCATGAGGGGAACGTCCAAAGAACTATTGCTCACACATCTGGAGTGCTACAAAGACCTTGGTTTTGGAATGGAACGCGAAGCACAGACTACAAGGTCCAGCCCATATAGTACTCACTTCATCGTGCATAGAGAGCCTGTCACTAGTATGCTATAGGCGATGGTATCAGGTTGCAAACTAGAATCGCCTAAAGTGAGTGTGAGAAGTTGATTGGAGAAGGCATTCATTTCTAGGAACCCTTCTATCAATGTACCACATGTTGAGGAGGGTGGCCAGTGCGAAAACATGCTTGATGTGAATAAGACAATAGGACTGGTAGAGCTTGTGCCTAGGAGTAACAACAAGATCTGATTAGATGCTTATGCATCTACTTTTGAATAAGGGTCTAAGGTTGCCAAAGTAGGTGTACCCACGTACACGCCTAAATAAAGATTATATTCAAAGTTGTTTCACACCAGACATTAATAGAGAAGTGGCAATGTTTTCTTTCACCCCTCATACCATGAATTCTTGAAAATACTAGCTATGGCTTTGTTTTTCTTGCAGTTATCTCCCATTGGCACTATATCTAGCTTTTGCTTTCTGAGTGTTGGTGAATGTCATGGCTACACTAACAATATCCCTAATTTAGAATTCATGGCATTGCATATAGTAATTGAGTCTTATGCATGTACTTTTTTCCACGCACTCATTCACCGAGGCTAACAAGTCACATTGAAGTTCTCACCTTCGGCATGAAAGCGTCAATTGCATTCACTATGTTCAACTACCGGTCATTCTGTAGTGACCTACTGCAATCAACCTTTAGTCATCTTGAAGTCATCTTGCACTCATCCTTAAGTCAACCCGAAGTCATCTCCAAGTTATGTACTAGTCATTCAAAAGTTACGAAAGTCTATCAAATGTCACTATGGAATTTTGGTCTGTTGTACATGTGTGAGGTCGTAGTTTTCTATCACTCAGTTGTTCTATAATACGCCATCAACTAAGTGCTTATGTAGTGCCGAATGAACACCTTCTCCTATGTATTTTGTTTGTGGAGGTATATAGGAGCACAAAACTGAAAAGAGGATGGTAGGAGCCAAACTACCGTTTTTTGACATTCACAAGTAGCAACTACGAGATGATCAGCTCTAGAAAAGACAGTTGAAGTGCGTAGTGGAGAACAAACTAATGAGATTGCATTGCCCATGTTGCAAATGTCATGGACAGAAGTCATTGTTGTTGCACAATATCTAGGAGCATCTAATCCAAAACGGCAGAGACCTAGACTCCTAGATTTGGAGAGGTCCTAGCACACAGGACTCCTTAGATGAAGAATGAGAGCAGGAAATTTGGGGATAATTGCAATCTGAGGCATCGAGCCTCGATGCCACATTCGACACTTGTGTAATAGTAGAATAGGCCACTTACCATGCGGAAGCTCCAACATTTTCAGTAGAGAGATTCATTGACAAAGTTACTGAGGCTTTCGTTGTAGTAGACTCCATCCATGCAAATTGCGTAGGAAATGGACTTGATGATGTAGCCAAAAAAGAAGAAAGTCGCAACGTGTAAGATCCAGTAGCAATGGAGGTGTCTACTCATCCACAAAATGTAGACTATGACGCATAGGTTCTAGAGGACTCTCTAGAGCATTTGTATGAGGACTCGTGATCAAGCAAGCTAGCAGCGACGGTATTGCTGATGAATCTATGCATAGTGTATGGTGTTTCTAATGCTTGGGCCAACGAATTGTTTAGCATCTTGTATCAACACTTTTTGCCACAAAACAATATTCTACCAAAAACCTATCATGCGGCCAAGTCTCTGATCGGGAAATTGGAATTAACATACACCATCCATGCCTATAAGAAGGATTGCATGCTATTTTATGGTCCATACGAGGACATTATGAAGTGCCCAAAGTGTGGTGGGCATAGATATCAGGACAAAGAGAGGAGGGCCTTTTTAGTGAAGGTCGTTTGTCATTTCCCAATCATCTCGCGACTACAGCGACTGTTCAAGAGCCCCGCCATTTCCAAACTCATATTGTGGCATATAGAAAATTGGAGCAACCAAAAAGGAGGGGATGGACTTGTTTGCCATCCTTGCAATTCCAAAGTCTGGCAATACTTCCACAATAATGTGGATCCCACCTTTGCTAATGATGCGTGCAATGTGCACTTTACTTTGGCAGTTGATAGAATCAACTTTTTCAAGCAGAACCGCTCCTCGGGGTCCACTTGGCCTATTTTGTTATTGAATTATAACTTGTTCCCTTGGCTCTTCACAAAAAAATTCTTCATTTTGTTGGCCCTCTTGATTCCCGAACATGAAGCAGTCACAACTAATGTATTTGATGTGTACTTGGAGCCCATAGTAGACGAGTTGCTAGAGTTATAGGTAGGCATTCCAACGTATGATGCGACCAAGGATGCTGGCAATAGGGCATTCCAACTTCATGCCATATTGTTGTGGACTATCCATAACTTCCTAGGATATGGTACCATTGGCAATTTCTCGCACCAAAAGTACGCAGCTTGTCCATGGTGTAGTGAAGACTTAGGCATTGAGCATTCTAGAGAGCTCAACAAACAAACTTATGGTGGGACTCGACAGTGGTTGCCAGAGGCACATCCGTATAGGTTAGAAGAAATGAAGGCCTACTTCAATGGCAACCTGGAAAACCATCCTAAACCAAAGGAAGTGATAGTAGAAGAACAGATTTAGCATGCATTGGAGAGCGAGGCATGGAAGGTAGCTGGAAATAGAAAAGGGACTCCAAGTGACTCATCAAAAGTGCATGGTTGTAAGCGCCTTAGCATTTTGCATCGTTTACCATATTAGATGGTAGGAGTCACTATGTTGTTGTGTAGGACTTTTACTTTGCAACTTGCTAGTCACTTTATAGTGTCATTTTAGTTGCATTGTAGTCAATTTTTAGTTGTGATCTAGTGCCATTTGTTATTCGTGACTACAGGTTGACAAAACAATCTATGGAGTGTTTGGGTAGAATCCGTGTAGTGACCTCAGAACATTAATGACTAAACACATTATCTTCTAGTAGGTACATGTTTCAGAGAAAGGTGTTCCGTGTGCAGTACTTGTCTTTGCAAATGATTATGTAAGCTGATTCCTAATTTTAGTATTGTGCTAGCAAAAACTCCTCATTTGGCACTTGTTGGATGTCATGCATTGCGAAATGAACTTGGCCAAGATTTTTTTGAAGACCATTAGTGGGAAGAAAGATAGCATCAAAGTAAGGAGAGACCTATAGAGGTAGAAGATGGTAAAGCTTAGAGCATCATATATTATAACCAAAGATGAATTTGAGAAGTTTGCCAAATGTATAGAGTCTCTAAAGATGTTGAATGGCTACTTGTCAAACTTAGGGAAGTGCATTTGCAAGAAGAACTTCAGAGGACTCAAGTCCCATCACTACCATGTTTTGATGTAGTAGGTGATACCACTAGCACTTCGAGGATTGATGGCTCTTAGTCTTTGTTTGGCAGTGATGAAGATGTGCAAGGTATTCCGTCGTTTGTGCATGAAGGTTTACAATCTTGCAGACTATCTGTCATTAGTTCGTGATGTTATAGAGAGCATGGCATTGTTGGAGATCAAATTCCTGCCTTCCTTTTTCAACATCATGACGCACCTACCATACCATCTTGCAAAGGAGTTGGATCTTTGTGGCCCTATCAATTGTGACCTCCCAATTTGTCACTTGAGATTCATAGATTTTCTTTTGTTTTAAACCGCAAATTAGAGTAGATAAAAGTATACAAAAAGCCCTAAAAAGAGTGTAGAATTGAAATAGGGTTGTAACATATCCATTATAGTATTTGGTCTAGATTTGATTGTACATGTGAAACTCCCCCAAAACCAACTTGGGAATAGTGGAAGGATCACAAGATAGTTGGTTTTGCAAATTTGAGTTACATGGCCCTTAAGGGTTAATTTCCCCTATGAATGTGGCAATTCATAGCTAAGTCAGTCCGAGGGATCCACAATTAGGCCAATAGGTCAGGTCTTAGAATTAGGTTTTGAATTCTCCACTAGACCATTGAATTCCTAGAAACCCCGATTGTTAATATGTAGGTGCCACAACTAAAGAATGGAGCTATAGAGGAATCTACTCCCCAAGGATGGTGTTCTAGGGTAAATCCCATGCTAAGAGTCCAATGGCAAAGTCCACTTTCCAAGATTCCTTCATCTATAGAAGATTCTCGTACCATCAACAAACGCAAGGAGATGCCATTTTGGGTCTCACTAACTAAGTGTGCTAAGGACAAAGTAGACCTGCATGCCTCCCATGAGACTCCTTGAGAGGTCTCATGGAAATTCCCAACATCTTTTGACTTGTAGAAGATTTCCATCCAAGCGATCAATTATTCTAACCTCCAACAAGAATTTTGTGGAAATTACCTAGGTTGTGGTAAAATTTCACTAAAAATTAGATTAGTTTGTCTTATGCTAATACTACACTCCACCAAATTTTGTGGCATTCCGATAGTGGCAAGATTCTTGTAGAGGTCTGATATCTCGGAATTTAATCACATAGCAGTACACCACGACGTTGACCGGCACTCCGGGAGCACACGATGGCGGATTGAAGTCAACAAGGGGACTTTTCTTATTCCCTTGCACCTACTGGAGACCACAAGCTAGTTACTTTTCTCAAAATAGGGAACTACCAAGATTTGGAAATTTACTCCAACTTGGTTTTTAATCCACACTAACTTTTGTTGGGTTTTTGGTCTCAGCATAAGGGGACAAGGATGTTTAGAACTAAAAATAGTGTTTTGGAGCCAACGACGCAATCTGTTTGGCATTTGGAGTTAATCTCCAAAAGTTAGGATGTTGGTTCAACGTATGGTAGATAGTTAAAAGTTTAGGAGTAGGATGAAAATCTTTAAAGATAAGGATGAAAATTCAAGTTGATAAGGTTACTAGTAGGAGTTTAGGGAGGGGGATGGTTCCTTGAAATCTATTTAAGGGCCCCATTTCCCTCTCTAAAATCAACCCCTTCAATTCTTGTTAGGTCCATAGGTCCAAGTTATTTTGGAATTCTTTTGACATTTGAAGCTGAAAGCTCCCCTATGGTGTTTTCGGAGCACTTTTGGCTCCTTGTCGTTGTTTCTCAAGCTTTACAAGGGCCCTTTGGTCCCTTGTATCTTGCCCTTGTGTACGTCCATGCACTAAGTGACCAAGTTGGGGGCCTTGTTTGCACCTTGTAAGTCACTTATGTGGATTAAGAATTTTTTTTGGGTGTTTTGTACTAATACTGAAGCAACCTCCCATTGTACCTTGGCAATGCCGCTTTGGGGGGCCTTTAGTGCATGAGTGACATCATTGGGAGGGATTTATTTGACTATTAACTCTAATTCTACTTGGGCACATGTTTGGAGCAACTAACCTTTTCTTAGAATTGTCCTTGTGGAGTGGTCTCCTTTGGGACGGTGAAGCTTTGAACCCTTGTAGTGTGACTTCTAGGGGACCCCTTTATTCTTTTGTTTAAACCAATTCTTTGCTAAGCAGCCCCTTCATGGGGTGGCAAAGCTTTGAACTCCTAACTAGGAACTAGTCCTACCGTGGGTGTTAAAACCAACGTGGCGGCAGAGCTTTGAACCCCCTTGGTATAGAAGCTCCAAAATTTAGTTTCCAAGACATACTTGAAAATGTCCAAAGTTTGGCTTTCAAGATTAGCGGTAGATTAGAAGAAAGTTCCTAGCCCCAAGGTTAGGAGCAATAATTTCCCTAGTAGTTTGGCCCTAGGCCAAGACGACGAAGCCTTGGCGTGTCAATTCCACCACACCCAACAAGTCCAATTTTTATTGAGTAAGTGGGTTCCCTTAAGGGAACCCAAGACAACACCCCCCATTAGCTTCCAGCACCCCCATTTGAACTCCCAACACCCCCAATAAACTCTAGCACCCCCTAGTAAGTTCCAGCACCCTCTAGGGTCTACAGTCCAAGTACTGGGCCGGGTCCGCAGTCCACAAGTACTGGAATTCGGGGAAGGTCGCAGTCCAAGGGTTCGGAGAGGTCCAACAGTCTAAAGCTTAGGGAGGGCTAGCAAGTCACCCTAGGCATTAAAACAAAAAGGGAGAAGAGGAGGAGAAGAAGAAGAAAAGAAGAGAGGGGGAAAAAGAGAAGAAGAGAGAAGAAGAAGAGGGGAACATCTCTATACTACCTTACACACACAAATCACCTCTTTCCCTCACCAACCAAGGTCCACAGTACGTTATGGAAGGGGACTAGAGAAGTGGGAGTGAAATAGAAGCCAAGGAGGGAGAAGGTGAATAGTGGTTTAGCAATTAGATTAGGTAGGGAATCCATGGGCTTGCATGGTGACCATTGAAAGTAGGATTAGTATGACGAGTGTAAGACTTTTGTAAGCTTGGAAGGGGGCATTAAGGGGCCCCATAAGCCAAAGTTACAATGCGTAAGGCCTCCATTAAGGTTCTTGGTGGAATAGTGTTAGTATTGAAGGACGAAGCCAAAAAGAAAAGAAGGAAGAAGGGAAGGAAAATAGGTGGAACTCAAGGGCCCCCATGGAATCGGAGGAAGTTATGTGGACATGGACAAGCTTACACCAAACCCCGGCAATAGCGAGGTAAGCCATTAAGTTGGCAACAATCATTTACCCGAACTATCAAGCTAGAAGTTGACGCAACTTAGGAAGATCCAATCATGTAGTAAGTAGTGAGGAGGGTTGAAGGGACTAACCTCCATGTAGCTAGGGAGGAACCATAGTGGCATATAGGATTCAATTTAGAGGATCTTATATAGAAAATCACGTAGGTAGGTCTTCAGTATCATTGAATTCACTATGGCACCATAAGTAATTTGACAATTGAAAATGATTGGTTCTTGTATCACTCGCACCTCTAAGCATTTCTTCACCCATTCACAAAATTAGGAAATAATAGCAAGATCCATTGCTTGGAAGGCACAGTAGACCACACTCACAACACCCCCCACTCACAATACCCCCTTAAATTAAAAAAGTGAATAAAAGCTAAGGACTTGGTCGTGTTTGCTTACTTACTAAAGGTGGATAGTAAAACGCCCACATCAATGTGTGTTGGATGTATCCAATGGAGCAATACATGAAAACATTGAAGAACCATATCCACAACATGGCACGCCTTAAGGCTTGCATGGCAGAGAAATACTTGAAAGATGAGTGCATTGGTTTCATCATAGAATACTTCCATAGATTTGAGGCCATCCAAAGACACATATGGGACGAGGATGAAGAGTATGCAAATGCGAAGGAGGTTCTACAAGGCGCTGACATGCCATACATGATGAGCCCTGAGCTATGTGACATAGCACACCAATATGTGTTGTCAAATGTTGCAAGTATGCATGATCTACACACATGAGTGCTTATCCTTACCCTTTGTTCCAACCTACAAAGTTCTATGGAGCGTTGTTCAATTGGCGTGAAGTACAGAGGTCATAGAGATCCTATGTTAATTGCGGACTATATAGTACTGTCCAAGTCGCGTTATAGTTGTGTTTGAGTCTACTTTAAGTAAATTTCACACTATGTGACTACTACTTGACTGACATGCAATAACGCAAAAGTCATTCCTATATGATGCACAATCCATCCATCTCATGGGATGTATTTTAGGCATAGGAAGTAGACAGAAGAACATGCTGTGAATCCCATTATGCTTGCATTGGCAGATTGGATTCAGAGTACTGTACGTGACTCTGAATTGCACCTTACAAAAGATAGGACAAGGACCGTTTGCTCCTCAACAAAAGACCATCTCAAAGAGACATCCAATATTCATGCATCATGGCATTCAGGAACTACTTCCAAGTGCACGAAGAGACAACAACTTAGTTACTAAGCTACAACAACGGCATGGCCTCAACTTTTCAATTGCCATCACAAGACAAAAGTGTTACTTACATTGGAGTTCTGAAGGATATACTAGAGTTTGATTATGGAACACTACACACTAAGGTCACACTACTATGGTATGAGTGGGTGAAGACTTTGGACAATCGAGGGAACCCTACGTACATGAAGGACGATGGCAAATTCTTGGTGGTAAACTTTTGTCACAAACTTCTCCACATGTCCGAACCGTTTATATTCCCTAGCTAGGCTACACAAGGTTTTTTTTCTAATGTCGAGAGCAAACCTAGTTGGAAAGTTGTACTATGCAAAAAAACGAGAGCACAATGAGAGGTTGTGGACACAATGGACGCCTTTATCAACACCACTACGGAGAGCGCCAGTATAACCACTCCACTAAAACTTCCTATGGCGTTGGACACAGCTAATCTTATTGGAGTCATCGAGTTGTCTATAGAGGAAAAACTACTGGCACTAGAGCAGTTGTAGCATACGCACCGTGAGTTGCTACATCACCTCTGAAACCATTTGCACACAACACCGATCACTATTGTACATCCACTATATACAAGCCCTATATTTGAATGGCATGAATGTACTCTCGATGAAGAAGCCTAAATTTATAACTGTGAATGTAGAGTCCAACACATTTAGAATCCTAAGTCAAATCGAACTCCAGTGTATAATGTCTATAAAAGTTGGCTGCTTGCCCTCCCATTGACCGTAGTGTCTTCTTTGTGAAAACAGTGTCAATCACATTCCAATGAGTAGTATATTGCAATCCTTTCCGTTCAGGCAGACCTAAACCCTACTAAAATTTCTCAAACCACCCGTGACCCTACTACAAGTAACAAGTGAGTTGTGTTGCTATCACGTCCTAGTGACTACGCTCAATCTACGTGACTTTGTATTATTGCAACATAGCTACAGGAAGTTGGTGACCTTGAACCGCAACAAGGAGCCAGCCACGTCATCACACTGCTTTCCAAGGGAAACACTCTAAACCACATATTGAGTCGCGCATTAGTCAGCATGAGTCATGTTTCAATGGCCCTATAGTGATAGGAAGTCATATTCCGTAATTGAATTCTCCATGTCGTTCCCTACGTTCTCCCCTTGGTGGCATTGTCAATAGAAAACTGCGGATGAATAACAGACGTTGTCACTAGTTCATCCCGCAATCGCAGCCTCGACTACAACATGACTAGGACATTGCCAGGAGCAAAATCACGATGCAATTATAGAGGAACCAATCGCAATGTAGTCATTCTGGACACCCAATCATAGTTATCCCCGATTTCTTGTAGTGTTGTTCCTATATTGTTGAGGTTTTTAATATAGAATGTACAACTTTTACCATCTTTATTTCAATTTCTTATAAGAATTCGATTTAGACATGAATTGACTCCTTAAGGACCAAATGACATTTTTGTAATATAGCAATTTAAAACAATTTACTACAAACTATTCCAAGAGTAGATTTAAGATGCAACAATTTTGATAACTTTTGTGTACATAGTGAAAAAAATATTGCATGATATGTAATTTTTAGTGTTAAAATGGAAAATTTTACTAAATTTCTTGAAAAATCACCTTTTTGAGAAATAAAAATGTGAAATTTGTTCTCTAGATTTATATATTTATAGAAAGACTTGATTCTCTTAAATCATTTTATTTTGATTAATGAGATGAAGGTGACAAGGAATTTTTCTGTGCAAGTAATCAGGGAATCTTCACTATAAAATAAAGAGAATTTGAAGTCCTTTATGTAACTCAATTTTCAATATTTTTGAATATAGAGAGAGAGAGAGTGGGTGTTGATTGTTTATATATTACAACCATTGGAATTGGCATTGTTCAATTTGAAAATTAAATTTTTAACAATTTTGTATTCTAAATCAAACTCTACTTTTTTTACTTACTATTTTTTTCAAGCTAAATATGAAACTTTTTTATTTGAAATTTTTAATAGATATTACCAACTTATATCTTCAACATATTATAGAGAATAAAAGTTGGAGGATTTTTCTATAAAATGTTTGAAAAATAGAATCTAACCATTTGGGAAGAGTTCAAAATAATTCTTTTTGAAATTCAAGGAATTTGATCTTGCAATTAGTAAAGTTTTATATAAATTTTAGGGGGGGGGGGGGGGTACTTTAACCAGGGTTGACAGGACGGTCGGACGTCCGGGACGTCCGGACGCGGACACTGTGTCCGTAGCGTCCGTTGACATTCATGTCTGCCTGTTCGCCCCGTCCGCCCGATTACGACCGTCCGATCAACACGCGGACTGATATGGTCCACACGATCTGGGTGTCCGCCCCGCCCCGCTTGTCTGCCTTCCGATGGCAGGAGGGACACTGCGTCCGCTAGCGTCCGTGCATCCGAAAAACGGACGCTATTTTGGGGCGGACGTAGAGATTCGTCAACCCTGACTTTAACAAGTGAAGTAGAAGATCCTATAGTTGAATTTGTCAATGAATAAAGATTAAGATTCCAGACAAAGATGAAGATTCTAGACTTGTATTCAATTTGAATACTTTAAATTAGTATGAGGCTAGCCTAAAAACATTGAAATCCTTTATAGGTTAATTAATTTGAAAAAAGAAGTTTGGATACAATATGGACATAACATTTGATACAAAATACAATATGAATTCTTTTAAGATGAACTTCAAAATAATTCAAATTTTTTTAAAGTGATTTACAAATGTAACTAGTAAATACAAATTAATTAAAGGATTTCATGATACTTTTGAGAGTGTCTTTTATTTTTATTAAAAGAAAAAGCACACTATCTCTTTAACTTTATTTAGATCATAAGTATATAAGAATATAACACAAATATATAGGAATGTCAAGAATTGTAATGATTAGTATTTAAATTTCTATTAATATCATTATCATAAAATCTAGTTTATATGAAAAAATTTATTTAGTGAAAGTAAAAGTGAGTTGGACCTAGGATAGGTACTGAAATAATAAGAACTCAAAAGGAACTTGGTTTCATACATTTTATATATATGTGTGTGTATGTATTATAAATAATCACAATCTCTCTTTTTTAAAGTCTTAAATAAAACATCTTACCTTTTTTTACATGTTGATTTTTCCTAGCAATACACACCTAAGTTCAATGGAGTTAATTTCACCTTTTAAAGTGCATTATAAGTTTGATATGAATTTTTTTCATTTGTTACTTAAAACATTCTTAGTAATTTTTGTTCTTCAATAAAAAAATGTATAATTCTTAAGACACATAGAAGTCAAATATAAAAATCAAATATACAAATTTCTTTCATATATAGCAAAAGCATGGAAATATAAAGTGACTACAACTATAATTCATTGGACAAGGAAATTAGTGCACATTTTACTATGAAATTGCCAGATTTTTTGTTGAATCTTCTTAGAATTGAGTAATATTTATTCATAGTCTTACCTTGTATTTTTTGGAGGCAATGTGAATAAGTTATGAATTTTCATAGTGCTAAAACAATTTGTAAAAAAAAAAACCCTAAGCATTCTTGATGCATGGGTTTAGATTTTAGACAAGAATTTGTACAAGTCAATTTGAAGACAACTATAATTTTAAAGTATGCAACTTTAAAAAGAATAGTTTAGAAATAAGAACAAACTTCTCATGGACTTATCCTTTCAAGGTTAATAAAGATTCAAAGAGAAAATTACAGTGACCATCCAATGAAAATATAAAATTTAGCAATGTCACTTGAAATGTCATTCACAGGGAAAATTAATTAAAAATCGTGAGTAGTGCCTGCATCTAAGCTTATTCGAAAAGGTGGTCCTCAGCCGTGGCGAGGGCGGTCATCGATCGGGCGTGGCAGGTCACTGCGCCGGGGAAGGTTCCGAACCTCAGACCGAACCTGGGACCCCTTTTAGCCCCCTGTTCAGCCCCAGGCTGCAGGGCCAAAATCTCCCAGTGCATAAGTAGGTACTTACATACTATATACTCAGATCAACCTGTACACACAACACCAAAGCTAGAGAACACACGACCAACCAATTGCTTCACACCGATACTAACATTAATTCCCTGCTCTATCCTCTACACAGAACATGAGCTCTACTCACACACTATGCTTGATCGATCATGATACGTACACACCATATTGATCATGATACTTGCAGACCCTATCTTCTTGATCGTGAGCAGGAACGTCCTGGTATGATTACTTGATGTATCACTGAGTTGTCCTGTAAACTCCAGCTAGTATGACAACGCCATTACGTACAGCCCGTGTTGAGTTATCGACTGTGCTGTGATACTTCAAGAGATTCCCCTCGTCCTCTTTCTACAACTATGTTCACATGTACACAAAAGTCGGAGGAATCCGGACTTGAGACTCCTACTCCCTTTTCAGAGAAGACCTCTCTCCCATCAAAGCTTTGTAAAGCCCACGCCCCAGCATTACGTTCAACATATTCAGACCCAACACGCTTGTCAGGACCAGCGGACATTCAAACCCACGAGGAAACTGGGAAGCATTCCAAACAAGCTTGGCTGTTATCCAGATATGACAAAATAACCGGGTCAAGAAAAACGCGATCCAGTTCAGTGTCCAGCTCATGAAACTGCCGCAGGTGCTCTTTGATTTCGACGTGGAACAGAGCTTCCTCACTTTGCGCAAGTGCAGAACTAGAGAATGCACCTGGTGCAGACAAATCCAAGAATTGGGATTAGAGTTTACGATATATGAAAATACGAAAAAAAGAGGTCATACAGGACTTGATCTCATTGACCTTTGGTTTTTATAACACACCAGACTGGTCCAGACTACTTTTGTCCCACTACTCCAAATTTCAAACACCCTCAATGATTTCCGGCATCATCGCCCGTACCTCGCATATGAGACCGAGAATCGAGTAGTTGATGCCCAAGTCTTGCTGAAGAGCAGGAGTAAAACAGGCGAGCAGAATTGCATGATGAACAAGCCGGTGAGGAAACTTGGCATTGTAGAGATGCTTTCGTATCAAGTCCCATTTATCGTAAGCGAAGAATCCACAGCACGTCGCCAATGCAGTGTAAGCTCCAGGCCATGTCCGGTTGAAAAGCACGTCGTGGGACAGCATGTTCGTCAATCCGGAAATTTGCGCTTCCTTCACCATCAAACCAATCACTGCAAACACACGCTTGCAATTAGGCACAGCACTATCCAACCCCTAAAGGACTGTAGAGCACTTCTTGAGTGAATGCACATATTCGATTGGTCATTTCTTCTACCAGATTCATTGCAAGCACAAGTAACAAAATGTAGATTGAAACAAATTGTATCATTCTTTCGCCACTTTGTAATTTTCCTTGGCACATACCTCACCTGATAAGGACATGACAAAGGTATGTAGAAGCGACACCGACGTATTCAGAAAATCCGCTGCCACCTCGGGTGTCAGTCCAGCAGTAATCTCAGGTCTCCATCGCAAGAAAAGGCCCAGACACTGATTGACTCCTTCGAAAAATGCAAGGGCACCAAATACTTGCCACAGCCATGAATTCCCTTCTTTGATCTGTACTGCCACCAACACAACCCAGATTGCGAGCAACAGCGTGAAGAAAACGCCAGGCGCGTCCGCTCTCCATGTGCTTGCTGGGGGCTTGGGTTTGGTCTCCCCCACAACCTTCTGCACACCCTCCATGGGTACCAAACCAGACTGCCCAACAAGAAATCAAACAATAAGAATATCTGGCAAACAGAGCTTCTGCCAAATCCAGCTAAAGAAAGCACGCGCCACTATCTCGCGCCATTGATCCACAATCAACAAGTGCACAAAAGCTCCGCAATGACCCAAAAAAACACAGAAATGAGAACGGGAAGCAACCAAAATGAATGAAAAAACAGTATGGATTGGACACCAGTCTCTTGAAGCTAGAGGCACTGCAAATCACAGCTTGAAAGGCGTTATGCATATACACAGTTGGCACCGTAAATTTGCTTGAACGGAAGCTGACAGGGTTCCTTCGAACTTTTGAGAGATCTAGCGAGGAGTCGAAAATTTCTGCAGACCTGCAAGTGCGCAAGTGCAATGCAACAGGAAATACTGTAGTATTCGTGAAAAATCGTGATCAGTTGAAGCAGTTGATGGGACAGAGTGAAGGGAGTGCAGTGAAGGTCACATGATCTTTCCGGGTCGCGTGACCCGCGTTGGAATCGCCGCAATGGCGCAACCATTGATGGGCCCGGAACAGTGGAAATCATCTCTTTTGGTATTGTGTGAATCATTTTATAGAAAAGAAGAGTTCTAAAGGGTCAAAACACCTGTAAAGGTACCAAAAAGGGATTAGATGCAACCAAGTTTTCAATGTAACTTTTTTTGAGCTATGATTTTTTGAAAAGAATCTATTAAATATAGGGAGTTTAATCCTTTTTGATGTTTGATCCTAGTACATCACATTGAATCAAGACTCATATTTTTTTTATTCATCAAAAAATAAAAAATTCTTTATGAAAGTTCCAATTTCAATTCAAATGTCAACTTGTCAAATTTTTCAATGGTAGAAAACGGGTCTAATTTCTAATGAACATTAATGTGATAGAATCCAAAAAAATCTTGTGTATATATAATCATATGATAGTGTGGAAAAAGACTTTATTGCTACAATTTGAATACTTTTTCATTTTCTATAATAATTAAAAGTAAAAATATGTGAACGTCCTTTTCAATATATAACATCCTCAAGCATCATTTATTGGTTAAAAGTCATCAGGGCTAAAAAGTGGTTAATGTTGAAAAATAATCAATGAATGACTTGATTGTTCATTATGGAAACAAAGAATGCACTTAGTGGTCCAATAATCCAAACATTTTGATATGGGGCCACATTTATTCACTAACTACAAGATTGACCAATGCTTTGAAATTGAGTGTTTTAAATAGAAATGAACAAGCAAGCCACTATGTAAAATATGTCCTTGCTAAGTATTTTGCCAAACTCATGTACTTGCAAAATATCAACCAGGGTGATTGCAAGAAACACTTGTCATTTATGGAGTCCCCTTGGTCTCCATGGAGGTGCTTTTCCTCATAACTTTTGCGGTTTAAGTTCATTTTAGCTGAAATTTGGAGGAGAGGTGCATGTTATTGATCTAGACATTCAGTAATGTTTTCAATTTTCTTAAAAATAATTTACTATTTTTAAAGTGGCCCCAATTGGGTGTCTATCTTGGTTGTTTTGGGGGTTCTTAGTTCTATTTGGGAACTAGAAATGCGATTTTGAAACCAAGGTTTCAACTTGTTGTAGGTGGGCTAACATTCTAAAGACATTTGATGAGATTTTTGTCAAAGAACTCAGTGTAAGGGTTGCACATGGGTTGAAAATGGACACTATTTGTGCAAGTACTATGAAGAGGGGAAAATTTTTTATGATGAATTTTTTGTTCATATGGGACCATAGAAAAGATTAGAAAAAAGGATTTTTTCTTTTAATTATTTCAATTTTTTTACTATTTTCTAAAAATCAAATTCAAAAGTATGTATTTTCTTGCGTTTTGCTAGGCCTCTTTTATTGGGCATAACTTTTACAGATAATTTTTTTTAGGCTTGAATTCATATACATGTACTATTTATAATGCTTTACAAATTATTCATATTTTATTTTATTTTTAAAAATTTTATTCCAAAAGTAATGAAACTCTAGTAATAAAGCCATTTTGAGCCAAAACCAGCAAGTGTTTCTTGCAACTACCCACCATTAATCAATAACATCATGGCCCAAAGATGGAATGTTGATCCATTTATTGTCATTACAATTAGAAGAACAACACATGATCCATCAATAAAAATCCTTGAAACTAAACTCAAACTACCCAAAACTGCTCTAAAACACACTTTTAAAACAATCAACACAATTGCCATACACTATGTTGAATCTATCATCCTACACAAAAGAAAAATAGAAAACAACCAACCACTTCCAATAAAGTAAAATACTATTTTAAACATCACTTTCCATTTGAACTTACAATGCATACCCACCTACCTTTTAACCTTAATTACTTTTAAAACTAGTGATTTGAAACTAAAGTGTCTATTCTCGAAAGGGGAGAGTAGTTTTGCATCAATGACCCTTGATCTGTTGAACCTAGGTTCATTGACTTTACAAATAGACACTTTATTCAGGGTTGTCTTGTCGGACATGATTTAGGGTTTTTGTGTTTGATAGACGTTGCATATTGTATATGACAAGTGTTGAGTAAATATGACAGATTCATCAAGTAGAAATTTGGGGGTGTTTTTCTTTTATCCCGAGGTAAATGGATTTTGGCGACGTGGCTAGTCCATAAGAATAACATGGAAAGTGAAGAGCATGGGCAACCGTGGGTCGAGGGGCAACCATGGGTATTAAATTTTCAAAAAAATGTTCAAAATTGTCATTTCTAGTGCAAAGAGCAAAAAAAATTAAATGGAATTTTTTTCATATATAATTGTAGGATCTTGTAGTTGAATAGTATAAAAATGTGTGGAAAAATTTTCAAACACTTTGACTCTACAGATTGCAAGATAAATGTGTTCAAAGTGCAAAAATCATATTTTTTGGCATAGTGGCATACTAAGGTAGGAACACCCATAACCAATAGTGTACCCATAGTTTGATAGTAAAGTTCCCTTAAAGTGTCTCCAATTGTACTTTGAAACCGTGTCCATACATAATTATGGTTGGTGAGCTCTCATTTTTATAGATTTTGGTACTAGAATCAAGGCACATTTTGAAGAGTGTGGCCTTTAAGATGCTTTATAGGATTCTACTTTGAAAATTTTTAGAAATTAGATGTTGTATCCAAAAATTCTAATTTTCTTTTTAAATCTTATGATTTTGAATTGCAAATGTTGAAAAAATATTTTTTCTAGAAAAAGTTGCTTCCAATTGTGCTGAATTGCTTAAATTGACGGTTATGGGTGTTCCTACTTTAAATTAAGAGACTATGAATCTTCTTTAACTAAAAAAGTTTGCACTATAGATTTTGAATTTAAATTTTTTCATCATTCAAAATTGAATTGGAAAAAATTAAATAAATAAAAGTTTAAAAAATAATGTGGTTCTTTTTTAGAAAAAATTATTTAAGTAGAAGAAGGTTTAGGCCTTTAGGGTAGAGGGAAAAACTAAATCATTAATAGCTATATGGAGGATCTAAAATGCACTAATCTCAATAGTGGATTATTTTAAAAGATCAAAGTTAATCATGTGGAACTATTGTTTTAAAAAAATTGAAAATTGAGCCCAAAAAGAATTTTATACCTATTTTTGTTTTTTAAACTATAGTTGCTTGCAAAACAAGATGCTCCATAACATTCACATCATAAATCCAAATGAAACAAGTAATAGCATTCTATGTAGACAAAAATATAACATACAAAGAAAAAAAATGAAAATTTATTTCAAATTTTTGTAGATTTATTTGCCTGCCTAATTTGATTCTAGGCTTATTATGGTTATATAGTATAACTCTTACTCCTAGGCACCAATTAAAGTAAAAATTACATTCCTCCAAGCTAATCAATTTTTCTATCTTATGAAAGAATTTCAAAATGTTTCACTAAAACTTGATATTATAGGAACTTGTTCAAAATCCATCTTGTCTTCTACAAACACAATGATATTTTAGGGATTGAGGACAAAATGCATCCTCTTCAAATTTTCAATGGCAAATTCTTGGTAGGGTGAAATGAATCTCAATATTTTCTGAAATAGGATCTTGTAGAGTACTAACAAGTTGACATACTTGTTACATTTCCTAATTATCAAAATTTCAATGGAAGAAGTATTTAAAATTTTATTTAGGAAATGTAGTGAAAACAAGAGCAAGTATAATTTTTTTTTCTAATGAAAGGAATAGTCGAGATGAAAAAAAACATTTTTTGGGACATTTCTAGTCCTTATTACATTGTACAAAAAATTGTGTCTAGAGAACTATTTTTTGAATTTATTTTTTCAACAATTTAAAAAATAAAAGGTTCATTTTGGTGCAATTAAGAACACAAAATGATTAGAATAATTTCAAATTTTTGAAGATGTTCTAAACAATATGCTAATAATATCAATGGTTGAATTTCAAAAATTGACCCATATATAAAAAAATTTAATTTGACAAGATCTAATTGGTTAGTTTGGCTTTCTACCCCCTTTTGTTTAAAAACATATTTAAATTTGAAAGATTTTTTATATTCTTATTTTCTAAAATTTTAAAAATACTACATTCAATAAAGATTCCAATACATTTAGGTGTATGTAATAAAAATCATTATTCACCTTTTCATAATTTCTCTTCCCTGAAAGCTATGTTTTCAACCTAAAAACTTGATCATTAGCAATTATTTAATATCTAAAAGTCCAATGGTCAATATTTTCTATAATTAATTCTATGTGTATTTGAAAAAGTAGTATTTACTTTCTTATGGTTAAAATTAAAGATTACAAATACATCAATGTATCAAAAAATATCAAAGTGGAACAAATTCATTGAAAACCTCCATTGTCAAAAATTTGTTCAGCCTTATAGTTAACATCTTGCCAATGTATTATTCATCAAGTGAATTTTAAAGTATGAAATATTGGATATAGATTTAAGTGTAAACTTCCCCATTTGATTTTTATCTATTGTCCAAACATCCTCAATCATCTTCATTCCTTATTTACTATCTTCATCTAAAGTCTAAAAATGAGACGAAAGAGATTTAATTTAGAACTTTTCCTTCAATTGGATTGATGCAAATACCAGAGTCATTTTATTGGTGTAGTATTCATCAAGTGAGTTTTAAAGTATGGAATATTGGATATAGATTTAAGTAGGAACTTCTCCATTTGATTTTCTCTATTGTCCAAACATCCTCATCCTCATTCTTTATTTACTATCTTCATCTAAAATTTTAAAATGAGAGGGAAGACATTTAAAATTAGAATTTTCCCTTTAATTTGATTGATGCAAATACAAAAGAGTCATTTCATTAGTGTTGTATTCATCAAGTGAATTTTGAAGTACAAAATAATGAATGGAGATTTTGTTAAAAACTTCTCTATTTTATTTTTTTCTACTTTCTAGTAATTACAATCAAATAAAAACTAACAATCAAACTATAATATATTTTCTTCTCTACAAAATTTTACTTATTAATTGGAGTTAGGGTCTTATCATTGAAAATATTAGTAAGAATAAATTCATTAAAGAAATAAGTTACGGTGTGATTGGGAATCTTCTTGTAGTAAATTGAAAATAATCCACTTTTTAATAGAGCTTTAATATTAAGCAAATGAGATTAGCTATGTAGGTATTGAATTTGAGTTCCATGCAAGTAAAATAAGTTAACTCACCTATTACGACAACTATATTTACATGTCTTGCAAATTAATGAACATGTCATTCACAATAAGATAGACAAGCCTATTACCACCTTCCTTACTATTTTGAATGTCTTACATGGGACCTATTCCATCAAGGTCACATATTTTTTTAAAGTGTGTGCTTATTTTATGAATAAAATTCAGTTGTTGCCATAATTTGTCAATGGAAATTCAAATTTCTATCAATTTTTGAAGTAATTTGTCCTTAAATTACAAAACCACCTATAGGGTCCAATCATAAAAATTCTATAAATAAGCCCTAACCTCCTTTCCATATATTTTATAGCACTTACATGTTTACCAATAAAGAATTGTCACATTACTTATCAACATTAATGCAATGATTTTGTAATAAAACAAGAAGATTTCAACGAGTTAGTGAGAGCTTAGCTGCTTTGTTGAGTAAAGACCTTGTCAAGGACAACCTCTTCTCTAGGGTGACCTTGGGTCCCCCAAAGCCATCGTTGCCTTCATTTTCTTCTAAAACTATGTTTTGGTGTTTTGAAGGGATTTGGGTCTTGGGTGACTTCAAGTGGGCGACTATGGGTCCTTAGGGGCGACCTTGGGTCTCCAAAAGCCACCATTGCCTTCATTTTCTTTCAAAACTATGTTTTGAGGTTTTGAGGGGATTTGGGTCTTGGGCGACTTCGGGTAGGCAACCATGGGTCTAGGGCGACCTCAGGTCCTTAGAAGGCGACCATGAGTCCTTAGAGGGAGACTTTGGGTCCTTAGTGGGTGACTTTGGATCTTTAGAAGGAATCATTGCCTTTTGTTTTAAGAACTATGTTTTGGGGGTTTGGGGGGAACTTTGGTTTTGGGCAATTTTGGATGGGTGGCTATGGGTCTAGTGCAACTTCATATCCTTCAATAGGTATGTTTTGTGTTTTGGGAGAACTTTGGGTCTTGGACTTCTTTGGAATGTGGGCGACATCTTGGCATAGGCAACCTCGTGTAATGAAAGGAATCATTGCTCTCTCTTTCTTTCAAATCTATGTTCTTAATTGTAAATGCAACTTGTATAGGGTTGCATCAAATTTGGCACTTATGAATTGAAATACTAATTTCATTAAATCAGGAAAGTGCTTCAATTTTTTATTTATTTTTTAGAATGGCACTATGTCTTATAATTTTTTTTAAACATGTAATTTTATTCCATATAGAATGGCATCTCTTTTATATAGTCTGTATTATAGAAGTTTTAATGGATGTACATGGAATGATATTTGTGTCATTTTTAAAAGTGTTTTTACGACATTTATAGCATTTTGGGGGGAATTTTTTTAGGAAAAAATAACTTTATTTTAATTTTAATGTGTATGTTGATTGAACTGAAATCCAACTAGTAAAAGAACTTCAAGAGGCTCAAGAAAATCAGATTAGCCTCCTCTAAAGGCAAACCTAATATTGCCATGGACCAAGGTTTATGTTGTATGTTTCATATACAAGACATCAATACATCACAATGACTTGTCTTCCATAATTATAGAGGATAACAATTTTTGTAGAAATATCTCCTATTGCTTATTGCAAATCTCAATGACACATCATATTCATGAAAAATTTGTTATATTGAATATAAAAATAAACAAATAAAGGTTGAAAATATATGTAAGAACTTTTCCATTCAAATTTTGCAATTCTTCAAGACTATTCCTAACCATGAATAATTTCTCTTATACATTTTAGAAAAAACAAACCAAAGGGTAGAAGCTTAAATATGAACATCCCTTTTTTTATTTTTGCAATTTTTGACAATTGAAAGGAGATTCCAAACACCTTCACCTTTTTCCTTTCCACTTGGAAAATTATTTATTAATATTTTTTGGTTCTTAGAGTTGTCATATATTTGCACAAATAAAAACACTGGCCACATTGCATGCTTCTAAATTTTAAAGAGTGATGTAATCATATTAATTGCTTTTTATATGATGTGACATTTTAAAAATAATATCAAATATTGTAAATGCAGTGTAGAAAGTTTCATGTATTGAATCTTGAGTTTGAATTATCTTGTGCAAATATTTTAGAATTTATGTCAAACAATGTACTCTAGTTTGTTTGCTTCTAAACTATTGCAAAACAAAGTTTACAAAAATGAAGTTGAATTTCAATCCCTAAAAGACCAAGAGTCCCCTTTAGAGACTTGGAAAATTTGGATACATACTTAAAGTTTCAATTTTCATTGTGATTTTTTGAAAATTTTCTTGGAAGATAGGAAAATACATCACCTTTTTAAAAATATAATTTTTTGTTTCAATTGATGTCCAAAGCAAAAGTTAATATGTCATCATAAGCCAAAATAGAGGTTAGTGGGTAGCACCCAAAAAAATCACAAAAAGTCAAAATTAAATTTTCAAATTTTGTTTTTCAAATACGATTTTTTTTTTATATGTAAAACTTTGATTCATTTGATTTTGACTAGTGATAAGAAAGTTATGGACAATCTTCTTTTAGTAGCAAATTAAGCATTTTAATGTAAAAATAACTCATTAGATTTATTTTTGAATTCTATTTTCATAATTTTCCCAAAAAATTGTTTAATCAGGTTAAATTTGCTTGCTAAAACAATTTCACTATTCGAATTTTTGTAATTCAATTCCATCTTAAAGCTATTAATAATTTCATTTTTTGTTCAATCTTGGATCTACTTCTACTTAAAAAAAGTTCAAAGAATGAAAATAAAGTGTGTGCTTTTGCAATTTTTTCTAAGCTTTCAATTCAATTTTTCAACATAATTTTTCTTAATTCAAATTCTATATTCCAAATTTTTTCCACAAATGACAATCAAAGTCATCTGAAATTACAAGCCAACATTCAAAAAACCATTTTTTATACTTTGAATGCTAATATCTTCTAATCCATGCCGTCAAACTTCATGAAATTTTTACCACATGATTTTAGACAAGTAAAGTATAAGATCCTATGGTCAAATTTTTTTCTTAAATTATTTTTTTGTTTTTTTGGATGAATACAACAGAAGTGGCAATTTTGAAGCACAATACAAGAGGTCACCCTTACCCGCAGCCGCCCACTTGTAGTCGCTCCTCCAAATCTACTTGCATGTGCCCTCAAAATATGCCACGTGTACACCACATGGATGCTAAATAGGCTATGATAAATGAAAGTAATTTTTAAAAAGTCAAAGGGTAAAATTGATTTTATTAGACGGATGGGGGGGTCTACTGGACATCCAATACATTTTGTCTGTTTGTCAGAGAAAACAACTGTGACTTTATTCACACTGCCCTTCTTCGAAGACTAGAGTTTTTATCTATCTTCTGCCAAACTTTGAAACAAGTGACATCCAAGCCATTCTTGGAGCCATATTGAAATAGAAGGAGAGAGACAAGGAGTTGCTAGAAGGTTGTTTCTTTCACCAGTGCTAATTTTGGAGTGTTCTTGTGGAGAAAACCACCTGTAACTTCGTCGAGGTCGAATCACAAGAAACAATTCTAGAGTCTTCAACTTATTACATAGGTAACTGAACCCTTCTCCTCTACAATCGGCTCATACGAATGCTTCGTTGAATCAATCTGCTTGAACACAGGCATCCCTGTGCTCTTAGTAGCATCAAACCTCACTTTATATACGAAATACATCAACACTGATACCACTCCAAAGTACACTCTAGACACCGAATTTACTCCCTCCCGACGACTACTTTGAGAACAACCTTTGCCCACATGGACATCCCCCCGGACATAATCGCTTATGACAACGGGACCGACAACACCATTGATAGTGAAATCTCAAGGAACGCGACAACGATAATCGTCCACACTCTTCCGATTCTCGCCAACTTCGTACTCTGTTTCAACACTTTTCTTCCATAGTTTCTAGGTTTGAGTACGGCTATGACTTGCGCCAGTTCAAACACGATGGCAAGGTAAATGGTGCCAACGAGGAAGAGCATAAGAAAAAATACTAAGAGTAAGTAGAAGTCTGACTAGCCTGCGGTGGCGAATATGATGGCGTAGAGGATACTGCCGATGATGATGGAGAGGAGGCAAAGGAGGAGGAAAGCTAGGAATGTCTAGAGTCAGGTTATGGAAATGCGGAGAAAGGCGTCGGGGAGGAGTTTGAAGACTTTGGGGATGATGGAGTGGTTGTCATCGGTGTTGGTAGGACTATAGAGGTAGGCTGTGATGTAGGAGACTGTGCATGTGTCGAGAGTTTACAATACGTAAGTCAAGAAGAAGAGTGTCCATGAGAAGGTTGTTGTGAATGAATGGTCGCCTATTGGGTCGGTAGTCTGTAGAATCGGGACCCAAAGACTTTGAGTTACAAATGACAAGTCAATTTTTGATGTGAAGCATGGAAAGAAAGTTTCCGAACTCTTCAAGAACTCAAACATGGAAAAGCTAGATCCCGATCTCTTCAAGAATTGAAGCTTGGACGAAGTTGCCAAATTCTTGTGGAATCGAAGTACGGACACATTCCTAGATTCTTCAAGCTTGAAATATAGAAGTGTTCCTGAACTTTTCAAGAATTAAAGCATTAATTAATAGTTTCCCGAATTCTTATAGCATACAAAAGTTTCCGAATTCTCTACTAAATTTGGAAGTGGGAAGAGATAAGCCACAAGGTCGGCAACTATCGTTATCTGCGCAGTGTTGACGGTGCTATTGACGGTGCTGTTGACGATATTGGCGTTGAGAAGCGGCATAGACGATGTTGTTGAAAGGAATATGGTTTGAAACACTCTGGTAATTGAGCTTAGAAAGTAGAAGGTGAGGAAGAATGGCAGAAACAGATGGTAGTGCCTGTGCAGCAATCTCCCTGATTCCTTGAAAATAGATGCTGCGTCCCATCTCTCCATCTCCTTCGGACACATCTCCATAGCTCAAAATTGATCAGCTCTCCTGCAAGACTACACAACGAAGTTGATGTGTGCAATGCCAACTTGTGAAATGATTGAAGGATTTGGAAGAAGAAATTAATACTCGGGGTCAATTTTTTACTAACAAACCTTTGCTCGCAAGGACAGGGACTAATTGACTACTGTAGATATTGACGTACTCTGTAGCAACTGTGGATGTCAGTGCCGAGAAAAATTTGTCCAACACAGAACTTGGAGATCTGAAAGTGGAAATCAGTGAGCAAATAGTTTAATCCTTAGGAGGAAAGGGAAATGTACGATTGGAGCTTTTAGAGTTGTAGTTATACAATATACACAAATTATTGACCGATAGAGTATTGGTTGAGATTTCTATTTTTGATTGAATTGATAGTGTGCGGGGATGCCAAAGTTCCAAAGTCATATAGGTAGGTAAGGTAGTTGCACCTAACTCTTGACC
This sequence comes from Pseudoscleropodium purum, assembly GCA_963969395.1. Classification (NCBI taxonomy): domain Eukaryota; kingdom Viridiplantae; phylum Streptophyta; class Bryopsida; order Hypnales; family Brachytheciaceae; genus Pseudoscleropodium; species Pseudoscleropodium purum. Next base: position 16,997,465 of record OZ017798.1, read on the forward strand.
ACTTTCTACAGCTGCTAAGTCTAGATTCTTGCTTAAAATGTACTTCCATTATTCATGAGACTAGCTAGAGACTACCCAAAATTCTATTTTCAATATTTTGAAAATTCACAATTTATCCATATAGTGTCCAAAAGATGCTTTCTACAAGAATCTAGAATCTTTTTTTGACTACCAACAAGATCCACAGAAAGGGTTTTCAATATACTAATGGGAATCATGCTTAAATGCTTATTTGTGAGATTTTTGGTGCAATTACCTTAAATGGAAATGAAACAAATATTAGAGAAGAAAAGTGGCATGTTAGAGCCATTATTCTTAAAAATTCAATTTTTTATGTTTAGAAGAATAGCGATGTGTGGATATAGTGTTACACAATGGTTTTAATATTTTCAATCAATAAACATCAAATATAAAATTGTACCAAAGATTTTATGAAAAGAGATGCAAAATTAGCAAAAAAGAATAACTCATTGTCCATATGAATTCTCTAGACACATCCCTGTACCTCAAAATTGATCAGCTCTCAATTTGCAAGATTGCACAATGAGGTTGATGTGTGCACAATACCAATTTGTAAAATGATCAAAGGATTCGGAAGAAGAAATACTCGGGGTCAATTTGCTACCAACAAACCTTTACTCATGAAGACAGAGACTAATTGACTTGATATCAACTCTAAAGCAAAAACAAGGGTATCAAGGAAAAAAATGTCCATCACTGTCATGGAATTGATCAGGTGGCAATTAGTGAGCATTCCTTGACTAGTAGAATATTTTAAGCCCAAAGAATCTCTGGGAAGAAGGGGGAATGCACTTCGGGAGCTTTTTGGGCAGACAAATTATTGACAAAATACCTCCATTTTTGATTGAGTGGAATCTAGACTTATGATCTTTATTATCTCTATTACAGAGAGTTTGTGCAATGGTTCAAAAGATTTGTAGGTAAATGAAAATGAAACAAGTGTTGGAAAGGAATAGCGGCATGTTAGGCACACTATTCTTCAGTGAAATTGAGTTTTCTTATGTCTCGTAGGATTGTGATATGTTGAAATAGGACTAGAATATAGCATTCTAAGATTGTTACATAATGGTTTTAATATTTTCAGTTAATAAAAATCAAATGGAAAATTGTATTGAAGATTTCATGAAAAGAAATGTATAAAAGTATCACACATAACTATTGTCCAAGTGAACTCTCTTCCTGGGCAAGTGCATGATATGGATTCCAAAAAGGACTGTCTCCACAAAACACTATCATTATTTGACTCATTCAATGTGTACTAGAAATTAGACATTTTTTATTTGTACGAATTTGATGACAAATTCATGAAAAAGTTGTAATGTTCCATCTACAACACTATTGAGCAAGAAAATTGAACAATTTTGATGTTCCTTTTCATTCCTTTGTTGTTAAATCTGGAATTGCCTCCATTATGGATTTGAGGCAAAAGGAACAATCTGGAATACCAATTTAAAGAGAAACTATTTATAAACATGATAATTAGCTAAAACAATGTTTGAGTCATATCCATGTTCAATTTTAATTCTTAATTTGATGTATTACTATATATCCTTATTTATGGGAACTTTTAAAAATCACAAATTTTTACACAATTAAAAAAGACTATAATTTCATAACATTTTCTTCTTAAAACCACATAAAATTCTTAAATACAAACTTAATAAGGTGCATGCCTAGTTGTTTTAATAATAAAAACTTAAATACGTAGTCTTTTCACTATTATAATGCAATCAGGTGTTGAATATGTGAAATTAGGAGAAAATTCGATTTTTGAATTTGACCTATATAGAACATGATTGTGGTGTACCAACATGCCTTTTATAACACCATGTAATTTCGTAATTTTCCAATATTTTTTTCATTTCCGAAAGGACATTTTTCTAAAGTCCGGAGAATCCAAGAAGTGATACCCATATTGTGCCATTGCCCTCCTCTTTGGTCTAAGACACTAGAAAATGAGATATTATGAAGTATTGTTCATTCAAAGATGGATAAAGAATCCAAATGATTGAATCACCATGAGTTTGTTACTTCATCAAGTAAGATACAAATCATGGAAAGCAATTGATGGCTTGTAAGAAGTTCCATGGGAGGTAGTGTGCAAAAATCTTAAAAATCAAGTTAATAAAGATTGGGATAATTTTTATCTAAATTGTTCAAAAAAGCAACTACTTTGAAAGATGGATATTTTCAAAATAGAAATTTAAAAAAATTTGAAAATATAATAAAACATCTTTATAATATTTGATAAATATTCCATTTAAAAAAATATTCTTTCTAACTAACTTTCAAAATATCCTTTGAATGCACAATGGTCAACCATTTCATTGTAAAATAATACTTACCTCAAATTAGAAGTGCTTAATAAATATCCTACTATTAGGCTTTTAGAGATATCTTTTGAAGTCCAACTTTACTTTTCATTGTGTTGTTCTTTGAACTCTTTGTAAATAAAGTTAATCATCCAAGGTATATTTTCAACCATTCCTAATAATTATCACACAAGAAAGATGCAAAAAAACATCACATCTATTAAATACAAATGAAGAAATTATGAAGACTCTCCACAATTTTCAAGCATTTCAAAATTTGGCCATCACTACCATCAAAAGGAATTTTAAAAACTTCATTTAAATTTTGTATGTCTTCTAGTGCAACTACCAACACATGATCGCATTTCCAAGTTATGAAAATTAATATTTTGCACAAATACAAATACAAAACTTACAAGATTCTTTTGGAAGAGAACAACAATTTTTCTGATGATCATATGGAAAAAATATATATAATGCTGTTAATGTTGAATGAAATCTGACCACTAATATGTATATTTTTCTTGTACTTCACTCCAAAAAAATTTGCCCCCAAAACACACATCTAGTACAGCTCAAAATTACCCACAATCTGATAGATAAATGTCAGCACCTAAACGTCTAGCACATCAACGCTCAACATGATTTCTACATTACAAAAAACGGAGTTTCATAAGCTTGCCAATCCTAAAACAGACCATGTTGCCTGAAAGCCTCATTGCCCCCAAATCACTCTGAAATGTCAAAGAATCTTGATTGATAAACAATAACTCGCCATGCTGAATTCCAAAGTACACAGGTCAGTTATAGACTCTGAATGAAGGGATAACTAGAAATGTATAAATTAATTAAAAAACTTCTTCACTGTCGAAACCTCACACCTAGTGTCACTCAGATCAGAAGAGCAAGAATAAGTCTAGCCTTTGAGATCAACGCCGATCAAGAGTCCATCTACTATCTACACCAAATGGAAACAGCTAACAATCGTTACCCTCGGTGCCTCCCTTCAGACAAAGACTCTACCAAACACACGTCACTTAAAAGAATAAAATGAGGAACCTAATTCACTCACTATTGACAAGAATCAATGCAAATTGTTTCGTGGATAACAAGCCGCACCTCAGCGCACAAATGTTCGTAAAGCTCCTGAAGAGTCTCCAATGCACTCACACGATGCTTAAATCCAACGATCTGCGTCAGAAAAAAGGGGGTTTCTTTCGCAGGATGATACCAACTTCTAATGAAAATCCACGGTCAAGCAGCTTCTAAAGCACTTGAAAATGATTCCCCTCATCCTCTTTCTACAATTACGTTCACATGCAGTCTACACAAAAGTCGGAGGAATCCGAACTTGAGACTCCTAAGTTACTCCCGTCGTTTCAGAGAAGACCTCTCTCTCATCAAAGCATTGTAAAGCCCTTGCCCCAGCATTACGTTCAACACATTCAGACCCAACATGCCCGTCAGGGCCAGCGGCCATTCAAACCCACGAGGAAACTGGGAAGCATTCCAAACAAGCTTGGCTGTTATCCAAATATGACAAAATAACCGGGTCAAGAAAAACGCGATCCAGTTCAGTGTCTAGTTCATGAAACTGACCCAACGGCTCTTCGATCTCGTCGTGGAACAGAGCTTCCTCACTTTGCGCAAGTGCAGCAATAGAGAATGCACCTGGTGCAGACCAATCCAGGAATTAGGGTTAGGTTTTACAAAAGTGCCAGGTTGAACTCAGACAAGCAGCAGCAAAGCAATTCAGTCATTCAAGACTGGTCCTGACTACTTTTGTCCCAATACTACAAATTGCAAACACCTCTATTGATTTCCGGCATCATCGCTCGCACCTCGCATATGAAAGTGAGAATCAAGTAGTTGATGCACGAGTCTCGCTGAAGAGCAGGAGTGAAACAGGTGAGAAGAACTGCATGATGAACAAGCAGGTGAGTCGCATTGGCACTGTAGAGATGCTTCCGAATCATGTCCGGTTGAAAAGCACGTCGTGGGACAGCATGTTCGTCAATCCGGAAATTTGCGCTTCCTTCATCATCAAACCAATCACTGCAAACACACGCTTGCAATTAGGCACAACACTATACAGCACTTCTTGAGTGAATGCACATATTCGATTGGTCATTTCTTCTACCAGATTCATTGCAAGCACAAGTAACAAAATGTAGATTGAAACAAACTGTATCATTCTTTCGCTACTTTGTAATTTTCCTTGGCACATACCTCACCTGATAAGGACATGATAGAGGAATGTACAAGCGACACGGACGTATTCAGAAAATCCGCTGCCACCTCGGGTGTCAGTCCAGCAGTAATCTCAGGTCTCCATCGCAAGAAAAGGCCCAGACACTGATTGACTCCTTCGAAAAATGCAAGGGCACCAAATACTTGCCACAGCCGTGAATTCCCTTCTTTGATCTGTACTGCCACCAACACAACCCAGATTGCGAGCAACAGCGTGAAGAAAACGCCAGGCGCGTCCGCTCTCCATGTGCTTGCTGGGGGCTTGGGTTTGGTCTCCCCCACAACCTTCTGCACACCCTCCATGGGTACCAAACCAGACTGCCCAACAAGAAATCAAACAATAAGAATATCTGGCAAACAGAGCTTCTGCCAAATCCAGCTAAAGAAAGCACGCGCCACTATCTCGCGCCATTGATCCACAATCAACAAGTGCACAAAAGCTCCGCAATGACCCAAAAAACACAGAAATGAGAACTGGAAGCAGCCAAAATGAACACCAGAACAGCGCGGTTTGGACACCGGCTTCTTGAAGAGGCACTGCAAATCACAGTTAGGAAGGCGGCATATACACAGTTGACACCGTAAATTCGCTTCAGCGGAAGTTTACAGGGTTCCTTCAAGCTTTTGAAATAACTTACAAGGGGTTGAAAATTTCTGCAGACCTGCAAGTGCGCAACTGCAATGCAACAGGAAATACCCTACCTCGTGGTCAGTTTCGACATTAATTAATTCAAACTAAGAATGTTGAATGTTTTGGAAAATTATATGTTAGGATTTGTTGAAAGTGCAGAAACTGTAAACCCTTATTGCCTAATTTTTGAAAATTTTATAATTGTTTGAAAGTGCAAAAATTCAAAGATCAAAGTGGAAAAATTAAAAAATTGAGATATTGAATAAAGATGCTTCAAATTATCTTCATATCAATACAAATACTATAATAATGGTAAATACTATATAAGATATATTTCATAGTGCATGTTGATGAAGCATTACAATGGTCCTACTCTACAACCACCATATGTTGTCATGTCTTCATTTTGCTCTGCAATTCAAAACATGAAACACGTAATTAAAACTCATTGGTCATCAAGTGGAAATGATTTCGATTTTGCAAATCAATTATTCAAATCAAAACAACAATGAATGAATACCTAAAATATTATCTTAAAATGAGCACTTCAAATTGCACCCATTAGAAGATGCATTTGGCCATCAACTCTGCAATGTCTTCGTCTTCAAACAATTCTTCCAACTCTGCATCATGAATGAACTCCTCTTCAATTGAATTGTTGTCTTTCGAATTAAATAATAACCCTGAGGTGTTTGCTTCCATGGCTTCAGCTTGGAAGCTCCGTTCGAATGGTCTAGTGAGGCCACATTTTTCCCAACCTTGCACAATCATCTCTGTTCGATCTCCAACATCTTTCCAAGATTCTAACAACCAAGTATGCAAGTGTTCTCGAAGAGTACCAATGGTTAAATCCAATTGAATTTGAGGTGTACCATTTTGTACCTGACACTGGATCAAAGATGCTGACCATTGTTTGAAACGCATTGTGAATCCAGCTTTGAGAGGCCTTTGAAGAATTACATCTGCAGGTTGAAGCTTGGATGTACAATTTGCCGGAATGAAAAGGACACAAATCCAAGGATACTCAAGCTTTATCCATGAAAGAAATGCCTTTGATTTATGCACAGACCAACAATCCAATAACCAAACCATTTTTTGATTGCTTGGAAGATGTAATCGCTCCTTCACACCATTGCAATATGGATGAAGAATCTCACTAACAAACTCCTGGCATGTTGTCAAAGTTGACCAATGATTAGCTGACATCGTAAAGTGAAAGCCATGGCTCAAACAAGATTTTAACAATGGAATCTTTGGCAAGCATCTACTTGTTTTCCCTGTAAACATAAATAAGAAAGACACAAAGTTATTTATCCCTTACAGGTCCTTTGGATTAGTAGATATGTTGCCATACGTAGACACTTTAGTGATAACATCACGACATCCAACATAAACTTGGTACCATGTTTTTTGAAGAGTCACATATCAAATTAAAGAAAAAAAATACTTGTAAAGATTATTTGCATTGGAAGCAAAGTTCCATCAGTTGCTGATGAAACCCATGCTGTAACTTGACGCTTATCTTCCAAACCTACACTTTTGATGTCTTTGGAACCTCGCCTTTCCCAAGTACGTTCCTTTGCCATTGGCACTAAATGAATGCATGTGCAATACAACCACCTTACACATTCAGTAACATTAGAAATCTTGTTATTTATAATTTACTTTAAAATAAACTAATGAGAATCAATTTGAACAGTACAAACTCATGATATAAATTAATTCAAGTTGAAGAAAAAATCATCACCTGTTTGGTCTGTATTCACAACAAGTTCTGGAGGTATATCATAAGCCCGCACCAAGTACGCAACTCTCAAAGCCATCAACTTTCTAAGTTCTTCCCAATCCAAAGGAAGTTTACCGCATGTGGTGGTTGTACATCGATAACTCCACTGTAAATGTTGTTTGACAAATCGACGTGTCCAATCTACACTTACTTGAAATTTTCCAAGCAGTTCAGGTGCTCGTGCAACAATGACTCCTTTGATGATAGGTTGTATAATTCCAGCATTGAGGGATTGGCCTGCATCTCGCATGTGAAGAAGCAAATCACAAATTTCTTGCACGACATCAGGCCTTGAAGATAAAGCAGCTTCGTGTTGAGTACCAGGCCTAAATTGGCTAAATCTCTCAACATGAGGCAAATATTTCTCTCTGAGAATCCCTTCACGAGTGAACCAGGTATACAAAGTGCTTCGAGAAAGTTCATCAAACAATCCATTTGTGCATCTTGGATACTTGCAGACCATTCCAAGTGAAGTTAGCCTCACAAATCAACTTACAATCAATCAACATGATTTATTCCTAATACTTTACACTTCTGAGTAAAATAAAACTATGCACAGAAGGGTTTAGGGGTTGCACATCAGTTCATGTGCATACAATCACATGAATCATACACAAAATGTGTATGGTTCTCTCAATCATGCCATAAACTTGAGCATATAATAAAATTTTGCAGATCAAGATACCTGCATATCATTTCATGCACATAAAGCCACATTCATCATATATTTAATCAACTTAATTTCTACATAATACCATAAACTTGTGTATATTATAGAGCTCACAAAAAGACATACCTGTGTGTGAGTTTGAGGTAGTGCAGTGCAGCAGATAAACCTCGATGTTGTTTGACAGCTGCGTAAATCAAAGGCCATTTATCAGCTGTGAACCAATTTTGATATGGTCCTCTCATGCCTCTTCTGCTCTTCTTCTGTGACACATTCACTGGTGTTGGTGGAGGTTGAAAAGATGTGAGGAGTGTCATTTGTGGCAAAAGTACCTTGCGAGGCCTCCCTGGTCCTTTCTTCACACATTTGCTGACATTGACATTCTTACCCTCAAGTATTTGCCTTTGAGAAATGCTCAGAGAGAGTTTCTTCAGCTCTAATTCTTGTTCTTCTCTACTGATTGGCTTCACAAATTGAGTGAGCAGAACCTAATTAGGAGTCATTGCACAAAAAAAATACAAAACTAAACCCTAAACCCTAACTACTCACTCCTCTGCATCAACATCGTTGAGAGATTCTAGACTCACTTCTCTCTTCTTAACTTTGCAAAACAAAATTGGTAAGATCTGCTTCAAAGCTTTACAATTGCACCTCCTTGCCCTCTCACGCACAGCATATACAAAATCAAGTGCTCTGCTCAACTTTAAAGGACATGTACAATAATCTGCTTGACAACCAATGCAGGTGCAAATGCTACCAGAAGAAGACATCCCACCTCAACAAACATGGACAATGATCATTCTTCAAGACGAATCCATTTTTCAGTGCAACCAAAGTTGAAGTTTTGTGGTGAAGCGTACCTGTAGGGACAATGGATATTTTGTGGTGAAGCATAGTTGTAGCGATGCTGGATATGGTGAACACAACTTGATCCACAATAGAAATTACAACACCCTAAAAATGATCTTAATCCCACAAAAAGCTCTACTACCACCTCAACTAGCATCGCCACTTGTACCTACTAGCGCCACAAAAGCGTCGTCAACCTTGAAAAGGCGAAATATAAAGTGTGGCCACCACGAATATTGAGAATATTTTTACATCCTTTGCCGAAATCCAGGCACCCTTAAAATAATCCAGTTCGTCACTGCTCTGTCGAAGCTAACCACGACGTACGGTAGTGTTCGTGAGAACTCGATCGTGATTCAAGTTCACTTGATGTAGTGGACCGGACCAGGGTTTGGGAAATTTTTGGTTGCATCCTCTCAATCATAAAAAGTATCAATTTATTTCCTTGAATATGAATTTTTCATCAGCCAATTTTTTCCATAATGAAATTGGCACGAGCTAAATTGCTAAATTCTTGTAATGTAAAAAAAAACATTTCTAATATAGAAGTACCAATTAATATTGCATCTTTGGTAGGAATTGAACCCAACATAGCCCTTCACTATTTGAATGCCAAAGTTCCTCTCAACTTATGCAATATGGAGTTGAGGATGGTTATGAAAAGTTTGTATATATGAAATTAAAAGAATTTAGTTTTAATCTTCTTCAACTAGATCTTATGTTGCCTTGTACAGTATTGCTCAAGATTGGTGTATAAATGGCAAAACCTAGAAGAATTCTTCTATAAGATGATGGCATCCTCTAAAGTGTTGTCAAAGTCTTTGTTTCGTCCTTCTAAAACCAATCACATGATACCAGGGCTTTTATTTGTGGCAAAATTTCGCCAAATTGTCAGACATTTGACTTCTCTAGTTTCATTCCTCTAAAAACTGACCTTTAGAGTGAAGCTAGGAAGGGGACATTAGTCTAAAAAAAGCCCTATATGATACTATCCAAATTTGATGTTGTCATGTGATTTCAAAGCTTTTATTTGATATTGTTCTGCCCAAGAATAGTCCTTTTATAGGTTGTGGTACTCACACATTGACACTAAAAGTTTAAACAAGGGTTAGTAAGCTAAAATACTTTAATTTTTAAGATGGACTAATTGAAGCCTATGTGCCCCCAAAATTTCTATCCGTCCATTGTACCTTGAAAGCCCAAAACTCTTCCTTACAAGCTATTGTGTTAGAGGTCAATATTTAACCCCTAAAGGACCAAGACCATTTTTTTGCCAAAAAACATTCAAAACTACTATTTCTATGGCAAAAGGTAAGAAAAAGTTTTAATTGTTTTCTTTTTCCACATCTAACCATAGGATCTTACACCTAACTATTATGAAAATGTGTGGAAAAAATTTCAGAATTTTTGACCGCACAGATTGCATGATATCTACATTTAAAGTAGAAAAAATAAGTTTTTCAGCACATTGCGAGATTAGATCTTTTAACTTTTAACATTTTTAACTTTAATTTTTTGCACTATAACGTTTTGAGCTTTAAATCTTTATGGTAAGAAATTGAGTTGAGAGTTTGGAAAAAATTCAAAATATTTAAAAAAAACTTAATTTTTATTCTTTAAAAAATTGCTAAGTAGAAGTAGGTACAAGATAGAAAGAAAATCTAAAATATTCATGTCTCTAAAATGAAATTAAAATTCACTAATATCAATGGTGAGATTGTTCTAGCAAGAAAGATTGACCATGTGAAATTTTGTTTTTTTGAAAAATTCTAAGAAATGCATTTGGAAATGAATCCTACAAGTTATTTTTTTTAAAAGATGCTTTAATTGCCCAAAAAACAAGATTGTCCATAACTTTCTCATTAAAAATCCAAATGGAAAGAATCAAAGCTTCACAAGTACACAAAAATATAATCTCTGAGGAAAAAAAAATTTTAATTCTGAAATTTTTTTTGCTACCCCCCATCCCTTGTTTTGAACTTATTTGGGTATAACTTTTGTTTCTGGGCACCAATTGAAAAAAAAATTACATTGCCATGAAGCTAATCGATTTTTCTATCTTTGAAAAAAAGTTTCAAGAAATAAGGAAAAAATTTCAGCCCATAGGTACCTGCCCAAAAATCCATTTGTCCCCCAAAGGGACAATGGTCCTTTAGGGGTTAAGATAACTAACCTTCACCTAGCTAGGTATTAGCCACTAAAAATTTTCCCATAGCAATTGAAATCTGCCAAGTATTCAATGGAGGCGATAAAATGTCCTTCAATTTGGGGGGCAACAAGCTAACTTTGAACTAGTTGCAGGTTTTTCCTAGCACTGCTTGCAATGTACTTAAATAACAAGACATACTAAGCAAAATTGAACACTAAAATGCTTAGCCTTTGACCACAAAGTTAGAGTTCAAATTCCATCGTTGTTCATAGTAGTCCCATTTACCAAGTACCAATTACATGTAAACGAGTATTTTTATTTTTATTTGTGAAAGATAGGTAGGGTATTTGCATATTTTTATTTTTACTTGTCAAAAATAGGTAGAATAATTGAACCTAGTTTCCATGACTTTTCCATGACTTTTCCTAGAATTGTATCAGAGTGACCAAAATTCTCATAGGATTGTTACCTCAATAAGGCTGACAACTTGTCCCGACTAAAGACATTGTAGGTGTCACACTTCATCAGCTCTTCTCAAAAAAACATAGCCGCTGGGAGATACTCTAGTGGCAATTGAGGCAGCAAAGTCAAACTTTTGTTTAGTCTCTTCTAAACCCTAGATGAAGAGGACAACAGGCCGGGGTCCAATGAAGGACTAATTTTTAGCCTTGTCATATATGTTGCAATGATGAATGCTCGTATCCATCGCTTGACCGGCATCCCTCATCTCTCAATGGGTAATTGTATAGACGATGAAGGTAGTGCTAGCCCGATCGTTTCAAGGTATAGGCAATAGATGTTCGAGCAAAAACATAAGGAAACTACTAGCCTTGTAACGGCTTGAACATGTGTTGAGATTTTGTTTGAAATATTCTTTGTAAATAACCTCAACTTTTGTAACCTACCTTATCGAGGTGTAAAGTTGAATATAAGACCATCGTGAATAAGTAGGCAATTTGAGGCAGTTCTTGTAGTCTCTACACACCTTAATGACTACTATAATAGAGAAATTCCATGACAAGACAAGTAACTCGTAACTAGTAGGAAATTGTCTCTCAATTATATTATACACTAGCTCATTATTCAAGAGCTAGAGGTGAGATTACCCTACACCACTCCAGCTCCAAAGATCTATACAACAGGGGTATCAAGATCGAAGCTTCCGCAAGGTGTTGAAGATCGATCATTGCCGATCTCAGCCCAAAAACAAAATAACATTGTCAATTTCATCACCCAATACAACCAACCATACAGAAACCAATACCCAACACACAAAAGTCAATCCTCAAACTCAAAATTTGAAGCACCTCCAGATCATCATACATCAATAAGCAATCACAAGAAACAGTTCCAGAGTCTTCAACTTACTGAGAGGTAACCGAACCCTTCTCCTCCACAATCGGGTCATTATACCGATTCAACCCGCTTGAACACCAGGATCCCTACGCTTCCAATAGCATCAAACCTCGCTTTGTATACGAAATACATCACCATCGATACCACTCCAAAGTACATTCTAAACACCGAATCCAATCCCTTGATGACTAATAAGAGAACAACCTTCGTCCAAACAAGCGTTCCTTTGGTCATATTCCTGTGCTTCGGGACTGTCAACACTACTAATAGTACAATCCCAATGTGCGTGATAGCGACAATCGTCCCCGCTCTTCTGATTCTCACCAACTTCATACTTTGTTTCAATGCTTTTCTTCCAAAGTTTCTAGACTTCTCTAGACCAATATGGCTATGGCTTGTGCCATGCGAACACAATGGCAAGGAAAATGATGCCAGCGAGGATGGGAAAAAGAACAAATATGAAGAATAACTTGGGGTCCGACCAGCCAACAATGGTGAACATGATGGCTTAGATGATGCCGCCGATGATGATGGAGAAGAGGGAGGGAGGAGGAATGCTAGGACTATAGAGAGTTTGGGTATAAACATGCGGAAAAAGACATAGAGGGGGAATTTGGGGATGATGGAGTAGTCGTCGTAAGTGTCGGCGTGGGTGTAGAGATAGTATGTGATGTAAGATTCCACACCAGTGCCGAGAGTTCCCACTACACAAATCAAGAAAAAGAGTGTCCATGAAAAAATCCTTGTGAATGACTAGTCGTCTGGTGGATCAGTAGTTTGTAGAATCGAGACTCGACGAATTTCAGTTACAAACGACAGGCCAATTCTCGAATCGAAGCATGGAAAAAATATTTTTGAAGTCTTCAAGAACCCAAACATAGAAAAGCTAGTTCCTGATCTCTTCAAGAATTGAAATATGGACAAAGTTGCCGAACTCTTTAGGAATTGAAGTATGGACACATTCTTGAACTCTTCAAGAATTGAAATATAGAAGTGTTCCCAAACTCTTCAAGAATTGAAGCATGGAAAAGTTCCCAAGTTCATAAAATGAGGCAATAATAGATTCCTAAATTCTTGGAGCATAGAAAAGTTCCCGAATTTTCTTCTAATTTAAAATTTAGAGGAGAGAGGGGCTGGGGATTGTCGTTACCTATGCAGTGTTGACAATGCTGTTGACAAGAAGCGGTGTAAAGGATGGTGAAAGGAACAAAGTTTTATACACTGTAAGGATCCAGATCAAGAAGTAGAAGGCAAGGAGGAATGGCAAAAACAAATGGTAGTGCTTGTGCAACAGCGTCGCTGATTCCTTGAAAATGGATGCCGTGTCCCATCTCTCCATCTCCTTTGGACACATCTCTATAGCTCAAAATTGACTAGCTCTTTTGCAAGATTGCATGAAGAGGTTGATGTGTGCACAACACCAACCTGCAAAATGATCTAAGGATTTTGAAACTACTATGGATGTGAGTGACGAGAATAACATATCCATCACAAAACTTAGAGACCTGAAAGTGCAAACCGGTGAGTATTCGTTGACTACTAGAATATTTTAATACCTGGAAGAAAGGGGAAATGCTCTTTTCGAGCTTTCAATTGTGTAGACAAATTATTGACGTGAGATTTTCATTTTTGATTGAGTGGAATCTAAACGTATGATCTTTATCATCTCAACCCACAACGAGAGATTTAGTAGTAGACAGTGCACAATGGTTCAAAAGTTATATACGTGAAAGAAAATGAAAAAAGTGTTAATTGTGAGTTAGTCTAATTATATATACTATTGTAACTTAGAATTGAATAGCTACTTCTTGATATCACACATTGTTCAATTAGTTGAAGTGGTGTCTTCTTCCTGCCATAATAAGGCTGGATACTTTGTACTCCAACACATTATATAATATATTAATACCTTTCATCTTCGTGTCATTCTTGCATCTTCTTATCAACATGGTATCAAAGCACACTGATGTATTAATAAATTGATTATAAGAATCATGTGCTTCCCTGAGACGCCTAGAGAAGGAGAGGAAGAGCGAACTGAACTAGAAAACTAGTTTCGCATTACAAAAAGATTTTTTCAATTATTTCTTGAAGCCGGATACTTTCAAACTCAAATTACATCGCAAGAACGTGGTGAAGACAAACTTGGAGAAGACAAATGGTCTCTTGAAATTGAAACAATTCCATACGGAATATCAAACGCACCTTTAGACTATATTGATGCAATTAGTCAATTTGACTAGTTAAACGAACCTAGACAATATGACAAGATGAATCCACAATTTTTTCGCTGATGAATTGCTTAGAATCTGCGCTTTATTATAGCCAACTTAGAGAGTAGGCTTGGACTTACTTCAGTCCAATTATGGCCTCAAATTCCTCCAGTTTGGCTCCTCGCGTTTATAATATGATTAATATCCCACCTTTGACTACTTTGAATTATGCATCTTGGAGCATAAAAATAGAAATGCTCTTCATACGTTCAGAATTATGGAGTATGGTTGACGGAACCGAAGCTGCTCCTACTAATAGCAATCAAGCTGGATTAACAACATAGAAGTTAAAAGACTCAAAAGCTTGGGTTGTCATATTATTGCACTGTGGTGAGAAGCAATTAATCTCACTTCAACCATTAGCCACCTCCAAACAAGTATGGGATAGAATAAAGCAAATCTATCAACAATCGAATAAAGCATCACAAATAAGTTTACATAAATAGTTGTGTCATCTTATCATGACCGACACAGATGATGTTGTCGGTTTCCTTGAAACCTAGCAATCGGTTCTTCAAGAAGCAGCTATAGCAAGTTGCGTATTTACCGATGCTCAACAAGTTATGCTCCTCTTATCAACACTTCCGGATTCATGGAGTGTGTTCGTTACAATCCAAGGTGGCATTACAAATCTCACATTCCCTGAATTACTGTCAAATATACTCCAACAAAATGCAATAAATACCTCAAAGGGTGAATCTGCTTAAACCAATGCATTTTACGTAAAGGGAAAGCTTACCAAATCCTTTTCCACTAAATCTTCTTCATTTGGACAAAATACTAAAAACAACAAACCCAGTTTTTGATCCTCGAATGAAAAGAACATATGGAGTCAAAAGGCTATCATTTGCTACAATTGTGGCATCCCAGGCCACAAATCCCCAAATTGCAGGAAAAAAACCCGGAACCAAAGTGGCTCCACTAAGAATCAACTTCACAATAATAGTACTGAAGAACCTTTCTATCTTTTTATTGCAATAGTGGCACCATCCATCCTTTTTTCATTATGGTATATCAACTCAGGGGCAAGTCAACACATGTCTCTGCTCAAATCTTTGTTTCGTAACTATAAAGTATTGGATTCTCCCCGCTTGGTTATCTTAGGTGATAACAACACTCATCATGTTGTTGACTTGGGTTCAGTCCTTTTAAGACTACCCAATGACCAAAACTTATTAATTTCTGATGTGTTATTAGTTCCAGGATTAGCTAAAAACCTTATTTTAGTTTATCAAATTACGAATATTGGTCACATTACTTTAACCTTTACTAAAACACAATGTATTATTGAAACAAGATCCCCAGAATCAAGGGTACAAAATCAATTTCGCCTACCCAAAGATGGGACTCTATTCAATCTTGGAGTTGGCATTGAATCATTTGATTCAGCTAGCATGGCAGAGACTTTATTCCATCTTGCCTTTGATACGCTCAAATCGCATTATAGGCTTAGATACATCAACATTAATTCTATGAATCTTATGATTTACTAGAATTTGGTCAAAGGTTTGTCAAATATCAAATCTAATTTACCATTAAGTGAAGGATGTATATTTAGAAAACAAACCAAATTACCTTATCCACTTGATGGTGCTACACAAGCTATAGTACCACTTGCATTAATTCACACAAATTTGTATGAACCCATGTGCACACCATCTCTTGGTGGTGCTACTTATTTTCTCATTTTTATCAACGACTTTTCAAGGTTTACAATTGTATATTTCCTAACAAAGAAATCAGAAGTTTTGAATTATCTTCAAAACTATAAACAACTTGTGGAAAATCAATTTACTAACCACAAGATTCTCATTCTTAGATTTGATAATGGAGGTGAATTTACATCTAAAGCTTTCTATACATTTTGTCTTGATCATGGCGTTCAATGCCAATTTACCACTCCTTATAACCCAGCCAAAAACAGAATTTCCGAACGCAAAAATCGGACACTAGTCGAAGCTGCTCATTGTATGCTTCATGTTGCCTATTTGCCAAATTCTTTCTGGGTTGAAGTTGTGTCTACAGCTTGTTATTTTTAGAATTCTTTATATACCTCAACTTTGTCCAATATCACGCCTTATGAGCTTTGGATAGGTTTGAAACCCAACTTAAGTAACCTTCATATTTTCGGTTGCCTTGCCTATGCCCATATTCCTGATCATTTAAGAACAAAACTTAAAATTAAAACTATTAAATGCATATTTCTTGGCTATGGTGTCCCTAATGGCATTAAAGGATATCGGCTATATGATCAAGAAAATCAACGGCTCTTTATCAATCAAGATGTTGTTTTTAATGAAGACTATATATATTACCTAGTTAGGATTCAACTTCATCCATCACAAGTCAACCACCCACTTGGTTCACCGAACTTGGAGATTCCTATTCTATCCTTGAATTGGTTAATCAACAAACCAAACTTAGCACCCACTTGCCAAAAGTTCCACTAGTCATTCCAAAGCAGGACCTACCTTTGTCTCCACCTCCACTTGATCCCCCAAATTCACCAACCTCTACTTCAACTTTTCCATCTACTCATAAACGCTCACATCAGCGTCAAGAACAGTTAAATAAATCTCCTCAACGACGGAGTTCTTAGCGTTCAAATAAAGGTCAAAGAACAACCCCTAGATTCCATGGTACAAATTTGTATTGCTTTGGTTTATTAGCCCAATTAGCTAAACCTCTTACTGTATCTAAAGCTCTTTCCAACCCGGATGCTCAAGCTTGGAAACTTCCTATGGATAATGAGTATCTTTCTTTACTTAATAATAAAACTTGGGAATTGGTGGACCCTCCACCACATCAATCCATCATCAACACTAAATGGATTTTCAAGCGCAAGTATAAATTTGATGGTTCAATAACCTAATTCAAAGCTTGTTTTGTAGTTTAGGGTTTTTCCCAAAAACCAAGTCTTGATTTCTATGAAACTTTCTCACTTGTTATGAAAATGATGTCTTTGAGACTACTTTTAGCTTTAGCAACACTCTATGATTATCACATCCACCAAATGGATGTCATAACTACTTTTCTACATGGAATTTTACGTGAGGAAATTTTTACTTCTCAGCTTGAAGGTTATATTAAACTTAGAACTGAACGTAAGGTTTGCCAATTGCTCAAATCCTTATATGGAATTAAGCAGGCCCCTCATGTTTGGTACGAAACTTTCGACTCCTTTCTCTTAAGCCAAGGTTTCATCAAGTGTCAATTCGACCAAAACATTTATTCTAAACGATTGTCTTCTTCATTATTAATCTTGAGATTGTACATTGATGATCTTATCATAATTTCAGACAACCTCCAACTTTTGACTATTACAAAAGCACTCTTTTCTCAATGTTTTGCCATAATAGATAGTCAAGAAATTGAGTACATTCTAGGTGTTCAAATTCACCATGATCGCTCCAATAAGACATTAAAACTAACACAAGAAAAATATATTTCAAACCTATTGTTCAAATTTCATATAGACTCTGCTAATACTGTTACAATGCCTCTAGAAGCAAGTGTTCGAATTTCTTGACACTAGACTGATAATTTGACAACTAATGAATAAAATTTAATTAATCAAGTTCCATATAAACAAGCACTGGGCAGTCTCCAATACCTCGTCACATGTACACATTAGGACTTAGCTTTTGCTATCAATTACTTGGCTCAATTTATGCAAAGCCCGGCTCCAATTCATTGGCTAGGAGTAAAACATCTTTTCCGCTATTTACAAGGCACTTCCATCCAAGGACTCATATGCACTGGAACTTGTAATGCTTCATGTTCACTTCACACACTTTGTAGCTAGAGTGATGCAGACTGGGTCGGTGATCCCGACACATGCTAATCTACTTTCGATTACATATTTCAAATTAATTCATCTTGTATACTCTCCTGGTAGAGCCGAAAGCAATCCATTGTTGGTCTCTCTTTGACCGAAGTAGAGTATATTGTAGCAGCCACGGCAACAAAAGAACTCTTGTAGCTTTAGACGATCATCACTAAGCTTGGTTACCATTTATCTCTCTCCACTACTCTTTCCTATGACAACCAATCTTGTATCTCACTTAGTGAGAATCCAAAGCACCATGATTGCTCTAAACATTCAGATCTGCGATATCATTTCTTGAGAGAAAAAGTTCAATCTAAGATTCTTACACTGGAGTTTACTTCCACAATAACCATGTGGGCGGATATTTAAAGAAAATCATTATCCAAAGTCAAGCATTACGCATGCCTTCATGGCTTAAATCCTGGAGCTTTTGCGCCCCAAGGGGGCGTGTTAGTTAGGCTGATTATGTATACTATTGTAACTTAGAATTGAATAGCTACGTCTTGATGTCACACACCATTCTATTAGTCAAAGCGGTGTCTTCTTCTTGCCATAACAAGGTTGGATTCTTTATATTCCAATACATTATATAATATATTAATACCTTTCGTCTTTCTGTCATTCTTGCATCTTCTTATCAACATGGTATCAGAGTTGTGAATGGAAATCAAACTACTTAAAACCTGGTGAGTTGTTTCTTTGCAGTTGATTTGAGATTTGACTCTAGCTCTCTATTTCTGGCTCTTTGGTTGCATTTGAGATACTTTTGACTAATTCGTTTGCATGATTATGATTTTGTGATTGAAGCAATCCTGATTGGATTGTTAACTTGGGCCTTCCTATTAAGCCTTGATATGAATTAAATAAGCCTTTGATACATTGAAATTTCTATATCTTGTCAGGAATAGAGAAGGTAGCTCGTCCAATATAGGGAAGATTAAGACTTGGTTTGTAGCAGTAGAGACAATTTCGACTTTGTTGGACGTAGTTGAAGGTATTATTGTTCATACCTTTATTTTGCTTCTGTTTATTTGTTGTCTACTTGCTGAAATTTTTAGATTGACTTGATTGTCTTGAAATATTCAAGTCAGTTATTACTTGAGGGGTCTTTGATATGAAAGTTTCTATTGACAGATGGTGTCTCCTACTCGAAGACAACTCAAGATATGGAAATCTCCCACATAAAAACTAGTTGAAAGTGGTAGAAGTTACAAATGCTTAAAAATTCTTACTTGGAGGAATCATACACATACCAAGTTTAGCCATATAGTGAAGATGTTTTTCACGTGCTAAAGATTTAGTAAGGATATCAACAGTCATGTCAACTATGGAAATGAATTTAAGTTTAATGTCTTTAGCAAACACTCTTATTATAATTATTAAAATTATATCGACTTATTATAATTTTAGACAACCTCCAGCTTTTGACTACTACAAAAGCACTCTTTTCTTAGCGTTTTGCCATGATAGATAATAAAAAAATTGAATACATTCTAGGTGTTCAAATTCACCGTGATTGCTCCAACAAAACATTAAAACTAACACAAGAAAAATATATTTCAGACCTATTGTTCAAATTTCATATGGACTCTGCTAATACTATTACAACGCCTCTAGAAGCAGGTGTTCGGTATTCTCGACACCAGGTTGATAATTTGACAAATTGGTGACTATAGAACCATTAAAGGACAAATTGGTGACTAAAGAAATCATCTCTTTTGGCATTATGTGAATAGTTGGCTTACAAAAATCTAAAAGCATTCATTGGAAGTTAACTATAGTAGTTTGATCTTTATTTTTCATACAAAATTCTAAGGATGAATAGTTATATTTCTATCCTAGTACTTAGAAGGATTTTCTATCATTCATAAATCACAAAATGGTTGTAACAACGTCTAATGGTTAAGAATTCATTTCTTTATGCATGTCTAAAAGAATTGTGTTGTATAGATGCATTGTTATATAATGGTTTTAATGTTTTTAATTAAAAAATAATCAAATAGAAAATTGTGCCGTACGTGCAATCTAGGCATAAATATCTTTATACATGAAAACGTGGTAAGATGACACGAATTATCGTCTCAGGGAAATCTAGATGCCTTTCCAAACTCCAATATCCGGATGATCGTTTTCTCCTCTTCTAACTACTCTCTTTCACTCTCTTTTCCGGAATCACTACTATTTGGAATCCTATCCGAATCCAGTATCACTCGGTTTTCCGATTTAGCCCTGTAACAAACTGGTTTTCAATTCCCTTGTTTTACCATCAGAGGGTCCGCTATTGATCTTTCAAGGGGTAGGGACTTCACCACTCTAGTCTATTCACTACACAAACAAAAACAAACAAATAACAAACACCCAAGTACTCAAGGTGTTTTAGCGTAGAAGGTAGATCCGGATCCTCACAACATCCCGAATGGCCGATTCAGAATGCAGGTCACTCAAGACTATATTCACTCCTCTTTACTACAACGAAAAATTTCAAATTTCAAACGTTCGGAATTTACTAGAAGAGGTAATCTTTCTAGGTGTATGACGGATCCCAAGGTTGGCAGACCTTCCGATGAGTGGGAGTTTCCTGTGACAGTTGCTAATCTCCATACATAATTGTTTCCAATTCCGGATCTACACTCACACCACTCTTCACTAGAAACTGGATTACCATTTTAGTAGTTCAAAGGCACCACGCGTAGCTCCCTCGTCTCGTATCTAACATCATTACAATAGTACTCCCTCAATCCAATCAAGTTATCCAAAATCCGGATTCCTCCTCACCCATCCTTCTCACATCTCAACACTTAAACAACAAACCAATATGATTCGAATACACGGTTGGAGCCAGAATGTTCACCAAGTGACTCAAATTAAAGAAGGGAATGGAATACAACAAAATAACTGCTAGGATGGAATGAGAAGGCAACAAACTTGCCCACTCTTAAAAATCAAAACCAAAATCAACGCCTAAAAAGCCAAAAAGACATCCCGGAAATCAAGGCAACCAACCAGTGAACAACCTGGGATATCCGGAACATCCATAGTCCAACTATCCCAACAAATCTGGAATCCCTAAAATGATCCAAAACCCGGACCCACGCTTGGAAATCCCATTCCAGATAAAAATCCTACCTAACTACTTGTACTCTATCTACCCTGCCGTGTCTTCTTGGAACTGCTGCCGCTTTAAGTGCCTGGAGTCTTCATTGAAGCCTTCACTGGTGTATTCTTCACTAATGACCGAGATTGGAGCTTCCATGAAACCTTGAGAGGCGAATCTTCCGATTCCGTCTCTTCCTCATATCCGGATTTCAGCACCTCTTCTTCCAACACTTCAATCTCATGAATCTCCGGGTCCTTGGCTTGCGGTGATTCACTCAATTCAATCTCAGCATGATTTCGTTTCGGTGTCGACTACTGCATATGAGAGAAATCTTGTGGATAAGACCGAGCCAAATTCGTCATTACTCCAATCCGTGCATCGAGGTTGTTGTGAACCGTCAATTCGGATACCATAAATTTTCCGGTCGTAACTTTTCCAAGTGGTGGAAAAATTGGGATGGAAAACGCTTGTTTTGCCAGAACAAATTTCCCACTCGCCCCTTTCTTCAGCTCAAGTCCCACTAGTCTTGATGGAGTCTGTATTTGGCTACCTAAGGGTCCTGCAATTGGGGTGAAGATAGACTTCAGTCCCTCCAATTGTAGCTAGATTGGGCCACTCAAAGCCTACCAAATTAGAGTCTATCGAATCAAAATATCCCGGAATATGCTCCTGGGGACTTTCGGAAACCCTTCTAAGTCAATGGCCCATTTCGGATCTAGGTACCCCAGCAACTTACGCATGTTCTTCAAAACAATCCCTATCCAGGCTTCAAAATCGACCAGAATCTTTACCATCCTAGATCCAATCATGTGCCCTTCCTTCTCCAACTAAGCAATGTAGAGGTTAGCTCAAATTACCGTATGTTTCAGAACCATGACGAATTCTTTGAGGTCGTAGACGAATTAGAGAGCCTCCATCTCCTTCCGTCTCGTTGCATTCAACTCCCCCTCCGTCCACTTGAATTGGGACTTGAAGTTGTCCCTTTCTTCCTCTAACTACTGGATTTGTTCTTCCTTCTATCAAAACTCCTCCAGATTCGGAAGTTTCTGGATCTCCTCCAAAATTTGGTCCGACTCTACTTTGAGTTCGTTTGCAATAAGAAGCATGTAATCCTCTAGGTTACCATACATCTGTTTGGCCTACTGCATTATTAGATTGCAGCTTCAAAGAACTTGAACTCTTGGAGATGTTCCGGATTTGGTATTGGTTCTTTCCATTCCAGTATTGGCGCCTTCCCTCATGCCACTGGATCAATAGACTTCCTTCGTTTCCAGTCCACTTCTTCTTCTTCTTCCGGTTGCTCTTCTTCGGATTCCTTCTCTTCTTTCTCCAGCTCTTCTATGAGGCCGTACTTCAGGATCTTGACTCCAGTGTTGTACTCAATCGTCTCCCCGATACTCAAGACCTCCTTATGGTGATAGAGGTAGAATAGATACGACGTGATAGGGCTATGCTTTGTTTGGCCTATGTGCTCTGCCAATTTACCTCCGACTCCTTGAATCACTCTTCTCCAATAGATGATCCGGTCTTTGAAAGCCCCGAAAATAGTGTTGGCCACTGTGACCGTAACATGGGTAGGCTTTTCCGGATACAAGATTGAAATCAAGAAATTCAGTACCCGTCTATGCCTCTCGTTCTTATAGTCGCTAATGGCAAAACCCTCCTTTGAGTGGGCTTGACTCCAGAACTTTCCAGTTATGTACTTGTCCGCTCTTCTGACTAGTCTGAGCCCATTTTTCTTAAATGAATAGACATCTGCCCAGATGTCTTCCGTCCAAGCAACATGTCGACCTCTCACTATCAACTCGTACTAATTCGAAACTCCGTAAATGAGTTCCTGAATCATCTCTTCATTCTTCATCTTCCACGACCTATCTAACAACCCGACACACCCGATACACATGAGGTCCTCCTCTAACTATGCTCGGTAATCCGAATTGGAAGGGATAACCGAACACACCATCCGGGCTACAACTCCAGATTTTCATATAACCGAGTCGGCAGTTGCCACCATGAATCACCAACAACTAGTAAACCTAATCCGATACTATTCCTTCCATTCTCTTTCTATCTCAATCGCTAACTCACCACTCTTTCTCTCAACTATACGTTCATCAAGTTCAGCAAGCAGAGAGGGAGAAAAAGAGAAGGGCGGCGGGTTTAAGTACCCAACGTGTGGCCGACAGTTCTTGGTGGAAAACAAGTAGATAACCATTCCCCTAACAGTCTCCTAGTTTCTTAAACCAGAAGTTTAGAACATAGGTTTGGAGAATCCAGTACTTTTCCGAATTCCGGATCCATATCGGATTTGTTTTTGTAACATTACTAATGGTTTTAGCAACCCGGAAACTGACTATTTCTATTATAGTCATAGTGTAACGGAAATCTCTAGAAGTTACCAAAAAAAATTGAAATTTACAAGTCTATCTAATCCAAATTCTAGACTAACTTATCCAGTTTTAGTTTTCGTGCTCCCACAAATTGTACCAAAGATTATATGAAAAGAAATGTACAAAAGTACATGTAGCTATTGTCCATGTGAACTCTCCTCTAGTTTAAAATACTAGAAAATGAGATATTATGAAGTATTGTTCATTCAAAGACAAATAACAAACCCAATTGATTGAATCACCATGAGTTCATTACTTCATCAAGTTAGATACAAATCATGGTAAGTAAGAGATCACTTATAAGAAGTCTCACACGATAGTAGTGTGCAAAAATCTTAAAAATTAAGTGAACAAAGATTGGAATAATTTTTATCCATATTCATGAAAAAATCAACTTCTTAGAAAGATAGGTATTTCCAATATAGAATTTTAAGGAAATTAAAGAATATACTAGAACATCTTTATAATATTCAGTAAGTAATCCATTTTGTAAAATATTCTTCAAATATGTATATTATTTCTAACTACCTTTCAAAATATCCTTTGACTACACAATGGTCAACTATTTCATTGTAAAATAATACTTACCTACAAATTAGAAGTGCTTAGTCAATATCTTTCCACAAAACTTTTAGAAATATCTTTTTAATTCCAACTTCAATTTTCATGACATTTTTTTCTCTCTTTGAAAGGGTAGTTAAATATTGAAGGCATAATTTCAATCATTCATGATGAACATAAATCCAACACACATCACATGTGATAAGAAAAGAGAATTTATGCAAAGCTTTCAAACATTTCAAAAATTGCCCAACATTGCCATCACAAGGATTTAAAAATTTTCATTTAAAATTTGTATGTCTTTTGGTGCAACTACCAACACATGATTACATTTCCAAGTTATGAAAATCAATGGGTTGCACAAGTACAAAACTTACAAGATTCTTTTGGAAGAGAACGACAATTCTTCTGATGATCGTATGGGAAAAAATATATGTAATGCTATTAATGTTGTTGATTGAAATATGACCACTAATATTAATTTTTATTACACTTCACTCCAAAAAATTTCCCCAAAAAAACACACATCTAGTACAGCTCAAAATTACCCACCGAGGAGCAATCTGATAGATAAATGTCAGCACCTAAACGATTAGTACATCAACGCTCAACATGACTTCTACATTACAAAAAACACAGTTTCACAAGCCTGCCAATCCTAAAACAGACCATGTTGCCTGAAAGCCTAATTGCCCCCAAATCACTCTGAAACATCAAAGAATCTTGAATGATTAATAAAAAATAAGTTGCCATGCTGAATTCCAAAGTACACAGGTCAGTTGTAGACTCTGAATAAAGGGATCACTAGAAACGTATAAATTCATAAAAAAAACTTCTTCACTGTCGAAACCTCACACCTAGTCAGTCAGAAGAGCAAGAAAAAGTCTGGCCTTTGAGACCAACGCCAATCAAGAGTCCATCTACTATCTACACCAAATGGAAACAGCTAACAATCGTTACCCTCGGTGCCTCCCTTCAGACAAAGACTCTATGACACACGTCACTCAAAATAATAAAATGGGGAACCTAATTCACTCACTATTGACAAAAATCAATGCAAATTGTTTCGTGGATAACAAACCGTACCTCAGCGCACAAATGTTCGTAAAGCTCTTGAAGAATATTCAATGCACTCACACAATGCTTAAATCCATCGTTCTGCGTCCGAAAAGACGGGTTTTCCTTCGCTGGGTGATACCAACTTCTAATGAAAATCCACGCTCAAGCAGCTTCCAAAGCAGTTGAAAATGATTCCCCTCATCCTCTTTCTACAATTACGTTCACATGTAGTCTACACAAAAGTCGGAGGAATCCGAACTTGAGATTCCTAAGTTACTCCCGTCGTTTCTGAGAAGACCTCTCTCTAATCAAAGCTTTGTAAAGCCCTTGCCCCAGCATTACGTTCAACACATTCAGACCCAACATGCCCGTCAGGGCCAGCGGCCATTCAAACCCACGAGGAAACTGGGAAGCATCCCAAACAAGCTTGGCTGTTATCCAAATATGACAAAACAACCGGGTCAAGAAAAACGCGATCCAGTTCAGTGTCCAGTTCATGAAACTGACCCAGCTGCTCTTTAATTTCGTCGTGGAACAGAGCTTCCTCACTTTGCGCAAGTGCAGAAATATAGAATGCACCTGGTGCAGAAAAATCCAAGATTTAGGATTAAGGTTTACAAAAGTGCAAGACTGAACTCAGACAAGCACCAGCAAAGCCAGTCAGGCATTCAATTAGTCATAGTCCGGCTAGTTTGCATCATAGAGGATCTCGAAGAAACCCAGTATACTATAGGGTTTCTTCCTCCAGACCCGCATGTTTGGAAAACCCTGCAACCCATCCCGGCCTCAGGATGCTCTTCAAGACATTCACAAAGCACAAAGGCCTACGACGCAAAGCAAGTAGGGTTTCTGAAATTAAGAAAATACGAAAAAAGAGGTCATACAGGACTTGATCTCATTGACCTTTGATTTTTATAAACACACCAGACTGATCCAGATTACTTTGGTCCCAATACTCCAGATTGCAAACACCCCTAGTGATTTCCGGCATCATCGCCCGTACCTCGCATATGAGAGTGAGAATCAAGTAGTTGATGCACGAGTCTCGCTGAAGAGCAGGAGTAAAACAAGTGAGCAGAACTGCATGATGAACAAGCAGGTGAGGCGCATTGGCACTGTAGAGATGCTTCCGAATCATGTCCCATTGATCATAAGCGAAGTATCCACAGGACGTCGCCAATGCAGTGTAAGCTCCAGGCCATGTCCGGTTGAAAAGCACGTCGTGGGACAGCATGTTCGTCAATCCGGAAATTTGCGCTTCCTTCACCATCAAACCAATCACTGCAAACACACACTTGCAATTAGGCACAGCACTATCCAACCCCTAAAGGACTATAGAGCACTTCTTGAGTGAATGCACATATTCGATTGGTCATCTCTTCTACCAGATTCATTGCAAGCACAAGTAACAAAATGTAGATTGAAACAAATTGTATCATTCTTTCGCCACTTTGTAATTTTCCTTGGCACATACCTCACCTGATAAGGACATGATAGAGGAATGTACAAGCGACACGGACGTATTCAGAAAATCCGCTGCCACCTCGGGTGTCAGTCCAGCAGTAATCTCAGGTCTCCATCGCAAGAAAAGGCCCAGACACTGATTGACTCCTTCGAAAAATGCAAGGGCACCAAATACTTGCCACAGCCGTGAATTCCCTTCTTTGATCTGTACTGCCACCAACACAACCCAGATTGCGAGCAATAGCGAGAAGAAAACGCCAGGCACGTCCGCTCTCCATGTGCTTGCTGGGGGTTTGGGTTTGGTCTCCCCCACAACCTTCTGCACACCCTCCATGGGTACCAAACCAGGCTGCCCAACAAGAAATCAAACAATAAGAATATCTGCCAAACAGAGCTTCTGCCAAATCCAGCTAAATTAAAGAAAGCACGCGCCATTCTTTCTCGCCATTAATCCACAAACAACAAGTGCACAAAAGCTCCGCAATGACCCAAAAAAACACAGAAATGAGAACTGGAAGCAACCAAAATGAATGAAAAAACACTACGGTTTGGACACCAGTCTCTTGAAGAGGCACTGCAAATCACAGTTAGGAAGGCGGCATATACACAGTTGACACCGTAAATTCGCTTCAGCGGAAGTTTACAGGGTTCCTTCGAGCTTTTGAAATAACTTACAAGGAGTTGAAAATTTCTGCAGACCTGCAAGTGCGCAACTGCAATGCAAAAGGAAATAGTGTTCGGTGAACTCGCAAGCAGTTGCCCGACAGAGTGAAGGGAGTGCAGTTGAGGCTCACGTGATCTTTCCGGGCCGCGTCACCGGCGTTGGAATCGCCGCGAAGGCGTCGGTCTCTGGTTGGAGGACTTCAGGTTTTCTTCAGGTTGATGAGGGGCCCACAAGGCGACAACTGTGCCGGAGTATCCAAAGCCATCACCTGAAGACTGTGAGGTCAGCAACATGGTAAAGTTGTTTACATCTATGGATATGGATGAAATATGCAAAATATGGATGAAATTTAAATGATTTATTCAAAGGTGCACATTCATCTCCAAAAGTAGAGTTGTCTAAAAATTGTAGCACTTTAGTGATTTCATCTACAAAGAAACAAAAAATATATTGGCATATATTTCCTCAAAATAATATTGTATCACTTTTGAGTGAAATATTGCTAAAAAGAACCCTGGTGACAAAGTGATGTAATTAGGCACAAATTCTATCCATGTTATTACTAAAGTAACTTTGTCTATAATAGTCTGATTAGGAGTCAACTTACAACAGGCAAATTTGTACTAGTGGTGTACATTTTAGTTTGTGAAATGTGCACCAGTGCAATAAATCTATCTTTGATGGATTGGCTCCCATTCGGATTGTGATAGGCAAAGTTACCTTATACACAAAGGTGAGATTTTAGGAAGAAGTACTAGAATTGAATTTCCACATCAAGTTTTGAGAGGCATATGTCACCTAAAACCAATGAGAAGGTGACATATGGTACTTTGTGACAAAATTTACTTAATTTATTCTAAAATGGTTGGAATAGTAACAAAATTCTTTGAAAATACCAATAATTGAAAATTTTGTTAGGCAATATTATAGACTCTAGCATGAATGGATCCTAATATCAACTAATAATACATGATTATCAACAAAATTCTATGAGAGGCTCTATCTTTGTAACACAAGTTCACTTTTTGAATATGGCCCTAATTCCAACTTCTTTATATGAAGCTTCTATCAATGCAAAGCTTCTTTTCCTTTAGTCCACAACCAATAATTTATAAATCTAGCCTTCCTTGCTACCGAAAGAATTGATGAGAGCCCACCAAGATTCAAAGCAATTTACAAGATTTGAACAAGATTAAGCCAGTACATGAAATTTAAGGGTGAAAAGACATTGGATAATCAAATATGTTTTAAATAGATTGGATTAGCTTAATATTCAAGTTATTACACTTTGACCCACAATTGTGAATGAAATTTTTTTGGAAGGGGAAATTTGAATCTGATGAATTGACTTTCTTTTTCAATTGAATTGTTCACAATCACAAATTTACAAAAGTTTTATAGATGAAAACTAATTTTCTTCATATACTTAGCCTTCATCTTCAATTTCTTTTAGTTACTACTATATATAAGAACCTCACTAGATTTTCACTTGTTTTGTTTTCAAACTCTTGATGTATACATATACATGGTGTTTTCATCAACATTGTGTGTCATAGTAATATTGTGGATATCTTGGGTATTGTTTGTACAAGATTTCTATATAGCGGTTTTGTATGAGTTTTGTAAGTTAGTGAATATGGAAGATTTGTACAAATTTGTGAAGGCTTACAACTTTCGGTGTTTCTAGTTTCTTGTTGTCATGCACTCTTTAATTTGTTTTATTTGAATTATTTCAAATCTTCAAGTTTTTTTCTTGTGAGCTTTTAAATAATGTCAAGTTGTGTTAAAATTTTGAGTGATTAATATTGATGTTGATTGTTTCGTTGTTGATTATTTTTTTGCAAACACAAGTCATTCTTCTTAGTTTTACATGTTTTAGGATTGTTGTTCATATCAAAAATTTTATTATTAATTCATCATAATTTTCTTGAAGTCTATATATAAATGCAAGTTTCAACGTCACTTTAGAACATCTTTAATACTACAAAAGCGTTGCCAAAGAGTATTCATGAGTCATAATCCTTCTAACAAACATGTAATATGAGAGTCATGTGATGTAGAAGAACTTTAATCCACCAATATTATTCAACTTGTTTGATTTTGGCATAAAAAGATTTATGCTAGAGAATTATAAAGAATACCAAAAATTGAGGACTTTTGCAATGAAAGTCAACGGAATTGATGAGCAAGGTATTATTTTCTATATGTAGCATGTCTTTCAAAAAAATTCTATCTTTTTGAATTATTTGTCATTGTTCACACAATAGTATTTCTTGGTTGAGTGTGTTCTAGTTGAATTTTGTTGTATTTCATGATGTGATGAAAATGTAAATAAGTTTATTATCAACTAAAGTTTTTATTTTATAATTGGTTCTTGAAAGGAAGTCTACTTTTCCAACAATTGTTCTTGAATTGTAGTTCACTTCTTGAACAACTTTTCTTTTGGATGAAGTTTGGATGCAATTTCTTTTTGTTATGCTTAAAGGATCAAACTACAACTTTAGAGACAACAATATTAGTATTGTTTGAGACTATTTGGTTTTTATTTGGCTTCAACTACAAGGATTAGAGATTGGATACAATTTTTTATTACAATAATGTCATGCCAAATTGTGGATGTTTGATGCACTTTCTATTCAAAGGGGTTGTTACTTGCCAAAGCAAAAAATTATATAGGATGTTTTGTTCAACATTGTTAGGAATTTTTATATTTAAATAAAGCCTCATGTCACAAATATTATTGTATCATTGTCACATATATATATAAAATTTAATTAAAACTAATGGCAAATGGCATTCATCTTCCACAATCCTTTTCTTCTATTTATTATGCTTAGAGTTTATGGATTATCTTTGTGATGCTAATATATGTAGCAGAAATCTTGATGCTGACATAGGTGATGTTCAAGGTTGGAATCATAAAAGAATTGTCAAGCATAGTGACTACTGCTTTGGATAATATCACAAACCATACTTTTTTTAATGAGTAAAACTAGATTTTTTAAAGAATATGTTCCATGCTATTCAAATTGAAAGATGATTTGCATTGATTTTTTTGGAGGACATTGTTGTTGAAATTGCATTTGCTATGGTATTGTTGTTGAAGGTTTGTGCCTAAATTTGCTTCTTTGTTATTAACTTTCTTATAGAAATCATTGTTGAATTGGAAATTAGATGTTCAAGTTAGCCCTTTAAGAGTTTATCAAAGTTCAAATTTGAATTTAGAATGACTTAGGTAATTACTAGAGATTTTCAAAAATATATTATGCTTTCAAAATAAATAGAAATCAAAGAATATAGGTTAGAATGAAGTTTGATAATTGAAGGAATTAATTTTGAATGAAAATTACCAAAAATCATGCAAATCAAGTCAAAAAAGAAACTTAGAATTTAGATAAAATTGAAAATGTATTCCAAAAATTAAAAGTCAAGTTGAACTTGTAGATTAATAGAAAACATTGGATGAAGTTTTTGAATGCAATTTAGAAGCAAAACCTCATTTATCCATAAATTTTAATAAGAAATTCCAAACCTAAAGTCTTTTCATAATTTAGAAATTTAATTTCATGATATGTAGCTGAAAGTTCCTAAAAAATAAAAATAACAAATTGAAATTAAAAGCTCAAAGTCATAGTTATTGTGTAGATGTTTAAAGCATGCCTTTCAAAGTAAATTAGAATGCAAAGTTGAATTCAAAACATTGAAAAATTATTTAGAAGATTCTAGAACTATATCACACTTAAAAAATAAATCAAAATTGAAGGAGATAGAATAGGATGAAGTTTCATATTAAAGAAGGTTAGATTTGGATGAGAATTGTAGTCATCCATCTAATACAAGTGTAAACAAATCCTAAGATTCTAAAGGCAATTTAAAACTAACATTTGAAAGTAAAAGTTAATTTAGATCTACAAATCAATAGAAAATGATGGATGAAGTTTATTAGAGCAACTTAAAGGTTGGTCATCTATTTGTAACTTTTTGATAGAAAGGTCTCATTAAAGATTTTTTTAACATTACACAACAACGCATAGTGTTCTACAACTTAACTTTGTAAGAACAAGATGGTCTCTAAAGAAATCATCATTTTCTAATACCGTGGGAATCAATCACTTAAAAAAATGGAAAAGTATTCATTGGAAGTCAAACTATTTTAGAAGATGTTTCCTTTTCACAAAAAAACTCTGAGGATGAATAATTGCAATTATGTCCTATACAAGAAAATTCTCTATCATCCATTGGACATTTAGTGTCTATGATAGCGTTACAAAATTAAGCTACCTAGAAGTTAGAATTTAACAATTTTAACTTGGAGAATCAAAATTTTGGCTCACATCTGCCACAACCAATCCAAAACTTTTAACTTTCATAATTTTCATTGGTTTTAGATGAGATTTATACCAATTAGAACTCTTCAATAGAAAAGACTTGGCCATTGCTTCAAAACCAATTAAACAACATTTTATATCAAGCAAATGCATGTCTAAATACATTAGAAGAAGTTTGGACCTACAGAGGGCCATTTGACTACATGAGAAATTGAGAATGTGTAGTTACAAAAAAATAAAATAAAAATATGAATAAAATACAAATAAAAAAATTGGTCCACGTAATCACTTGATTTTCCACTCATGACAAAAAATCAAAACAAACAAACAAAAACAAACATTTTTTTTTCCTTTGGATTTAGATATTTGCAGAAAGTCAAATGGCCCACCCCACAAGCCAAATTTTCTCTAATGAAATATTTTGCCTCCACAGTGGATCAAACTTTCAAAGTCTTTGATGTGTCTTTGTGAAGTTTATTTTAGATTATTTGTTGTGTACTCATAATGTTTGTTTCATTATTGCAAGAATTTACAAACACTATTATGTACAACAAAAATATTGATTCTAGGTGTGTACGTATTTGTAAGGAACATTTCTATCTTATGATCCATTGTACAAAACTAAATCTATAATTTGGTGACTACCCTCAAGAGGCTACAATATGCTTTCTTAGTTCTTTGATGTACTGCATCAACTTTGATCATACATGATTGAAAAAGTCTATAACATCTATAAACAACGTCATCACTCGTGGCAAGATCAAAATTGTTGGTGTCTACACATGTTACATCTACAAACATAGGGATTGTGGTATACATATACACCACAAAATAGCGGGAATTATATTAGAGGATTTCTGGGCTCAGAGAGGGCTGCTTCAAGTAGGTGCGTTGGAAACTGTCCTCCCCTGTAGTTTCAAGGAACGGCTATTCCCAACAAAAAATATTCAAAAAAATCAAAATCAAAATAAAATTTACTCTTGAAATGCAGAAAAAAAAAATTATTTCTTTCGGACATGGCAGTCGCCATGCCACATCAACGAGCTACCGCGGTCCCTTGTGGGGTTGTTTCCACAACATGGGAACCCACAGTCCTCCCGGGGGTGAAAAAATCCTCTAATGGATATATTGCCCAAACTTCTTACTGCCAACATGCAAGAAAAAAACAAATGAATAAGACTCCATATTAAAGATATCATGGTTGCAACACTAGTCATAGGACACCCAAGGACATTTTGCATCTCTACAAGTTGAGCATGGAACACATGTATGGGCATTTTGGTGAGCTTATTGCAAATTGCCACCATGAACATTGGATTAGACATTCTCCACAAATACCCAAGTGTTGTTGTGAACAATTCTAAAGTTTGTTCCTCTAAAGTCCTAGAACTTATTCAAGCGACTCCTACATAGACTTTATAACATAGCATAGACAATTAAGCATGATATGTGTACATAGAATTATTTTAGTTTTATTATAAATTTTATTTTTATATCCTATAGACTTTCAACTACTATATACTTGATAACAAATGAAGGTATACTAATGTATCCTCTTAGTGAGGATGCAAAATTAGTTAAAGCCTACAAAATTCATGTCATTGTTATATTAATATTTTATAAGAAAAATTATTGCCTTTACTTGTATATTTTGAAAGTAGTTATTTTATTTTATTTCAACTTTTAGTATTAGATCTTTTGTGAGGAAATACTTTTAACTACTATGTGCCAAACATCCTATATGCCAATGTATAGTATGGGTTCAAACTAGTTGGCATACAAAAATTCATGTGGACACATTTAGAATCCCGTCCCAAATACAAGCACATACAAGTTACAAATGCACTTTCACAAATTGGAAAGAAATTAGTCACAAAGGAGAAAGAAAATTATTTTTCTAAGCATAGATTATATATATTTTTGTAATGAACATTCTCCTACAAGTTAATAAATAATCATATAGTTCAAAGTTTGTCAATTGACATAAATCCATTCTTGCAATAAAAAAATTCTTTGTATATAGGTTATACAATTTTCATTTGAATGTTTTAAAAGTTCTTCTATTTATATGTTTAAAAAATATATAGTAGTTAAAATGCATCCTATCCATATGTTAAAATATTATCATGGATTAAAACTATACCATTGTAGGATTATAGATTTCTTGTGAATAAAAGTCATCTATTGTAGAAGGTGAAAAGAATTCATATATAAATGAAGTCTTTCATCCATAAAATCTTAATATAAAAAGTATAAAGAGCATATTAAAATGACAATAGAAGTGAAAGTATCCATAATATTTTTATAGCTAATATTAACTTCTAAAGGCCTAAATGGTTGTTGAATGACCAATTGAAAATATAGGCAAATTCAATGAATCTTTTTGAAAAAATCTCACAAAATTTAAACATATACCTTATAGGCAAGAATACAATTTTTATTAGGTTCTCCACAATTAAATGTTATCCTACCCAAAAAAAGTCTACATAGATTGTGCAGTTAAAGAGTCTTTTGCTAAACTTTACACCTCTCTACCTTTAAAATTTGTTGGATAAGTAACTCATAATATAGCTAAGGATGCAATTGTCCAAAAAATCCTATAATAGTAAGAAAACATCACTTTATGAGGAATTAAAGTGTTGAATATATATGGACATGCAAAATTCATTTATTTTCTAACTTCAAATGCTATAATCTTTCAATCTGTGTTGTAAAAGTTTCTAAAAATTTTCCACATATTAATTCCATGGTATTCAAATTCAAATTCTTATGTTTGAATTTTTTTTAAACAATTATTTCTCATTGATCTAAAAAGTGACAATTTTTGATAATTTATATCCAAAATGTGCTCCAATCCTTTAGTTCTTAACAAATACAATTGTACATTTAATTGAATAATTGTATGAAGATTGATTTAGGGTCATAATTTACAAGTCCAATAAAAAAAATTAATCTTGTGAATGTAAAACACCTTCCACTTTTCCTCTTTATTATATTTTGAGAAGGAACTTGTATCTTTTAGTTGGAATAGTTTTACCCCTAAAGTCCCATATCACTATCTAGGATTTTTTGCCTCAATAAACATTGAAAACTACCATTTCTATTGTATTGATAAAAAATGTACAAGATGAATTTTTTTCAAATCTAACTATAGGATCTTGTACTACAGTTATGTGAAAGAAATGTGATAAAATTTTTATGAAATTTGACAATATTTTGTGAAAGATAATTGCATTTGAAGTGAGAAGTTTTTTTTGGAGGAGGGCCTTATCCAAAAATTTCAAATGGCTTCATCCACCTCTTGTGGTCAATTTTTACACTACTAACTTCAAATTTAATTTTTTTTCGTAATTGATATTACGTTAGGTATATGTCCACCAATTCTCAAGTCAATCTAATACATGGAATACATCATAAAAAATCCTACATTGCAAGTATGCAATTATGTTTCAAGATTTGACAATGCATTATCTAATTTTTCTACAAATTTATCCACCACATAGTTTAAAAATCTAGTAATCCAAATGGTGGACTGAAGTAGGTAATCATAATTGGTCAGGGTTATAAGTAAAAACTCAAATTTTTAGAAATCTCTAATTTCTATGTGGATTCTTAGCACAACATGAGCTTTGAGACACAAGGTTGACAAGACATTCGGACGTATGCAGACACGGGTATGCAGTTCGTAGTGTCCCGTGACTTTTGCAAAAAATTGAATTTTGCCTTTAACCGGTGTCCATCAAAGCCATCCACTGCATTTGATTGATCCATCTGTTGTATTTGACCGCCCTGTCCACCCAACGCGTTTGCCTTGTTCATACCATTTGTTTTTTGCATCTTTGATAAAGTACCAAACTTTCATTTATTCTTTGACAAAATATCGTAAATTCTGTAAAATTTGAAGAATTTTGGTGACTTTATCCAATATTTGACTATTTATGTTCTGAAGGGAGTAAAGGCTTAGTATCGGGACAATTTTTTGGTCCAATTTAATGACAAATTATTGGAGAAATAAACATTGGTTTGCTTGTCCTCAAAGAATTTTAATCTCAAAACTTGCTATATTAGTATATTGACTATTGAGGATAAAATAAAAAAATATTAAAAAAATATTAATCTTTACAAATAACTTTTATATATACTTTTTTTTATCCTCATTAATTTTCTATTTTATAATATTTTATACTAACACATCATAATATCATTTTTACTTTGTTTGTCAAGATTAACTCCTAATTTCTTTCATTTCTTAAAAATAAAAATAAAAGAGATTATCTTCTATAGGCCTATAGGCCTATATGCCAAAATGCATTTTCTGAGCAACATAGAAAATTTATGCAACTCACTATGAAATTATGAATGAATTTTTTTTTCTTTTGGAATTAAAATACAACATAAGTATAAAAAAAATAAATAAATAAATAATAAAATAATAAATAAATAAAAATAAATATATATATATATATATATAAACCATAATAATTTTCATAATTTTGAACTTCCAGATAAAAAATATTAAAAAATATCTTTATGAGATGTATAAATCATACAATTTGTTTTTTGGGTTGGTAGAAAAATATAGAATGAGAAAGTTTTCATTTCATATCTATACCTTAACTTTAGAGGCATTCTACTTTGATTGTTATGGAAACTCTTTTTTTCCATCAATTTCTTTTTTTGATAAGATATGGTTTATAGACTAGAATTCTATCTTTGATTATCTTGCCTTTAAACACTTTCATTAATGTGAAATTCCTCTTCAATTTCACACCACACTTTTTCCAATAAAACACTTTCAATTGGTAGAATTTCATAGATGTTAAATTGATATTTTAATCCACCGCCTCCCTTGTAAGGTAAGACACTTAGGCTAGTTTTGTTTGGTGAGACATTGACACCAAAAATTTTATTTCATTTTCACACCCATGTTCTTTTGATTGAAGTTAAATTGATCTTTTATTTTTAGACCTTCCTTTTTTTGTCAAATGTTTTGATGTATGGACCATATGGCAAATTCTTTTCTTTTCTTTTGTAGTTTAATTTCATTGGTGTGAATTTTTTGTCCTCTCTCCACAATCAAAGTTTTTGACGAATCTTATTGAATGTCAATTTCTCATATCCTCTTTCACATTCTTTTACTTTAAATACAAAATACAAAATTCAAAAACAAGATCTAAAGCATACAATAAACCAAACAAAATATACATTTATTATCCAAAAAATTATCAATCAATACAAGTTAAAAAAAAATTCAAAATGTATTTTTAATTTCATATATATTAACATACATTGTTGGTTTAGAATTTCAAATATATTATATAGTATGCACAATTGCACATGTAATTACCTCTTCAACTCTATATTCTTCAACTAATTATAAAGTTCTATATAGCATATTGAACTACTACTTGATTAACATGAATGGCAAAAATGTTCATCCGACATAAGCTAGTTGAATCCATTACAAAATCGATTCATCATATGGACCAAACCACCATGGTAACCCAAACCCTTCAAGCAAAGGCGGTCCATATATTGGTAAAACATGTTTCCGAATTGCTCAAACTTAAATGTACTCATTTTATTGGTTTCACATTGCAATTTGAAGTAGGCCTTCAACATGCCCTACTTGTTGATCCTTTCAACAATTTTACCACTAGCATATTTTTCCAATACGTGTGAATAATTTGGAATGATTTCTACATCTGCATCTTTTATATGCAAATATGTAATATCTAGATCCATCCACCATCTCCTTTGCAAGGCCTCCATCCTCACTTATTGATGTGAACGTGTATAAAGACTTGATTGATTTAGTAGCTACAGTGATCATACCCAAATCACAAACTCCAATGTAGACTTGTGACTTGTCTTGGAGAAGTGAAATATAATGTTCTTTAGAGAAAATCATTGTGCAAATGTCCAACAACAAGCACTGTATTCATTATCTACACAAAGGCTTATGCAAGCTTCGATACTTCTTCCGAAATTGACGAAGATGGTGAGCTTTAATCCCTAAAGGTTTTTGACTATTTTTTTTTAATACCAAAAACGCTCTAAAATTGCCATTTCTAGTGCAAGTATCAAATTTTTGAAAAAAAAACATTTTTGGACACAAGTAACTATGGAATCTTGTAGTAAACTATTTTGAAAAGATGTAGTAAAAATTTCTCAAATTTTCATCATATCAATTTGTAAGTCCCGATTTCGTCACTAATTCTCAATATTTATTTTTTTGATTTTCTATAAGTTTTGAGTATGGTTTTAGGTGTTAAAAAGCCGAAAACATGTGTTGGACCAAAACTTGTATTGCACATATCAATATGCCCCCTATTCACTTTACACCTATTTTCATACAAATACAATACAAACCCGCATATAAATAGGGTAGAAACCCATTTTTTGTACATAGTAAGTGTATTAAGTAGAAACTGCCCGATTATCTACACCTATTTGTGTAATGAGACACAAATTGGCTAAAATTGGTCTGTAGAAATCTTATTAGAATCCTATCATAGATTTTCCATGATAGGTTTCAGTTTCCCCATTCCATCGACGAAATAGTAGAAACTCTAATTGTTAGCCTAGAGGTGGAAAAACTCAAACTAGAGTATCAAAGGGCATCTACAACTTAAGTATAGTGATTTGAAGTAGGAGTCATGCTAGAAGTCCAACGGCGCAATTGCTCCACCAAGATTCCCTTTTTTGTGGAAGATTTCCTATTCACTAAAAATTAAAGGAAGTAGCGGGATTTGTATTCATTTTCCACATGTGCAAGGTACAAATGTGACTTTGTACATCTCTTGAAGAATCCCATAAGAGGTTCCTCCAAAAGTCTCAGTTTTTTTTTATCATCCTGGATCTTTTTCCGAACAGTCAACTACCCACATTTGGCATGGTAAAATTGTGGAAATTACCATGAGTGCAGTAAAATCTCACTAAAAATTAATATATCTTCTTTTATATTTATAAAGTACTCCGACAAGTTTTGTAACATTCCGATAGTGGGAGATGCCAAAATTTGTAAGATCCTCCGAAATTGGCGAATTTGAAGATTAAATGTAGAATTGACTGATGTATTGAGAACAGACGACATCGGAATAAAACAAACTTAGGGTCTTTTCTTACTCCCTTAAATCTACCTAAAGCCTAGATTAGTTACTTTTGATAAAAAAATGAAAACTCCAAAACTTGGATTTTTATCCGTTTTGAATCTCTAGTCACCACTACAATTCTTTAGGTTTTGGGGTTGGAAAAGGGGACATGAGGTCACTTAAACTATAAATGGCATTTTGAAGCCATTGGCGCAATCCATTTGTGATTCAGAGCAATTCTCCAAAAGTTAAAAATTAGGTCCAATGTAGAAGTCAAAATTAAAAAGATTAGGTTGAAAATCTTGAACAATAAGGTTACCTAGTAGGAAATTAGAGAGAGATGAGGCCCTTGAAAGGT
Source organism: Pseudoscleropodium purum (assembly GCA_963969395.1). Taxonomy (NCBI): domain Eukaryota; kingdom Viridiplantae; phylum Streptophyta; class Bryopsida; order Hypnales; family Brachytheciaceae; genus Pseudoscleropodium; species Pseudoscleropodium purum. The sequence continues at coordinate 17,036,603 of OZ017798.1, forward strand.
ATTTAAGGGCTCTAATTCCTCTTCTAAAACAACCCTTATGATTCAAGTTGAACCTTTGTTAGATTTTTGGATCCATTAAATTGGATTTGGGGCCAATTTGGGCCTCATTGCTAGTCTTTCGTGTCTTTAGAGCATTTTTAGCTCCATTGTTGGTACTTTTGTAGCTTTCTTTGGAGGATATTGGGGTCCCTTCTAACATTGGCTTGTGTGACTTGTTAATCATTGTCAATTGTTGTTCAAATTCTTGAGAAGTTGTTTGGTGTACTAATCTAGAACCTCTCACCATACCTTGGCAAACCTACTTTGGGAGGTCTCTAGCTTGTAATTGGAACCGCTTCGATTCTAAGTGGGAATTCCCTCTTTGGTAAAATCCCCTAGAATAGAACGTCTTGTGTACTAACTTATCATATGCAGTTGTAGACTAACCTTTTATTATTCCAAAGTGGGCTTACCATGGAAGAGTGGTTTTGTTGGGGAAGTTTAGATCATTATCACCCCCATAATGAAGCTTTGATCTTAAGAGTGGGAAATCATCCTTTAGAAATTATATGTCAAGAACCTTTTTGTACACCAAGTTTAGTTTCTAAAATGCAAGTTTGGAAGTCTAAGTTTAGTCTCTAAAAAATTGTAATGAAGACTATCCGTACATTAGATTGAGATGGTGCTATTGGTGAAGTGAACATTAGTATTTAGAGGGGAGGTTCAAGTGTTTAATTACATGGAAATCCATGTGTGCCCCAAGAGCCCCGACACCCATTAACAATACTCTTGAGTTGCAAGCCAATTCCTAGTATACCTAGACTCCCCTCATACTCAACGACTAGTGGCCAACTCACAAGCCCTAGTAGCCAACCTTCAGATCCAACCATCAGAGTAATAAGCTAGAGTCCTAGCAGCCAACTCCAAGACCCAACCATCAGAGCAATAAGTTAGAGTCCCAACACTTAATCTTGAGATCCAGTATATCAAAGTAGTAAGCCAGAGTCCTACGCCCAATGACAACACCTTAGGGTTGCAAGCTAACACCTACAAGTCGCAAGCCAATCCTAGTATAACCGGATCCCTTTAATACTCGGCATCCAAGTGGTCAATCCCGAGATCCAACCTTTAGAGTAGTAAGCTAGAGTTCTAGCGGTCAACCCCGAGACCTAGTACATCAAAGCAATAAGCTACAACCCTGTGCCCAACGACAACACCCTGAGGTTGCAAGCCAACTTTAGCATACCTGGACCCCCCTAATATCCAGCGTCCAAATAGCCAACCCCAACCCTAGTACATCAAGATAGTAAACCAAAGCTTTAGTACTTAACGATAGCACCACGAGGTTGCAAGCCAACCTTAGCATACCCAGACCCCCCTAATACTTGACATCCAAGTGGCCAACCCTGAGACCCAATACATCAAGTAGTAAGCTAGAGCTTGACGCTCCAATGATCAGTACTCTAGGTTGCAAGCTAGCACCTTGGAGTTACAAGCTAGCACCTCAGAGTCGCAAGCTAGCACCTTGGGCCACATGCCGGCACCTGGAGCCAATAGTAGAGTATACCCTCAATCATAGTAAGCTCAAGAAATCAAAGTAGAGGGGTCACCCTAATTAGAGTAAATTAAAAGCACAATTAGAAAGGGATAGGAATATAACCAACATCTACAACTATATAATCGAGGGAAGGAAGAATGAGAATTTAAAGGGAAATTAGTTGTGGATAGGATTGGTAGGAAATCTTGGGAAGAAAAGGCAATCATTAGAAGTTGGATGAATCAATAAGTGACATTAGATAAGGGGATCAAAGGAGGAATAGTCAATCATTGTGTAGGACGTAGAGACAATATTCTAATGGACCAAAGTCAACCTTAGCATAAAATAATGGAGGAGTAGAAGGGAAAGAAATAGAAGAAGGGAGAAAGATGGAGTAGTCTTGGGGAAATTTAGAACTTTGTAATTTTCCCTTACTTTCAAGTCATGGGAAAAATTACCAAAGGCGTGATAAGGATGGCAAATGAGGAAGAACATCAAGGGTTGTACCACAATCTCAACAATGACCCCAACCTGGAGGTAAGTTGCTAATTCCTCCATTTTACTTTGAATTTTCAAAGTTAAGTAGTTTCCCACATAGCCAAAAGTTCAAAACCAATTCAAGTCGTTAAGATTAGGTTTTTGCCTAAAGTCAAGTGGTTCTTAGTATAGGCCTTGTTTAGTAGTTTCCGAAACTATATTACACTTAGAATTTTGAGATGATTTGACAAAGATATTAGTGGATGAAATCTTGAACCATATTGGATGAAAACTAGTTCAATCCAAGAAGAATAAACACGGAAACTTAAATAGGGTATAGTATTTGGAGGTCGAAAGTAAAGGAAAAACTCAATTTTGAATCATAATTGAGTAGAAAATTATAGATGAAGTTTGAGGTACCGATTATCGGTCAAACTTCATTCCTTGGTAACTCTCATTAGGGAAGTCCAAATTTAGAATTTTTCATCATTATAGATAGGGTGAACTAAGAACTACAAGAAACCAATTCCACTTGTCCAAAAATAGTAAATTATTAAAAGAAGCTTGGAACTTAAAACTTGGAGAAAGAATCCAGTTGGGAACTATAAGACCATACTTAAACCTCTTACTTCTATAGTAAAGGTCAAGAAATGGGGAACATTATAAAATCATAGGAGTAGGAATTCTAAAAAGGATCCATTACTTGGAAGGCACAATAGACCAATATTAGAACACCTATAGGATAGAAAATAAAAAATCCAAGAACCTAGTTGTGGTTGTTTATTTACCACGGGTGGGTAAAAAAACGCTCACATAGTTGCAAGATATTAGGGTTTGAATTCACAAAAACCCATTTTTTTTCCTACAAGAATCCGGGCAACTACACTTTACAAGGTCACATTTGCATGAAAAAATGTTCAAAATGGTGATAATTCCTTGAATTCATTCTTCAAATCAAATTCGCTACATGCTTGAAAATTTTTAGATCATTTGGAATTGTACAACATATAAGAAAAAAATAGTAAGTAGAATGAAGTAGAAAATGATTCAAAATACTAAGTTGTTAATAATTTCTTTATGGATTTAAAAAATGTCAATCCCAATAGTTGCAATGTTGTAATAAACAATGTATACCTAAAATTTTTATTTTTTTCAAAAATATTTAAAATTGAGTAAAATAAAGAATTTCAAAGTTTATTTCAGAGTAGAGATTTGATAACTATCTACAAACTACTCCAAACTAAAAATCCTCATAACTTTTGATTCATCCATCCAAATCTTAAATCAATCCAAATGCTAAATCCATCCATTCAAAAATCATGTGTGTATGTGTGGCCATTTCACTAATATGTGTGGCCTTCATACAGTGTTGTGTGCACTGCAGTAAATTGTATCACGCTGAAATTTGGAATCTTTATAGCCATTGACTCGTTTTGATGTTCTAGCTTTGCAAGTTGAGGTTGAGTGCGGTGGTGAATGGATTTTTTCACTGCAAACTTCCAATGTGAAAGTATTCCAAAACAACCTTCAATTTGGACCCTTTGAATTGTTGTGTAGCCACCTCTCATTGTCATGTCATCTACGGGAATCATCCGTTGTCGTGATGTACATTTGTACATTATTTAAAATATTTATTTATTTAGTATTTTGAAGAGGTTCTAAGAATGTAGAGAAGAAAGCTTCAAGACGAAGTGTTTAATGACTTCAAGTTGATGCTTGTTGCCAATAGAGTTGTCAAAAGGACAAAAAATTTTGACAAATTTCAATAGTCTAAAGTACTCTTTTCGAATTTATAGAATCTATTCCTAGTTTTGAAGTTCGACTTTCTAATGTTGAACTAGGATTTCTTTATGGAGTCGCAAAATCAAGAAGCTGATTCAGAAACGGAGTTATAGCTTTCTTTGTCATAGTTGTCAAATCAACCATTTGAGTCGGCGATTTCTTCACCATTGTCATTTCATCTACAAGATGAAGATGGACCTTCTTGTCTACTAAAGAAACCTCATGTGAAGCAACATTGGCATGAAAATCTTGATAGTGATGCTTGTGCTTTGGTGATTCTACTTCAAGTAGAATGTGTTGAACAAGGCATATGAGATGTGACATTTGAGATGAGTTACGAAGATCTAAACAATGACCAATATTTTTGTATGATGAGGCCAAACAGAGAAGGTATTAGCCATCTATGTTTGTTGAAAAGATTAGTGAATCTTTTAACAAAGGCCGAACATGTAGATTACAAGGCAAATACATTAGGTGTATCTTCAAATTCTTGCAAATGGAGTAACGCTTTTTTTCAACTTCAATTTTTACCTTCATTTAGTTTAGATTAGAGTTCTTTAGCTAATTTAAATTTTTATATTTATTTTGTGTTAGAAGTTGCAAATAAGGGAAATAAAAGTGATATGTCTACTAGTTTAAACCTTTGGGGTTCATTGGCCTTAAAAAATGAATAAGAACTTATCTTTGGTTTTTTTCCTAGGGACTAGGCTAATGAGGAGGTAAGAAGGCCCATGAATTGATTCCTCCTATCTTAGAGGTCTAGTAGGTCAGGGTCTTCTACCTTGGGTTTGAGAAGTAGTGGTTGTTGTGTATTGTATGGGGAAAAAAGGTTTGAACCCAAATTTTGAATGAAAATATCTTTTGTTATACCAATGATTTTGCAATGAAATTTAGACAAGTACTTTTTTGCAAGATTTCCTTTTCAAAATGAGTTTGCACACTTGATTTGAATTTGTATTGAGAAAGTTATGAGAGTTCAAAAGTGATGGAGTTTGTAGCTATCCAACAAAAGCAATTGAAACTTTGGAGGCTCATAACTCTTGTTCAACTACGCATTTTTGAGTGAAATTTTGAGAAAAGACATTTTGTAATTCTAGCTTTTTATGAAGTTATTACACTTAGAATTTGAAGAAGTATAAAAGAAGTTATGGAGTACTAAGGGAGGAGAGGTCTATAGCCTTTCAAAAGAGAAGACCGAGACTTTATTTGTCTATAACTTTTGGACAATACCTTAAATCAATTTGAAATTTGAAGAGAATTTAGTTTGTAAGTTTACATTTCAAAAATACTATCATTCTTAGGTTTTGAATAAAAATTGAAGAAGATATAGGATTTCGTAATAAAAGAGGTTTATTGTCTTTTAAAAGAGAAGGCTGAGACTTTGCTTGTCTATAACTTTTGGACAATATTTTAGTTCAATGTGAAATTTTGAGAGGTATGAAATTATTTTATGAGATTTTTAAATTGATATTTTACTTAGCATTTGGAAGTTAGAGCCATGTTTGGCAGTAGATCAAAGAACGCAACTAAAATAAAGTTTGGTTTCAAATCCCATTCAATATTTTTTAAAGACTTCAAGGTTTGAAAAGTTAAAGATATGAAAACATAAAAACATGAATATTTGTATATTGTGGCTTGTGACTTGTTATTCCTAGCCAACTTTGGAGGCTCATTGTTTTTATTTTGTTCCCAGTCAATTTGTGAAGCTCATTGTTTTTCATTTTTATTTTGTAAACCTTGTTGCAGACTATGTGGTGATTTAGTATTAGTTTAGTTTTGTATTTGTGGCAACAAAGTGTGATTGATCACCCACATTGTCAATATTTTATGTTGTTCCCATTGGTGAGGCTCGCTTGCTAGTCACCATGGGTTTAAGATTTAGGAGTCAATTTTAGAACGATCAACTTATGGTTTGGCCATCATATTTTATTCATCTGAGGCCATGGATTCTTATTACTTCCCCTTATCCTGATCTTTATATAGCCACTACAAGATAGATCAATGGGAAGGAGTTTGAAGATTGAAGAATGAAGACCGGAAACTAAAGATTGAAGACTAAAAGATTCAACTGAATTCCATAGCAAACTATTCCTAATCATAGCCAAAATCCTCGTGATTTTCCAAAGCAATTTTTTTCTACATGACACCATGCCGTGTTTAGTGGTGCTACAAGATATCTGCTCCTATCTAATTCAGCAACTCCATTACTGCTATTCCACCAAGACAAAGGACCAATCCTATTGTGCCTTTTTGAAAATGGAATACACTGACCGTTAAACAAATCTACTTTGAAAACGATTTACTGAAACATTTCATCATTTGCTTGGTATTTGTTGCCATATTTTTCCAAAATGACTTAAGAATTCCACAATGCGTCATGAGCCTTATTCTCTAAGCATATATTAAAGTATCTCTTGTTTATATCTTCCTTTCATTCCAGAACATTCAACGCAGCCAATATTTTATGCTTCATCTATACCTTGAATTTTGACATGCACTCCTTCTAATATCTAATATATTTATTGTCTAAAGACCAAATTGTTTTTTATTCATAAAATTGAATGATACATTTGATCATGAACTTCTTACATGCTTCAAAGGGACTTTACTGAACTAACTTCATGCTTGACGATCTTGCTGCATGCATCACCTTCTTCCCCTTTGCAACCTTCCTTGCCCTTGTCAATGTGATGTACCAATAATATGTAGAATAATTCCGTAAAATTTAGTTATTAATTGCCAAAAAGGTTAAATTTAAATTTCACGTAGAACCTTGCAAAAAAAAAGACAATAAGGGGCCTCCAATACATCACTCTTGCCTTCCTTAAGAAAGGAGCCAGTGGAGGATAAACCACCAAGCTCTCCACTCTCCACTTAAATTATCAAGGGGCAAGGCAAAAGTGAGAGGTACACAAGCTGTCCACCCTTCTTATATGAAGAAAACGGGGCTTCTGCCTCATCCAACGACTGAACCGTATCCACTCAATCGGACAAGCACAGCACGGCGAACGATCAGTCGGCCTTAACAAGGCAGACAAGCCAAAGTAGATACATTTGTTGTCTGTCTAATCCAATGATTGGACCGCATCCGCCTAATGAGACGAGCTCAGCATAGCGGACTATCCGTTGTCCACTCGATCAGACGGCTACATCAGGGTGGACAGGCCAAGGCGAACACATTTGCCATCTGCCACATCAAATGGCTCAAGCAATCGAGTGTCCACCCAATTGAACCACCTCATTGGATGGCATAGAGCTTTATTGAAGGACTTTTGAAAATCAAATTCATATTTTGTGAAGACTTTAAAGGTTATAAAGTTTACTTGTTATAATACTTTAACCTCAAAAATCAAGTGAATTTGAACAGAGGTGTCTTTTGTGCACCTCAAAAGGATGACTCATAGGGCCTTTTTGGAGGTTCAGAGTTCAATTTTCATTGACATCATTCTGACTTGATATAGTTGATGTACTTAGGGGACTTGGTAGAGGCATATTTGAATTTAAAAGTAATATGTTTGTTGTGCAAACAAAGTACAAAACAAACATATCACTCCTAAATTCAAACGTGTCACCTCCAAATGAAGTTCATAAACAAATGAACTCCATTATT